>OX453292.1:29950412-31342694 GCA_949710015.1 Crataerina pallida
TTTTCCCTGGCTACCTTTTTTTTTTTTATAAAACTGTTCGTCAATCGTATTGTAAATTGAAATTTGCAATTAAAGTGTAATTTAAAACCGTGTCAACAGCATAAACACACCCATTTAGCTAATAATAGGGCTGACTGATTGACTGAAACCGATTGACTGATTATAACAACAACACACAGACGACTTTCACACATAATATCACATAAACTGTATTGATTGGATTCTATTGAGGATTTCTCCGTCAATAATAGAACATCAATAGTTTGTGATACAGCCATTGTCTCCGCTCCTTAGTTTGCTGGGTATTAACAGCTTTTGACTGCCAATGATTGTGTGTATGAATGCAATGAAAGGAATTGACTTTCAACCCCTCTCAAATGACATATCATTAGGAGAGAGGGAGAGCGATAGAGAAAAGGGAAAGGAAATACATTTTCGCTAATTCGAAATTTGTTCATTTATTATTTGTTTATTGATTTGTACCAGTGTTTGCGGACGAATTAAGAGCATTCAAGCAGATCATCTTGCCATCAATCACCTCGCACTCATTAGGGTGTGTAAGTTTATGTTTAATTCAATTCAATGACTTTAACCTTTTTTATTCTACCCACCATTACAGGTACATGTAACAAAAAACCCGAAGGAGTCATTTTATAAGAAATATGTATGTGTCCGAATATCTCATAAACTATAGAAGATATGAATAAAGTTTTTTCACTTGAAAACTGAGTTAATCTAAACGAGTATGTTCGTGTGTCCGTATGTGTGTCTATTGTTGTCAGAGCTGAGATGCACAGTCATCAAGACAATATTTTATTATTGGATTGTGTTTTCCTGAGGTTTAAGGTTTATATCACTTTGTCAAGAATCATTAGAGGCTTTTCACAATTAAAAAACTAAAAAAAATTCATTTTCTAAAGATATTTATTCAAAATTTTGAATAAAGACTCCACACCCATACAATATAAGCATCATTCCCAGTTATAAGTTTTATTTGAATGCGCAAGAGTGGTGTGTATCCAAAATATGGTCTAACGTTTTTTACGTATTGTTCATGGCATCCACCGACCATATGGCTCACAGCATATATACGAACATTGTCTGTATTCAGGGACTGTTATTGTATTGTATTGAAAAATACATTTATCAATACAAACATTGATGGGATTTGTTCATCGAAAGTAATTGTAATATAATATCCAAGCAAGGTAAGTATGCGCGCGGTTTATACGGGTATGTACGAATAGAAGAACTTTTTCAATAACTTTCTCAAACATTAAGTATTTATCCCAAAATTTGTTGCTGCCTAAGTGTGAGTAGTGTAATTTATTTGTAGAAAGAACATTTCTTTTATTAGATGAATTTTGTTTTCTTGGTTCCTGCCGCGACAATCATATGCAAATTACCACTTCAAATATTTAATAATAGTAATTAGAATGATGTAATAATCGTTGTGAAGTGAAGAAAAACACTAACGCAAGCTTTTTACCAAAAGCAAAACAAATCCCTAAATCCTATATGGTAGTGAATGAGAAGCTAATCGAAGAACGAAAACTTCACTTGAAACAAACCTTAATAAATAAATTTAATTTTTTAATTTCTCTACCAACACAACCTTATGTAATGTTTAAGCAAATTGCTGTTCTTTTGAGGTAATACGTTGTTTGAAATCATTTAGCGATCGTTGGAGAGAAAAGAATACATTGTATGTACAAGTTATGTAAAGAACATACGTATATGAAATAGGAGATGATTCACGTTATCTTGTATGCTTCATGTATTCTTTGGTTTAAGGTTTGCGCATAATTCCATTATTGAAATAAGTCCCTTTTTTTTCTATTTTTTCCCTTTTTCCTTTCCTTTTACTTTACAGCTTAACAAAATTCGTAGCAATCATGATTTTAATCTCCGCTGACAGTGAAAAATCGTCATTTCAGTTAAAATTCACTTAAAAAAAAAAGAAAAAACATGGCAGAACACAGAAATGTTAAACAGTTATACATATGTTATGTACAACGTACATAGCTATCACATGCATCAAACCACCTCAATGGGTATAAAAGAAATTTTCGTTGTTTTCAAGTAAAAGTAAAAGTAAAATTTAATTGTCATTACAATGACTTTGACATATGATGCGTTTTGTTTGAAAATTATTCAATTCGTATATTCCAAAAAAACAATTAAGAGCGATGGCAACTTATGAACGTTAATTGCTTCAGATTCCTCGAATATTTGGGCGATGAAAGTTGAATGGAAAGTGGTGCAAGTCCACAATTTTTATGAGCCCATATACCTGTACTACGTAACATTGATGCCACAGATTATTTTGTTCCTTTTTTATAAGGTTTTTTAAAAATTTACCAAAATACCATTTTCAAGCAACCTTAGTACACTATGATGATTAAAAACATATTTCATATTCAAATTTTTTCATCTCAATGCATCTAAAATCGTTTCCAAAATCTCAAACTGTAGGTCAAGGGTTCATGATTACTGAACAATTCACTTTTCTACAAAGTTTATTTGGATATAAAATTAAGTAAATTTTTATGACTGCTTTTCAAGACAGAAGTGGGGAAGCCACACCCCTAAAAGTGTATATATTCTGGATCAAAATTAATAGAAAAGTTGATTTAGTTAATCTGTTCGTCCGTAGCTTTCAGTACTGTCTTATTTGAAAATTCTAAAATTTGGAATTTCGATTTTGTTAATGCATAGACGATTACTTTCTTATTCTAGATGCATACTAAGGAGAGATTTTTGAAAATTTCATTCCTACGAGGCTGGAGTGACCATTTTCTGATTTGAACAGAGTGTCCGAAGTGTAGAATAATGAAGAACAGACTCAGAAGGTACTTCTTATATAGTAGACACCAATTATAGACAAAAAAAGAAAACAAAACCTAAAGAACGTCCCTTTCCAAAATCCGCGTGAGCATTTTCAAAATGTATTATTTTACTTATAAAAGTTGATAAAGTTGTTTACTCTAAAGGTTCTTTAATAAATTTTATTTAAATTCAGTTGTGATTCAATTTATTGACTCCTTTAGAATTGAAAGCCAAATCCATCATTTCGTGTATAACTGAATATGAAATTTTGTAAATAAAAAAAATCTTACCAGTACATTGTAAAGTTGTGTGTACATACTGTAACAGCAAAACTCCACTCATGTGAACATTTGTACATTTTTTCTTTAATTTGAAATTTGAAGAATTACGTCTCCGAAGAGCGGCCAAAGATTTAACAAAATTCTTACTTTGATGTTTTGATATTTATCATAAAAAAAAAAATAAAAAAAAAGAAACGAAAAAATGCTTTATTTGTATTTTCTTGTTGTTGTTCCCATTTTTATATCCAAAGTTCAAATATGATAAAAGCGATATTTTAATGATGTAAATATGTTTTATAATAACGTAAAAAACGACTTATGTTGTAAGTAAACATATACGCACGCACCAAAGCATTATGTGCGGCTTTCAAGAATACTAAAAAACATGGATGGATCTGTGAGTTGGTAAGTGGTAGTAAAAGCCTCTAAAATGCGTCTAACAAGAGTTCTACGGAAGGCAGACGCACAGACAAACTAACTACACGCACAACGTTTCTGTCAAAATACATAAGAATTACATACATTTACACACGTACACTATAGTGTGTGTTTGTGTGTGTATTTACAAAATTCAAATATTTTTGGGCTCAAAATATTGTTTGTGTATAAATCATTAGAATAATTTTTTTGTACTGAAAGTAATGAAAACGAAAGAAAAACTCACCCCCAGAAAGGTGTGGCCATAGCTTATACCTACACAATGTGTATTGTGTATCACAACATACACTACACTACATACCCACATATGCACGCCATGCCATGTCAAATAGTGTACAGTGTACATACATTGAAAATATAAAAAAAAACGACCTCCTCATTTTTTTGTATGATTTATTTTTCTATCATCGTGGGTAATAACGGCAGAGTGTATGCTCTCGCTACTGTGTTTGTGTCATTTGCATAATTCAGATGCTGAAGCAGTAAATCTTACCCTCTACTACTAGCCAGAAATACACATAATAATAAAGTAATAACAATAATAATAATAATAACAACAACAACAACAATAACAAATAACACAACTGACGCATACAATACAAAATATCACTCTGTGTGTGTGTACGCACACACATCTATATGTCCTCTTAAGGATTTTTTTTGGTGTCCTATACAATTCCAGTCAATTGGAATTTTTTGTTGTTATTTTTTCAAAAGAGGGCGCTTTATCAATATTCAACAATCAACAGTCAACCACCCATCCACTCATCCACTTCAATACGCAACCTCTCTAATCAATCTAAATACCGCTGCGTTCCTTTCACTAATTCATTAATTGATTGCGGATGTCGCCTGTTATTATACCTAATTATGAGAGACTTCTCCCATTTTGAACGTGTTATGCATACAACACCTTGTCCTTCCTTCCTTCCTGTGCCGCTCTACTGCTGTCCCACATTTAATGATATTATCTTTTGGTCATTTCTCACTTCATTCTTTACCACGTCCACGTATTTCTATGCTTCCTTTTTCAGCTACACAATTATGTTTTAACTTTTGATCTGTTTTTGTCCTCTTTCGGTTTGATTCAAATAAACCAAAAATTTTCTTAGTGTATGTAGTGGGGCTCTGCACTTTTGCAGTGTCCCTCATTGTGATGTAATTATTGAGTGTAGAGTGTGGAAGGAGGATTCAAGGAAATTGTGCGTAAGAACACCATTTGAATATTTGAAGAATCAAGTGGTGGCATAAATTTTGTGTTACACACACATTGAATAACTTATTTGAACCCTTTCTTTTCCCTTTTTATTAAAAAAAAAAAAAAACAATAAATGTACAAAGTAAAGAGAACGATTTTTATAGTTTTAGAAATGTCATTACAGAGGGATTTTATTTAATCTTAGGATTAAATATAAATTTTTTTATTTCATTGAATAGTCTGGTATATGAGTTGGATAAAATTGGTTAAAGGATACGCCCACAATAAAAATAATTCGTTATTTCACATGAGAAATGCTCGAAGGGCACGCTCATAATTAAAACCATTTTATTCTAATGCTTTAAAAAAGTGGGCGTTCAAGATTTCGCTTTAGCCAAAAATTAGCCCCTTTTTAACATCTTAACCACGAAATAGAAAGCTAAACCAATAGAAAATTTGAACAAAATTGATAAAACAGTGTCGGTTAGTAATGAATCTGTCCCCAAATACATGTTGAATAAATGAACGAATTATTATAATATAATCGCCACATCATTTAACACCAATTACCAATTACTAAATCCTCCCTATATCTAATTATACTAAAATGCTGCCACTAGAATTCCTTTACTCTCTCCCCACTCAATATCACACAAACACACATCATCCATAGTCCAGATGAAGGTGCATTAAACCATGTACAACATGTACTTGGTTATATAGAAAAATAAAAGCGTTGAATTCTTAATAAAGTACAAAAAACTATATAACAGAACACTTACCACACATAGTATAGTAAAATGGAAGAAGAAATAAAGACAAAATTAAACATAAACATGGTAACGAGCAAATAAAAAATGTATGCAAAGGGATATACGACATAAAGCAGACATTTTTCCGACAAGAAACAAATGAATATGTTGTAGTCAGTCGAGCCCGGCACTTTAATACCCTACACTACTTAGTTTTACAAATTCTTTTACAATTAGTTTAGTTGGACGACATATCCACGCATGTCTTCGCAAAGGGTCTGATCTAGAACAAATTTAGAATAGTTCACTAACTATTCTTCATCAAATTTTGTCGAAAAAATATTAAAAGTTGCGATTTTTTGCCATATAAAGACTTCCATTATAATAGGATCTTATATGGGAAGGGGTTCTTCAAAATGTCTCATCCGATCTATTTAAAAGAGTTTCTCTTTGGATCAATAAATATTTTTGTACCAAATCTTATGAAAATATCTCAAGCTTATGCACAAATTTTTATGAAAAGATAGACGGACAGACAGACTTGGTTACATCAAAACAGATTCTTGATTCTGAATCGCTTGGTATGAAAAAAAAAGTCCATTTAGAAGTTACAAACATTCGCATAAAGTTAACATACCCTTTGCCACAAGTGGTGTCGGGTACAAAAAATAGCAATAAAACCAAGAGATAACAAATTTTGAACACCCTTCGTAAAAATTATAATCAAAATAAATTGTGCAGAAATTTTACTAATTTGTACTCTAAACACTCAAGTAAAATTTAAAATGTTTCGTACAATCTTCGAGGACAGACAATTTTATATACGAAAATTACAAAATAAACATCTTAATTGAAATTCAAAATTTTTCTTTCCTCTCATATATACTGAAGGATAATTTTTACAAAAATCATTGTAAACGCTTGTAACGTGCTAATGATATCTGACGCATTACACTCCCTAAACAAATACGGTATACACACAGAGGAAACGTCATTAACATGACTATAAAAATAGCAGTTAATAGTCCTCCGTTCCCATTCCATTACACCTAATAGCAAAAAAACAAAAAACACAAGGAGAAAAAATGATATAAAATAAAAATAGAACCGAATAGTGTGCGGCAAGATATCTCTCTTTAAACAAAACGCCCCTTCTGGCCATCTGCAATTGAAGACGACAATCAAAACCAGAAAGTATTTTTTAATTTTTCACAATTTACATATACTCTATTACCTCTACTGTGTATGTGTGTATGTGTGTGATCACAGTGATGATGACAATACAGAGACAGACAATATTTTACTGCTTAGTACAACATTAAGTAATACTCACACCACCTCCTTCCTTCCTTTCTTCCTTTCTTGTCCTTAAGACAACATGATAGAATAAGAAGATTTGGTCACAAACCGTGGATTTACCAAAAAAAGAAAAAAACTAACAGAGAAAAAGAAAAGTATAGTATTTTTCTCGAGAGACAGTGCAGGGTGTTTTTTTTTTTCGTTTTTGTTTTTTTAATAAAATGAAATACAGAACATCAAGCGCACATGTTCGTTGTGCTTAAAAAAATGTTTTCATTGTTCTTTAAAATTAACTTAAATCAAACATTTTGGCCAATTTCGTCTTAAATCAAAATTACTTAACTTCGTCAAGATTCTAATTGGGCAGAACATTGAATTAATTATGAGATTAAACGTTTTTAAAAACATAATTAACTTAAAATTAACTGAAATTTAGAAACAATTTGAAACAGTCTCGATTAAGAGCCTTAAAGGCTTAAAGTAGTACTAAAAATTGCGTCATGAAATTGAAATTTTATTCACATATTTATAATTACTCCATCCAAGGATAAATACAATACAAAAAAATCATCTTCAGATTAGCGCATTTAATTTTGATTAACTTAAAATATTCAATAATGTTGTACTCGTCCAAAATCTTATAATCTTTCAAGTCCCAATAATAACATACCTTAGTATTCAGTGTAGTTGACTCGTGAAAGTTAAGCCTCAACACTACAAAAGAATGCTTTAGTTTGAGTCCTTTTAAAGAATGACAAATGACATCCTTAACAGCACCAACCCAAGTGGTTGATCGTCAATCCCAATGCTTTGACAATTTTTGCACAATCCTTCAACAACCTCAAAAACAATGCTGGGTTGCAAAGTTGTAATGTATGCATAGCCATGAACGCGAGGAGGACAACTTTCAACTGTTGCTAATTCGATTACACATTTTTCATTTTAACTTGGTGGGACTTTTAAATAAATGCTGTTTCAATTTTATATTCTAATGCAACTCGGTGGGATTCCTTTGATGCTAACAAATTATGCAAATTTATGCAGAATTTAATGTTGTTGCTGTTAATTCAATTTGCAAAAATTACAAAATACAATGCAATGTAATCATCCTGTTTTCTCGTTTTTGTTTACCTTTTAGATTACGTTGCAGAAAGTGTTAATTATATTCATTACTCGAGGATTGTAATATTTTTTTGGATTTCTAAGAAACCCTGGAAAATGTTTGATTATATAGACAAACGTTTAAAAAGTAACCGTTCAAGTCGAATTTTAGGAATATTGTAAGATGAATATTGTTTGTTATGAATAGGGTGTGATGGGGTATGAGAAAAGAGATCTAAAACATGGGCTGAAACGCAGATAGCGCTAGTTTTTCTGAATTCATCTCATCTTGAGTTAGTTCTTAAAAATATTTCCAAAGTCGAATGAAATCTACATAAAAAACTTGTAGAAATATAATAAATAGTTCTCATCGGAAGCCAAAACATGTAAAAAACTCCTAATTTACATATCCAAATGGATTGAATAGTTTATACATTTCCCACACTCCCAAAGTTGTGCATTTTTTGTCTCATCCATACAGAATCTTAAAAAACAACATAATTCATGAATAGAACACTTATACATATTGTATCACCATTTCCTACTCGATTTTATCTTTTACAAAACTAAACAACAATCCTTAAACCCTTTTACAGCACATTTGTGTTTTCTTTGCTTTTGCACTAACAAAAAAATCTTCCTTTCTCTTGTGAGAAAGTATGATTTCCTTTCTTTTTTTTCGATTTAGACTCTTTCGGCCACACAAACCTACATTTCATGTGTTTAGATCCGTAAAACAATTTGAATACCGATGGCGTTGATCATCATCTTTGTCGTATTATTAATGTCATTACCATCAAGCAAAAGAAAATAATAAATATTTAAATGTTCTTTTATACAGTCTATTGTTATTTTAATTAGGCATACAAATCAAACTCTTATCCTTTTGTTACCTAACTGGTTGAGGTATGAGAAATGTCGTGAATGGTTTTGTGATGCGATCGTTAGGGAGTCTCATTCTCACGATTTGGCATCCAAGCAATGCTTTCTTTAATAACATACTGTGTTCTAGAGGCACATAGAAAAGTTTTCCACACTGTGCACGTATTCTCCTTATAGAAACCTATTATTTGAAAGTAGCTCTAGGAGTAGTCAATTGAAAACCTCAAAACATTGTTAAGACGAAAAACTTATTTGATCAAACCATGATCCAAGTTTACTTTAACAAAGTTTGAGTCAGCTCGACTGCCGAAGGTGTCATTCCCGTGGCCGTAAAAAATTTCATCACTTGTGGGACCGAATGTAAACCGATACTCAATCGACAAGCTGTCTACATACATAAGTAAAGAAATTCTGTACCAAATGTCAGCTTAAAATATAAATTTTTGCAAATGTAAGCTTTTCAACAATAAACGCAATGATGAAATGAATATTGTTCGCGTTGGATTTCAAAATATATATGCACACCTCTCTCCCTTTCTTTTTATACTCTACGAATTAGGAAACCCCTTAGAAAACTTATATTTTATTGATCAGCACTCAAATTTATAGTCTACCTCACCAAGGCTGTGCATCTATTTAAGGTTCTAAACTTTGCGACTTTTAGGGTGAAGTTTTAAGCAGACATTTCTACTAATTCTACTTGAATCGGATGATATCAATCAAGAGCTGCTTCCGACAGAAGCATTAAAAAATCGCAGTCATAGATGTAAAGCTATTGTGTGGGGATGAAGTTTTTTGTACAAAATGTTTATAATTAGCAACTCAACCATGTAATAAAAGTGGGCAGGTTCGGATCAAAAACAAAACGTCTTGTTGGTCCAGTATTCGATCTTCGAGGTAAAATGATACAAGGCAACCACAACGCAGTGCCTCACTCCTAAATGTGCAGGGTAACCGACAATTGATCTAAACCAAATGTAGCTGCTTTACTTGTTCATTTTACTTGTTGTAGCTATATTATGCACAATATTTTTATTTTTATCTAAACACGTTGATACCGACATTTGTGTATATCTATAAAAAACCTTCTTGCCCGTTATCATAATAAATCACATGCAAATTTTTATAAAAATAATATTGTGTACAGCGCGAGGTGAATATCCCTTTATGCCAACACTTTCTGTATATCATCATATCTATCCTGCACACATAAAAGCATGTGTTTGTATGTATTTAATAACATTGTACCATGATTGTGTACATTTTCTATTTTACACTCCTTTTTTTTTTTATATATTTTTTATAGTTTTTATAGTTTTACTATGCAACAGTACGCTAGTCTGCCATACAGATTTTCATCATACTTACAAACATATACACAGACTTAATACATTCTATAAAACATTGTGTAAATTTATTTTGTTGTCTCTTGACGCATTTCTCATTTTTATTAATACGATTATTTAAGTGATTAGTAATGGCGCTGATATCATGTTGCAAGCAGTTGAAATATCGGATGCGACCGGATATACATTAGTTTTATTCCAAAACTTAAACCACTATTTAGTTATTAAACAACATATGATTTTAAAAAAATATTTTCTTATGGAACAAAGCAAGCCTCACATATTTAATGAATTTTGGTAAATTTTCTTTCAAATTCTTGCACCGCACACAAAATATACAAGTAACGATTACCCACAACAACAATAAACGTTCTTGTTGGTAGCATTTGCATGCTCGTTATAAAATATACGCCCTCCCCGAAAATCTACATCTTCACTGGAATACAATAAGACAATAATGCATAAAAAAATAAGTGGATAAACTTGGCTTAGGTCAAATTTTGAATACCTCCGCAATCGTAAATAACTGTCGGTGTGATGTACATACAATTGCACCCTCTTGTTACATTTTACTTTAACGGTGAAAATCTAGCGCAGTAAAGGTTTTTGCATAAACTGCCCTTTGACGGCGACAATTTTTAGCACTTCGATGTGTTGGTGCGATGTTCGCATACCCAAGTTCATCTCGGTAGCTTTTTGGATTTAACCGCTGTAAAGATCCAATGTGTGTGCATGCCTTCTGACCTATTTCACCAAATTTGTATACGAATCTACGCTCAGTAACTACAAATATTTGCTTAATATATTCAAATTTAAGATCAGCAAATATAGGAACGGGTATGACTAGACCGATTCAAATCTTGATGGACATTCCAGAACGATGGAGTTGCACAGACGGCTACAAATTTAGTCTACTCTCCTTATATGTGCAGGGTATAAAAACAAAACAACCAGCAATAAATCATTTGGCATTATAAGGTGTACGAATATCCCGGTGATAACAATTTTTTTCAATTTTTTTTTTTCAAAACCTCTTTTTTTTATTTCGTTTACCTTAGCACCGGTTATATCTACATAGCATCGAGCCAACATTATGCTCTGTAACAGTGTAAGTAGTACGTAATAATCTACACGTCAGAATCTGATCAAAAAAGAGTTCTGTGGGCATGTCCGTTATCCGAACGATCCATAGGGACATAATTTGAACTTCATATATACATTTTTTTTAGCTATGTGGCCGATTTTGTCCAATTTCAACCTAAGGCACCTTTTTTTTTTTATTTTTTCACAAATATTTCTCCTTCTGTTCGTTTTAAATTTTGTAAAATTCTTAAACAAATCATCTGCAAAGGAGAGAAGCGAGTAAAAAAGTAAAATTTAATCATGTCTAAGAAAGTCCCCTATGTGCGATATAGTTCTAATGCGTTACATTTCTTGCCGCATAACGTGTAAAACTGCCATTGAAACGCCCACTCTTTTGTTACTTCTCACCAGCCAAGTATGCATAAAATTACTCCACGAAAATATTCATTCACACAAAATTCTCGTATGCGAATGCATGCATATTAGATTTCATATAAATAAAAATTGCCACCATTTTGTCACGTACTTTTTTTTTCCTCATATTGAGAAATGTTTTCGCCATTATTTTCGCAAACATTGTTTTGTCAGCTAGCTCATATGTGAAGTCAGTCAACCATAACGGTTTTTTGTGTGCACACACGATTTAATATACTCGTGTGTTCGTATACATGCATCGCATTAGCATAAGTAGATACACTTAAACGCACACAGCAGTAAGCGCAAGTGGTGCTAAACATGAAGCACCCTAACTTTACTTGGTTTTGCGTTTTTCAATTCGTTTGCTTATAATATTTTTAAATAGAAAATAAGAAGAAGAAGAAGAAAAGCTGAATTTGGTTAAGATCAAATCTTGAATACTATCCAACATATACTTATATGTAAAATGTAGGCGTGGCATGTACACAATATTAACGAAAATTACACTATGGGTCACGTTGGGCACAAAAGCCCAAATTTATTACGATTTTCCAATTTTCACCATTTCAAATAACGCACTTGTTTTAACCTTTGTACATTGTAGATAAATACTTTAGAGACCATGTTCTTCGTTGGCGTCAATTCATAATTAAATCTCATCATGTCTGTGCTTCCATCCGTGATATTTGAAGCACTTTACTGACTGGCAACAAATTTACATATGCAACGAAAATATTTAATAAATAGTTGAAAACTTCATCAATGAGTTTTGTGCATTTAATAAAACAAATGCAGCAGCATTTGCTTTAAAATTAAATTGTGTCGTACCGCAGGAAAGCATTTTAGTGTGAGGGAATATTTTATGGACTTTCAATGATAATGCTTAGACATGCATAAATCCTGGTAACAACAATGACAACATTTACAACAAACAGTACACTTTGTTTTATTACTTGATCATCATAATCCAGCGGCGATGGGGACGACAAAAATTCATTTCTCTTAGAAGACTTCTTCTCCTCTTACTTTATTGTTTTTTCAAGCAACGCAGCAGTACACGACTGAAGCTGAAAAATATATAAAAAATAATATCAACGCAAACAAAACAAGCAAAAAAAAGCTGTTTTAGGGGGGTATCAAATCTACGACAGCCACTTGCGAAGTAGAGCACTACGGTTTATGAACAAAATCATAACAGACCAAGTAAAACTTAATTAAGGTTTTTAACCACTGCGTGTGCATACGTTGGTAGGTTACACCCATTTTCATAAGTTTGTACCAAATTTTGGAATTCCGCAAAGAAATCTCAATCTCGGCAAAAAGCCCCCTTGCCGCCTAAATAAAACCAATATGCCCCCATATCATTTTTATGGTGGGTTATAAAAATCCATTTCAATGGTAAAATGCATCCCCACGGAGTTTTGCTGCAGCAAGACTGACAATGACAATGACTGTTTGTAATAAACGCTAAAGGTGGGCGAGTAAGTATAAGCGGCTGACAAGTGTAGCGAAGCAATGCGGTGTACCATCTACCCAGCTGCCCAACTACATAGCAACAAACATATCAACAGCACAGTACAGTAGCAATAGAACCCTCCAAATAGAGAAAATAAATTTACGGGATAAAGCATCGCATTTTTTTTTCCCGAAAATTTCTACATTTAATATGTATAAATAACAAGTTGTTGTTTTGAAAAGAGTAACAAAACAGTTAAAAAAGAAATGATCTGTAAGCAAACATAATAAATACGAGAGGGCGTGAATAGGTTTCATCGCCAAAACAACTTCAGTTTTTTTTTTTGTTATTCTGAAGCGAAACAATAGAAAATATTATGATTGCAATCGTACAAGGTTAGACACAACCATACACTAGTTTTTATTTAAAAAAAAAAAGTAGTAGAAATGTTATAGACGATTATAGCCGACCATTTAATACCATTCACAACATTGTTTGATAAGTTTAGACGATATACAAACGGACGGAAGGACATGGCTGGACTTCTGAATGGATTGGTATAATTAACGGTGAATGTAGCATTTGCTGGAAATAAATAAAAGAAAATTGTTATGAAACCTAAACCACACTCACACACCTTTTCTTAAGTATCCCCATTTATCTGTCCAAGGCTCTCAGTGAGTCATTTATCTGCCTACGTAATTATATATTAAGGTTCTATAATTGAATGGAAAAGTTATTACACTCTTGTGGCAATGCATAGATAAGAGGTGCGCACATACAACTGCATGTATACTATATATATATAGTAAGCTGATGTGCAGCAAAGTGCATTACACCTGCTGTATTATCTCCTTTCACTTTTATTCTACACGCATCATTATTGCTATTATTCGCCAGAAACCATTATTGTAATATGATATTAATGTTGCGGTGGGTACGTGCTCAGCCTGAATATTAAATAATAAAGTGCCCACACATACCCATACCTAGGTATGCTCATGCATTAATGCTTAGATGTACGTAGACCATAAATGCAATATTATACGGGTGTATAACTGCAAGCAGTAATAAACAAATTATGATATGAAAGCATGTTGAGCTTACAGCACATGTTGGATTCACATAACACTTGTTGCATATGTAACGGAAAACCGCATACATATTACGAGCAAACCTATTTCTACTTATTATTTATTGTAATGTATGAAAGGTCAAACATTCTACTTTGACCTTTATACCAAATAACGGTGGAAGTTATTTCTAAAATATATAATAAATCATCCAAAGATGAAAATATGTGTATATACCAGATTGTACACATACGCTCTGAACCTTTCAAAAGTCTTTTCTTAAACTGTAAAGTGTGAAGAACCAAAACAATATTTTGTGCAATCGTTCTTTCACCACATGTGGTAAGAAGACATATTAAGTTTGTGCACCTGTTTGTAACTTCCAAACTGTAAATGTCATACCCAATGATTTAGAATCAAAATCTTAATTTATTTAACCATGTCCGTCTGTCTCTCCATGTAAATTTGTACGCAAGCTACTGGTCGTTTTTTTTTTGAGATATTTCTATGAAATTAGGTACAAGAACATGTAGTTGTACAAAAAAAAAACTTATTGAAAATGGACCGAATCAGACCATTTTTACAACCTATCCTCATATAAGGTCCCATTATTATGCAAGAATTTATTTGATAACAAATCGCAATTTTTAATATATTTTGACAAAAATGGACTTTGCCAAATTTGGATCGAAACAGACCATTTTTAGAATCCCTATCCCTACAATAATATTTCACGACAATGCTTTGCGTTTATTGATACAGTACATAGTACTAAATTATTTGTAGCCTAACTTAAGGAGCTAATTGGTTTAGGGTATTAAATGGTCAGGCTTGATCCACTATAACATTTTCACTTGTTTTTTTTTTATATATATCATAAAAAATGTGTTTTTTACTCCTGACTGGTTACCTATTGGAGGACAAGAGAAACACACTTTACGACTGCCCCATGCAGTTGGGATATAACAAGTTGAACGACTTACTGTATCCTTTAATTAACGCATTTGTGTGTAAAAATTATTATTTAATATGTTTAGTGAGCTCATACCTTCATATACTCTTACATTAACGAACGTGTATAACATTATTACTACGTTTCTACACTGGAGGACAATTGTGAAAACGCCTTCCAGTCGTGTAGTCGTGCATTAACTGTGTGGTCAGACATATGATATATTTGTTGTTGTTGTTGTTGTTGTTGTTGTTATTTTTATTATTGTACAAAATGAGTTTATAACTCAAGCAAGCCAAGCAACAAATTATGTTGATGAATTACTACGAACGCATAACTTCACCAAAAATAACAGACAAAATACACAACAACCAGGATAAGTCTCTTATGTGGCAGCCGAACATTAATTAATCGATATGACCAAGGGGCTGCTCAAGGTTTTTGGGGTTTTTTTCAGTTTGAATGTCAACATAAACTGACGATTAAAGTGTTTACAAGCGATTAGCCGCTGAAGCGTAAACAATTTTATAACTTTACAAAATATGCGTCGTTGCAAGTTATTATAAGCAGATGAAAATAAACTTGTGATTATATTGGTATTACGTGTGTAAAATGACACCCGCAGCATAACCTGACTGATCAATATTTATTAAAAAAAACACAATTATAAAACATGCAGCCTCAATTTAAATTTTAATAATAGTAAAGCATTTTTTTTTGTCTGACTGTCCTCTCCTCTCCCTTGAGGTGCCGTGAGTTATTCATTCGAAAAAGCATCTGCCTCAATTACTCAATACATTCAAATTTTACAACAATGTCTCATGCAGGCCGCCAACAAGACAACAGTAAAAGCGAAGATATTTCAACACGTTTGACTGCCAAAGGGTGACAAATTCATCTTCAAAAACATAATACACTCTTCGAATGCCAATATACTTGTATTGTGTCATTTTCGTTTAAATCAATTACCGCCAATGTCAATGATAAGGTACACGTCTCCGCGTAATGTCATCCTTTATGTCGAAATTGCACATTACCACATAAAAGTGTCATTTAGTTCAATTACATATTCTTTTCTCGAGTTGTTATTACATGTAAAGTTTCCAGTTTAATAGAATTTGAGGGAAAATATTTATTAGGTGAACTTATGCAAAAATATATGTACGTACGTATGTATGAATTTATGAGTATATAGTAAAAAAAATTAAATTAAACAAAAGTTGACT
Source organism: Crataerina pallida (assembly GCA_949710015.1). Taxonomy (NCBI): domain Eukaryota; kingdom Metazoa; phylum Arthropoda; class Insecta; order Diptera; family Hippoboscidae; genus Crataerina; species Crataerina pallida. Next base: position 29,966,746 of record OX453292.1, read on the forward strand.
TAAAGGACCTAAGTTTTAATGATATAATTGAGATCAACATCCTCTATTTTACAACAAAAAATTTAAGTCAACATTTTACACATTGTTGGTAAGCGTACTTGCATGCCTCGATGAATGTAATTCACTCTCAACAATCTTGTGTACATTCACCTGACATCTCTCACTCATTTAACTTATCCATCAAGCTGTAAAGGGAAACATCCTTGTCAGTGAAAAAGACTTTATTTGAAAGACAGTATCTAAATCCTTCACGATTTTTGCGCATTTTAGGCATTAGCAGTATATTATCGTAAATGAATGACATTTAATTATTATAAGTTGTATGGATATAACATGCGAAACAACATTTCTCTTTCAGCATTCGATAAGAGCATGAAAAACATTTTGAAAACCTCTACTTTACTAGTAACGACCCTGTTTCATTATATGATTCAAATATATCGTGCATTCAACCTCTAGATGTGTAACTAAGATTTTGATTTCCTCCATTTATTTGTTGTACTAAATGTACATCCCTCGAAAACAATCGAACTCGAATAACTGGAAAGTTAGAAGGGAGAGAAACAAAAAGAGTGAAAGTCTTCTATATTTCCCATTACACAGATAAACTGAAAATTTGATAATAACGGAGGAACAAAAAGGCCAACGTTTACTTGAATGAGCAATATTTGCATGTATTCCAATATTGAGTGAATCTGTGGGGCAAACAACACATATACACATTTACACAAAAAAAAACGCCTCAGAGAAGACTGGAATATAACAAACAACACAAAAACGGCAAGAAAGGACAACAACGGACCACTCGTTGTCAATAAAACATGTGAACTGAAAATAAAATGAAAGTAAAACAATATTTAAATGAGAAATGAAACTACTACGCATAGGGCACATACAGCAAAATAGACACATGGGCAAACAATAGATAGACAGACAGACAGACAGACAGACAGAACGGTAGGTCAACAAACAGTCTCACCGACCATTGCCTGCAAATGGTTTATATAAAATCGATAAAAGCACGTGTTGTTTCATTTCACAATGTAAATTGAAAAGATTGGGAGCACAGACCACCACACAACCACAACTACTCAATTACGCCAATCCAACAAGAACACATGCAAACAAATTCAGAATTTGTCCCAGAGTACGCAGGACGATCAGAATACACAATAAAAGCATACAAACATATAAAGACACTCAAGTAGACGCGTTCATAAGTGTATTCAACCTGAACAAACCAAAGTCGATCATACCTACAGAAGATGTATACATACATACATATATAATCTTTTATAAAGTTACTTATGTGAAGGATAAAGTACAAAATCTGCAACGCACCAACATCATGGTTTTATTTCCAACGAAAACAAATTGAATTTAGCAGGTACAGAAGAGATGGCTTTCTTATTCAGAAGACCCTACCTATAGACAAAAAGCCCAACAAGCATGTTAATGTGAAAAACTCGCAGAGATTTTAAAAATATGTGGAAGACCTTAAAACAAGTAAAAGAACTAAATAAATAAAAACTTAGGATACCCTACCTCTACATCATAAAAAAGGCGTGGCATGTACCTAGGTCCCTCTTTATCGTTTTTGCATTACACATCAATTACTACTTCGAATTACTGAGACGAATTTTGTGTCATAAAAAAATTTATGCAAATTATACGATCCAGTCCATCGATGAATATCAAATGAATAGATAAATTTTTGTGACTGTGAGAGATTTTATACTTTGAGGGCGTGGCATTTGGCCGATTTTATTCAATTTAAATCTGCACCTACGTACAGATACTAAAAATATTTTTAAAATATTTTACTTCAACTCAAAACTGACGGTTGCAACAGTTCTAAAGATAGGAAAACAGGAAGCAGAGGACGGACATGATCAAGAATCTATGGGTTGTTTTTCTAGTAATTGCAAGACAAACTTCCAGCAGAGCCATTATTTGCACGGATCAGAACTTTAAAGATTTCTTTTATCTGTAAAGTGATGGGTGTTCAAAATGTTTGCTGGCACTTTACCGAGTCGATAAACCAATGTGTATACGTAAGCTTTACTACATTTAAACTTGCTAGCAAACTTTTATTGTATATTAATTTTTTTTTTTGTCAAAGGAGCGCAAACTCCGCACTATTGTACGTATGCGTATAAGATTAGTACATGCACACCGTACGTACGTATGAATGTGTGTAAATGTAAATCTAAATTGTTTAGTATATTCAAGTTTTTTTGCCACATATTTCCTTGTTTATTTCACATTCCTTTCAATTTGTTTGCATGAACATTATGATGACGGCAACGGCGGATGTACTGCCTGCTGCCTTATGTGTGTGTTTATGATTATTTCTCTGTGTACTTATATGTGGATGTGAATGCATACATAAAGATAAACACGTATACGTTTATTTATATATGTACGAGTACATATATAGAAGAGGCGCATAAAGATACTCATACCCCCACGGGCAACACCCTTCATACACAAAAGCAGTCCATTTAGAATGAGACGCCATAGAAAGAAGGTAAGAAGTAAACGTTTGCTGGAGAGCAGATAAGTGCTTTTTTTTGTATTTTTTACTTATTTACTTTCTTTCAAAAAAAAACTTTTGCAATTTTCTATTAAAATACACAATATAATGACGGCAAACAAACACATGCATTCATCTTCACTGGGGATAATTTTTGCTCAACTCATACATGTTTTATATATGTACACAAATTGGGCATAAGTAAGAGTCAATTTTCACATTCCTGCATCGTATGTGTACAGGAGACTTATGCAGTGTTTCACTTTATACGAGCACACACATATTACATGTTGTACTGGGTGTTGTTAGATTTTATTGAGTTCATGTGGTGTTTGTTTTTAATTTTTTCTACCCATGCGTGTGCACATTTTGTGTATGCGTTGTTGCACTTGGTACCTACCCCTAAGCGATTGTTTCTAACTTTGGCAAATGTCACATCCGACTTCATTGGCTTAGAAGCACTCTCACTTTCTGAATCGATTTAATTATGTCCGTCTGTCTGTACCTTAAAATTTGTGCTCAAATTGCAGATATTTTTAAGGAACTTTAATACAAGGTCATGTTTTGGCCCAAAAAAGAACCCTATTGAAAATAGAACAAATTGAACCATTTTTAAAATCTCTTCCTATCCAAGGTCCTTTTATAAAAGAAGTCCTTATACATCGAAAATTCGCAATTTTTAATATTTCTTGACAAAGTTCTTGACTCAATAATTGACTGTGCCAAATTTTGACCAAATCAAACTATTTTTAGAACCCATTTCCATATAAGGATATTTTACAAAGTGATTTAAGGTGACAATGCCACGTGCTTCTTGATTCAACTTAACTAATTATAGCATCAGTTATAGATCTACGAAGCGTAAGGTATTGAATGATCGAGTAAACCGACCAATGATGATGCTGCTGATGATATATATGATGATATGAAGTTAACTCAAGTTAATACGTTATGTCCTATTATAAAGAACACACTTGGACAAGGATCCCTTTGATATGATTTTAAAAACGTTTATTTTCTTCTTTTACGCTCATTTACCCATCTAAGTACATAAATGAAGCATTATAATTTTACGCTTATAAACGAGAAATCAAGTTCAGCTTAAAGGTCTATATATTTAAGAAGCATTGAAACAACGAAAAAGTTGTAAACATGGATGAAAATTCTTTGAAAAAACCTTTACTAAACTAGAGTAGCCATTAACTGCGTTTGTTGCGCGACTCTCTGCACGTCTTCTCCATTTATGTACACCAAGTGTTTGAAGGGCATAAATCGCTAGATCCCTCTATCGAAATTTCGATATCAGTCTCGCATAAACTCCATCCAGTTCCCACTCATACAAGTAAAATAACTTAACCATTGAACTATCAATGTCGGAGCATTTTATTTATTATGAGCCGGAACGCATCGTGAACTAAAGGTCTCAGGAGAACTTATGTGTCGAAGTACTTTTTTATTAAACTATTGCAGTTGGAAAGAGATAAATTGCGCAATATTAAACCGCATGCAAATTAATTTGTATTGGAAGCTACATTGTCAAGTTTATTACAGCCTTTTTTATTGAAAAACCACAAGAGTGAATTAGGTGGACCGTAGACTTTGAATGCAGCATAATCTTAGAAAAACTCCTGGCATAAAACATAATAAAAACACATTGATTTAGCTTATTAGATACACTACACATTTATATAAAGGTTTGCATGATATTCTGTATTAAGCGATGTTTAAAAAAAAACATTTTAGCCAAAATTGTGGGCATGACTTTTATCCGACGCCGCCCTTTTTAGCTAAATTAATAGATAGGTCATCAAATTTAAACACTACACCTTAATTTTTATGAGCGTAAGATATTTTGGACTATTGTGTGCCGATACCGCTCTTCTTAAGTAGAAAACTGCAGCCATAAATCGAAAATGTCGGTACAACATGTGAGCTTAATATCTAAATTTTCGTTATCAAGTATTTTGCAACAGATAAACTGACACATGGACATGTATAAATTGACTATAAAATCTTTGATGCTGAGAAACAATGTACAAACTTTATGGGGATCTGGGTTCCGCGTTTTTCTAGGGAATACATAAAACTTAATATACCCACCATTCCACTATGAGAACCTTATAAGAATACAGCTGCAGCTTGGCTAATGAAAATAAAAAATAAGAATAGATGGAAAGCAAACTGCAGACAACTAGTATTAGCAGTTCTGACAGCGATTAAATAGAAACAGTTAATAAACCATACCGTCAACTTGTCGACATTTTTGTAAAACTTTTGCGTTTGCATTGTATGCATTAAAAATTGTATATTTATGTGTGTGAATAAAAATCATGCGATAATTAATAATATTATAGAACAAATTGAAATTCTTTATATAAACTACAAAAGGAATGCATGGAAGATAATGCATAGTATGCATGAGAAGGTTCAATTGTAAAAGGGCGAAGGTCTAGACGTGTGATAGATCAGTTAAAAATGGGGCTTAACACTTCGATTTTGCGAGAATTCTGAAGCCTTCCATTGATAAGAAAATGTTTACTTAAATATTAATAAATTTCACAGCTGTAAGTATTAGTCACTAGTGCCATCACCATCATATTTGCTTATAAGAATCGTAACAATATAAATAGTGCATATACAACAGCATTTACGTATATTATCATTTTTATGGCATTTTCGTGTATGGCAGCAGAAAGTATTATACATAAAAATTGGTGTATAAGTATGTTTGTTGTTCAGGACCCCAATAATGGTACGTATACGTCCGGTTGTCGATGATAGCAAAATATCACCAGAAGGAATGGAGGCAAAAATGTAAATTGCAGAGAAAACGGAAAAAAAAAACTAATACATATAAACGTTAACTGCATTTTAACGGGAATTTCAATTTGGAGCGGATACAATTTATAGGCGACTGACTTCAATTCAAAATATTCTACATACACAGGCAACAACAATATAAGGTAGAACTGCTGTAAAGACGATAAAAGTAGGTTTACAAGTAATTTAGAAAAATTATTAACGTTGCCAAGATTTTTCGTTAACCGTGTCACATAGAAATAATGGCCTTTGGCAACTCTATAGCATAACCAAACACACACACTTATTCATGGTGTAAATGGCCAACTGTAATCTTCAATTATTATACCAGAGAAGATTTGCGAACTTTTGCGGACTTTAATTTTCAAAATTTAAACGTAAATTGTATATTTTTAAAACTTCTATCAATGTTGCGATTTGACATTTATTTTTTATAATATTTTCACTTATTTTAATTATTTTAATTAAAACATTAAACTTTTCTCTAGTGCAATGTTTACTTGTAAGTCTAGGTCAATCATCAAATTCAAACAAATTTAAATATATATGTATAAGTGGTACATAAAATTTTCACATTATGCTAAAAACAAAGTGTTTATAAGAAGAAGCATTTTACAAACTCTTATGATTGCTGTACAATAGAACTTCCAAAATGTTTAGTTTTTACTAGAAATTTGTCTCCTTAAATATATGTATATACGAAGATTGTTTGAATGGAAAATTTCTAATTAGTTTTCATACACAGAAATGGGAAACCAAACCCTACAACAGGAAGTCTATTGTAAGCATCATTTATTCTTTGGCTTTGACAATGACCCTTAACAGCGACAAAACACTACACACTGTATCTCTTGTTCTCTCCCTTTCTCTCCGTTCACTTTCAATATCAGCATAAAGTTTTCAATATTATGTGAGTATGTATTATAATTTGTTTTTAAAAAGTGTCCTTGTCCTACTAATCAAACAAAGTGTTTATGTATGGGTGTCTGTAATGCTCCATTACTTTGTGACCTTAATTTATAGGAGCAGCGCAATGTGAATGTAAGTTATTTTGCTTCTATTCTATATAGGATACAATTTTTCATGAGTAGAATTTATCATTATGTGACACTTACACTCTTGAGGAAAAGGAAATGTGAAAAGTTTTGCCTTAACTGTAAATATGTACTCGAAAAATTTTAAAAATTTTACTTATGAATCAATATGAAAAAGTCCGTTGGTTCGTATGCTTAAGATTTTCAAAACATCAAGGGTATACCACATATAAAATGCCAATCCGTTTGTCCATCCGTCCTATTATGTATCTGCTTTATTACGTAAGATGGGTGCATCTCATTTATACGACCTGTAGCTTACGTATAATTTAACATGAACGGACAGACGGACATGGTTAAATCGATTCAAATTTTCATTCTGGAACGGATATAATTGAACATGGATGCGGTATATTCTGTTAAGGAGTTACAAAAATCCACAAACAAACTTAATGTTTAAAACGTTGATGGCATTATATTGTCAAAGGTTGAGACAACACGACGGATAGCTGTTAACAAAATTTATGGCAAATTTATGTATGTCAATATAAAAAACTACACATATTAACGGTGCAACAATGCGGTTATCTTCAGTCACTTACAAACAATAGGATCCAGCCATAATTAACAAAGTCCACCTTGATGCAAACAAAAACAATTCTGTTCTCCTTATAATACCATAAACTACTGTCAGCTGTGTTATATGTAGGTGCAAAGGTTGTAAGTTTCTTGTTTTGCTTGTTCATGTTATATATGTCGTGTGTTAGTTAAACTTCAAGGTTAAATTGAAATATGTTACGCCTCAACATATCATCAAACTCCCCTAATTTTTTCCATCAAGTTTAATGTTATATTCATATTATATAGAATATTATGTATGCAAGAATAGATAATTTATCACTTTATACGCAGTATATTGCTGACAGTTGAAAATGTGTAATATTTTTGTCTGGGTTTGTCAAACAATGAATGGGACATAATTGCAATATTATATACCTGACAATTGAATACAATTCATATGTTGCATTAAACATTCATTCATCCCTATTCTCATCTCATTTTGAGGGATTTGTTTAAATACTTGTACAAATACATTCTATCCCTCCCCAGTATTAATCATATACTCAATAATATGTTGAGGTTAAAAGTCAACATGAATTTCATTCCATTCAATATTTAATAGACAATCGTATAACAAATATAACAATGTGCTTGAGAGGGGTTACCTCTGTCTGTCGTTTCGATAAGTGTGCGATCAATAGTTTACACAATTGTTTTTGTCTCACCACCAGTCAATATAGTCTGTCTATCCATTAGTTGGCATTGTCATCATTCCAACACATTATTTGTTTTGCAAAATTTTATACGTTTGTGTATGTTGCCCATTTTATGCTATTGTTGTCAAGTACAATTCTATGTCATTTGTTGCAATTTGATATCTCATCATCATCATCATCATCATCATCATTATCGTCATCATGTTTGTTACAACAAATGACTGTCATTCATCATCATCCCAACATACTATGAGTATATTTTCCACTTAATCACTAATATGTTTAAAGTGGTTCTGTTTGTGTCATTCTCTCTGTTCATGTAAAGGGATAATATGGCTATCGCATTAAATGGACTTTTATATATAAAAACCAGATAAGCATTCATGTAGGGCAGTCAGACAGATTGTATGAAGCATGTTGCACATTTTATGTACATGAAGAATTATTACTAATAAACTTTGCTTTACTAATCGTGCCAGTGCTTGTTAAACTTTTAGTTTGTTCTGAGATAGTCACAGGTCTGAGGTTGGGGATTTACTTATTTTGTGAAAATGTTTGTAAAATCTAGAACAAGGCTTCCGAGGTCCCCCAAAGTCCAATACCTACCTTTGTACCAAATTTCGCAGAGATATCCTAAAAAAATGCAATGTGTAGCTTGGCAACAAATTTACATGGGCGTACAGACAGACGGACACAGTTAAATCTATTCACATTTTGAGTGTGAATTGAAAGCGATTGTGACACTTTCCGTTTAGGCATTTGCACAAACTTAATATACTCCTTGCTACAGCGGTGCAGTATGTAAATATTTAATCAGGATAATTGTGGGATACCACAGACAATAAAGTCTTTTTTCTACCTCAATCTTGTTAAAAAATTAATTCTATTGTTTTCAACATATTTGGTTGTCTCGCACTCCTTTACAGACAATACACCCAGCTAAGGCAATAAACTGCTGCAACTTCTTTTCATATTTATGGTGTCATAAACTTATTTTCATATCCATAACTTTCTTTAACAAAAAAGACTTTTTAACAGTAACAACAAGATGTAGAAAAAAGAAATGAGCACAAAGAGAGGAAAAAAGGCCAACAATACTTGTTCAGATCTATACGAACCTATAATCAGCTGGAAATGTTGTTGACTGACCATTTAGTCACCAAAACCTTCTAAGTAATTCGAATAATTCATGAAAAAAATCTTTCAAAAACTTTTTCTTTTTAAGACTTGGTGACATTGTTTCATTTTGCTAAATTCAATACAAGCCTGTGGATATAAAAAGTAAACTGTTAAGAAATTTTTGAAAATGATACACACGACACGGCTAGATAAACTCAGTCAGATCAAAAGCCCTTCCGGAACCTTTGCAAACCTTTCAACAAACTGATACATACGCCCATATTCATATAATGATGGTGAGTATAAAAATTTTAAATCTTTTAAGTGTTTAGTTGCAGCAACTAATGTGACAGTGTTTAGTCACCTTTAGAATCATTCCAATTTTACTAAGAAGAAAATAAAGCTACAGAAGCCCATAAAAAAACTTATAAACAACTTTATGCAAACTATTATGGGTACACGGAAGCCTGACCACCAAAGGAAGTAACAGTTTTACAACAATGTTGTGCTATTATTATTGTTATCTGGCACATTCATAGTCATTGCGGCGGAAGAACAGCATCGGGCATGGTATAAATGTTGTGCAAATATTATTCTATCATTATGTTGTTTATACTTTGGAACGCGGCAAGAAAGAGAGCATTTAAAAGTTTTGTTAAGAAAATTCTTCACTTCATATGTTTCATTTCCTGCTATCATCACAATGTGGTCTAAAAATTAAGCGCTTGCTTATATTAAACGTATATTATTAAAACCATACCTGAAACAATAAATTGCCCTTCAAACCATTAAACCAATCAATTGCACCAAAAACTACCCAACGAACCTGGTCGAGCCGGATTTGGCTGAAAAATGAGAATAGATATGGACTCATAACAGTGAACTTGGAGGCAAGACAAATTAACAAGAAATTAGCCAAAGGCAATGACTTAATGGAATATCTTAAATGATTGGTGGCAGCCACCAGTTGCCAACTACCACTGGATGGCCATTCGTTTATTGATGTCATGCCATTGAAACACGCCCCAAAAACATTGATGATCGTACCTAACAGATGATACAAAACATTACCTTAAAATGAAAATGAATTATAACCATAAAGGGGGACATCTACACTCTACATGTACGAGTATGCATGTAAGCGTTTGGTTATTATTAATTATGGGTTGCGTATATTTGGCACTAATACAAAAAATTGCCAAAAACATGCCAAACTCAATTTTGGCTGAAGCGCACAGTATACACACAGTATATTCGGTCTTTTGGCCCAAACACAATTGCTTACCAATAACACATAATTTCATAATTTAATCATAAGCTAACCTTCGTACAAGTCCAATAAAGCAATAATTATAGCATTTAGTTTAGCATGTTGGGGAGTTTAGGTTTTGCGCTGCCATGTCAAGGTATTTAATAATAATTTTAGTGAATAATTCTTTTATACCAATTAAATGCTCTTCGAATATTATTAACAAGTCTTTAGTTATTGTTTAGAAATAGCAAAAAGTTAAGTGATTCTATGCACGTTCTGCTGGCAATATTTAAATATCAATATTTGTGATTGAGTATGAATAGCTTGTCTTTGGTTTTTTGCAAAAATTTTACTCGTATTCGGAAAGAAAAAAGAAAAACATGCCACACGGCTGTCTAATGCAAAATTTCTTATTATTTAATATTAACAAAACTTTATGCATAATAGTTTATTAACTTAATAGTTGACCAATTTTGAAGTAGCCTTCAAATTCGTCTAATTCTTAAAAACCTTTTTCTATTGCAAAAAAAAAGCAATTCTATCTGATCGGAATAAACGATGGTAGATATCACTTACTAAAGGTTATATGTTCTAATTTTGGACCGGATCAAAACATTCGAGAGACTTCTTGGCCTCTAATAAATGGTAAATATTTAAGAAACACTTGATATGATAAATTTGTAAAGAGATGGTATAGATATATACTATCTTGATTAACCTAAAAATCGAAATCTATCTCTTGTCAAAATCATTGACGTATTTAGCTGAAATTTAAAGCTTTTTGGTGCAGAATTCAATTTTTTTCTTCTTTCAAGAAATTCTTACAAGATGTATAGCACAAACATCCATGCACCTATAGATAATAATTATTCTAAATATATACAATATTATTGCCTTAGAAAGAATAGTACAATGTCGCTTTATTCTTCAGTTTTTAAGGGTAGATTTAGCAAACGACCGCTTTTTCCATTACGCACCACGCACATGTAATAAGAATTCGACAATCTTCCCCATTATCGTTTAAATAAAAAACTTCTGAATCATATGTGCAGCAAAGTAATAATACTAGAAAAATTATGCATATACGTACATTATATGAGGGAACACCATGACATGAACGGATGGCAACAGCAACCATAATACTTTTACACTCTGAAAATGTCCAAGTGCACCAGACAAAGCTACTCTTAAAAAAGATATAACATAACATGTGTAAATATATGGGAGACGTATGCAAAGATGTTATAAAGAAAACGGTAAAGATGACGTATAATGTGTGTACACATACATTGTAAAAGTCGGGTCGCATAGAATTACTTGAAGTTCAAGAAATGATATGGCGCTGTTATGTAGAGGCCTCACCTTCACAACTACCGCTACCACCATCACCGCCACAACCATATAAACATAATAATTACACAGAGAGAAGGAGGAGTTGTGCTTAAGTGGTTGCAGACGTTTGCAAGAAGTTCTCGTTTTATTGTTCTCATTATTCTTGTTTATATTATTGTTCTTGCTTATTGCACGTTATTTGTCAGCTCTATTATATTACCATCTTTACCCCTACCACTAACCGTCCTGTAATTGTCGCCACCATGTATATGAAAAGTACACGCATATGTACATATATTTACTTGGGTTTTATATATGCACGCACATACCTCATAATATCACTTTAAATATTCTTATTATTACGCAAATAGATTTTTTTTTTTTTGGAAACTAAATATGTAAACTCTTTACAAATATTGTATTTTATAAATCATGTGGATTTCGTTTCACTTAAACTATGTGTAAAGTCAGACTCGTAGAAGACTTTTAAAATTTGGAAGCAATTTTTTTTGCACAGGGCACGACCAAGTACTTTAGAAGAGCGCGTCTTCGATTTTGTTTACTTTTTTTTACCGTTATCTAATCCCGCTGTAAACATGCATAACTCAGGTTTTTAATCGGATAGACCTTGTTGCAGGAGCAAGGTTCCTGTAGGAGGGAGACCTTGAAAATGCATATATAAAGTGTACGCCCCTATAATACGATTCATTCTATTCTCAAATATGAGTAAAATCACCTCTCACACATAACCGTTAAAATGTTATAACAATTACTAATGTTATCTTAAAATTATTGAATGCATGAAACTGTAATTAATAACTGTAAAAAGCAGGCAACATTCAAGTAGAAATCATGATATAAAAATTATATATATTCCTGTTTTATATTTAGTCCTTTTCCTTGCCTTAAAATCCTTAATAAAATCCTAAACCATATTTTTATAGCAAACGCCACCAAGTGGTCGTTGGCGTAAATGAAAAAAATATAGAAACTATTCATATCCTTACCACTGCAAATTAACATAACATTAACACTCATATCATAAAGTTTCTCATTTTAAGGGGTACTTTTTAACTGGAGAATGTATAGTAGAGCGAATAATTTACATATTTTTTAAGGTTGTCTAAAAAGCATCGCAAAATATTCGTAAAAGGCTCTCTTGTCTCTACTTCTGTTATTTGTTTACCAGCAGCAGAGAGAATTTGGATTACGGTAAATTGAAAGGGACAGAAGCCGAAAATTTAATCATATTTAAATCATATAAATAAATAATATAACTGGTGTTAAAATTTTTGGTAGATTTCAATATTATAGGCACTATGGTAGAAGCGTACTCCCGCCGTCTATAATCTGTTGTATCACTTTAACAAAGTGTGAGGGCTACATTTCGTATAAGCCAACGTTCATATTTCAGTATTTTGAAACACTATTTATGATGACAATGATACTTCTATAATATCTCCAAGTGCACCTTAATTATAACTTTACTTGAATAGAAAGTTTTCTTTAAAAACTAAAAGTCTCCTTAAAGTGTACTTTTCGACTATTATCTAAACTTTTAGAATCTGTTGCCAAAAATTTGTTCTCATCTTAACAGTACGAATTTGATTTTTTATAATCAATTAGCCACCATTCTATCTTGCTTCTTAATAAAGCGGCATTCTTATGTAATATTTTCATTAATATAATGCAATTTATTTAACATATTCTTAACATGAACAGAGGTTAACCTGAGAAATATCATAAGCATGATAAAAATTGTCGAACAACGTTTCCTTTGCATTTATCATAAATTTTCATAATTGATAAAAAGTGAACCAAAAAAGATACATTTTCCTTCCTGTTGAAGCTACAATCGTTATTATTTTTAATAGCTAGTAGTTCAGTTAAGATGAATGAAAATAATGATATCTGTCTTATGTAATTCTGGCTATGGAACAAATTGAGCAGAAAATACCTAATAATGCCTGACATTTAATGAGACAAAAACATCCATCCGGCCAACATCACCATCTCAATAATTATCATCATCATCATCAGCATCATCATTATCTTGGGCACTAACCAGCTATACAATCAGCGCCATATTCCACGCTGAGTGGCAGGGTGGCCAATAATGTGAAGCATTGTGTTTATGTGCGTGTGTATGCTTCATAGAAAAGGTAATTTTCATTTCGATATAACTATTCCCTTTTTTTTTTACTGCTGCCTTTTCATTTTAACTGAAATATATTTGAACTTTTTCACTTGTTCTTGTTCTTGCGAGCAAATGAAGTTTCGTGTACATTATAAGAACTTGAACACAGAGCGAGTGGACGGTGTAGACTTGCTGTGCTGTACGTGTGCCTCCGAAACTTATTACAAAAATAAATAATTACAAACTCATGAAAAAAGAGAGAACGAACCAAAAAAGAAGTTAAATGGTCTTCAAATGGAAATATATGAAAAAAAAATTTACAAAAAGAGAAACATTTTCAATAAATGGATGAAAAGTAATGGAAAATTTATACCCACCATCATAATGATAAGGGGGTGTAGCAAAAAAATAACCTGTGAAACCGTAAAGCTTCATGGTTATATGGGTGACCACCAGTCTAACGTTTAAATTGCAGCTAAAAAATTTTTTGAAGCCGTTTCCGCGAAGTTTATTAAAACCAAAACCTTAACCAAGAAATATATAACTTAAAAGTAATTTCACCACAATTTAAGATAATTTCATTTACTTTTGTCAAAAACCCATTTTAACCCTGTGTGTTCCTCTGTGGTAAGCATTCTTCCTGTCGCTTCTTCTCGTACAGAGGTTGGTATGGAAAATTGGTTGGTAGAACTCGCAGCAAGTTAAAAAAGCTGTAAGATTCCGCTCACATTACATAAGCTTCCTTGTCAGCCATAACTATTATTTTAATTCCCGCCAAGGAGAAGGCCATATACATATAATATTTTCATTACTGTAACTCGCTTAAAGCTGTCTTATTATACAAAATATTTTCAATCGATTTATGACATAATTATGAGTTAATTATTAGAGAGAATATATAATTGTTTACCAACATTTTCATAATTTGCATATAAATTGCTTCAAATTTTATTATAATCGTTATTTCTTTCTAAATTATTTAAATTTCATATTATTAAATAATTGCCTAAATATACATTTTATATATAATTACAATTTGCATATTGAGTGATTAATTAATTTATGAACTCATAGTATGCTGTGAACTTGATTGAATAACGATATAAACCAACCCAGCATCGATTAAATTTTAACATAGTGAACATCATTTTATATGATTTTGAATACTTTTTTACATTATCAGCGTTGATATTGCCAAAAATTGAAGTTATACGATTATAGATTTTATTATAATAAGGATGATTTCATGTCATCATTTTTTCATATAATATTGAAAACTGTTAAAAAAGTTCAGCTCAATACAATTCTATCTAAGTAAAAACCCTCCTGGTCGCAAAAATTAAGATATCGATTCTGCAGGTTAGGGAATTGAAGTTGGGCAAAATCGGTCAAGCGACACGTCCGAAATTTAACAAAAACTTAACAAATTGTTAATTGTGTAAAATTTCTGCATCTCTCTTAAAGTATATCAAGATACTTTTGGCTTATATAAACTCCTCGAAAATGTGCTCTGCCTCAACGATGGATATTTAAGATGTGGCCTCAGCCAAATGCAGCTGTTTTTACTCATTTAATTTCTCTTACATTCTTCCATCAATATCCAAAAAAAAAAAAAAACGCTAAGAGGAAGTTAGAAATCGTAATTATCCACCCACTACATACATATCATACTGAGTGGTATTGTGATGGTAGTGGTAAATCGAATGCCTATTATAAAAAAGTGCTTATTGTGAAAACTAAAAATAAAAATAAAAAAATGCCCGGATAATACAGTATGAATATAAAAATCCAAAATCTAAAATGGCTTTTTAAAAATCATAATGGCAGCTGGTTAACAAGCATTTTTTTCGCAATATCGTGTTTGTGGTATGAGGCCGAGAGAACGAAGAAAAAATATGTTTAAATATGAAAAAGTATGGGGGAGAGAGAAAAAAATCAGAACATTTCATTTGCTCATACACACACATACACTTGCATACACATACACACAGTTCTATAACTGTAACCTCGAACCGCTGAACGAACCTTGTTAAACAATCATCGACTAACTGCTGAACTGTTGCGACCCATTAGTAGTCATCATTATATGGTGTACGTAAATCTGTAGCACTTACTGACGCACACATGCTCCCCAGCAATGACTACCATCCCTCATGGATTCGGCTGTGACTACATTAAAGTTGGTTCTATACATTACCATTGCTTGGCATTGGCTTTTTTTTTCAATTCAGCAGACCACTTAGAAAGTTATTCGTATCGTATTATAATTTTACAACCCATGGAAGAACTACTGGGCTCTTCGCCCCTCCGTGCATTTCAGTACGTTTATTAAACAGGGCTATACTCAGTCGGTGTCGGTGTTTTTCCACTCTCCATTATGCACTACACTCACACCAACACGCTAAACATCTTCCTAGCTAGCTAACGTTCAATGCAATTCTCAAACACCGGTATGCTCAGTCAGCATATTGTTGGCTTTCAAAAGAAGTTTGTCATCATACCACCATCACTACTACAACGAGACCTCAAACGTTGGTTTGTATGCATTTTTATACAACGTGCACAGAAGTATAATACAGAGCAGAAAAAAAATTATTATATAAAAAGCATTTACACCCTTCTGCCAACAAGCAAGAAGGAGCTCAACCCACACCATTTCATTCTCATACTTTGCATCATCTACGAATAATTTACATCGTAAACAGCACCACTACCACCACCACCTTAACGAACTGTCCCGTATCGGAATACATTTTTCTTTTTTTTTTTTTTTTTTTTGTTTCATTTTATTTGTGATGCAGTATTGTGTGCTGCCATGGTCTGGTCATGTCCTTAACGTTGTTTGCTCTGCTGTGCTGTGCTCGTACGTTTTGTTCTATTCTGTTTTGCTTTGCTTTGTTTAGCATTATATTATGTACATGTAAACGTACGATACAACTTTTATTACTTCATGTTTGCTGCTATTTGTACTGTACTGTACGGCAATACTACTTTCATTAATGTTCCCATCTTTCACGTTTCCCTTATATACGACATTCTTCCCATTCTCTTATTAGCGCAATTTTTTTTATTCTTGTTGCATGATTTTTATTTACATTCCCTCCCCACTGTACTATGGCTCTGATTATGGACATGCGTCCATGTTATTTAAGAGAATGAGATCTAAAGTATGTGAAACAAGTAAAGAGTTTAAGCCGAATTCTGTGGGACCTAAACTTTCTGAATTGTGATTATACGGCTTTAGGATCCTTGGGTTTCACAATTGATTTAGAAGAATTTCTTAAGATGATCAAAAATCTCTCTCTCTCTCCTCTAGACGCATAACATTTAATTTGAATCCTTATTCTGCAAAACCTTTTAGATGTCCCTACAATACTCCTAAAAGGTCCTTTAGCAATTCTTTTATATCTATTATGCAAAGACTCATTCTCTTTATTACAAAAACCATAACAGATTTTGGTAACCTTTACTCAAAAGTATCGCAAAGAATACCTAAAAGAAACATCAGGTCTTGTTTTATATTGCGTTGGCATCATGACATCTCCTTTCAACAAATTTGACAAGTACGTGGATTTATTCATATACTCCATTCTATTCTATTTTTGATTTTGCGCTAGTTTTATGTTTTATGTGAAAGCAAAATGGAAAATTAGTTATGGCATTAAACAAAATGGCTACTTAAGGGGCCCAGATAGAGAATTTTTTATTTATTTAAATAATTTAATTATTTTATTGCAAATATGCATCCAAGGATTTTACATATCCTTATAAAGGACATATATATATATTAATTAAACTTTGTACTTTATTTACCAAGTGAGAGAAATGGAAGAAACTCGATCGGGATTAAAGGCACAACTTTTACTTACAAGCTCCATGAATAGTATAAAGAGAGAATTTTTCAAATAACTTTATGTGCCTATAATTTTCTTAATAAAGTTAAGTTGATGATATAGCTGAGGTTTGTAACTATATCTTAGATTTACATGCTCTTCCAAGGTTTAGAATTCAAGCGTGTCTAAAAAGTTACCCTTCAAGGTGCACTCCTGTAATCGATTTCTATACCCTCCACATTAGTGATGAGGGTATATTAAGTTTGTTCTTGACCCTGACAAATATATTTTTGATCAGCATTAACAACTGAATCGATTTATACATGTTGTTGGCATTCTTACGGACACAAATTTTGAGATATTAAGCTGAAATTTAGTACATACTTTTTTAGTTGCATGCAGATCCCTATTAAAAATGGGCAAAATCGGTCAAAGACCACGCCTACAATCAACAAAAGTCTATATGTTGACACAAAAATTGAGCTACGAACATAAAACGTAGGATTTATATATTATTCTTTTACATTAGTTTGGAATGATCTCTCTATCCTACATGTTATTTGGTTCAGCATTAAATCAGTTCGGCCATGTCTGTCTGCTAATCTGTCCGCTTGTGCGTCTGTGCGTCGGTGCGTAGAAATGATTCTGAAGATGGGAAAAGTTTCAAATTTTATAGAACTTTAGTGCAGCGATGAAGGGCACAACATACTTGGTTATTAAAAATTGATTCGATTCAGAGTTGATACATGAAATATTTGATAATTTTCACAAAAAAACTATGACTTACTATATGTATTCACATATAGAACGGCTTACAATATGATCAATTTCGTAACATCCCGATACACACTTTCATCTTCTAAATCATAATCAAAATCTCATAAAATTAAAACAACAATACTTGGCTGGTATTTAAAGCAAATGAAGTTCCTTCTTCTCTTCTCTTCTTCTTATTTTCGTGATTATGCAAATTATTTATACAGAGATTTAGAATTTGTTGTTGTTCTCTCTAACCTAAGCACATTATTACATATGGTTGATGGTGATAGGAAGGAAATGAAAAGGTTAACCCTTTTGTAGTGCAAACAAATGACAATTGTCTGGGACGAGTGCTGTTCTCTCAGCAAACATTTTCAAAATAAATTTTGGAAAAAAAAATATATGTCATTTATGACACATTTATTTTGGTGAAGAGCTTATAAGAATTTTATTTTTGAAATCATAACTAAAGCATAAAATTCCCACGTTTCGTAAAGAATTTTGTGTGTACTTAAGTATCCTGTACACTGTTTTGTGTACCGCTTATCAACTTTCATAAAAGAAACTCACATAACGAAAAAGAAATTCATTATTATGCAAATGACAAAAATCTTAAATGTTTAACTTTAGAAATGTGTCCGCGAGCCATGTTTTTGAAACTATAATAGAGTGGAAGTGTTTCATTTGTTATGAAAGAAACAGGTTCTTCACTTAAACAGTCCCTGATTGGAAATTTTTTATATAAATAAAGGGTGATTCAATTAGAACCATATTTTTTGTAAACATTTTATTGTAAAGATATCTTAATTTTAATGTCCTTTCTCTAAACTTGGGCAGTTTGGAGTTACCAGAAATAATGCCACAGATTTTACTAAACGTATGTCTTCCTAATAAATGCTGAATTAATACCGTTTTGTATGTCTGTCCATCCACATCTGGGTTTGTAAATATTCTTTCTTGCGATGTTGATTTCAAATTGTTAAGTTTGCAACGAAGTAACGGAGCACCCTTTATAATGAAAGTACTCGCATGTTGTATTTTTCTCTAACTTCTTATTGTTTTACAGAAAAATTTAAATTATTATATTGTATATAAGTGTTTTCTCAGTTAATAATCGGCAGGGGGCATTCAGGCATTTCTTCTTAATTTATTTATGAGTTAATTAAAGACAAGGTAAATAAAGTACATTTGGCTTAGGGCAAACCTTGAATCCTTCTAGGCGTTGCAAGCTTATGCTGTGATGGTGGGTGATTGTCGTTAACCTTCAACATATATATTAAGTATGTTATCTACGCACTTTGAACCTCAACAGAAAGGCGTACTAGTTTCCGATTATAGTACAATATCCATCTGTAAAGTTTTTTGAAATGTTCAGCTGTGTGGCAAACCAAAATTTTCCTATATTTCTTCCAACAGATTCTCGTATATAATAAATTCAACAAGGTAGCATAATTTTTATCATCATAAGTGAGATTATTGTTTTTTTCATTGTTGGCATAGCTACCAACCAATGAATTGAAAGTAATGAATTTTATGAACTTTCCAGAACCTACTACTTAGTTATGATCTGTAAAACTTTTTTCTCAGTGTTGAATGTTGTATGTATACAATAATGGAAAACTAACTAATCATTCAAGTTTCAAAACAAAATCTCTATATATGCTTGTATTCAATAAAGCTCCTCAAACTATGCTTTATATATACGAAGGATATATGATTTGTAATTATTGTATATGTATAACAGTATGGTTGATTCTGTTAGTTTATTATTGATGGACATTTTTTCGCTAGCAAATCATTTCCGTTTGCTTTCTGGGTGTACACCTTTCAAGCCATCCTCGTTGTTTTTAAAACATTCAATCATATTTATATAATTATATAAATTGAAAACAAGTAAGAAAACTAAATTCGGTTTAGACCGAATATTAATCATGCCCATTTTTCACACATACATTGATGGGGTATTTATAAAATCGCCGACAAAATTTCATAAATTAATATTTTTTGGTTTGAACGTATGGACCGAATATGTCCATTTTAACTCCCGTCCAGCCAGAGAATCCATATTACGTTATAAGCTGGAGGTGGTACCTTCATTAAATTAATATTATAACACATCGTTGACTTGCTGAATATTGAATCCTTTTAAGATTTATTAAATTTTAAGTCGAAAAAAATGGTTTAAAAACACAAAAGGTATTATTGTACCTGTTTGTCTCGACGGGGGTTAAATAGTTATCTGCATCCATAAAGCAAAATTTACGACTGTGAGAGAGCTTATACGTCTACGTAGACTCAGATTTTAATGCTGATCAAAAGGCTTTTCTGAATGTTGCAAACGAAATAATAAACGTAGTGCGCCCTTCTCCCCCCATCTTATGTGGTGAGTAAAGTAAAGCTCTAAAACTCTTGGAAAATCATTCACACGTCTATGTAGTATCCTCTTTGAAAAGTTACGACTTTAGTAGAAAATCGAAACAAGAAACATCGTTAAGGAAATTACCATAAAACATTTTGTTACTTATTTATCTTAATTAAGATAAATTTTCATTTTATTTTTTATTTTTTTTTTACATACATACCCTTACCACCTACAATAATACACTAAATACCTAATATCTTTGTTCGTTCATATTATATAGTACTTAGATAACGCATAACGGTAAATAAACAACTTCAAGCGTCCAAGCAAAATTGTGCTTGCTTTTCTCCACGACATAAGAAGAGATGACATGTCTGTTTATATATGCTTGCCTCTGTGTGTTTGTGTGTTCGTGTAAAACTTATATTTAGCTGTAGACGTAATGGAGTAGATGTGTGCATGTGTTTGCCAAAGTTGTCAAAGACATTAGACATGCTTCACTTGAAAAACACGACATCACATCACATAGCTACGAATTTTTACACGCACACATATACATATATACATAGAATGTGCATTCAAAAGATGCGAACGAATAACGTGGCTTGTTTTATTAGACATTCTTTGGATGGACAAAGGGGGGTGTTCACTAACCAAAGGACATTCTAAGTATTTATGGTTGAGCAGAGAACACGAGCACAATAGCGTAATAAAAAGTGGAAGTAATGAAAAGCAAACAAAAATTAAGACCAACTTTTAAGTCTAAAGATGACAACAGAAGTAATACACATACACATAAACTACTGCGTATGCATGCACCGCTTTATACCCGAATGCCAGAATAGTGTGAAATAAAGAAGAAAAGAAGCAATATTTGACTAAAGCAAAATCTTGCTAGCCCTCTAAGGAGTCATATAAGTCATTATATCTTCCATACTTTATGAGTAGTTCGGAAATTTATACTAAATGTTTTTTTACACTTTTGCTAAGTTTTTAGTGGATATATTAATTTTTGTGCCCAGGACAATGATTATCACAAAACACACCTAGCAGACAGACGGACAGCCAGACATGTTCGGATCTCAGTTATTCGGTGCTGATTTTGTTTGTGGGATCTCCAAGGCTTCTTTTCTAACGTTGCAAACGTTTGGACAAAATCATATATACCCCCATATACAAGTAATGGTGGATAGAAAAACAACATTGGGCACTTTATGTGAAGCATGTCTTATTGGCAACGCGTAATATTGTCTCACTGAAGAGATTTCAGTTTATAAAGATTTTTTTTTTACTATTTAATGGACTACCATTATAACCTAAAGCAGAAGATAATTGAAAGATACTTTAAATCTTTATGTAACTAGGAAAATATTCTCCTCGATTTTGTAGAGTAAATATGTAGTAAAGTAAATAAATTCTTTATCAGCATATAGATTATAATGTGATCCGACGTAGCTATGTTCAAAAGTGTTCCTCTTCTTCGGCTTCTGCAGCTGAGGTATGGAATTAAAACATGATAAAAAATTTACAAACATCTTTTGTGGTCAGAACAAAAAATAACTGTTAATACTGAGAAAAGGAAAGGGGAGAACCCGGTTTATACCTGAGCCCGAATTCAACTTCTGGTGAAAGGTATAAATCAGAACCTCGCGAAGCAAATTGGTTCAAAAACCCCGCCTTGGCAAGTATGTGCATGTTTTATTGAAACTTCCAAGTTAGATTCTGCGCCAAATATTAATCAAAGTTTCGGCTCAATGTTGTGGACACACGGACATGTCTAGATCGTCTGATATTTTGATGCTGATCAAGAATGTATTTATTTATATATCTCGTTTATTTATATATCTCTCTAACGGTTTCTTTTGCGTGTGACAAATTTAGTATACCCCCTTACCCCCTAGGTGGAGGTTATAATACACGTTAAGGGAGCCATGGCGTACATGCCATACCCACTGATTACATATAAAATAAAAGGACATTCAATATTTAGCAAAATATAATATTTTTACTTGTTTTAACATTATTTGTTGTTCATATATATGATGAAACTTTCGTCTTAAATATTGTTTAGCCGTTTAATGTAACGCGAAAGTGAGAGATGAAATGGTTTCATATATAAAATGGAGTTTAACGTTTTCCTTCATTTGTTCCCATCTTAATTATCATATTTCTGGTAACATGCAAAACGTAATATAACAGTTTTGTAATGCATATAACAGTTAACGTAAGCAAACAACATAAAATCGTTCAGACACATTACAAATTTATAACTCGAATCAATTCGGAATTAATTTCTACAATTGTACCTTCTAAAATGATGTACGTAACATAATAATAATTTAATAAACTTGGCAGACATACACTCCATTTGAGCTATATTGTTGCATACGTATCTACATAAAGAAACATGCAAACTGATTCATAATTCTAAACATTATTGACTGTAGCAATAATGTCGTGCAATGGAAGAATGCATTGAAAATGTAATGAGGAGATCTACTAAGTACGTATACATGAGAGCTTAAGAAGCGATAGTCCCCACTATATTAACAAGAAAAAACACGCACGGGTGTACACAAGTGCATATGTGTATAAATTGCTATTACAGTTATATTCTATGGGATCTCACACATAGGTTTTGTAAGACTCTCTACTCTCTTTTAGTAACAGAACAGAAACACAAATAAAGAGAGAACGTACAGTACAGTATGAATGCATTTGTATTTAGTATAGAAATTATTATACTTAGGGGTATGTATACATTTTTATACACCTATAATCGATTGCATTTGCATCAATCTACATAAAAACATATGAGAGGTACTTGGTTTTTTTGTTTTTTTTTTTTTTTATAAAATACGTATCTACGAGTGTAAGCATAAAAGATAGAAAAGAAAGAAGAAGAAGAAATGTAGAAATTCCAGACTTTATTCATAAAAAAAACAAACAACTCAACGTGCAATAGTATGCATGTCTCGCTGTTGGTATGAGTATTGAGGTATCATTGACAGTATGCGACGACAGCACTAATGAACCAGTGAATCTTCATTTAACAACACAGAGAAAACGCATAACTGAACATAATTAAAATGTTTTAATTTTGCGGTTTTCTCGTTTCAAACTTTTTTTTTAAATTGCATGAAAGGTGTACTCTTTAGTTTTAATGAAAATATTGAAACTGCAGCAACGAAGAGATTCTTTTATTAATATTAATGCATCTTGTTTTTAACTATTTGCATTATTTTTTCATTTTTACATTTTCTAGAGTTTACACACCGACTTAGTTGTACCGTTTCTAAAACTTTTTAATGTATGTACCTGTGATGTTGTAAAAATTATTAATAGAAAAATGTTGCCTCCTCTTTATTATTAGTTATGGGAGTGGCTTTTAACTGAATTCGCCGCAGCAACGTATAAAAACCCAATATCGAAAAATTTATGTGCTTCAGCGTCCCAACAACAACAGACAAATAATTTTTTATTTAAAATTGGATATTTTTATAGAAATTCTATTTAACAACAACAACAACAACAGCGTAAGCAACATCATCAACAACAACAACAATAATAATAATAAAATTGTAGAAATAAATTCAGCACACATAATAAATATTCATCTTTTCAAAGGAAATGTCATAAATGTTGCAACTTTCTGTACATTTATTTTTTTTGTTACAATCAACATTGAAATAAATGAAATTGTAACAACTCGCACTCGGTGTTAATCCATTTGACTCTATCTAATATTTAAATCAAGCAGTTGTTAAGCATTTCTTTTTTTTATCTCATATACGGATATTAAACACATTTTTACAGTTTCAATTTTTTTAATACAATTTAGAAGAAAACGAAACAAGTCCCGAGTTCATAGTTGGCACAAGGGGTGGGCTAAAATAATAGGCACATAAAAAGCTAGAAACACCCTTTCACCCGTTGTGCCTTGCCTAAGCATACAAAGCATCACTATACTGTTTGTTACAATTGCTTATAAAAAAAAAGGATGGTTTTTTGCAAAAAACAAAAAAATCTAAACAAAAAATGTAACATTTCACATAAAAAAAAATGTTGTTGACGGGTTGTTAGAATTGTAGCTTTTATATTAATTTATATTTCTACTTCAATTTTTTTATTTTTTTTTTTTATTATTTTATTTGACACGCTCATAATTCCCGAGTTAATTTCATTGGATTCACAAATTCATCCTGCTGACTGCTAGTTTTGTTGTAACGTGCTGCACGTTTCAGGTACGAGAAAAACTCGTTATATTGTTCCGTTTAAAATTGTAACACAATTTTTTCTTAAGAGGGGGGGGGTTTTAAAAAACATTATTCCGGTAAATAGGTTGAAACTACGTAACGGTAGTTTTAGAATTTTTTTTTTTTTATTTTTGAAAAAACCTCTCACAAATGTTCAAATGATACAATGACAGTTACTTGTGCATAAATGCCAAGCTTCTACAGATCTCTGACCAATTTCTCCCATCTCAGTTTTTTTTTTTTTTTTTTAACATTAATAATAATAATTGTGATGATGTTCAGGCACATAAAAAAATGAATGAATATTTGCTAAAACTCATTACTTGTTTATCTGAATTGATTTTGAAACTTTGGTATTAATCCATTGTTACTCGTTAATACATTTTTGAATATTTGAATTTGACCAACAATTTTTTCCATTAACTACATATATCACAGTTGTGTCCTGTAGCATACTTGATTAATGTAACTCTTAATGGTCTGTTAAAAAGAAATTAATCTAAATTAACAATTCGTTAATTTCACCCCTTAAACTTGTACTATATGTTTAAGTTCCACACTTAACAAATTATTGACATACAAGTCAATTAGTATTCAAGTTAACAAGTCAATAAAAAAAACATGACAGGAGCAATCAAACCTTTTAATAGAGTGGATCACAAAAGCAAGAAAAAAAATTTTTTTTATTCTATAAATAGACAAAAATGCAAACTGTCTCTCGCTTTTCCTCTCTCTCTCTCTCTCTCTGTATGTATTGACTTAAGCCTATTATAACGTTTTTTTTCATGCTACCGAAAATCATTTTTCAAAAATCCAACCTAACAAACACATACCTCAAGACCCTTTTTAGGCTTAGGCACTCTACCCCTCTTAACAACGAAAAACACAAAAAAAAAGACAAAACTCAAAAAAAAATAGAAAAAAAACATTGAGGGTAACAATTGTTTTTGAGTACTCGAATAAATAATTTTTCACACTGATCCTGGGCACATTTTCTATACAAGAGTTATTGTTTGTTTGTAATCAATTGCGGTTTAATATTCAATAATTGCCTATGAGAAATCAATCGATCTTGTTCCCTTTTCCCTTCTGCACAATAGCATTAAATTCGAGGCTTGCCAATGTTTTGATTCAATCAATTAATCGTCAATCAATTAATCATTTTACTTTTACTATTGACTTTATTAGTTGTAAATATAAAGTTGATCTTTTTATGTCCGTTTTAGAAGAAGAAAAGCTTTTGTTGCAATAATTTATAATGCGTGCCTCTTTTTCAAGCATTTTTTAAGCGTATATTTGTAACTTGAAACTGCTGGTGGGGTAATTCCAAAAAAATTCAATCGACTGTTCTAAATTTTGCCAAAAGCTACTTCATACCTTAGAAAATATTGCACACTATAATAAAAATATGTTGAACAATTGAGCATGGAAGTATGTATCAACATTCAAGAATGCATTCATAATTAATCAAAAAAGAAAAATTTTCACAGAAACCTTTCCCACCCAGAAGCAGTACATCTTCTAAGCTATAAAAAGAAACTTTATTAAACAGTTCTTATCCTTTTAGAGAAACATTTTTGTTAATAAAAAGCTATACTTTTAATGACAACTACTGTTTAAATATAAACAAGGTATACATTGTGTTGAATTAAGAATAACGTATAATTGGAATACATTGCGTTTTTATACAACTGAACTGGTACGAGTGCAACATTAGTTTAATTGGAATCTCTTTCTTCATTTCCTTTATGTTTTTCTATCGCACCGCCACACTTGTAAAAATGATTATATTTTTATTACATTTTCGGTCTCAAAAAGAAATGACACAAAAGACTTTTACTTGAAAAGAAATGCTCATTAGTAATGCCCTCTAGAGCTGACTTTGGTTTTGTAATTAACTTAAACTATAAGAGTAGGTGGTACTTAGTATTATTCTTGAAACCATTTTATATAAGAAAGAAAAAAAAGTTATTTTTCCTTTTTGTGGGATCTTCTGTGTAAAGTAGTGTCAAAAAGAATCACATCATATAAAACAAGAAAAAAGCGATATTTAACTTAATGAGAATGATCTCTTTCTACCTCCCCCTCCCCCTTCTATATGTGTCAATACTTACTTCTACAACTTAAGAGAATTCCTTAAAAAAAAAAATGTCGCATTTTTAGTGTTTGTTGCACTGTACCGCTTGACCACTCTTTTGCCAAATTTCAATACTATCAACAAGTTTGGAATCAACAGTTTTAGAATTTAAGAGAATAATTTAGAATATACTAAGTGTACATTGTTGGGTGATACAAGCTGATCTTGATAACGTGCTGATTAAAACCTTTGTAACACTTAGAAAGATGGTTAACAAACCTCCAAAAAAACATATTCATATATATTCTGAAACATACATAATTCGCCAACAAATCACGACCTTTCCTTTAATCTACCTTCCTTTTATATAAATATGTATCAAGGGTCTGCATCTAATTTTTTATTTTGTTGATCCAAATGTTACAACAGAACCTCTAGTGTATATAAAAACTAAGCAAAGTCTACTTCTTTATCAATTAACCTTCTTTTTTTAAGAGTGTTTATTAAAAATAAATAAGAATGAAAACGAATTAAAAAAGAAGTAAAAAAAAACCTCAATTCGGTTTACACCAAATCTTAAATACTCTCTTCATTAATAAAGACAAACAGTGGGCCTAGCAGGTATATAATTCCGCCCTCTAACAGAGAATGTATTGCGCATCAACTGAAAATTGTGATCGCTTCTGTTATCCGATCACACACATCAATGAATGGGCTAATTAGATATGTATATGTTATTCAAATTTGTACTTCGTAGGTCAATTTTTCAGACAGATTTATATATATTTTTGTTGATGTTGGGCGTGACTTTGTTTTTCCGTATAGAAACTACAAAACTTTTGTACAGAATGCTCAATATCTCAAAATGTATAATCTTGAAAGTGCCAACAGCAGACGGACACAAACGTACACTGTAGTTTTTGATGCTAAGCTGACTTATTGTATTGGCTATTGCAAATGCAATGACAAACTTACTAATACCCTCCATTTATACCAAACTGAATGGAAACTACCGCAGAAGAAAAAAATAATAGCAAATCAACAAAGAATCTGTTTCACCGGAAATATATCAAGAAAACTTAAGTGAATGCCATCATAAAAGGAAACGAAAACATCTGCATAAATGGAAAATTATTATCAAAAAAAAAAAAAAAACGAAAAAACTAGAGAGACAATAAATGGTCTGCAACGATGCCACGTAACGTTAACAAAAATATGAAAAGTAGTGCCCCCCCCTACTACATGTATATTGTACATAGATTATAATAGTAAAATAGTCGTTCTTATAAAAGCAAAAAAAAAAAATAAAAATAAGTGAAGAAGAGCAGTGACGAGCATATTGAAATTGTAAAAAAAAAAATTTAATAAGATTGTAATCTCATGAGATATGAACATTTAAATGATATTTTCCATTAATTTTAATAGAATAGTGATAGAGATAGAGAGAGAGAGAGATAGAGGGAGAAGGAGAAGGAGAAATGAATGAAAACTAAAGTAGGATTCTTTTTCGCCAACACAAAGTTTTGTCTTCATTAATGTCAAAAACCTTAGGACACTTTTTCAATTTACAACAAACAACGCTACAAACTTCATAGCATAAACCAATGCTATACGAGACATTGTTGCTAGGCCAAGTATTTGCAAGGTTGACAAGTAAAAATAAAAATTCAATTTGATTTTGACCACTTCCTAAACATGCTTCATTTGCATTTATTATCAATATTATTTAATAAAATGTACGCATTTTATATAAACCGTAGTATACTAGTTCTTTGTGCGGGACTATGGGGAGTACGTCTTCTAATTATTCAAAAATTTTATACAGTAAATGGGGGGCTTCTATGAAACAAATACCTTCATCAATTAATAGAATACTCAAGTGTCAAAAGTAAGACTCAATATTCATATATGAAGCACGAGTTCAATCCATTTACAATAAACTCTGACACCAATGCTTTTTTCAATGCTTTAGCATCAATATTCGGGTATTGAAAAAATGTAAAATTTACTTTCCTTTTATGAAAAATTCAATAAATTCATAAATTATGTTAAATATCTATTAAAAGGACGTATAGTCCACAAAAAGTACACAAGTAACGAACGGAAATAATGATACTTGAATTCAATCTGGTACTAAAATGGAATGTTTGCATATTCTATATATCAGAAAAATACTATAAACGCTGAACCCAAATGCAAAAACTAAGTACTGTGCTGATGGACTTTTAGAATGTAAATTAGCGAGTGTTACAAGATGAGTGAGAAATTTTATAATCCTCAGCTAAATAGCTATTCGCCCGAACACAGTCCTAGCCATACTCAATATGCTTTAACATGAATGCCGTATGTCTCCCGTTTCCTTTTGAGTATTTTTTTGTTTTTTGTTTGCTTTCTGTTCCGTAGCTGTTGTAATTAAGAAAAATGCCTGTGTACGTATGTGTATGTATATATTGTGAAAACTAGAGTTACCATTCACTATTCATAGGCTTTCGGTTCTATTGCAACAAAGGGCGCCGGTAACAGGAGGGTAACAATGCACGTTTCTCTGTTGCTTTGTTTTCCGCGTCGGCTTAGTTGGTGAACGGCTGATTGGATGATTTGGCGGTTTGACGATTTGCTGGTTTGCCGGTTAGTCGATTTGGCTTGGTAGCTGGTCTTTTTCGTTTTTATATTTGTTACTCTTTATGCTTTGGAACTGTCTCACATTACCGTACTGCCGTAATTCCGATTTCGCCTTTAGTTTATGTTTGTAAGCGTGAAAATACTTTCATAACTATTCACAAAATGGTCTGTTTCTACATACCGTACGCTCTACCATTTAGTGTGTATTAACGCAACCAACCATAATCTTTGTACGTTTTGTGTGTATATACAGCCAGGCCTATGGGTTTTCCTTTAGCTCGCTAAAAAATTTTCCCATTTTTTTTCTGTAACTTCCGCTTCGCTGGCTAAACTATAGTATATTTGTGGTTGTTGTTGTTGCCGTTGCCGTTTTTTTTTTTTCTGCAATGACTCCCTGAAGTGGCCTAGCATTCAATTTAACGAGTTGG
Source organism: Crataerina pallida (assembly GCA_949710015.1). Classification (NCBI taxonomy): domain Eukaryota; kingdom Metazoa; phylum Arthropoda; class Insecta; order Diptera; family Hippoboscidae; genus Crataerina; species Crataerina pallida. Next base: position 29,996,590 of record OX453292.1, read on the forward strand.
TACGTATGATTTTTTATGCAACAGAAGCGCGCCAATATCATCCAACCAGCACCACCAAACGCTACAAAAGTTGTTGAATTTTGTTTGCAATTATTTTTGCATTAAATATATGTGGCTATGTGTGTGTGTATGAGTTAGCAGTTATATAGAATACAAACAACACAAGCTACGCACACAACGCAACACTGTTGTTGCTGATTATTTCATCTGGTAGGTATTTTTCATTTAATTAACATCCACCGCAGATGAATTATTATTGTTATGATTTTGTTTACGCCAAATTGAATCGTACTGATGGCGGATCTCTCTTCACCCATACAAATTATATTTTTTCAATTCGCAAGTTCAAGTTTTTAATTATGACGTATACAATACTAAAACCAGGTAGCGCTCTATAGCGTTCACGATTGCCACATACATTGTGCACAATTACAATGATTATGGTTGAAGGCATTGCTGTTGATGATAATGATGATTAATATTGTATGATGTGCTTGAATTGTTGATTACTGAACCATTGAATAACAAATGAAGGAACAAGAAAAAAAAAACGTATTTATTCACAAACTTTATGAAAAGTCCTTAATCCAAATGAAGCTTGATAAGTTTTCGAGTAATTTTAAAGCAATTTCAAATTGTGTTTAACAAAAACAAAACCATCTATTGGATTGGCAACTAAGTGATTGCGGTTTTTAAATAAGAATGAAAATTGAAAATTTTCATTTTATTGTAATTATTTAATTAGGTACTGTCCATTTTTCGTCGTCAATTTCGAAATTTTGCTATCATAAAACTGAATTAAATGAGATTTGACATCATTAGCGTCTTAAGAAATGTTATCGCATGTAGCGAAATAAATGGTAGTGTGAAGGTACAAAGTCGGATGTATCCCAAGCCACATCCAATAATTTCTGGCGAGTGAACAAAGAGAGACTCAGAGACTCTACAAGGCATATATATATTCTTGATCGAAAACCGAGTCAATTTAGTTATATATGTCCGTACGTCCGTGTGTCCACCTGTTGTTGACATTCTCAAGGGTATAAATTTTGAGATATTACACTAAAATTTTGTACAGGCACAATTAGTTTTTCCCCATTTAAAACACAATCAGTCAAAGGCCACTCCTACAATCAACAAAAATCTATATATCGGCCACAAAAATTGAGCTATAAACATGAAATTTTGTGTGATCAAATTTAAGACACTCCTAAAATTGGCAAAAATCTATATATATATGCTGTTGACCTATAAAATTGAAATTTGATATGCTTACCCATAGTTATCCCATCCACTGCTATGCCAAAAATGGGCATGACCGGTTCACCTATGCGCCTACAATTGACAAAAACCAATACCTCTGCCACAAAAATTGACCTATGAACTTGAAATTTGGTGCATGTATTTATGGTTAATCAATTAACCGATGTGCCAAAAATAGGCGGGGTCACGCCTACAATTTACAAAAAAACCATATTCACTATAAAACTAGACTTGCAAACTGACGCGTAATACATACACTATTAGAGGGCGTAATCACACACCTACCACGCCCACTGTGATAGATGTGGAAGGTATTTAAGATTTGGTCTAAGCTACATTTAGTGTTCTTATTTGTTTTTCAAAAATTAAAAGTACATACTCGTCATGTGAGTAATTATAACAAAGGATTAACAAATGAAAGGGTTAACCATTACAACAATACATAGTATAGTATAGTGGAATAGAGAAGATGAAAAATGCCATCAAGAAGGGATATCCTTTAAAACAAAACACACTCACATTGTTGCGCATAAAAGAAAAAAAACGGGGTATAATTGAAGCAGATGTTAGGGATGCAAGTCTTTAGGATATTTACTGACCGATCTGACGGCACTTGATAGCCCTTCCATTGACATGGGACTGCAGAAAACAAAACACACGCACTCTAGAAAACATACATAAAACAAGCTGAGCTTTGTTTTAGATTTTTACTAAACATCTGTCCGCTTTATTTAAATTGTACAAAATCTTAAACCATACGATACGAGTGCAATCACTTGCAATTGCACTAAAACTACATGTATGAAAGGGTGATAGAATGAAAATAAATTGCAAGGCAATTGCCACTCTATACAACTACAAAATTATTGAACTTATGTCTGCTGGCATCAGAACTTTAATGCTAAACAATCTGTTGTGGCAGAAAAGCGAACACAGCGTACAAATATTGTAATATTGACAAGTGTGTTGATTATATATACTAAACCATTACTTTTTATACGGAATGATGGCATTTGTCCCAGTTCGTTTCATGGACATTGACCTTAACATTCGATAGTGCTTGCGGGTAATATCAGAGAATTTCAAGCGTTACTTTATTAAATCACTCTTGACCACTTTACAACAATTTAAAAATATGTTGCTAAATACTGCTACCTGCTATACCCGCACAAAACCCTTTATTGTCATCTGCAAAAATGTGTATATATGGGTGAAATGAAATCCTTTGTTGATGGCCGTACCATTAACATTTAAACAACGCTTCTACGCATAAACCAAATATGACAAAAGGGAAGGTCAATGAAATTTAGTACCGAAAAAAAAAGGGAAGAAGTGAAAGGCCGCATGTAGACGCGCCGCAGACAGTAGTGTGGAGAGTCAGGCAGGTTATTAAGTCTGTCCGGTCTCACGCACACAAAAAACTCAATTAAAATTTGAACCCTTTTCTTTTAAGTTTGTGTTATTTTTGGAAATTGTTCGAGTTATAGAGCAATGCAATGCACACCCGTTGGTTGACACACAAAAAAGATGACCCAGATTCTTAGTAGAAATTGTGTATGCTTCTTCTTTCTACCTTTTCTACGAAAGGGTATAATTTTTGTATGAAATGACTAATAGCCAAATTGAAACGGGCACACGTTCGCCCAATCCCATCACTTTCGATTGTGTCTGCTTCAATTATAACCGCATTCATATTTTTACATACAACCTTATTCTCAATCGTTCTACATATCTTTTGTATGCCCTTCACATGAATATTTTCAAGGTTTCAAGGATTGGCCGCCAAACACATTACCATCTGCTAACATTGTAAATGTCATTACATTGAATCTGTCGTCTTGATTGGGTTGCATCACACACACACACCCACACACATTTTATAAAAATCCCCAACGCTCATGTTCAATACATTTCAGTATTTAGCAATTTTTGCTATTGTTGTTTTATTTAACAAGTTTTATTTTATTTCTGTGCTGTTGTTGGTACTATGGCGACACATTGACACAAATCCAATGCACATGCATCGCATATGTAGCAAGTCCGACCATCACATATTACACGATTCGTGTCAAGCATATTAAATGGGAAAAGCGGGAATGGTGGAGGAAGAAACTGGATTGAATATAATAATAACAACAACCACTACATATATATATCAATATACAAAGTACGAACACTTTACTGTTTGCTTTTGATTTTGGTTTTTCTTTGCGGTCAGTTTTTAATTTATTTAAATGAAAAACAACAACAACAACAACAAATTAGAATATTAAATTTGCCTTAAGGCCAAGTTTGAAATACCTTATCTTTAATGTAGAAATATTGAGCGTGACCCGTACTTATATAAGGAAGTCTGCGCTTTTGTAATTGTAAGCATGTCCGCATGTCCGCATATTGTCAAATTTCAACGTCATAGATATATTTTTGTAACTATAAAAGATTTTTGTTGATTATGGGCGTGGCATTTGGCTTATTTTGCATCAATTCAATAGAAACCTAAGAACTTATACTAGAAATCTTTATATAAAATATCAGCTCGATATCTCAAAATTTATCGCGCATGGACGTACGGACGTTGTCTATACCGAGTCAGACTTTAATACTAATCAAGAATGTAAGATGACGGACATCTTCTTTGGGGCATTCCCAACAGCATACAGGGATTTAAAAATAAATTTAAAAAAAAAAAAACACTGAAACCATTCATTTCTCACGCAAAATTCCCTCTTGTAACTGACCCTCTCCACAAAAATTCCCCAACAAATGTAGTCATGTTGTTGTTATTGTTATTGTAATGTTAATGCAGTTTGTGTTTATTGCCAATCGCTTCAATCATACACAAACAAACATACGTACAATAATTGTTAAATTTTAACACATGTGTCATCGTTATGGCAAAAGATAAATCTTCTTTCTCTTCAGGGAAGATATCGCAGATGAAAATACAATTTACATTAACACCTAAAACATACACTTTTAGAGGGTGTAATTCCGACCTGCATTAATTTCTTTAAATGAAGCATTTGTTCCTGCTGATTAATTATTGATCCTCACTACTGATTATGCGGAAAAGAGTTTGAAAACATGACTGCAAATATGTTGTCCAGACGCCTTTCTCATGCCCAGGTTCCCCATACCACAAACCTTATATTGTTAAACACCGCGGATTGTTAATAAATTTCCTTCATTGGCTTCAAATATTTCAACATTTCTAATGTCACCTTTATCACGTAATTGTCATCAGCAGCAGATGTTTTCGCATGCTAAGGGGCTGCTGTTTAGCGGGCTGACAAACGCCACAAGACGCTCAACTTTAAATACGTAGTGAATTAATGGCAATAAAAATGCAAAACTAATGTTTGCACCAGTATGTCTGTAATACATGCGACCTTATACCTTTTGCGCTAACACTAATGCTCTGAACAAAGAGATCGTTTTGCCGCAATCGTAACAATGACTGGTGTTTTGTGTATGCCAGTTACTGCTGTTTATGGCCGCGCTGATCAGCGCTTAGGTGAACTTGATTTATGATCCCATAATGGCTAGTTTGGTGGTCGTAAATAAAACACAATAGCTGTGGCCAAGTGTACCCACACACACTGAATGAATGAAGAAACAATCCAACAAAACGGTCAAATGTTTACTCTTTCGTCACATAAAGAAACTGAAGCTGAAACTCAAATTGAATTGAAATTGAAATTGAAATTGAAATTGAAATTGAAAACATTGGCTATTGGTCAGACAATAGCAATTGTGTTACAATGTTGCACCTGTATCATTAAAAGTTGAAAGAATGCAACGATTTCATAAGAAACGAATTCAGTGTTTTTCGGTTAGAATGGCAAAATGTTGCCAATGGACTAATTTTAAATAAAATTCACGAAGGAGTGGAGCTTTTCATAACAGAGCAGAACAACCACGTATTCTATACTGAAAAGCTGAGTCATCTAAATTCAATTAAAGTCAAATGAAATGTTTTTTTGTTTGTTTAGCTGTTTTTTTTTAAGCGGCCCGGGCATAAGTTAGGTGAGAAGACTGTAGAAATCTAAAATCCTTCCTTCACGTATGTCTAAACGTGAATATGAAACATTTTCCTCCAAAAAAAAAAAAAATTGCAAAAATTTTTATATATTCGTACAAAACTCTAAATTAATGAATCTTTCTGCAAAAGTCAAAATTGAATTAATCAAACACCTTGAACGGAGCCGGAGAACATTCTTTATGGCTGCAACATAAGTGTATTGGGGACGTTGATTCTTTCATATTGTTTCTTCTTTTGTGGTATGGAGTTTCTTAACACAGAGAAAGAAAACAGAACAGAACAAAACTAATAGAAAACTAATTTAATTTTAACAGAACGCGCACGCAGCTGTCATTTGTAGCAAAGAATTTAAAAAAAAAAGAATAAAACCAGCACAAATTTATACGTTAAACAAACGTAGAATTGAAAACGTACAGTTGTACATAATAATATTAGCGCTAGGAATTGAAAAGTACGGAATGTGAAGGAAAATTTTGTTCATACATTTCTGTGTGTACTTTATATTTAACAGTGTTTTTTTTTGTAATTATGCTAACTATATATACTAACAACAACAACAATAATAATAATAATAATGCTGTTGACAATACTTATGATGGTAACGATGATCATGATGACGTTCAAAGCTATGGGATCGCTACGCTACCATTCCCACTTGAAAACACAAAAAGACGGTGAAGGAGAAAATGGATATTTTTTTCATTTTCTAGCTTGTTATAGACTTTCATACAATTATGAGAACATAAGAAGACAAGAAAAAAAAAAAAGAGAAAAAATTACTATTTTTTCTGTACATACTATGCTTTGGTATTAGTAATTACAGTGCACGTTGTCCTTATTATCCTCTACGAGATTGAATTTTAATGAAGGGAGGTTTATTTCAGTACCGCCATACATCCCATATACTCACGTATAATTCTTCACTTATAATGCATGCGGCCCTACTTACACACAGTGCTTGTTTGCTAGCCTTCTCAATATACACATAGATGTATATGAGGGTGTTACATTTTTTTTTTTTGCACTTCTCCCTCATCATCTTACTCTTCTTACTCACATTTAGCCTTTACTTGTCACAACTAACCCCTGGTGAGGATAAAACGTACAAAACATTAAACCGTTATACGTATTGGTAACCATTACAAACAGTAAATGAATGTCAATATATATATAAAGCTTGACTAAGCATATAAATCGATTACAAAATGCTGAGCCTGTAATGAAAATGATTTCATTTATAAAATCTTAAACGTAAAGGTCGCTATTTATAGTTTATTGGTTTTGTAATACCCTATATATTCAACTTATACCCCTGCCTACACATACCGACATAAATCATCCACTCATTGTATACGGTTTACACAGCTCTCTTCGAACCATTAACGGAAACCGCCATTTTTTTTTTTTCTATCAAAAATTTTTTTTCAATTTCACATACCCCCACGATATAAAAAAAATACACACAACAGAAAAGAAAAAAAAGTAATAAATAAATAAAAAAAAAAAGTTGTGGATAGAAAAAAATTAAGGGGGTGTGTGTGCATTGCACAAGTCACCACCATTATAGGTTTAGGAGATTGCTACTAAAACGAGAGAAATTTCATAATCAAGCGAGAGTTCAGTTGTAGTGGTGTATAAAAATAGGTAGAATACATATATATTACACAATACCTGAGCAGAGAACAAGACGAACACACTGGCTGCTAGCTAGCATCAAGCCGATGAAACATATTTTAAAAAAACGGCACAAATTTTAATGCTGATCGTGAATATATGTACTTCGAAGACCTCCGGAATCTTCACAAGTAAAAGATTTTTTTTTTTCACTACACTTTTTTTTCTTGCTACAAACACAATTAAATACACTTTGACACGGGCCTTGCAAGTGTCTGATATGGACCTTGTAATAATTTATTGGACTTCTAAAGCCTTCTTCAAAACCTTTCTTTCTTACTACACTTTTTTTTCTCTCTAAAAACGCAAATAAATACACTTTGGCCAGAGCCTTGCAAGGGTCTGATATGGACCTTGTAATAATTTATTGAGCTTTTCCATTACTACAGTGCTACAGGCTAAATAAGGAAAGTTTGCACATGTCCAAAAATTGGCATTATTACTTTTACTTTTTATTTATACTTTTTATTTTATTAATTTTCACTACTAAGCGAATACTTAACTTATCCATATCCGATAATCTGTGTTTATTTATTATAGACAGAATATTATGCTCCTAAACTTTTTTAAACCGGCAAATTTTACGTTGAGATTTCACTATCTTTAAATTCATGTATTTTTTAAAAACCTTTCCATGTGCAATAATTAGTCAAACATAGCTCTGTTAATACTCTGTAATCACAGACACTACTTATTCTTATTTTAATAGGTATTAGTAGAAATTTTATTCACTAGATGGCTCTTTGGAAAAATATTTTACATGCAATTTTTTTCTAGTGATTTTTATAATTTCTCAAGTTGACAACACTTCCAGACTATTGTATAAAAAAATTGTTGCCATACTTCTAATCTGTGAACAGAAGCATTCAGTGTAATTTACATTTTTTTTTGGTAAAATTTTTGCAAGTTTTTAAAGAAACACATAATTTGTAATAAATAAAAAATTGTAATAAATATTATAAAGTTTATATTAAAAAATAATTGAAAGAAAAAAGTGTAGAGTTTCTTGTTATTAGATTTGTTAAAATAAAGTTTGTTTTTTAGTAGCTTTAATAAAACATTAGACACGCGCTCCATATAATTAAAAAAATATTAAAAGTTACTTGTATAAATATTGTTTAGATCAATGAGTGTTGATGTAACAGCTCTACCTTCAGAGCTGCTTGTAGCCCCACAAGCATTAATTGGCTTCTGTGGTTTGGATACATCACGAAATTTGATTCATAAATCCATTTGGGATGCTTTCAGCAGTAATCGTAAAGCTGATAGGTAACTGAAAACGTTCAAGTACTGTATGAAAATGTAAAATTTTCACATATTAAACATGTGTAGAGCTGCAGCTCAATATAAACTGCTTTTACCCAATTATGAGTTTCCGGTGGCAAAACCTAAAAGAGCTTCCTATGAATGGTACCAGCCCAAGGGTATACTTAAACGCAACTGGATGCTTAAACACTTGCATGTGTTGCCAGCAGTTGTTGTATTATTTCAAGACATGGAATGGAGTGATCCACATTGGTCCGAAAAGCAATTGCAATGTGCGGCCACCATACAAGCTATCAAAAGTGCTTTACAGGTAATATTATGCAGTTGAATACCAATTTAGGTTCAAATCAAATCTGATCTTCACAGGAACGCAACACGCGCATATGTCTTGTGCTAATACAAAAATCAGCACCATTATCACCCGGAGAAGATGTAATAGCAGCAGAAAGAGCAGCAAGCCTTACGGCCGCCTGTGGTATTAGCAATAAAATGTTATTCATTTTACAGCACACCGAACATTTATTAGGTTTGTAAATAATTTTTCCAAATTTCAACTGAATGATTTCAAAACATTAAACAAAGTTTCCTTAAAGGCTACGTTACCCGCTTAGAGTCAACTTTTCTCGATATGGCACTCACTTACTACGGTCTAATGTCCAAACGTATACGCACTCATAGAGATCAATTGACAGCCGCTCATATTACACTAAAGATACGCCATCAATTTAAATTGGGTTTTGTGGGGGAAATCCGAGAAGATTTTAGTACTGCTTTAAAGTAAATACACGGTTTCGATTGCTTAAATTTTAATGCTTATTAGATTCATAAATATATTTCTCTTTCTAGACATTATACACAATCGTATAGCATGTTAGATGAAGTACGTACTAGCGACACCAACTGTTTAGAGGTTAAAACGGTTGCTGGTTTTTTGAATTATAAAATTTGCCGCTTAATGTTTAAGTTAAAAGTACCCAGAGATGCTATCAATCATTTCATTAGTCACATTGATAGATATAAAAATCGTTTAGGTTGCAAAGATATAGCATTTGAACATTACGCTTGGTTAAGTACACAGTCAGTTTTATTTATAAATTTTTTTTGTGCAACCAAGAACTAATATTTTCATATATAACAGACATTCGCTATTTGCTGAATTATTTTGTGAAGCTATTAAAAATGGTTTACCTGCCTTACAAACACAACATCCGGGCATTTATTTTCATAAAGCTGCTGAATATATGCAAAAACGTAAAGAATGTTTTCTACAAAGTCAAAGTCAAGGTAGATCGAAAAATGAAGTATGTACGGATAAATAAGAAAAATATACCGATTTCAGTGAGCCGAGAAGAGACGACAACATCTCACAACATTAGTATACCTTCATTGTTTACGGAATTCTTTGGCATTCGAGCCGTTAAAGGGGATGACCAACAAGAAGTTAATATCATTATTAAAGAGAATGAAAAGCATTTCAATCATTCGGTAATGCATACATATACATATTATGAGTTATGCTTTGTAAACATATCTATATATAGGCAGCCATCATTCACTTGTTGGGTCAGGCAATGGCACAATTTAAAATCTATAAATGTTTGAGATTTCGAAAGAAACTGGCCATCGATATGGCTGATGAATATTTCAAAAACGGTGATCAAAGCAAAGCCTTAACGTATGTTGGTAGTATAGAATCAATAGAACAAATTGCAAACATTTTAATAATTATATTTTATCTTTGTCATATTAGTTTATATTCTTTAATGCTACCCGATTATCGGCAAGATCAATGGACTTTATTATTCTCTGATGTTCTTTTAAAGGCAATGCGTTGCTCTTTACTATCAGCATCCATAAGTGATTTTATATGTTGCAGTTTGGAAGCATTATCGCTTAAAATTAATTATAAACCAAATGAACGAGTCATAGTATTAGAAAATTTATGGAAAGTTTTGCAGGTATATTTGGAAATCCGAAAAATGTATGCTTTAGTAACAAAAATATTTGTCTTAAACAGGGCGAACCACCCATTGCCCAAAGCAATGCCAGTAAAAATCAGAATGTTTCTGAAGTGCGCAACCATTGGGAAGAGGCTTTGGCTAAATTTAAATCACCACTAATAGTGGACCTGAACAAATTAACCGATTTAATAGAGATTTATGGAACCTTCCAGCAAATCGAATTGAAAAGTGACCATATTATACATTTAAATGTGATACTCAAGTGAGTTTTTATAATATAATTTAATTGAAATGCATGTTTAGTAAACGATTACACTTTTTCCACAACAGACTTCAAACGGATGTACCATTGAAAGTACATAATCTACATGTTATCATAACGGATAATGTCAATAATTTCAAATTACAAGCTACACAATATTCCACATATAAGAATGTAATGGAATTAAGAAAACAAACGTCATTTAATGCCATAGAAAATGAATGTGAGCCACAGCAACAATTTAAAATGAATATGAAATTGGAACCATCAGTATATTATAAATTTACATATACGACTGAAGCTCAACAGTTTATAGAAAATACTCAACTGAGAATTGTGCGTTTTGAGTTGCTTATGGGTACCGATCGTCTATCGATTTTAATGATGAAATCTTCTCAATTCACACGCAATACATTTCGCTATTATAGTCGGTCTCGTGATTTAGATGACAATATCATAATTAATCCAATTTGTTATATTACTCCCACGTAGGTCATTTTAATTTTTCTCTGATGCTTAACATTTATATATAATAATATATAGGAGATGTTTTTGGGTTAGAATCTCTCACCCTTTCTCGCTCTCTCTCTCTCTCTTTTGATATTTTTACTTATAAAAAATTACATTTTTTTTTTTTTTTTGTATTACAGATTTCATTTAATCACGCAAAGCAATTTGGAATCTGATACTATTCTGGTAAATGAATATTATCCGGTTGTTACAACCATAACGAATCCTTACAATGTCTTTGTGCAAGCTGTCACCTTAAATATCAGTATACCGACAAATTTAAAAAATAAAGGTAAGATGTATTATTTTTACACAACATTGATCCAATTTATTGTTTTTTTTTATTTTTTAATTTTTTTTTGGGTGATGGACGTAGATTTACTTTTCCATAGCTTTTTTAAGGAAATCACGTACATTGCTAATTTTTGTGTATACGCCGGGATAATTAGAGCGAGCACAACCCACTCCCCATGACACTACTCCACACAATTCCCCCTCATATACAGCCGGCCCACCCGAATCCCCCGAACATGAATCTTTATGCTTTAAATCGCCAGCACAAAACATACTGCTTGTTATGCTGTTGTGATTTTTATAAAGACGTTTACATTCTTGCCGCGTTATCAGTGGTACTGTGACGCTATGCAAAACATTAGAATGACCCAACGCGTTCTCACTAGTTAGACCCCAGCCGTACACTTCTATTGAGCGACCCAATGTTAACGTTTTAGTACACAAATCAATTGTTCCAATTCTACTATCCTCCATGCGAGCACTTAGCTGCAATACAGCCACATCCATGTGATAGTTTTTAGCATTATATTCCTTTGGTAAATAGATTTTCCTTATACCTCGTCGTATACCATCATCTGTTAGTTTTGTTACGCCACCAACCACCATTAGTAAGCTGGCTGACATACCCTTAACGCAATGAGCAGCTGTTACTACCAGTTCGGTTGTTATCAAACTGCCGCCACATATAAATTGACTGAAAGCATATAGAGCGACAATAAAGGGAGCCTTTTCAATTGAGCTAGTAGTGCCGCCCACAATTCTTGCCCGGTCTGTGTTTAAAGGCACCTTAACACCATAACTACTTTGTAGGAATAGTGACACGTATATAATAACGTTGATGAGTGATCTTCTTAAATAATATTTTGTCCTCATTTACACTTAAAGCAATAGCCAGAATGGTAATAGGTTTATAATGTTTTTGGATACTGTCAAAAATTTCTCAAATGTTTGCTCATTTACTAAATTAAGCGCCTTTTAAAAACCGTTCCACCTTTGTTGATATTGTAAATATTTAGAAAATTATATCATTTTTTATAATGAAACCTTTAATTCACGTCAACGTCACTGCCACACGCGGAAATATACACGCACAGGCACATGCTCACAGTGTCAATTTTAATGATAAACACTTTTTTATGTGCGGCTCTTTCAAAATACTATTAAATATTGTTGACCAATTTAATTACTAATTGTAATAACTTTTTTTTTGTAGACAATGGTAAGCACTGGTCATTCTGGGCGGTATAAAATGTTTTATTTTGTAAATGAAAGTGAAAGTAGAAAAATGTTGGGTGTTAGAGGTGTTTCCTCAACATTTCCAACCTTGCAATTTATTGCAAATGAAAGCAAAAGTATTTCTCGATGCAAAATCGAAATATTTGCAAAAAAGAGCATGCAACAGACAACGATTGTTGTTATGGTGGTTTTGTTATGTCCTTCTGCAGCAATGTTTTTGGTAAATGATGATTTTGAATAGATTTTTAAATCATTTTGAAAATACCCACAACCGCCCTTTGCTAACTTAGCTATAAATTATAAATTTGAATGCGGATTCTTTCCATCAATGAGGTCAATTTATTAAAAACAATTTTGCATTAATATTGTTTTAACGAAAGCGGCAACGCGAAGGCTAGCAACATTAGTGTAAACTCCGGGATATTGGGGTCTGGCACAACCGATTCCCCACGACACTATACCGCAAAGTTGTCCGCGATAGACCACCGGGCCGCCAGAATCACCTGAACATGAATCTCTCTCACCCCCAACACTAGCACAAAACATCGTGTTCGTTATATGAGATTGGCCAGCATACAATTGTTTACAAGTTTTTGCCGGCAACACTTTTACCATTGCAGTGCGCACTTGATTGGATGGTTCACGATTATATTCGCTTGTAACACCCCAGCCCATAATTTGCACAAACTCATCATCAGCGGGACTTTGAGAACACAAAGATATAGTTTTTATATTGGAGCCATATAAAGATTGATTCAATTTTAAAACTGCTACATCCATGTCCAGGGTGGTGGGTGAATATAATTTGGGAACAAAGGTTTGTGCTATTTGGCGGCTGGGTGAACTGGTGTCTGTTAGATGAGTGACACCCGCGTATATGGTAAAGGCGCTGGCTGGTATTCTATAAACACAATGAGCAGCTGTCAGAATACATTTGTGGGTAATCAGAGCGCCTCCGCAACTAAATTGTCCGTTTTGCCGTAAATTCACCAAGTACGGAACATGATCTATAGTGATTAAATCACCGCCAACTATGCGCTCTTCAAAAGTTGCCAAATCTCTACGGGGTTCAGACAGCACTATGCAACAAGTTGCCGCTAGCAAAATCAAATGCACAGATAATCGCATGTTCTCAACAAAACTAATACAATGTTCTTTGCCAAAATGCCATTTAATGTAAAATAAACTTTACATTACGATAAATAAAAAATTAAAAAAAATACAATATTTTCATAAACAATACTGGACAGTGGTGATGCAATGCTTATAATGCCTTAATTGGGCAAATTATAAAAACGCCATGCAAGGTTTTGTTGGCTAGCAGTACAGCGGTGTTAAATAGTTGATGAATTTGGAAACGTTTGCACTGCTCAGGCGGGTGTAAACGCCCGGATATGCTGGTGCACCACAACGATAACCCCACGACACTATCCCAACTTGTTTACCATCACGTATAGCCGGTCCACCGGAATCCCCCTGGCAAGCATCCCCAGCATAATCTCCAATAGCGCAAAACATATTCTGCGTCACATTATTTTGTTCCTTATAAGCTTTCTGGCACTGTTTCGTATTGGTGAGCGTCACATTAACGACTTGCAATTGATTCGACAATTTCGGATCGGGATATTCACGTTTGAGACCCCATCCTGCTACCAAAACATGCTCCTTCTCACCAATTGGTGTAAAATCAAGCTGTATCGGTTTGATATGATCCAAACGGATCGGTTGTGCCAATTGCAATAATGCCACATCCATGTCAATGGTGAAAAAATTGAAATCGGCCGGTATCATCCATTTGCGTACATGTCTAATTGAACCCTTGGATTTGAGAAATGTTGTACCCGCATGTATTGTCCATTTGCTGGGCGACGCTAAGATGGAACAATGAGCTGCTGTCATAACACAATTTTCAGAGATCAACGTGCCACCACAAATGAAATGATTCTCTAAACGTATGCTCACCATATACGGATGTTCTAATATAGTTGTGGAATGGCCACCCACGATGCGACTTTCAATAGCTAAAGTTTTTTGAAATGCAATACGTTTAGAATCTGTCGTTAAATATATGATTACTACTAGTAAGAATCGTATAAAATATATTAAACGATTTGTCATTTCGTCCTTTTTTTTTTTAATGTTCATTGCCAAACAACAACATAAATAGAGATGGAAATGTCATTTATAAAGTAAGAAATAAAAAAAAATATAATGCAGTCGGTTCTAGCCGATCATGTAATACTCTGCACCACTTAGTTCCATTGATTTCATTGTATCAAACAAAAGCCACAAAAGGATTCTGAAAAAGGGTCCATCAACTATGAAACGAATTTTACTATTATTCTATTTTTCATTAAATTTTATTTAAAAATATTAAGAAATTGCTAAATTTTCCTTTAATAAACTTATTATACCCACCATCAATATAATATGGGGGTATATTGGTTTTGGGCAAACGTCAAACTACAAACTTCAAATATAGTCTAGAGCAGCATATTTTCTAAATTTTGGTTTATGGCTAGTTTTCCAATTGTTTTATACATTTAATGACCAATAATGTCTTGAACCTTTTCAGTTTTTCTAGCCACCGAGACGACATCGTGTAAGCAAAAACTTCATTCCAACATACAAATCGATATAGGTGACTTGGCTATGCAGGGATGCAACACCATTACATATTTCGTATACTCTTTGGTGGCAACCACAATAACATTACACCAGAAAATCTCCTACATAAGTGATGTATGGAAAAGCAAAACTGATGCTGCCACTGCAATTATTGAGTCTGCTACAAGCAATAATTCTGATGATTCGCCCGAAACGAATAAATCACAAAATATAAATAATATGCCTGTGGTAGCGATACCTAGCGCATTAGCTATGGTAGCGCCCATACATTTGGAATTTATAAATAAGGAACAAATAAAGAAGACTAGGGATACAGTACTAAAGGCCAAATGCGAAACAGAATTTAAGTTTTGCGGCCGTTTATACACTCTGAACCGGAAACCCTTAACGAAAGTCTATCAAGGGGAAGATTTTCTATTACGAGCCATAATAGAAATAGAAACTGGTGTGGATTTGGATATTCTAGAAACCTATTTCATATGTGTACGTATTTCGAAAGTTTCTTTCCTTAGGCAGGGATTCTTAATGTGTACTTTTTTTTGAAAACAATATTACAGGATCATAATTTAGTGCAATCTACATATAGTTTTAAGCGTAAGAAAGGTACTAACCTGTATCGATGTGGTGAGAAATTGGAAGATGCAATACTTTTACGTGTCAACTCGTCAGAAGATAAATGGATAACGTTAAAGGATTATGAAGGAAATAAAAATGATCAATGTTCCATCTTAAACGAGCGTCTACTGAACTCCTGTAAGCGTCTCTCTGCGACAGATGCAAACTTGGCGTTGATAACTACCTCAGCTACACCTACTGCTGCGAGTGTTCAATTTAGTAAATGTTTAATTGGAAAAATTTCGAACAATATGAAAATTGTCAATAATAGTAGTATTGCTTCAGTTAATACGAACAAAGGACCCAATCAATATTTGTACAATAACAACTCAGATGATAGCAAATTAATGCCCACAAATACTGAAATTATATCACAAAACCATCCTTCAACTAAATCAGCGAACAGTACGCGAACAGTGTTTAATAAAACTGTGGATGCTGTGCAAGTTACGGGACCTTTGAGAGGTTTCGTTAAAGCTGCAATACAAATTATCGATTGTGACAATGTACAACAACAACCCCAAGCACTGTCGCATACGCTGCAACAGCAACCAGTTCAATCCATACGCTCAACCATAAACCTGCCACCTAATCAACATATATTCGGTATTTACTGTATAAAATGGCGACGTCATAATAGCACAGAGGAAAACGAATCCAAGTTTGCCATATGCGGTCCACCTATAGAAGAACCACCGCTGAATATTTACTGCTCAATTGAGGAGCGGGTTTACGTCAAAATGCCAATGACTTATAAAGTGCTTTTAAAAAATCCAACAGCCAGAGTTCTACATCTTATAGCAACTTTAGTTATAAACAATATAGATCCGTTTATATGTTCGGGACATAAACAGGTAAAGAAGTTATGTAATCCTTATGACACTTTATTAGAGCATTTTGTATTTAACTATAATGTTAAGATGTAGAATTTTTTCACTAATTTCCATTTGTCTCTTCATAAAGCTGGATATAACGATAGTGGCGTTTGGTGAAAAGACCCTAGTTTACAATTTATATCCATACAAAGTTGGTTGGCATAATTTGCCGCAATTGATATTAGAATACAATTGTCAAATAGATCCAACAAAAGATGAATCTCAAAATAATGTACTGGCTGATTTGATGCAACGTTCCATGCCTAAACAAATATTTATTTTGGTATGTAATCAAATCATATAATATTGAATCATTTTAATTGATTTTTTTTTTTTTTGGCGGGCAGCCTCATCTAAAGCAGCATAATAAAGGAAACTGATAAATTGTGAGAAATCGTCACGGGCAACTTTTCTTCCTTAATAAAAACAAATTGCCGACTCTGTGGTCCTTTTCAATTTCTTCATAAACAATTTCATAATTTTTCTGTGAATTTTGTATACCCTCCCCACCTTAGTGATGAGGGTATACCAAGTTTGTTCTTCCATTTGCAACACCCAGAAGGAGACGTCAGAGATTTTGCACCTAACAAAGTGTATATATTTTTGATCAACATTAAAAACTGTGTCGATTTAGACATGTATGTCCGTCTGTCCGGGTGTCCCTCGATTGTTGGCATTCTCACGGGCGCATTTTTTGAGATATTGAGCTGAAATTTTATTTAAACACTACTAGTTTCTGGATGCAGACTCCTATTTAAAATGGGCAAAATCGGTCAAAGGTTACGCCCACTATCAACAAAAATCTACATATATGTGCCACAAAAATTGACCTATGAACTTGAAATTTGTTGCACATATTTATGGTTATCCAATTGAATTGACGTGCCAAAAATGGGCATGGTTGTATAACAGAAACGCCCATAATTTACAAAAAACCATATTCATCAAAAAACTACACTTGCAAGCTGATACTGTTGAGGGGGTAATTACATACCTATCACGCCCACTATTGTACGTGTGGAGGATATTTAAGATTTGGCCTAAGCCAAATACTTATTTTGTAATTGGATAGAGAATAGGAGGGTCTTGCAAACACATGTAAATATATTATTAAATATTTGTGTAAGAATGTAGTCTCTCGTATGTGGTATATGAAGGCAACCTATTTAGAAACACCACCATTACATTTTCTACATAGAATAAGAGAATCGAATTTTTTAAAAGTGTAAATTAAAATGTATTCTGTTAAAAACGTTAATATTAATAGTATACAGTACATAAGTAAAAACCAAACAATAATAGTTACGTTAAATCAAAAAAAAAAAAGCTTTAAATGGTTTTCTTAATTCTTCTGTTCCGTTTACAATTGTAAATTAATAATAAAAAAAAAAAAAATGCAATACAACTTTAACATTTTTAATCTGTTTAGTATGTGTTTCCCAGACTACAACACATCGGTACTATTGCAATATAATTATTATGTAGTTGTTAAGTAAAATGGATAATAAATACATTTATATAAGTTTAACATACAATAGCTTTTGGTTTAATTTAATACGGATTTTTATTAATTTCATAATAATTTATAAATACTTCAATGTTGCAAAGATTCTCTGGTGTCGTCTATTTGTTGGTGGATGGAAACTTGAAAACCCCTCTACGCTGACTTCGATTTTCGCCCTGGAATAAGAAAGAATAATTATAAAATTAAAATCATAGCATTTACGTAATTTTTATACCCATTATCATAATGATATGGGAGTATATTGGTTTTGTTCAAATATGTGCAAGTGCCAGAAGGGACCTAGCCACACCCCCAAAAGTATATATATGTATATATATATATTCTTACTCGGTATCAAGTTTAAAATCAAATTTCTATGCATTTCTCCTACTCTCACGACCGCAAAAATTGAGATGTCGTGCTGAACTTTCGCATACGCATTCTTCGATGCTATTGTAATTGGGTAAAATCGGACCAAAAGCAAATCCACAATGACCCTAAAGCTTTCGGCAATCTTTCAGCAGTTTTTACATTTAACAATCTGAAATTTGGTCTAAAATATGGCATTGGAAATGCCGTGATGAATATTAAAAATTGGACCAGCCGTTCGGAAGATATATTTTAAAAAAAGATGGTATTTTTGTAATAGAAAAATTTTGTAACGTTTGATTAATAAGGACACTGCACACGGTTTACGTGCTTGTTTGCTTTTGTCCAAATTTGCATCCTTTATTAAAAACTTTACATAAGTCTTGAACTGAAGTCGAATGTTCTAATATTTGTGCGGATCTATCCTTATTATATAGTATTCTTGAGTTTATAAATTCTACTTGAAAATTTTCGTAATACAATAATATAATTTATGCATATCTACTCACCGTTAAACGATTACCAAAAAGGATTTTTGCTTTATCCTCTTCCTGTGGCGTAGAGAATTCACTAGTCGATGTTGTTGGCGTACGCCGATGTATTTGCAACTTTTGCTTGATTGCTTGTGACAAAATAACCCGACGGCTTACCGATTTCATAGCCAATAATAAATCCAACCATGTCCAGGTGACATTGTGATATTCCAATGTCGGTATTACTAGAGAAAAATCTGTAATATCCTCTAAATTTTTCTCTTTATTGCCCTTGTAGCTGACACGCACCGGAACTTCAGGTATTTTAATGTAAATGAATAATTTATTTTTCTCAGCACGTTCCTTCATCTTTTCGACATCGTCCTTTTCAATTTTCACATAAAATTCCGAATCTTTGGAAGACTTTTTGCATTTTGCAGGCTTTTTCGCTTTGGTTTGTGCTGCCGAAGATGTAGACGAACCCGACGAATTCTCATCTAAATCGTCTATCGTTTCAGTTTCCGAAGCGTCACGATCGGGAAAACAGAATTTCAACATAGTACTGTAGAATTTCTTTGTAATAGCGATTGTAATGGGGGCCACATTTATTTCGAAATGTTCCTTAACTGATATACCGCCCACGGGAGGTTTCTCTCGACAGAATACCCGCAATACGCGTTTATGGGTATCGACGGGCATATCTTTTTGTATTTCGGTGGGCACCAGCACCTCTCGGTATATCTCGCGTGGTATTAGATTATTCATACGTATGTTACCCAATTCGAGTAAATGTTCTACCGAATCATCGCTTTTGGATTTTTTTGTGTAGAGAAATCCGCTTAACACCAAGTCGGCAATTCCGATTTGTCCATCAGTTTCCGTTAGACGCCACTGAGCTCGTTTAAAACAAATTTCATTGGCGCGCACAATACTTATCATCTTATCCGAACGCACGTTCGATTGAATTTTACTTAACTGAGACAGCTGCGTCTCTTTATAGCACAACAACATCATATCCAACTCCTCGCTAAGTGTATTCAGCTCTTCTTTGCTTTCGCGTATCAACTTCTGTACACGATCACATTCCAATTTCCACTCCAATGTGTCACTTTCATCGGCCCGTTGACTTATAAAATGTATATCTTTTTCTAGCGACCGTATCTTCATCAGTAAACTGCGTATTAGTGTTTGCTTCTGTTGTATGGGACGCTTTTGATCTTCGGTCGAATGCAATTGTAATTGAAAACGCATCCGCGTCAACTTTTCTAACGCTTGCTTACGTTGCGGTTCCACGTATAACAGTAAATTGTTAACAATATCTAAAATCATAGTGTATTGCAAGGAATTAGTACACACATCCAAATCGTGGTGCATTAATGTGAAGGCGTCTATGGCGTCATCTTGTCGTTCCCACGGGGATAAGGTCTCTTCTGAAGGTGGGGGCGGCATATCAATAATTGTGTTCGGGTCAATGGTATCGCCATAGCTGACGTAAAAGAATTCACATTTACACCGAGACACAATGCGTTGCAATTGTATTGGCTGGGTTTCACCTGGATTCTCGCTCGAAGAAGCGCCGACTGTTTCAGACACCACACCGCCCACACTGCGACCACTACCCACCAAATACGGTATATCGGGTAAATCATTTATTACAGTATCATCTTTGTCTTGAATATTCTCTACGGACAGCCACATAATTTCTCGCTCTAACAATGAGTCGTGTTCACCCGCACTAACTGTGGCATAGTATTGCATACACTCTAGTAAACCTTTCCATGTATCCTTCGACACAAGAGAGCGGTCCTTCCATACGGGACGATGAACACGTTGTAATATTTCAGCCTTGGCGGCACTTATAATCACATAACCCGATGTTTCGGAACCTTTTAACAACACCTGCGAATTCACCAAAGATATCGACCAGTTTTCATGTATAACATCTTGTGCTGAGCACGCTTGTAGACCCTGTAATTGTAACTCTCGAGATTGGGTACTTTGATCGTCACTATACACATTAAATTTATGATCGGCTTCCGCTATTAACTGCTGCAGCATAGCGGTAGCATGATTAGCAGGTTGAGACTTTTTTATAGTGGCAACTAAGGAAACAATTTTCAAAGAATTTTTACTCTGTTTAATAATACATCTATAGTTCAATATTTTATTATTTATGACTACGACTAAAGTAGTTGTATATGTATGTATATTTATTGCCAAATAAGTTATTTCATGAAATTTAATTATATGGGAAATGATTCTAGAAATGGTACGATCCGATCCATTTTCAATAGGATACCAAATTTCATTGAAATATCTCAAAAAAAATGGCCTTTAGCTTGCGCACAAATTTAAATGAACAGACAGACGGACATTGTTAAATCGACTTAGATTGATTCTGAATCATTCTGGATCAGTATAACTGAAGGTGTTGTTTAGGAGTTACAAACAAACGCATAAATTTAATATACTCTTGGCCACAAGTGGTCCAAATCGCTCCAAATCGCTCCAAATATAATGCTTAGAATATATACATAAAAAATTTTCATGTAAAAACTTACATGTCATGTGCTCCGATGATGTACTCGACAATGACAAATTGGCATCCGTGTGTTTGTTTTTTACCAGACTAGAGTTACCATCCTTGCGATAACTTTTCACCGCTTCAGTGGATAAGTTATTTTTAAGTTTTTGCGACTTTGTAAACGAATCAAATAAAGCAAATGCCACATCGCGATTATTTTTTGTCCAGGCACCCTTTAAATCATACACCACCAACTGATGCGTGGGTTTTGCTTGAGATTTGGTCTTTGTCTCCTCTTCATTAGTGGTTTGTAAGAGAGCTTCCCTTCCGTACGACACTTTGCCCACACTCAAAAAATAGAAACGCACTTTTTTGCATGAATCACCGCTGGCAATATTCTCAGAGCTGCTATCCAATTTTTCCGGTTCAATCGATTTGAGCCAAACTTCAGCATCATTTAGTTCACAAGTCATGTATATGGTGGACCATTCAGCTCGGGGGCGATGTATTAGGTCGTCATTAGTGGAACTGAGAGTGAATAAATACTCGGAGCTAAGGGTTACGCGGCCGCCATTCAATTGAAATCCTTTGTGACGTGCATGGGACATCCAGTAAAGTATTTGGAAACGATGTAAACTCATCTGCAAATTGGCTTTTTTATAATGGCGACTCAATTGCTTTTTGCGTGGTCGCACATTATTAAAAACCGGACCACGACGTGTCGGCCGCGTTACACCCGACAATATCAATTTCAAACTTTCAAACCATCTCAGAGTGCTGCCATACAACACTAAACTTGGTATATCTATTTCTGGATCTTCGCCGGCCCGTGCTCTAGTCTCAAATGATATCCAAATGTTTAAGTTGAGAGAACGAAAAGCACGAAATGAGTCGTGCTCTTGATTGCTGGAATATTCAGGCAATTTGTCGGGTGCACATGGCATAACAGCATGGTGATCGTTGGGATTGGCCACACACACCCACGTCAATTTGAATGTTAATTTTAGATGTGGAAAATGCAATAAACGACAATCATCATAACGCGAAGCGGTACGCACTGTAACCTAATATATATCACATGCTTGAATGCATTTCCCTAAAAATATTCTAATAAAACTTACATTTAATTCCCCTCTAAACATGATTTTTGCATTTGTCCATACAATGCCTACATTGTTCCAAGTTAGTTCCATTTCTTCGGTGGTATTATAAGGATCTAGGCTAGCGTGCAACAATACCGTAAATTGTTTAACAATCATAGTGAGACGGCCATGATACAACAAACGTAACTTATCCCAAAATGGCAGAGGCGGACTGGGATCTTTGGAGGGTGCTGATATCTTTTCGAAACTCAAGTTGCACTGTGCCATTACCGGTTCCCAACAAGGACCAAACGCATAACTGCAAAATTCCAAATCACAATTGAAATCATGATAGAACTTCAAAGCGGTCATATTGCGTTGTATGACATCGGTGCCAAACGGTTCGCCAACCTCAATATAAACATCACGTTGAGCCCGCTTGATAGCATCCTGTTCGGCTCCACATAAAATGCCAAACAAATGCATGGCCTTTACATAAAACATGGGTTGGGGGAAATCTCTATACAAAAAAAATTGTTTTCTATTATTTTTACTAAAGTTTACATATTATCTGCATTGCCCACCTTAACATAAATTTCCATTCCGAACAAGTGACATGAATGTTGCGACACCATAATGTGGTAAATTTTTGTCCCTCTTCCGGCCATGGGCTATCCGAATCAATTTCTTTCATGATGCGTGTCACATTTTCGGTACCATGTATGGATGGATCAGCCATAATCATAATTTCTACATCTGTCATAATCCATGCCAATAAGCGGGTACGTACCGGACCACTTTCATGAATTTTCTTTGAACGTTGTATATAAATTTCGGAATTCTTCTCCTCCAAACTGGCATATAAACTTTCAATTTTCCCAGCTGGCCACAGTAAACGTTCGGAATAACGTTCCGCTAACTTTTTATCAAACAAAGCTCTACGCTTCAAACCCTCAAAATATTCATCCACTAATAAAACATAATTATCGCGCAGTTTCACTTCAAACGGATCATCACTTATCTCCACCAGAAATTCAGTACACTTCAGTACAGAACAAATAATTATTAAAGCCTACCATAGATCAAATTATTAATAAGCATACCTTTATGACTAGATCTCTTGGCAATGGTGAGTCGGCTGTAAAAGGTTTCTTTTTGTAGTTGTGTATCTTTTTCAACCATTTAAAATGAGAAACAAATTGATTTTGAACAGCATCATAAAAGTCATGATCATAAGGGAATATCGCCTAAAATATAACACGAAAAAGTTCCGTTACAATTTTTCAGATATTTCAAAGAAATTTTTCTTTAGGCCAAGAATCAGTCCTAGGTAAAAAAGTATTTTATTTAATTCTTTTTCTTTTTTCAGCTCAAGATCAAAAAATTAAATAAAATTTATTCAATTCCTTATAGTGGATCATAATTTTTCACAAATTCTCAACCCTTTCTCTCATTTGCATAAAATGAGAAAAATATCTAAAGCAGGGTATGGATGTCACAAAAATGGGCTTACTTTACAAAAAGACTTGAAAAATATTCACCAAAAATTGATAATCATCTGCCAACTTGTGCATATTTCTTACCTTAAATGATCCTATAGTGGCAGTCCAAACTTTATTGGTAGCCATTACAAAGCCATCACAATTAGCTCGTTCATTCGTTAACATTTCCGAACTGTTCAAAGAGCGTACATCGACATCTTTCAATGTGAATATATGTTGATCGTCAATTTTAATAAATATACTCTCCGCCAACATTAGATTACTTTCATTATAACTAATAAATACATTTTCCACAAACCATTGCATCGAATGTCCACCACACAGTTTCACTTCAAACACAATACTTCGCTCAGCTACCAATTCAATAACAACATTTTTATTCAAATCTATGCGATAAACATGATCTGACGTGGTAGCTTTAAGGGAACGTGTTGGTAAATCTAAATCGTTGCCTAATTCCATTATTTCATGGACCAAAGCCAAACCGTGCATATATAAATTGGACGTCCACGCCGCCTCAATGTTGCCCGGTATATAAATGGTTAGTTTTGGATTATTCTTCTCGGATATTGCCTCATATTCTAAGCGTATAAGTTTACAGCTGGCAAAAATATCGGTGAAATCGGTTAGGCATAATGATGAGGCTGTCATTGAACGCATAATCGCCATTTGAAATGCCTCCAATTTTAAATGGCAAATTTGTGGTGTCTGTGACAGAGTTATTTCACTGAAACTCAACAGCAAACAAGCTTTATGATGATTGATAAAATAAGCGGTAATATCTTTTATTTTGGCTGATATAAGCAAATTCACTGCAGTCCTACTGCTGGTGTCTCGCCTCGATCCAGTAGCTTTTGTATTATGTTCAGCTATACTATACATTTTGTCATGGGCTGCCACTGTACGTTTCAGTCCCCCATATTGTTTTATGCAATGTACCGATTTGATCATAAATTTGGCCAAGCTCGGGCTATATTCAGTACGTAAGGTGTGTATCGATAATTCCAATTTCGTAGCATTCGAATAGGAGCTTAATTTAATTAAACTGACACCTAAAAAGAATGGTGAACCCGTGCTGTGAGACTTTTTCAAGTTGTTTGTATCATTTATTGAATTGGCCAAGGACCACCACAACGATTCAATCATTAATTCAACACTCCAATGCCGTTGATTCAACAACATATTCAACATTGCATGACTGTACGTGGAACTGCGCTTCTCTTCCGTCTGTTCTAATACCAATCTTGTATGGCTAACGCTTATGGCAGCATTCTCATCATCCAGCTTCATTAGCATTGACACATTCCACAATTCAGCACAACCTTTTATTACAACTCTTTTTACAATCCATTCCATTAAACTATCATGACAATACGTTTCGTTCATTTTCGCCTCAATTACTGTACCAGCGCGTCTTCTGTTACTGGTTGTGTAGGAACCCAAATGGTCTGGTACCGAGCGCTGCTTTTGTGGCAACAACAAGGGTGCAGCATGTGATGATTGTCGTTGCAAATGAATTCGTTGATGCCGTTTACGAGACAGAAAGTTATTGTGAATCCATTCGTAAATTTCACTATGATTGTATATAATTTGAAAGGTTTTCAGCTTCACATACAAATTCAACACATCATTTTCCAGCTAATTCGAAATGAAATTAAAAATTTTGTTTTAATTTTATATATTTTTTTGCACACAACTTACCACCGAATCTATGGTGAATTGTTCAATAAATAAGAGTTTTTCAAATTTAGTATCAATGTCTAAATGTTGTAGCATCACCTTCGTGTACAAAGTGGGCAGACAGGCTGCTTCATTTGTTGATCTTGAATTAAATTTACCAGTTATCTGAAAAGTTTATTTTTCAAATGTTAAGCAAACGAAAACACTCTCTATAGCTTAAAGTTAAAAACAGCCGCCTTCAATGAATTAGAATTCTTTATAATAATTAAATATTAGCTGACAACTCACACTAAACAATTGCATTTTAGCACTAAAATCGTCCTGAGAATTCTCCCTAACTGCTGAAAATGTAGCCGCTTTGATAATGAAATTGAAATTTTTTGGTATAATGGGTGCAACTTTTTGATATGATTCACTCATATAATTGCTATGTTCTGTTAAAGTGGTCGTTGATGTTTTTCCAATGGAGAAAGAATTTTCAGGTGCTGTACGCTTTTTAGCTTCACTTAGAAAGTCATAGAGGCTACCATGAATAGTTGATTTAGCATTATTCATCGCCAGCGATAAAGTCTATTAAAGTATTTGTTGAGAATATTTAGCTTAATAGGTATAATAATAAAAAACATATTATTTACGTCCATAGATAGCGGTCCGTGAGCAAAGAGTGTGGTATCCAATGCAATATCAAAACTAATTTCACCCAAGCACGGCCGTATTTTATTTATATTCTCTAATGATTGACGCCGCAGAGAACAGTGACGTAAAATTTTTGCCTGAAGATAAAGAATATAAGACATAAAGCACATTGCAATATTTGTATTCTATTTGTTCTTTCCTGTGCTTCATTGAGTGCCGCATTAACCAACAACGTTTTAGCATTGTGTACAATACTGCCATCCAAGTGTAATTCCTTTGCGGTGGCATGTATAAACCATCCCGGCTCAAAGTCATTATTCATCAAAACTATTGATATATTGTTGACATGGGCTGCCATGAATTGAGCAAACGTCAATATAATTGGTGGAACTTTGGCATTGCGAAAGTCCGGGAAATATTTAATAGCATCACGATCCAGCCCATATTTATCATTGCAAATGATATTTTTACTTTGTATATCCTTATTGATACGTATATCCTTAACATATATGGACAAAAGTTTAGTTACTTCCGTGTTAAAGAAGCTGCTGCGTAAACATATTTCTTCTATTTGCTAAAAAATTAAACACAATTATTAAAATAATATATTAATAAAAAAGAACAAGTACTCCAGCTTACCACTGAGAATCCACTTTTACTGAAGTGTAAATTTTTTAAAGCCAAATAGGGTAAATTAATACGTCCGATACGTACTTTGATTTTGAATTTTTTCATCAGATACCAACTAATACTAGTTGGTAATATCCTGCATACATTCAATGAAACAAATTAAAAATATTATTTGAAACTTAATTAAACAGCGTACTCACCAATATATAATTACAAACAATACTAAACCGATTAATAAAAATTTAAGAAACATTTTTTAAATATAATTTTTGGTTTTTTCCTGGAATGTGAATCACATTTTTAATTTTTTACAGCAGATTTTTTATACGGTACAAATCCACAGATAATGGTATAAAGTAAATTTTGTAAAAAAAAAAACAAAATTGTGATCAAAACAAAACCGATTAATTCATTAAAAAGAACAATTATATATAAAGAGGAAGAAGAAGAGTATTTGTTTTAAATCAGGGTTGGCACGGTAAGAACAGCTATAATACCAAGGTAGTGCACACAAAAGTGTGCTAATGCGTACAACCTTCACTGCTAAGGCCGGTATTTGATTTTTTTCTAATTATTGTTGTCAAAGTAACGAGTGACTTTAACAACACGACAAATTACCATATAATTAGAATTAAATATACAATCCTGTAATTTTACGCTCCGAATAAATCGATTCTATGCACTGGAAATTATTGGCAATGCACAAACAAATTACAGTTATTAAGAAACTTTTATATTTTATATGAACAAAACTACCAAAAACTACCTGTTTATATAGTGGCTTTTTAAAGCAATATTGTTAATTTATAGCTTTCGCTCACATTCTTCTTCAAAACGAATATTTTCCTGTCAAAACAAAAAAGTTGAATATTTGACTATAATAGAAACTGCTATTTTTTCTTCTGCAGAAATTTATAATAACTAAAAATTTCTCAATTAATTAATTGATTAAGATTGTTTTTAAGATCAGAAAAATGCGTGGCATAATATTTATTAGTGAAAATCACAAAGTTTTTTGAAAATCTTCTCAGACGATTCAACGCAAATAGTTTGCTTTTTGGGTAAAGCGGCAGTGGGTAAAGTGACCGTTCAAGATCTATAATAGTGCTCACTAGCATAGAACAAAAAAACAAAAGTGCTTTTCTTTGCACGAAAAAAAAAAATTGAATATATTTCTGGTGTAAATTAATCGACAAATATGCTTTTACAAGAACCTGTGCAGGTAATATCAATTACTGTTTATTTTTTTAAGAAAAAATATTGTGTAAACTTTTTGGAATATAAATTTCAGGCAGCCATATGGCATTGTCTAAATCATTATGATCATAAGGATGCAATATTTTTGGCTGAACGTCTATGTACCGAAGGTAAGAAACTGTCACCACATACTGATTATCACGTTGGTCTGATAAAATCTCATGGTTACAATTCTAATCTATAAATTATTATTCAATTTGGCGAATGTTTTTTATATTTTGTTTTATAAATCTTTTAATGAAAGTTTTCATTGACAAAGTAATAAATACACATTTACACATTTTTTTTGTAGTGGAATCTGATGAAACTATATTTATATTGGCAACCAGCTATTACCGATCCAATCTCATACATCAAACGTATTGGTTATTAAGAGAAAAAGCTCGCCGTGCACCACAATGTCGTTTTTTACATGCCAAGGCTGCTTATCAACTGAAAAAGTATTCCGAAGCTGAAAGTGCGTTAATTCAAAATGGATTCGGTGATATGAATACTAGTATAGAAGAAATAGCCAAAGAATTTGGTGAAATAGCATGTTTCGTGTTGCAGTTAATAGCACAGATTTGCGTAAAAACGGAGCGTAACAAAATTGCTGTAGTGGCGTTGAGGAAAGCTCTTAAACTGAACCCATTTTTGTGGCAAGCCTATGCCGATTTATGTCATTTGGGTGAATATCCGGATGGTGGTAGTATTTTCAAAATACCTAGCACTGATATATTCAACACATGCCATGGCAATATAAATACAAGCTCTATGATATTGTTTGGAGCATTTAATATGGCGGAGGCAACTAATAGTGGTGGTCGTGGTGCTAGTCTTATTAGCAACAATGTTATTAGTCAATTGAGTAATAGTTCAAATTATATGTTTACAACCCCGGTGGATCAGCCAATACCTGCTGCCCTGGCCAAGGGCGATAACCTAAACAATCTGTCTGTTTTACAAAATGTAGCAACGCCCAATCATAATAATAGCAGCACTAGCAACATTCTAAACAGTTCCATATCAATGTTGCGCGGCAATACAAGCGGGCTGGGCTCTAACAGTGACCATGGTGGATGCGATGAAACAGCAGTTGGCTATACTAACACATCCGAACAACGTGGCGGTTTCATGAATTTGCATGGAAATGAAATGGGTATCGATACTCCATTGCGCAAACAATTCAAATACTTATCAAGTGTAATACCAACGACACCTAGTTTCGGAGTGTTACCAATTACTAGCCCCGCTGAAAATAATGTGACGTCATTCTGGGAAAGCTGTCTCAACTTTAATAATATAATGCAAGCAGCAACAGAAAATACACCTAATGCAACTACTTCACCACCCGCCCAAACATTGGCTGAAGTAAATAAAGAGCACAAAATCGCTAATAAGAAGACAAAAAGTCACGTTGGGAACATAATAAATCGCAAAGAGAGCACACCAAATTCGGGTAGTGGAAGCAAACCAGCTGTGTTTACTCAGGCCGGTAATATAACACCACGTACACCTAACAATAATAGCGGCATCACTTCCACAGGTTAGCTCTATAGCGTACTTTCATTTTCTAATCTGTTCTGTTCTATAAAAACACCTTTATCACTATCGGAATACGAGAGTGCTCATCTGCATTGATCTTCTGCTTAAGCATGTCTGTCGGATTCAAATGAACTAGCACTGTATTTAGCAGTAAACAGATTAAATATGTTGAGGGGTTGTAGGTTCCCGATTATAAACTATAATCAGTCAACAGTTTTAATACGATTTTAAGTAATCCATTATAATTTGCTTAGTAATGCGTACATAGCCTTATTTGTGCAAGACTTTTAGATCAAAATTTTGTACTGGGTATTAAGAAATATCTTTTTTATCTTGTCAAGGCATATGTGGAGAAAACGTCTTTGAAAAAATTATAAAATAATCCGACTCGGTTCAATTGTTATGTCATATTAAATTATCATACAAAACCATTTTAAGCAAGTGAAAAAGTAAATGTAGCCTGCGCCACATCTTCTTTCTACAATAAATATTAGCTTGCAAGTCAAGTTTTACACTGAGTATGAGGTAAAAAAACAACAAAGAGTTGAAAACATCCGCACCGGTTTACTCAAGTTATAGCTTGAGCCACAGATGATGTTGCGAGGGTAGGGCAATAGGTTCTGGTATCAATAAAATTAAATAAATTTATCAATAAAATAAAATAAAATTATGCTTTAATGACGGATCGTGTTGGACATTTAATTAACTAATTTTATTCTTTCATGAATATTTCTCCAATAAGGGACGACTTTGCCATATGCCGCAGTAAGACGAAGCTCACGTTTATTTGGTAATAACGCTTATTCGGTTAAGGAAAATACGAAATCGCCAAATATAGCGAATAAATTTGCACAGCCGCGTTCTCCGCCACGTAAAACTAAAACGCGAACTGGCAAGATTTGTCTCAATAATGAATTGATTGAAGACAAGCTGGCTGGGACGCAGACCACCACTCAGCCGATGCCGGATAAACAGGTAGAGAAGAATGTAAAAAAAGACAAAGAAAAAATCGAAACAATAACATCAGCAACAACAGCGGCCACTGCTGCTGGTAACAATAGCAACAGTAATAATCGTTCAACAAGTTCCAGTCAAGATCAAAATGCCAAAGTCCAATTAAACAATAGTTTAAATAATGCCCAAACAATGGCCAATCATTTAATGACGCTTAAGAAACAATCGGCCGACGGTTTAATGACTCTGTTGCGTGATTTGTCCGAGGGTTATAAACAGCTGGTGCACTATCACTGCAAAACCGCCATACGACACTTTGTAAATATAATACCAAAGCACCATTTGTGTTCTAGTTGGGTACAATCACTAATCGGTATGTGTTACTATGAGTTGCGGCAATATGAAGAGGCTGTCGCAATATTCAAACAAATCCACGAATCGGAACCGTATCGGCTCGATTCCATGGAGATTTATTCGTCCTCGTTGTGGCACTTGCAACGGGAAGTCGATTTGTCAGCATTGGCTCAAGATCTAATGAATCAAGACAAAACATCTGCCATTACATGGTGTGTTGCGGGTAATTGTTTCTCCTTGCACAAGGAACATGAAACGGCCATTAAGTTTTTCAAACGTGCTGTACAAGTTGATACGGACTTTGTATACAGTTACACCCTATTGGGTCATGAATTGGTGTTAACCGAGGAGCTGGACAAGGCGATGGAGTATTTTAGAGCTGCGGTTGTAAGAGATCCCCGTCATTATAACGCTTGGTTTGGTATCGGCACCATTTACTCCAAACAGGAAAAGTACGAATTGGCCGAGTTGCACTATATAAAGGCCTTAAAAATTAATCCACAAAATTCTGTGATTATGGTACACATTGGCGCCATGCAATATTTTATGCAGAAGAAGGAACAAGCCTTACATACAATCGACACGGCTGCCATTTTAGATCCGAAAAATCCTCTGGCACGTTTCCATCGGGGCTCTATTTATTTCTCTCTCGGCAAATACCAAGAAGCTTTGCGCGAATTGGAGGAGTTAAAGGAATTGGTACCAAAAGAGTCGGTGGTGTTTTATTTGATTGGTAAAATTTATAAGACTCTGGGCAATGTGGACTTGGCGTTAATGCATTTTAGCTGGGCCACCGATTTGGATCCCAAGGGTGCCAATAATCAAGTTAAAGATGCTTTTGATTCCATGTCCCATCCAACGTCGTGTCCGACACTAAACGAAACCAGTTTAGATGTTGACCTCGAACCCATTTCAGAACGTTCAGATGATTCTACACAAGCCCAAGACATTAACTATGACAGCGATTTTTAAATTTGTCCCTCAAACACTACCTATCCAAGGATATCTTTTTTCATCCACATTATTGTGCTTGTTATAGAAATAAGGCGTTCCTTTTATATGGCATGGCATCCTCCAGCCAAAACTTCTTTAAAAAAACATTATTGTATATGGCGACAATTATTTCCTTTTCCCATCATGCATTCTCGGTTTCTAACGTACGTATAGCTTTTGTCATATGTCATTCTAAGTTTGTGTATATATAAGCTATGACTGAACAAAATAATTCAACGTGAAAATGTAAGTTGATGCTAATATAGTTTGAAAATATTGTAAAACTAGTAAGAAAACTAAATTTGGCATAGGGGCCAAATCTGAAATACCCTCCACATCTATTTACAAATGGTAGGCGTGGCAGGTACATGATTCCGCCCTTTAATAGTGCATGTGTTACTTATCAGTTTTCAAGTCGAGTGCAGTTTTTTTGTAAATTGTGGGCGTGTCTGTTGTCTGACTAAGCTCATTTTTGACACATCGGTGGATGATCTAATTGTAAATATTTATACGAAATTTTAAAAATTTTCGAAATTAATTTTTGTTACAAATAAATAGATTTATGTCGATTGTGGGCGTGGTACGTGGTGAAGTGTCTGTGACCGTGAGAATGCCTTCAACAGGCGGACATGTTTAGATCAAGAATATATAAATTTTATGGGAACTCTGACACCATCTACTGCATGTTGCAAATGGAATGACAAACTTAATATATCACCCTATCCAATGTGGAGGGTATAAAGACAGCGAATAAGAAATGTAAAAACCCGATTACAAAACAAAAGCGATCAACTCCATTAATAGTTTAAAAAACCCACTCATTGCGAAAAAGCATGATTTACGAAAATGGATAAAGAAGCAGTAAACACGAAATCTGTTAAATTAAATACAAATATATGAAAATTCGACTCAAATTGAATTTAATTAATTTACACCAGATTCCATTTTTCACTTTATTTCGCAAATTTTTATTTGATTTGAAGTGCAGTCACGTTTATAGAACGGTAGACGAAGTGGCTAAATCTTGGTTAAGAAAAAAAAGAAAGAAATTTGGCTAAGGGGTTAAATCTGAAATACCCTCCATCTCAACTTACAAATGGTAGGCGTGGCAGTTACATGATGTCATCCTCTAATAGTGTGTTTATTACCACTTGGTTTCAGCTTACAAGGCAAGTGTCCGTGGTTTGGCTTTTTTTTTTGTTTTTGCTATATTTTACCCCCACTTATAAATAATGTGTCCTTTTTTTGGTACAGAATTAACAAAACATATGATGGTATGGATGGTGATTAACAAAATAACGATTGTAACAAAATGGCTGATTATGATTTTGATTAAATTTTTAATTCAATCTTTTTATTTATAGTTTTCATTTCTTCGCACACAATAATCATTGTTTTAATAATATTCTATCTTAACTTAGAACATAACATTGCAGTGTAGTGTAGTTTGGAATATAGGCGTGATGTTGAGATTGATAATAATTCGTATTTGCTGTATCGGATTCAAATTTGTCTTAGTCCAATGATCAGTCAATTAACTATTTATTAACAAGTTTCGTAAAAAGAAGATTTGCGAATTATCGTCACATAAAAACTTGTCTATATGAAATAATAAGCGTGAGATATATGAAGGAGGTACCGAAAATTATTTTTAATTTTAAACTAAGGCACGTCCTTGTATCAATTTCATTGAAATATCTTAAAAACTGGCTAAAACATAGCGCTTTAATTAGATAACACACAACAGACAGACGTAGACGGACATGCTTAAATCGATCGGTAATCTTTAGCCATTTAGATGTTACAAACTTCTGCACAAACTTAATACGTACCGCCGTAAAACATTGCTTCAGGCACAGGGCCTCCAGATTAATTTTGTATGACGGCAGTGATGGTGTTAAGTTTATATGGGGTTGGTATATAAAAATCAACCCCAATATTTTTGTGTGTATTGTGTTGTTGTAAGAATTATACAAAAATCTTCTACAACTTCTACAAAATGTGTGTGAAAAAGTCAAACCCTTATACATATATATCGTATATATATATATGTATGTGTGTGTATGAATCCGATTTATTGCAATATCTAAATAAACAGATTTTTTTTTCAAAATTTTTCTTACTTTTTTAATAATTTCTCTCACTAACAATCGATGACTGCAGTGCTAAATTAGTGCTCTTAAAAAACTGTTCCCTCATTATCTTAAAAATTTATATTATATATATATATATATATATACCTGTATCCTATATATGTTTCTATACATTTCAACATGTTGGTGTGTTTGTGTTTACATGCATACAATGTTATAACGAAACAAGTCATTTACCGAAATTGTGTAAATATTGGAATTTACATATTAAACAATTGTTGCCTTAAATTGTTTGTAAGGCTGACATATAGACGCTCTAAGTTTAATTTTAATAATAATTAGAAATATAATTGAACAATTTCTTGATGTACAGAAATAAATATTAATGAAACATTGCGAGCAAGTGACAATATTATAGTCGATCATTCAGTGCCCTACACCACTTAGTTCCCTTGAAATATGCAACAATTAGTTTAGTTGTATCCATAGGCCTTGAGGCGTTGCCCTACAAGTCATTTCGTGGAATATCATTCTATGGAAAAGTTTTAAAAATAGATCAATTAGTTTCGAATTCATTTGCAGTCAATTACTAAGTTATTTAACTATGCTTCTCTTTATTTTAATTATTAAAAAGGGGAGGGGTTCTAAAAATGATCCAATTTGAGCCATGCTGGATCTATATCTAGCCGTTTAGCAAGCAACAACAAGCTAGCATACGCATAAACTAAGCATATCCTTTGCCACAAGTGGTGCAAGGTACGATGAAACCGTACTTTTAGAATATTCAAAAAATTTGTTTCTTCCATATGTAATGTAAGATAATCTTTAGATTTAGAAAGAATAAAAGTTAATCCACACGCTTAAACATAATCTATAAGATGCATGTAACTCTATGGCCGCTATTAGGAATTTTCTAATTCTCTGCAAAAAGACCGTTACTTCGTTTGTTCCATTTTCAACTAACAGAATGAAATCTCAGAGTCTTCACAAAGCAGCTACATATGTTCTTGTTCACTGACAAAATCTGAATCGATCTATCAATTTATCTGTTCTAATTCCAAGCACAAGTACGGGGAAAAGATTTACGTGTTAAAACATCCACACCAAATTAATAAACAATCAACTGCGAGTGGTGTAGGGTATAAAGTTCCCACGTGCAAAACGATTAATTGAACTTCTCATACAACCCTAAACGAATGGGGAAATAAAAACTGAAATCCTTCAAAATGTGAAACTTGATCAAAAAAAATTAAATTATATTAAGAATAATAATTGTTTTGGATAATGTATTTATCTCCTTCTTTATTTATAGTAATTTTAAGTAAGTTTTTTTTTGTATTTTTTTTTTTTTTTTTTTAGTTTTTCATATATAGATAATGTATAAATTATATGTTAAATGTATGTACAAATGGTTTGATAGATTGTTTGGTTGTATGATAAATATATGAAGTAACCCGAGACATAAGGAAGGAAGAAAGAAAGAAAGAGGAAGCATTTGAAAATTATTTCTCTTTTACAAACTACGCAGATAAAAATACGCAATAAACGAATTATTACCGTAATAACATATATAATCAGCCATACGAAATACTCTCTACTACTCAGTACAAATAAAATCAGTAAAAACGGTACATTTGGCTAAAGCCAAACATTGGATGTCGGCCATCTTGAAACATAAACACATAGTTAAGACTGACAATGACACTTTTTATGTGCAATAAAACTTTCAGTTTTTGTTCTTTTCCTTGAACAAAATATAAAATATCGTTAACATCATAAATATTTCAAAATTTTTTGCCCAAAAACGACTTCATGTATAAGCTATTCAAATTTTTTGACCGCAAGAATATATACCAGTATCGGTTAAACGGTTGAACCGGTTCAGAATTCGATACTAATCAATTGAAAGGTATGCTGCATAGGACTAATCATCAAGACTATTTGTGAAGCAGGCGAAACATCGTAACAAGTTCTAATCAGTAATGATAATGATGATAAAGTTTGACAGTCAATGTATTGAAATTTACAGATGATTAGAAGATGGTATCGAAATATGTGTCTTCGGAAAACAGTACGAATAATATTTGGCTTAGGTCCAATCATAAATACCCTTCGTACCTGTATTCAATATTTTCAAGCTGCGCTTACCCCCCTTATATACAAACTTGATATTATTTGAAAAAAACTTTATGTAAAAGGCTGATTATACGAAATAACAAAATGACAATTAACAATTGTGTGCCATTTAATTTTTATCTATGTTTGTATGTATGTGTGTTTGAAAAGAAAACTTAAATCGTAACAAATAAATTATGTACGTATGCATATATTTTCTATTACCGTAAGTTTATGTGTGTGTGTGTGTG
Source organism: Crataerina pallida (assembly GCA_949710015.1). Taxonomy (NCBI): domain Eukaryota; kingdom Metazoa; phylum Arthropoda; class Insecta; order Diptera; family Hippoboscidae; genus Crataerina; species Crataerina pallida. The sequence continues at coordinate 30,033,157 of OX453292.1, forward strand.
TGTGTGTATTTCGTATGTTCATTCATTCTCATTATCATGGTAATCAGAGTTTTCATTATTTCTTATTATTGTTACTATATTAGCTAATTGGCTTCTAATAATTCTACATAAATGTTTCGTACATTGTATTCTTTTTCCATTTCCGTTTGATCATTCGTTATATAAATGTATGTAAAGTATTGTACACAAGTTACGTAGACTGTATGTACGTTTTTAAGAGTGATAGGGCATTAAAGGAACAGGGATGGGAGATGGTAACACTTAAAAATATTGTTTGCTTGGGTGCTTTTTGGAAGCAAATAAATTGAAAATAATACAATTTGCTAATGTTGTTGTTTTTGTTTTGTTTGTTTGTTGTTGTTGTATTTTCGTAATTAATTAGACTTATATAAATTACGTAGAGATAAATATCAATATACAGTATATATCAAACTTACACATATGTACTCATTAAAGTTTTGTGTGTGTAATCATTATACAATATATATAAATGTAAAATATAAAAAATACGAGAATAAAAAACAATTTTTAAAAAAGAAAACCATTTTTATGTTATGTATGTGTGCATATATGTGCATGCTAATGCCTATGCATGTGTGTATATGTAATGTAGCATGCAATATATTTCTAATGTATATTTTTCTGTTGGAATAATATTTCATTGTTGCTAATCTTTCAATTTTCAAATTATTCTTATATTCACATTTACTGAATTTGTTGTTTAAGTAAGTTTTCTGTTGTTTTTTTTTTTCATCATCCTCGCCTTACAATTTATGTTTTGTTGCTGTTCTCTAAGAAGTGTAATTAAACATAGAGATTATTGTAATGCATCATAACGTAGAATAATTTTATTTTATTTTTACATTTTTCCGGTTTTTTTTTTGTTTTTTGTTTTGTTTTGTATTTATTACATAAATTATTTAACATTACTAAAACCAGGGTATATATGTTGTCCATCCATCCTATGTTTATGTATTATATTTAATGAGCATTAGTATAAAAAGATCAAAGACCAATAACGAGCTTATTCTTGTTTCAGGCAATAAATACAATTCACATTAAATAGCCACGCCTTATGAAGGCTACATACATTGTATACATACATACATCAACAATTGTATCATATACCCACCATAATATATAAATATACAGAATGTCCAAAAAAAAATCATGATTTCTGTTACATTTTATAATCTGCGACTGCAATTTTGCGAACGTATTGCAAGCGATTTCTTCGTACTTCCGGATCTATGTTTATACAGTTTTTTTTTTCTTTTCATGTTTCGTATAATGCTTCGATGGGTGATTTTTTGGACATCCTGTATATATGGCAGTACACTGTTTTTTTTTTTTAACATTGACAATGAGACGTGGCAGACCCTTAAAAGGTATACGTGTATGCATGATCAGTTATATGTCCTTACTGCCTATGCTTAAGAAAATATTTCTTTATACGCATACCAGGCAATGGAACTTTTTTGTAATCTGTAATCAAATAAAATTGCAGTTATTTCTGACAAATAAGACCGTTTGTTAGAGTGCACAAATTTACAAATCGATAAATGATAGTGGAACAGACCTATGCCAAGGGTCCCTTTTTTATGATCCCGATGCAACTTTTACAACTCTCCAGGGATCTACTGTAATAGGAATTTTTGAATAAATATTTTTTTAAAATTTATTGGATAATACTTTAACATAAAACAAAGGGCGACCATTTCACTTGTTTAATGTAAATGTGTCAATTTTTAAAAAGAATCGTTTTTTTGTTACAAATATCGATTGCATACAAAAAAGATGAAAGGTTGTCTTCTCTGATAATATAAGATTAATATCAAATGGATTAGCTTCGTAGGGCCATAATGAAATGCCCAAAAAATGCCTTAAAATGGCTCGTAAGGATGTGGTAAATATTTGTAAGATTCGAGTAAAACCAGATTTGCAAAATTTAATAATTAAAAAAAAAAAAACAAACAATTCCAAATGTATATACAAAATATATGTTAAAATTGTTGTTGCCGAAATTTCGTTTACGATGACGAAATAAAAAAATTTGTCTACCAGCATGTGATGAATATAGTTTTACAAAATAAATATCTTGGACCCCATACATCTGCCTAAGCTTTTCTTCTCTCAAATGGATGATGGATATAAAAAAAATAAGATGTACTCGGTATATATACAATTCCCGTTGTACAAACAAATAGACATTGCTTTAAATAGTTATTATATTAAGTGTTCTTGTTAGATACGTATGCTGTATTAGTTTTACAACATAATAACATTTATTACTTTTTACATCATCAGTGTCTGTTTCTGGCTACAATGTAAATATATATTTATATATATATATATATAAATTACTTATTATTTTAAGTTTTGTTTTTTGTTTTTGTTTCTTCATCTTTCTCTTATATTTACATTGATAATTATTTTTTGGATGTTTTTGAATTTCCCATCACATACTTAATTTCACTATATAATTATACTATTTCATATAGATTAATACGTATGAATGTATTTTATGTATGCTCTAGTGTTGTTGTTAACATTTAATTATTACAAATATACTACAAAACTTTTAATGGGAGGCAGGAAGTGAATCGAATTTTTCTTATGTATACATGACGCTTAAATATATCTTCCTAATTAATATATTTATATATATATATGAATGTTTATTTGTAAATTTAATGCCGTTACTTGTCTATAATAATAAAAATATCAATTAATAATTGCATACTATGATTTGCTTTATTATTGACTAACTTTTTAACTTCTTGGTTGTTGTGGTTGTTATTGGAGTTTCAGTTTCAATTTTCAGTTTTTGTTAATATGTAAGAATTACTAATTATATTTATATATATATGTGTGTGTGTGTATGTACATTCATTATTTTATATGTATTTGCTCAATAGACACTCAGGGTACACTTTACTTTACACTTCGTCATTTTTATACCCTGCACCATCCTGTGGAAAAGGGTATATTAAGTCTGTGCGAATGTTTGTAACTTCTAACCGGCAAATGCCATAACCACTTACCGATCGATTCAGAATCAAAATCTAAATCGATTTAACCATGTCTGTCTGTCCACCTAGGTGTGCGCAAGCTACAGATTGCATTTTTTGAGATATTTTGATGAAATTTAGTATAAGGACATGTATTATCCCAAAAGAGGAACCCTATTGAAAATAAATCAGATTGAATCATTTTTAGAACCCCTCCTTATATAAGATCCTGTTATAATGGAGGTCTTTATACGGCAAAAACTCACAATTCTTAATGTTTTTTCACAATATTTGGTGAAAAATCGTTCAATTTGGACTCAATCGGACCATTTTTATAATCAAATTGTTAAAATTTAATGAAAAATAGTTAATAGTAAATATAAAAAACTTTTCCATTTCACAAACAAACAAAAAATAAAAGAAAATTTTGTGTCATTTTAATAATTTTTGATAATATAAGTACTATAAAAAATTATATTTTTCAAATTTCAAAGAAAAAAAATTGGTGTAGGGTACTTAATGGTCGGGCTTGACCGACTATAATAGTTTGAGTCGTTATAATTAAGCGAATACACTCTTTTTACCTTCCCTTTCTAATGCTCATTAAAAAATGAGGCCTTGCCTAGAAAGGCTTCAATGCAAGCATTGAATGAAATGTTTTTAAATAAATAAAAACAGAACTAGACATCATTGTTTATACAGAAATATCGTCTTATTTCAAATAATATCAAAACGATAAGTGCATACTTGAATTGCGTATTAAGGAAGTAACAATGAAGGGAAGAATGAGCATGAGTAAGTAGAGCTAATCTTGTCGTCTCTGAAGGGTTGTCCCTCTCACACGTCATACAAACGCTTAGACAATTGAGAAATAACTGTTAATTCTTTTCAGGAAATTGAAACCTGTAATGCAACCTGTAAGTGTCAAGTACATCAGGGGTACCAAAGGAAACCAAAATAAATAAATTAAATAGAATTTTAGCGTACATAATAAATTTTTTTTATAACTTAATGTAAGCTAGTACATAAAGAGAATGCAATGATATTTTCTTTTTGTTTTGTTTTAATTTCATCATTCAACGTATTTATAGAAGATACCCTACATAATCAAGTTCAACATTCATTTTGCTTTCTGAGTATCACAGAAAAGGAAAAAAATTTTGAATCAAAATAAGGACAAACTATATGCTTAAAGGAGTAATACAATAATATCAGATAACAATACGTCTAGCAATGATGATAATAATAATAATAATAAAATATAGCATATAATGTAAAAGGTATAGAAAATAAAAATAAAAATAAATACTTTATGTAAACTTACGAAGAAATTAATGTAACGTTTTGCAATATATGTTTCTAACAAGCAAATTGTTTCTCTTGTCTGTTTGTGTGATTTTCTATGTATATTATCATTTTTAAGCAATTGCAGCCGTCAAGAAATAAAGATCCATCAGTGTCTGCACATTTATTGGTAAACATGATAAACGATCATGTGTATTCGAGTCTAAGGCCAGCCAGGAAAGAGCATTATAACCTTCTAAAACATATCTTAAAACATCTGCTGTTAATGTTGAATCCAGCGGATGATCGGTAGCTGATGAATGAGCATTTGTTGAATTTAATATATCATCTGTTGTTTGTATGTTGGGTACATGCAGGTGAAGTGCAGTTTTTAGGAATACTGGACATACATCCTCCAAATGCGGACAGGCTGCCCAAAACCATGTGGGCATGCGTCCAGTTGGTGCCGTTGACACCAAATAACCTACTGCCAGAGGTTGTTGATTTATAGAGCCAACCTTTAAGCAAAATTTGTTTTAATAAAAAGCGCAATTAGTCAAGCTTCAAAAAGTCAAAATTCATATAAAATCATTTGTACTAGGCTCAACTAATTGAGCATGAAATATGGGGCCAAAATCAAGTTTAACTAGTGCCCATTTTTACACTTACTTCTTCTAGGTCTTGCTGTTGACCTGAATTAAAATTATTACCGCCAGCACTTTGCCAACTTCGATTGTCTTCCAAGCGATCCGGACTATTGTGATCGGAAATGCCGCGATCTATAGACAGAATACAAAATGATAGAAACGGTATATATGCTGAAGCACATTGCAAACAACCAACCAATCCAATGGTTGGGAATGATGACACTTACTTTCCCATATCAATAAATCATCCAGATCGGTGTCATTAAATGGTTCTTCATCTTCTTCAAAATTCAAAAAATCATTATCCAAATCTACTTGTGGTTCATTTTGAAATTGTCGTGTAAATGACTAAAGCAGAGACAAGTTCATTATTTTTTCCGTTTTGTAATAAAAAAAAAAAAAAGAAGAAGGAAAAACCAAACTTACCAAACACACTGCACTGGTAGGAAACACCAGTATATGTGTACAGGTGACGTCCTGCGGGGTAGAGAGTGGATTTTGTATGGATATTTGTGAGAAACGTTCATCGGGAGTAAACTGATCCGGCATTACGCGTAATTTCGAATCTGGTTCCAGGGTGACCAAGCAAGCGCTCAAAATACTGGGCGGATACATCAATTGGCATTGTTTACACATGTCTTTTAATTGTTTGGTAGCTTTCTGTAGATTTTGTTTACTTAATAAAGCGCTCCACGATTTCAATTCACTGTGACCGATACGACCGACGCGACCAATAACCAAACGCCACGTTTGCGTTGTCTGCGATATTAAGCCCATTATATAATCCATCAATTTGCTCAGACCGATTCGGCGGGCAGGTGCTTTTCGCCGTCTGCTACGATTCGGTACATCAATGTTGATGCAAGCTTTCTCCAGCATTTCACCGCGATCGTCTGTAACGGTGGCCAATAGCCAGCTTTGGTCCTCGCTCATACAATAATTACAATACATGACCGAGTATTTCTGATCGTTGAGGCTGGTGCGTATACCACCGGCTGACATCCGCGAAAAGTCCGTTTTGTCGTTTTTCTCATGAATGGGAGCCAAAACATAGGGTGGGGTGTACATACGATAGGGACGACGATTTTGTTCATCTTTATTTTTCAGAAATGTCTCCATGTTGGCAGCTGTACCGAAGCCGGTCAAACTCTTAACTGTCTGAGCGTGCACCATGTGACGTCGACATTGGGAAAATATGTTCAAAGCTAAACATTTAATTTCGTCCGAGAAACGTCTCCGATTGCGCGTACGACCCAGCTCCAGTACGGACTCCAACGATATAATCTGAATGTTTATATTCGCCTTCACCATATCGGGTATACCCTTAAGTAATTCGGCGTACATGCGTAGTATGGCAATGCATGCCAGCCTCTCTATGTCGGCAGAGTCAGTTCCATAGGAAAATGGCTCCACCACATACAATACAATAGCTGCTGGATTAATTTCTTCCAAAGTTTCGGCAACTCCGAGCGGATCACTTAGGATTAGGGAGGGTTTCACATCGGGTTTTATATCTGCCGTTTTAGTGCCATTTAAGTTTCCCCTATCCTCTGAAGTCATCATTGGTTGAACAGGGTCTGTGTGCTCTATGGTATTAGAAGATGGATGTTGTTGCTGTTGCGGTTGCGGTTGCTGTTGATCACCACATCCTCTTTCAGATCCCTCCGCACCAATGGTTGTGGGGCTATTAGTGTTGTTGTTGCCACCACCGCCATTAGGTCGGGAAGTGTTGGCGTTTAAATTGTTATGCGTGCCATCTGAGGAATTGAGGAGGCACTTGTTATTGGGTATGCGCTGTAGGTAGGGCAACAGTACATATTGAAAAGCATGAGCATACATGCGCAACTTCTCTGCCAGCGCAGAATCCTCTAGGGTGCATAACCAATTGTCCAGATTTGTAGTAAAAGATTTTTCGTGAGGCATCCGTTGATCCACTGTAAGTATGCCTCCCCAGCCGCACATGGCCGTATGCCGCCCCAACTTACACATTTCATACGTGCTGCTCAATTCTTTTAGGTACGTTTTCGTTTTACTGATGACGTAGTCATTGTTTGGTGCTATCGCTAAGTAGACCACGTCACGTGCGTACGAATAGGGCTCCAAAAGGAATTTGTCCCAATAATGTATGGCCAACGGTGCCACCGAAATCCAATCCTTATCGTGCCCCACTATTATAGATGGTATTGGCTGTGGTTCGCATTGACCCGATGCTCGACCAGCGAGTCGATGAAACTGCCGCCATGTTAATGGTCCACTCACAGTATAGGTGGCATCTTTGGTTCCAGCCGCACTTCGTGATTTCGAATGGAAGGCATTTTGCAACATCGGTTGAATAGATTTCATGGTGGTAACAATGTCTTTATTGCTTCTCGTGAATCCCACTGGTATGTATGGCCACTTGTGTACATTTGAACGACTCGTTAAGGATAAAATCGCTTGATAACCTCCTGAACCATTTTTGCCATGAGAGGAGAATGCCGCCACCATGTGCTGGTCCATCACGTCCATTCTCGTACCATCAAATGCTAGGCGTGCTTGCTCCAGCGCTAATGATATAATATCTGTAGCGTCTCGGTATTCTAAAACATTGGCAATGGCAACCACCGATCGTGGCTGATGTCGCTTTTTTGCCAAACGCCTTCTATGCCGCTGCAATGTCCGGTGTATCGCGCTACTGGATGTTTGTATGATCGAACACTGATCGAGCAATAGATCAAAAATCGAATAAGCCAGTTGATCACCAGCTTTGTCTGACAATCCCATGCACCCACCGCTGCCCGCACCATTGTTGTTTTCACCACCACTGGATTTCACGGATATGGAACTTAACAAACTCACTAGGGACTGTTCTTTAGTGCATTTCGGGTCATCCGCAAATCCAGTTATTTCTAATTCATCTTCGTAGAAAAGACCGGCCCGGTAGGCCAGGCGGCGATTAATGACAGAACTGAAACCGCATGTACATTCAACCGAATCGTCATCCACATAACCTGTGATGTGTTGTTGTCCGTTAGAGGCGGGCGCAGTTGTTGAAGGAGTCGTCGATGAACTAGAGCCTGCTCCAGCTAACGATGCTGGTGAATCTAAAGCATTTCGGATACCAACACCACCACCATTACCACCACTAACACTACCACTACCGCATCCTCCCCCACTGACTGCTCCAAAAGCACCCAGGGTTCGTATATTGCCTGCTGTCGTAGGTACTGATGCTGTGGGTAACGGATTGAAGGTGGTACCCGGCAAAGGCACATAAACACCAGAATCCGCTCCTCGTATATTCCCAATACGTTGTGAATCAGCATTGCAGACGCACACTGTACTACTATCAAAGTTGTGATCGCGGAATACATTCAAGGCCGTATCGTATAATAAAATATTAACGATCAGAGAACTGACTTCGGGGAATTCTCGTGTAATGGCTGCGGCTGCAGGTGTTGAATGCATGCCACCATTACCACCACCACCTCCATTACCTCCCGAATATATACCCAGGCTCGAACTACAGAATGTGTGATGTCCCGCACCCGAAACACTTGGTGGACCGCCAATAGAATGTAAATTCGGAACAGATTGTGGCGTTTGGGGTGGTTCTTGAGAATGATATTGTTTGTTAATGTAGGCCGCTGTGGACGATGACGTGGACAGGGCCGGACTGGCCACCGCAACTTCGTAGGGTGGTGGTGGATGTATGGGCGTGTGCCGTTGTGGTTGTGGCTGCAACATTGGACTGGTATGTGGAAAGGGCACATAAGAGGCGGGTGATATGGGAGACATACCGGCACGATGCATGAATTGTTGCATGGAAGATGTTGCATTTGTTAGGGCTGCTTGTGGACAATTTAACTGATTTAGTAGCAGACTGCTGCCACCGCCACCACCGCTGCTGAGTGGCGTTGGCACAGTGTTATGCATCGGTGAGGATGACATTGGTCCTAGTGGTGTACGAGGTTGATGCAATGGTGTTCGTGGGGCGGACGATAACAATTCATGCAGCTGATGATGTAGATGCTGTTGCTGGTGTGATTGTTGCTGTTGATGGTGCTGCTGTTGTAGAGAATGACTATGCTGGAGATGATGTTGCTGCTTTTGCTGCTGCTGCTGTTGTTGCTGTTGGTGGGCATTTCGTGACTTTTGCTGCTGCCAAGACGGTTTATAAATACTATTGGTTGTAGCCATAAAGGGTGGCATCGATTGACTCGGTAGATTTGTTAAGGGAGCGTACTTCGAGGACCCCACAAATTTGGTTTGTTGTGGTGGTCGATAAACATAAGACCAATCCTCTATAGGCTCCTCTACAGGACTACCCAATTCTACAGAATACTCTTGTTTTATCTTCAACATACCCAACCCCGACTCCAACAAGGGCGTTAATGTTGTAGTAACACTTAAATCTGTCATGTGAACATCCATTTGGCAGGGACTCGAGTTGGGGTGATGTTGCTCATGCGAGGGTGGCGTAGGAAACATTTTTGTGAGATCCTCTGCCTGTATAGTATTGGCACCACCGGGCATATTGCTAACCGTACTACTACTAAGAGAAGATGATACTGAGGAAACTATCGATGATGCTGTAGCAATACCGGTGGAGTTGTTGCAGTTTTGTAAAGCAGCCACCATAACAGCTGTTGCTGTTGCGGTCATATTATTCACCACTGGCACTGTGCCTGCATTAACTATTGTTCCCGTGTGAGTATTGCGTTTTAGTTCCTCAATGTTTGTACTATTACCAGGACATCCATTAGAGGGATTATTGGAATCGGGAGGTGTATGAATTTGCATACTGCCGCACTCATCATTAGAGGATGTTTCGAATAATTGTTCCAAATCTTTTGGTGATGGATTTAAACCTTCAACGGTAAACAAGTTTCCTCCAGTTCCACTTTTTGAATCCTTAGAGGGTGACGTAGTGAATGTACCACCACCGCTCACCACACCGCCAGACATTATTTCCGTTTTAATGTCAAGTTCTTCAAAGAAATTATTACTAGTGGACGATGATCCACTCGGCCCTGTAGATCCAGGGAAATGTTCACTCTTTACTCCGTACTCGTCCACAGCACTCACATTACTTAAGCCAATATTTATAAGCTCACCAGACAAAACATTTGCATTAGTGGAGGAAAAGTTCGGATTTGCTAAAGTGGAAGAGCCATGTGCATGATGCATGGCTAATAATTGCGAACCATACACCGAACGCGGTGAAGGCATTAAAGGCTTTATGTGCGTATGACTTTCATAGAGATTTTTGGTTCGCATGATACGGCATGGTTTGGACAAGTCATTATGCTTGAAACGCTTAATATTGTGGTACGACCTGTAAAGAAATCATTATTATTTTATGGCAACATATACCAGGCGTTAAAAAACATATAATATACGTATACAAAACAAATCAATTGAAACGAATATTCAGACTGAACATCTGAATCTGTAAACTGTGGTGTAAGACTTTTGATCAAAACATAAAATACGTTTTTAGGTACCAAACATTTAGAACCTGCGTCTTTATTATACTACTCTAAGAGCTAAAGATGGTCTTTCCTCGAAATTTCCCGAAGAAATCCCCTTTAAAACGCTCTACACTATATGCGAGTTCTATATTTAATTCATTAACAAACAATATAATCTTACCAAGCATCCTGTATAGCAAAATCGTAGAGAACATCCAATTTAAGGCAGTCGTCGTTTACGAAATTATCCATGTCTTTGACACAAATTTTTGGCGGTTTATATAAACTTAAGAATTCATGGATAGCATTGACCGTATTTGTTGAGGACGATGTGCCCAGTGTAGCGTTCCTTTTCAAATTATTTGGCAAAACGGTAGCGGCGTTCACTTTGACTGAAGCAACAATGTTGGACGTTGGCGATACAATCTGGGACAATTGTCCTTCTGCTGGTTCTAATTTCATGTCCATTGTTGAACGGGTAATATTGGTGGCGAAGCTTAAATTACTCGCTAAAGCTGCTGGTAGTAAAGTGGGTTGTAAATCAAATTTTTTAACCGTTATTGTACCAATTATTTGTTGTGGTTGTTGTGGTTGTTGTTGTTTTTGTGATTGAGGGTGGGGAGGTGGTGGTTGTTGTTGTTGTTTTTGTTGTTGTTTTATTGGTGTACATCGTCCTATATTAGTAGACTGAGTTAATGTATCACCCTCAACGCCACCACCACTACAAAATGTTGTATTTGTGGTGTCACTTAAACTGGAACTACCCAAGTTAGCATGACCGCCTTCCACTGCTGCTGTAGCCGTGGGTTCTACACTGGAGGTAGGATGCAAGTACGGTGATGTTGTAATGCTTTTATTATCATGTTGATCTGTTGGCGTCGGAGCTGGAGTATTTTTATCCAACATATGCTCAAGTAAATTGGGTGACTGTTGTGAATTCGATATAGACGTATTACCTCTCGGACTCATACCAAGAAGCTAAACAACAAAAGGAAACAAAACATTTTTTCATATTATTGAGTGTAAAGTCTAGTGATAAAGAAAAAAACGGTTGGGTTGGGAAGAATGACGGATAAAACGTATTCTTACTTGTTCGACAGGAGGCACAGATGATGGTTGTGATAATGTTGAGTTTGGATACGGCGAGGGTGCTGGTGTTCCTGGTGAACCTACCGAAGGCACTGGCATAATTTCCACCAAAGAATTGCGCGAATAACTGGATGCGCCACCGCCGCTACTCTGAACGTGCAATGGTGTACCATGACCTGGTGTTGCAGCTACTTGATGATGATATTGCGATGTCAGAGATCTAAAAAAAAAAAATTGTAAGAAGATGGTACTAACTGTTCTAACATTTTGTTCCAAATATTTTGGAAAATATTGCTTATACGCGTAATTCTCTTTTTACACGAATTCTTTGGGAACGTATCTATCGGGTAAAAAGAGAATTAGGTGTATGCGATGGAATTGAGGCCTCTATCTATGGTAACTATGCCTCCTCTCTCGATACATAAGCCCTATAATCTTCTGGACATAAATACATATTTGTATCAAAATAAAACACCGCGGCACATATACCAATCATGTAGTACAGAGTTAAATGTTTTGCATCACTTGAAATCCAAGTTGCTTTAATCATAATCGCTGATATTTGCAGTACTCACTTTGTGCATATGCATGGCGCTTTTTGTGTGGGATCCACAAAATGCCATAAATTTTGTTTCTGCATAAGTGTCGAAGGATTTGGTTTAATGTCCATTTGTTCATCATCATCGTCTCCACAATTGCCCCCAATCGCCAGTGATGAACCGTCTTGCCCAGATGAAGATGCCGTTGTGGTTGACGGTAAACCTGCAGTACTCGTCTGTGTGGTGTTATGCATTAGTAGTGAGTTTGTAACGCAATCTTGCCAAGCACGTTCCGGCATTTCGGTAGCGGCTTGTGGTGGTGCATGAGTATTTATTGTATTGCAGGTGTATGTGCTAGTTAGAGAATCGCAGCAAGGTTGATATTTGTGTTGACCAATTTTAAGCCGTTCAACCGTATGTGTGGGTTTTGTTATTGTTGTGTATGTTGCCGTGTGGCTATCAATGGCATTACAAAGTTTGCTATTTACTATAGACGACGATGACGACACTATCTCCATTAATGATTTCTTTGCAGCTGACGTTAAATTATCATCAACATTGGCTGAGGCACAAGAAGGTAGCGCCATTAACGGCGTCACCTCGTTTGAGCAGGACGTTATACCCAAGTGGCCTTTTTGTGATGCGTTGATTGCCTCCATTTCCTCCATATCATCTAAATCTGTGACTAGTACATAAATGGAAGGATGGAACATTTTATGTCCACCTGGAAAACATTTATGACATATTGCAAGTAGTTAATAATTATCATCGTAATGAGAAGGGGTTACAAGGGGTTAAAATATATATATTCTTAATCCGTTTTAATTCAAGCTCTTCTGTCTGTTCATCTGTCCGAGTCTCTAGGTGAATTTCTGACTGTCACCCTTATGGGCAAGAGTTGAGATATTGAGCTAAAATTTGGCATGACAAATTTTTATGCGGGTGCACAAAATCGACTCAAAAAACAAGTCCACAATACTAAAAATACATATTATTTTTTCTAATTTCTCTCTAGCCATCACTCTGCCAGCTTGCAAGTCGAGCTTTACGCCGAGTACGATTGTATGTACATGGCTATATTGACCCCATTTTTGATGCTAATCAAGAATGTACGTATTTTGAAGGGTGTCTGTCTGACATCTTCGTTTGGTTGTTAGTAAATCTACCTTTTTATGTGCAGGCTATAATATTTAAGATACTTAGTTTATTTTTTTATTTGCGCACTTACCAGAAATAACTTCAACTACAGGTGGCACATCAGTATTTTCTTTATTGCACAATGGAAAAAATGAAGCCCAATCCTCAAGTATTTTTTCGGCCATAGGATCATCCGCCTTATAACTGTTACCAGTTAGTGTAGCAGCCATGCCAAAGGGTGCTAAAATTACCTTCCGTGGTTTTTTCGGTACATTTGATGCAGGCGAGGGTACAGAATTCTCTCCTCCTCCTCCTCCACCAGTAGCGATCTCATTGACTAGGGCTGAATTTGGTGATGTCTGCTCCTGCGAATTATTTGTAGATGAAGCAGCTGCCGCAAATGCGGCTGCAGCCTCGGACAAGTGTTCTTTTGTTAAGGGCCTTACAGCGGGATGCTCTCTCAAGTCTATGGAGGCACACACGGTATCACCGTGCACAAAAAACGTAAACGAGAACGATAAATGCTGCGAACTGTAACGAAGCCACCAATATTTGTGTTTAATTAAATATAGATCGCAAAGGGTTAAGAAATAGTCTGCATTTGTAACAAGTTGAACGATGATACAAATTTATCTAAACATTTGTATCACAGAGAGCTTTTACAGTTTTCTCTAGGATGTGTATACATAATATTTTCCATCAACATCAACTCTTTTTGTTTAAATTTGACTTTTGGAAAAACACATCCACTGTTTAATTGCGCAAATAAAGACCACATGTCAAGCACTCACCTTCTAGTGAATATTCTCTCGTTTGAAGTGCAAGGTTGCACAAACCATTTGCCAAATCGCACAATATCTTTAGTTAGAACAAATCTGCAAAAGCAAGCAAGCAAGAGCATATTTTTAGTTAGAAAAGTTTAATTAAAATATTTTATCTCCATTATCGTACCGTTCCATAAGGTTGTGTAATGCTTTAAAGAGCAAGGATCGACACTCATAAGTGAGACCACGTTCCCAGGTTCCATTCCATGTCATTTGATTAGCTAAAATGATAATAAATGAATAATAAATGAAATCAAATGATTGTATTTCTGTTACATTTCAATATAAAATATATCTTTGGAACGTACGACCAAAGTAAAAATCCTGCTACCGGTTTAGTTTTTATAACCTCCCCCTTAGTGATGAAGATGTATTAAGTTTGTTTTTCCGTTTGCAACATCCAGAAGAAGGCGAAAGATACCCTTCGCCAACATCAAAAACTGAGTCGATTTAGACATGTATGTCCATGTATGTATATCCATCAAATTCGTTCATCGATATACCAAAAAAGGGCGTTATGGGATAACAGACACGACCACAATCAATAAAAATCTTTATATCCGCCACAAGAATTGACTTATGAACTTGAAACCGTTATTGACCGTGCCCATTTTTGGGCACGGTCAATAAAAGACACGCCAACAATTTATAAAAAACTGTATTCACCATAAAACTAGACTTGAAAACTGAAACGTAATACATACACTATTAAAGTATATATGTATATATCTGGCACGCCCAGATGTGGAAGATATTTAAGATTTGGCGTAAGCTAAATTTGTTACAAACGTTTACACACAACCATGGTGGATGGGAGGACTTCAAAATAAAATAATTCTTCTCACTCAAATACATATTGACTTGTTCATTTCTCTTCCATCCCATAAGTCATTTTTTCAATAGCAAGAGCGTTGCAGAGTATATGTTTACTCATTTGCTAAACTGCAGCACTGCAGCGCTATACCGATGCCGCTGCAAAGTATATGTTTGGGGCCTAACAAAGCGAACAAGTAAATTTTACCGTCATTCTACTCATGATTTCTATTAACATACCCCACACACACATGAAGAGCTAGAATGTATGCGCAAAATATTTTACCGTTACAAGTCTCTTCGCATCCATGAGATGTGATGTTTTGTATATATACACGGTATACACACTATGAAAATAATGAAAACACATAAAATTGATGAAGGAGGGTAAAATTAAAGCACCAAGACGATTTCTGTGTGTTAAAGCTTTGTGTTGTTGAAATGAAAAAACAATGAAAGTTGACGTAACAATTTATAATGAAGCTGAAGAGAGGTCAAAAGCAGCACTCAACCGCTCTCTTTGCGTATTCAGGCAACCAATTATTTTATATGCAATCATTGAGCGCACGAGAAAAAACCTTAATTCGAAATAATAAAGAAACAGCACACAGGTGCATTCAAAAACAAAGCATCACAATAAATAGGGATGTTCGTTTATGTATAATACTAGCGGTGCACAGCACAAAGCAACAATCAACCCGTAATGGTAAGTAAGCAACAACACTTAGCGTCTACGGCCACAATAAGTAATACTCGAGACGGTTAAAATTATTATATCAAAAAATAAATCTCCGTAATCTCACTACATAAAATATATGTACATAAAACACTCTCTCTACATTAAATTATACTCTCCTGCGGATACCGATTCGCTAAAATTCCTCAAAACAAAACAAAAAATGTTACCGCGAGTACAATTTATAACAACAACAGCACGTGGACATGTTGCTTAATGTTGTCACTTTGCACAGAGAAACAACCGACTGCCACCGTTATACAAAAAAGGGGTAGAATAACTTTAAGAACAAAAAATTCACTAAATTCCCACTATTACTAAAAAATGATATCGGTTATATATGTATATATAATATATAAACATGTTTAAGTAGCCCCCTGTTTGTGGAGCATTAACTAGAGGGACCTATATATATATATATATATATATATAGAGAGAGAGAGAGAGAGAGAGGGAAATCACCAAACACACATCTACACTTGTATATTTCCCAAATTTATTGTTAAAGTGTGGGGCACTGCTTTTGATCACGCATTCTACCTGCACTGATGTGTTTTTTAAAAAAATTCAGAGATTCTGTTGCCTGAGACGATATAAACACATTGTCGGCCTAGTTGGACAGAACCCCGTAAACCCGGGATCTACATTTACTATAATATCTCTCGTAGTCGGAGATACGTGAATGATACCATACTGCTGCTACGCCCGACTCGCATACATATGTATTAGTTTATAGACTATGTGACTATTTCAACAGCATTACAAGTCAAGAAAGGGTGCCTGGACAAAAACAAAACGTCCAAATGAGAATTAAACGAGTAAAAAGTCTACATTACGCTTAAATCTTAAATACTCCCCAGTAAGGGCGTAGTAGGTATACAGGGTATATGTACCATCTTGCGCTCTCTCCTCGGCACATCGTCGGTTGGTCTATCATTAAGTAGTTGGAGTAGAAAATTTCAGATTCATACGTCAAAGTTTGCGACCATGCGAATGGCAAAAACAGACATTACTGGTCAAGAAGTATAAAAACTTTGTGACATGGAATAACAAGCCCAGTAGATTCTGTTGTTCTGTCCCTTGCAATGGTATAGAAAGGGAGAAATTTTTACCCAAATCAACAGCAACCACCTTATGAAATATAAACAACCACACAACAAACGCACACATTAAGAGATGCAAAAATTATTTTCTCTCTCTTTCAATGAAGAGGTTTTTTTATAGAACATTTGGAATTTGTTTCAACCACTATGAGATTAATACAAGATGACAGCTGTTTAAATGAAAATAATGACGACACCAGTTAGTCGTACGCAATGTGTATGAAGAGATTAATAATTAATATTAAACACAAACGCTTGATAAGAGTGCGGCAATACAGAAAAAAAAAACAATAACAACTAATTTTAGTTGTTGAACGTTGCATGTGTGTTGCAGCACTTCAACTAATAATTGACGGATGGACAACGGATATGGTGGAAACGTATAAACAATGTTGCCAATTTTCTGTTTTATGTTCAAAGAGATGTATTTAAATCGATCTGTAACACATTGCAACAACGCGATCAACAAACTCATTATCAATTATTATTCAATTAGTACATCTTCTCGTCGAGTGCTGGGTTTTTTTTTTTCTTTTTGTCTCATTCATAACAGTATAATTTGAAGAAACTTTTCGTACTTGGTTCGTGGCTGTTACGGGTCCAAGTTTTATTTACATTTTCGCCCAATTTTTATGGAGTTTAAGTTCATATCGGTTCACCGGTTGTTTTATTTTAATACAACAATAACTTGTTAATGTGCCACTTTATGCTTCCCAAAGGACGTACAATATGGTAACGCCCTCTAATATTATATGTATTACGTATGAGAAGGCAATTTGATATTTTCGTGGAGCATTGTTTTATATAAATTGTGGGAGCGTCTCTTACCCGAACCACGCCCATTTTTATTACATCGATTGATAAGTTAATTATATATATACATACTAAATTTCATTCTGATAGCTCAATATTTGTGGCAGATAATTAGATGTTGTTTGTGGGCGTGGCTTTTGACCGATATTATTCATTTAAAAATGTCAACATGAGAATGCCAACAATAGACAGACTCACAGACGTACGGACATATTGTACTCATCTAGGTCGACTCAGTTTTTGATACTGATCAAACATACATAGGGTTTCGAAGGCTTCCTTCTGAGTGTTGAAAACGAAATAAGAAATTCAGTATAACATGATCCTTAAGGTGGAGGATATAAAATTGATATATGCGCCCATCATAGCGGGGGTAGATGTGTATCATAACTTAAAACATTAACAACAACAATAACAAAAATCATGAATAACAGAGAAAAGATAGCATTGGCGACGTATACACTGTAAAGTTGTGAAGCGAGAGCCAATATATACAATATACGATAAGTGACAAAATAGCAGCAACTCGTTTTGTTGTGTGCGCGTGGATGAGTATACATGAACTTATAACATGCAATACATGAGTATTGCATGGATACAGACATATATATAGAACATGTATTTATTTCAAATGGCCTTGAAAATATGCGAAATAACCATACACTCACACACATATATGTGCACATAAATATTTATTCACATAATATGTTTTTTTATATGGATGAGTATAATATGGTGGCTTCGACCGCGCTTTCACAACAGACTAAACAAAAATACAAACATACGCACGTAATGTACGTAACTGTGTGTGTTTTGAGGGATATTACTTTAAAGCGTGAAATAAAATGATAACTACTAAATGACCCTTACCTGCAACCCTTAATAGTTCAGCATCCACCAGTTCGGTTAGGTCGGGCTCTTCACCATACCAGAATATCCACAATTCTTTGGCAGCGGCTAGCGATAAAGGCGGATGAACTTTGGTATTATTAACCTCTTCACCTAAAGCATTTAAATCGGATATATCCTGTTTGGTCGATTGTATGCGCCTCCAAACGCACAATATATCAGCTTGCATACAACGCGAATACGACCGCAATATAGGATCATCCAGTGGATCGCTGGACGCATTAGGTCGTTCACTGTTAACGAATTTTCGCCATTTTATTCCGCACAGATCAGTCTGAAAACATAAAACATAAAAATCAAATTTTCATAAATATTACACCAACCAAAGGCAACTGATGTTAAAACTGAACAATGGCAAGGATTTGGACAAGACAAAAAATATTATTAATGGTGCCGACACCGATATATACACATTTTCGCAATTCAATAAATACGAAAAGAAAAGACCAAAGAGGAGCCAAATAAAAAAAAAACATGCACATGGATTTATTTAATATGTATGGTGTGGTGTGTATGTGTTTACACTTATTGCAAAGTCAATGAGCTCTAAACTGTGGTATACGGAGACGCATAACACACATGTTGTAATAATTGGTGTAAAGGCAAATGCACGCACACACCATCTCACCAGGCACTCACTGAATACAGCCGCGTTGGGTTCGCTTACGGTCAAAACTCGTTGAATGCTCTTTGTTTGTCTCTTTCCTCTTTTTCATTACTTTTTTGTTATCAATGAGTCGCTGTCAAGTGGTCAAATGCAATGTTTTTCTTATTTTGTGGATTTTGTGGAAATTTTGTGGAACGTATGAATTAGTTCACAATAAACAACTTATTTAACACACCTTGACAATGTAATACAAAAACAAATTCAAATTAAAAGTTCATCCATTTATGTGCCAAAAAAAAAAAACATCCATCATTAAAGCGAATCGTAAGGGAGGTGACCAAATAATTTGCTTAGATATCATTTACATACTAATTCCTTACCACCAGTACGACTTCCTATCAAGGTGTAGGTATACGTAACGCCAATTAATACAAACTCTGTATAACAAAATGCGAGTGAGAGAGCAAACAATGGAATAAACATGCACATAAAATTTTAAAAATAAAAAAAATAAACAAGTAACAAATAAACAAGAAGAAAGAGACTACAACATTGAGTGTATACCAAGTCTAGAAGTCCACCATTATTGACCTCTTTCAAACAGGACGCCACCAAAATTACTAATAAGATGCAAAAAAATATTCCAAATTCATTCGAACAAATATGCTATTTTAGGCGTGATATATATGAACATCACGCCCGAAATTCTTCATAGATTTATCAAAATATTTTCCGTTATTGCGGACCCAATATTACCCATATTACAATACCAAATTGTAAACGCTGGTAAAGGTTACGTAAACCAAATTTCAAATAGATAGAAAAAGTTACAAAACACGGACGGACACAAGGGCTAAATCAACCCAGTAATTGATGCTGATTAAGAATGTATGCATGGGGTGTGTCTCGCCCCACTCTGGTACTTACAAACGTTTAAACAAAACCAATATACCCCCCTAATCATTATGATGAAAATGATTATTAAAACAGTAGTGTTGTAATAACGACAAAGCAAAGCAGAAGATAACTAAGTGACTGTAGCGAAATTGGGAAAAAAAAATTGTAGAAACTCATCAGTTCTCTTTTTTTTTTGAGTATCTCACTTTCTTACTTTATGTAGAGAGACATAAGATAACTCTACTACTGTAGACTTCATTATGAGAAAACAGTACGCAGTGGGTTTCACAATATATAATATATATATTGAATATAATTTACAGTCGGATTTTAATTCTCCAAATTAGAATAGTGAGACAATTTCAAATGCTTCCTATACAAATGCATGTGCCTACATACAGAAGCTGCCTTGGAAAATTCAGACCGGGAAAACGCCAAAATTAATTTGAAAATATTGTCGACGTTCCGTTGTTGAGAGGCTAACGGCCGCTAACATAACGGGTGTGAAATGTGTTTGAAACCTTTTTAAACAAGTTGTAGCTTCTTAACCGTGCAATTGACCAAATCTTAAATTTCCTCCACGTTTGCACTGAAGCTCTCTGGAGCAGTAAGGGGGTCTATATAAATTCTATACTTCATAAGAAATATAAAAATGTATTTTGCTTCTTCTTCTTCTTCAGTATTTGTTGCTCTTACCGCTTTTGCCCAAAATTAATATCAACCAGCATACAAAGGATGCCACTATTTCTATCAGGTATGGATTCCAAAAATTAATTTTTGCGTTCAATAGAATAATTTCTCCATACAGGCGCGCACTGGCTAATAGTCATAGTTAGATAAACTTATTATTCGAAATGCACTTGGTTGGGACTCCTTCTAGGCGTTACAAAGTGATGTACTCCCCCCACTTCTATAATTTACAAAAAACAATACCGAAGGCACAACTCGACTTGCTAGCTTATACATAGTACATTCACTACTATAGGGCGTCATCATACCTGCCACGCCCACCGTTTTCAAATAAATTTGGCATTTAGTTTAAGTCAAAATTAGTTTTCTTACTTGTTGAATTGTTCGTTTTGCTTTCATACATCAACCGTTTCTTTATAATAGACAGATTTCCTATTAAATGGGATTGATCTCTCTCATCTGACAACCTTGTTCAACACTAAGAACAGCCTGTAATAAACTCTTTTTTATTTACATAAATACATACACAGCAATGTGAGAGAAGACTGCAACAATAGAGGTCAATATCATTGATGCAATGGCGACGTAGTTGGCGACGTCAACGGCAACAGCAACCATAATAATAATAAAAATAATAGTAATACAACAACAACAATGATGATAATAATAGTACTGTAGCAACAACAACACCTGTTTATTTTAATATGTAACAGTTATAAATACTTGAAAAACGAGTAAACATACCAGCACCACTGCAGAACTATAGTGAGCAATGAGAGAGAGGTATAAAAAAATAAAAAAAACTGGACAAGCCAGTTTACTACTACAACTGTATTATATGAACTGGATGAAAAAGGCATGCATTCAAATGATAAATATGGATAAAAAAATGTTTATGTTTATGTGGATGTGTGTATGTGTATATGCGGATAAGAAAAGTAGGCAACAACACATTTTACAATATTATTATCGAGCAGATGAAAAAGAAAAGTGAAATAACATTCGACTACAAGGTGTTGTTGTTATTATTGTTATTTGTCGGGAATGGGAAAGACGGGTTAGAAATATTGAAGAAAACAAAACGTACTCACCAGAGCAAAAAAATTTGTATGACAATCCTCCAAACTAGCACCGTTCGTCTGATTTGATTGATGCGTCATAGTTCATGTATTTTCACGACACAGTAGCTCCTCATTTTTTTCAATAATGCTGATGATTGTTGTTGGCGCTTTTATACATTTATATTATAATTATTTATGCTTCTCTGTGCATTGCAATAATAAACAATCGTTTTGTTTTTTTTTGCTCTCCGTCTTTCTTTTTTGTACATATGACTGACGATTCATTTATTTTCGGATAACAAAACGATTTACAATAAAGCAAACGCCACTTTATTACACAGCGTACTGTTGTTATACACTGTGTCCGATAATAACAAAAAAAGGTAAGACCGAGACCGACTGCAGATTGAATTAGTTTGGTGTTTGGATTAATCTTCTTCTCTAATCCCTGGTATACAATAATTAGATAATTATTATCTGTTATCTATTTCAATGTAATATAATTTTCTTGTGGTTGCTATTGTTGTTGTTGTTAATGCACTGTATTACAAGTGAGGCAACCATTGTTTATGTGCCAAGCACTATGAGTACTATATATGTATAAAAAGGTAACTTGGTACGAATATGCAGAATAGAATAACATTAAAAATTCAGTTTAGAGTCATACACGCACAAACACACACACGCACACACTCATATAAGCTTTTTGGTATTGTTTCTCACATTGGAGCTTCAAAGTTACAAATGCGCTCGGGAGAGCGGAACTAAACGTATGTAGATACATCACGACATATTTCAAAAATATGCGTATAGCGTAAGAACAGCCAACCACTCTTGTGCTTTATGGTTGGTTAGGCATTTAATCACGTCAATACGTCACTGTTTCAAAGATACAGAGAGAGAGAGAGAGGATAGTGTCGTAATTCACCTCCAATGAGAAACTGCACGTGCACTAAAAATATGCGTTAGCTCGTACGTCCGCTAACAGGGGTAGGGTATCGGCTGCACTCAATACTCAGTCAGTATGTCGTATTATATCTTTTAATTTCTCTCGTATACTTGTCGCTACTCTTTCCGTTTATTACAAATTTATTTATACTGTTTATTCAATGTTTTTGTTTTGTTCACTCAGCCTCAACGTAGTATTAGTAAGACCACAGAATAGAGAAGCAATTTACTAAGAAATCCCCTATAATTCAGAATCGCATAAGTATGTATGCAGAAAAATATGAGATTTAAGAGCGGAGCCCCACACAATAAACCAAAGTGTTTGAATGCTTATAAATGATTCATCGAAATTATGTGCCCCACAACCAGAGAGAAAACAGACCTTAATCGGAGAAACGTAATATATTTGAATATATACATAAATATATATACATATCAATGTATATGTACATATATTTTGGTATTATTTAGGTGTTTAGTGTTAAATACTTTTTATTAATTTTCATTTCAACAGCGCGTGCTTGTGTGGGTAGGGATTCTTGTGAGAGTGTGTAAGAGACGTACACCAAAACTATATAATCAAATAGATTAGTATCTATGGTAGTAGGTTGCATATTGTTGTTGTCATCTTTAATTAGTTTTTGTTGTTGTTATTGTTGATGTTATTGTTATTATTATTATTATTATTGTTATTTTTACTGTGTATGCTGTGCATTTATTTATTGTACAAATTGCGTACATACTGACGACGACGACATCAACCACGAATTACCGAAGCCAACAACACACAAGATGTACTGTTACTGTGTTGTGTTGTGTTTTGTTTTGTTTTGTTGGGTTGCGCCGTTCTCTGCTCTTCGGTATTGTTACTGCATTTAGACACAATTGTTGTTGTTGACGTTTAATTGTCAAGTGTGTGTGAGAGAATGCATGTGACGACAAACTAAAACAAAAAAATTTTCAATTCTTGTTATTACTTCACTTTTTTCATTTATTATTATGATTATTGCTATTGTTGTTGTTGTATTTTGTCTTTACCGTAGATTTTCACTTTGATACACTTTGTACTTGTGCTTACGTTTAAATAATTGCGAAAACTATATTATTTTGATTTAATTCTCTCTAATCCAAGTTTCACGTATATATACGTTTGACACATTGCTCAAATATTTTGTTTTATTGTAATCTTCAATTTGCTGTTAATATAATTTTTTTTTTTTTTTGCATTTTTATTATGCTGCTAACTGCTAACTGATGATAATGATGATGGTACCTGCTGGGTATATATGTGTGTGTGCTCTGTGGCTTAGTTTAAAATAGTTACACACTTTTGTATAAATTATATAGATCAAAAACACCTTCAGCTAGAACTGGAATGTGAATCAACAATTATTGAACGTTTTTATTCTCATTTATTCGACTTATTCACTTTTGAATCTTTCACATCGTTTCTTTACACACGTTATATAGAAAACGGTTTTGAACAAAATGAATCTTTTTGAAATATAGTAACACAATAAAAGGAAAACCAATGACGAGCCATGCAAAAAAAAATGCTAACAAGCAACAACGACGACGACTAAACGAATATGAACGACATTGTTGGCGGTCTAAAACACAATGGAAATTTTGCTTGTTTGATTGCTTGGTTGCTTGCTTGCTCGCTTACTCACTTACTCGCTTTGCTTTGTGGCCTCCTCTCTACACATTACTTTGTTTTAATTTATTTTTTTCAATTTTTGTTTTGCTTGCTTCTTTGCATGTGTGTACCATTTTGCTTGATTTTAAGTTGTGTGCTCGTGTGACTGACATGATGATGTTTTTGTTTTTCTTGGTTTTTATTTGTTATACGCAAGAGTGTTATATTCTGTTGTTTTTTTCTATTCCCTTTGTTGAAATTGTTGTTATTTTTACATTTGCTGCATACATATGTAGTTTTTTTAAACCGAAAAAGAGCAGAAGTTTGTTCAATGCAATGTATATAAAGTATGATCAAACTTAAAGTTTATTCGCCTATTGCCCCGTGCCGCCAACCACGAGCCATTCGAGCAGATAAGAAAAAAGAAACTAAAACAACTAAAGTTGCTATATTTATTTGGCTGGGGTCTAACCTATACCCTATAAGTAACAATAGGGCGTGTCAGTTATATGATTCTAATCTTTCTGATATGCATTAATGGGTGCGCTTCGTTACAAACCAAAAAAAAAATTTCATTTGTAAATTTTTGGCCGCAACGCCCATTTCTAAACTGCCTGAATGAACTGAGAATGTCTGTAGATATTTTTACCTACGTTAACTGAGATTTTCTGATCAAGAAAACACATACTTTTTAGAGCTCCTAAGGGCGTGCCTCTCAACATACAAACAGGCTTTTAAAGTAGCTCAAGACTTTCCTGGGCTCAGAGCTCCAGATTTCCGAATCTTTCTAATTTTATACTTAATTCTCTTTTTACACGATAGATACGTTCCCAAAAAATTTGTATAAAAAAAAAGAAGAATAGCAAAGTGCATACGAAAACCACCAACACTTGTTACAAATTTAGAATCGTGATGCAGTGCTACCACAATATAAACAACCCCGTCTTCAGGGCGGACTGCAGCATCGTTACCCTAAACAGAGATTTAACATTCTTCACTTTGGCGATTTCACTGTTGGGGGGTTTTTTGCAGTTTTTGTTAACGATGCAAACTATATATAATTTGTGCTACAACTTAAAATCCAATTTCTGAAAAAATAATCATGATAACTTGCAACGTTTTCAGGGTGTAGAATAAGAAACGCAAAGGGAATAATTATTTAACAGTGTAACGTGTAAACTCCCGCGCAGATTAACCAAACGGGGGTTGCAACAATTGTACGTTAAACTTCTACAAATTTTGTACAAACGTTTTCAATCACACGTACATAGATGCGATGAATGTTTCGTGCGCATGTGTTTGATATAACCTTTCAATAGGAAATCATCATTAATGTATTTCGTTCGATTTCAGAATTGAACACATTACCACCAGTCTGTCTCTTTTATATGTTTATACTCTCGGCATTACAAGGCTGGGTATGCATAATGAGTTTGTCATATCATATGTAACTACTAACAAGAAGCTTCAGCGACCCTTCAAAGGGTGCCTGCGTTGAACCTAAAACTTGTTGCAGATATTCTTAGTACGCTTCAAATCGGTGACAGCCTCACCCACAATTGACAGATGACAGAAAACGTAATTGTAAACATTTCACGCCCAGAGTTAATGTTGAGGATACTTTAGATTTTGCCTTACGCCAAAAATACCATCTTTACTTGTTTGTATTTGTTTATGTTTATAATTCTCTTTTTATCACCACCTAACTCTGCCCAATTCTCGCATTGACTCTCTTTAAACGTACATGCAAGTATGTGTACTCAATGCATACAATATTGGTTTGTGCAAATGTAATGAAAAAAATGTAATAAAAAGTAAAAAACTCGAGGGCGATGCACGCATACAAAAGCTATTAAAAAAAAAAAACGTAAAAGGACTTACAAACAAAAATATATAAAAACAACCCACACACACATATAGTATGTTCTCACATCTCTCAAGAGATTCAACTGTATACAGTACTTCTTTTTTATATATACGTTTGTGTGCCTCCGCAACCATATGTAAGTAAATATGAGTGAGAATTGAATTGAAAAATTCATTGAATTCTACATTTTGTTTAGACTTCAGAGAAACCAGTTTTTTGTCTCTTGCGGTTTTAAGAAGACCACTGTTACTGCTACTGCTGCTGTTGCTGTTGCTGCTGCCACTAATACTCAAACGTGCACAAAGTGACGAACCGTTAATTATTCCAGCAGAGCATGTTTACTACAAAATCCCTAATAATCTACATTAGTTTGCCTGCTTGTACACATTATTTTGTGGTATTTAGCTGTATAAATAAAAACGTGTTTTATTTATGCACATACCGTAAATATTATTAAGTAAAAAACAAACAAATACCTTGCTACTGTATAAGAAATATATCAAGTTCGAATCTAAGCTAATTACACATGTGCATACAAATGTTGAATGGACCCGGAATAAAATTACCATTTAATGATCACACATTTATCAAGCAATTAATTTATGTTATTTATAATGAAACACAACTTTGAAATATACAGTGATAAACTTCAAAAAGGACTTTTTTTCAAGCCTTAATCAGCATAAAAAATATGTATGGATGCGTTTGCGTATGTGTGCAGAAGCCTGAAAATTATAGTTAACAAGTTAATTATTATTAAGAAATATCCCATGGGATTTTTTTGCGCAATAAACACCGATCATATTGGGAAATTTTATACCATTCAGGCTTTTACTTAACTGTTAAAATTTTTCTTAAATAAAACTCTGACAAATTTGTTGAAGATCTTTCTAAGCCAGTTACAAACTTGAGTTGTAAAAAAATATATTGTGATATATTTCAGTATAGAAGTAACTCCATCATACTTGAGGTCATAGTATAACTAATCGTAAGCATGTATATGTTATGAATTTTAAGAAGATTCTTTTACAACATTAGGATTAATTGACAAATGGCACATATGTAAATAAGAGCACAATAGTGTCGATGCCTGATATTTCATATCAGTAATATTACGTTATTTGATCCAGAGAAACACGATATACGTAGCATTGGTTTCGATCGGCTGATGCACTGACCACAATTAGTTCTATTATCCATTAACTGCCTGTTTATATTAAGCAATATGTTTAGGGGAGAGCACGAAAACACTGTGCGATATGTGATGATGGCCTGCAACACAAGATATGTGTATACTTTACTCAATATCATTAGTTTCCTTCTGAGTGTGGCAATAGCAATAGTGGTAGATATTGTTTATATGTACGTACATATAAATTTTTATATGAACTTACAAAAACCGGTTATATCAAATATATAAAAAGTCGGTTAATTGTGTTGAGAACTGCTGTTAATGTCGTAACATGAATACGTTTTACAAGATGATTGTTTCACACAAGAGAGCTATACAAACCATATGCATATGCACAGTCCCCGTCACACATATGGCATTAGATTATTTCCAAGAAAAAGAAAAAGAAAAAAAAGATGAACACATATGTATGAAGCAGAACAGCCACCTACAGTGAACTTCAGAGAAAATTGCTTGCATTTTAATCATATGTATTTATAAGAATATGTTTGATTTTAGTAACCTGGCTTTGAAGCAACAAAATAAAAACCCTCCCTTTATCACACCAAACGCATATACACATAATTGGGAACCCATAAAAACTAATTTCTCTTCCATACAAACAATCTGCGTCTTTCTGTCTCTCTCTTGCTATTCCTCTGCAAGTAATTATTTCAAAAATTTCTCACTGCCTCTATGAATACCAAATGTGGTATGTGTGTGCGCATTTATATCTGCTTTACACAGCAATAGTATGTTATATATTGGTCATAATTTACACTCTCTCCAATCATCTCCTCACCTCATCAACTTCTTATTGAAAAAACTTCATTTTTAAGTTAGTGTTTTTATACGTCTGGTTTTGAAACCTTCGAGGTATCATTGTGGTAGTATGGATTGCTAAATGGTTTATATATTGATGGTAGTATATGTACACTTCTCTGCTCGTGTATCTCTGCCAGCAGTTTATTACTGGTGATACTTTTTTGCAGAGGTATCGTTATATTTTATTGTACTTGGCTATGCCTTTTATGTTCGTCTATCCACACATTAAGAAATCAAAAAGTGGACGGCCACTATATAGAAAAGGGGGTCTCTCACGAGCAGACAATTAGGATTTTACTAAATATAATTTATAAGCCTTTACCAATCTTTTCAAGCTACTTATAAAAAGAATTTCTCCTGCTTTTCTTTTTTTCCACTCATTGGCGGAGAGTGCTATTACCGTCGTAGACGTCTTTGCGTACTTTGCTTTCCTTTCGAAGGAAATAGCAAAAGAGAACAGAAAACTTGCAAAATTACGCGTCATATAGAAATTTTTCTCTATTGAAATCGATTTATATTTCGGTTTTTAAACTCGTACTTTTCCATCTGCTCAATTTTAGTATTTTTTATCCACTTACTTAATTATTACTATTCACTATTTTTTGTTAAACTGATTTTATTTATTACTTAATTCCCATTTTTAATTGGTAGTGCTTCTTTGGTTGTGCTCACTAACTTTTGTGCTCCACTTTCCACTTTAGTGATGATTATAATCGATATTTTAATATATTTATCGAAAACTAGAATTTTTACTTGAATTTTTGAATCATGCTTTATTTTCATTTTGCACCATTTACCAATATAATTAATAAATTATAAGAAATTAATGCTATTCAACGGTAAATAATAACCGAAATATACACAAAACGCGTACGGACCGATATTAACGACTTGACGTTTATTTACGACTACGAAAACTATTATATTGAAAATGGCGTTGTGGCAAGTAAAATACAAATATTTTTATGCACTCTCAAGGTTGTAAAAATTTTGTACCATGAAAATTGAAATATATTCGAACACGACACAATTGAATTTTCAATTATTTCTTAACGCTTACTTATATTTTATTTTTGTAAAAAAAAAAGAAATATAAAATTACAATTGTTCATTTCGCTTTATCAAAGCTTCAACAATTTCCTTATATACACAAACATACTGGAATTATACGTTGTACACTTACATATATATACACTTATACTATGAAAATATAATTGATTTTCTTTCTCTTATTTAATGCAACACTGTTTTTAGTTATATTTTGACCAAATGTTAATTTTTTATTTTCGGGCTTAATTGCATACGATATGCATTTGTTACGATTAAGTTTTTGTAACTATTTATGATAAAATGATTATAAAGAGCAACAATTAGCGCATAAAATTGGGTTTCCTTTAATACACGGTAATATATTGTTGTTCCACTCTTTTACATTTTTTATTACAATGTGTATTAATCTATCACATTCTAACCAATTGTCGGCAAATTTCACCCACATACAAAGCACAAATTAACTAGTCAAAAACTTACACATACACAAAACTCTATACCCAATTTTTGTAACTTTGTTGTTAATAAATCTTTACAATTTTTCGAACAACTCATATTAAAAACTCATTGTGTTTTTAATAAAATCTATTATTGGTTTCTTATTGACTTAATTTGGATTTATTACACACTGTCTGCAACAGCATGGAACAACAAATGAAACGAAACTGATCGATTACTCTTCTGCATCTAAATGTTTTACTGAGTGCCATATTTATTAGTGAATATAATTTCAATCTTTTGGGAATTGAATATGAATTGAATACAGTGGTGCATTACCAGAAACCCTCTGCATAGTAAAAAACTATCAACCGTGACTTATTTACAAGAGTGAGACAGATCGTTTATGCTTTGAATAAAAGGGATTTTTTATAGCCCATCTTCCGAGAACATGTTTGTACAAGTGACACAAACATATAGGTTTAAACTTGAGTTTTTTTTTCGCAAAAATTGGAATATGTTATTAGAAAAAATAGTGTAGTAGTTCTGAAATTAATAGAATACACGAAACCGAACCAAATGCATAAAATTTTATTAAAAGATTCAAAAATTCTTGGAAAAGTAGTAAGTTTTATTTATTAAAACTTAACGATAATACATTTATAATAAATACATTTGGCAGATGGTGTGTATAAGAAGTTATTCCACCAAAAAAAGTGGCGGACCAATAAAGGCTCTAGGTCAATCGATATCTAGTAAAGGGTAAATCAAAAAATATTTATTTATTGTTAAAAAATATTTATTCAAATTAAAATAAAATACATATTTTTGAAGGTTTCTAAGACCGCATAAACCATATACACCACCAGAGAATGTAAAAGAGAAAATTACTGCCATATGCTCAGCACTGCAGTTATCCCCCCAGGCCAATTATAAACTATCCAATCTTGAGGAAAAATTTAAACTCTTCAATATGTGCTTCGAGAGCTTTAAACACAGTATACCAAATTGTCAGTTGCATGAATTAAACACTGTTGGTAAGTGGGTAGTTGAAAAGTTTGGGCAAACTAATAATAACTATCATAAATTATAGGAGATGTAATTCATTTTTATCAGGCTCCCGTCAATACTACTACCCCATATGATGCTTTAAAACAAATGAAATTACCTGAAAACCTTCATATACAATATGACTACCTACGTTTTCATCCAGACACTGACACCAAATTTAAAGGACAAACGGCTTTCCCCAAAAGTTCAACTTTAGTGACTGGACTTAAATATCGCGGCAAATATGAAGGACATGAGGTTAAACGTTCTTGGCCTTAGACTATTAACAATTGGAACATTTTTACCTTTTGTTTGATTAATTTTAATATACTATAATAATATATATTGTTCTTTAGTAGTAGCCTAAAATTTCATTAAACTTTCCACGGTTCCTACTAAATTGGAGTCCATTAAAGAATCTAAAGCTTTCTGAACTCTTACATCCTTTAGCAAATCTAGAATTTGTTGATCTTCTTTAACCGCCTGCAGTGTTGGATACAGTAATTCATAGTGAGTTTCTGCGACAGAAGGCTTATTCAAAATGTTAAGAATTTTCTTTTGCAATTCAATTTCTGGATCTGGTGCTGAGGTTTTTAATGTAATAGAGGTATCGGCCCCGTCACCTAGTTCTACCTTTAATTGTAATTTTCGGCGTTCTTGTAAATATTTTATAATACGATCATATTGCAATACGGTCAGTGGCATATTATCAGCCAACAAATTTATCAAGGTTTGAATTGTATCGGGATGGCGTTCTTTTAATGGTGGTGCTACAAAATTTGCCTGTGTTACAGCTGGTATAATGGGTACCGATTTAGGTAAATTATGCATTCCTAATTGTGGGCCGCTTATATCTCTTACTTTTTTCCGGAAATCTTCAGCAACCAATTTAATGGCATCATCTACTGGCATATTACGATGTTCTGCTGGTTGCCCTTGTAAAATATTTACGGTTATGCTATTATGTTCCTCATGCTGGTTGGTTACCAGAATGGCGTATAAGCAACCGCGTGATGCAATGTTCGCTAACTGAAAAAATATTGACAAATTAATAAAAAAATTTCATTTTCAACGATATGTATTTTTCACATACCACTTTACCCAAAGGTACATCCTCATTGGGAAATAAAACATCTACACGCAAATTTAAGCGTTTAAGGCGTTCCTCTATCATTTCCGCATATTTTCTATATATCCAAGCAAACATACGGACGTACTCTTACATAAATGTAAACAATCGTTAAAATAAAAATTGCTTACGTATTTTTTCGATCCACCACAATTATTTCGCAGTCATTACAATTCGTACTGGCATGTAAAGGTGTTGGTACATTTGGACCACCACCCATCTGAACGCGACTGTTAGGATTAAGACCACCACCTGATGCAGTAGTAACTGTTTGCGCTTTTTTAGCACCAGCATTGCGAACAGTTATTGTATTTCCTTTAAAAGTTGATCTCGTTAAGGCGGCGGCTACTTTATTGGCAATTTCTTCTGTTTCAAATTGCACAAACCCAAAGTTTTTTTGCACCAACGATCCTAATACTTTTCCATACGGTATAAATATGCTTTCTAATTCTTCCTTAGTACAAAGAGGCAGATTACCGATGAATACTCGACTTTTAGAAAAGGAGGGATCACGTATAATATTCGTTTTTTGATCAGATTCAGACATTTTATTTATAATTTGTGCCAAATTAAAAAAAAAATTAAATGTAAACACAGTAATTGATACGAAAACCTATTCTTCTTCATCTTTTCTAACTGTACTGTACAGTAATTTGTGTGCTTTCAGCCGACTTCTACTATTTAATTTGACGGGTGTGAAGTTGTCAAAGTTCTCGTTACCAAAGGGGGAAATATCATTTCAATTCATTCCTTCGATAAAATATAGAAACTTTTAAATGAAATGAAACAAGAAGTTTTATGTACATGTGAATATCCCAATTACAAATGTTCGCACAAATCATCAAATAGGAAGAAGATAATTTAAAAATAAAAAAAAAAGCAATGCTCGTACTTTTACTCTATTCAATCTACCAAAATAGCGTAAAAATGTGTCAAAGCGCTTGATATCGTGAGGTAACTATTATACACTTATATTCAAGGAAACTGAGCCTGCCTGGACCAAATTTCAGTTTAAAATTTTTAGTAAATGTATTTTTAAAATTTACAAAATTTATTTTTCCATTTTCTTTAGTGATATACAAATGCGCTTGTAATGATTTTACAACCATCATAAAATTTACATAAGAGAATTAAAACTATTAACTAATGCTGAATATGACATATGATTATAAATTTATGGGCAGTTATGAGTTGTGGTTGTTTTTCTTCCGAAGATGAATTCATGTACAAATCAATCTACGTAGTAGACAATATGAAATGGCCTGTAAAATAAAAAGAGAGAAAATTTCAATGTAAAAATTAAAATCTATATTAATATAAATCAAAGTTTAAAGTTTGATTCAGCTGCTTTTTTCTAATCAATGAAATTCGTTAGTCTAACATATTTTAAGGAAAACATCACCACAAATATTTACAAATATATTTATTCTCCTCATATCAGTCTACTACAGGTATTTACCTTTAAATGATCAGCAATGTCCTTAATATACTGTAAACTGTACCGATATAACTGTAACGATATAAAATAAAATTTATTTTTTATGAAATTAATTAATTATTGAACATGCATCCCTTGATGCACGGGGATTAATGGAAAAAATATACGAGATTTGGTGACAACTTACTTGTGTTATGTTTAATATCTAATATCGGCAACCATTTGAGAAAATACCTGAAATTCAGAAAGAAACGGAAATTTGTGTTATTAAGCAAGAGAGTGATTAAAAGTTTTCATGTAATGTAGAGCTTTTTAAAAATTCAGATAGACTTTGTGCTTTTTTGTAATCACAGCTGAGGTTCAGGGGTGTCCCAAGACTATTCATCATATCATAGTGAAGCTTTGTATACTTATCGTACCCTGCAAAGGGTGTATTAACAATCACAATTGACTGCGGCAGCGGTCGTTCCCACAGTGTATCACACATTATTTTTAAATGTGTATAAAAATCAAGCTCAAACATGTTTTTTATTTGTTCTAAACCTAAACATAAAATTACCTTTTTTTGTTTCTCTCCTCTCAAATGAACTTAAAAAGCATAGCGCGTACGTATGTCTTCTAATTTTTTGCATACTTGATTTGTTGTACGAAACATATCGCCAGCAATACTCTTTTGCTTGTTCGGATCTATTGATAAATACTGTTCACATAAATCACCATCAATAATATTTTTTACTGTATAGTAGGCGCTGCGATAACTTAAATGATCTCGACCACAAAGCGGTGGATTCTCATTCCGCATGTGCATCTCCAAGTGTTGGAAAAAATCGAAATCCTCACGACTAGTAAATGGTACAAATGCTCCAACTGTTCCACTTAATGTCGTATAGATTAAAGCTTCGGAGCCGCCTGGAATAAGGGTGGCCTTTTGCAGTGACATTATCACCTCGCCCACATGGAAGGAGCAAATGTTTTCAGACTTTTGAGATGCACCCGACAACAGACCCCGATCCCACAGCGACTTGGTGCCGGTAGGATCCTCGTCCACATCATCTGTGACGGTGTGTGGTAAGCGTTGAACGCTTACGTTGCCAAATTTGTCACCAATAGCTATGGAATCATAGTCCAATAAGGTGGTTGCCGTAACCCAACGTGGGTGCGTGTCATCGGCGAATATAATTAATTGGTTTTCGGCGCGTTTGTATCGCACAAAGAAAACCGACTCTTGCACATCCGCCACATACACCCGATGTCCCATCGATTGGATATTGACAATTTGGTAGGGTATGTGTTTGTTTTCGCATTTGCGCAACAACTTCTTCTTTCCCAAATCGTAGATGCGTAAGATGCGCCCACAACCGGCCAGAAGGCGACCCTGAAAAGCGCACAACGCCCCGGGCACCTCTTCCAGTTCAGTACGGTGTACAAACTCCAATTCTGAGCAGGTGGCATCAATTTTATATATATCAATGAAACCGCCATTCGTGATCCGTGGATTCAGCATAAGCTCCTTAGCTATGCCCACCGCCAGATAATAACGACCATCCGCAACAATGGCAAACTTCAATACAGCCATTGACATGACGGCTTCATTTTGTGTGAGAGATATCTTAAACATGGTCTGACCCTGCATAGGATCTATGGCCCGTATCTGTGATGCCCACAAGCCCACCCCCGCTTTGGGAGCAGAGAACACCTCTTCGGGTAAAACTTCATTAATGAAAGCATTCGCCATTTCATTGGCCAATTCTCTCTCTTCTTCACCGGCTGCCATGCGCATCTCTTCGGCCATTTGTTGTTTGCGTGCATTTTTCGTATCCTCCGTGTAGGTATTATGATCGGTCTCCGCAATAATAATGCGTCCGGTGTCGGGATGTATTACAAATGCTCGGGGTGTATAGTCCAGAGGAAAGGCCACTTGATTAAAGACCGCACCCAACTTTTCCAAGGCCAAGATACGCAAAGTATTTGTAGAAATGGCCACAATGCCTTCATTGCATTGTTCGCTCGAGAAGCCGGAAGCATACTCCAACGTTTCATATGATAAGGGGGTCAAGTGAAAACGATTTTGATAGTAGTACGATAACCAAGTACGACTGGACATGGCCAACACAGCTTCAGAGCCTTGCATACGTATGCTAAACAGTTTGACAGGCCGGCTGCCTAAATATCGCGTACGTGTATCAGCCAAATCACCAGACACTGGATCTAATACGGTACGTAATAGTACACCGTTGCTTAAACCAATATTCAAGTAAATGGTGCTCTTCGATGATGCCATTGATCTTTCAGTACCTCCCTCTTCCTTTGGGTCTTGCATGGTCGAAGCACTAGAGTCCGCCTGACCCATTTCAACCAAACATAACGATTCCGCTGGAGATGGTAAGGCTTGCATCGAACAAGGTGACAAACAATCATTGGGATCCAGCGATATAATGCGTACAGTATTGTCAGCTAAACCTACAGCCAAAAACCAACAGCGTTGCTCACCCTCCGGCACTGTACCCAAAGCCATACACATTATTTCAGCCGGCATTTCTGAACGTTCCGTATACTCATTTAATTCCCCAGTCTAAAAGAAAATACAATAACGAAAGTTATCAAAAACTAGGTCGATTTAAACATGTATATCCGTATGTCCATATGTCCGTGGTGTGTGTCTGTTGTGGCATTCTCACGGGCATAAATTTGGAGATATTGAGCTGAAATTTTATACAAGTCTTTAGAACGCTATTTAAAATGGACAAAATCGGTCATAAGCCACGCCCACAAATGGTCGAATAACAGACACGTCCACAATCGACAAAAAACTATGCTCAACGTAAAATCCGAATTGCAAGCTGATACGTAACACATCAGCGTGAGAGGGCGGAATCACATAACTGTCACGCCCACCGTTGTGCGGTTATGTCATGTATCAGATATTATAAATTGAGACATTGCATGAACAACGAAATACGGGAAAGAGACCGCAAATATTTAGGCATACGTTTTTCAAGGTGGGATCATAACTTACAGCATCCATTTCAAAATACACCAATTCACGGCCGGATAAAGTGATGACTACTTGACGCTGATTGACAGCACATTTCGTAATTGATTTCTTTCCAGGAGCTCGCCACTCATTAACACGCTTATCGGACCGTATGTGTCGTATACCATCCGGATACACTTGCACTAAAGCATCTTCGCCTAATGATGAACAGCACAAAGTAGGTGTGGTACCCAGAAAACCGCTATCCGTTACTTCCTCCACAGTTTCTCCAATACTCAAAACCAACGTAGCATTCACAAACGAGACAATAATATAAGCATCGTATTCATCTAAATATAAACGAGAAAATATGAATTTTTTACTTTTATAAAGGAAAAAAAAAAGTATCACTATTATCTACTAAAACAGAAAAAAATGTTTCGAGACATTGCAATCAGTTGGTATCTATTGAAAGCGTAATCAAAGTAATTCAGCTGAAACACGGATATAAATGTGACATCATCAGGCAAATGACTCAAAACACAATTTTCATTTTCGCCCAAGTTAAGATAAGAACCACACAGTGAATTAAAGGAAACATGCCATCCGCAAACTGATGTGTATTCAATGTTCTTTCTTACATTTATAATATTTTTCGCCTTACCTATATTTAATTTCGTATGTGTAGGCATAATGAGTAGCTTTAGACGCGTGTAGCAGAAGAGCTGCTGTTTTACGTACTCTTTCTTGTTATTTATGCATGTTTTCATGGTTTCATATATAAGCACGCTACTCTAGCATGCCTATCATACACACAATCAATGCACACATACAAGAGTTTTATTTTATCCTGAAATATAAGAAAGAACTGTTGTTTGATTTCGTACTCAATTAAATTAAGAGAGAGAAAAAAAAAACGAGTGAAATATTCTAGTCGGGTCAGGCCCGACAATTCAGTGCCGTTTATATGTCACCCTTAGAGATGGAGAAAGACATCACTTAACCAAAATCCAATAAGATGTCTGATGCATCTCCCATAAATATTTTGTGTGTGTATGGGCAGTAAATCAAATGATAACTTAAGTGACAAAAATATTCGTTTTTTTTTGCAGTTTTACTTAATTTCCGACTATACACCGAATTCTCTTTTTTCACGAATTTGATTTAACACGAGTTAAAACGAAAAAAAATCTTTTTTTACACGTATTTTTTTCTTAACAAAATTTTTGGGACCGTATCTATCGTGTAAAAAGAGAATTAGGTGTTTCACAATTAAAACAACCAACTAATCGAGCAATTTTAATTAATTTAAAATGGTGAAAAGTGAAGACCCTTTAACGAATATCATCCAGAGAATGAAACTTACCATCAATTCGTTTCTTCACCGTCCATACAGCATTTGGATTACCGGGCAATTCAGAGACAGCCATTTCAGATACCTCCAAACCATGACGCAATACTCGCATTGAAGAGCGCGACCCACGGCCACATAATACATATAATTGTGGTGTATCCTCGTTAGCCAAATCGGCCACTTGAGACGTAATAATGGGTGCAAACGATGGCAATTCATCCACCATTACAAGATTTTTCAAGGGACGTGGAGCAAAAAAGAATGTTTCACCCTCCTCCAGTGGCATAGCCGAACTAAATTCCGGCTCATCATCATCATCACCCAAATGAGCAATTTGATATAAATAATGATTGCCATATTCACAGGCCACAAACAAAAACCCAGTTTTCAACACACACATGGACACAGCCGGTGGTACCGTATCAAAGTATTTCAATTTAATCTCCGACACCACATCATCGTCCGTCTCCAGCGTAACTTTGAATATATCGCCCTGTTCGGTTTGTACCAAAAAAAAATACATACTCTTCGTACGATGTGTTGCCGAACAAATGAATATCATGCCACGCTCCGGATCATCCAAGTCATTGCGACGTCTCGGTATGGGACAACGTATATCATGTTGATCACCCAAATTTTTATAAGTCAAATAGTTTTCTGAACATATTAGTACACCAGAGGGTCCATCATTTCCACCCGGCACTGATATTAGAAAATTTGCGTGCTCTTCTAGTGGCTCAGAATATTTACGCACCACATGATTTAAACCCAAATCCAATTCATAAAAAGTTAATGTTTGTTGTGTACGTTCAGCCGCTTCACCTGTGTGAGTAAAGATTTGTTAGAAATTTTTATAGTACGTACATTATTGAGAAAAAGTGAATAAAACATATAAAATACCCTCCACATCTACAATAGTGGGCGTGATTTTTGCGACAGATATATAGATTTCGACTGATTGTGGTCGTGGCTCTTGACCAATTTTACCCATATGAATAGTATCTGTACAAAATTTCAGTTCAATATCTTGAAATTTAGCACCTCGAGAATGCCAACAATAAACAGACGCGCGGGCATACATGTCTAGATCAGTTTTAAATGTGTTCTTGATACTGATCAAGAATATAAATAGTGACGCCTCCTTGAGGGAACTTTTTACTTTCCTTAAATATATAATATGTATGTGTGTGTTAAATGGCATGTAAGCAATGTATCAGTGAAGTATTTGTAGAGTAAACTTTATGCAAATACCAATGGTGCCAATTGCTTTTGAACATTTCTTTAGCACTTAGCCAGAATCAATGTGAGGATATCTTAACTCTTCAACACTGATATGTCTAATAAGTGCCTAAAAATTGATTTAATAATGATAATTATGGAAACTATAGATTACCGGTTGGATCACCATCAGCTTCTTCATAATCAATTTCTAAGCAGGCAAACATGGGATTATCAAAGCCCACATCCACACCTACCATATGGTAAGTAAATGTATTTGATTTATGGGCCTCCAATGGCGATGAAATGGTTAATCTGGCCTGAGCATCTCGATTTAAAATGTACGCTAATTTTTGTTTTTCTACAGCACCAATCATAACGGCACGCCCTTTAGGATCAATGGCCAAATATTGTCCAGGTACAATGCGACGACATCCCGACTTGCCAAACGTTTCCTGATGCACTCTGTCCAAAGAATTTTTAAAAGTATTATATTCAAGTATTACAATACGACCAGAGTCTGAGCCAACGACGACATAATCTGCACAAATGAAGCACACATTTATTAAATTAATTATGCATTCTTCACATATGAGTAATCATGATGTTTCCCCAAGTTTCAATTCAATATGATATACAATTATTGAAATCATATTAAATGCGACAAAGAGAAGTTTTTTTTTTTTTATTTAGCACATGAATGATTTTAGAATTTTTCAACAAAATTTGAAAATTTCAAATGAGATTCGTGCACAAAGATACATTGGATAAAAATTCGCTGTTATTACCTTTAGTGCCACCAGTTAAACGGAAAGCCATAAGGGAGCGTATGCAACCAAACACTTCAGTTGAAAGTAAAGTATGTACTTTACCAGTGTTTGAATCCGGCCTAACCAATTCCAAAGATTTTCCTCGAGATATCAACACCTCTTGCTGTTTGGTTCCGGAGAAATTACCGTGCACCGCATGTGTAATGCCAGTGGCTTTTTGTAAAGTCAAATTGTACAAATACATGACCGACTACACTGCAATAAATTAAAAAATATGCAAATAATGAATAAATATGTACATATATAGGAAATAGTGTGCTGCTCTTAAAATACCATGATGACAGTAAATATATGGTGTCATCAAACGATGCAAACGAACAATCATATAATATAGCACTTTTATGCGACCAAAATCATAGAAAAATCTAGAATCTGGAGATACATCGTGCTTACTGTACACATTTACTTAATATAAAACTATCTTACACTCTAAAATAATTAACAAATTACCTTTAGAATCCAAGTAAATATGAAAATCTTTTAAATAATCAGGATGCTTGCAGATTACATCATATTAGGTGAAAGATTTTAAACGCCATGATGTGCTTCAATATTATATTCAACAAATAATTATGTCTTTCTTGAACACGTTTACCCTTCGCCCGATGAAGTTAAAATGGAAACTACACAATGTCTTAACTATAATAATAAGGCCCCAACTACATATTCAGCAGCAGCGTAGTTGTAGGGCTGCATTGTTTTAGTTTATTAAATGAGCAAACACATACTCTGCAAAACATCGTTGCTGCAGTCATATGGTATTGAAAAGGTATTGAAAAGAGAAGTTAACAAATTAAATACATATTTTTGCCGTAGAAGATTATTTTATTTCGAACATTCCTAAAATTAAAGCAATTTCTGATATACTTTATGTGAAAAGTGCGATATTTTAAAGTATTTTCAACTAATGTGGTTCGCGAAAATGTTAATGACCCTTTTAAAACTTATAAACCGTATCTACATAATATAAATATTTAGTTTTTGGACCTTTCTATTACAATTCAATGTACATTTTGAGATTCATCTAAAGATAATTTAATTTGTAAACATTTAAAATGATTATTATCTCTTTTTTTTTTTATTAAAGCATGAACTTTATATTTTGTTCTGCTGGGTGGTAACTCTTGAAATTACCGTTTAAAAATCGTTGTTTTTTGTTGATATCTTTGCGTACGTTCCAAGCTATAAGCTTCATTGTAATTGAAACTGTAATTGCAAATATTTAACATAAAAAAAAGTATAATCGTTTTTCCAATATGAGTGCGTCTCCAACTAAAAAACAAAAACTTCATCAAAATAAAAAAAAGTATTTCCACCCATATAAGAAACAATATCTAGAAGTTGGAAATCAAGGTTTTTTGGCCACCTGTAATTTTAATGAAAAAGACTGTATAAGAGAATGTTATAATATATTAAACTACTATGCCAATGAACTGTACGGTCCCGAAGAAAATGACATGTTATTAAAGAATATTAAATTGGACAAAACAGTGCCCAATGTAGAAGCTTTTAAAAAAGATGATAATAGTGATATAGTCGATGATTTACAAAAACAAATTGATTCTACGAAGCAAAAATCTAAAAAGCAATTCAAAAAACGCTTTCAAGTGGTGGACACAGGTGCTGTGAATTGTATTTTCATTAAAACAACTCTTGAAGATCCAGTTAAATTAGGCACTCATGTGATTAAGGATATAGCTCAAAGCAAACAACAACGAACACGTTTTCTTTCACGTTTAATACCCATTGAATGTGTATGTAGAGCAAATTATAAAGATATTGTGGATGCTGCCGGTGCTTTATGTGACAAGTATTTCCTGAAGAACCCTAGCACATTTGCAATCATTTATAAAAAACGTTATAATCATGAATTGAAAATGGACTCATTGATACCAATATTGGCTGATTTAATACATACAAAAAATGTGGGCAATAAAGTTAATTTGGAACATCCGAAAAAATCTTTAATTTTAGAAGTTATTAAAGGATTGTGCTGCATAACGGTGGTGGAGGATTACAGAGACTATAAAAAATACAATTTAATTGAATTATGTCGTACTCCCACTGAAATGGAAAAAGAACATCCGGAAAATCTTAAAAATGCTGTAGATGCAGATGTCAACGATAGTTCCACTCAAAGTGTTACAACAGAAGAAAATTAATTTTTAATCAAAAAAGAATTAAATGAAACAACAACAAAAAAGCTAAGGAGATATAAAGAAAGACAATACAAAACCGAATTAAAACGTGCGGTAATTAGTATCCAAATTAGAATCGATTGAATATAACCTAAAAGGTTTTCATCGTGGACACATAGCCATAAAAAATACAAAAACTGTTTGTCGATGACGTACATTATCCTGCACATAAAAGAAGACCTTGAAGAACTACACAGTAAAAAATGGAACAAATATCAACCTAAATCCAATTAAAACGAAGCAAATACTATTATTTGGTTATTGTCGATGCTCATTTTAAATAACTTGTCATGTACGAAACTGCATCTTTTTTTATAATAAAGTTGAAAACGTAGAAAGTATTGATTTGCCTCAAATTAAATCAAATTGTGACTTCAATCTCAATTTTAGTGATGTGGAACAGAGTGTGAACACTAAGCACATGCTGTACGAAAAGCTGCAAGTTCCATTCGTACTCATACTACCGCCGATTTGTATGATTTGCTCACGTCAATGAGAAATGAGAAAAACTTCATTATTTTAATGTTTCAAGTGGAAGATTGAATTTTTTTTTTTAAATTTTTTTTTTCAGTATAAGTGTGTGTGCAATACTACAGCCATTCAATATCAGTGATTTTTATATGTATGAGATCCGCATCAACGGTTTTATATATTTAATCAAAGTAATCGCTCGTTTCGTCATCGGTGTTTTCGTCATAATGGTCATCTCGTTCGTTATAATCAGACATTCGAAAATTCTGTAAAAATTCACGCATAGCCTCCACAATATTGGTCAAAGATTGTGTAAGTTCATGATAAGAGTTTCCCGCTTCAGTACCACGAGCCCCACCTTTGCGCGATTTTTAGATAAACGAAATAAAATATTTTCATATTTAATAATACAAACAACTTAAGCATAAACCTTCATCGGCTGCATTTTCCAAATTGAAATTTAAAGCTTGCAACTGACGATCTACTTCAGCCACTTCCTCATTTATAACACCACCACCAGCATTTCCGCCTGCCCGACCAATTCGCCCATTACCTTGCTCTGCAGCATTTTGACGTTGTTGGTCTGGTGGATTATTTATATTAAATGAGGGCAACAATGATTGAAAGAACATGGAAACTGGACGATTTGTACCTGTGGTACGGCTGCTTGATGATGACTTTCTAAAAAATATATAACACTACTCTTTGGGAGTGTTTCTGACATTTACGTATGAAGGAAATTGAATACCTTTCATAAAAGTTAATGGAATCTGGGGGCGGTAGTGGATCGTATATCATAATCGCACCCTCTTCTTTCGCTAAAAATGGAGCCAGTGGCACCTTTTCTTTGTAATCCGAGAGTATAACGTGTCTAAGTATGGGGCGTGGCGGTTGTGTGTAACGAACTGCTCGCTTCATATGATATTCATCGATTATATCGTCCCTTCTTTCAACACGATCAAGGACAGCGTTAACATTGCGTTCCAACCAATGTAAGATATTGCTCTGACGCCAAACAATTTTCGCACGGCATATGTACAAACAATCCAACTGGTGTAAAGCGGGTATCTGACTAAATTGAAAATGCATCAATAAATTTCTTTGTTAACCTCATAAGGCCGGTTTCCAATGCTGCTCTATTTTATTAATTTAGTCCTGTTGGAAACCAATATGTAAAGTGAATAATATGGAATTTACATACTTGTGGGATGCCTTAGAGTTGAAATATGAATTGGTCACAACCCGTTGATCCGTTTGTACGGACAACTCCTCCAATAAAGGCATTAAAACACCCGGAAACATAAGTAAGGCATATTGTAGAGCTTCATCTGATGCTTTATTTTCTGCATTGTGTTAAAAAATTTGTTTACTGAGTTCATGAATAAGTAATTGGAAACTCACCACCCTGATGACAGAACAAAGCCAAAGAATAGGAATAAGCCATACTTGGCAATTGGGATAAATTGCGTATCGCTTCGTATCTCTCATAGAAGTCGATCAACCAACTGTACTGTTTGCTACGTAAAGCGTAATAATCTATTATTAAGATCATGGCTAAGGGATCTACTTCCGGGTTTAGGTTTAAAATTAATTTAGATATTTCGAAAGCGGTGCAACAGCAAGCTCGAGCCTCTAAATACTGAGCATGCTTAAACAAAGCGACAAAAAGAGCACGATTTTCTTGGCGTCTATAATCTAAACGGCAGTTACCGTTGGTCAAACTAAAACTAGGATGCAGAGACGTTTCCAACACTAACACTGCCCGCTCTATCAACTCGGCAGCTAATGAAAAATCCTCAGTCATTTTACCTATATGGTATTTTACACACATTATTATTAATTATTAATAAATTTTTCTTGATACTTACATAATTCACTTAATTGTATTAAGGAATCAACATGATGGGGACAGCGCCATATTAAATTGATTAAAAAATCTGAATCAGTCCTCTCCAAAGCGGATAAAAACATATGTTGTATACTTTGATAGTACTGACTGTGCTCAAAGGCAAACCATTGAATCTTTTCATTATCAACACTATTAAAGGACGATTGACTGGTAGCTGCCAATTGTTCGGGTGGTGTTGTGAGTTTCATATTTATTATGCTCTTTGTAAGTGGTGGCCAAGTTTCCTTGGGAGTAACTAAATGCGTAGTTTTCAATGTTAGCTTTTGTCGACCACGTTTGTTACTGCAATTGAAAGAATTTTCATTTTAATT
Source organism: Crataerina pallida (assembly GCA_949710015.1). Classification (NCBI taxonomy): domain Eukaryota; kingdom Metazoa; phylum Arthropoda; class Insecta; order Diptera; family Hippoboscidae; genus Crataerina; species Crataerina pallida. The sequence continues at coordinate 30,077,590 of OX453292.1, forward strand.
ATTCCAATAACGCAGAAACAGATCGAAAACGTACTCTATTCTTACAACCCGTTTGCCAAAAGTACGTCTCATCTCATTTTGTGGGTTCAAATTTTTTAGTTCCACGGCTAATAGAGATTTATCTATCATGATTGGATTTAGCTTCGAATTTTGTCTAGTAGCTTCACTCACTTTACTCAACAATGGATCTAAATGAGTGAGCTGAAAGCAAAATTTAAAACTTATGTAGCTTAATTATATTGACAAAATAAAGAATATTGAAAATAACCTCATTATCTTCACTGCTTATATTATTGTTGCTCTGTTTAGCCTTCTTTTTACGTTTTTTTTTTTTTTTTTTTGCTGCATCTGATGCCTTAACAAGATTGTTGCTTGCAGCTGAAGCGTGTTCAGTCTCGTTGTCATCTTCTTTTATTTCACTTTCTGATAAACTTTGTTGATTTAACTTTAACGTTCAAACAAATTTATATCGTTTTGCATTTGTTTGCTTACACATATGTTTAAAAAACATATTTACCAATTCGAAAAAATTCTTATTGCCTTTTCCAACAGTCTCCGTTTCATCTTCCTCTTCCTCTTCAACTTGTGTGTCAACTTGTGGCTGCTGTAAATCATTACCTTGCAACTTTTTCAAAACCCTTGAAGACATTTTTTAATGAAATTCACACACATTTATACACACCCTGAATTCTGTTGGAAAAATAAATTTTTATCAAAAATTTTAACTACGATTTAATTGTAAGAAACACGTAAACAAGGACAATTTTGTTAATCTAATCTAATGTTGACACTCTCTTTCTCTTCCTTTTAAAACTTTCGCTTTAATACGTAGTGAACTTCGCAACCGCTTTTTGTTTTGACTTTTGGAACGGACGAAAAACGAACACTTTGCCCTTTTGTGTTATGGCGTTTTTAAAGTTGAAATAAAATTTCCGCATGACTCTCCATCTATTTATATTAGAAGTCTCTGGTAGTACATGCCAACGACAATACATTCTGGTGACCATTTTTTAATGCATCATTTAAAAAAAATTAAATTGTTTAGGTCTTCTGTGATATATTCAGACCAAAAATCTAAGCCCTGCACCATCTTTAAACTTGTTTGTGAAAAAAAAAATATCGATTATTGTTCATCACAGATTGCGCCAAATTGTAAAATTACTGATTGTTAATAAATTCAATACTGTTAAATATTTGTTTATTGTAAAATAATAGTAATAAAAAAACAATGCATTTAATGAACTCTGTTAAAGAAATACAAAGAAATAATGAAAATATATCAAAGGATAACAAAGACAATAACATTTCTGCAGAAGACGATATGCTTGGTTTATTATTATCTGAATCTGAAAATGGAACTGATGATGAAGTGGAAAGACATAAATATACTATAAAAAAGATCAAAAAACACAGAGTAAACCTTATAGTGGATAGTGATGAAGATACAGATGATAACGCGATTACTGAAGAAGTTAAACAAAGTCCTGTGGACAATGAGGTGAAAGAACAGCTAAATAATGAAAATTCAACTTCTAAAGTACATAGACTGCATAATTGGAAAAGGATGAAGAAAGAAAAGAATAGAGCAGAAAACATTTCAGACTCGAATGATGAAGAGACTGTTAATCAGAGAATTTCTACTCTCAGCGACAGTGATAACGAACAATTGAATTCAATTTCTGAAAATGAAAAGAGCGGTGACGAGTTGAAAAAATTTACACAACCAGAAAGCAAGGGTTACGATAAAGTAACTAAAAACGCAAGAGTAAGAAATCTTCATACATTAGTAAATTGATTAAAATGTTGTATGTAATGTATTACTAGGCCTCCGCCAAGAAGGCATTGGATCAAATGAAACCAATACAAAGTGAACAACAAAGGTTACACAGAGAAGCTCACATTAGGTAAGTGATAACTGATTAAATAAAGCAAAATTAACAATTGACAGTAATTACTAAACGATTTACATATACCGCCAGCGTGCCCTACCACAAGCCAAAGAAACATACCCTGGAGGAGTTTTTACAACGGCGCACCATTATCAAACCTGAGTTAACTAGTGAATCATGTAGTCCAGCCACAGCGGCGGTACAAAAGAAAAGTCTCAAAATGACATCCGAAGAGTTGGAAGAATACGCGTAAGCTTTACAGATCATAAATTAAATATATTTAAATAATTTAATTGAATTTGAGTAAACAGAAACCTAATGGAGGAGAGAGCCAAGGAATGTTCAGAATTTTTTAAATCTGAATCTGATGAAGAAATCAAACACAATGACTATGTTTACGATAATAAAAGCGAAGAAAATCATATACATATAGAAACTGATATTAAAGAAACAAACCAAACAGAATGTTTGGTGTCCAATGAAGACCATACAGATGCCGAAATGAAAGTTGAAACCACTGCCAAGGAATCTTTGCAAGAAAATTCAACATCAGTAAAAAAAAGTGTGAATGTTGTACAACAATTAACTGAAGCTGATTTAGAGGAAATATTACAAGATGAAAAGCCTTCAAAGTCTCCTTATTTAATAACGGAAATAATTGAATTGCCCAAAGTAGACTTAAACACTTTGAATATAACTCCGCCAACAAAGAAACTATCGTCAATAAATATAAAAGATTTTCTCGAAAAAAATCAATTGCTCTCTTCAAGCCCAACACTACATGGGGACTCATCTAAATTTATCGATTTAGATACTGGAGATCTTATCGAAAAGAAACCAAGTGGGGCCGATCATTTAATGATACGTCTCATGGCCACAATGAAGAAGCGCGATAATGCTCACTTAAAACTCGGTGATATTGCATCTACAGAGAATGACCAATTAGAGGTGACCAAAAAGAATAAACCTTTAATAACTAGAGAATCAAAACCGGGTGAAGCATATTTTGAGTTGAAGCGGAATTTAAAAGAGATTCTAAAAAAGAAACGTTTAGAAGAATTGCACAAGAAACAAGAAGAAAGAGCAGAATTGGAACAAAATAAAAAGTTGAACGATGACGACGTGTGCAGTGAAAATGATGAAGAAGAGTTAAATGAGGAAGAAGAAAACGATATATGGGTGAGCATGTGTTAACAATTTCTTAAATACGTTTCGTTTAATTTTATCTAATTCTTTGAAGGTGGATGAGGAAGAAAATGTGCACATTGAAAGTGATGATGAACTGGACAAAGGCAATGATGAAGAAAGAGACGAAATTGAAAAGTCTGACTGTAGTGATAATAACGAAGATGAAGAACATGTATCCAATAATAAAACGCCAAAAACTCGTATAATGAAAGCTTTCAACGATAGCAGCAGCGACAACGATGATGAAGATTTTTTAAAAACTCAACCATTACCCAGTCCAAGTCCAAGAGAGAATAATGATGAAGAAATGTCTTTGTCAGATGATATGGCAAAGAGTGAAAAGCCTATTATGGCTCTAATGAGTCAAATACCTATGACGCAAAATGATGGCCAATGCATGGCCAATATGGATGAAGAGCTTATGCAATTGTGTTCGGGTTCATTTCAAACACAAATACAAAGTCAAAATGTTGCTGCAAATAACGAACAATTTTCACCTAATCCGACATGCAATAAAATATATTTTAACGATGAAGAAGACAGCATCTCCAGTGGGGAAGGACTGCATACGAGGAAAAAGAAATTAACTAAGAAGTTAGATAAAAAGAGAACAAAATTAGGTTTTTCAGATGATGAAGAAGATAGTAGTAGTAGTAGAGAAGAAGAAGTGGATAATGTATCTGTTAAGGAATATTCAAAGGATCAGACCCAAACTAATCATGAGAACGTTGAAGATGAAAAGGATCAAGCTACCACCTATATTGATTATGACTCCGAAGAGAATGAGATTGTGGTGGAAATGACAAAGAATGAATATGTCAAGCAAGCAGAGAAATTCCTTGAAAAAGAGGCCGAACTATCTGAATCGGAATGGGACAGTGCTGATGAGGATGAAAAAAATCTAGATCGATATGATGTGGAATTAGGAGACGAAGATGAGTTTGATCAGGAGAAAATGCGTCAAGACTTGGGAAAAATTCACGCGTAAGTTTACATAAATTTGTTTTTTTTGTACATTTTACAATAAATTGTATTTGTAGACGTAAAATGTTAGATCAGGATATACGGGAGATGCGTAAATTTCAGGAAATATTCTTAGATGATAAAGAACAAGAAGGCCAACTTCGACAACGTCAGTTTCGTTGGAGTAATAGCGAAGCCACTTTTACTTTAGAAGATCCTCGTTATAATGAAAATGATGAAGGTTATAAACAAGAAGAAGAAAGTGAAACTAATGAACAGCATTGGCGTAAATTACGACACGAACGCGAACAATTTCTTAAAGAACATAAGACGGCCTGCCATACATCTCATAACGAAACTTTATTGAAAAGTAAAAAATTACAAATAATAAGCGACAACAAGAAAATATGCGCTAATACAACAAGTACGGATGTGAAGCTATCATCAAGTTTTCTAATAACAAAAGGTATTTCAACGGCACACAGAAAATCAGTTAGAGGTTCGTTTCTGGTACGCGATAAAGAAATCTTGAATAAGTTGGCAGGAACGGTGAAAGATGGTGTGCCTGTTACATCTCAACTAGATGACACGATGATTAAATCAATTAAACCGAAAAATTTCGTGTTTACCTCTATTACTGCAGAGGAACGTCAACACTTAAAACGTAAAACGAGTGACACACTAAATAACAAAGAGCAGCAACCAGGGGTTAATTACATAAAAAGATCGAAATTGGAACCACGTCGTGACAAATGCTTGATTGATCAACTTTTATAATTTTTAGCAGCCATTAATAAACACATAAGGCTAGAAATTACACAAAAACACAAAACATTTATTGCTGGTTTTATTGTTTATACATTATGGTTCAAATATATACTCTGCAGGAAAGCTTTGCAGAGTTGAAGTAAACCAAGGTATAAAACATATACTTTGCTTCCCATAGAAATCTTCAATAAAAAGTCCCAAAAACTTTTTGCATGTAATAAATTCAAACGTGTGCAATTGTATTTAAATACATAACGGATCAACTCTGGATATTTTAGTGCAGCACCAGATTTCTTACATTTTTAATTTAATACAACTCTGCAACTATGCAAAGTGCATGTTTTGGCCCTTACAAGGTCATATTTACGCTTAACTGGTGAAGGTATTCTAAGTTTAAGCTTCTGCATGTAACAATTAGAAGAAACGACGATTTATATAATATATTTCATTAGTTTCATATATATAAAAAAAAATTCTTATTAAAACACAATTAATCTTTCCTTAGATTAATAAAAAATTAAAATAATCTAATCTATTTAAACAATGGCTGTTACAACCCTGGCTGCTGCCGTTTTTTCTTAAGCAGTAGTGTGCAGTAAGTGCTTTAAACCGCTGAATAAGCTGTACTGTAGTTGAAAAAATTATTATTAATATGTGATTGCTGAGAAGTATAACGCAATATTATTTCATTGTACTAAAAAAATGGTAGTTTCTTCCAAGTTGAGTCAAGTGTTTACGTATGAGTCGTGGGTGCATGCTATGGCAGGAGCTTCAGTAATTTTTTTTATCATATATTTTAAAAACGTAATTAATCTACGTCGTAACCTTTTTAGGGCGGTTTCATAGCTATGCTTACATTTTATCCCTTGGACACGGTACGGTCTCGTTTGCAAAGTAAGTTTCTAAATGTAATGTTTTTAACACTTCCTTCCAAAACTGTCAGATTATCAATTTGGCAATATTTTTTCTATTTCCGTCAAATCAAAAATATTTACCTACAGTTCATTGTACTATTGTAGTTTTCGTTTTTCTAAAATTTAAATATTTTCTTCAGTTGAGGATCCGGATAAAAACGGCGATTCTCGTAGCACAATCCGAGTCATCAAGGATATAGTCCTAAATGAAGGTTTTCCGGCACTGTACAAAGGCCTAGGTCCGGTTCTACAAAGTCTATTTATATCAAATTTTACCTATTTTTATGCGTTTCATAGTCTAAAAGCTCTCACGCGTAAAAATCTCAATTCACAAAACATATATAAAGACTTAATATTAGGCTCCATTGCTGGCATCATAAATGTTTTAATAACTACACCATTTTGGGTGGTTAATACTAGACTAAGAATGCAATGTGTATCAACAACCACCTCAACCACAGAAAAACATTACAATGATTTGCTGAATGGACTTAAATATGTTGCCAAAACAGAGGGAGCCAAAGGGTTATGGTCGGGAATGACAGCTTCATTAGTGTTGGTCAGTAATCCTGCTTTGCAATTTATGATGTATGAGCTACTCAAACGTAATTTGCATAAGACGCCAGGTGTAATGTCCAGCATTAAATCATTTGCTATCGGAGCATTAGCAAAAGCATTTGCCACAATGTTAACGTATCCACTGCAACTAGTGCAGACTAAACAACGGCATCGAGTTAAAGTCGCAAATGTCCCCGTAACCTCCAAGAGATCAACGGTAGAAGCTGAATACCAAAACACTCTGAAAATGTTATGGAATATTGTACAAAGCCAAGGTATAAAAGGCCTTTTCCGTGGCATGGAAGCTAAAATTCTACAAACAGTATTAACGGCAGCTTTAATGTTTATGGCTTATGAAAAAATTCATACAACGGTACATTTGCTACTGCTACAGAACAAAAAGAAATATAATAGTTGTTGATAAAGAAAACAAAGTGAAGCTGGACCAATTAATATCCTTAATTGGTTCCATGTTTGGCCAAAGACATCTCCTTATACCAAATTTTATTGTAATATGGAAAAAATAGCTTGTACAGCATTTAATGTTAACTTTTATGTATAATTAACAGTTATTTTAATTATTTATATATTTAAGCATTCCCGTTTATATTACATTGTATGATGAAATAGTTTTTATTGCGATATTATAAAATGGCGTTGCCGCCAGGGTGTAGTGATTTATTTTGTACTTTATTTTTGTTAAGTGCACTTGGGTGCGCATCCCAGTTACACGCCCGTGGCGTTGGCGAACACACAGGAATTGGAAGCACCAAAAAACGAGAGGTGTAGAGTTTAATAACCTATTGCGGTGGAATTCTTTAGTTGCGAAATCGATACTTTTATTCTTGATACATTGGGTTTTGAAATGTCTGCGACAGGAAATAAATTCTACTTCTACTTTTTCACTCTATATCTCAGGCTTATTTCTTTCTATCTTTTCATTTTATCATTGATCATTTTAGTTGAAAATTTAAATGAAATGAACGTTCTCAGATCAAACAGTCATAGTATGGAAACAGTCTGCATGTTAAATTGTAATGCAACTGAAGAATAACAGTTTCAAACACATATTACCGTTTTAAAGAAGATTAGTTTAAATGAAATATAATTTTGAAGAAAGATAAAGAACAATATAACTGATTGAGTGTGCAAGAGAAGAAAACTGCTTTTACAAGTCAGCGACATGACTGTAATGCCAACAACACTATATGTAAAATTTTGCTAACCTCAGGTTTCTGCAACAGCAACCACATCCATTTGAACTCAGATTAACGTCAATCAAGAATATGCGTATTGATATCCATTTAAAGGAAGGAATTACATGATTTTTAAAAATATTTTAGCATTTATTTAATATAAAATATGATGTTATGATGAATCGTATACCGCGTTAATGCCTCTGGTGACATTAATAAAAAGAAGCTGAACAAAGCAAAATGGAATGTCCTTACATACGTCATAAATGGAATAAAATTTTAAATGCTCATAATTAATTAAAAATGGCTGATAACAAAGATCTACTTATAAATCTATGTTTAAATATGTATATGGGCAGTTAACACAGTATATATATAAATAAATCAAACATTATACTCTTAAATGATGTTTCACGCGATTTAGAATTGAAAAACAAAACAAAAATTGTTAAGAGTTCAAGAAAAACATGAAAACTCGCTAGTAACCGTAGGATAAAAGTGCTCGAAAACATTTTATATACTAAAGTCGTGTGGTCAGGAGCAGAACTTGACAGTTTTTTGGGAAAAAATTCCTCCTAACGTTACTAGAGAGATTTCATCTGTTTTCCTCACTCCGTTTAAACATATGTTGCATTTTCTTTTGTAAGCCATATTATTTGTAAGTTTACTTCACTTATACTATACGCACACATGTGTAGGTTAATGAAATGTGAACGAACACTCGAAATGAAATTCTATGCTTTCCTCATAAAAAATATTAGTTAAAGGAATCCCTTATTAATGGGTTATCTTATAATAATACTTGTTACGTTCTAAATACACTGGGAAAAAAAGATTTTAAGAAAAACCAGCTTGATTCATGTTTTCAAAACTTTTCATTGTCGATCTTTGAAATTTTCAAATGCATTAAAGAAAGTAATGAAATATAATGCTTTTTATATAAAGGTTTGTTCGAGACAGTCAACCTAATTACTCTGTCATACTTGTCGGCCTGTCACGCCAACCCCTTATGCTTTATTTACAATAACCGAATGGACTAATTGCATTTAATTACGGACAACTTGTAACTTGCACTACATCTTCAGTAAAATAAATAACCATTCTTTTCACATGTCATGTCTGAGCTTTTTTTGCTACACTGCAATGAGAAGACTTAGAGTACAACTGGACATATTATGCTACTCTACACCAAGCTGGGTGTCGTAGCTATTACCAAAGATATTGGAAATAAGTCTATTGAATATAAATTTTATCTTACATAACTAATCATAATCGTATGTGTAAATGTTTAGCTGTATGTACGTATGAAACTTATTTAGTATGACATGGTCTGTTGTATGTATTCTTAAAAAAGACCACAATCTTTAAGATTATTCTTAATTATGACATCGGTGACTGCATCAAATACAAATTGCACGTTTGTGGTGTCAGTGGCGCAGGTGAAATGTGTATAAATCTCTTTCTGATCTTTGCGCTTATTCAATCTTTCGAATTTCATTCGTATATAACTGCCCGCTTCTTCCAATGTATTGGCTCCTGGAATATATTACAGTAAGAATTTTATAATTTTTGGTCTTTTACACATAACATATTACCGGTATATTCTGGAAAACAGATGCTTAAGGGTGATCGTTTAATTTTCTCTTCAAACAAGTCTTTCTTATTTAAAAATAGTATGATGGAGGTTTCTACGAACCACTTGGAATTGCAAATTGAATCGAAAAGTTTTAGTGACTCAATCATACGATTCATTTCTTCATCTTCAGCCAAAACCAAGTCATAACCTAGAACATAAGAAAATGCTAAAGTTGCGTCAAATAACAACATCAATAACAACTCTCACCTGATAAGGCGACGCAAAATATAATAGCCGTGACACATTCAAAGCAATGTATCCATTTTTTGCGCTCAGAACGTTGGCCGCCCACATCGTACATTCTGTGAAGTGAATAGTTACTCGGTTTAATCGATTTTAATTCATTTTTGTTGCTTACCCTGATACTTACTTAAAATATAAACCCTTACATTTAAAGTGTGTTTCAACAATGCCAGTGGTTTTAACGCGAGTTCTTAACACATCTTGCTGTGTGGGCACATAATTCGCTTTAGATATGCGATCTAATGAATTTAAATAATAAGCAGCCGAATCATTTAGTTGATATTCCCGGGAACGTGCAAACGATTGTTGTACGCCAGCATCGTTCCATAGTTTTTTCATTAAAACAACTAGTTCGGGTACCAATATGTCCTCCTCACCCGCTGAGGCGTACGTGAAAAATTGTCGAGCCATTTCATGCTTAGAAGGATCGGCGAAATCAATTTTCAAATGCCCCATAGCCCTTATAATTGTCATAAGTGATTGTATTGTGTTGCTGTGGACAACGCGTCGATATTCTTCACATTCTTCCGGCGTATAACCCGATTCGTGTATGATGCGCATTTGCTTGGCAATGGTGGATTTTCCTGATTCACCAGCCCCTTCATATATATAAATAAAAAAAAGTTTTCTTTGTCATTGGCCACAACTTTAGATCATTCGATATCTACTAACTACTGTCTGCTCAACTTAATTTATATGAAACAGGATCATTTGTTTGAAAAGAAGAGAAAATGTTATAGTCGATGAAGTCCAAAGTTGTAGGCTTGCAATTTAGGGTTTTAATTTCCAAGTTTTCAATTTTAAAATTTTCATATATTTTTATATAAATTTGTTGTATTATATTACATACAACAATGTTGCATCCCTACATTTGCAAGTCTCTGGTTTAAACCTAATAAAATGTGTATTTATTACATGAAAAAGAAAAAACTTTCTTTTTCACTTTTATTCACACATGCACATAATAAGTATAAAGTTAATTATTCAAAACTATTAAAAAGCCTAGTCGTTTAAGATCGAATATTAAGTCCAACCATCGCACTGTATATCAAACTTCATCTAATTGAAATACCTGAAAAAAGCTACTTTTTTAATATAACGGTACATTAGCAGCTTTCTCTGTTAAAGTTATGTTGATGTATACTCATTAAAAAAAAAAAAAAACTAAACAAATTTTTTGCCTCTAGGATTTTTGTGATGAGTAATGCAGTATTAAGTGTCTTGGACGTAAACAATACATTTCGTGATTAATAATTACAACAAAAAGAGACCCACCTAAGAGTAACAGTTTCACCTCAGATGCTGCACGTTCGCCCTCTTCTCGCAATGCTCGATCAATATTTTTCGAGCGTTCAATGGCTTCTTTATCTCGCGCTGTACTTACGGCGCAACCCATTGTCTTTTTACAAGCAACTATAGTTAATATAAAGCAAATTTGGGTGTTTTCAATAAATCTTTCTTTTTTTTTTTACTGTGAAGCGCTGCGCTGTTACAAATTTTATATGTATATGTAAGTAAGTAATTATTTTATGAAATATCAAAACATTTATTGCACTTTATATTACTTAAACGATCGTTAATATAGGTCAACACAATGTACTAATAAGCAGAATGCAAGATGTACTTAAAACACCAATAACCGACACCAAAGATGTACAACAACAACTTAGCGTTGTATTTTTTCGTATTGATCTACATTCAATGAGGGTTGCCAACGGCTTTGTATTTATAATGGAAGTTACCAGTTAAAGCAATTGTTTTAACTGGAATTATACATATAGAGAAAATACATAAAACAAAACGTTTATAAGAAGAAGATATAATATAATGTAAAATGTAGACGGTACAAAATTTGAAAAGAAAACAGGATAAGTGTAAATGACTGAAACAGAAAGTGTACATTTTTACCGTACAGCACTGTAATGTAAAATTAAAGTAGTTATATATATAGTGTTGCTAAAGTGTGAAAATAGAATTTCTTCTATGCATTACGACGACGCTGCCTGCAAAGTATATGTTTGGAGCCTTATACATGTGGGTTATTGTAGCAACAGCAAAAACGCGATAAATATTCACGCATTATGTATTGTTTTTAAGTTGATAACCGAACTAATTAAGGTATTTATAGCTTAGTGAAACTTAGACAAAGTTTCGGAATTTTAGCGTCAATTGCATTAAAGAGTTGATCCAGATATGTCCCGTATCTTAATTCTACATCCTGATTTGGGTATTGGTGGTGCCGAACGTTTAGTCGTTGATGCTGCTGTAGCTTTAAGAAATAAGGGCCATGTGGTCAGTTTTCTGACAAACCATCATGATCCAAATCATTGCTTTAATGAAACTGTTGATGGTCGTTTCGAAGTGAAGATTGTTGGAGATTGGTTACCTCGCAATTTATTGGGTCGATTTTATGCATTGTGTGCATATGTTCGTATGTTGTATGCGGCATTATATGTAACGTTATATTTAGCGCGTAAAGAACAAATTGATGTTATATTATGTGATCAGATTTCTATATGCATTCCAATTTTAAAGTTAATACGACGACCACAACCAAAAATCATATTTTATTGTCACTTTCCTGATCAGTTGTTAAGTGAACAAGGAGGCCGCCTTAAGCGTTTTTATCGAGCACCTATTAATTATTTAGAAGAAATATCTTTAACTTGGGCTGATATAATTTTAGTCAACTCCAAATTTACTTTGAGAATTTTTCAAGAAACATTTCGTCGTATTAATAAAATTCCTGAAGTACTGTATCCTTCATTAAACACAATGTATTACGATGAAATGAAAAATCAACAACAGGAAAATAAAAAGGGAGAATGCCGGGCGTTGGGTTTGAATTTATCAAGTGATTTTTTCATATTTTTGGACATTAACCGCTTTGAACGCAAGAAGAACCATCCTTTGGTCATTAAAGCTTTTTGTAAGTTATGCAGCAACTTGAGTGTTCATGATTGGAAACGCTGTCGTCTAGTGATTGCGGGAGGTTACGATACTAGGGTGAAAGAAAACGTCGAACACTACAACGAATTAAAGGCACTCCTCGCGGAACTGAAAATTCATGATCAAGTAATAATTTTGCGCTCACCCAGTAACAGTGAAAAATTTCAGCTTCTATCCAAAGCTCAGTGCATTGTGTATGGGCCAATCAATGAACACTTTGGCATTGTTCCACTCGAAGCGATGTATATGTCAAAACCGGTTGTAGCCATGAATTCTGGCGGCCCCACAGAAACTGTGGTAAACGATTTAACCGGCTTTCTATGCGAACCTGACATTGACTCGGTTGCCAACGCCATGCTGGCTCTATTTCGAAATGATACTTTGCGTGATCGTATGGGTACCATGGGCCATAAACGTGTGCGGCACAAATTTTCATTCGAGGCCTTTACGGAGAAATTGGATTCTGTGATTCATAAAGTTAAATAAATGTAGTTTCTATTAGTTTTGAAATAATGTCAAGTACACATACATGTATATAAAATTAAATCTTTGTATTGGACGTGTCATAATTTTTGCAAATCTGAGCTTGGCCAGACGCATTTGTATTTTTCTAATCCGTACTTCAAATTCGGATCAAATTTAAGCTTTATAGTGATTAAAATTTTTATGTTGTTCTTTAAGTAGATTTTCATTTATTTATTTTTATTTATGTTTCTCTCTTATACATATATAGATAACCAAAATCTTTTGGAGGATTTTGCGATAAAGCAACCTTCGTGTCATTAAATATCACCCATTGGTTGTCTCTATTTATATGACAGACGTAGTGACCTACTTGAGCTGAAGTGCCCATATGGGAAATGAAAGCGATAAGTTTATATTTGGCAGAGCCATCGCTGTATGTGTTTGTTACTGATTTTTGACCATCAGAGGCAGTTGCTTCCGGGGTGGTTTCGTCGGTGTCCATATCATCCATATGAGAGAATATCCAATCAGTGGCACGCTCTAAATTGCCATTGGTTGCTTCGAGAGCTTTGGTAGCCTGAGCAACATTGAAACCCATGCTTGTTAAGAGGGCCAAACTCTCAGGGTTCGGAACAAATATTTTACCTAATTTAGCTTTATTTGCTCCTATTGCACTGTCTGATTCGGGTATAACGAATGGTTCCGAAAAATCTGAATCATCTATATGTTCCATTAGCCAATTGGAAGCCACTTCTATACCACTATTTTTGGTATGATACAAAGCTCGTTTGCACGCTTCCTGAGGAAATCCCATTTGTATTAAAGAATTTAAAATGCCATCATCAAATGTAAATAACGGTTTTTTCACATCGCTGTCATCGCTTAATTCTTCTTCACCCTGCTGCCTACCAACAGCTCGCCACGAAGTCATGTCCAACTCATCTGGCATTTGTACAGACACATCCAATTTTTTTGGCGACCAATCATCACCCAATGTAAACTTGCGCAAGTGCATCATAAGATACTCAGGCATATTGACTAATCTTGACGATTTTCTGGCCTTTGTTATCCCCTGTATGGCAGTTGAATAGAAATCATCAATGACTTCTGAGGCAAAAAACTGTTCTAAACAAGCTTGTAAGGGGACATTATGCCGTACGGCATTTTCTTTTTTGTTATTGTCTGCAGTGGGCTTTTTCTCTAAATACTTTTCAATTTCATCCAAATTCGTTGCTTTTTCTAAAGGTATTGGCAGTGGTAGGCAATATTCTTCACGACGTGTGTACTTAACCTTTTTACTAGCCATACATTCGAAACGTTCTTCAATAGCAAATGTTAAAGCTTTAAAGGGTGGATTTGGTTCATTACGTAAGTGTCGCTTCAATAGATTAATCATGTGCAAATAGAAGTCATATGCATCTTGCTGCTGTTTAGTACTGAAATCGGGATGATCTTTACCCACAATATTTTTAAACATGACTGGTGAAATGCCAGTGCTATCCGTATCCAAAGTGTTTTCAGTCACTGTACTGTATTTCCCCGACCAAAGACCATTGCCCAATTTAGCCATTTGAATATTGAAATCGTTGGCAGGATCCGTTGGATATTTGGCGAAATAAGAGTCCGCCCCTTTGCCGGTGTAGAGTTTGATGAAATCGGGTATGGAAAATAGAACCTGCATCACGCTATTTATATAACATGAATTACCCAAATTACGCATACCGGTGTAACCGGGCCCGGCCAAAGGCTGCAACTTACTATCGCTTTCCGTTAAGAGCGACCATTCTCCGATACGTTGATTAATTTCTATTTCAAGTTCCACCATAGACTTTTCCGACTTTTTCATAGCTGCCATATTAATACCAAAATGCGCTAAATGCTCTTCCAATTTCGTATCTATGACCATATCATCTTCCGGGTAGGAGAATACATCCGATTTTCCATCAGCGGTAATGGTACCCAATTTAACGGCTAATGGGTAGCCGTATTCTTGATAGTGTTCTACTGCATGATCATTACCACCAGAACCATCAAAAAACTTCCGACCACAAAGAATCGCCCCATCAGAGAGATTTAACCAAAGGTTATTTTTCAAATCGCATTTTTCACATTTCCAACCAGAAGGGGGTATTTTTTTATTATTATCCAATTGCACCAAGGTTTCCGAAAATTTAGAAATTTTTCGTACTTCACCATCCCAAGTACCTAAAAGTGTTGTATATTGGAAAGAATGTTAAAATTAAATCATATTACGACACAACATCCCACCTGTTAAGGCTTGCTTTTCTATTTTCATTATAGCCGATTCCTGCGTTAATAAGGCTCCCACCGATTGTGTTACGATAAGTGGAAATTCATTATCGGGATAAGGTAATTTTACATTAATATTCGGCATAACAACAATGCTATAGATTTCTTTACAATCATACATATTTATCGATTCGTCTTTATAACCACCTTCAACACCGATTGCTAAGCGTGTAATCTTACATTCTGGCCCAGCAGACTCCCCTTGGTTATTATTATTTTTTAAAGTTTTTTCTCGGCGTATATGCAAGAAAACTTTATTACCGGTTTTCTTAGAATATTTCAAAACATAATCTTCGCCAAAACCCAAGAAGCTGCTTAAACTAACATACAAACCCGTGGCAGTATCTGGTGTATCATATGAATATACGCACTCATCTTTATAAATCGGTTGTCCACTACTGGGAATGCGTACTTCATCCAAGTCCTTATAAAGAGTCTCCATCGTGAAGATATGATAGATGTATAATATTTATTTTATGTCAAATCACGATTATCCGATAATACATCAACAGCACCTGTGTCCAATGAAAAATATAACGAAAAATTTACACCACATATTAATTTTTACTGAAAAATGTTCACGTGAAGTTAGCAAACTCGCACTGGACGGCCTAACTCATTGCAAAATAAAAGTAAGAAAGGACTCTGTGCTTATAACACCTAAAAATAAATTTAAATTAACAATAATTCATTGAAATTTTTTAATATTCCTTTATTAATTTTTTCGTTTTAATATTCGATCATTTTTACTAATACAATATATTTATATATATATATATATGTTTATATTGAGTGATGCCAAGTTTTGTTTTCTCTCTTCCCTAGTTTAGACACTGCGTATTGATACATTTCAAAAATTCTTTTATGCAACTAAAAAAATCGTAAAAGTGCGTACTTTTTACTCAATTGAATCGGTGAATTTTCTAAATAAACAACAGCTATCTAAAATGTTGTGTAGATGATACGATTGAACCATTTTTAAACCACTCTCCCAATATAATGCTTTTTAAAATAAATCTTTATATGAAAATGCGCAATTGTAAATATTTTCTGACAAAATTTATTTAAGATTAATAGATCGTGACAAGTTTGGACCCGATCGGACCATGTGTAGAACCCATTTCCATATAACCATATTTCACAGTTACTTCTATATTACAATGACCCGCAATTGTGAATACAATTCAACTAATTTTAGCATACGGTGTAAACTATGTGGTGTAGCGTCGAGTTGAACCGGTTATACCGTTTCCACTTTTTTAAACTATTAAATTAATTAAAAAAGATAGCTGGCACTTAAAAATTACGTTATTGAATTTCATTGATGGTGATATCGCATGTATATAATTACATTAAACTTACATTTACAGGTGATAAATTAAGAAGAAGGATATAGCACAATGTTTTTATTTGTGTGTAATTTATTTTCCATTTTAAATGGGTTTAAGTTTCTCTAATATTTTAAAATAATATTAAAAGAAAAAAAAAACATTATTGTTCACTTGGACCTCTTCCAACAAAGAAGTATTAAAGCATTATTTCTTAAGTAATAACTAACGGTACTAAAAATATATTACGTATAACTTAACACATAAACGGTACATGTTCCTACAAATATATGTTTTTTATATAATAGAGTTTTTCATATCAATTAAGGTAAAATCATGTGATGATTAGAGCTCTCGCTAAGCGCTAAATTGAATTACTAACTAATGCAGTAAATTAAAGTCATAATACATAATAAGAATTTTCTACATTCTTTAGCTTGTACAGTACATACGATGGAGGGTATGCTAAGTTTGTTTTTCCGTTTGCAACACCCACAACGAAGCGTCACAGACCCTACAAATTTTATATATTCTTGATCAGCATCAAAAATTGAGTCGATTTAGACGTGTTTGTCTGTGTGTCCGTCTGTTGTTGGTATTTGGCTCTACCGTTGCGGATGTGGAGGATATTGAACATTTGGCTTAAGCCAAATTTAGTTTTCTTACTTGTTTTTTTTATTTAAATTTGATTTTCTTTCTGATTCCTTATGAATACTTTTATTAGGGGAATGATAGCTCCAATTTAAATTCTCATACTTTTCACATATTGACCATCTTTCGTGATCTCTTTTTATTGTTGTTTGCTTTTTGCTTGCTGCTGCTGTTGTTGGTATGCAATGGGTCGCGTTAAAGCATTAAGAAAGTCATGTTGAATTTGCAATAATTTGCGTATAGTTTCTAACCATTCACGGTGGCTGTCTAGTGTGGTTGCATAACAAATCATGTTTAGATCTGGACGGTTGGGATCTGTTGACTTTAGAAGAAAACGATTGTTAGGCAACTCTTCCATTTGCATTTTGTTAACCTTTAACACCAATGAATAACGGATCACGAAAACAAACGTTATTAACATAAGGTTTTCTTTATTATTATAATTTTTTTGTACCTGAATGTGCAAACGATACATATACGTGGGACTGGCAAATTGAGACTTGGAGTTGTGCTTCTCTGTGAATATTATACTTTGTTCGAAAATAAATGCGTGCATCTCGCGCTGTTTTCGTTCCATTGCAGTGCGAGCATTTTCAACGCAACCCAGTGGTCCATGGATTAGTAATTTACCTTGAGCCGTTATACTTCCATCAAAATTTTTTAGTCTTTGTAAAACCATTGTGTCGTTCACGTTTTTGCATATTGCCTAAAAATTTTGCCATAAACAAAATTGTTCAGTAAATAATAAATTAACTTACATTCATTACACTGCAAGCTTCCTTCATACTTGGCACGTCTGCCATAAGTCCAGCTTGTTCAATTTGTTTTGTTATGGTATTCAAGAGTAGAACATATTTTGTTAAACGCTGAACGGGCTTAATAAGTAGATCGCTTAACTATACGAAATTAACAAGGCAAATGATTATCAAATAGTTTGGTACAATATGGGTGTGGATAGACTTACATCCAAGCGATGGCCTAATTTTTGTCGCACCTGATCGAAATATTGCGCATGTTCGGTAACTATATGTTCGGATTTCGGTTTATTGTTGCAATAGGTTATGTACATTTGAAATTTATTTTCATATCGTTTTATCATAAGACCTAAATCCGTTGGTGCTCTTTGACAATGCAGCAAAGCTTTTAAGAAACAACTGTAACAAGAAGAGACAATTACAAAAAACGTTTAAGTTTGAAAAAAGCATAGTGTCTACTTACTCTCTATGCCATTCGTAAATGGCCTCAATATTGGCAAACACAATTAACCATTTCAGTCCTTTCAAATCATGGGGCATTATTAAATCGCTCTCAGCATTTTTCAATTCGGCAATATACCTATGTACGTATGAATATATTTGAGTTTTATAAATATTTCACTTTTCTCTTGCCAACAATATTACCCGTTTACAATTTCGCCCAAGTCTTTTATGTACAATTCTTCTGTTGATATTAATTCAGATAAAGCGGGAAATTTATTCTTATTTTCATCTGATATATCCAGACTGCCCTGTAAATAAAACATATAGTATACATTAATAAAAACAGCATACTTTTTTCTCTGCACGTTCTTTATTAGTGGTACGAGTAGTACCTCTCTATTCATCATGTTTGTAATATTTCCATCATGACCTAAACAGGTTACATCTAGATGCCCAGAAGCAGCTTCCATTACGTCTGTATTTGTATTTTCACATGTGATCGTTCCCGTACGACTGTTAATGCTATTGAAATTTTTCGATTTTTCCTCGTGCTTCTCCTAAAGTATAAAATAATAATGTTGACAATTTAATCCCCTTAAGACAACGTAAATATAATTAAACACAATCTATGACTTGTACTATAATTTGTTAAACTCTCTCAAGAAAACGTCACAGACCATGTAAAGTCAATATAGATATTTCCGTCCATATGTCCTTGTACCTATCTGTTGTTAGCACTGCCAACTTTTGATATAGTGAGGAGACATTTTGTACAGACACTTCCACTTGAGAATGTCATAAGGCAGAATGTCAAAGTTGTCTTAATTTAAAGTTTACAGACGAGGTTGAGGTTCATTTTTGTACCACATTTCATTAAAATATCTTAAAACTCTTACACCAGATCCGAGAACAAATAGACAAATAAACATGTTCAAGTTTTAAAATGTAGTTCGGCAAACGATAATCATACGTATTGGTGTCAATCAATAGCTTCATCGAAAACTTACCGTCTTTTCTTTTACTATTTGCTCAATTTCAGACAAACAGTTCATTTTATCAGCATTTGCCTAATGTAACGAAAATAAATTGTAAAAAGCAAAAATGTCAATTTTTTATTATTTCGTTGGTTTCACTTTCAACTTACCAGTGCAACGGTATTATCTTTCATATTTTTCGTGAGGGCTTGTGGTCCATTGGATTTGATGTGAGGTTCTTGTATTGGCTTCATCGGTGGCGGTAATTCGGGGCCAACTTCTTCATCTCCCTCAAAGTCTTGTTGAAATGAATTATTTTGGCTTGCATCAATGGGTGACGTTGTATTCGTATTTGTAGCCGTATTGGTATCACTCAATTGTTTGGATGATAACTATATTAATAGCACGTGTAAGTGGAAGGAGGCAGATTTTTATAAAAATAGAGTGTTTTTCTATTTAAATGTGTTTTATGCATGTATACCTTAAAGTTCTTCTCGGATGCCTTCTTCACCAAATTCTTTTCAGTGGGCTTTTCTATTTTATGTTGGGTTGGTTTACGTCCTATTTGCGGTAACCATTTACGTCTGCAAGGTAAAAAAGAATATTCTGTAATATAAGCTAAAAGTTCCCTCCCTTTCATATAAGCTCAATTTTTTCTTAATTTACTCAGAACATTAAAGGTTGCAGATAAATCTACGAAAACTTAATAAAATTTATGTGGTCTTATATTCATTAGGTTGATGTTAATATAACTGAAAAAGTGACAATAGCTGCACACGTTTTTTATTTCAATAAAAAAACGCTATAAGCGAATGGTGTCGTTTTTCCTTATAAACGAAGCAGCTTTTACATATCCAATGGTTGAACGGCTAAATGAAATTTATATAGTAAATGAGTAATCAGTCAATTGGAAGGCAATGCGGTGCAGCATTATACGAATTAAGTATGCGTAGGTGTAACTACCAGGTGTACTAGAAATCTGTTGAAACTTATCCCTACAGCCGCTCTGTCCATTCTATTCGATTTACAATTATTTCAGAGTACATTTTGTGCTAGTTTTCTTTTTTGACTAACATGTTTTCTAATGGTTTACTTACCCACCAAGTCCTCTTCGTTTTGTGGATGATGTTAAAGGATCCGATTTACCTCGACTTTGTGCTATACATGTAATGATAATAAAAAAAAAAACCGTTAATACTTATAATCCCGAAGCTATAAATCTGTACCTACTTTGTTCTATATTATCACTTTTTTCTTTCCTTGCGGAATTATTTGGCGGTTGGGGTGCTACAGGTGGTAGCGGTGATGGTTTAAGTATAGATATAGGAACCAAACCCTCTTGCACAGCAGTTGTATTGTCTTCGCAGGGCAAAGTTAGGCGAACTAAGCAAAAGTCCGATTCATTTGAGACCGACGACTCGACAATTTCTACTTGTTGACCCTTAGTAACGCTTAGTTCCTTACTACCAACCGTAGCAATGAAATCGGATGTAACCCAAGTGACTTCGTTTGTTCCAACCTATTAATAATAACAATAATAATTTAATATTAATAATTTTTAATCATTTATATTAGTAATGGCAAGTTTGCCACTATCAGAAGCAAGCTGCAGAGACCTTTTTAAACACACATCCACAATAAATCTCACTTTTGTACATTTTGTAAAGCTTCATTTTTGTTTCAATATAAATAAAACAAATAAGAAAACTAAATTTGGTTTAGACCAAATCTTAAATAGCCTCTACTTCTACAAAGGTGGACATGGTTTATGTATAACGTGTCAGCTTGCAAGTCGAGTTTTACGTGGAGTATGGTTTTTTGTAAATTTTGGGAGCGTATGTTATTCGATCTCGCCCAATACCTCAAAATTTATGCCCGTGAGAATGGCAACAACAGGAACGGACACACGTACATATATTATATGCCTAGATTTACTTAGTTTTTGATGCTGATCAAGACTACATATACTTTGTAGGGTCTTGGGCGCCTCCTTCTGAGTGTTGCTAACAGAACAACAAACTTAGTATATCCTCCCCTTATACTAATGTTGGCATATAATCTAATCAGGTGTATAAATAAAGAAATGTGTATGATTATTGTATAAATAGATAAGTAAATGAAGCAGCTAAAAACAGTCAATATACTCGTATGTATAATAGAATTCCTTTTTAATAACTGTGCCAAGTCGCATTGTATTACAATGTATATATGTATATATAAGTAGGTTGGGATGTGCGGATATTTGCAACTCTTAAACGGCAAATGCCACACCCACCATCAATTATACTGAAAGACTCACAATCAAGATCTAAATCGATTTAAAAAAGTTCAAAATTTCAGCTCAATATTTTAAAATTTGACTTAAGCCAAATTTTAGAAGAGGCCTGGAGTCTTTAACCATCCTTTCGGAGAACAAACTTAACATAACGGCTTTATTTTAACAATTTATAAGTAATAAGAACCTGAATATTTTTACTCGATTGATCGAATTTATGATAAGAATCGGGAGTGTCTATGGTATGTTGACGTGACAGGAGCGAATTTTTTGTAATGCTAGTTTGACGACTCCATGGTAATGAGATTTTTCGCAGAGTTTTCTGTTTCGACGAAAGGGGAAAATCAACTAATGATACATTTGGATTTTCATAATCGGATGCTGGTAATGTGACATCAATTTGAGAAGGAATGACTTCATCATTAATATCTCCATTGTATAAATTATTTTTTTGTCCACCAAGTTTACTCTCGAGCGATCCAGTGCTATCAGTGCTATGTAATCGTTCGATTAGAAAATTTTTTACACTTTTCATTATGAACTTATTATTTTTCTCGCCCAGGGATCCTCCACAGTATATATATTCACGATGTCATTCCATATGTTATTTATTTACTCAAAACGTAAATGATGAAATTTTGCGCAAATATTCACATAAGTATTATCTAGAATATCCTTAAATTGCATTTTAATTGCGCTCACAATTAATAAATAGCTCGCTGTACATTTTATTATAATATAACGAATAGTGGGTACACAAGATTAGGGTTTAATTTTTTTTTAAAATTATTTTTATTTTGTTTTGCATTTTAACGCAATGTATATCCACAGGTTTTTTTTTTTTTATTTCACGTCATGTTTTCTATTTCTATGAATTGTGCGAACGTGCACTCCCTTATATATACAGGGTGATCCTGTACTTAATGTCAATCGATCAAAAGGTGAGAGTTTTCATTATTTCAGTAAAACCAAAATTAAGAAAAATTAAATTTGAAAGCATGTCTGTTATGCGGCCACGCCCATTGTATATATTGTACACAAAATTTCAAACTTTCTGGGTCAATTTTTGTGGCAAATAAAGATTTTTATCCATTGTGTTGATTAACCGATCTTACAACGTGATCTTTGTGGAAGTATTTAATTTGACAAAATTTAGTGAATAATAGTTAATTGTCTGTACCGGATTTAAATAATAACATATACAAAATCGGTTAACAGCCACGCCCACAATTAACAAAAATCCCTCGTGGCTACAACAACAAAGCTATGGAATTGAAATCCGGTAAAAATATTTATATTTGCTCTCTCCAACGATGTCTTGTAAAAGAGCGCGCGTTTAAGTGAAAGATGTGTTTACAATTTACTAATAATCACGCTTCACGTCAAGTACATGGACGCCCTGTATAAGTTTTATTCACACTCTACACACACACACACACACACACACGAAACTCTGAATCACACTTGTAGATATTATAAACATAAAAGAATTTAAAAATCGTTTTTTATATAAATATTTGCCACTTCTTAATAAAATTACATCTTTCGCTGGAAGAACAAATTTTTAATTGTTATATGCCGCGTTTTATACTTAATTGGACGATTTTACGAAAAGAGTTTTGGATGTAAATCAGTTTTATCTCGAATTTTATAGAATTTTTTATGATTATTAGAAGAGTGCAAGTGTGCTTCTGTGACTGGCCATTTTTATCAAAGTAGTCATCATAGTCATAATAACTTGAAAATGTTTGCACAAATTTACTTTTATAGTTTGTACGCCAGGGCATTAAAAATTTTTTTTAAACTTTCATATCCACTATGATACTGTTATATGTATTTTAAACCTATTTCATAATGTTGTCTGTCTGCTGCGGTAAGTATTCAGAGTATTTGCGCTTTAAAAAATTGACTGGAATATGTTTTCTACACTAAAGTTGATACTGCAACGAATAAAATCGGATTAAGGGCAGTTTTTTAGAAGTTTTATGTCATATCTCGTCATAATAACATAGAATTCGTCCTTGAGGGATTATACAAATAAGAAAAGTTAACCTCGTCCTCTACAATTATATACAATTTTTTATTCTTTGCTTCTTATTATAAAATAAACAAAGAAAAAGGCAGTGTCATATACAGGGTGATGCTCACTATTCGAGTATATTTTGCATTTTACTTTAGCGGTCAAACTTTTCATATAAAAATTGCTCTTAAATTTTTTTTACTATATAGAGTTGTTCTCAGCGAAATACTGTTTTTTTTTACTTATTTTTATCCCAATACGATTTGTTTTTGCGATTTGGTTATAAGACGATTTATACTGCCCGTATTAACGGGACTGAAGTTTATTATTTAAAAGAAGTCAGAGACTATGAGTATAGAAGCAATTATAGATTTCTAGGTAATTTTGTGCGTAATTGATTCACAATATATGTTCCGCAGTAGGTTTTTTATATAAATTTTTTGCAAACGTGTTAAAAGGGATAGCTTTGAGGGGGATAAAAACAACAAGAACAAGAAAATATAAGAAGAAATGTCAGCTTGAGTGGTAACCAACAAAGACCTCATGATCATAGAAATTGAAATATAAAACTTTAGAAGCAGAAGTGTAGATAGTTTTTAAATTTAGGTTGATATTAACATTAAGGCTTTCTGGCGATCCGCCCATAGTGCAACAAAAACTGAAAAATGACGATTAACAAATTTCTTTTTTCCGTATCACTCTTAAAATACATTAAATATATTGAGCGGTGGATATTTCAGCCAAATGTAATTTTTTTATCCGCTTTGTTTTATTATAGTTTTATTTAATTTATTTTTTTATTTTAATTAAAAAACTTTCTATGCTTTAAAAATAATAAAGAAGTGCATATACAAACTTTTTTCTTTCTTTATAGTATTGACACTTGTCGTTAAATTCTTTCCACTTTCTTTGGATAATATATTTAGAATAGTGTGTGCATAATTTAATTTTATTATTATAATTATTTAATGTTATGCTGTGAGGTATATTCACGACAGTTTAACAGTGTACACAACTCAATTTCAAATCCAGAAGTTATTTATTTATATACATAAAAACCCACACATTATTCAAATATAGATATGTTGTTAATTTTTACATACATGTAGTATTTTTATTATTTAATTTGAGTATTGTACGTTAACAGTGTGATATGTGCACAACTTGCGGATTCAATTACATTTTTATTAATTTGTCTTTTAATACGATTATCTATAATATGTATGTAGCAGGGGTATAATAAATATCAACTTTCCTTTACTTATAACTTCCTACTCTATGGGAGCGCTACTATATGCACTATTTCAATTTTTATGCTAGGCTATATAACAAGGAATGTGTACATACTGTATATTTTGAAATTTTGCCAACAAACAATAAAGCATTCGGTTCGCCAAACAAAGTTCTTTGCACAATGAGAAAAAAGCTCATATCGTAAAAATGTATATATCTCACTTAGGCTTAAAACAGATAATAAGCACGCCTCAATATATTATTATTCCTTAAAAATTCTTTGCAAAACATATAAAAAGTATGCGTAATAAAATGAATGATATATAAAGCTCAAAAATATTCTTTAAAGGGGTCAGTGAAGAAAGTTTCATAGAGAAAGTCAATGCATAGAAAGCTTTGTGTGCGCTCTCATATAAAAGCTTATTCAATTATTCTAACCGAATCTCACTTAATTTGTTCGCTCATTCAATTGCTTCTTTGACTTTTTTTATTCTGTTGCTGATATTAAACGGCGTTTGCCGTTTTTTTTTTAAATTCTGCAAAAATTCTACATTAGTTTTAATATAATTTATGTACCTTGTTATCACTATCTGTAGTGTTGCCGGATCCAAAACTAGCTAAGGAACATCTATCATTATCAGTTTCCGTTAATGCTTCATCGAGGTCGCGCGACGATCGTTGAGACGAAGCTGAATTTTTCGCTGGTGATTTAGGTAGAGTAAGTGATGTACCCGAAAAACATGTTTCTTGCATTACTTCACGAAGTTTCTTGGTCCAAATCTGAAATTATTTTTTGAGAAAAAAAGAAGTTTATTTAATACCAATTCTATGAAAACCAAACACAAGTCAACGAAAATAGTTGTAGAGTTAAAGAGAAGAATTAAAAAGTGTTAACATTGGTTGGAAGCAGGCTTTTTAGACTGGAAGTGCTGGTATCTCAGCTTAATACCTAAATATTTACGACAGTGAACGTTCCAACAACACACAAGCACACACATGTAAGATCCGTACGGGTCTAAATAGGTAATAACCTAGAAGTGCAACGAAGTGAGAATATATTTGTCCTAATTTCTTGGCTTTTTTGGTTAGTGTTAAAATTTATTGCGCAAAAAAGAAAAGAATTCTTGGCTGTGAATATTTTGGATAAATATTTACATTTCTTTTTTATATGTTTGGAATTGAATTCAAAGTTTACCAAACTTGTTTAACAAAAAAAAAAGAAATATATATATATTTACTTTGCACAGCCAAAAATTCGGAACAATATTTTCGTGTGTGCTATTATTTCAATGTTAATTCATTTTTTTTTTTTTTTATCATTCAAACTTACTTGTTTTGTATCTAAACTGTTTGTTTTAAGTACAATACGACAATCGGATAGCATAGGCGATCTTCCTGTCCATACAGCAAATTTGGTTTCATCGCCTTCAATGTGCTCAGTAATTCCAAGATCTAAAAAAGTATAACGAAATGGTGGTATTTTACCTTTATAAAGAAAAACTTCTATCAAATGGAAAATGGAATTTAAAAATGGTCCGATCAGGTTCAAATTTGACACATTTAGGAATCCAGTTAACTATTACTTATCAATTTTTATTAAACAATTAAAAAAGGGAATTTTTGTCGCATCAAGACTTCTTTTAATATATGACGGAGTGAAGGGAGGGTTTTACAAGAAATCGTTTATTATTTGACATATTTTTAAACTGAAATTAGTTTATTCAGAAAGTGATCCTGAATCCATCCTTGTTAATAAAAGGTACATATCAAAAGAGTTATAATTGACTTTGACCAAATTTTAGAATTTATGGCTATAAATAATGCCTATGTATTGTGGCCGGAGTCTTGATGCAATTTTTGAATGAAAAATCGCTTAAAAAGTGTTTGAAAGCTTCTAAAAAGAGTTCGGTGTGCAATAAATATCTCACCTGTAGTCATTAGTTTACTTTTGTATTGATACTTGACTGAACCGTTTGAATCTTTCACCTCTTTGGCGAAAAGTAAATATAAGTCAAATAAGAATATTCGCCGATCACGACCCTTTCGTATTATTTGTTTTGTGTCCCACACTTGGAAGGTGTCCTGCAGAACAACTTCTCCGAGACTGTCATTGGTAATATCGCAATTTTCTAACAGAGACAAATGCATTGCATCATTAGCCTTTTTGGGAACATTTAACATGACATCTAATCCTTCTTTAATTTCACCATGACCTTCCTCACAACACGACAATAAATCTTTTAAAAGTAACTGGTATTTGGTAATTCGTTGTACTGGCTTTATAAGAAACGCTGGCAACGGATGTTCCACTTTATGTTTATGCTGTAAATCTTCAAAATATGTGCCAGCATGCTGTACCAGTAAATTATTTGAAGTCGGCTTATTTTTACAATAATACACATACATATCAAATTTGGCGGCCCATGTAACAAAACAGTGGCCAACATCTTCGGGCATTGTTTCATATTTTTCCAATTCACGAAGGAAGGTTTTCTGATGAAAATTATATATATCACGTACATTTCCAAAAATGACATCTTCTTTGCCTAATAACGCCGCTGGTACATTGTGCCCACCTACACGAAACTCTTCCAAATAGTATTTAATGCAAATTTCCAAATCTTTTACATAAGTCCGTTCCGTTTGCATTAGTTCAGCCATTATAAATTCCTTCCTACGTGCCGATTTCCTTTTCTCTTCATTAATTTCTTTAGATGCAGCTGTGGTGGATGTTGTCAACTTCGCCTCCAGTGTTGGATCAGAGTGTCTATCTATTGATGATGAACCTATTGATTAAGCACAAATTCGATTTATTTTATATGAAATTAAACTGATTATCAAAAATTAGCAGAAAAGTTTCTTTAGAATTTTACACTTAATATTTTGATAAAGAACACTCTACCTAAGGGGTACGCTAAGTTTGCCATTCGATTTACAACACTCATAAGGAACGCCTCCTTCAGAGACCCCACAAAGTATATATATATTTTGAGATATTACGCTGAAATATTGTACAGGCACTTTAAGTTTTAGCATGCAGATCGCTATTTAAATTGAGTAAAATTGATCAAGAGCCACGCCCACAATCGACAAAAATTTATTTATCTGCCATAAAAATTGACGTATGAACTTGACATTTAATACGCATATCTATGGTTAACCCATCCAAAAATGTGCCAAAAATAGTCATGGTCGGATAACAAATATGCCCACAATTTACAAAAAGCCATACTCAACACTTTTACGTTGCAGACGATTTGCAAGCTGATACGTAATACATGCACTATTAGTGAACGCTATATATATATATATCTGCCACGCCCACCGTTAGTGGTGGTGAGTATTTAAGATTTGGCCTCAGCCAAATTTAGTTTTTTTCCTTGTTTGAAGATAAATTTTGTCTACGAATTTTCAAATTGTTTCTTTTGTTTTTATCTAAGTATACCTATAGAAGAGTTAATTGATGTATTGGCTGATAATTCCGCTTGCACCAAAGACAAGCCCAATGATTTTTCCAATTGTTCACGATATGAATCCATACGGATACTAAAGTCCTTATACCTGTGTGGAGAATAAAGTGAAAGTGTAATGAGTTTTTACTGCCTCTCTCTTACATTTTTCCCGCACACACTTACCTTTGATCCACCGATGCTACCCATTGTTTAATGGAAGTAGCATGTGCATGACCCTTTTCAACCAGACTATCAGCCAACTGTATGAGCAATTTGACACGTTCTCGTGTTTCTTTAGCTGTACCCCTAAATTCGTTGTGTTCCTTTAATAAATTTTCAGTTTCTTCATGGGTTTTCCCAACCAAATTCGAACGTGATGTTAGATATGCTTCACCCGTGTTATGGATCCATTCGATGGCCTGTTTAGCACTACGTTCGAAGAGTACAAACTGTTGGCACTGATCTAGAGACTTTTTGCGCTGTGTCCAAAACTCTAATACCTGATTTTCTTGTGTTAATAATTTATCCAATATTGATTTAACACGATTTTCACAATTGCCCTGTGAGTGAAATTTGTAATATTGTTGAGAACGGTGAGCATACTTAAGAAATGTTTCGGCTGTGCGGCGAGCCAAAGTGCAGGCTTTGAGAAACGCCTCTTTTTGCTCTTGATGTTTGGCAATAAGTTGAACTATTGTGTGGGCCTTATCACTGGAGCCACCGCCACCACACCAATCATCCTCCCGGCGATATTCACGTTCCAAACTGTCCAATACTGAGCACACCTGTTCAGCGGTTTTATAAAAATTAATGGAAGCTGTGACCAATTTGTGACGTTCTTCAGCATATGTCACTAATTGTTGCCACTTTTTGGTAACATCATCGGATATTTCTCGTATAGATTGAGGATCATAATGATTAGCGTTGATGAGAGCATCAGCACGATATTTAACTTGAACGGCCGAAGTGTGTGTTTTCTCAATGGCCACCTGGAATTGTTCGTGTTCTTTTCTTAACTGTTCAGCTTCTTGTAGGCTATTGGGGGTCACAAAACTGGCCACCAACATTGCTTCACCATTGCGTATCCACGAGAGGACCTGGTTAGCATCATTTTGAAATTGGCACAATTGTACGGCTTGTTCCAATTTGGCTCTCTTTGCCTCGGACAACTCCTCCAAATCAATTTCACGTTCTCTCAAAAAATTCAACAAATACTCAATGCGAGCTTGTGCTGTATGCGTAGCGTCTGCCATCGATATAAAGCCGGCCGATTCGAACATTTGCAACAATTCCTGACCCTGCTCCAACACTTCATACGTCGAATTTTGTATATCATTTACCGTTTCGTTATGCATTCGTATGAGTTGTTCAGCCTTTTGATAATCACGGGACAAGTCCGCATGCTGCAATCCTTCTGACCAAATTTCCAGCTGTGACGATAATTCCATAGCGTCACGCTCAAAATATCGCAAACGTAATATAAGCTCTGCGCGAAATTTTCGAGCCGACCATAATTCTTCTAATTCAATTTTTTGTTTCGTTAGCTTATCCAGGGTTGTCTGCAAAGCTGAAATCGATCCTGTATTGTCGGCATGCTCCAAAGTGCGCATTTCTTGTAGCAATGCCTCCCCTTGAGATATGGTCTGCAAACAACCCTTCATAGTCGTATCCTGTTGTTCCCTGTATTGCTGCAATAAGCGCTCAATCCCCTCCAGATTTTCTTGTGACAATATTGTTTCATCGGTTGACACATCTGCCCGTAATTGATCTATCCACGAGGTGACTTCCTTTTCATGCGTATAAAAGATCACAGCCATATCAAGGCGCCGCCGTCGCTGTTCAACTCTTTTGGCAAAACTGGCTACTTGTATTTCCAGTTCGTGCGCCACCGTATAAATTTCATTGGGATCAGCTTCCCCACTGCGCGCCAATTCATCCGCAGCCGCCAATAATTTCTCAGCGTTACTATAAGTGTTTTGTGCAACGTTTTCGAAATGTTCATGCGACTTTTGGTACACACGTGCCTTCTGCAAATTTCGCCCGATTCCGGTATTTTTACGTACAAACACATCACCATGATTTTTCAGCCAATCTAATACCTGTTTAACGTCTTCTTGAAATAGGCGCAAAGCCAACGTCTGATGGAGGCGAATTTTCTCCTGATGCCATTTAGCCTCTAGTGAGCGATGATGTCCCAGAATTTGATGGATAACAGCCAAAACATGTGAGGCTCCTTCACTATAATCAGCTGCTGGATTTTGACGCTCATATTTATTACTACAACTATTATTTTTCCGATGGTCTGGCATACCAGGAGGAGGCGGTTGATTGCACACTTGCACTAAATGGTCCAACTGATATAATAGTTTTTTACTGGTGGAATGAACTTCGGTGTAAGCTTGACACATGGCTTCGTACAAAGACTGGTGAGTCCGTATGGCCGTTTCCAGGCTTTGGATATCTGATGGTAAGGGTTGAGATGCTTGACAAGCAGCCGCCCACGACGACACACTATTACAGTACTGTTCCGCCTTATGGTGAAACAACACACTTAATTGTAATACGGCCGTTCGTTCATCTAATCCAGCCGCATAATCTTTCCAAGTACGATCTAAGCGTGTAGCCAGAGTTTTTATATTTTGGGCTGCATAATGTTGACTTTCAATAAGCCGTGATGCTACTGCCAAAATTCGATCAATATTTACTGAAACATTCATAGAAGCCACAGCGAATTTTTGATGTTCATCCTGTAAGGATTTGGCCACAGAATAATTATGTCCGATTTCTACATATGACATTTGAAACACATCCCGATTGTGTAGTATCCAATCAAACATTTTTTCACAATCTTGTTCGAACAGCCGCCACTGAAAGCATTGATCTAATTTGGATTTTTTATGTTGCCAGAGATTAAGCAAACGCTGCTGTCCAGAATGTATTAGATCGATTTGTCTTAAAGCTTTACTGATGGCAGCAGACGTATCGCTATTGTTAGCTGTTACACGATAGGCTGGCGATGACATATTTTGCGTTTGTGATGAAGTACCCGAATCATTAACAGTGCAATCAGGTGCGCTGCACGATTCTACCTATAATAGTTGCGTATAAAATGTATATAAATATATAAATAATTATTATATGCACTCTTCTTACCGTAACGCTGCTGCCGCACATTGCACCCGTATTTATTTTCGTTAGTAATTTTTTACCTTGCATGTCTAAATCTTCAATGGGTAACTTTAATATTTTCTTTTTCATTTCAATGTGATGATCTAGAGCGTGTCTGGCTCCATTTACATCCTCGGCGTAATCGCTTCGTTGTAAATCTTCTTGCAAATCGTCAATGCGATCCGCCAAATCGCTAGCTTGCCAGAAAAAGTCTTCTATAGCTAATCGAGATTCAGTCCACTGTTGATGATCGTAAATTTGTGTTCCATCAAATTCAGGTGTTAATTGATTACTTTCCACCACTTTATTTAATGCCTCAATTGATATAGTTGATGTTTCAAACTTATATTTATGGGACGATATGGAGGCACGTTGTTTTTGCCAGAAGTTGTCAGGTTTTATAATAACTACCAAATGGATATTAGCGCTAAAATGTTCTTGCATTACTTTTAAAATAGTTTTAACATTCGTGGCACAATTGCCGTTTCCGCGCATATCAATTATAACCGTAAAACCTAGATTTTTAGCAGAATCACTATAATTGAAATAAAAATTTAATAGATCTTACACCTGAGCACAAAAAAACTATCAAATAACAAGTAAAAAAAAATTTGGTTTAGGCCAAATCTTAAATACCAGCTGTTGGCCAATCTTGTCCAAATTAAATAACAATTCAAATCTGCGTGCAGAAACTAGAAGTGTGTCTGTACAAAATTTTAGCTCAATATATTAAAATTTACGATGGTGAGTGTTCGATGCTGTTCACTTTGTAGGGTGTTTGACATCTCGGTGTTGCAAACGGAATAACAAACTTTCTATACCCTCATCACTAAAGTGGAAGACATAACAATACAGGTAACATGGTCATTCGTCCAGCTTCACAATGTAATTAAAAAAATTAAGGAAACATGAACCGACGTCCCATAAATTTTTATAAAATATTATTTTAAGTCCCTTCAGTTTAAATAACAAAAGCGCACTGAAAAATCAAAATAATGACTCGAAAGGTTTAGTAGAAGGTACCGCTTTTCTTAATAAACCGATCATCCGCATTCAGGACTTTCATACATTCCACAAACTTACCTAGGTATCATAATTAAATAACTAAGCAAACGTCGAAGATCTTCCGGTTTTAAGCGATCCCGTTTGGGTGTTGCGGGGAAACATAACAAAGGACCACCGCGACGATCACGTCCACCTGTGAGAAAGACGACGCGTTCTTGCAATAATGTTAAAATGTCTCGGGCTCGTTGACCGTCCATTTTTTAAGAATATTTTAAACATTAAACAGACGCGACTTATATATTTAATTATTTCTTATTTGTGTGATTGCATTACAATTTATTTAGCGGTTATATTAAGTTTAACATTTTTGTTATTTACATGTTTTTATTTTAGAATACAAAGGTAGGTAGCCGGGAGACGTTTCATTAATGATATACTTAACTACGAATCTTACATCGATTTAACCATTTTTCTTGCTTGTGTGAATGTTTCTAAACAGAAACATTTACCATTAAGGTGTATAGAGATTTACTAGTCGAATACAAATTCACAAATACTGTTTGGAACAAGTCCAGTATATTAAGGCATAAGAATCAAAAGCATTTAATACTTCCATATATATTTTAGTAATGATATAGTTTTTTTACGAGTACACACAAAAAAAATTCAGGTTCGTTCCATCATTGTTTAATATATATACACTAGTTTTAGTTTTTGGCTATAGAGTTTATAGTTTGTATTTATATATCTTTAGCATCCAAACGAACAGCAAATGAAATACTTTTTAGGACATGTTTTTTGGTATTTATTTTTGTGAAAAGTTCTCCATTATGACAATGTGTAGTGAGTCGACCATTTTTGTTAATAAATTTTCGGATATCTCCTTTATTCCCTATTTCTATTCTAGGGATACCAACCCTTAAAAATTATTCCCCTAAGCATAAGTCAGATACAGATAAAAAAAGAAAAAAAGACTTGTAGCTGTACTTTATATCCAAAAAAAAATTCGTAATCTTCTGTAACTTATTTGCGCAAAAAATTTGATAAAAACCCTGCGCCATGACTGGGACACTTTTAACTCTGGTAACATACCAGTACAAAATGCCAATTGGCACGTTCCCCCCCATTATATTTAAGTAGAAACCCTAAGAGTTGGCACCCCTATACACTTTTACTTTGGCTAGATGTCGTTATTTTGTTTTGTCATAGATAAATTACAAGCAAGATAATCTAATAATAAATAAATTACACAACACTAGCATGCGTCATACTTTCGTCCGCGAAAAACCAATTATTATAAATCCTTCATATATATATACATAAAGGAATTGAGCGGAGCATTTGAAAATACTATAGACACCAAATACATATTAAAAAAAATTTCTGAAATTTTGAAATCAAACGATTCAGCGGTATGATGTTTTTCACAGTATAATGGCTTTACTATCTTACTCTCTCTACAGTATAGAGGAAAATAAAAGCAAAACAAAAAGGAAATATACATTCGCGCTGTCGCTTATGCTTTAATATTTTATAAGACATGTGATATTGAAATATTCTTAAACAAGTGTTGAATGTTTCGTAAAAGGTGATTTATTTAAATTTTAAAAATATAACAAAGTTAAAAGTGAATTACTAGGGTGAGTATAATTGAATTAATGCATACAAACAATATATACTTAAATTTACAAAATATTTTGCAACTTCAATATTTTGTAATGAAATGAACAGTTTTATATATTGTATAGCTATGGAAGCAAGACCTTGATTAATTTGGAATTTTCGGAACATAAACTTTCATGGCATGTACATAATTACGAATAATTTGCGTGCATTGACGAATTTTGCACCAAAAATGTTCTGTATTGCTTGCTGTAATAAGAAAATGTCGTTTGTATTGTTATTGTATGCATAGACCAAAAAGTTATACATATGTAAAGTGAATCGATACTTAAAAGTGGCAAGGCGTGGCAAATGTAATTAAAGTACATAAAGATCCCCAAAGTTCATACAAACCTTGAGAAACAATTGTAAAATGTTTTTTTATATATTTTTTTAAATATTTATTTTGTTCGCGACGAGACCTCAAATAACACACTAGTAATAATATAAAAAGAGATTTCTATCTCATTAAAATTACCACTAAAACGGCTTATAGGCTAAAAATTATATTCTAGGCTCTAGTGTTGGAATCAATAACACCGCCTAGACCAGGTAGTACACTAGGTCGTCCAACAAGGTACGAGTCTATTTGACGGGCTGCCTGACGACCTTCTGTTATAGCCCACACAACCAGGGACTGGCCACGACGGCAATCTTTCCAAAAAATATATATATTTAGAGTTCAATTGAAGTTTTTTTTTAAATCAAAACCTACCTCCTGCTGCAAATACTTTAGAATTGGAGGTACCATACATTCCATTGCAGACCTTAATGTTTCCACGTGCATCCAACTCTAAGGCCAACTCATTGGGTATAGTTTTCTCTGGACCCAAAAAGCCCATAGCCAGCAATATTAGATCGGCATTGAAAGTTTTTTCGCTACCTTTCACTTCTATCATTTTCCAATGACCTACCTCGTTTTTTAACCAATTTACCTGTACTGTCTTGACTGCTTTAATGTGACCAGTGCCGTCATCAATGAATTCTTTGGTAGTGGTACAATATTGCCGTGGATCATTTCCCCATTTTACACGAACTTCCTCATGGCCATAATCAACTCTGAAAATTAGAAGTATTTTATTCCTCTATACGTGGATGAAAACATTATTAAAACATATACGGTAAAAAATAATTTAAGAAGATTAAAAGTTTATAGAAGGATAATATGTAGTGGCGCCTTCATATTAAGTTGTTATTAAAAATGATACAAGTGCAATAGCCGGGCAAGACCGTTTACACCTTTAGGTCGTACTGGGCAAATACGGACAAAGTCCACGCCCACAATCTCAAATTTCGCCGAATTTTTTTGATCAGTGTATTCAAATTCCATCTCCTTTCTTTAACGGAATATTCCTTAAAAACCATACCGTTTTATACTCACCGAAATACTTTGGGCCACTGCGGCCAGGGATTATCATTTGCTCGAGATTTGGGTGGTTCTGGTAAAATCTCAAATGTAGTAATACTTTTAGCACCCTGACGTAATGAGGTGGCAATACAGTCACAACCAGTATCACCACCACCAATAATAATGACGTTTTTGTTAGCGGCCGATATGATATCGTTTTTGCCACCCAATTGTTTTTTTTGTTGAGCCTCCAAAAATTCCATAGCAAAGTGTACACCTTTCAGTTCACGATTGGCCAACGGAAGATCGCGTGGCCAGGTGGCACCAGTTGTTAAAAGTACAGCATCATATCTAACGGGAACAACAACAAACAAAATACCAAAAATTAATTTGAATTTCATTCAATTTTTGTAAATTTATATTCTTTGTACTCTTTAAGTAATGATGCTGCCGGTACATCTATTCCCACATGA
The DNA here is from genome assembly GCA_949710015.1 of Crataerina pallida. NCBI lineage: Eukaryota > Metazoa > Arthropoda > Insecta > Diptera > Hippoboscidae > Crataerina > Crataerina pallida. Next base: position 30,113,457 of record OX453292.1, read on the forward strand.
ACATTGGTACGAAATTCAATACCCTCCTCAGCCATTAAGTCAACGCGTCGTTTAACCACTGCTTTAGACAATTTCATAGTAGGTATACCATATTGTAGGAGGCCACCCACTCTATTATTACGCTCAAAAACGGTCACAAAATGGCCGGCTCGATTCAGCTGTTGAGCTGCTGCTAAACCAGAAGGACCCGAACCCACTATGGCCACCCGTTTACCAGTACGTACCGCAGGTATTTCAGCCTTTATCCAACCCTTTTCATAAGCATGATCGATTATGGCGCATTCGATGTTTTTAATGGTTACCGGCAATTCGGATATGCCCAAAACACAGGAACCCTCACATGGTGCTGGGCAAACGCGACCCGTAAATTCGGGAAAGTTATTAGTTTGTAATAACTGGCGCAAAGCCTCTTTCCAGTCATCATGAAATATCAAATCATTCCACTTGGGTATAATGTTACCCAAGGGACAACCATGTGTATTTGATTGACAAAATGGGACACCGCACTCCATACAACGGGCTGCTTGCATTTTTAGATTTTTACGGACATGTGGAAAGTTATATACTTCGTCCCAATCTTTCTGCCTTTCAATGGCATCACGGTACGGAGCTTGTTCTCGTTTATATATAATAAATCCCCGCGTCTTGTCCAAAACACGCTCGGCCCGTTTTTGTTCAAGTGCTATGTCACGCACGGCCTCCTCAATATCTTTAATAATTGGTTCATGGTGATTAACTGTATTACCGTTAGCTTGAATCATTTTCAAATCCGTTGGATTCGGAATTCCAATTTTATAGCTCTCATTAATTTTAAGAGCATTTTGATAATCATATGGGAAGACTTTTACAAATAAATTTTGCTCCTCTCGCCAATTTTCCAATATATTACGGGCTATTAAAGAACCCGTCTTCTCATGGAAATCTTTTAGCAATTCTTTGACTAGTTGTATGTCCTCGGGTATTTCTAATGGTAATAGTTCGACTAGTTCTGTGTTAACCTTAGCTCGAAACGAACCATCAATATCATAGACATAAGCTATACCACCTGACATTCCTGCGGCAAAGTTTCGACCGGTAAGACCCAGTATAACTACAATACCGCCAGTCATGTATTCACAGCCGTGATCACCAACACCTTCTACCACAGCCGTAACACCCGAATTACGTACGCAAAAACGTTCAGCTGCAATGCCACGAAAATAAGCACGTCCTGCGGTAGCCCCATATAAGCAAACATTGCCAACTATAACATTAAGATGTGACTCAAATGTGGATGTGTCAGGTGGCATTATAACTACAGTGCCGCCACATAAACCTTTACCCACATAATCATTTGCATCGCCTTTCAGTACCACATTAACTCCATGCGCTAGAAAAGCGCAGAAACTTTGACCGGCCGAACCCTCCAAAAAGATGTCAATAGATTTACCCAATGGAAGACCCGCTTCTCCATATTTTCTAACGAAAGTAACATAAAATGAAAGTTTAAGCAAACAAATCTAACATTTTACCATAATATTAAGTAAAATTTTGTAGAAAATAGAAATTTTTATGTTCAGATTCAGAATCAAAATCTGGATCGATTTAACCATGTCCGTCTGTCTGTCCACTTGTGCAATTAATAAAAATCTTTAACAAGTGAAGTCAAAATTTGGTCCATTTCCAAGTCATACATAACTTACTTTGCAATATAGTAACTAAGTGTTGATCCAAATGCTCTCTCCTCGTTGTGTATACGCATATTTAGTACAATGCTATCTTGGGAACCCTCTAAAATACCTTGAGCTTTGTCAATTAAGTAATTATCCGATCGTTTATCTAATTGAAAGTCTTGAACAACGGAACCGCCCACCGTATTAATACCGGGGCGTAGTTTTAATGCATCTTGTAACAGAAGCGATAAATCTAAGGAAGTTGCCTTAAGTGAGCGCTTCTCGCTAATTCGTAATAAGTCGGTGCGGCCGATTAAATCTTGGAATTTTCGTATACCCAAGTTAGCCATAATTTTACGAATCTAAAGAGAAAGGTGGAGTAATAATGCATCAGGCTAATCTACAAAAACTTACATCTTCCGCAAGCATAAAAAAGAAATTGATAACATGTTCGGGTTTACCGGTAAACTTTTTGCGCAAAACAGGATCCTGTGTGGCAATACCCACAGGACAGGTGTTTAAGTGACATTTACGCATCATAGTGCAACCTAATTCGAAGAAACAAAATTAAAATGTTATTCAATAATAGATAACGGTAACTTTAGTCTCAACTATTCATTCAAAACATTAAAGTGTAGCAAAAATTTATTAAACTAATACGAGCGCTCATAATATTCATCGCAATTTAATCCTCCTTACGGCGACATATATACACGTTCAACTGGCATTTTATTATTTTCTTTGAGAAAGCAACTAAAAAGACTTACCCAGAATAATAAGGGGGGCGGTACTAAAACCGAATTCATCGGCACCTAAGCAAGCGGCCACAACAACATCAAACCCAGTACGCAATTGACCATCCGCTTGTAGGATGACTCTGAACAGCGTTGTCAAAATATATAAAATTAAAATAAGACAATATTAACTAACTTTCAACATCCGTGATATGATTTAAGTGGATAAAAATTACTAATATGCTTTAGCTGTAGAGTCGTGAGACGTACACAGCCACAGATGATGTCGACGTATCTACATAGATATTCATGTACATACAAGGAAACATGACTACACTTGAGAAAGGCGGGTAAACAAGCGATCATTAACGATATTTTGCGAACAGGGAGTTAGAAGTAAGCAGTAAACCTTCGAAAAGTGCGGATATGAAGTTGTGAGTTACGTTACATTGTGATATTACGTAACACAAATGTGGAGATTTGTTTGGAGGATGACGACGTGTAACGTTTTTAACACATGATCGAAATGATAACATGTTTACAATTTGACATTATCGCCTAATGACGTTAGCAAACATTTCGTTCAAACATTCAACGCTCACTTTGAAAAGACACACACACTGATGATTCAATTGATGACAAGCCTGCTCGGAATGTTGCAAATAGATCTTGCTGTATGATTTCGTTTTTGTTATGCCTTCTTTTCTCTTTCATTCATTTTCATTCATTCATTCCTTTATTCCATTTGTTTCTTTTTTACTATCCTTGTGTCCTTAATGCTTCTCTAGAAGTGGATTCGTGCGTGCTTTTGTGTGTGTGCTCATTTTGCAAGCGTTTTTGTGTTTACTCGGAAATGTTTTTCTTTTGTTTACGATTGGGAGAAATATGTTTCTATCACCCGACGCGTTTTTCTACTTTCTCACTTTTCGAGTTAAATTTTTCTGTTCTATAACTCTCCAGTTTTCGTCGATAACTAGTTATCTGGATAGTATAATGTAACACTCACATTTTAACTGGATAACCCGTTGGTTAACGATTTGTTTTTGGAAACATTTTTGGCTTCTAAATATCGTTAGTGTTGAGAACCAAAACATCTGAACATTAAGATGGTATATGAAAGACTTACCTTGAGCGTAAATTATTTAAAACCAGTACTTGATGTGTCTCAGCGATACCTAATTCCCAAGGTAAACCAGCATTTTTAATACCAGTCCACGAACTAGCACCTGTGCCACCATCATGACCGGATATAACAATATGCTCCGCTTTACCCTATGAACCGAATCCCGTTTTAAAATTTATATCGAAATAATTATAAAATACAGCTGACTTTACCTTGGCTACCCCTGAAGCGACCACTCCAACACCAACTTCAGACACTAATTTAACACTTATACGCGCCTTGGGGTTGGAACATTTTAAATCGTATATCAATTCAGCCAGATCTTCAATGGAGTAGATGTCGTGGTGAGGTGGTGGTGAAATCAAGCCTACTCCCGGCACTGAATGTCGTGTCTTAGCTATATCTTTTGTTACCTTATACCCGGGTAATTCACCACCCTCACCCGGCTTAGCACCTTGAGCCATTTTGATTTGTAAATCATCCGCGTTCGCCAAGTAGGAGGCAGTAACACCGAACCGTCCTGAAGCTACCTGTTTTATTGCTGATCGACGGCTGTTTTCTGGATCTTGATCTGCAAAATTTTGTGCATGAAAAGTGTGACTTCCCTTTAGCTGTGTCAATTTATTTATTTATTTTAAATATGATAATATTTGGTACATATTTAATGATTTTCGAGATCTCTTCATATATAATAAACCCTAAATATTTTAAAGATTCTATCCGTGTGTGGAAAACATTCTTAAAATTAGACTTAAACCAATTTTAGCATTTGTACACAAATCTTGAATAGAACTTACTTAAATAGCGATCGGAATTTTCACCACCTTCTCCAGTATTACTTTTACCACCAATACGATTCATTGTTATAGCCAGAGTTTCATGTGCCTCCAAGGATATACTACCGAAACTCATAGCACCAGTAGCAAATCTATTCATTAGAATGTGAAATTAAATAAAGAAAAATACAACAAAGTTCTCCCTCACCGTTTTACAATTTCACTAGCTGGTTCCACCTCCGCTATATCAATCTTCTCCCGATCCGTGGTAAAGTCCAATTGTCCTCGTAGCGTACATTTTTTTACACTGTCTAGGGTGGTTGCTTTGAAAGACTCAAACGCATTTAAATTGTTACTAACTGCGGCCTCTTGCAAACTAGCAATGGCTGCTGGTTCATTAATATGGGCTTCACCACCACTGCGCCAGTGGTACTGCCCTGGGTTACGTAAAATGCGCGTATCCGGTGATACTAGGCAATATGTCATTTCATATCGTTCTAAACTTTCCCGTGCAAATATATTCAAAGTAATGCCACCAATACGTGATGGGGTGCCGCGAAAGCATTTATTAATCAATTCTTCACCTAAACCGACAGCTTCAAAGATTTGGGCACTCTTGTACGATTGTAAAGTACTGATTCCCATTTTGGCCATTACCTTTGCAATGCCCGTTTCAATAGCCTGCGAGTAAGCATTATAGATTTGCTTATTAGAAATCTCTTGACTGATTACTCCGTCATTGCTTAAATTTTGAGCCAATTCGAAAGCTAAATATGGACAGATGGCGTCTGCTCCATATCCTAATAAAACGCAAATGTGATGGACTTCACGAGCCTCAGCTGTTTCCACAATTATACCAACTTTCATGCGTTGATATGTTTCAATCAAGTGATGATGTAAGGCGCCCAACGCAACTAAAGCTGAAATCGGAGCCCGACGTTCGCCCGCATTGCGATCCGATATACAAAGTAGTTGATAACCGGAAGCCGCTGCTTTAGCACCCTCGCAACATGTACGCTCAATGCAATCTACATAACCCTGAATCCCCTCTGTGAAGGGGAATGTAATATCCAAAATTTTGGTTTTCCAGCCACGATGGGTATTACGTTTAAGTAAATTAGTATTAGGTATGCTTAATATAGGATTAGAAAGCCAAATGCGATGTACTTGTTCGGCTGAAGGCTTTAATAGATTAGCCTCTGGACCGATAGGACATTCCATTGACATGACTACTTTCTCGCGAAACGGATCAATGGGTGGATTAGTTACTTGAGCAAACAATTGCTTAAAATAATCATAAGGTAGAGGTTGGAATGTCGACAGGCATGCCAAAGGAGCATCATTACCCATAGAACCTAAAGCTTCTTTCCTTGAGAAATAATGAGAGCAGAGAGCTGTTAAAAAAAGATCCTGAAATTATTTTGCGAGATGATAAGCTTACTTGTTTTTAATCATGGGCACTAGTAGCATATTAACCGTTTCATTTGTATATGCAAATAAGGCAAGGCGAGGGTCCACAATGCCATTGAATAAGGTTGGCCTATTTGCCTCAGAACTGGTACTACTGCAATCTCTATTTGATACATTGGCATTGCGTATTTCGTCCAAAGTAATCTACATAGAATGATATAATAATATGAATAATACGTTATAATGTTTTTCTATAAAATTACAAATAATACATAAATAAAATTGTTACTCCACTGGAAATGGTCATTTGAAATTCAGTCAATATATTCGAAATTTGGATATATTAATAATTAGCTACAATTCGTTTCATAATAAGTTTGACTTAGACAGAAATTTCGAAATCCCCCAAAAATCTCTAAAAAATTCTTATAAAATTGACATTTGTACGAACTCACCAGCTGTGTTTAATCCAGTTTCGATAATTTTAAAGGAAATAGAATTGTTAAAGAAGGAAATGGGATGGAGTTGTAAGAAGTTCTCTATACAAAGTATATTTATTTGATTTGATTATTTATTTACCTTTTGTTGTAACCACTCTGAATGAGGGCGACGTTTTGCTATATTGGCTTTTATTTCAACGTCCTGAATGAACTTTTTTTCCTGAGTATCAACCAGCAACATGCGTCCTGGTTTTAAACGACTCTTAAGTGCGACCTGTGATGGATCAACATCATAAACACCCACTTCTGATGCCATAACAAGTATGTTATTTTTAGTAATGTAGAAGCGAGAGGGACGCAAACCATTGCGATCTAATACAGCTCCTATAAAACGGCCATCAGTAAACGATATTAAAGCTGGTCCATCCCAGGGCTCCATTACACAAGAACTCCATTGATAAAAATCACGTTTCTCTTGTGGCATCGTTTTGTCATTTTGCCAAGCTTCCGGTATCATAGTCATTACGGCTTCCGGCAAAGAACGTTCACCGGCTATAGTTAGGAATTCCAAAACACAATCGAAACTTCCCGAGTCCGATAAGTTCGGTTCTACCACAGGGTATAGTTTCTTTAAATCATTCCCGAATAATTCGCTCTTCATTACACCCTCGCGACCTTTCATAAGATTTACATTGCCGCGTAAAGTATTAATTTCACCGTTATGAGCTATAACACGTAATGGATGAGCCCTTTCCCATGAGGGGAACGTATTAGTTGAGAATCGCGTGTGCACCAAAGCCATATAGGTTTCAAAAGCCTCATTCTTAAGGTCACTATAGTATTCCCAAAGTTGATCTGAAGTGAACAGACCTTTATAGACGATAGTTTTTGAAGAAAGGGAACAAATATAAAAGCGTCTGCCCTCTTTAGCCAGCTCATGAGTGGCACGCTTACGCAAAACGAATATTCGACAGTCAAAGGTCTCTTTATTCATCTCCGGAGGACGTACGACAAACACTTGTCGAGACAATGGTTCGGATTTACGCGCCACCACACCGATAGCATTCTGATTACACGGCACAGTCCGCCAAGTTAAAACTTTCAAACCCAAACTCTCTGTCAGATCATTAAACTCTTCTTCAGCAGACCAATTGGTTTTCTCGTCTAAATAGAAAATACCAGTAGCATAGTACCCTGCTTCAGGTAATTGTATATTTAGCGCCGATCTATGATGGAATTATTAAGAAAAACATTACGCAACAAAAGAAGTTTTGTAAACTTTTATAATCTGCATAAACTGTAGGTGTTTATAAACTTTGTCTACTAAGTATGTCATTCCCTTTGAAACACCCAGAAGGAAAGGGCGCGTACCGTGGAATGATAAACTTAGTATAATTTTGTGAAGAGTGTAATACTAATAAACTTACAAAGTTTTTAAATATAATCCGTGCGGTATAGATGCCAATACGCCGGCGCCATCACCCGTATCATTATCACAAGCACAAGCTCCACGATGATTCATCCGTTCTGATAAAGTTTGGGCATCTCGTAAAATCTTAAAGACAAACAAGTAAAACAAGTTCAGTGCGATATTTAAATTTTTACACTCGAAAATAAGGGGTGAGGTTCTTGAAACTCGATTCGATGCGTTTGCAATCGAATCGTCTTTGACTTATGTCGAAATTCTGAATACTAGGTCTAATTCAAGAATTTACATAGACAGAGAACATGAAATAATTATTGTACCAATTAATGGTACAATAAAATATCCGTGAAAAATAACTTGGGTTTAATCAATAAAGTAATAAAAGAATAATTAGTAGTATTCGGGTAGGTCAGTTGTTAGTAAACCGATAAATATGTAGTAAAGTAAAATGAGGCAGAATATGTACAATGTACACATATCCCCCATTTTACGCGAAATATATGTTCTTGGAAAAACCGTAAAAGTCGAGAATATACTCAAATATGCATTATTCAGATATTTGTTTGAATAAAAAAATAAATAAATGTACTTACTTTGTGAGAACGTTTTCCATCGATGGCCACAATGAAGCCAACACCGCAGGCTTCGTGCTCGTTTTGTGGATCGTAAAGACCCCGTTTTTGCGGCGCCTCCCATGGCATACTTTCCAGTTGATTAGACAGTCTTGAATAATTGTCGCCGCCAGCACTACTGTCTATAATTGTTTTCAACATGTTGTGTTTTTTATGTATAATTTGATGTTTTTCCGCTTCGTTCGCATGCTCACACTCTTCACTTTCACTAGAGTGGAGACTTTTTTTATTGTTGTCTTCGGATGTCTCAAAACATTTAATTTCCGCTTGATTTACTGATTTCTTGTTCGTTATTGCCGGAGCCATATATATATATTTTTTTTAACAAAATTGTGAAAAAGTTCTTTTACTTGATTGTGTACTTTTGTTCACTTATTGTTGTTAATATCCTTAGAAATTCTTTACTTAAATGTTACCCGGCACCACTTTCAGTAACACCGATCTATTCAGAATCAAAATATAAATCGATTCAACCATGTCCGTCTGTCCATGTAATTTAGTGCGCATGCTAATAATTTAATACAAGAATATGTCATGGCCTTGAAAAACACACTATTGAAAACTGAATTGAATATCTTTTATATATAAAATTATATGCTTTAATTTTGACCAGATTTGTTCCTGTTTCTTTTTTTGTGATTAACGAATGATAGGATAAATTGTGTTACTTGAAAGGTTGTACATTTGCAACTAAGCGTTATAGGGTATTAAATGAACCGACTATAACTTTTCCACTTGCTTTTGTGTGCCATATTAAATTTTAAATACAATTAGCGTCACTTGAACTCTATTTACAGTGGCATCGTTACGTTTGTGAACAACACACAACGATTCTCCTTCAACGATTGATATTTTCACCGTAACCAATAGTGTAGAAATCTAGATATATTAAGTAATTGTGATAAAGTCGACTAAAATCGACAATTTATTGTAATTACAGACACAACACAATACAATCTGCACCATTTTTCACTTAAACATGTAGCGGAAATAGTAGAACCCGTACAAGTAGAATATAAGAAGCTTCCGAGTCTCTTTTAAGAAGAAATATTCTACTTAATCTAAAAACATCCGCACATTCGTATTAGTGGAGAGTATGTGTGAAATTCTCTTTAGCAAAATATAACTTAGTTTGCCTATTTTTAATTCCTTCCTATTACAACTAAAAAATGACTTGTGCACAATTAAATGTATTTCTAACAACAGATAGATTAGGAGATAAATATTAAAACAACAAAAAGATGCAAAAACCTAGACAGAATTACAAATTGTTTACACGAAAGTATTTTCAACTGATAAGATTAAAAAAAACAAGTGAGCGCGCTATAGTCGCTGCACCTCTTGTGACATAGAGCATTTTAAACAGTTTTTGAGATATTTAAAAATTTTATAAAGTTTTGAAAATGAAAATATAGTTTGGATTGGAAAATCCTTTAGATGAATACGTAAAATCACATTTTTAAACGGCATTAGAAAGAGCAGAGTCCGCCCTTTCTATATATAGAAAATCATGGTGGTGGAGTCCGAGTTTAGGACTAAAAGTTTTTAGTTGTATTTAAATCCTTATTACCGAAACTAGAAGAACCAGCATGCCAAGTATATCTACACTATGTTCGAAAATCTTTATCATCAAGGAAAAGTGTTTTTTTAGTATGCCAAAGGTCAACGTACGAATAATGAACGATTTAAGAAATTCGTTTAGTTTGAATTGTGGTTCGAGTCCACTTGGTTACAAAAATTATTAATTATTATTATTTTTTTTTACCAATACTCCAAACACTAACCGTTATTATCCTGATGAAATAATTAAAGACGTCTACGCATTTCTTGCACTCTACCATGTTTTTTTTTTTTATGAACGTTGTTTTATAACGTTTCGAAGAATAGTTGGAAGTTTTTTTATATAAAATTATGTGGCAAGGACTAGCCATTACTGGCACATCTAAACTAATTATTACATAATTGGTGAAACTTAGTTGTGTGTAGGGTATTAATGAAATGGTCGCGTATAACCAACTGTAACAGTTTTCACTTGCTTTCATTTGAGATAAGAGCAGCAAATTGTTATCACATTAATTTTGATTTTATTTATTAAATTGTATATATTTCATTTCTACCTATAATAAAAACAGGCTGACAAACTGAAGTATGTACATATGTACATATATGGTATAATAAATGAAATGCTGCAACTCTCGTTTCACTTTAAGAAAGCATCAACAAAAGGTCATTTATTATAAATTATTAGATTTGTTAAGTTCATAGAGATGTGTGAGTGTATACTTGTCTGTAAGTATATGCAATATACCGAAATGGAATGTATTTATTTTAAAACGAATTTTTATTATATTTGTACTCGTACAAACCTGACACGTAATATTATATAAAACCCACCAAAAAAATTTAGTCAAGGTTAAGTTGGTATAAAATCATAAATAAGAAAATATTAAGGAGGATGTTTTATAGTTAAGCAAAAAGTTTGGATTATAAACAATATTTTATGTGTAAGATTTCCACGGTGCGCGTTTTATATTTTGTTCATTTTTTATGTCCACGATTTTGTTTTTCTTACCACACACATATTTTCACCACGGTTCTTTAAATTTCATTACATTGGACATATGAACTAACAGCCCAAAAATTAAAAGAGTATACAATGATTTTTGTTTACTTAGAGCTAAGGTATAAAAAAAAACGTAAATGTATTAGTACAAATGATTGACTTCTTTAAGGAAAACAGCAACAACAATCATTCAATAAAACTGCTGGCATAAATCACTGTGCTCATACGCACGTATATAATATCCAAAATACAACGGTAAAAATAATTTACAGAGAAACATGAAATACTCACGTACACACTACGCACTACGCACAACGCACGAGAATAAAAATATCAACATCAGATTTTCTTAATATAATAAAACAAAGTTACTATGGCGATATTTAGATACCGGCGTTATAATGCGAGAGAACAAAGATATAAAAAAAGCTATATTTAGCTTAGGCTAAATCTTAGGACAATAAAATTAAAGTCAAGACTGTCTATGACTTAGGGGCGGGCTTTTGATGCAATTTTTAAATGAAAAATCACTAAGAACCGGTTAAAACCTCTAAAATGTTGGCTTTTTATGTACACAGGCAAGAAAAGAGTCACATCTTATATGATATAAGCAAATAAGATATGACTCTTTTCTTGCCTGTGTATGATAATGATATATACTTTGGGGCAATGCTTCTGGTGTTACAAACGTTTCGATAAAATCATTGTTGTAACAAGTAAAAAATAGCTAAATTTGCTTAAAGTTAATCGGGGCAAGTTGGGGTAAGTTCTTGGTCTTATTGTATTCCTTGTTCATATACAAAACGTAAGCGGCTTGTACCGGTAATTACACTGTATGTTATATATATACTAGCACTGCGCACTCAATAATCGATCGATCGATTTTGTAAAATAATTATGTATATATAGTGGGAGATTTTTTATTAGTTTATCACATGAACAATTATTTGCATTATAGAAAATGAGACTTTCTTGGAACATGTATTAAAAAGAAAATTTCTCATTATAGTGTCGCTTACGGTGTATATGCGTATTACAAAGAAATTCTGTATATGGAAAAAAAACACATTTAGTTATTACTCGAGAAACTAATCTTTCGTTACAGTTTTTCTTCAAATTACATTCTTTATAAACGCTTCAATTTTCTATTTGTTTCATTTCAGTTGTTTAAAGGTATAATTAGCACATTTCACAGAAAATTCTTGTATATATACACGCACATATGAATTGTATTATATTCTCTTTTTATATATGTATTTATATTAAATCGCTGAAATGCGTATAACACCCGATTTTTTAATGTCCGCCTCCTTTAAAATATCGCACTAGACTGCACTACCGTATAAAAGAGCAATGAAGTTATATATATTAAAACTCATAGATTAGTCACAGATACTCAACTTATGATGTTCGATGTACGCGATATGCTAAATGTTTCGTATTATCTAGTCAAATTCACGAAACTCATTTATTTCGCATTCCAGTTGGTACATTCACCATTGCAAGTTTCGTATCCCTGTCAAAACAATTCACAAATATTAATAGTGGTTTTTTTTTTTTTTTATAATAAATTACTACATACATATTTCTATAAAAATTCAATCCAAAAAAACTTAGTTAAGTTGTTTAAGTTTTTAAGTGCTTCCAAAATAATTTTTTGGTTAAATTAAATCATTGCATTATGGAAAGAAACAACTGTTTATTACAATTATAATGCCGTTAACCCCTAAAAAATGTAAAATAAACAAATGTTTTTAAAATTATAGCCAAGGGTATGAAACAAACAAAGTCTAGATTCCTAATGGCTTTCATCAAATTTATTTAATTTTATTTATTTATTAGTAACAAAAAAGTGTTTTAGGCCACTAACACCGGTAATTTTTTTTTTAATGGCACAAAAATATTGTGTAACGATTACTATGTAAATATAATATAATAGTATAACATAAAATATATAACAGTTAATGTATTATGTGCCAGCATATAAAACATACACACAACATCAAACAGCGAAATTTGTTACACAAACCTGTGCTAAATTCAATAAAAAAAACATTAAATAAATTCTTATCAGTCTTCTCTCTCTTTCTCTTTCATATTTTCTTTTCCGCATTATCCGTATTTACATCTTTGTATAATTTAGTGCAGAGGCCCAAGCACATGTTTTAAGGCCCGAACATATATTTTGCATTCACGTGTTTTTTTCATCACTTTACAAATGTTGCTGTTAAATTGAAAGTCAAAAAAATTCTGCATTATGTTGCACAGGATTTAAATATATATAATCAACTCTGTTTTGACATATTAGTATTGCTCTGCAAACTATGTGTTCCAAAGTATATGTTTAGGTAATAAGAAACGTAATTTTGGTGATGGGATTTTTTCAATACATTTTTTCGTAATATAAATCTCTAATTGTCAAATAATAAAGCATTTTTCACATGCCGGTGAAAAGCAGGATTTCTTGTTTTCAGTAAAATATCTAGAAAAGTCTAAAATATTCATTAAATATCTGTATAAATATAAAATAATCTACTTGTAATCAATGGAATCAGAACAGTTTGACGGAATATTTTTGGCCATGGCTCAGAAACATAATGGCTTGCCTGAGGTAAAAAAATAAATTGTTTCAATAAAAAATTTATTTCAAGAAACATTTTATTATTACGAAAAAAAGTTTTTGGGCACGTTGGCAAGTTTCTTAAGACGAAAAAGCGATTTTTACGTGGGCGAGTGGGAACCATTGATACTTAATATTTTCCGCAAAGAGGCCGAACTGGCTCAGTCTGAATATAAGAAAAAATTACAGGCTCAAGAAGCGCGCCAAAAACTGAAAGAAGAAAAAGAAAGGGAGGAAACGGTTGCAGCTGAACGCGAAAAAGAGTTGTGCAGCAATAAAATATGTGATATTAGTGATGAAGAAGCCGCCCAGATTATTAAAGAGGAAGAGGAAAGGTATTAGCTACATAATAAGTTTTGAGATTAATAATTAGAGCATATTTTCCTTTGAGTAGAAAGCAACGAAAGCAACTTTTGGATGGTGCAGGAATACTAGTTAGTGGTGGTGATGGTAATGGAAGTTTCAATCCAGGAGAAAACGACGAAAAGTCTAAACCTATTGAGACAGTTGATGACGATTCGGAAAAAGACGATATTGGTAAATTGCTACCCAATGCGGGTAATGGGTGTACCTTAGATAATTACATATGGACACAAACTTTGAATGAAATTGAGGTAAGTGTAAAAGAAAATATTTCTGGATATCAAATTTGAGAGCATAAGAAGTAAAAAGTGTTATATTTGGCTTTGGGGTTCACTTTAAGACGTAAAATAAAACTTTTGATTGGAAACGGTTTTCATGTATTGTGGGCGGGTGTTATTTTTTTTTTTTTTTTTAATAAAAAGCCACAAAAGGATCTGACAATCTGATTTATAGCCCGTATCATTTGTAACGAAGAGTATATTAAGTATGTCCGAATGTTTGTAACTCCTAAAAAGCAAATGACACATGATTTCAATTATACAGATCGACTCAGAATCAAAATCTAAATGTAAATAATCATGTCCATGTACATGTGTGAGCAATCTAGGGGTTGCATTTTTAGAGAAGCAGCTGAATTTTGATACAAGACCATGTATTCTCTTAAAGAGGTACTTACTGAAAATGAACCGAATTGAACCATTTTTAGAACCCCTTCCCATATAAGATCCTATTATAAGGGAAAAAACGCTAGTTGTAAAGTTTAATAATAACTAAATTTGAACACGATCGGATGTTGTGGATATAAAAACGTCTATAACAAATCCATCTGTTTGACTGTTGCAAAATATCGCAGAAAAATATAAATTCGTAAGCACAAAATTGGAAATTAAAAAAAAAAAAACAATATCGAGCAAATGTTCTTATAAAGATTATTATTATTAGTCATGGTGTGAACTATTCTATGAATAAAAAAATCTTAATATGGAAATCAATTTATATTACATATTATTTTATATAAATAGATGATTTTTTAACAATACGTATTTAAGTTATTTCAATTAGACATATCACAGGGATCACAGGGTTTACAATACTTTTGATTATAATATAAAAACGTAAAAATCTTGGATACCCTTGAAAACGGTGTGCTTGTCATGTATGTATACTATGAGATACTTTATTACGTGCCCACACGTAACATATGAATATGGTGTATGTCTAAAGCTAAATGCGACCATTACTGCTTGCTTCTGTCCACTTAACTTAACTTAATGCTAACTTTGAGGCATTTCTCGAGCACGCACTGTAATTATATTAACAAAATAAAAAAAAGATTAATTTGTTAGTATCTCTGCGAAGTTGTACGCCTCCCTATCCCTAAAACATACTTTCCAATGCGTAAACCATACTCATGATGAGTATCAGAAATAATATGCTCATACTAGTGATTAACACCGTCACTTGGCGACCTCTATCGCAAAGACCCTTGTGGGGTTTCTTATTCGTTCCCGCTTCACCATTGATCATAGTGAAATGCATTGAGCTGGCTATTGATGCCGCATCCAAATCTTTGGCTTTATTAAAATGTAAATTATGATCTATGTTAACAATAGTAGCGCCCAGTTGGGGTTTTCGTTCTTGTTGTTGCTCATTTTCTATTGGATAATGTGTCCATTGTTCTGGGCTGTGTAATTCTCTTTCAGCAACTTGATCTTCATAAACTCTCATTACTTGCATCAACTTTGAATCAAAAGTCGTAGAAATAATCTGCTGTTCGGGTGGACGGTTTAAAGCAGTAATATAAACATCACTCCGTGGTGGCATATATAGTCGCAGTGGTGAATTGTAATGGTTGTCCAACAAGTTTTCGGGTTTTTGGTATATTGCTTCGAAGCGTTCTAAATTCGCTGCCGTCAAAAGCAAAGAACCCGACGTAGCACTCTGTTAAATAAGAAAACTTGCTATAAACTGTGAGCAACTATTGTGCAAGCACACATACCCTGGTACTATTGTTACTATAAGTACTGCTCTGAGACAATCGCGATCCTCTTTTTGTAGCATTCATTGTAGTTTGATTTGAATTAATCTTACCACCCATTTTCGTATGTGTTACCTTGGACCCGTACTGCTTATTTTGTTGATGATAATGTTCTGGCTGAACAGTAGTGTTGTGCGTTGGAGGCGGCAGCTTTAATGTTTGTAGTCCTTGTTGACATTCCTTTCTCCATATTGTAGATGATGATGTGACAGAAGACTGTGCTACTATTGTCGCTCTTGGTATATGCCAATAATCATACATGATCAGAATCTGAAACAAGTTAAATTGTTACACTGGGTCAAAGAAATATATTTTTAATTTTTTTTTGGTTAAAATAATTTTCTCACCAAAAAATGTTTCAAGAAAGAAAGAAAAATATTCTTTCGCGAAAAATATTCTACGAATAGAACCATTGTGCTTTCCTTCCCGTTACATTTTTTGACATGTTTGTGTCCATTTTCATCTCTTTCTCTTATACTTTTGTTTGTGTTCAAAAGAGAAAACATTTTCAAGAAAATACTTTTAAGAGCTGATAGCCTTGCTGCTAGTGCTCTTTGAATATCACTTAGCCCGAGAATTAACTTCTCTGTCTAACCTTAATAATAATAATAATAATTTTTCACTGTCGGTTGTTATTGCGAGAACAAAAGGAATATTTTCTATTTGACACACGAATACAGTATTGTTAGATGGCCAGACAAACACAGCTAGCTTGACTCGGTATTCCATGAAAATAAAAATTTTAATGATAATTAATGATAGAACTGATTTAAAAAATGCACTTTTCTTTTTGGATCATTTCTTGGACAATAAAAATAATTTTTCTATTCTTCCGGAGAACCAAGAACCGAAAAAAAACAAAGCATTGACAACAATGCTTTAATGTCTGAACACCTCTCAGTAATAAAATGCTTTATTATGAATTTTTAGCACGGTTTGAGGAGCGGGTAGCAGTGGCAAAAATTTCAGGAAGAAATAACGCTCACTATTGTCTGTTATCCGACCGAGCCCATTTTTGGCACATCGATGGAGGATAGAATTAGAAATGCGTGTACCAAATTTCTACTTCATATAAATAGATGGTGGGGTGTCTGTACAAAATGTCAGCTCAATATCTCAGAATTTTCGACTTTTCCTTTTTTCCACTGTTTACGTATCGATTGATTAGATTTAGTTTGCTATCTCAGTTTGCCGATCAAGCATATATTTCATAGAATGTCTGGCGCTTTGTTCTGGTGATTACAAACGGAATAACGAACCGAATAAACCTCCTTTACTATATGAAGCATGTAAAGACAATATATCATTATTCAAAGAATAATTATAGAAAGATGGAATACTAAAGAAACATAAACATAAGGTAACGCACTGTAGTTTAGTTTTAGCATATTTAATTCCGGTCACATAGATTTCTTATTAGTCACGGCCACTAGTTTAAAAGGCAAAGTACAAAATATAAGTCAAGACAAGGCATTACAAAAAATGGTGCGCTTGCTTTGATATTGTACTACTAGTACCGGTTTCTCTCTAAATCTGTACGAATGCAACCGCAAAGGCACAAAACTAATACTTTATTGAAAAAAAAAAAAATGTATAATAATTATAAAATTTCATGACATCTGATATCTTACTTGTTTGTATTATTATTTTTTTTTTTTTTATATAGAAAGATTGTAGTAGTCTGCTATATAGTAACAAAGAGTTTTTCGCAAGTTCTCTAATTTCTATTTTATTTTACGTGTTAGTGTTGAGTTTAAATTGTTTTTTTGTCAAACATCACGAAAAATGTTTGGTGGGAGACCTTTTTTGGGCGATCGATGTTACAAGTTTCTGGTCTTCTCCAAAAAAAACCCAAACTTGCAGCTTTTTGTCGGACTGTAATAGCGTACAATTGATTCCGAAAAGGTAGAACTGATCTAAGCGACAACAAGAATTCAACTGAGCGTTTAACATGGCTTAAAGTATAACTCGTTTTGTTTTAGAGGGCAACACTCATAGAATAGACATGGGAGCGAAAATGTTTTGATAGGGAACATGTTTCAGGGCGTACTTGTACATGGTTTAGCAAACTTTTTATATGCATTTAGCATTTTATCATTTTGTACCGTAGCTATGTAGCATTTTTTACTCTCCCCAATCTTCTACATTCACAAGAGGCTTGTACAAGAGAGAAGATCATACAAAAAAGCCAGCTTTGTTTTTACGTCTATTAAAATAACGATAGTGCACTTAAGCTCCAAACATATCTTCTGCAGTGTATTGTTACAGCAGTCGGAGTAGAATGATTGAAGAGAAAAAACAAATCAAATAAATATTTTTATGTGAACGGACGATATTTTATTTCGAAAAAGTCTCCCATAGAGTTTAGAGAGGTTTATAAGATTGTTAGTAAATTGAGGGCGTGCCTATTAACCGACGTGGTCGGATTTGATGCTATATACTTTGTGAGGTCTCTAACGTCCCTTTCTGGGTGTTGCAAAGCCTCGGGTTAAAAGTTTGGGACGTCATTGCGGACATGTCTGTCCAATTTTGCCTAATTATGCAATAAGTTATCGTAAAAAAATTCGAAGATTACTTGTGCCTATATCTCAATTTTGCGGCCGTGAGAGTTTCAATGCATAGAAATTCACACGGACAGATGGACAGGATGGGAGTTCTGCGGAAACTTCGTCCCCTTCTGGTACTTAACATAATCAAGACTTATGAAAACATTCGATCAAATGGCTACACTTTTGTCCATTGTCACGAAAGATGAATAATAAGGTTGTTGATATGTTAAATGCTTATTCTTAATACATTTCTCTGTACACAGACGAGTATTTATATTTAAATGTAAATATGAAAAGATTTGAAAAATTTCTATTATATGTATGGTAGCATATATCAAAAAAACCCAAAAGATTGTAATACATTCGATACATACATTTATACATTTCTTTTACTAAATAATTAATTGAAATTCCTTAACAAAAAGACGATAGTCTGATTTCTTCTTGGTTTTTTTTTTTTTTCTTTTACTCTATTGCTGAAAAGAATAAAGAGCTCTAAGCATCGACATCACTGCCTGGTACCCAAAACAAATGTTAACTTTTAACCCTATAAAAAATTAAATAAAACACACACATGTACATCTTCTCAAATGTAAATAGAAACGAAAGAAGGTCAAAAACTATAAATCTTTAAATGAATTGGTTTAGGAACTTAATTAGGTGTATGTGTAGGGCTATGTGGAGTAAGAATTTGACAATGAAGAAATTTGTGTACTGAACTGTATTCAGCCGAGTTAAATACACCTATTGTATGCGCGTCACTTTGGTATGACCTCTAAACGTACCATATACTCTCGATTTACAAAAAAAGCATACCCAGCATAAAATTTCACTTGCTAACATACCTATGAGACCAGATGAGAAAGTTTTCTATTCACCACAAATTTGCACGCAAATAATTAACAATTTTTTCTGATTCCTCCTTCTAAGTGTTGCAAACTGACAAACTTTATTTACCTTCATATTATCTGTAGGGTATTTCTCTTAAGCCTGGCTCAATCTCCTGTGATAAAATTTGCTATGAAGATAGTTGTAGATAGATAGCAATTGGTGGCAACACTTTTCATATTGAACGTACTTGTTTTAACAACAAACAATAGTTTGATGAATTGTCGATATACTCGTATATTGCTTTGTGCCTTTCATCCCAGAAGTAGTCACTTCCTACCTTTGTGTCGTGTTTCTTTTATACAATAATATTTGTTATTGATTAAAAAAACTATCTAGGCACTCACTGACCTTGTTTGAAAAAATACATAAATTATCAAAGTCGAGCACGCAACAATATTTTATCTAAACAAATACTATCACATTTATGGTTGTGGTTCACTAAATTAGTCATTCCATTTAGATATATCACAAGAAAGCTTCAGGGACATCTTAATACATATATTGATCAGTCAGAATGTTCTTTTTTGCTTTTCTCTTTCTTGAGATCATTGACGATCTTGCTTCAGTATTCTCGTTATAAGAATTTTTTAAACGAATAGTCTTTTGTGGTCACAACCGAGAAAAGTTTCTGTGACTTATATTTGGTAGAAACCAATCGAATATTTCTTTCTTCATTCTAACTACCGTGAACGAATTATTTTTAATACTTTAGTGTAATGATTTTTTGGCTTAAGTAATAATGATCGGTACACTAAAGGATTCATTGTATAAAATTCCATTGTATCGGGCCTTAAGTAACAAAATAAATTTTCTATTTTTTGAAATTAGTTTTATAAGTACAAATATATTTTATAGTACTAATATAGTTTAATTTATACAATAGTTAATTAATTTTTTTTGTGTATGTAGGTCAAAATTCCATTCAATGTAACATTTCCTCTACGTGGCCGTGATTTGGTGATTGATATACGTAAAAAGTCACTCAAAGTAGGATTGAAAGGCCAGAAGCCCATCATTGACGGCGAGCTAAGGCATGAAGTGAAAATAGAGGAATCGCTTTGGGTAATACAAGATAATAAAGCTGTACAAATAAACTTAGAAAAGGTGAGTCTTTGAGTTCTTCTCTTCTTCTCTCAATGTTTATACTGTAGCGCAGTAATTAAATTTGAAATTCGACCTTGTCACATGGACAGACCTTTTCTTATATTTCTGTCTCTCTCTATCTCTTTCACTACGAAAGAGAAATCTCTCGTGAGTATTAAATACATTATATTTTAAGGCGTTCTGACCTCTTTAAAGTGGGGTAAAAGGGTTCTATGCATTTATGTATATAAAGCCAATTTTTTAAAATTTTTACTTTACATATTACATCGTTACATATGATATTTTAGGAAAAAAAGCACTTTTTCTCAAAAATATTGTATTATTACATATAAAAATATAGGTTAAAAGTATATATATTTAAAATCTGGAACTCAATAGCTTTCGTTGGATATACAATGCGTATTAATTTAGGAATTTTAATATTATTTTGCACAAGAATCGTCATCAGCTCCTTCAAGTAGCATTATATTTGCTGAGGGGCGAGCGCCAAAAAATTAAATGTAATTTATGATCACGAGGGAGTCTTCTCTCTCGTCAAATGTAACATTTTGAATATTGTAGGCGTATTTAGTCAAATAAATTTAAGATACTTATTCGAATTATTTTAAAAAAGTAATATTATATAATGATGCTCCATGAGTAATCATGTCGTCGAAGTGTGTTTACTTAATTGTTTTGTAAATCAACAAAAAAAAAAATATTCTTCAAGGTTAATAAAGTGAATTGGTGGGATCGTCTGGTAATGGCTGATCCGCCTATTTCAACCAGAAAAATTAATCCGGAGCCTTCCAAGCTCTCCGATTTAGAAGGTGAAACTCGTAGTTTAGTGGAGAAAATGATGTACGATCAACGTCAAAAAGAGTTGGGTCTGCCTACCAGTGAGGATCAAAAGAAAATGGAAATTTTGGAAAAGTAAGCCCTAAATTTTGATCTAAACCAAATCTAAATTTTTACTTGTTTTGCGCCTTTACCTTTATAGATTCAAACAACAACATCCCGAAATGGATTTTTCAAAGTGTAAATTTAATTAAAGAATGCTTTCATGCTTTCTCTACCTTGGTAAGCGGACTATATACTACGTTTGTCATTCCGTTAGCCATTTAAAGCAATAAACATCATAACTCTTTAGATTATTTACGCGTTTATCATCAACAGCATCATGTAGCAATTTTACAAGTGTAATAATATCGCAAATTATTGTATGTATGGGATTATCTTTCATTATTTATTATAAATTTAATGTCGAGTCTTTTACATTAAAATGTAAATTTCTTTTGAAAATAATAAAGGATAAATACTTTTTTTCTACAATAAATATGTATGTGGTATATATATATAAAAGTTGTTGATCTGTAAGTACACTCGCAAACTCTGCTCTAATTAAGAAATGATTTAGAACGGAGTTCTGTATGTTTGATGTACTTTGGGTAATTCGCATGTCCAGAATTTATAAAAAAAAATCTCAATTCGGTCAGTATGTGACAATAACTCTCAGAGTTGCAAAAACTCCTCACTTGCCAGAAATATTGATTGCTTTAGTTAATTTTTAGACGATTTTTAACCACTTTTTAAATAGATTTTTACTCGCAAAATTCCATGGACGGGCCATGATACATAAGCGTCATTATCAGTTACACATTTTATTTTAAAGCCATAGAGGAGCCGCATATAACTTTTTTTCTTGTTTTAGAAACAAGTTTGTTGAACTCACACAACACTGATAGCCGGAATGCAAAATAAACCGCATTCTTTAATCAATCGTAACAAATCAAAAAAAGCAAATAAAAGGCATACCAACAAATCCGGGAGCCTACAGTTATAAAAAATATATAAAACGCAGAGAGAGAGAGAAATAAAAAGATTAAAAACGTGACAGAAAACTAGTTAAAAATGGTTGAAGAGTATACTGCTCAGCATTGTACTGCCGAACTAACCAACACCAGAGGGGCATTCAGACTGAACGGCCTAAATGAAACAGTATTACATTAGAAAATCCCTCGAGGGTTATGTATTGCTTTATATTTTTGCCGATTTTAACTGTGTTTGGAGGTCTGAATCGAAATATGAAATCAACTGTAGTTTTCTATGCTATGGATGCTTAAAAATATGGCTTTGGGTATGTTAAAATATAGGCAAATTGTTACTAAAAAAAAAAAAAAGCAGTTGCCTTCAACATATAATATATAGGCGCGTGCATATAATTGGGATAATTCTATCTCAATTCTTACTTGGTTTTTTCGTGTTAACTGGCGGCCATTATCAATATAGTTTTGAGAGTATATTTATGCGTATATATACATATATTGTACGACGACCTTCACCTCACTATTAATTCTTTATGTTTTCATAATAAGCAATTGTTGGTGTTGTTTTCGTTATTTACATATCTATACTCTATACTTTAGTGATAATGATATACTAAGTTTGGGAGTCGGCTTGTGATATCCACCCACTTCATATGAACACGCCAGACACCACATGGAATTATTGTAATATCTGGTTAAAGATTTTATTTAAATTTTTCTATGGAGATATTTATAAACAAGAAAAATAATTAAATTTTAGGGCAAAACTTACAACTTAGAGTCAGATTCTGAAGAAAAAAAGGAACCTTTTTGGGGTTTTGATTAGTACAAGTTTTAATAAAGAACCCAAATACATTCCATGTCAACATGGCTTCACGGAAGATAGATCAACTCCTACTAAACTTCATCGTTACATTAGACCTTATGTGCCGCACATCTGCTGACTTTTCCCATTACAAACAGATCCAATAATATATACATTAATATATACAGATCTTTAAAAAGCATTCGATGGGGTCTATTTAACCCATTTAATTTACAAGCTTAATTGGTTGAACTTTCCGGAAAATTTATTCTGGTTTCTAAATTATTTTTACGGTCACACGCGCAAGGCTTGTTATCAACTCCACCTTTTCTCAGGAGATCTCAATGCCGCCCTATCAACTGCTTAATCCTTCTTGCTCAGTTTAACAATTCTATCAATAAGATTGAAAGCATATTATGACAGTGATTGTTGTCAAACGGTTTTTCTTTTTCTTTGTTGTAAAACAATCATGACTCGTTTATAATGGTTTTTATTTAACATCAAATTTTAAATATTTTACATGTTCTTCTTCTTTTTCTTTACTTAATTATTTACTAGTCATTGTTGTTATTTTGTTGTTGTTGTACCTTTTTAAATTCTGTACAATATTCTAACTTATTTTTAGCTCTTTAGCTATGTTATTATATATGTATGAGTTTAATTTTATAATTAAATTTAGAATTGCTTTGTTATTTATTATTTTAACTAATTGAATAAATAAATAAAAAAATACACCTAATTCTCTTTTTGCACGATTTTTTTTACACGCATTTGATTTAATACGATTTTCAATATTTTTTTAGGTCTGGAACCAATCTACTATACTTCGTTTTAGCCAATATTTTCTTTTATACGAATTTTTTGGGAACGTATCTATTGTGTAAAAAGAAAATTAGGTGTACAGAGGTTGGCTTAGATCTAAATATGTTGAAATCGATTAGAAATGGGAAAGATTTTTTTTTTTTATAGATTTAGTATATATTTAGCCTGCGTGTTTATATATCATTCATTTAGTTGTTGGCTATATTGATCCGTACAGGAAATGCACATAAGTACGTAATTACTATCATTATAACAGCTGCCTATCAGCACAGATAATGACTTTGTTAGCGTTTTTACTCATACACTTTTATTATCCATATTAATGTATAATTCAAACATATTTACAAAATCACGTGTGCAATGAGTAAAAGAAATCTGCGGAAATAAGTAAAACAGCCATTCGAAGCGCACTTTAAATCGTGTACATCAGAGTAGAGGTTATATTTTGCAATAGTTATGGGCGCCATTTTTTATTTACACTTCTATTATGGTTTCACTCTTACTTGAATTATTTGTGAAAGTCATTCTAAAACGTATTTTATGATGAGCGTGGTAAATCTCTCACAATATAAGAAAAATATTTACAGTAAGCCCTGTCACTACCACTCAATCATATTTATGTGCTAATGTTATTTTCTTGATGTTACAAATGTTTTGACGAACTGCATGAACTTCCCTTATTATTATATAAGATTATAAAAAACATGCACCAGGTATGTACTAATTATTTGAACCTTGAAATGTTTATAGTTTTTTATATGAAGGTTAGCAACGAGCAGACAGCAATCAATGTTTCGTTACTTTTCTTAGCAATTTAAAACAATAGTGGGATTGGATTATAACCCTGCTTTTCATGTTTTTCTTTTCGCTACAAACCTAACTTCAAATGATCACAGCTACCGTCCCAGTGTTTGGCTATTGCCTTTGCCAAATGGCGAATTTTATGAAAATTCAATTTTGAATTTTTGGAACACATGGTACAGTGCCTTCACAGTTACAAAACTATCAATATCATAGGTATAGAGTGAAAAACCTTCAAGTATTGTTCAAGAACAAAGAATTATTATATAGTATTTTAAAAAAATATAATAAAAGGGAACAAAAAAATTTTACACGTTACATTTTTATTCATGTAATGTTTCATTTTTAACTCCAGTCAGGCCACCCAAGATTTGTTTTATAAATTTACGCAACTCCAAAGGATCTCTTTTATTGAAGTCATCCATAACCGTTTGAAATTGTTCTTTTAAATTGTCAGAAATGGAAGTTGTGACGTGCTCCTTGAATAAGTTGGTTATAGGAGATAAAATAATTTCCGAAATATCTCGCATTAAATTACTGTGTTCACCCAAATGAACTTGAAGTTTGCGAAATTGTATCATGCGGAAGTCATAGACTAGCATTTTGTAGTTTCTCACATCAAGACCCAAATATAAGTACATTATACTATCTTCCATGAAGCCGATGACATTGCCAGTGCCTGCAATTGCTAGCAATCTCAATACAAAATCATATTCAAATTGCAGATAGCTCACGTTCAAGTAAAATCGAATCAAGAACATTTGTTCTTTATAAGTCATGTAAGCAGGTCCGTAGCGTTGTATTCCCGCTAAGTTGTACGCCACGCCATTAGTTAGATCGAGTAAAGCATTATAGGTCACAATCAAAGGCCTTACAGAAATGTGCTCTTTGATATTGGGTAAGGAGAATTGTTCCACATTCATGTTATGTAAATGTTGCAACACCAACGGAATTACTGTGTCCACTTCCTCATTTATAATGGCCCAACCAACATCCATCTCCCTTCTGAATCTTTTCAAGGTTTCGCCATCCCGCTTGGGTCGTATTGCGGCTATGTCGAGTAGCTTTAACAAACCATCATCACTATGTAACGTAACTGACGTCTGTCCATAGTGATGTGCGTTCGAGATTCGCACCACTGATGATATTAAAATTAACGATAATAAAATGAAAAGCACACTTTTATACATTTCATACCAAACGGTAAGCACGTCTGGAAAGACACTTATTCAGGAACCCCTATGCTACTCAATTGATGCAATAAAAAATTTTGCCATTTCTGATCAACGTAAATTTCATACTAACCTTATCATTAATACATCGTTTTTGTATAAAGCAGCGCACTCACAATATAAACTGAAAATCAGACCACGTCCGTCAAGTACAAAGGTTGGCATAAATTATAATAATGACGACTAAAACCAGTCCTAAGACATCTAAACTGCTATCGTAGATTGCATTACATTCAATTAATTCTGATTTGAAACTTTCCTGCATATAATGCATTGATATACATATCAGGTGTTCATGTAATTGTATATGTAAGATGATTTGTCTGTTTGTCCGTCTGTTGCTAGAACGCTATCCATCTCCAATAATACAGAAAACACACTGTGCCAAAACAAGCACATGTAAAAATGAGAGAGATATCCCACGTGTTTTGAGGGTGTGGCTCGCTCCCTTCGGGTACTTACAATTCTTTGTACCTTCATACTCATTTTGATGATGGGTATAAAGAGTAAATTTCCTAAATATTTTGTTATACGGAGAGTCTTGAATGCCGTATAATCATACCGTTTGTATGTGCATCACAAACACTTTTTATTATTTTGCATATTTTAAGTTTTACCCTATGTTTTTACATCCTCCACATAAGGAGACGGCTCTTTTGTACGGAATTAATCTTTCTTCAAATATTTCAATTTTTTATTAGTCTGATTTTACAAATTTTTTATATCATGAACATCTTTTGTTACATTTTTATATACTGCTTTTAAACTAAAAAATTGAATAATAAAAAAGTGGGCCACTTTTAAAAACAATCATATATATTGTTGTTTTGGTAGTTAATCAAAAAATGCACTGCACTAAATTGTACCGTAGCTATATGTTTCACTGTATTTTTATACATATACTTAACAACGCTGCACTTTAGTACAACGCTGAACAGTATTTGTTTAGCTATTTTTTCGTAATTAAACAATAATCACACGTGTTTATCAAACTAGTAAATTACTTTTAAAACATTAGTCAAAAGTCTTGGTTTATTCAATTATTTATAATCCATAAGTATAAAACTTAAATATAGTAAATGGCTGAACAGGTATTCCATAGACCAGGACCTCTAAAACAAGCCAATAAGGCTCACAAAACGGGACGACACCGTTCTAAAGGAGCCATTGAAAATGCCTTAAAAGGTGAAGCGTGTAATTTTTTATTTTTAACATTAATTAAAAATGGATTTTATAGGTAAAACTTCTTGTAAGACAATAAGTCACAAGCACAAGGCAATACAACGTAGAGAACAAAGGCGCAATCATATGAATCAGGTGTGTGACGGAACTTTATATCTTTGTACATAAGTATTTTTACCATTTTCCTCTTAAGCTGCGTAAAACCAAGCGTGAGGACACCATAGCACTGAAACGTAAATTGGGTGGGCAAGATACGTCACCTTTTTTAGTATGCATATTGCCAATGCATTTGCATATAGATCCTCAATCGGCTTTGGCCATATTAAAGAAATGCGATGATGAGGTATTGGTAGAGGAACTACCAAGCGGTGTTTGTTATATAAATTTACCACGTTTAAAGCAGCGTTTCACGTTTGTAATACCACCAGTTGGTCGGGGTGAAGAATTGGTTGTACTGGACTATTTAAAAGTGTGTGACACAACACTTATGTTAACTTCAGCGCATATGGGAGAAGATGAAATTTTCGATAAGTGGGGTCATCGCATTTTTAATATGATGTCAGCCCAAGGTATCCCGACGCCGATAGTAGCCCTAATGGATTTGGCGTCGTTAAATCCGAAAAAGAGATCAAGTGCCAAAGCAGCCACTCAAAAATTTTTAACAAAACTTTTACCCAAAGAGAAACTTATGCAACTCGATACTAATAACGATGGTAAATATTGTTGAAGCATTGTTTTTAAGCAGTTAGTTAATGTGTACACAATTTATATCAAGGTTTAAATATTATTCGTCGCATTGGTGGTCAAAAGAAGAATGTTCTACACAACCGTAACAACCGACCCCATCTGTTTGGTGATTATGTTGATTATAAATGCAAAGAAAATGATGAAAGTGAATTATATGTAACGGGTTTTTTACGGGGTACACCATTAGATGTGAATGGTTTAATACATATAAGTGGCTTGGGAGACTTTCAAATGTCCGAAATATTAGGCTCTACCGATCTTCATAAATTGCATAAATCGCACAATTTAGAGAACAAAGAAAGTCGCCTAATTGCTAAAGCCGATCCTACAAAACAAACTTCTCTTCAAAGTGAACATATGCCCGATGCCATGGATGCCGAACAAACTTGGCCAACGGAGGACGAAATTCAAGAGGCTCAGGAAGAAACAAAAAAAATGAAATTGATAAAAAAAGTTCCCAAAGGTTTTAGCAACTATCAAGCAGCTTGGATACCCGACACAGAATGGGTAACGGAAGAAGATAAAGATGATGAACAAATGGATGATGATGATGATTACGATTGTGAGGATGATATGTCTTGTGAAGAAGATAAATCCTCTGACGAAGAATTTGAAAAAGCATCTTCTGATAGAGAATGTAATGAGAATGTAGATTCAGCTTCAATATCTGATGTCGCCGTAAACGACGAGAAATATGATTTGCAAATTGATTTTCAAGAAGAACGCGAATCATTAAAGAAAATAAAGGAAGCCCGGGTCGATCAAATGTGGCCTGATGAGATGGATACCCCCCAGAATATACCAGCACGTACACGTTTTCGAAAATTCCGCGGCTTGGAATCATATAGGTAAGCAAACACAACATAACATAATACATGAACGTATACCCAACACTGATTTGAAATTTTTTTAAGAACTTCTCCCTGGGATGTCAAAGAAAACTTGCCCGCTGACTATGCGCGTATATATCAATTTCAAAATTTCGATCGAACCAAACGACGTGTTATATCCGAAGCCAAGAATACCGACGGCGTTATGGTGAGTTACAAAACATACTCATGCACCCATCGTTTAAATAAGTCTCATTTTTAATAGCCCGGCTTGTACATAACTATTGTTGTGTCTGGTGTTTCTTCTTCGCAATGGAAAGATTTTAAATCAGCCTACAAAACAGACAACATTATAATATATGGTTTATTGCCTCATGAACATCAAATGTCTGTAATGAATGTTGTACTAAAGCGTTTACCTGACTCTGCAGTGCCCCTAAAATCTAAAGAGCGTTTAATTATACAATGTGGGTATCGTCGCTTCATAGTAAACCCCATCTTTAGTCAACATACTAACGGAAACAAACATAAGGTGATTTCTTTGTCATTTTTATATATGATTAAATTAAAATTTAGTCTAAACCAAATGTAGTACTTTTAACTTGTTATAGATAATATCTTGAACTAAATGTATGTCTTAGTTTGAACGTTATTTTAGACCACACACCACAATATGTGCCACATTTTATGGACCAATACAATTTCCACCGGCACCCGTATTGGCATTTAAAACAAATCCAGACACAAGTTTGGTTTTGATGGCGCATGGACACGTGCTTTCTTGCAACCCAGACCGTGTTATACTTAAACGTGTGGTATTGAGTGGCCATCCCATGCGCATTCATCGCAAATCGGCTACGATACGTTATATGTTCTTTAATAAAGAAGATGTTGAATATTTTAAACCGATTAAACTACGTACTAAATGTGGACGCTTGGGTCATATCAAGGAATCATTAGGTACTCATGGTCATATGAAGTGTATATTTGATGGTCAATTGCGTTCATATGATACGGTGCTGCTGTATTTGTACAAACGCGTTTATCCTAAATGGACATACAGTGATTGTTTGATATCTTGCGCAGAAGAGAGAAAAGAAGAAACTATGCAGGTGGAATAAACTTGTAGAATTATACATTTTTGATCATACGCCCGCAATATTAAGGCGCTAAACTGTGTACATATATATATATGCCTATAAAAATAAAAATAAAATGGGGTTTGTATGTGGTTAGATACCGCAACAGCCTCTAATGGTTTAATTTCAAAACTGCTAAATATTTTTTTGGAAATATCTATATTAGCCGAATAAAACATGACATAAACATGTAAACTTTGTCCTTAATATATAAAATGAACAAAAAGCTATAGTTTCCATTTTTTTAAGAAATCATTAATGATGGGAGCAACTTTTTCCGGTTCGTTTAAATGAACGTGATGTGTACCGTCAACTTCACAATAGTCAAAATTAGATTTCCGTTTTAATATATCCAATACATCAGCTGTATACTTTTTCTCCTCAAAATACTGCGACTGCGAAGCCTTTATAAATAAATGAGGGCAATTAATACGTTGAGCCATTTCCATGGCTACTTCTTGTGCGAAGATGTAGAAAATTGATGATTTCAAACGCATATCCCGAGAAAAGTAGTATTTATTGGGAACTAGCTTGGACGGCTTTATATTACGCTGCAACAAATATTTACAAAATTCTCTATTTACTGATTTCTTAGAACCTGAATGTAAGCGTTCTACTAATTCATCCCATTCATAAACGGGTGGTTCCCTTTTGCTTTGCATAAGTTGCATTATCTTTACACTTTGTTCTAAACGCTCGGCAATAGTATTGACAGTTACTTCCGCAGAACGGGACAAAGGTTTTAACGCATCTAAACTTATCAGTAGATCTACTCTTTCCGGATATAAAGCAGCAAATATGAAGGCATTTATTGAACTCATGGAGTGACATAAAAACGAGATTTTTTCCCATTTATATTTTTGCATTAAAAGTCTCATCAAAGCCACATAATCAATAGAATGATAGAAAATGCCTTTTGGTAGCCATGAAGAAAAACCGTGACCAGGCAGATCTAAAGCAAAAAATGATAGATGAGGTGACAAATATGGTATTAGGGTGTCAAAAGTGCCTGCATTATCCTGCCAACCATGCAAACACAATATAGGCCTTTTATGTTTTGATCCATACCATTTACCAGCCAAATGCCCCCACGGCACTGGAATGTTTATTTCTTCATGCTAAAAATATATATTCGTATTAGAGTAGTTTTTATTCCATTAAAAAATAATGGGGAACTTACTTGCGTTTTGCAATGAACAGAATAAAATTGTATCGAATTCACCAAATGTTTTATTTTGTTTTGTTGAGGTTTTAATGTTTGTAATCTAAGCATAACGTATGTGGAACTCTTTAGAAACAGTCGCAGATTTTCAGCTGTAATTGTGAGCGTTTCAACAACAACAATAACCGGATTATTCCGTTTTATTTAAACGGAGTATTAAATACTTAGCATTGGAAATTAACAAGAAACGCATTTACTTGACAGTAAAATTAAGCGGCCCATTATTCGATATATACCGCTTTATCTAAGGCCTGCCGTAACTGTATTACAAACAAACATACAAACAAAATAGTATTTACATTAAGATTTTTTGTTGCACATATTACATAAGTTTTGTGTGCTTGAATACACTATACATGTCTGTACCATATTTTGTCAAGATAAATTATCCAATACGGAAAATAACAAATCTGGCATTGCTAATTTCCAACGAAATTGTTAAACAAATAACAAATCTGGCATTGCTAATTTCCAATGAAATTGTCAAAAAGAAAGAAACAATTTTTTTGTATGTGAATAATAGACATTTCTTTGTGTTATAAATTCTAGTCTGCTTTTGATAATAATAAAGCAGCAGTATACATTTTGAATAGAGTAAGTGTACGAGTTTAGTAAGAGTTATATTTTGTTAAGTGGAATTAGTTGCATATAATATAAGCGAAAATGAAAAACAACAATCTTGAATAAGCAATATACTAAGTTAATGTGAACACATACATAAGAATAATAATTTATATTTTATAAAATATATATAAAACTTACAACAATATATAGTAGAAGTTTATTAGTTTAAACAAGATGCCATTATTTGGAAAGAAAGATTCCGGCAAGAAAGGTAAAACAAAAGATTTCAGAGAATTGAATAAAACTGTGCCCATAGAGGAGAAGTATGTACTGCATGGTCAGTTGGGAACGGGCGCTTTTTCCGAGGTGCGCTTAGCAGAAAGTAAAGATCAGGTAGGCACCCATTATGCTGTAAAAATAATTGATAAGAAAGCTCTAAAAGGCAAAGAAGAGTCACTGGAAAACGAAATACGTGTACTGAGAAGATTTAGTGCAAACAATCAAAATAGCGATGTGGTCGAAGTTCAATCGGGCACTAGATTAACACATCCCAACATTGTGCAATTGTATGAAACATATGAGGATAAATCCAAAATATATTTGGTTATGGAATTGGTAACGGGTGGTGAATTATTTGATAGAATTGTAGAGAAGGGTTCCTACACTGAGAAAGATGCCTCAGATTTGATTCGACAAATACTGGAAGCTGTGGACTACATGCATGAACAGGGGGTGGTGCATAGAGACTTAAAACCTGAAAATCTTTTATTTTATAGTCCCGACGATGATGCCAAAATAATGATTAGTGATTTTGGTTTGTCAAAGATGGAAGATTCGGGCATAATGGCCACAGCCTGCGGAACTCCAGGGTATGTGGCACCTGAAGTATTGGCTCAAAAGCCATACGGAAAAGCTGTAGATGTTTGGAGTATAGGCGTAATCTCATACATACTATTATGTGGTTATCCACCATTTTACGATGAGAACGACGCAAATCTGTTCGCTCAAATACTTAAAGGCGAATTCGAATTTGATTCGCCCTATTGGGATGATATTAGTGAATCGGCTAAGGACTTTATACGCCACCTTATGTGTGTGGACGCAGAAAAGCGTTTCACATGCAAGAAGGCGTTATCTCATCCGTGGATATCGGGCAATGCGGCGGGCAATAAGAACATACACGCCACAGTTTCAGAGCAACTTAAAAAGAATTTTGCAAAATCCCGTTGGAAGCAAGCATACCTCGCGGCTACCGTTATCCGTCAAATGCAACTGATGGCTTTACGTAGTAGCAGTTCAAGTGAAGGCGGCAGTAGAAGTAATTTGCTCAAGGATACCACAACATCCAGCACTGCTGCTGGTATTGTAAACGAATCTTCAATACCAACGACATTTACTTCATCAACAATACCAGCAACGAATGTCGAGACAAGTCGTCAACGCCAAGTTCCATCACCTACAAATGCATGCTTAAATGGTGGTGGCAGCCAAAGGAAGTAATCAAGAATCCCAATACGCATAAGAACATAAATCTTAAGGCAACCCAGCCAAATACTTATCAGGCAGACGAGTGAACGCTGCTCTTACTCTAATATTAAACTAATATATAACAAGTAAAAAACAAAACAAACAAAAATTTGGCTTAGGCCAAATCGTAAATACCCTCCACCACCGCATAAAAAACAGAGGGTGCGGTAAGTAGCTGATTATGCTTCATAACAATGTAAGAACGTTTTTTGTTAAATGACGGACATATCGACTTTACTTTGTAAAGTCTTCGTGGCTTCCTTCTGGTTGTTGCAATCTCCACCATGGTGGGGGGTACCACATTCGATTCCAATAATTTTTACATACCTACTACACGTACACAGCACGCGTACGTGTTTTGCAAGTAATCAGTCACAGTAAGAATATTATATTAACTTGTTTTGTAAATCGAATTGAGATTTAACTACGCACACACATACATATAGGTACATGTTATATACACATATACCAAAAAACAAAAACTTTATTAAATGTTATTAAGGTGAACCGCAGGATTTGACGAATATTGAACTCGAATATTTTTAAAGCCTTTTTATACATTCAATTTTAATTTACACATTTATACTTTTATTGTGATAATTTGCAATTGATATAATATTTATATATGTTTTAACTGCTTGTGAAACAGAAATAATCTCGATATACTAGTTTTATGTAAGATATTAAAGTTGTGGTATTTCTAAAGAAGCTACTATTCCATGTGTGTTATACTATTATACTAGTTATACTATTTAATTATTCAGTTTTTGTGCATCTATACACTTAAAAACCTGTAGGCTTACAAACTCTTTCTGAATCGAACTGAAATGTATGGGATAGTTCCATTTAGCACAAACTCAATAGAGTTGTATTTTTTTTTGCAAAAGAATTAAAAAATATCTTGAACTACATTATAGTTCCTTTGCTTATTGGCATCACTTCAAGTCCAAGGTAATATATCAGTCTAAACTGCAGTTGAGCTCAAAGTCTAGGTATTTGTTTTTTTATTTCTCTTTTAGTTAAGGTTCGCATCCGTGACGATGCACGGCCACAATTAATAAAAATAAAATATAATCATTCATCGAGGTGAAATTTATAATAACGAAAATTGTTTTTATACCACCACTGAGGTTTTCAAAATTCTTGTAACATATAGAAGGCGACTTCAGAGCTCCACAAAGTATATAATTATATTTTTGATCAGCATTTTTTAGTCTATTTGATCATGTCCGTCCGTCAATCTGTGTTGAAAATATTGGCAGAAATAATTGTGGTCGTTTCATTACGATTGTTGTTCAAATTAGACAAAAGCCATTGATGAATAGATGTGTTAATTATTCTTATACAATAATTGGTTGAAGTACTTTTAGTTTAGACGGACAACTTTCACTTGTAATGCACAATTTATTGAATTAATAATGATTTTGTAATTAGACTTAATGTAATCTCTCTTTAAATATCTGCATGTGTTCTGTGGAGCTTTACTTATTGCTATTACCAAGCATTCAATTGTTAATAGAAATTACGTAAAAAAATAAAAAAAAAACACTTTAACTACGAGCAATTAAACAAATTCCTAATCTATGCAAGTAGAAAAATTGAAATAAAACGCAACAAGTAAGAAAATTGCATTTGGCTTAGACTAAATCTAAAATACCCTTCACATCCCTCTAGTAATATACGTATCAGCTGGAAAGGCGAGGTTTACGTGAAGTTGTCTTCTGCAACAGGGAAAAGACTTACATAGGTTGTAATCAGCCAGCCATGATGATGATGATAGTTTTTTGTGAATTGTGGGCAACTTTGTGGTGGTGTGTATAAAAACAAACTTCAACTTTAATGACATATCATGTAGAACTCTTCTAAACATCTATTGCTTAAATTTGAACTGTAGTAACACCCTTAGGTTATAGGCGGTTATTGCCTAGCATGAGATGAACAGGTTAATCACTTTGCTTAACCACTCAACTCGTGTTGAATGAAATTCGTGTAAAAAAAATTCATACAAAATGAGAATTAGGTGAATAAAAACTTTTAATCGAAAAAAATGGACAATATTTTATGTTTTATTTACATTCCCATGAACATGGTGCACTTCAAATTGAATTACTTTTTATAATCTTAATATATGACAAACGTAACCATGTCAAAGAAAGGGAGGGTAACCAGAGATAGTTGAACGAAGTGATTGGCATAACGCATCCCACTGTGTGTGGTGTTAAAATAATATAAATGCAAGTGAAACTTTAGCAAAATATTGTGTGGCTGGAGGTACTATACATTCTTTTAGGCCATAAACACATTTTGAAAAAAAATTTAAATATATCAAATATTAAAAGGTAAAGGAAATTTTAATTTTTGGCTGTATATACAATCTTGCTGTACTTAGTACTTTGAACGAAAAATAAAAAGACATCAATAAATTAATAAAAAAAAAAAAACAAGTAAGAAAATTCCTTCCGGGTGTTGCAACTTAGCATATCACCCATCGTTTGGGGAGGGTACAAAAACTATATTTGGCTGACGTCAAATTTTGCCTACCCACCATCGAAACACCAAAGCTTTCCGATTCAATAGATATTTTATTAGTAGTACCGAAAATTCTCCTTAAAAATAGTTTCTTTTTCCTCTTTTGGGCGTGTCACTTCACCGATATTGCCCAATTTCAGTCTCAACCTGTGATGAAAACTACGAATGCCGCCAAAATCAACTTTAGAATCGATATATTTTTCGATCAGGAAAGTGACATACAAACGCAAACAGACAGACAGAATATATATATATTTGTGGGGTCTCTAACATATCCTTTTAGGCTTTGCAAACTTTTTCACAAAATGGGGCCTATATCCCTATGATGGTGAACATCATAATACGTATACTCCAAGGTCTTTATATAAAAATAATTATAAACGAAACTTTACATATAAATTAAATTAAAAATAGAACATAACTTGAAAAGTATTTAAATTGAGAAAAAAAAAAGCACATTACGTACCACTTGGTAGTTAAAGTAACTGTAAATCACTAAATAAGTAGTATTGGTGAGAGAAGCATTTCTAACACAATTACTCTTAATATTAATATAACGCAACATACATTATATCCTCCAATTTTATTACATATGTATATATAAAATACATTATAAATATATGCAAAGTAATGTTTGGCTTTAAACCAAATTATGAATACCCTCCGCAATGATTTCGAAGCAGTTCAGTTGTGGTATTGTCTGCGCTCTTGAACAATTCATTTCATATACAATAGAAAAATGGAAAAAGTCAAAGATTCGGCGAGAAGCATTATTATAAATGCGAGTGTGGCGCACAAAGGTCAAAAGAAGAAGTGTCCGTTACAAATTTCAAATCAATCACAATTTTTTCTATTCCGAACTTTTCAATGGCAAACACCTTACATTGATTTATATTTTAGTGTTAATCAAGACAGGTGCTTCTGAAGCCTTTGTCTAATGGTTGCAAGTAGAATGACAAACTCAAGTTCTACCTTTTATAATGTAGAGGGTATAAGAAACCATCAAAACCTAAACATATTGCAATATTTGCTAAAAACTTATATAAAAATTAAAATTATAGTAACAAGTTTTCCAATCTTATGCAACCTTAATAATACACATATATCACAAAATTTAAAATAAATTAATCCATATAAACTATTGCATTGTATTCTTAAATATTAACAAATTTGGATAAAGATTCCAGACATACCTACAAATCTCAAATATTCCTTCCGAAATTTCCTTTTTAAACTCGACACTATTAAATAAATACAAATATATTGTGCTTCAGCCAAAATTGCATAGATTACTTAATACAAATGCACATGGAGCACATTTAACACAAACAATTGCGAAAATTAAGTAAACGTCGCAATTCTATTACGATGAATTTAATTCGCTTCTCGCATCCACTCAAATATAAATGTGAAAATGTGTATGTGAAAATTTAATGTCCTCCACCCTGGGTATAATAGACTTCAGCCATTAGTTGAAGGCATAACACGCGGGTCTGTAATGCTGTAATGGAGGTCTTCGATTCCCTATCATGTAATGCTACCATAATTGGTGTGGGTAGTGAGAACGCTATACACTATGTGCACGTGGCAAATACATATAATCGATCTTTGACTGAACATGCGTTAAATTTTAATTTAATAGATCGAATTATGCAGCAGAACGTCTTTGTAGTATTTTTTCCTAATTCCAAATCTACGTTTTGAGAAACCGTACCTCGAAAAGTAGTACTTTGCTCGAAAATCCCACTTTCAAACGTTTACAGCACAAAAACCAGAACCAGAATGGCCACTTTCAGATTCAGGGCACCCAAAACTTTTTAAACTAGAAACGAGAGGACTCTTTTTTCCGGGCCAGTGTCAAGGTGGAGGATAATAAACTTATAATTACATTTAAAAAAAAAGCCGTACGTTGAAATAATTTATAACAATGGTATTATATAAACAAGTACTTCATATAGTTAGAAACTATGTATAAGTAAACAGTTGTACTAAATTTTAAATAAAGAATTTCGGTTATAAATAATCTACAATGCAAATAAATAAAAATAACAATATTAGACGAAAATTAAATAAAATAAAATTATTGCGTACACAAGTGTAGTAAAATACGTTTTAATCATAAGTTGCTGTTATTGTTACTATGTATGTTTGTGCGCTTTCTGCTGCCTAGCATGATTTTAAGAAAAACAAAACGTTATCGCTCGTAAAGGTCAAAGATAGTAGCTACTTATGTAGCAAAAAAAAAAAGAAAAGTTGTTTGCTGTTGATACAAAAATATGTTGAAATAATTGGTTAAAAACAGAAATTAGAAATATTTGGAATGTTGCTCAGGGGTAGATGAAATGCCAGGGTTTAGTAATTTTACTTTTTATATAGGTGACAATTAATTTAATTAATTGATTATTGTTGTTGGATGATGAAATTAATTTTTATTGCTATAAAAAACACAAGAAAGCTTACTTTCGTTACATGTTCGTCATGTCCAAATATCAAAAACCCACTATTGTTCATGTTAAATATTTATTATTTAATAATACTTACCCAAGTCCATTGTGTCCTCGGACAACGCTTCGAATTTTTAATCCCGTTTCACAATATATATAACCACAAGGTCCTTGTACTTTCTGAGGTAGCTTTCTCTTTCTAACGAGCAACAACAACGAAAACAATGAATTGCACGGTTTTGTGAATTCAACAAATGTAATGCGTGCCAAGGATTGCCTTTACATTGTTTTTTTTTTATATATCAAACATAATCTACCGCTCTTTTCTTTTTCTTCTGGTTCTTAGAAAAGTTCACAATTTATTAAAGAAGGATAAATAGATATTGTTATAGATAAATCGAATATAAAATTTTACCAGAGAAAAACATTTTTAAAAAATTGCATTAATCTTTAACACGACATAACGTAACTTAAAAGCAAATGAGATCCAAAAGAGCATCTCTACACTCTCTCTCTGTAGCAAATAATTTTATTCTCTCCAATTCTCTCAATTCACACCGTACTTGTATGTGTGAAACTGTGATTAGGAACAAGTTTCGTGTCAATGGCTAATCTAAAACTTTTTGTTTCTATTGTCAATGAAAACTTGCATCTGCGCGAACTTACAAAATCGGAATGAAACGAGATTTTTAGATCATACAACAACAATATATGATTTAGCACATTGATGGGAGGAATAATTATAATTATGAGTACAAAATTTTAACTGTATAAATAGATTTTTGTCCGTACTATATAGCGTATATCTTCATAGTTTATAATGCATATAGTAGAATATATATAAAATGGAGAGAATTCACTACACCACATAATTTAGTTGTAATTGTTAAATATTTGATTCCGTTAGTTTAATTTTCTGTAATCAGGTTCTACTGAACTAGTATTTTGTGAAAGAATGAGACAACGTCCCGCTTCAATATAAACATAATCACAACTATTATTTGTATCAAAAGGTAATAGTTTCGCATTTCCTCAAAAATAAAATAAAATTAATCAAATTATATTGTAATAGTGCACAGGAGCGACAGAAATTATGTCAGAAATCAACGACAAATTAATTAATGCTAATGAAACTGCGATAAATGACGCTTGGGATGACACTCTTTTGATTAAAGCCTATGACAAATCTGTAAAGCTGTCTCGCGAGGAATTGGCCAAACGCATAGCGTCTTCCACCAGTAAAATATCAACTGAAAGGCATGATCATAATCATGCCTCCACATCAGAGATGGGTGCTCTTACATCACATAGTAATTCTTCTACAGATGCACAATACAAAGTGGGAGAATATGCTCGAGCCACCTATAATGAGGATGGGGTAGATTATGAAGCAAAAATATTATCCATAAATGCTAATGATAATACATGCTTGATAAAATTTATTGGCTATGATAATGAGCAGGAAGTATTATTATCTGATCTGGTGCCATCGTGGGGTAAACGATATCGACGTTTACAATTTGCTAAAGCAAAAATAGAAGAGCAAACCTGTAATGATACCCCCAAAATGTTCACCGCTGAAAAGAATCCTAAAAAAGCCAATAAAGCAGTAATGAGTAATTTTACTATACCCCCTCCACCACCCATGCCACCAATGTTAACTGCTGCTCACAATGCAGAGGATTCGGAGCATTTGTCGGCCATGTTAATGTCGTGGTATATGAGTGGTTATTATACTGGTGTCTATCAGGGTATGCAAATGGCCAAATCATCTAATAAAAGCAAAAAATGAAATTATACTTACCACAACCTTTCTATATAAGTCCATCACTCATTTTTGGAATTTCTAAAATTTCATTCATAACTAAAGCGATTGATTAAAAAAGTTTGAAGTCATTGAAAAAAGGCATTTTCTTTTGATGTTTCTTTTTTTTTAAGTTTTTCAGTGAGATCTTTTAAGACATTTTGATTTCTGTGCTTATGATGTATGGTCAAGTATTCCTCGTACGACAAGGGCTAATTAGTTCCGATCAATTATTCTTTGTAATTTGGAAGCTGACGAAATAGAAACTGTTGACGAAAACCATGGGGCCCATAGCATTGATATTCTCATATTGCCCACTATGGCGTATTTGTTCATATAAATTTGAGATATCATTTCCTTATAATTTGCAAGAAGTTAATGGCGATGGGTATCCTAGATTTGGCATACACCTAATAATGACCAGTTTTACTCTTGTTAATCTTTATTTTACTTTTACATGTAAGCATAGATGCTTCCCACTCTTTATCTTTATAAAAATTACATATATTCATAAACTATTTTCATTAAAACGATTCAGTGTACACAGCAAGCAATTAAAATTATTGAGCAATACTCATACAAAGCGGAAAATTATTAGATTCAATAAAAAAGGGAAAAATTTAAATCATCCTGAGGGACTAGTTCAGTAACGTAGAGTTAGAAATAAGCTTTTAAATGATGCCTCCCCTTATGTGTTGATCCTTCTCTCCTCCCCCCTCTTCTTTCTCGTATACCAAACAGCTTAAAATTAATTATTGAAATCATTTCCTGTGTATAATCTGTGCTGGTGGGTGGGCGGCAATATATTCCAAAGACCTTAAAATGGCTTCTGGTATGGGTGGCGGTGTTGGCAAGTGTTCGCCAATCGGTTGATATCCATTTTCATCAGCTGTGTAAGTTAAATGGAATTTGGTACCTTCTGGTGACACGAACGCATATGATCCGACAACGCCGTGTGGATTTCCTTTCTCTTCTTGTTGGATACCGTTGCTTGTGTCAAATGCATATGCATAATTACCATCAGCATCGGGTGCATCATTTTTGAAATTCAATATATGTGCATCTCTGTCGATATTATCAGCCGCAGAAAAAGCTCCATATAAAGTCAAAAATAACAGCTGAAAGAGCATAACAACGAAATTAACATTAAAAAATCAATTGTCTTTATAAAGTCAAGTCTAACAAGTCAGTAAGGTTATATTAGGCTTGGAGATTTTCGCAGCCGTGGAAGGCAGAAAAATTAAAGAGTATCAGTTTGAATAGTTGTTTTTTCGTTTCTACTAAAAAGCTGAAGTAGATAAAAGCCTGAAAATTGATATTCATGTTCTTTAAAAGATTTTATTATATCCCTCCAAAAATGAAAGCCATCTGCCAAGCATATCAGATAACCATAGATGTATTCTTCAATCAATTTGACCCAATTTCAGTAACAACCTGCTGACAAAAACTTCTAATAATCATGCCATAATTATTTGACGTCGATATCACAGTTTTTGCAACCGAGAGAATATTTATCACAGGCCTGCACGCAAAGAGACAGACACACATGGCCAAATCGCCTAAGATAATATGAATATATGATCTCCGGAAAATGCATTTTTTGCAATTTTTTTCTAACCGTAAATCATTTGACTCTTCTTTAATGATTATGTCCTTTATGAATACGTACTAATATTTTATATATTTATTGGAATCAATATAATGTACTCACAATTTTCAACATTTTTCTTCTTCGAAAGCACCTGAATCAACTGTTAACAATGTGATGGGAAACAAACGCTTTTATACATTATTTGCGCATGCACTCCTCAATTCATAATTCTTCTTTAGGAATTAAAGTAAGAATAAAGCTGAACTGCGCGGCTTCGAGTATAAACAAACGCACAATATAACACGCGCATAATGTATAATAAATGATTGGCTGATGGCAAACATTTCAGCAGAATATTTGGTACAATACTCACACACTGTATCAAATAGCCGACCAAGTTACGTCCACTTACAATCATCTTTGTTGGGTACGGTCGCGTAGTGCACATGAAAACCGTCTTGAACGTAACAAAGTCATTAATACTTAAATACTCAGCTTAGTAGAGGCAAACGCGACTGTGTGTTATGTAAGTTTTCTTTACTTCGTCACTAATGCAAATCAGACGTTTAATACTTTAGAGCATCTCCATAATCTGATGCATGCTTGTCTGTAATAAATTTGTCCTACAGTATGTTAAGAATTTGTGTGTGTTTATTTATGTTTGAAGCCCCGCTCACAGCATCATTATCATTATACCATAAAGTATTTGCAATAGAATTAAGCAAAAAAAAAACTTTTGAGATGTGAATAATTTTGAAAATACAAAATCTCAAGTTTACCTTAATAATGTTATGAAATATAATTTCGTAATCGTCGCCGTTACATTTTGTCATTAAATTTATGCAGATTAATACCACAAAACAGAGCATCGAGTAATTACTACATGACAGGCGTTTGTATGTATATATGTAAGTTGAAAAGTTGTTATACTCTGAACCACTTGTGCCAAAGGGTATACTAGGAGTGTGTGAATGTTTGCCACTCGCACCTTCAATTATACCAAAGAAGAGATTAGATAAGAATCAAAATCTGAATCGATTTAACCAAATTCATCTGTCCGTCTGTGTGTCCATGTAAATTTATGTACAAGCTACAGGACGTATTATTTGAGATATATCGATGAAATTTGGTGCAAGGACATACACTGGGGCAAAGAGAAAGAACCCTGTTGAAAATGAACCGAATTGGACCATTTTTAGAACATCTTTCTATAAAATGACTTATGTGACGGTCGCCCCGCCTTGTAGTATAATTTATGCAACTAAGTGATGTAGGGTAATAAATGATCGAATATAATGCGTATGCGTTTTAATGATGGGTGTCTACATTGATAGTGTGTGTTGAATAGAAATATTTCATATAAACTCGTACAATAACGATTAGTTGAGTCAAGAAGAACCCATTTGAGTGTGTATTGCATCTTACGTATATGTGCCATAATAATGCATGTGGACCAAGTCATTTTCTGTTTTGAGGTATTTAGGGTTTGCACTTTAGTACAAAAAAGAAAAACAGATCCAATCGGATCATTTTTAAAACTCCTTCCTCTTGTTTTGAAATCTTTGGTCTTTATACCGCAAATTTTGGCAATTCTTGATATTTTTGAATAAAAATTGGTGAAAAATAGTTAATTAGCTAAATTCAAAATTAGATTTTGATCCGCATAATTGAAGGTGGATGTGGCATTAGCCGTTTAGGAGTTACAAACACGTGAATTTGGCCTGAGCAAAATAAAATTCTTCCACATAAGTAAAACGTCAAGTTGTACAAGCTTTCCATTAACAATGTTCGTGATTTATTTCCAATTTATTTTATATATTAGATACGGATGCAAAACACTTAGCTCATGATTAATTTGAATTTTATTAAGCCAACTAGTTTGTGTATTTTCTTATATCCAGCACGTTATTGTTGGGGATACAATCGCTTTGTCAAAACGTTTGTAAAACGTTTCAGAGACACCACACGTTGTTTAAATATATTCTAAATCAGCATCAGAGACTTTGAAAATAGAGAAGAAGAGTCACGCTTACTCGTTCCTGCTTTATTTATAACAAAAACAATTAAATATATTAAAGTTGATTCTATGCGACTGCTTAAAATCTAAACCACTTGAACTGAGCACGCCCACAGCAATTGATGCAAGTAGAAAGTAAAATAATTGAGAATTTCACTTGACCCACGAATTATAAATCACAAACTCACACACACAAGTCACAAGTCGCAAGTTTTATTACCATGCATTAAGGTCGTAGCGAACCACACAT
Source organism: Crataerina pallida (assembly GCA_949710015.1). Taxonomy (NCBI): domain Eukaryota; kingdom Metazoa; phylum Arthropoda; class Insecta; order Diptera; family Hippoboscidae; genus Crataerina; species Crataerina pallida. The sequence continues at coordinate 30,157,089 of OX453292.1, forward strand.
AATGACTTTTTACCTGCTACAAATAAAACATACATTTATGCGTTTACGTTTATGCATGTGATCAAATTTCGAAATTATTAAATCATGATAAAAATTTCTGATAAAAAAACCAAACTGTCAGTTGAATATAAGAGTTGGTACGGTGTAGACCAAATTGCCGAAATAGTTTTCTGCATGACAATAAAACAAAAACATATAAATAAATGAATGAACGATTCAGAGAGTCAAACATTCAAGCAGATAGTGTAACTTGGAGCGTACATACAATTACTAAAAATTGATTTTATATGAACAACGTATGAACCATGGAGTTAACAAAATATATGATAAATATCATGGTCAGTGTCTGAAGTGTGATTGGCTTAGGGTATGATTATAGCCTGCACCACGTGTAGCAAAGGGTATGTTAAGTTTTTGCGAAGATTTGTAATCCCTAAACGGGAATTGTTTTCAATCCTCCTGAATTAATATAACATGTCCGTCTATCCGTCCTTGTTTTTAAAAGATTTTGATGCCGTATTGGACCATTCTTAGAATGCCTCCCCATATCCTCTTATAAAGAATGACTTTATAGGACGATATTCATAATTTTTAATATTATTTGAAAAAAATTGATGTAGAATAGGTTTAATAATTGACTCTGCACAAATTTGGGCAAGATCAGACTAATTTTAGAACCCCTTACCATACAGCAACATATCACAAAATGACTTGTTATACAAGGCAATGTCTCGCATTTACAGATCCAAACCAATTATAGCATAATTTGTGAAACTAAGTGGTGTAGGGTATTAAACAGTCGGGTATAACCGACTATAACATTTTCACCTCTTTTGTTGCTAATATTTTAAACTACATGACATCAATTTCTAAATCATCTAAATAATTAAAACAATAGCTTCCCTACTGCCTTCTACTATGTATTGAGCTATTAACCGGGTACATTGCGCCCGCCAGCGCAGCTTTCAATCCATTGGACAGAAATGCTCGAACGATGCACTATCAAAATATACCACCCAACAAAGAAGGTGAATATTATTACGAGTTCCAAACAACAAATGGCATAACACAAAAAGCAGCCGGCAATCCTTATGGGGTTAGTGGTGTTTTGCAATATATATCCAGCGAAGGTGTGCCCATCACCTTGACGTACACGGCCGATGAAGAAGGCTACCATCCCGTGGGTGAGCACATACCAAAAACACCCGATCATGTTATACGAGCACTAAAGTACATAGAAACACATCGTAAGGCGACAACAAAGGATGAACGCCCGAACAAATAATCCGTATTCCAATTGATCGAAAGCATCGTCTATTCTTAATTACTTAATTATCCATCTAATAAGAGTAAATTTATTGTTCGTTTATTTATCATTATACCTTGCAAAGTTTATCACAATTTTGAATAATTTTTGGCAATATTTGGGGAAGAATAGTTATTTAGCTTAATAACGGATTGTTCCAAATATAGACCCGATCTAAATTACTTTATGGAAATAAAAAGGAGTCCAACTTTTTCACTTGTTTATTAATAATTTATTGTTACCGTTTTGTGTGAAATATTCTTCTTAATTAAGGATTAATACTTTTGTGTTTTAAGTTACGAACAAAATGAATGTTAAACAAGCGTAAATAAAAATTTGTTTTTAAACATATTTAATTATTGAATTGTTTTTTCTTTTTTTTTTTGGACGAATGATAGTTTTGACCACAGCTTCAAGGTCTTACCAGTAGTCAAACCATAATGTCAGTGTGGTGGTGATTCTGCCTATCTATCTATAAAACTAGCCAAGTCATCAACGAGAATAGAGAATTGAGCTTGTAAACGTTTGTATACGTTTTGCGTAATTATCTCCTACTTCCCTTACTCTGAGCTGAGAACTCATTTGCTCATCTCATCAAAACTGTTTGTTTTTGTTGTTTCTAATGTGATTTTTGCAAGCGTGCGTCTGATTAAAACAGCGATTTAGGAAGTTTTTGTATTTTTTTAAAAAAATGTTACATGTATGATTCTAAAAATGACCCAAGCTGGTCTTTTCTCAATTGAGTTCTTCTTTGGGGCAATACATGTTCTTCAGTCAAATTCGTGGAAATATCTCTAAAAATTGTACCCATAACTTAAACATAAATTTTTATGGACAGACAGTCAGACATGATTAAATCGATTCAATAAAAGGTGGGTCTCTTTAGTAGTTTAGAAATAACAAACATCCGCATAAACTCAGCATACCATCTACCACATACAGATGTAGTGTATTATACATAATACTCTCCCCGTTTCATTGTTGACAATTTTCCATTTTGTTTGTGAATAATATTTTATTATTTTGGCATATTATTCATTAGCCGTCTTAACCTTTTTGCTTCAGCTTCATTGTTCAAATATACATAAGGAAGTCTTTGTTGTTAGAAACTTCTGCATTAATTGCAGTATCAGCAACATTTATATGCACAGAACAAGTACAAATTGTTGGCGTTCACGAAATTAATATATTTAGAGGTAGTTTCCTATTTAAAATGCGTCAGTCAACCTTCATTTCTAGAAGAAATATAGTGTTTTACGGACGCAAAATTGTAGTTATAAATTTCTTTGATTTTGTCCATTGCTAATGAACTATTCTTCACCAAATTTTGTTTAAAAATATTAATAATTGCGACTTTTTGGCCATATAAAGACTTCCATTATAATAGGACCTTATAATGGTCCGTTTGGGCCAGTACATGACTCAGATTCTGATCAAGAATATATATATAAACTTTGTAGAGCCTTCTGGGCAGCTTCTGGTTATTAGAGGCGGCATAGCGATTATGCCAAATTCTTTTAATCACTAAAAATGAGGGATACATAAAATTTCCAGCAAGTAAAAGTACATTTATTTCATTTTTAAGTTGAATTTTTCATTTTAAACTGATAATGATGCAGGTTTTGCTTACTTCGAATGAATTGAGGGCCCATTATAGGGTTACTTTAAAACGAATGTCCTAGACACGCATGAGCACCAAACCAACTGATAAGAAAAGCCTTATCACGTGTGCATTATATATTATATATGTATATATATATGGAATGTATAAAGATTTTATTTGTGTCCCTATGAAATAAGAGATGTTCGTGCACTACAGTTATTTGTTGCATTAAGTGCACATCACATCATCTTTTAATAGAAAAACTCATCATGACCTCATCAATGATATATAAATTGTGGCCGATAAGAAGAAACAATTGTTTATTACAACGACATTTAGGTCAAAGCAACAAACATTGTTACGCTTCAACCTCTACAAGCGATAAAATTGAACGTACTGCTTTATACAATTTTCATGTACAACATGGCGGCAAGTTAGTACCTTTCGGTGGTTATTCTCTACCAGTTCAATATTCTGATCAAAGTATATCGTCTTCACATCTGCATACCCGTACTTTCGCTTCCATTTTCGATGTATCGCATATGTTACAGACTTATATACGAGGTAAGGATTCCATCGACTGCTTAGAATCAATTTGTACAGCGGATGTGCATGGCACTTCGAATGGTACTGGAACACTGACAGTGTTCACCAACAATTCCGGTTGCATTTTGGATGATTTGATAGTAAACCGCATAAGTGAGAATGAGTTGTATGTGGTATCAAATGCAGCAATGAAGCAGCAAGATATGCAATTAATGAAAGAGGCAGTAGACAAGGGAAAAGCAAACGGTAAAGATGTTAGCATCGAATTCCTTCCACCGTCCGAACAATCTTTAATTGCTTTACAGGGGCCAACAGCAGTAGCGGCCTTAAGTCAATTAATGACCATCGATATGAATCAACTGTTTTTCATGAACACAATACAAGCCCAAGTGGCTGATGTGAAAAATTGTCGTATAACGCGATGCGGTTATACGGGGGAGGACGGCGTAGAGATTTCCATACCGTCCGATAAAGTTCAGCACGTAACCGAATGTTTAATGGAGCAAACAAAACATCAAGTGAAATTAGCCGGCTTGGGAGCACGCGATTCTTTACGTTTGGAAGCGGGTCTCTGCCTTTATGGCAATGATATTGATTCTACAACAACACCCGTTGAGGCGGCATTAACTTGGTTAGTGGCGAAGCGGCGTCGCCAGGAAATGAATTTTCCAGGAGCCAAAACTATAGGGCAGCAATTGAAAGTGGGCGTTCAGCGAAGACGTGTTGGACTAAAACTAAGCTCAGCTGGTAACCCTCCACCATGTCGTGCCGGAACGCAAATTTTTTATAACCAGTCATCTGTGGGCCAGGTAACCAGCGGTTGTCCCAGCCCCAGTCTGGCAGTTAACATAGGCATGGGTTATATTAAAGAAGAACTAAAACAGTTGGGTACAAAAGTGCAAGTGAAAATACGAGATCGCTTCTATGATGCGGAAATTGTGAAAATGCCTTTTCTTAAAACCAATTACTTTGTGAAATCCAAATGATTCATGACACCTCTTATGTCACAAGTTTAAATTATATTAAATATTTCCAATGAAAAAGTCAAAATTTCAAATGAAAAAAGTAATAAAGCCAAGTCAGGTTTACCCTCCCATCCATCATTATTTATTTTAAGAACATTCTTATCTTACTCTTCCAATAATAATACAACAACAAATTTACAAACAAATACGCCATGTAAGGACTCGATTGATCCATATGTTATATGTGTGTTTTTAGATTTTTACACTCCCCTTAATGATCATAAAAATCATTTTTTTATAATTATGTTATTAAATCGTCGCAACACAATTAGAATAAAAGTGGAATACGTGCGTAAGTGAAAGTACTTTTTCTTTATTTTAAATTTTGTTTTTTATACCCTCCACACAAGATGGGGGGGGGGGGGGAGGTACACTAAGTTTGCAACACCTCCTCCTTCTCCATCAAGTATTTATATAATATATATTTTGAATCGAATACTGAGCTTGACGTCACACCCAGTAACAAAATTTCTATTAAAACCTTCCCCAGTAGAGAAAAAGAAAATAATGCCTCTGGTCATACTGTATCTGTATTTTATCAAATCTTCCGCTTGATAACGCCAGAAGGGTATACTTTTTATAACCAATTATCATGCATTTAAAAACGTTCTTTTAATCATTTTCATGAAGTAATTTACCTTTGGTTTTACAAGGTCTCTCAGTACATGATACTGGTTCAAATATAGGCGTTATACTTTACCTTGCGTATATATTCAGGTAATATTTTAATAAAAACAAGTGAAAAGAGTTACAGTCAAACCATTGAACGGTTTGGATATATTATCATTTATTATTAATATTGTTTATTCTCTAATTCTATTTATTTACTGCTCATTATCCATTCAGAGCAGCAGCATATAACGGAGTTTCTTACGATTAAATGTTGTTTGGTTGCACTAGAGAGAAGCTATTTGTGTCCGTTATGTTCCTTAACACATATACTATATATCTATAGATAGATGGATATTTGCAAAATGAAAAACCAACAAGTTAAGAGCTGTATTGGATATGGGCGAAATCTTCACATTGACGCCCTTCACATATATTTACTTCTGTTAGCGACTACTAAAGTATGTGTTACGTTTGATTTAAATAAAAAATATTGGCCACATTTGTTATATAATCCCGCCCGAACTCAGCATTCGACTGTGAAATGATCGTGGGCAATAGGCGGACGTAAATTATTACATGAACTGAAAATTTCGATACTAAATAAAACCATACATGCTTTGTGCATTTTCCGGTGTTTTATGTGGCAAGAGCTTGTAAACTCAAATGTCGGCTGTATTATGTTATGTTGTGTTATAAATAAACATTTGGCTTAAGTCAAATCTAAAAAATACCCTTCATGTCTACATAATAACCATTATACAATCAGGCCCATTTTTGGCACATCGCCGGATGGGTTTTTTTAAACTATGTATACCAAAATTCAACCGATAACGTTTAAGTTCCATTTAGCCAAGCATGTGATACTCACTAGCTAGGGTACATCTTAGCCTTTACGGTGAATTTCAATTTAACGCACGAAGCGACTTTCAGATGTCCACCAAGAGACATCCCGATTATTACGGACAGAACTTATAGGAGTTTAATTGGCCTATTCTTATTGATTTATTAACACCGCCTTATTTAACGAATTGTTAATAATAAGTATTTGTTGATATTCTGTATTATGAAAATTTGAAAGCCTTGTTTTCTTCGCCCTTTTATATTAGGGTGGTTTTAAATTTAACGCTGTTTTTGAAAAAAAAAAAAAATGTTTTGCAGACGTAGTAGGCATAAAACATTGAAGTTAACCTCAATGAGAAACTGTTTGTAACAAAAGTTATTTTCCTTGTACAAATATATACTTTTCACCACTGAAGATGCACGTTTTAAAAGGTTAACAAGAGCATCAATATATATATATATATATCTCAACTTGTGCTTTTTTTCTCTGACAAGAGATAGGCATAGTAGATAAAAACAAACTCATAACTTGGGATCCATCTAATAAGTATTTATATATTAATATTAATAATAATATATATTAAGAGTGGGTGTGTGTGTATAAGTTGTTACAAGCACATGTTTTGAACAATTTCAAATATTTCAATTTAGAAAATTTTCAAATACATTTAATGACAAATAATAAATAGAAGTATTTAGAATGCACCATTATAAGCATTCTTCTTCTTATTATTACACAATTTCCATCTATTTTTAAAATCTGTTTGTTTCTTTCCTGAACCGATTTAACAACTGTGTAGATATTAGACGAAGAAACTGGAGATAAAATTTTATATTTTTTTTTTTCTTTTTTTGTTTTTGTTAGTTACAATTAATATTGTATATTTTGTATGTCTCTATATTTCGCAACTTATGTTTCTAACATGCTTGTGTGAAAACTACATTCAAAGAGTTTAATTACAATTTAACTTCACCTGCATAGATGAATTAAAGTAGTGGCTACGGGAGATAAGACGTCGACAACGCTTACACACGTTTGGGAGTGTTTTCGTAGAGAATGGTTATGTATATGATATATGAGAAAGAACTGGTAATGATGATGGTGCGCCATTCGTTGAGATTGTTGTTGATAATATCATCCTTTAATATACTAAAACAAGTAAGAAACCGTTATGATCAGTCAAGTCTGACTTTTAACCGTATCCCACACCGTTTAATCTCATTGACTCTGGATGATAATTCATGACTATAAGTCTAAAGAATTTTTGGCAAAAAGAAAAGAAAAATTGATATCTGTCACATAATTCACAAGATTCAATTCTGAGCCAATCATTGCTTATACTAAGTATAAAATAATTACAGTACTTAGTAATAATACAGATTGTGTGAATACTCTTCTAACGCTAAAGTGAAACTGGAACCTTTACAAGCAGTAGACTAAAGCTGGAAGTTCAGCTCCTAAGCAGATAAAGGGGAAAGGATCAGTAAAAAAGTAAAAAATGGCTTCAGTTTTGGGGATTTTAAAAAAATTCTATTGAAGCTGAAAAATTTTTCACAACACTAAAAAAGTTAAGTTATTTTTTAAACCCACACACCAACTCAAGGACGAGTTAACAAGTAAATTAATTCTATTTGGTTTAAACCAACCATCATATTAGGGCATTAAAATAAAGAAATGATAATAAATTATAAAACTAGGCTTAACGCATTTTTATATAATAAATTAAACTCTTCTTGTTCTTTCCTTCAGTGGCTACCACAGTTTAAAAATTCAAATTTGCATTCTTCAACGCAGTTTGACTTTATGAAACTTTGAAAACAATTTACAATCAACTATAGTTTAACCTCTGTGTGTATAACTGGCCATAAATCACCTTTCCTGTAAATTGTTAATATTACACGAACACGAACAAGTAAAAGCAAAGTTTAGACCAAATCTTACATACAAAAGAATAGCAAACTCATAACTGAGGTGGAGGATACGAAATTGTAAAAATTAATTTTTTTTTAAATTAAATGTTATTTTCAAAACATTTCGTTTCGAGTTTTGCACAACAAAGCGTACCCCTTCTTCAGTTTTTGTTCTTGGTGTTAATTTTTTTTTGCATGATTTAGGAAATGGAAAATTTCGTAATAATTTTTAATTAATAATACTGCATTAATATGAATTTTTGTTTTTTTTTTGATTTACTATACTCTGTACCACTTGTGGCAAAGGGTATATTAAGTTTGTGTGGATGTTTATAACACCGATCGATTCAGAAAAGATTAAGATATTTCGATAAAATACAAGAACTGTAATAATAATAAGGGTTCCCCCTATTAAAAATGGACCGGAGGTCTTACTTATGGTGAAAAATTGCAAATTCTCAAAATTTTTTTTTTCAGATCAGACCATTTTAAGAACCCCTTTCCATATAATATTTTAAGAACTCACTCGCCGCCTTCACTGGTACAACTAAATTAATTAAAACAGGTATTAAATGGTTGGACTTGACTGACCATGACATTTTCACTTGTTTGAATTAGTGTGCTTGCGTACTCTGTCTCATGACTGAAGATGATAGTGAAATAGAAAAAGTGTAATATCATCCATCGAAAATTCTAAATGCCTGTAGGTCAATATCTCAATTTTTACAAGTGTTTCTTTTTTATATAACATTACAATATAGTTTTTGATGCTTTACGGTACAACAAACTTAATGCACCCTTTACTTTAAGCAAAGACTGTAACATCAATACATAATAATGCTCACCCCTTTCTTCCTTTCTCGCCCCAAACTTCATTTGCTGAAATGTTATGGTTTTTATTTGTTATTCATAGTTTCTAATCGGCTTTTGTTTGCGTGACATCAGGCGCAGATGGTGCTGTTGCAGTTGTTGCTCCTGATGATGATTGCTGTATTAGCTCTTCAAGAGCGAAGTAGCCACCACTTGCACCGCCATCACTGGCTGTTGTTGTTACAGTATTTTGGACGGCAGTTTCATCGGTTGATACATTCTCAGCCTCAGTTCCATCAGGAGTTTGTTTTTCCATAACCGCTTCGGCACCTGTTGCTTCTAAAACCTGCTGTTGTACTTGCACAATGGGTTGTCCATCTTCAGTATAGGAAACCGACACTGGTATACGCGTACCATCTTCCCCGATAACATGAGCACCACCCTCACCATCCTGAGACTGTTGTATGACCAGCTGACCTTCAGCATTGAGGAGCGAAGCATCAATCAATTGTGTCTCATTATTTTCACCGTGCACCAAGACCATTTGACCATTAGCATCGGTCACCATCTGCAGAGTTTCGCCATCTAAACCATCACCGGTTTGAAGGACACCCACGGATTGTAATAGCTGTTGTATTTGTTCCGGGTCTTGTACTAGTATTTGATTACCATCAGCATCGGTGATAATGTGATTATCCAGTTGAAGCAATTGACCGCTTTCATTGAGAATGAATTTGATTTGCCCACCATCCACTTGGCCCTGCATTGTACCGTCATCCAGTTCCATAGCTACTTGTTGTTGTTGTTGCTCATTAGCAGCAGCAGCTAATTGTTCCTGAGTGGCTTCTTCCTCTTCGGCGGCAACTTCAGAGTTAGCAACGGCCACCATAGATTCTTCGACAGTATTACCTTCGGGATGTTCACCAGAGGTATTCCCCTCTTCCTCTGCATTTCTTTCACGGTCAACGGCATTAGTTGCCTCGTTGACGGCATCCTGATCTTTACTTTTAATCGAAGAATGATCTTCTACGTTAACATTTAAGGACTCATCGGTACAGACTTCTTTCATACTGTTGCTCTCTTTTTCAGTGGTACTGATGTCTTCAAGCATGTTATTGGAGGTTGGTCCTATTGTTGCTGAAGTAGGGATAGTAGACTCTTCATTATCATCATCTAAACTAGGCATACTAACCGGACCGGAGGTCTTTGATGATGATCCGATATTCTGATTATTATTGACGACTGCGGAAGCGGTCGTTGTGATAGTTTCTTCCGGCTGATCCAGCATCGGCATATCAATGCTTACGGATACGGGAGCTGTTGTTGTAGGTGTGTGCTTCGTTTGATCTTGCATTCGACTACTTCTGCTGGCCGCCGTTCCCTGCTCTTCTTGTCCACCAGGTATTGTGATATTAAATGTTATGCCACCACCCTTACCTGCTTGTGAAGTAATTACAACATGTTCATTACCCCGGGTTGTTGCTGTAGTTGTTGTTGTCGTAGATTCACCCTTATCGGAGTGCATTTTTTCGAAAATACTTTCAATATCCGCTTCGGAAATGGTGGTATTACTGGAGGAATTATTTAGATTAGACTGAGACTGTTGTTGTTGCTGCTGTTGATGGGAAACTAAGTCTGCTGAATGCACCTCATTTGCGTCCAATTGTGGGGAGGAGTCACTAAGCAAAGCAGCAGCATTTGCTATAGTAGCCATGGCATTATTGTTATTATTGCTACTGGAATTTTTTTTTACATTGGTTTCACCACGTTGATGTGTTTCCATATGTTGATTGTAATAATGCTCTTGGATGAACGTAAGTGAACAAATGTGACATGAGAAGAAACGGATATTATTGGCAGAAGTAGTGCCACCGCCACCAACGTCGCTGTTGACAGTGCTTGTAGTGACTGGCGTCGTTGTAGTGGTATCACTCAAGGCTTCATCAATAGTTTCCTGAAGAAGTTTCTGAGTAGTAAGGAGATTTTGTGAAGAACTTTGTTTTACAGTTACCACCTGATGGTGATGCTGTTGCGTGACTTGAGGTTGATGTTGTTGCTGCTGTTGTGTGTTGTGTTGATGTACTTCAAAATGTTTGACAAGCAACTCACGTTTAGCAAACGACATTGAGCAAGTGCCACATTTGAATACATTACCCTGATGCTGTTTGGCGTGCGTTGTAGCAGCTTCCCGTGTCTCGAAACGTTGTGCACATAGTCGGCATTTAAATGGCTTAGATTTAACACCCGCCACATGTTTACGCATATGTTCGTCGAACAAAGTTTTATCAGTCGACTTGAATTGACAATGATTGCATGTATACAAGGGCGTAGTATGTGTAGATGAGCCGGAGGTCACACCTGTTCCACTCGATATTATTGAATCAGCAGCCGGAGCTACTGCTTGATTAAGAGGCACTGTAGATGTGCTGGTCACTACTACACTTGTACTATGATTCATTTCCATATGTTTGCGCAATGCACCCTCACTTGCAAAATTAATATGGCACACCGCACAGGTATTGTCCATTGGTGTATTGTGTTCTCGCACCATATGTAACTTCATTGCCCCAAAATTGGGGAATATTTTTTTACAATTCTTGCATTGAAAATTTTGGGGTTTGCAGGTCTCATAGTGGGTATTAAACAATCGCATATCTGAGGTCTTGTATTCGCAAGATAAACACTTGTATATCTTTGTAGTTTTGCGCTGCAAAGTTTGTGTACCCGCAGATTGTTGTTGTACGGCGGCAGATGTGTGTGATTGTGTAGATATTTTCATTTGCTGCACAGCGCTTACTAATATAAAAATAAATAATTATTAATAAACATAATTGTACTCCGAAAAGAAGCTTACCGGCAGCACCGCTATTCAGTTTTTGCAATTTATTCGGTGGTCCAGTATTAGTGTTAGTTACACCGACAGTATCGTCGTTTAAACCATATTTCTTGTGTAATAAATTCATCAAATTAGTACGCACACGTTCCACATCATTTTCCAAACGATCCAAATAATTTATTAAATTTGTGCATCGTGCGCATACTACATCCTCCACGCTTACTATAACCATATATGCATCGCCCACCAATTGACCAATTTTATTTGGAAATTTAGTAGAGCTATGAGATGTTTGCATTTCAGTGAGAAGATTCTGAGCTTGATTAACACCTAGGATGTCGTCACATACATAGCAACGATTTCCTCCGCCAGCAGCTGAACTAGTAACTACATGCTGGACACTGTTCCCCGCTGTAATAGTCGTATTTCCGGTTGATATTGTGGTACCACCACCACCACCCGAACCAACCACTTTTTGTTTTAAAATACGCGGTTGATTAGGTCCAGTCACTGTTACCGCTCCACTCGATAATAAATTGTGTATTTTACGAACGGCACTATTCATTTGATTATTCATTATGTGAATTATTCTTTAATGTAAACGTTTAATTTTCTCTCCACACTAATGATTCATTTAGTTGTACATTAATTTTATACATATAGTATGTATTAATTTAATTTCATTAAATTATGTATTATTTTCATTTATATATGCTATTGCAGCAATTAAAACCTAAAACTTTTGCTAACCCCTGTCTAGCGGTTGTAATTTTTAATCATGTGCTAGAAAAAGAAAAATATACAACACATAAAGTATAAGTTTTCGTTTCGTTAAGTTTAGCAGCAACACATGCTTCGTGAAGTACACGAATTACAATAGCGCACTACGGAATAGAACACAAAAAAAAAAGAACGAATATCCTAAAACTACCGATAAATTAATTGAAAATATGTATTAAATTTGTTATAATCTATCAGCAGACACATTTTTAAAATTTCTCCACAAAAAAAGAACTTTTTAATTTTACACATCTTTTTCTAAACAGAATAACAACAGATCTTTTAATTAAAACCTCATATAGGAACGCGCGAAGTTTACCCACGAAAAATATACATAACACTTTTTTATAATTGTTTTAGTCTTGCATTTTATAAATGTCTACCTACTTTCCCATAAGAATAAAAATTGCAACACGGTTTCAACGTTTAACACTAGATTATGTAGCCGCTACTGTACAAAAGCCATATCTCAACTTAACGATAACAAACCAGAAGCAGAACCCATTTTCTTCAACATCGGAGTGGCACTTTTTGCAATAAATCACATCACTTTCATATTTCTTTACAAAAGTTGAATTTCATGTTCTTTAACAATAAATATCTTGCGCTAAATTACAAACTATTTTTTGAATACACATAGCTTTTAAAAATTTACATTTTCCTTTTTTTACAAAATGCTGTACAGCACACTCTGGTTGATGTTCATTACACAAACACATCATAAAATCTAACTACAAATTCGTTATAAACGGACAATATTGTTGTCGCAATCCCTCTATCGTTTTATTACATATAACAATTTTCGTTGTATATTCTTTCACTAAAAAAAGAACACTATATCATCGCAAATATTCGTTCACTTCCACTATTTTGGTAAAATGGCTGCCTAGCATAGCTTCGTCAAAAATGTGTGCCCTGTACATTTTAATTTTTGTTTTTTATACCATTTTTTATTGCTTAGTAAGGATTCCAATGAAAATTAATTGGATTTATAACGAAAATTATCTATATACCTAGATCATATATTTTTTTTATCATTGTTTTAAGTTAAATCTTGATGAGAATTTATACTAAACGTAATGCAACACTTCTTCGTCCACTGCTCAAAAAAGACTGCTGTCTAATGCCGTACAACTTTCGTTGTATATTTTACCTCGTGTTCACTGTATAATCATACCAATGTAAATATATATATATATATATATATATATATATACATATGACTACAGGAGGGTTAATTTGAAGGTTTACGGTTAAAGCTCATAAACAAAATAAACAATTGGTGTAGAAATAATCTAATATCAACCACAGTTTAATACAATAAGGATTTCTGTACCTGACGACACCTAAAGTTGATGTATTCATTTTGTGCAGATGTTTAGAACTCCTAAACTTATACAGCCTTATTATTAAAGTCGTCGTCGTCTATGTCTCAAACTTTCGCCGAAAGGCTGTAGTGAAGGCGTCTGGAAATTAAAGACCACAGCGACTATGTCACAATAAGGCTGATTATACAGATCGATTTTCTGAAACAATTTAGCCATGTTTATCTGTCCATGTATGCATTGCATCTTTTTTATTGTAACGTAGTACAAGGACACTTTATAAAAATATATTTATACCAGTAAACCAATATTAAAAAATCTTTGTCACCTAGCCACCATATATGGAGAATATAAAAAATATTGAGTAACCATAGAGTTGAACAGGAACAGAGATTTTTTCGACGAAAAATAAAAACTTGGTTTCACACGAGAAAAGTATTTTATTCGATTGTCTCCGCGCGAAAACTATTTTTATTGTTTGCGTTATTTTTATAGAATTTCCAACAACCCGCAGTGCTTACTTTGTTTTGTGTGAAAAATGTAAAACACACCGAAAACCCTTTATTTTCATATTCACATAATATGTAAAGTGTTTGGTAGCTTTTTTAAATATTATTTTAAGGCAACAATGCGTGGCGTTCTGAAGTGGATGGAAAAAGTGGAACTCTCCAATGTAAAGGAAGACGGTGTTGGGTAAAAATCTATTTTCCAATCATTCTTCTCACTATGTAAACTTATCCGTAGTTCACTATCTTCTATATATATGTATTTCCTTTCAAGTGTTCATTTGATTATTGCATTTATGTATGGTACGCGAAGAGTGCTTCATAAACTTCATATGATTAATTTTAGAATACACTCGATTTGCTATAGACCAGATGGCTCCCAGGTGATAGTTGCCGCCAATAAACGTATTTTAGTGTACGATGCGAATGATGGGACATTATTAAATACGTTGAAATCGCACAAGGACACGGTCAATTGTGTGACCTACGCAAAAGATGGTAAAAAGTTTGCTAGTGGATCCACTGATAAGACGGTCATTATATGGTCATCACAACTGGCGGGTATTTTAAAATATTCGTAAGTTTTTTATCACAAATATCTACAACATAGTTTTCAACATCTGTGCGCATGTATTTACTTATAATTAGTCATGGAGATTCTGTTCAGTGCATGTGTTTCAATCCTGTTTCCCATCATTTGGCTTCTTGTTCGAAGGCTGATTTTGCATTTTGGTCACCCGATCAAAAATCTGTACAAAAATATAAAATTCATTCTCGCATAAATGCCTGCTGTTGGACTAATGACAGTCAGCACTTAATCATGGGCTTGGCAAATGGCTCTGTTAGTATACGTAATAAAATGGGCGAAGAGAAGGGCCGCATAGAACGTCCTGGGGGATCGTCAAGTGCCATTTATGGGGTACAGTGTTGTCCCATCCGGTCCGAACCAGATACAATTGCTGTAATTGATTGGGGTCAAACGTTGTCATTTTATACACTAAGCGGCCAACCCGTGGGAAAAGAGCGATCATTAAATTTTGATCCTTTGTGTTTGTGTTACCTGCCTAATGGAGAGTACTGCTTAGTTGTTGGTTGTACGGGTGTTGTACATTGCTTCAATCGTGAGGGTATTCGTTTAGGAGCCTTGGGCGATGCAACAGACACTTCTTGGATTTGGACGATAGCCGTTCATCCCAATGGTCAATCGTACACGGTGGGTTGTCAAAATGGCACCATAAGTAGCTACACTATAGCTACAACCACTATACACGCTTTATATCGGGAACGCTACGCCTTCAGGGAGCACATGTGTGATGTGATTATACAACATTTGATAACGGGACAAAAAGTACGCATCAAATGTCGCGACTTGGTGCAAAAGATTGCCATATACCGGGAACGGTTGGCAGTACAATTACCGGAAAGGATTCTACTCTACGAATTGAGCTCCACACCCAATGAACTTATGCACTATAAAGTGAAAGAAAAGATACACAAAAAGTTCGATTGCAGTTTGTTGGTGGTGTGTGCCACTCATATCATTTTGTGTCAGGATCAAAAATTACAATGCTTGGATTTTGCGGGTGTCCTACAACATGAATGGCTGCTGGACACTTATATTCGTTACATCAAAATCAAAGGCGGTCCTAAGGGGAGGGAAGGGCTTATGGTGGGCTTGAAAAGTGGTCAGGTAAGAATGTACAGTTATGTTTATAAGCAACTGCCCGAGAGAGAATATGCAGACGGACAAATTGACTAAGAATTAGATTTTATTTAAGAATATTTATACGTTGTGGGAACTCTGTCGCCTTCTTTTTGTACATACACGCTTTTATCGAAGTGAACTACAGCTTATGCTTTTTCTTTTTGGTACGCGAACAGGTGTATCGTATTTTTCTAGATAATGCATTACCCGTTCTCATTACGAAAGCCTCCTCGGCCATACGTTGCCTGGATGTTAATGCTGATCGCACGAAGATTGCTGTTGTTGATGATGGCGGCCGCTTAATGGTGCGAGATATAAACAACGATTCTTTGCTGTATCAAGACACCGGCGTAAATTCAGTTGCATGGAATACTCATTTGAATACCATGCTTTGTTATACACTGAGTTCGGGTGGTTTGACGGTACGTATAGGCAACTTACCACCGCGAGCTCCTCAACCCATGTTGGGAGTAGTGGTGGGTTTGTGTGGAGCCACAGCATTCTGCTTACGCGGCAACATAATGCACAATATACCACTGGCTTTAGGTGGCACCATGTGGCAGTTAATAGAAACTGGTTTGTTTGAGTACGTTTCTTATTTTATAAAAGTACGTTACGTACTCACATGCATTCGATATGTTTGGCTGTAGCAGATGTTTTAAATTTCATTTTTATTAGAGATGCCTACCAGGTGGCTTGTTTAGGTGTTACTAATGGCGATTGGGAGAATTTAGCCAAATCCGCTTTGGAAGCTTTACATCTCAATGTAGCTCACGATGCTTATGTTAAAGTTAAAAACCTTTATTGGCTGCAATTGGTGAACGATTTAATGGAAAAGCAAAAACGATCACTGGTCTCGAAAGAAGTTTTACAAGGAGAAATTTGTGCCCATGCTGGGAAATATAAGGAGGCTGCCAAGTATTATAGAAAATGTGAATTGCCTAACAAAGCCTTGGATATGTACACTGATCTGCGCATGTTTGAAATGGCGCAAGATTTCATACATGATATGAATGAAGAAGAGAAAAACGAACTAACCAGGAAACGTGCTGAATGGGCCTACACAATTAATGAGCCACGAGCAGCAACCGAGTTATTATTGAATATAGGCGATCATCAGAGAGCTATAGAAATTGTAGCCGAACAAGGTTGGGCAGATGTGTAAGGTTTTAATAATTCGATTATCCTATAGAGATTCCTTTAGAAGTCATTTGTGTAATTTTTTAAAGACTTTACGACATAGGGCGTCGTTTACAACAAAGTGATAAAAAATCTTTGGAAATTGTGGCTCAGCATTTAAAGCGCCTTAAAGCTTTGCCGTTGGCAGCCGAAACCTTCAAGAAGTTGGGCAATGAAGTAGAAGTTATTCAGTTGCATGTGGAGGCTCACGATTGGGTAGAGGCGTTTAATTTAGCCAAAACTATGCCAGATTTGTTACCAGAAGTACACTATCAGCATGCGCAGTGGTTATCGGAAAACGATCAATTCATAGAAGCTCATGAAGGTAACGTAGATCCGCTAATAAGAAAATGAAAATTTAAAAAATTTGGCTACAAAAGATGTTCCTCTACTCCTATATATGTTTGCAATCAAATATGGTAGAAGGAAGCACTTAGATATTTTAGAGATTTTATAGACTAACTTAAAATTTACAAGAAGAGGAGTTATTAAGCAATTTTTCAGATATATCTTGACCAAGTCAAAAATTTGAATATATGTTGAATTTCTCTCTTCTTGTAGCTTATTTAAAATCGGGCCGTATTAGAGAAGCGAATCGTTTGTTGAAACATTTAAGTTGCTCGGCGGTGGAAGAAGAACGATTCCTTGATGCTAGTTATTTTTATTGGCTGCTATCTAAACAATATTTGGATATTTATTATAAAAAAGAGTACGTATACGAACGAGATAGTATGTATAATTTTAAGACCCTCCATGTTATTATATAAATGGGTTAATTAACAGAAGTGTGAGTTCACTTTACGTTACTATAAAATAGCTAAAGCAATGTAATGGAATAAAAAACTTTTTCAATCCTTCTCAGTATCAAGACCTGAATCTATTTCATCTAGGCACCACTTGTGGCAAAAGATATGTTAAATAAGCTTCCGATCGATCCCCCATTTTCATGTCCGTCTGACTTTTTCGTCTCATTTTTTGAGATATTCCGATAAAATTTGGGATAAAAATATGAATTGATCGACTTCTCCATTTTAAAGGAAGATGGGTTAATAATTGACTGTTAAAAATGTTTATTTAATTTTAAATTTACATTAGGAATCGCAATCCGATCGATTTCCATTTGAAGGAGTATGAACACTATACCCGCATAGCTAAAATATATTATGCGTACAGTGTCGTATATAATTATATGAAGGAACCCTTCACTACCTATTCCCCGGTAAGCTTATTCAATGTGTCGCGTTTCATTTTGAATGAGGTGGAATTCAAAGGAGCACCTAAAGGTGTCAGCCTGTTGTAAGTATATTGTTTGTCTTTTAATCTATCCGAAAACAAATTCATTTAATGCGATGTTTTTAAAAATGTAGTGGAGTTCTATTCACTTTAGCTAAACAGGCGAAGGTATTACGAGCTAATAAATTATGTCTAGTAGTTAATAAGCGCCTACAAGGATTGAAACCACCTTACGGTGTACAAGAACAAAGCGATGTATGTTTCTCAGTTTGAAGTGGAAATTTTCATTAAAATCTTCACTTCGCATCTTTTCAGATTAATTATTTAAACAGTAAAGCATGTAAAAGTGGTTTCAATGATCCTGAAGAATTATTACCGTTATGTTATAAATGCTCGAATTACAGCCAACATTTAAATGGTAATGCCTGTCCAACATGTAAACAAGAGTATATATTTTCATTCATATCGTTTGGTACGTGGAATAAATGTCTTTATTATGTTAAACATAATTCATGTAATTGGGTTACTTTATATTTCTAGAAATACTACCTTTGGTGCAATTTTATTCGGAAGTGGATATAAGTGATAGCGAAGCAGAACGTTTACTTTTAGCACCTCCCAAAACCAATGAAGAACAAGATCCTTTCAATGTGGTACATATACAACAATATATCAATGTAATAAGAAAAGGCAGTGAAAGCGCACCATGTAGTAGCAAAAACCATTTAGTTTCACAACTTGTTGATTTGAATCGATAATTGCGATTCCCTGTCCATGTACAAAAAAGTGTTATGTGGAAAGGGTTCTGAAAAATGGTCCAATAAGGTGGAAATTCAATTGGCAGGGGTCCTAACAATGGAACGACCATTTTTATTAATGATCGTCCTTGGCTTCCCGTAACCTAATTTCAACAATATCAACAAGAATATCAAAAAAATTCGACCTGTGGGTTGATTACAAGAATTGAACGGACGAACATTGGATCCAATAGGGTGGGCATGGTATTTGACGTTTAGAAGTTACAATATATATAAATAAATATAAAATTCCTATTTTTATACCCTCTACCAGCAATCGGCACTGTTTTTTCAGGCGAAGCCATAAGTATGCTTTCTTGTGGGGCTTTCTTTATAGTAAGGAGGGTATAAAATTCAGCACAGTCTGGTACATTTTACATATACACTTACCGCTGTCTAAAAAATTACTTTAATTGATTTTTGGTTTGGATGAAAATCTACATACAATTGCATTACAATTTATTGTTTACTGTTTTAGGATGTTGCCAGTGCCTTGCCAATAAGTTTGGATCGTAACGTTTTACGTTCAATAGATCCCACACAAGTATTAATATTAAAAAGACGTTCACAGCCTGGAAGTAAATATATATTTTATCGCAATATATTGCCAGAACTACAGATTACTTATTGTCCTGAGTGTTTACTGGTGAGATAAGAATTGATATACTTTTCGATTCTGTTAACTTTCTATCTATTTTTAGGTATATTACGCTGACGACTTTGAATTGCATGTCTTGCAAAAGGGTTTCTGCCCGTTTTGTCGCACCCCAGCCGACAAATTATTGGAAGAGTACTAAGTTGCTCATTATTTCATATATATAGCATTACTCAATTAAAGAATTTTCATTACCATGTTTCCTCTTGATAACGTTTACTTTTGATTAATTTTTCCAAATAAAATTCATCGCCTTCTAAAATATCAAGAAATGCTTCTTTTACAGCTTTTGGCATATTATTAGAGGATCCTGCCACTAGTATATATGCATTGGATTGTTTTATTAACGATTTAAGAAATTTCGCCTTTTCCTTGATTAAATGTTGAACATATATTTTATGTTGTTGGTCTCGGGAAAAAGCGGTATAAAGTGTAATAAATCCTTCTCTGCTCCATGCCTCTAAATCTGATTGAAAATGAAAATCCTTTAAACGGTTGCGGCAACCGAAAAATATCACAAACTTTTCTGAAAGGCTGATAAGCCTGGATGTTGCTGTATAAATTTTATCTTGTATTATACAACGAAAGGGAGCAATTCCCGTACCGGGCCCTACCATTATTATTGGTGTACTGAAATCTTTGGGCAATTGCATGGTACTCGGTGTCAAGGTGGCCCATATTTCATCTCCTTTCTTTAAGGACTTTAACCAATTAGAACATAAACCTAATCGTGGCGTGGACATTATGGTTTTATATTCCACCACTGCCACCAGTAAATCTAATGATTGAGATTCCATACAACTGGCTACTGAAAAACTTCGCGGCTGTATTAGGCTAAATATTTCAATAAAAATGCTTAAAGTTAATTTCTTACAGGCATGTGGAAAATCCTGAAACACCTCCAGTATTGTACGTCTAGGTCTATTTATATAATTGATCAAGTCGTCAAGTCCTTCTGGTGCAGCAAATTCCAGAAGTTTACTTTTTTCCAATTCATCTTCACAGTTTAACGCTAATAACTGGAAAGCTCTTTGTCGTGGTTTTGCGCTCAAATCCCACAAATAATTGGCCATTTCTTTTACCGTCAAAGGTTTTTCGTAGCACATTATTAAGGGCATATCCGGCTGATTACTTATTATTTTCACCTTTGTGTTGGCATCAAAATCCAAGTTATGTTCTTTTACTAAGGAGAAAAATGCTTCTACTTGTAGCAGAGAATTGTGGGGCTGTACTTGAAGAGCCGCACCTGGTAACCACTTTACACCCTCTTCTGGGATGGCGAATTGCAGTAAACGTACATCTTGAAAGTGGTCCTCATGGGTAATGCGCATATTTTCCAACAATTTAAATCTCCAACATGGTACCTTATTCCAAAAGGGCTTTAGTATATTATTTTCCTCAGTGTCAGCAATATCTTGTTGCGGTTCGGTTAGCACTTTGAATTTCCATTTAAAGTTCACCGCTTCGTTAGTTTCCGCTTGCATCTTCAAATGAAACATCTTTTCCAATTCGCCCCACAATTCCTTTGACCATGTCAATGCTTCGGCATAATAGCCATAATCATGTTGATCATCACACAAACCTAAAGATATTATAGGTTCGGCACCTAATTGTAGCAAACGTTTGTACAACTTTTTGGCAGCATAATTAAATTTGCTATAACTGGAATCGCCTAGGCCAAGGCAAGCAAATTGCATATTTTTTAAAGAATCTTTCGGTAATTTATCTCTTAGCAAAAATTTCCACGATTTGCGCATATTATTAGGCTCAGTACCATCACCCGTCGTAGATACAACGAATACTACCAACTGCTCGTGTATTAATTGTGTTATAGGAAAATCGTCCATCGGCAGTACCGGTCCTTGAAATTGCCATTTCTTGGATTCGCGCCATAAAAATTCGGCAACATCTTGAGCCGTTCCCGTTTGGCTGCCATACAATATCAGAATTCTCATATTTAGAACAGATCTATAGTCTCGATATTTAGATTGTCGATAGTTTATAATTATTGCACTTTTTTATACTCAGTTTGTTTAAAATATTGAATATTGTATGATTTGGAGTGTGGTTTATTTGTTTTTGTCTTTTGTTTTTCACGTATATAACTCTGCATAAAATAGACAATGCAAGGTTGCCAACTCTACTACTTAGCATAGCACAATGAAATGAAAATTTCCTACAATTCCTCCGTAAAATATTTATTTAAAATGGCTTTAAGTTACAAAATTGCTACAAAAACTGTTCAAAGTTATTTTTAGAGAAAATAGTGCATCTGTGATTATGTGCTCTGATAATGCACTGTGCTAGTGGTTCACACAATTTACAATTTTATCTACAAATAAAAGATAATGTTAAGGTCTTGCGGCAATTTTATAAATGATAGAATACGTTTTTGTGTTAAAAATGCTTTCCAAATAAATAAGAATGCATCCACAATATTGTTAAAAAGACATTTTTACGGAAAAGCTTCCCATCCGTCTGAAATTAATGAATTAACAAAGCCTCCTGATAAAAAAGTCACACCATTAGGTTGGTTTTTAGTGGTATGTATGCATGTGATTTTTAAAAATTTCTTATTATAAAACAGTGATTATGCTTTAGTTAATTCCAGTTACAACGTTTGGTTTGGGGTGTTGGCAAGTGAAACGTAAAATATGGAAAGAGAAATTAATCGAAAATATGCAGGTGGTAACAAAAATAGAACCGATTGATCTGCCAGATAAGTTAGTACATTTAAAATCTTGTTAATTCAATAATGATTTGAATAAATTCAATTTCTTTTTAGCTTGGATGTGTTAAAAGATATGGAATATAGAGCAGTTAAGGTGCGTGGTCGATTTTTACATGAAAAGGAACTGTTTATGGGTCCCCGTAGTTTAATAAGACCGAATTGTGCTGAGTCAACAGGTGGCTTAATATCGCAACCTAATTCCAATAATGGTTATTGGGTTATAACACCATTTCAACTGGCCGACAGAGAGTAAATATAGTAATAGCCCTATTCTGAGCTATAATAGCGCTATTCAGTGATGTCACAAGTCCCAAGTAAATGTCAAATTGATTTTAGATTTTCATCTTTTTGATATTTAGTCACTAGACCTTGTATCTTGTGACCGCTCTTAAAGTAGAATAGGGATATAAATAAAATAATACACTCATCAGAAATGTATATTTTCAATCATTATCAGCGATATTATATTGATTAATCGTGGTTGGATACCGCGTAAACAATTGAATTCGCAAACAAGAAAATCGTCTAATGTAACCGATGAAGTAGAATTGGTCGGTTTAGTGCGTAAAGGAGAACAAAGACCACAGTTTACACCAGAATACAAGGGAAACATATTTCTATACAGGTAGAAAATCTATTTATAAAAGTTTTTGCCATTTTGTACATATATTATTTACTTTACATTTGTAGAGACTTGGCTAAAATGTGCAATTTAACGGGAGCACAACCAATTTTTTTAGATGCTACATATAGCAGTACCACAGCAGATGGGCCTATTGGCGGCCAAACTCGCATTACATTGCGTAACGATCATTTATCATATTTGGTGACTTGGTTTAGCTTATCTGTGGCAACGGGTTATATGTGGTACTGCAAGATATTAAAGAGAAAACCATTTTAAAACAAGTATGGTAGACAACAACAATTTCACTTAAAGAACCTTTTAATTTAATTTAACTAAGAATTAAAAATGTATGGGCATCCGTCAAACAGCACGGTATTCAATACAACTTGAATTACACGAAATTGCGAAAATTACTGTTAAAAATAAGCTCAATTCCGTAGTGCAAATATACATTGTTGGCTTTTTTTTATTAAAATTATTTATTAAATGAACTTAAATTGTAATAAAAAGCATATAAACCGTTTTGATTGACGGGTGTTCATAGGAATATGTAAGGGAGCTTCTCCTCTTATTTTGACAGCATAAAGAATACTTTAGATTAATATTTACATATAGATAGAGCAGAGGAGCAATACTGTTAAAACGAAGAAGTATTTATATATTTATTGTTGTAATAATTAGCCTCTTTCTTATGATTGAGTAGAGCAGGTGTTCGCCCATTTCTGATACTCATAAGTCTATAATTGTGGTACGCTTCCCCAGGACCGCATTACACCAGTACGATGATATTTTTTGCCAATAGTTTGCACATGGAAACCAATTTGCTGTAAACGTTCATGATCAAGTATTTTGCGACCATCAAAAATATAGGCTGGCTTCATCATAGACTGATAAATACGCTGATAGTCTAGGGACTACAGAAAAATTATTTGTAAAATTATTTATTTATAATTTAGAACCACACCTACCACAAACTCGTCCCATTCCGTACATAAAACGATAGCATGAGTACCACGTACAGCACTGTAAGGATCACTGTGTATTTGTACAGATTGTTTAACACTTTCAGGAGATTCTGTTACAGCGGGATGTGTCAAATCGTCTATAATCTGTTCTGGCTCTACTTTAGGATCAAAAATGTCTAATTTGGCACCCTCTTCCAACAGCGTTTTGCAAACGGTAATAGCTGGCGTTTCTCGTGTATCGCCCGTATTCTTTTTAAAGGCAAATCCCAAAATGCAAATGTGCTTATTTGATACGGTATTAAACAAACTTTCAATAATCTATATAAAAATTAAAATAAAAAATTCAA
Source organism: Crataerina pallida (assembly GCA_949710015.1). NCBI lineage: Eukaryota > Metazoa > Arthropoda > Insecta > Diptera > Hippoboscidae > Crataerina > Crataerina pallida. The sequence continues at coordinate 30,181,426 of OX453292.1, forward strand.
GATCCAGGCAGAAATTTTATAGAAAATGTTCAAATTTAACCTTTTGGGAAAAACGCCATTTCTGATACTCATTCAAATCGATAACTTGTTGCCAATAGGCGGCTACTTTTGGTAAATTGAGGCCCTCGCATATATAAACCAAGTTCAGTATGTCCTTTTGAAAGCAACTTCCCCCAAAACCAACAGAAGCTTGTAAAAATTTTGATCCAATGCGTGAATCTAAGCCAATGGCTCGAGCAACTTCCGACACATCGGCACCGGTAGCTTCACATACTGCCGATAAAGAATTTATGCTTGAAATACGTTGTGCAAGAAAAGCATTGGCCGCCAATTTTGACAATTCAGAGCTCCAGGTATTCGTTGTTAGTATATTCTCCTTGGGTATCCAATGTTCATAGATCCAAGACAATTTTTCAATAGCTTTATAACCTTCGGGCGTTTCTTCGCCACCAATAAGTACGCGATCAGCATTTAGGAGATCTTCTACAGCAGTACCTTCCGCCAGAAATTCGGGATTTGATAGGATATCATAGCGTAAGCCCGGTTTTTGATTTGCATGAAGTATATGCATAATGCTTTCAGCGGCACGTACTGGTACCGTACTCTTCTCTACTACAATTTTATTGGACTGAGCTATATCGGCAATCATGCGAGCGGCACCTTCTACGTACTTCAAGTCGGCAGCGCGTCCTAAGCAAGTAAAACAATATACATTGTGATTGCAACGAATAAAATCCTATTATATGTAAACGAAAATTTTTATTTCTACAAAGGATAACCCTTTGTCTCCTTTATAATTTATTAAATAATTTATGATTATATGATATGTGTTTGCAATTTAGAATAAATAAAGCAGGTACATCAGTAAAAGTGCTTGAAGTGTGAAAAAAAATATATAAATCCAACCTATTGGCATGGAACTCACCTTTTCCATTTCCAAATGTTTTTGTAGGTGTATTAACGGATATGAATATAAGATCGGCCTCTTTTATAGCAGTTTCGATGTCCGTAGAAAAGTATAAATTTACATTACGACACTTTTTCACTACATCATCTAAGCCGGGCTATAAAAACAAAGAGCCTTTTAAAATGGGATATACTTTTTATTTGAGTGTTTATTAAGTTACCCCATTACTAAAGAAAGACTTCTATCTTGATATCAGCGTATCAATTGAAATGACTAGAAAAACGGAAACGGTTGATAAGTTTCAAAACGACTACTCACAAATTTAATCGATCGTGCATACTAACGAAGCTACTCTCTGTTCCTCTATATAAATCTACATCTATCCATTAATAGCCCATCACCCATATTAAAATTGGGCAAAATCGGTCAAGCTACGTGCCCACAATGCCACAAAAGCAGCCCATGGTCATCGTACATCCTAAGACCTCAATAAATGAAAAAAAAAAATAATTTTAGCGTGCTTTATAGGTCTATTTCCACAACACAGACTGTGTTTCTACTATATTTCGTTTTGACCTTAGCCGCATATAACTTTTTACTTGTTATCATGTTTTTTTTTTTCACTACATACCTATAACACAAATCAATTCATCTATGCCGTTGATTAAGGTACGCTTTCGTTTATATATATGTGTTTTGTTTGGTAATGTATTTACTTATTTCGGCATAGAGAGGATTCATACCCCTTACCTCGTAAATGGGCAATTTATCGGAATTCCACTGAGCTATACGCTCCGTACTTTTATCCACCACAGTCACTATAATATCCGGACACTTGAGAGCCATTACAGAGCATGTGGGACCGCCTACATAACCTGCACCAATACAACAAACTTTCATAGCAGCCATTCTTTGTGGCTTTTTCTTTTACTGTTGCCTTATCATACACTTCACACAGGAATAGGTACATGCAATGCAAATTTAGAACGATGCAAATTTACTTGACTTTTTTTTTTCTTTTTGAAGATTAACATAAACAATTGTGTTTATTTGCATCAATTGTATAACACATCACAATAGAAACTAGAAACACTATTCCACGTAATTATATTGAGACTCATGAGAAATTTCATATGCATCCCGCAAACTTTATCAACGAAATTTTCCCCGGCAAAGTTGGGAGTTGCCACCTAATAGAACCAATTATAAAATAAATTTTTTAATGGAATAGTAAAATAACAAAATAAATCTTTAAAATGATTACAAATGAAATCATCTTCAGCGGAAGTGCTTTTTACTCTATCTTTATGTACATATATTTATCCCATATGCCTTTATTTAATCCATCAGTTGAAAATTTTTTATAAGAATTTTCAAAAGTAAGAAGCACGATTATCAAAATCTGTCACTTGATTAATTATAAAGTATATTTAAGGCTTGAGCAGATAAGAAACTCCGCAGTGTTTAGCGTTCAGTGCTTAATATACTTGAGTTTCATAAAACGCTTCGTGAAGCGTTCAAAATCAAAGCGTTGAACGGTAGAGATGCACTTGTATGTATGTATGTTCTACTCTTTACATGCGTTCATATTTTCACATTAGAGCAGAAAGTGATAGAAAAACAAAACCAATATAACGAATCCTGCAAGATGCAGCGAAGTTTTATTTGACAGCAAAGAATAAAAGTGAAACGCGGCGAAACGTTTTATCTTCCGGTATCTTTAAAACACAAAGAGCAAACGTAGAACTCTCTTGTCAAAGAGTTGCGCTTTTATAGCTGTGACTGTAATCATTAACAACTGTTACTTGGGTAACCATATTTATTGCAAGGCGTTGTTGTTGTTGATTCGATAAACTATTTTAAACATACAAAAATAACTGTCACAGAGAAAAAGTGTTACGAAACGCTCAAATAAGACTTCATCTATTTTTTAAATTTATCTTCACATATATAAGAATTGTTTTCTCATATATAATTATAAATATAAAATATATTTTTTAATCTGTAATATAAAAGGAAAAAGAAAAAACAGAGAAATGGCTCAAACACGTACTGATAACCACCCAATAAATGATGAAATAGAAAAATTAATACCACGCGCCATATTTGGTATTAACGGAAAAGTTAACTTCGGCTTGCATCTGCATCCAGATGGCCGCCACATAATATTTCCTTTGGGCACTAAAATAGGCATTGATGATACTAGTTCTAATAAACAAGAATTTATTGCTGGGCATACCAATAATTTGTCATGTTTGGATTTGAGCCGCAGGTAAAACATTTGATGTAGAATTAGGGATTATTGAATTTTAAAATGTTGTATGTACAAAGTGGCCGTTACATGGCTTCGGGACAAATTAATCATATGGGGTTTCCTGCCTATGTCATTTTATGGGATTTTGCCGCCCGCCGTGAACTGGCCAGACATGATTTGCATAAGGTAAGGAAAACGTTATATGGAAATTTAAAACCTCATTGGTTTGGTTTGTGCACATAGGTGCGTGTGGCTTCAATTTGTTTTTCGGCTCATGATAAATATGTTGTGTCAATTGGTGGCCGCGATGATGGAGCGGTTATAGTATTTGATATTGAAACGCGGTAAGTTTTGTTTGGGTGTGGATTAAATGTAAGTTTACGTTTAATTCCATTGTAATTAGCACTCCCATTTGCCGTTCTGTGGCCTCACGCGGTATTAACGGAAACGCAGAAGTGGTTATGGCTTTGAGCAATCATCCGTCATACTTTTTAACAGCTGGAGATCGTAAGTACTTCTTATCGATACAAAAGCAAATTTTAACTAAATAACATTTAGGTCACCTCCGATTTTGGAGTATACAGCGGGAAATGAAAAAGATGAACGTTCAGGATGTTTTTATGGGAAAACAACAGCGCCGCATGACATGTTTGGGCATATACCGAGGTGATGAGTACGCTTATCTGGGCACTTATAGTGGGGATGTCATTAAAATAATCATTAACTGCTGTGATCCGGTTAATGTTACTCAGCTAGGCACCGTTTCTTCGTTGATAGGAGCTTTTGGTACTCACAATCCACGGAAACCTTTGGGAAAGGATTGTAATCGGTATGTGAACGGTGTTCGGGTAATTCATATAGTTGATGATGGACTGCTACTGTTGGGTGCCGGAGATGGAGTTATTGAATTGGTGGAAGAGCGAAGAGATGTTACTTGTGCAATGTTTAAAAATTATCCGAATCCTACATGGCCCATGCTAAGAACGGTGCGTAATGAGTTTTTTTTTTGTATATCCTTAGTAGAATTACGAGTCAATTCAAACCACATGCATCCATTTTAAAAATTAATACTCCAGTACACACATAAGATTTGTAGGCTACTCTTGTTTATATTGCTCCTTTTAGTTAAAGAAAACGAAAGTGAATGGTGCAGTTAGCTCTTTGGTGGCTGTTAATGCTGTGGAATATTATATTGCTACTGATCTGAATGAAATTTATTTGGTGAATATTAAAACATTTGCTTTAAAGCTATTGAAAACATCTCACAAAAAAGCTGTTCACGCAATTGTGTTCCCAAGGTAAGCTTTTTGCAGATAACGGCAATTACATTCGTTTGAATTAAAAATGTATTCTTTTTTCCCTAAGAAATCTCTCCAATGTGTTCGCTACAGCTGGCTACGAGTGTATACGTGTTTGGTCTACCAAACGTTTGCAGGAGCTGTTACGTATTATGGTGTACAATTTTAAATGCGCTGATTTGGAGTTTAGCTATGATGGTACCTGTATTGTATCCGCCTGGAATGATGGTGTTATTAGAGCATTTACTCCCATTACGGGACGCCTTATCTATGCCATACCCAATGCTCACAATAAAGGTAAGAAGAAACAAATGAAAATTTTTAAACGGCTCTACTCGATTTATGCTAAATTAGTTTGCTTGTATGTCACATAAAAAATATGTGTGTTATTATTTATTATATAAAAAATACCTGAGAGTATTTAAAACTTAAAATTCTTTTTTGTTGCGACCCTTGATAGGTTGCAGTGCTTTGGCTATATCTTCGACGGGACGGATTCTGGTGACAGGGGGAATTGAGGGACAAGTTCGAGTTTGGAAAATTGAACCATTTCGACAAATCCTCTTAGGAGTGTTAAAAGATCATTCTGCGCCCATTAGTTCACTGGATTTTAATAAATTTGATACTGAAGTTATATCAGCCAGCAGCGACGGCTCCTGTGTCATATGGGACGTAAAGTAAGGTTCCGTTTTGCAAATTTCATGGCTTGAACAACTTTTCTTTTATGTTTTAATTTTAGTCGCTTAACTCGCAAGACAGTAGTGGCTGCGAATACACAATTTATGAGTGCCAGGTTTGTGCCGTCTGGTGTGCAATTCCTTACCTGTGGAACTGATGGTGGCATTAGTTATTGGATGACTTATAATGGCAGCTTGGTTCGCGAATTAACTGCTGCTTTGAAATCATCGGTTAATTGTATAGATATTAATTCCACTTGTGATTATTTCGTTTCGGTGGGCAGTGATCAAAATGTTAACGTGAGTATTTCAATAAACTAGTTAGGACACTTTTCCACCTCTTTTTTGCCATTATTATGATATGCGGGAAATACGAAATTCTCGGCTCAATTTTCAGTATCGATATCTAACAGTCAAGCAACAGGAACTGAAAAATTTTGACCTAAACCAAATATATCTTTTTTACAATTTTTTTTTTGTTTCAGCTTTGGGATTATAATAGCGGCGTTGTTGTCGCTCAAGGTCATGAACATGCCTCTGCTGTTATTAGTGTAGCCTACAGTCCAAATGGCAAATTTTTTGTTACAGGCTGTATGGATGGTGCCATTATCATATGGGATGTTCCAGAGGTAAGTTCATGGACTTTTTACATCGGAAAATCTCCCCTGTTTTTTTTATAAAAATTCCATCTTATTCCTCATCATCATATATTCTGAATAATTTCCTCTGCCTCTTTATAACAATTACACTCTTAAGATCAATATTTTGGGATATTAAATGGCTGGACTGAATTCATAAAGTCATTACTTTTTCTTTTATATAATAAAAAACTAATAAAGTGTTTCAATTGTAGAAGTACTGGGGAAAGGTGAATCCCCCACCTCAACCGCCCGCAGACGAACCTGTAGCGAAACCTAAGGAAGAAGCTCAACCGAAAATGGTGGTCAAATCACGTAGTGTTACTGGCAAACAAGAAAATATTGATAAATTAGTGGCGAGCACACCTAAAAATGACATTTGCTGCGTAGAATGTCCTCCGATAAATGCCCCTAAAAAACCAGCGACTGAAAATTGCAATTTTGTACCGGATGTAAAGAAATGTTAATTTGCATGTTTGTGTTCACATAAGATCTTTTTTACAAATATATCTAATTTTTTATATTTTTGCATAAATCCTTAAATATTTTCTAAGAATCTGGCGATACATAGGATTTAGTGTCTTTTTTTCAAAGGCAACAATTATATATTGATCACAAATCAATATATAAATAATTGTTTTGTTTTTTATGTCAATATAATATTGTTGCCTGTGTTTAATTTAGGATTTCTTTCCCTGCTGCGGCTCCTGTTTCTGCTCCTGATTCGCTTCATTGTCATCCGCCTTCTGTTTCTTTTGCCTATTCTTCTTTTTCAGTCTGTTGGGCCTTTCATTTTCTATTTCATGGCGACGCTTTCTTCTGGCCATTTCTTCCTTAGCGTGCTGTTCTCTGAGTTCTTTTTTAGCCTCATTTTCTTTTTCACATGCAGCACATTTATAGCGTGGTTCCTTTTTTTCAGGTGGTGGTGGCGGTGGCGCTTGACCCTTTTTGGGTGGTGGCGGTGGTGGTGGTTTTTCAGCCTCTTTGGCTTCTTTTTCTTTATCAATTTTTTCTTCCTCTTCTTGAGGATCAAAATTATGCTTACCATGAAAGAAGCTCAGTCGGCCGTCACCCCACGGAAAGCGTTTATTGTGCCGGTATAGATATTCGTATGGTATAAAATCATGTTCAATAGGTTCGGGTCGTGCCATCAACACAACAAATGATAAGATAAAGACGAACGGAACCAGCGCAAAGGAAATTTTTCGCCAAAATTCCGCATTAGTATGCTCAGGTCTAAACATCTGGCACTTATCCATGATATTCGGGGGCCTTTTATCTGCCGCCGCTGTGCCACCTTTTTTATTGGCCTTACTACTCTCACCAGATGATTTACCTTTACCTTTACCCGCGCTTTCTTTTTTCTTAAGCGCGCATTTTGTTTGTGTTTCATTTTTCGTCTCGGCTTTGTGCCTTACGGCGCCCAGGGCTTCTGCCAAGTTGACTGCTTGTTTGGGCCGGGTAAGGTAGTGTTTCAAGAAAGTGCTGGTCGAAACAAAACCTGAAAGTTGTGCACCAAAATTTAACATAGCCGCTAAAATCTGACAGCTTTTCAAAACAAGTCCCTCCAAACCAAAATTTTGTAAATATTTCCAAATCCTTTGACACAATTTCGAATTTTCAGTTATTCTGATAAATTCTCTTAAATAATTGAATAAAAAAGCTTTGAAACATAAGAAAGTTTTTCGGTAAACAATCTAAACAAGTTTTATTTTCCCAATTTAAAAATATATACATTGCATAAATTACTCAGGTGGTTAACGTTGCGTAAGACTCTCGCTCGAGGACAGAAAAAAAAAGATTTTTTTTCTTTTGTTCTAATATCCTTCTTCACCAACATAAAGATTATCTTCATCCTTTTTTATATCTTCTTCTTCTTCTGCCTGTTCTTCTTCTTTCAGTAAACTTAAATCTAACGCTTCCAGTGCCATGCTATCTTCTACCATTTCTTCTTGGGGCTCGTCTTCGGCGTCCACCGCTAAAGCCGCTTCTTTGTTTTGCCAATCAGATATAAAGGCTAAAGACAGTGCATCTTCATGGGACAACATTTCGGCCATATAATATATCGAAAAACTTCCAATAATTGTCATTAGAATGTAGGACACATTACGCAAGTAAACTTTAACTATAAAAGTACAAATTTCGTACAGGGAAAGGGTGAGAGTACACATTATGTTAAAAGCCATTAAAACAAACCTTTGGAGGGTTTTTCTCTTATGTAATGAGCGGTTGTACCTCTACTTCTGCCACCACCACTACGACTACCACCAACACCACCACTTCCAATAGTTATATTAGACCCTCGCGTTGCTTCACTTTTTCCAGTCTCAATAGTTTTCGATTTGTCCGTGATTACATTTTCAGGTCTTGCATTTAGCAAATCAGCTAATTTCGTTGCTGTATAACATAAATCGTAGTCAAGATTCTTATAAACTCATATAACTCATATAAACAAAAACACTCGGGCATACCTTGATCTTTATACATGTGTCCGGATGTAGAGTCATCTCTCTTTTGGCTAATATCATCCGTTATATTTACTGTTTTTGATTTGTTGTCTATAAAATCATTCAATTTATTTGCTAAGGATTAAAAATCGTAAATCGTTTAAAAATATATTTACGAATTTCCCACCTTCATGTTGAAGAGTTTGCTCGGCATTGGTTAACACAGTTTCATTCGTAGTATCCACTTTAGCTTTTAGTTTAATTTTTTCAGCTTTTTTTTCAAACCAAGTTTGGGTGTTCTGTTTCCCAGACCATTGGTTATCATTTCTCACTTTAAGGGGACTGTCCAACTTAACGGATATATTTTTAAACACTTCCGCTTCAGTAGATGTTCTCAATGCCATCTTTTTTGCAATAATGTCCTCATCTTCCATTGCTGGCTGCGGTACGGAGCTTTCTGATTTTTCTATTATTTTCGTATTGGATGCTTCTAATTCTGACTCTGATTTGGATTGTTCATTGCTCTGTACTGGAGTGATGCTGCTATTGTTAGATTCATCCGGTGGTAAAATAATTCTAATTTTTGTTTCGTTAATCGGTTTTTTGTTATGATCCGAATATGGTTTTTGAGTATCATCGATTTGAGGACCCAACAGGGTGTTTGAGCTCTCTTCATCAGGTTTTTCAGTTTTATCAGAAGTTTCAGGCACTAGTTGAGATCTAAGTATTAACTTAATGATCATTGGATCATTTATTTGCTCTTCTGCAAAAGAGAATAATAAATTGGTCGTAACATATATCGATATTTGGTACAAAATTCTTTCTTTATAACTAGATACCTTGCTATTGAAAAGAAGTTTAATCGGTGAATGAACCGATTTAATTTAGGGTTTTAAGGTTGCTTTCTTTGAGTCCTAGAGATAGACAAAACATGTTTTCTAGTTCTATATCCCATACATTGTATAGATGAACCAAAATATATGTTTAAGGCTACAATTAACTAATAAACCTAGTGTTAGTTTCTGAAATATGTGATCCAAAAATGGGTCACAAGATCGGTGAACGTGATAATTAATAACTGCATCAATGACAATAAAAATGACGCTCAAGTTGATTGGTTTTGCATAAAATACTAAAAAGCATCTTTACGTACTTGCCACGCCCACTGTTTTTCAGTTTTTTTTACTTGTAATAAATAAACTAAATACTTTTTGATCTGTAACTTTACTTTACCTTACCTATTTTTTTGATCAAGTTGCTCTCGGGCTTTGCATCTATATTATCGGAGTCTTTTATAGCTTCATCGGGGTTTCGATTTACTGATTCAATATATTCAATATGAACTATTTCCGTTGAAAAGAATAAACATCACGTTTTGTTATTTTCGTTTTGAATTTGAATACAATAACATTTAGACGTAATTACCTTGTTTTGAAGGTAACTCTTCCTTGGCCGTAGATTCCTGAGCTTTCTCAATACTTTCACTAACTGTAATAAATTAAACACATAGAAAAGTTAAAATGATTTTAATATATATAAGAACGAAAAGTGAACCGATTTTTACGTTCTTTTAAAACATTACTTTCCCCTTCCGCTAATTTCTCGGTTGTTTTTGGAGAACTTTCCACATTGGCGGTGTCCATAACATTTTGTTTCGGTGGATCTTAGAAGACAGTTGTGCATATAGGTTAAAATTAGAGTATATTTCAACATTCTTGTTATATCTCACCTACTAAATACTTCCTGGATCTTTTCTTCACCGGCGCTCTATGCGTTTTATCTTCTACGCTTTGGAACTTAATTCTCGGAAAATTCCGTATATATCTCCTCCTTTTAACAGTTACACCCTTGGACTGCTCCGTTGCTTGCACTTTATGATTAGCTAAAATCATTATTTGAGTTTAATTAACATTTTTTTCACAAACAAAACCGTTGTATTTTATTAGACAGATTAGATACCCGTGGCCTTTACATGTTAAGATCAAATTTATAAGAGACAATGACACAAGCATATTTTTGGTTACACTTTTATTATGCAGGCGTGGTCATGTTCGTCTCCCACTTAACTTTTGGATATGTTTTGAAGAATCTTTGCGAGCAGTAGGGTGGTCTTACCATAGACCGAATCACTGACAAACGGACAAAAATGATTAGATTAATTTAGCAGACTTTAAATGTTTATGCATTTTATTTTTGGCACCCCTTTTTAAAAGTCTTTCTGCCCATTAAAAACGTTACATCTCTAAGCTGATGGGTATAAAAATGAATTCTCGTACTTTCTGGTTTAAGTTTATCTTTATCATCTGTGGTACCCGTACTGGTACCGCTCATTTTCCTTTCGTTGCGAAAGTTATGCACGTGTACACTGTTATTAATATTCTTTTTGTTCTGATGCGATTCGGCTACTACGTGTGATGTAAAGAACGGTCCATAATGTCTGTAGAAGCGATTTCTTAATATTTCTTTCCCACCAGTGAGACCACTACATAAAAGTTCCACATTATATTTTAATATTGCTATATTTCTAGAGAAACCAGTAAAATTTGGTTCGATTAGCAATTTTGTAAAACGAAACATTTTTTCTATAATTTTTTAATTATCCGTCCATTTACTACTGCAAATTTTGTAAAAGTCGTTATAAAAAGATTTTTAAAAAGTTGTTTATTTGAAAATTTTTCCAAAACGTGTCAATACATATGACATGTGTAAGTTTTTTATTTACTTATATATAACAGGTAGAATTGATTGATTACCCAATGTTTTAGTAAATATTAAAAAAGATGGAAAACAATAAAATGCTTTTGTTCGAAATTTTCTTACTTGATTCTGCCTTATATAAAAGAGGGGTATTTACTTAAATTCAATTTTAACTTTTATTTGGTTAACAGTTTATCACAGGGCACCATTTTCTAATAATCACTTAGGATAGCATTTAGCAAAAAATTTATTTACCAGATGGCGCTTTGTAATCATAGCGTTTTTGATTGGAATTTATTTATTTATTAAACATAATATTTAATTATTTTAAAAAATATCAAATATTATTCATAACAGAACCTCAACCACAGAGTAGGCATAGATGCAAATCAGCTGGTATAAATGAAGTTAATGGGTTAGTGAAATTTATGAGTATCTTTATGATAAGAAGAGCTTATACCAGAGACCTCTAGAAGTGTCTGACGAAGACGTAAAGCTATTGAAGGCGGTAATATTTGTTTTTTAATTTCTATACAGACCAAATGTATAAAAACAAATTTGTGGACTATATTATAAGATTTGGGAAGAGATCGATGAAGAAATTAGCGGTTCATGTTAAACAATAAAATAACTTTCATAAAAAAAAATCAACTTATTTCACTTTAGCGATGCAAATTTTAGGCCCAAAATTACAGTTGTATTACAAGTGTACTAAAAAATTGTAGTAAACTTAAAGTTGCAAATATTAATAACCTGCTCCACTTGCGGAAAAGAGAATATTAAGATAAGGAATAATAATGCCACACCCACCTTCAGTTATACCGATTAATTCAGAATTTAAAAATCTTAATTGATTTAAACATGTACGTCTTTCGGTGTTCTGTGCGTCCATGTGAATTTTGGCGCAAGTTACAGGTCTCATTTATTGAGATATTTCTATAAAATTTGGTACAAGGATATGTATTAGTTCAAAGAGAAACCCTACTGAATCGAAATATTTTTAGAATCCCTCCCCATGCAAAGTCTTATTATAATGAAAAATTTTTTAGAGCACAAATTAAAATTTTTAATATTTTTTATATAATAATAATTTTTAACTTAGAAAACAACTGTCTAATTTCAAATGCAAAAAGTTTAAATCAAAGCTAGCTCTGTAAAGAATGTAAAATTTTTGAATTTTTTTAAGAAATGCTAAAAGCTCTCAAATACAGCTCTTATCTGTTTGCAATTTTTGATGTTCGCTAAAGTTTCTCAAATAGAAAAAGTTTAAAGTGAGCTCTAACGAATAAGTAAATATTTCTAAGATACTGAATATTCGATTGGACTGGATCTTTCACAAAGTAGAGGAAAATAATCTTATAAGCAATTAAAATGATAGCTGCACGTGGAATACGAGCTGTTCGTAATAAAGGGAACATACAACCAATAAGTGTTTTCAAGTACAATAACAGTTTGCAAGAGTGTAGAGATGGACGACATGTTAACTGGCCTCCAATGGGAATGATGGCATCACAAATCCAGCTTTATAGCAACGCTCCCAAAAAAGGTGAGTACGCTGGTACAAAGTAAAGACATATCATAGAGCTTTGTCTTCCTAAATCATAGTTCCTAATTGGCTCAATCCGCTTAATAGCCCCAATTATAAATTATGCACTCAATCATCCACTCCCCAAAAACCTGCTTCGGTACCACCGACCACACCCACCTCAAATCCTAATCCAAATCCCATTCTCAATCCGTCCACCCCAACTGAACAAGCAACCATCCCACCATCCACATCCAAATCCTCGTCATCAACAGCTAATGCCTCTACGCCTGATTCTTGTAATAATAGTAAAAAATCTTCAGAATCTGTCCAGATACCGGATATTAAGATGCCGACACGTGATCAACTGGAACAATATTTCTTTCGAGCCACTGTCATGGTGTGGGACGCTGCTGTTTATGTGTTTGCAGTAGCATCCAAATTGGGAGATCAATATATTTTGAAAAATGCCACATTCCAGCAATATTGGAACATATTTAAACACAAAATGGACAATGCTCGCAAAGAAATGAAGAAATGAATTTGTCATGACATGTACTAAGTCACTCAATTGTTCACATCATTATATGCTTAATTTCTTTAAATAAATTGCGTTGAAGTACAATATAAAAAAAAATAAATAATAATTGCAAATCAATACGGAATTTATAGAAAAATTCCAATACAAACAAATTGCGTGATCTAACCGAAGGGCAATCATTAGATGATGTAATTTTTTTATTCACAAAATCAGCACCGCATGCGTACGTGCGTAGGTGAGATATAAAATTTATAAAACAATCCACAAAAAATTAATTGATTAATAAGAAATTTTATGGTAACATAAAATAATATTGTATATATACGAGTATACTTACGATGAATCTTCGTATTGCTTCTAATCATTAGACACTAGAAGTCGTTGGGTGTCATTTTTATTTTGGCCAAATTTTTGCAAAGAAAACGTATACAAATGTAAAACAAGTGACAATGTTATAGTCGGTCAAACCTGACCATTTAATACACCCTACACCACTTAGTTCCACAAATTATGCTACAATTAGTTATCGTTAGTATGATACTAAGCGCGAAGCATTGCCACATAAGTCATTTTATGAAATATCCTTATTTGGAAAGGGGTTCTAAAAATGGTCTAATCGTTTACATATAATACAACCAATTACGAAAGTAACTATTCTTCAACAAATTTTATTAAACAACATTAAGAATTACGATTTATTTGCCATATAAAGACTTTCATTATAATATGAATAAGGTGGGGAAGGGGTGCTAAAAATGGTGCAACAATTCAGTTCATTTTTAATTTTTCAAACAGACGGACATTATTGTATGAATCGGTAGAATTGAAGGTGGTTGTAACTTTTGCCGTTTTGGAGTTATAAAACATTTGCACAAACTTAATATACCCTTTGCCGCAAGTGGTGCAGATTATACATATAGTGTACGCCTAGAAAAAATTTATAACAAAATTGTAGTGAAGTAAGCGAGGGAAACAATGATTGACATAATATTTATATAAAATTATATATAAGGAATAAATTACTTTCTACATATATAATTATTACACGCTTTTGTTTGATAAATGCACCGCAGCATTAATGAGACTTTCCACTTTTGCCTTTTAATACAGTAAAAACATTTGTTAGAATAAAACAGCAAAACGACGAAAGTAACATTAACACGTATAAACAAAAGAATAAGTGCAGAAACAAAAGATAATCCGTTAAATTAAATTATGTCATGGTACCAAATACTGGATTGTGACGGCAAATGCCGGGACCATATTCTTCGTAGGCCGCTTTAGTGTGACAAACCTGATAAAATTCAGGCTGAAAAAAAAATGATTAAATATTAGAATGAGGAAAACATTTAAAAAAATATTTGAACACTTACCGTGGAGGCCAACATACTGCCACCAAACCATACAGCATAACGTTGCATATGATGGGTTATCACTTGAACATCAATAGGTTTTGGCTTAAAAATAGAACAAGACAAAGTTTTATTGCTTAAATTGTTTATAATAATTACAAAGGAAAGAAGGAGGGAACCTACCTTAATTCTACCTTCAGACAGATTTTCACTTATACGCAAACGTGTATCCACAGAACGTTTAATGTCGCGTTGCAAACGTCGTCCAAAATCCTTAAACATTGTCGAACCCCCACTTAAAACAATATTACTGTACAGAGGTCTCCTCACATCAATGGGACAATTTTGTATAACATTGTCCACAATCTCTGATAGCGGAATGGTAAAGTCGGGATTTGAGAATTCTGGATGGAAGAATATCTCTGGTCCAAGAAAACGTTCATAACCAACATCCACGGTGAATGGCTGTTTTGTGACTGCATTAATACCAGTGTAATTTCGTATCCACTTGCCCGGTTCCGTGTCGTATTTCGCAAATTCTTTTGCTATATCGGGGCAGATGTAACAGTGTTTCTCCTTAATAGCTTTGGCAGTCTCTAGACTCTGCTCTGGTGGTATGCCCACCTCTCTTTCACGTAACAAACTTTGGATAAATGAGGTGATATTACGACCAGCAATTGGTATGTGCTTAATACATGAGCCAATCACATACCCTTCAGCCTATCAGAATATACAACGTTAAACAAAACTTAAATCTTTAACAAATTTCAATCACTTTACCACAGGAATGACATGAGTAACACCATCGCCGCTATCTACCACAATACCTGTAAGAGTACGTTCCTCTATTGGTCTGGAAGCCCAACTGGCAGATAACGCTAAAACAGCCTAAATATATTAAAGTATTCATAAAGTAGTATTTGTAACTTTTCAAAATTAAAAAAAAAATACAAACCTGAACAGCTATATAAAGGCCAGGAACATTAAACGTTTCAAACATGATTTCAGCTGTATATTCTCGATTTTCTGGTGTATTCAATGGTGGTTCAGTCAAGAGAAAATGATGGTCTTCAGGTTCGGCCCGCAAATATTTAAAAATACATTGTTCTAAGAAGCGCTCCATTAAATCCCAATCCTCCACCAAACCATGACGAACAGGATACTACGGCAAAAAATAAAAAATATTAAAACAGCATTAAGAAATATTGAAACGAACTACAATCAATTAGAAAATTTGTATTTACCTTAACTGAATAACCTGTGGCATCAAACGCTTCATCGCCTATAAAAAAGTCTAAATCTTCTACACCTTTTGTAATGCGTCTGCTATTGGTGTCACCCACTCGTGCCGTTTCTTTTATAGCTATGGCTGAGGGTATTATGAATTGGGGTTCCTTATTTCCAGCAAAACCCAACTTTGTGTATCTTTAAAGGAATCAAAAACAAGATTCTCGTGCATTATCACTTCACAAAAGTTTTACACAGCGACCTCATTTTATTGTTGTTAATCGTGCAACTTACCCGGTGCCCACATCAATGACACATGCCGGTAATCTGTTGGCCATGGCTTTTGTGATTAAATTAAATATACTACTAGATATAATTTATGACTAATAACAAAACAACTTTGTTTGCAGTTTTTAAAAAACAAAAATCTTCTACAACCACACCTCAACCAATGAATAGATGTGTCATGAAAAAATATTACTACTTTAATTTCGCTAAAAAAAAATAGAAGCATGACTCCGTGAAAATAACAAACCAGATGGAAACGAGATAAGCGATAAGGAAACGAATAATATTTAATAATAATAAAACATATCATCTAATAATCCATTAATTAGAATTTGCATTGGAATGTTCATTAATTTGGTCATCAAAATAATTAAATGTTTCCATGACCTATGACTCAACAATGTAAATAGAAATATGTTATGACTTATAAAACCAAATAAGGTTAATTTCATTTTCACATATTCTTACGTTATTAAATTGTTTCGTTCCACATTGCATGTAACTGAACGTCGATGTTGTAACTGTGAATCATTATTGTGAAGATCATAACAAAGGAATAATATAAGAACGTAGTACGTATATGTTCGTAATGTTTTTCCTCAAAATTAATGAAAGTTAATTTATAGTTAAAAAAAAAACACATTAAAATTCTAAAGATTTTAATAAATCAAAAAACAAAAGCTTACAAATAGAAAAAGGAAATTGTGATTATTTTGGTAAGAACCCACTTTACTTGTTAACGAAATACGAAAAACAAAAACAAAGAAAAGGAAGCTTAAAGTTAAGGTAATTATTTACAAGAAGTTAATATATTTAATTGCAGTATGCTTAAAAGTGCTTTCACACACTACTATAATTTATTTATTTGTTGGCATTTGTATTTGTTATTAATGTTGGTGCTTGGTGCGGTAAACAGTTCGGCCTTTGTCGAAGAATCGAAAAATTTCTTCATTAAATTTTAAAAACGCAAACAGCAAACTGAACACATACGAAGTTATGGATTTGCAACATATGGAAAATGATTTAGGTGGAGGAGGAGGTGGAGGTGCCACAAACAACATTGGAAGTTTAAGTGAAATCGACTTTCAGAGATTGGCTCAAACCATAGCCAGTAGTATACAAAAAATTCTCCAAAATGGTAATTGCGATTTCATGTAAATTATACGAATTAAAATGAATAACAAATTTATATAAATTACAGTATCCACAATGCAGCGTATGGTAAACCAATGTAACACTCTTCAAGATTCGCCCGACTTGAAAAAACAATTGTAAGCACATATGAAAATACGTGAATCACATCTTAATGGAAAACATAATACACCCTCTTTTGTATGGCTTCATATGTTAAACGTGTTTTCTTTCTTTGTTCTCTTCACTTTCTAATGACATCGTAGGCATCAAATTTTAACGTATACCCATCAATTAGTATCGGATACCAATGGTCATTTAAAAGAATTGGACAAATGTAAAGATCGTCACATGAAAATACAACGGGATCGCTTAATTGATGATTTTACCGCTGCTTTAACATCTTTTAAGGTTTTTATAGTCGAATATATATATTCGGCACTACAATAACTGATAAACATAATAATTTTTACTTAAAGAATTTCTTTAATATTTTAGGCTGTTTTGAGCAAAAGAGTGGATATTGAAAAAACTCAAGTTCGTCAAGCCAGAGCCAATCATTATAGTATACCTAAACCACCTGGCAGTTCAAGTAATACCACAAAAAATGGAAATAATTCTTTTTTCGATGACAACATATTCAATAAAAAATCGCAACAGCAAACACAAATGCAAGAAGAAATCGATTTAGAAGCATTAGAGGAACAAGAGAAAGCAATACGTGAATTAGAGGTGAGAATTGCGTGTACCAAGTCGTTATTAGAAGGAGACCACAGGTGTTTGACAAAATATATATATTCTTGAGCAGCATCAAAAGAGCTATGGAGCCATGATTTTAGTATTCACATTTATATAGACTTTTTGTACGGACAAACAAACATGGCTAGATCGTCTCAATATTCGATGCTGATTAAGAATATATACTCCGTGGGTGTGCAACGCCTCCGTCTACGCATTGCGAACGTTTTGCCAAAGTGATATATACCCCCTCATATCTATGATGATGGGTATAAAAGTGTCTGTACAGGAACATTTTAACTGAAAGCAAAGCAAAAGCAGCTTTATTATCTCTCTGATTAAATTCAATCCAATTCATTGCATATTCCTCAGGAAAACATTGTGGGTGTTAATGAAATCTATAAAAAACTGGGTGCCATGGTGTATGAGCAGGGGATAGCAGTTGACTCTATAGAATCCTCAGTAGAAAACACCAGCGTGTTTGTTTCACAGGGAACGGAAAATTTGCGGAAGGCCAGTTCTTACAAGGTATTCCATCAGATCGAATTGTTCGAGTTTTAGTGAAGAGCTGCACACTTAGTGGTTTTTATTTTGCATTTTTTTTTTTCAGAACAAAATGCGCAAGAAGAAGTTGATCTTATTTGGTATAGTATTTACTGTGGCCGTGGTGTTAATGATCGTTTTAATAACGCAGTTGAAAAATTAGTTATGGTTCAGTTTCCACATCTTAAATTGTTTTTGTTTTTATGTCGTTTATTTATTTTTTGTTTTTACATGAATACACCAATTTGTAAAAAACAATTTGTCAAGCCGTGCTAAGTGAAGCGTTTAGTAAAGCTCCATCAGCAATCAAAAATATAAATAATGCTTAATATTAAAAACCATAAAATTGTATTAAAAAATTAAGAGAAAATCGAACAAAACCAAAAACGCGATTTAATTATTAAAATTCAAAATAAAAGACGTCCTTTATTTGGAATAAATATAATACAACATTCTACACGTTACGCAAACTAAGTTTTATTCAAAATGATCAACGAGGTTAATACAGTACACAGGGTGTAATCAGAGGCACTATTTTTTCTTTACTTTTTATTTGGAGAGTTTTTAATAAGAATTGTGTCACTAGATGGCGCTTCGCAATACAAAAAAGTATGCAATGATATAATTCAGGTAGAAAGTATTCATTATATCAGATGAAATAAAATCAAAATTGATTTTTTTCAAAAAACGTTGAAAAACCGTTCTTTCCAAAATGGAACGAAATATATGTAAGGAAAATAATTTTCTTACATATACATACGCACCCATAAACCGACAGAAAAACAGACAGATTTTTCTTTTCCCCAGACATTATGTTTATTTATTTAATTCAGCAAAGTGCGGTACTCGCACAATTTACCAAAGTTCGTCTTTCATGTAGAATTCAATTACTGAGATAAAATATGTGGCACACCTATGTGTCCGTTAACGCTTTGTTAAACCGAACATGCGTACTCAACTCCATAAGGCGTAAGGTGGGTAGGTAAAGTAAAAGAAGAAACGAAATGTATCATCCCAAAAGATTCTTTTCATCACTTTTTAAGTGTGTCTCAGACTTACTCCCCCTATTTAAACACTTTGCGTGATCATTTTCATCGATCATCATTTTAAAAATGCTTCGTATGACTACAGTAAAGGCTATATATGGTTTGGTCGAAACCTTGAATACCCTCCACAAACGAAACTTGGACTTTGTGGAATTGAGAGTTTCTTGCTGATTGCGGGAATGGCGCCTTCGTCCAATTTAATAAGAAACTTCTTCAGCAACTTTACCATTTACATCCATGACCCCATCGTGGCTAGGTGGATACAAATTTTGTTGATTGATTTTTCGACTCCTTCTTCTGGTTGTTGCAAATAGCATAACAAACTTTGTATAATTCCATTTTATGTGGAGGGTATAAAAATTGCTAAATCATCACTTGATGATATTCTTGTTTTATTTTTTCATACAACACTGGACCAGAGATCACTAGCACCATCCACCACCACACATGCGCTAATATTTCAAGTATTCTCATCAATGTGAAAATAAACGAAAGGGATACCATTTCAAGTGCATTTGCTAACAACGTATTTGTTTACTTTGAAATTGTCATCATTATGCGTTTTTTCGTTTTATTGGAGTAACAGAATGAATTGATTGCTGGCAGGCCTGTTTTGTACTACGAGGCTTTCAGAAAGTTTAATGTAAACAAGTAGAAAACCAAATTGGTTTTCAGCCAAATCTTATTGCACATGTACAGACAAACAGTGGGCGTGGCAGGTATATGACTACAATTATTTGAAGGGGGTAACTTCTAACTTCTCCCAAATTGACGCACTTCTCATGAAACCGATCGATTTAGAAGCCCTTTCAGTATCGATTTAACAACATTCATTTGTCCGTCTGTTAGTCTGATGTCTGTAAATTTATAGACAAGCTACAGACTTGGAATTTTACACATGAACTTTTAATGACATTTGGTCCAAAGGCGATTCTTTTGCAAATTATGAATAGAATTTTTATAATTAAGGAAAAAAATTGGTAGAACAGCGTGTCTCAAAGTGTACTCCGTGGAGCCTTGGGGCTCCGTGAGCCAACTCGAAGGGCCACGCGCATCTCATAATTAAATTATAATAATAATAATAACAAATAATAAAAAATAAATTATAAATAAAAATATCTTAAATGTAATGTTATTAATTATAAAATAAAAATTACAACAAAAACAAAACACAGCAACAGACTTGACGCAAAAGCTGCCATGAAGACTCAACTTACAACTATAAAGCCAGCCATACAAGAATGATGTAAGAATAGAAATCAAGTCCACTCGTTTCACTATGGCAGGAGTCACAAACATTTGCACAAACCTAATATACCCTTTGCCACAAGTGATGCTGGGTACAAGAAGTATTCATGCCTCCTCACACAATTTATAGACAAACCAGAGTATCAAACGGTTATTGCCGATTTTTGCACTGTTTGCACCCCAACGGACTTTGATGTAGTGCCGACGATCAGTTAATAATGTATACAACACATGTTGGTTTATATAAAGTTACGTTATATGGTGCGTTGGGTGGTGCGGTAAGAGAAAATCGTACGAATGGCAAATTCACCTAAAAATCACTGCGTTGCGTTTAAGGTGTTGTAATGTGTTGTATGTTACATTTTAATCTCTTACATATTGTGGACGACTGTGTTTTAATTATAATGTAGGATCCGTTTAAAGAAAATGTGAGAAATTGTTTATTCCGTGTAAAAGTTTTTAGGGGAAACAACGCTTAACAAGTGAAATAAAACAAAGCCTGGTATAAGCAAAATCCAAAATACCCTCCACATCTAATAAAGACACTGTGTGAGTAGTTATGCTTTATCAACCTAGATTTTTAATGCTGCGCTGAACAGAATTTTTAGGCATGCTGACTGTTAACTGATCCTGGCCATCGTTAGCACATCGTAATAGACGCTAAGAGAGTCTTTCTGCTGCCATTATCTTCATCAACATTTTACCGATTCTGCTCTACGTGCAAAAACTCGATATTTTTGTACAAGCTCGTTATATCAATTTGTTGCGGATGCTACAAACAGAGACATAAATGAACAGCGGGTCATGGCTAGATTGATTAAGATTTAAATGCTTATCAAGAATATTTAAGCTGTCCGGGGTCCCAGCGAGAAATGGAATAACACACTTAGTACGCTTCCAACTTAAGTGAAGGTATGCAGAGCAACGCGTTGCTTTTACGATAACATAAACAAATGATGCGGTTTCTTATGTGGATGAGTGTGCTGTACTCAAAAAGATTTATGCTCTAGCGCCGTGCAGGTCATAAGTCTTTATAAATATGTATGGTATGGAAAGTAAAGTGCAGGGGTGCAAAGCTTTCTGTTTAAAAGAAGAATAAGATGAAGAAGAAGAAGGCCAACGATGAATGGAGCAATTAGTAAATCAACACATTCTACGCAGATGTATTATGCTTGCACCACCTTGCCGTTCTCTCTACGTACGGCCCACAATCACATGTGAATCATTCACAACTCTGTGCCTCACCCTCTTACGCGCACTGCTTAATATTTATAACACTTTAGTTTGATAATATGCGAAAATATCAAAGATGATACAATTTATTGGTATCGGCAAAAAGAAAAAAAAAAAAAAACAAAACAAAACGAAAAAATTGAAAGAAAAGTCTTTAGAAAAAAGAAAAACGCTTCAATAGTGATTTTTTACATTTGGCTGGAGTGACATATAGATTTTTTTAACGACAAACAAAACTCATAATCCGCAAAATGTGCAACAATTACACAACTATTAGAAAATTATACACAAGTAAAGGTATGACAGTCAATCATCCACAGATTAAATGAAGATCACCCTAGTTGCTTATCCTCAGCTGGGGTATAAAGCGTAAGAAAGAAAAGAAAACCCCAGGCTAGGATTAGCTTTTTTATAAAGTAAACGCATAAATATCGTTAAACAATTGAGCAGAAGAGAGAAGAGCAGAAGAAGAATAAAACGCAAATTGATACGATTGCCACCTTAATCGTAATCGTATACAAAGGTGAACTGTTGCAGGAAAATGTTTTAATGTCCGTCGGTCGTATGTATTTTATAATACTTTGCATTCAAAGAAATGTCAGCTAAAAAACACAGCAATACACGGTATTTGCTTTTTCGCTGTGAAACAATCACGTTAAAAATTTTGACAATATTGACGCATTACCACCCAAGCACAGCCCCCCATACAAGCACAGCTCTCATATTTCGTTATTTTTAATTGATTTAAAATCCAAATTGAAATTGATAACGATCGTTGGTTGTATGCTTAAATCTCTTCCCAAATATTTTAAATAATTTTATTATTATAAGGATTTCAAATTGATACTTTAATACTTAAACATATTCGCAAAGTAGTAACGTGTTCGAAGCACTACTAATTGTTCTTCTTCTTTCCTTAATGCCGCAAAAGTCACAGTAATCTTTTAATACATAAATGAAACAAAAAGAATGGAAATTTTCATCCAGCATCAACTGATTATTAAAACTAAAGTCAAAACATCGGGTTGGCACATTTAAAAGATTCCTTTAAACCAAATGACTTTACAAATAAGATTTGTTTATAACAGACAATGAAGAACTATCTATCAACAGACCCTGCAGGTAGTCTCGGTTCATTAGTCATTAATGTTTTCCTCATTCCTGTATACTTAAGGTGTATGGTAATATATTAATAAAGCAACACCTTTCACTAAACAGAAATAGCTAAAATCTTAAATAGGAGTCATTGTCATTGTCATTGTTGTTGATGTTGATGTTGATGTTGACGTTGACTAAATAATGAAGGTGTCTTGTGCACACAACGTGACTGGGACTACTGTACATTGAATTAGCTTAAGCCTAATATTGTAAAGGTAACCATCACAGTGTACTCACTTGATTACTCAGAAAGAAGCCACAGATTTTTACAAAGTGATGAAGTGATGCAGAGATGCAGAGAAGATGTTGTGCATTAGATTTTGACCAAATCTGGTGTCAAGTGTCTGTCTGTCTGTCTACCGAAAGAAAATCTGAATAAGGCAAAGTTTGGAGTGCCAGTTTTCAACGCGATTGAGATATTATTGGTCCCTTCAGGCAGTTTGGTACCGAGAGTGCTAAATATTTCGCACTCGGCCCCATTAATCATTAAAAATAAAAACTCAGACGCTTCTATTTATTTGATACATTAAGTATATAATAATTAAGGAGGCATCAGAGACCCTGCAAAGTATATAAATTTTTGAATCTGAATCTGAATCGATTTTGCCATGTCCGTCTGCCTTAATCTATTTATTTGGCAACAAAATTGAAGTATATGGAACCTAATTATCCCTTTTATCAATGAACTAAATTTGGTTGAACAACAGTCGCGCCAACGAATTGGAAAAAACCTGTTTTGGAAGAGAATCCATTTTATTAATATCGACCTAATGCACTCATACACTATATATAGTAATGAATCTGCCACGCCCACTGTTTTTTTACATATTTATGTGAAGGGCGTTTAAGATTTTGCTTAAACCAGGTTTTTTTTTTTTTTTTTATTTCCTGTCAATTATAAACACAAACGATGCGTAAAATGCTAAATCATTTCATTTCAAAACTGCTAGATTTTGGTTTCTGTTATATATGATATCTGTGGCATACATGACTTGACACATTAGGTTTAAGAAAATGTCATAATTTGTATACCAATCACATGATGAAAACATTTCGTATGCAACTGCCAGAGGAAGGCTTTACAGATCGTACAAAACTGAGTCGTTTTAACGATGTTCCTGTGTCTGCCTTGAACTCTTTTTCGTTACAAAAGTTGAGATATTGAACTGAAATTTGACATTTAGGTGGTTAGGATGCTATTTGAAAAAGGCAAAACATTCTAAATGGTCAACATGTGTTCGGAACGGTGGGTAATATGTTATAGACCAAAGATTTCTCACATTCGCCTCCGAAATTCAACACATACCGACTTACTTGTACATTCGCTGGTTAAACATAAAATCGGTTAAAATCACCGAAGAAAAATATTTGAAAACAATTTGTATTCGCAAAGCAGAATTCTATAAGTAAAGACACCCACTGAAAACATACAAATAATCTCATACCATTGTTACATATAATCCGTTGGTTTGTTGCTACTTTTCTCGTTTACCTGCTTTACCAATATTCGGTTGCCTTGACGTAAGCACCTTAGATGATGTAAAAAAAAAAAAAAAGAAGAAAAAAAACAGAAACTCAATATTTGTTAGATTTTTATACCCTTTACAGTATGGTGGGCGCATATTAAGTTTGTCATTTCGTATGCATCAGAAGCGTCACACAACTCGTAAAGTATTTCTGGATAAGCAGCAACAACACTTGAGTGTATTTTTGTGTCCACCTTGGTGTACTGCCAAAAATCTCTAGTAACACTGGTTCACTTTTGAGACAACAATATAGATATTCCTAGTTATTAACGTTATTTGTGCAAAGCTTGCTACGAATTTTACCTTAAGAATATCTTTCAAATTTTGCTATTCGACATGGAGCGATCATGTCTTCCTATAAGTTGTAAACGGTATGATAAATTTTATATGTAATAATGTATAGAATGAAAAGGGAAAAAGGAAAAGCTAGATGTATCTGCACGTGATGGATTGCGGTCACTTTTAGAACATCATCTCTGACCATCAAAATTAAACAAGGGTGTGATACTGGGCCAAGCAGTGAAAGCTGCCAATATCATAATAAACACCCTATAACCTGTCAATATAAAACATAAGGATTATTCGTTCTCTCAACTACTAAAACAAAAAAAAAATCCTCTTTCTGCATATTGCAAACAGTTTTATGGAGTGAATTAATAAAAAAAAGGGAGCGATCATGTATGTAATTGTTCCTATAAGTACATACAGTAAAAATTTGGATATTGTGCTATTTTTAATCAATACGCTTACATAATAAATGCTCATACGCATTCAATCCGGCAGACTTACGGGCTGACAAAACATAGCCGACGGCTGATAACTTAATCTTGTACTCTTCGGTAAATTGATATTGTTATGTTTTACTCTCTCTCTCTCTCAATAAGCTGCACACAGTCTCCAACCGAAACCAACTATCATTGTTATGATTGTTAATGCCGTTTCGCTTATTGATGCTGTTGCTGTTGCTGTTGATATGGGAAATCCAATTCAATTGTCGACACAATACACATTTTCTGCCAACCACACATATCATAACAATATTTATTATTGTTATTATTATGTTAAATGTATGTGTATGTATGCATAAATGGCATATACGCATAAGTACATACGAACCCAAAATATTTCTATTTCTACGCGGTAGATACTTTGTAGAAGAAACCGTGTAAAGAATTTTTTTAACAAACAGGACTATGAAGCTATGTTGTCCTATTTACGTTATAGGTCATCAAATACTTAATAACAAGTAAGAAGAAAACTAAATTTGGTTTAAGGCAAATCTTGAATATCCTTTACATCTACAATAGTGGGCGTGGCGGGTATATGATTACACGCTCTAATAGTTTAGGTATTACATATAAGCTTGCAAGTCTAGTTTTACGATTAGTATGATTTTTTGAAAATTGTGGGCGTGTCACAAGTTCGCGAAATATATGCTTCCGTTGAAATATCTGCTTGGATACGTTTTGGATACGATTTCAAGTAGTTATATATACGGTTATTTCTATATTTCTTATTTCACAGGCTGTAAAACGTTTTATATCAAAACCGTATAAGAGAAAGATCGCGAAAAGCGGGGGACAAATGTATGAGCGTAAGTAGCAGCAAACTGAAATATTTTGTTCAGTATCTTTAGCGGTTTGGAGGACAGACAAGATTTTGTTTCTTCCTTAAAATTTCATTAAATTTGCAAACAAAAGTTCATGTATGTAGGTATAATGAAATTGTGCATAGGATGTGAAATTAACGACATAAGAAAAGAATTATATTTTGAGCACTGAATTTTTTTTTTTTGATCCAGTAATTTTTCCATCAATTATGCCCATCTGTTATATAAATATGGCCGTTTAATAAGGCTAGAGGCTGTTGAGTAGACATGGTATGTACAACCTTTATTGTTGCTGCTCCTTACACCTGTTTCAATGCGCAACTCGCATGGGAGATTTCCATTAAAGGGATACATAGAGTATATATGTATTTTTATTTCCATCCACTACGTTTGTCATTCCGTTTGCAGCATCTTAAAGAGGGCGTTCAAAGCTTTATCAAGTACCTTAAATGTTTTTGATCAGAATCGATTCTTTCGATCTAAACTACATTTAAAAATTTTCATTTTATTATTATAAATATAAAATATTTCAATTAGTTTCATTTTATATCAGTTGCTATAGATGTTATTGTTGTTTATGAACTTAGTTTACGGACCGATAAGCATTTTAGACAAACACACAGTCACACACAAAATACAATATTAATTAATTCTACAATTTTAGCATAACAATGGTTTGCTAGTAATACCTCTTGCAATAGATGAAACAAAATATTATCATAGCAAGTGCAGAACATTTAGGCACAATGTTGTACAATATAACAAAGAGTAAATATACGAGCGCGTTAGTTACATATGCATAGATTTACATATTAATTTATAAGAATGTAAAGCGGCCAACCAACCAACCGCCAAAAGGTACACGCCGCACAATACAAGTGACGTTTAATAATAATCGCATGAATTCATTTCATTTTGTGACAATCTATCAATTTGATTTCAGCACTTCTCATACCACACACATCAGCACACATTGATGAGTTTCTTTAAAGCTGCCTTTTATCTAATAATTCAATGGTAGTGTGTACGTATACTCGTACAATATAATTCATTAAATTGAGTTAAAGAAAAGAAACGAAATGAAACGTTTTTAGTTCAGATTAATGGATGATTCCTTAAAGTATATTTAAGCTAATACGAAGATACTAATACAAAAATTTTAATTCTATAATTAAATCCATTTATTTAAACTGCATACATTCAAAGGTGTTGTTTAACTATACTTCATTCTTAAGCGTTCATATCTCATTAAAACTATGAAATATGTTTTTTTTTTTTCTATTGTAGTTGTTTAAGGACATTTGATGCTTTATTTCCTCTTTTACATAACAGATTGTCCCAACGGAGGCTGGCTAAGAGGTCTGAAGTATACTAAAATCATCAATCATATCCTAATGGGTACATGATGCCACTCATTCTCACACACCGTAAACCATATATAATTATCGAACTTATAAATGTCCAAAAAAAAAAAAGGAACAGCTTCTCAATTCAATTCAGTCGGAAGGAACGCCAGAAAATTCCACAAAGGATTCTTGATCAACATCAAAATCTGTATCAATCCAATCACATCCGTCTGACTTTTTGGTTGTCTGTTATTGAAGCGTTCGAGGTCATAAAAAATTTAAGATATTCTTAATCATTGTCTTCTTATTCAAGTTGGACACAGTCGACAAAAATCTATCCAGCAGACACAAAAATGTAACTACTAAGTTCAATTTTGGTTTATATTTTTAAAATTATGTCCATTGATGTATGAAAAATGGGTGGGATGGAGGTATACTAAGTTGGTCATTCCATTTGTAATACCTCACAGAGTATAAGGAGTATATCAGCATCAAAATTTAAGTTGATTACAAGCCATGTCTGTCTGTCTCAACTTGAAAATTATGAAATACTGAACTGAAATTCCGTATAAATATTTCTAATATGCTTACACAGGTTTTTCTTAAAATGGGGCAACAACCACAGTTTACATATAAAATGTGAAGAGTATCTAAGATTTAGCTAAAGCAATATTTGTCATATTTGTTTTATATGAATTTCAAACCGAAACCCAATGCAACCTTACAATTAGTAAATGAGTATAAATGTGTTTTCTAACAAATAAAGTGTCGCCTCACTGTCTGGCTGGCATTATTTTTATACATAAGTACTTGACGTTCTATAAATTACCAGTCAATGTATCGAGAAACCCGACATATTAAAAATGAATAAATTAAAAAAAAAAAAAAAAAACACTTGATACTTACTCAAATTTCAAGGATTTTAAGAATAAAAAAAAAACTCTAGGTATAGTTTTTGATAATTAGATAATAAGGGCTGCAATATACAATGAGTAAATTTTCATATAGAAAGAGTAGGTCTTGGTGAAAGACACTAAGGGCTTCACTATATATTTTGCTGCGCATCGTTGCAGTTCTATGCTGAAATGTCAAAATAGAGTTGATTGTGTGTATTTAAGTACAATTGAACGTTGCGTTGCAAAAAGTTTGCCCACTTTTAATCTTAATCAGCATCAAAAACTGAGTCGATCTAGGCATGAATGTCCGTATGTCCGTTACACATTTTTAAACTTAATTATGCATTTTTCAACAAAAAGCGACTTTTAAGTGGCTAAACATTGCCTGATAGGGATAAATTGGGAACACATCTGTAATCAGCATCCCAAAATTATTTAATAACGACTACAGTTACTTCAGAATTTTTGAAAAATGCAACACTTGTAACTCAATGTTATTAAGGGATGCCTTGGCTAAGTATTATGTGTTATGTGTAAGGTGTCAACGATTCTTCCGCATGCTTTGACGTAAAGTATTTAGGTTCTATCATCTATGGGTTGAATAATTTTTTGTCAATATTATTTATATATGTGTCATTTTGGTTAAAGGCACAATTTCACAGTTTCCACTTCCTTAACTCAATTTTGCACATTGACGCGCATTCCCCAAAATGTAATGCACTTGGCAAGGAATACACACATAAAGCCATAAAAAAAAAAAAAAATATGTAAACATAACCCGGGGTTAGAATATTTAATTTATAGAAAAGAATAACGCAACCTCTGGTATGATATGTTATGATAAAGTGTGTGAGTTGTATTTCTTTGATTGTATCGATAATAATTTTTATACATTTCATGTAAGAAGAATTTGTTATTCTATTTGAAACGTTCGGAAGGAGGCATCAGAAATCCATACAAATACATATATATGTAATCTGGACGACGTCAAAATCTGAGTCGATTTTGTCTTGTCCTTCCGCGTATCTGCCTGTTGTTGGCTCCTTCACAGTCGTAAAGTTTGAAAGTTCAACTTCAACAGACTTGTTTTCTATTTCACTTACTTATGTCTATAAGTTATTACCGGCGGAAAATATGAAAGAAATGTCTAGTGTAGCGTAGTCAAGCTACAAAAATGAAAAAAATATAGAAAAAATTCTTCTTCTTAACTGTATGGAGGGAAATTTAGTTGCATTACTTAGAGAATCTTGCGTATAGAACGTAATCTTCCCCAGATTAACCCATATATACATTTAAGTGAAATGTTAACCTTTTTAACCTTTTTTTTTTCAAACTGTTTAATTACAACTTTAAAGCTTATTAAAGATTCTTAATAAATGTTTTCAGTTCATTGCAAAATTTGCAAATCTTTTATAAATCATAGCAGAACTCTTGAATTGTTGCCTTATCTTGTCTAATTTTTATCTATCCCTACCAATTAAATGATGAGAATCTGTGGTAAAGAGTTGAAACGAAACTAAATATCTTACACCACTAATCTAATGTTGACGTAACCGCCTTCAGCATCACATCAATTATGAAATTTGAAATAAAACATGCGTGTTTGTGTTTATATGATATATAGAAAAAATATTCTTAGAGTCACAATAATAACAACAATAAACATGGTGGGCCATCATAACTATGGTGCATTGCGTTCACTCACAATTTGATAGACATTGTGACGTTTCAGTTTTAATTTGTTATACCCTCCACATAGGATGGGGAATATACTAAGTTTGTTGCTTCGTGTGCCATATCCGGAAATAGGCGTCAAAGATGTACAAAGGATTGATATTCATGAACAGCGTCAAAGCCTGAGTCGTTTTAGTCACGCAGATTAACATTGCGTTTAAAAATCAATTGTAAGCGCATCCATTGATAAGCAAAAACTGTTATTTGTTGCAAAGGAAATTAGCTGCAGCAAATAAAATCGAACAATAATTTTTCTG
This sequence comes from Crataerina pallida, assembly GCA_949710015.1. Lineage (NCBI taxonomy): Eukaryota > Metazoa > Arthropoda > Insecta > Diptera > Hippoboscidae > Crataerina > Crataerina pallida. Next base: position 30,211,742 of record OX453292.1, read on the forward strand.
GGTGTATACACAGTCTGCAATAACTAACTTAAACTATATTCGAACAGAAACTCGAACTTGTTATTATGGACTAAAATGTCTGTCTGCTCTTTGACAAGGCAACATTTTTAGCTTGGGTGCTTTTTTTTTTAAGAACCACCCTTAAGTGTCCTTTTTTGCAAAAATTCGATGAAACTCAATTGGCTTGATTTTGCTTAAGCCCTCCATTGAAGTGAAAAAATGGTTACAATGTCTTTTTATCTCCATTCCCAAATACATTTCATTCTGCCTAATGTTTACGTAAAGGATCAGCGGGAACAAAAAAAGTGTATTTTCAAACGGTTTTATTAATTGGCCGTATGAGCACAAATGTTTTAAAGCTCTTATATGCTCAGGTCAACAAGGATAACACAATGCAACGGGGGTAGCTGAAGCGACAATTCTCTCTTGGTGAGTTATCTATTGGTTTGATATTCAATTATATAGAGCAGCCTGAAGCGTGTAATGTGCGTGGAGTTTATAAAGTACACCCCTAAGGTTCATTTCGTAGCTGTTACATTCCCATCAATGGTATATTATTTATACAATAACAAAATTTGAAGGGATGTTGTGTACTTGTGTGGTGGAAGTTAATTATAAATTAAATATTGAATCAGGCATTTATTTGTCATTCACTTCGTCTTGAAATGGTGGTACAAACGTTTGGCCACAACACTTATAACGTTCAAAAGAAGAATTACAACATCTGTGCACACGCCTCTTTAGGGTGTGTTCAACCAAATGATCTTATTACCTTTTTATATATAAAGAACTTCTAAGATATTTAGCTGACGGAAATTTCAAGTTTTCAATTTTTTCTAGACCAAATTTCATCGAAATATTATTATAGAAGAAAAAAAACGACCTCTTGCATACAAGTTTACATAGACAGGTAACCGGACAGGCGGATATGGTTAAATCTAATCAGATTTCTATTCTAAATCGATCGGTATAATTAAGGGTTCCCTGCCACGAGTGGTATAGGGTATAAAATGCAGATAATCACGTACATGTATGGCTTAGTTCAAGTATCGGACGTTCATCACCTTGGGGCCATAAAATAAACTTTGTAAGGAAATTAAATAATCAAATACGTGAGCTGCTGTTTATCTCTTTTTTCCTTTTCACAGTAATATGAAAAAAAAAATGCTAAAAATTGGCCCCCTTTTCAGTTCTTGTTTAACTAAGGGTAGTAGATCTGCCAGAGTATGGTCACATCCTTTTAAATTTGATACTGTGGAGTCTCTGAAGTTTCCTTCTAGATGTTACAAGCGTTTTGACAAAACGAATACAACGAATACAACAGCAACTTCAAGGTGTTGAATGAAGATATAAAGCAGTTCGTTGGAAAACGTCTTTAATATCAAAAAATAAATAAATTTTGTAGTTAATCATCTAAAAGCAGCATTCATTCATAGTGATGTAAATCCATGTACTTTGAGTACAGACGTACACTCACATGAATGATTTTACAAATCACTCAAAATTTCTCAAGAAAACCTCATAAAAATTGAAATGTTTAAAATACTAAACGGAAAATTCATTCATACAGTTTCGAGTAGTGGTTCTACAGAATGTTTATAAAAAAAAATTGTGTAATTAAACAATTTGTTGGAAATCAAACGTAAAAAATTTTACACAAATCCTAACGAAGAAGAACTTATACACAGTCATTTTTCAACGAAGCGCGACGAAAAAAAATATAGAGATTCTGAAAACAAAACAAAATAAAACACAAAAAAAAAAAATACAAGAGAAAATGTTATATTCGGTCAAGCCGCATCATTTACTACCCTACATTAGTTAGTTCCATAAATTATGCTACAATGACTTTATTTGTATCGGTAAACGCGAAGCATTGCCTTGTAAGTAAATTTTATATTGAGAAAGGGGGCCGATTGGGTTCAAATTTTCCATAGTCAATTATATATATAGCACGCCCTTGTATCAAATTTTCATTCAAATATCTCAAAATGAAAAATTCAATTACAAACCTTCGGGCAAACTTAATATACCCTTTGTCACAAGTGATGCAGGATATAATAAAAACGATGTATTGAATACTTATGAAAATGTGCGTATACCTCTACGCGAGATGTACTCATATGCCAACTGTCCGCACAGAGCAAGCGTGAAAGTGTAAAAGTACACCTTGTTGTAATTGCTTCTAGGAAGTAATTGTCGACGTGGTGTCTACTCCTAATAATAAGCCTAATATATCGAGCAAGCAATTATACACCCCAATCATAAAACCATCGTCTATATGGGATCAGCATCATTAACATATCAGCAGTGATTTTTATACGCAGACGCCTTGATATTTACAAGCGTGATGCGTACGTTGCCTGATTGAATGATTGTTGTTGTCTGTTATTATTGCGAACAACAATAAAATAATATGCAATAAAATTAATGAATTTCGTTTAAAGTATGCTTGGGCTGCTTACAAGTGACTTTTTCAATTACGCTGATTCAAAAAAGTTAAGGAATAAATACATCTAAGATAAAAGTTTGACTAAATCGAAGATACCTGCATAATTAACCTTTGCGGATTCGCTTTTATCAAGTCAATTCTAAGTCATCTTTCTGTGCCTTATACACAATTGTTAACATTATTGCTAGGAAGGGGGAGGGGCTCTAAAAATGGTTTCATTCGATCAATTTCCATTAATATCCCCGATTCATGTTTTTGTAACAAATTTCATCGAAATATCTCAAAGAAAAAAGCAACATGTAGCTTGCGCCTAAATTTATATGGAGAAACAGATGGACAGACGGACATGTTTACATCGATTTGATAATAGAATATTATAATTACTTCGTCCATCGATGTTCTTGACGTGGGTAGGGTCAGACTTTTTTTCTTGCAGAATTCAACTGTTGAAGTATCATACAACACATGCTTCAATAGTGATTAAAAAAGGATGCTCACAAGAGGGGGGTTACCGCGATTTGGACTAACCCTTGTTTATTATTAACTTTTGGTAATTGTGTTCCAATGTTACCTGGCAGTGTTCAGTATTAAATGTTGCTACTGCCGCAATACTTTAAAGCTTATATTTAAACTTGAATGGCTTCATGCTTACAACGTTCATATGAGGAATTTTCATAATTATGATGTGCTCACAGAACCAATTCGCACACCACGTCATATCATCCTTAAATTGCACTCTAGAGTTGCAAACGCTCTGTGGAAGTGGAGGTAAAAGAAGTTTCTGTATGTGTGTGTGTTAAAACAGTACAAGGTGGTGGATTTTTTTTTATAATACAAGCATATTCGTACAATCATACGAACACGTTCAATGCATCAATAAAAAAGGCTCTCTTTCTCTCACGCTGAATTCTCGAACACAAGCAGAGTGTGCGTGTTAAACAAAATACAATACATAATAAAATATATCTGTGTGTGTATGTGCCTGATATTTATTTGAAGGAAGGCGGAGTCAAACAATTTTTCGGTTATACAAACATACAAATTTTATACGGATGCACAATTTTTCTGTATATGGACGCAATGTTTTTATAAGTGAAGTGGTGGGTAGAACCAATTTTCCTTTTGGGCGTTTGGTACTGGTTGCAGTGTCTCATTGTTGGTATTATTTGGGAAAAACTAACTAACGCACACACAATTGTGAGCATAAATATACATCCAACCTTCGTACATCACGGTAGGAGTTTTTCAAAAATATGACTTTTAAGTGGAATCCGGTGATACTTAAATTAATTGAGATCGATTTCACACGATTAATAGATCTATAGTTAAGTGTAATAGATTTGTTCAGAAGTTTGAAAGGTAGTGGGAATAATTTTAATTGTTTCTACGATCAAACAGCTTGGATAGAGAAATAAGGCGTAGTCTAGTTAGGATATATTTGTCATCCTTATAAGTCTTGTATAGACTCATAGGTATAGAAATACTTCAAAACAACATACTCTCATAAAATCAGGTACAAACGTTTGAACACAACCAATAACCTCCACATCATTATGAAACATTTTTGAATGACATTATTAATAAGGTCACTTTTTTTTTTTATTTAAGACCACATATGGTACATCCATACATACATATTGAACTTCTGTCATATTCCGTTTTAAAATCCTTCACATAATACAAGGATAAGCTAAGCAAAGGAGGCAGAGACCACAATTGACAAAAAACTCTATATCAACACAGCAAGTAGAGCTGAATAGTTGGCATTTCATATTCATAATTGTCCCACCCATCCGTGTCTCCTCTCTTTGGCGTGAAATTGTCCTCGTCTTGAAATGATCAGAAGGCATAAGTGGCGCCTACCTAAATATGAATGATTTAAATTCAATATCTTGTTGCGAGTATATGATAATAGCACATGAATGTATAACTAACTGATTATTGCTCCTTTCTACTCATTTCATTCCAAGCTTTGAGTTCAAATTGTGTGAAACTATTCTGCAACAACAAAAACATCTTTTTTGTAATGTTAGCAAGCATTACCTTCAACGTGTCGTTTAACTCAAGAGAAGTTGGTATATGGGTGTGTAGGTTCCATGCTGATGGTGGCAAAAATTCGTCGCTGCCATTTAACTGTTATTTGTTTATTTATTTAATTTTGTACACATTTACTTATAATTTATAATTATTTTATCGATTATATGCTTTGCTTCTCCTCCTCATCTAATCCTCTACCGATATTATGTTTGCTTTATGTAAACGAACAGTACGAACGGTATATATAATAATTTTATGTATTTCTGTTAATTTTGTTGAGTTTATTATAATTTGCCGTTGATTTTTGATTAGCTCTTTGTTGTTGTTGTTGCTGCTGCTTTCATTTCTAATAACAGTTTCATTTTTTGTGTGTGTGCATTGTTCTGTTTTATTTTTCCAACACAATCACTGTTATTTCGCATTAGATTTGTTATTTTAATAAATATAATTGAAAGAGATTCTTTTTTAAAGCTGAACGTATCAACAACAATGGCAACTGTGTATGTGTGTATGCTAACAGATAAAAGGCTAACTGCAATATTTAATGGAAATACATAATTCATGCATCGACTGGTGAGTGACCAATCGAAAGCCCCTTTCGAGAGATTTCCTTCTTCCTTCCTTCCTTGCAATTGCAAAAAAACTTATAACTTAGCTTGCCCTTGCAAGGGTGGGCATTGATGAATGGAAACATTTTAAAATATACATCAAATCTCAACTTGTTATACTCTCACCACAAGGTGATAAAAGCGTTTATTGTATTTGTGCGGATGTGGGCAATTTACAAACGGCAATCCTTCATTCACCTTCAATTATATCGATCGAGGTAGAAATTTGTGAAATCTTTTGATGCCTTTTGGGTCACGGACAATCATTATTTGAAATGGCCCTGAATTTAGGAGCCCTTCTCACATAATGCTCTATTCCAAAAAGAATAAAGACGATAATTTGCAATTCTGTAAGGAGAGTATAAGAATCATTAACTATCTGTACGCCTCTGTTTGTGGTGTTTATTATGGAAGGTGGTGGCGCATTCGAGAAGTTGTATATAAGTCCATAGAAATGTATTCCTTTCATTTAACATTTTATGTGCATATAAGTTTATTTCCATACCAGTGGTTCTCAAATTTTTTGAGCTGCTTTATGAGCTCTAAAGGCACAATAATTTACACGGAACTTCAGTGGTTTAGTAATGAATAATTGTGAGCTTGTGCCAATTGATGATTCTTAACACCAAAGAGTTTTGCGTAGCCTCAGGGCTCCGCGAAGCACACTTTAAGAAACTGTGATATATACATATGTGGTGCTGTTGTTGTTTTAGTTGACAATTCAATAAGCCATGACAGTCAATGTTTATTTAGTATAAATGCGCTATAAAAGAGACATTTGAGAAAGACAGAGAGGGGAGAGGAGCGTTAAATACCAGTGCGGTGCATTTCCACTGTGGCAAAATAATAATAAGTCATTCAAATATAGATATATATTGTACGCACTACACACACATATATATGTATGCATACTGACTACTGGCTGTCGCGTAAGGTACGTAAGTACGGTGTGCGTGTGTTTTTTTTGGGAAGCGTACACCCAGAGATCACGGCATGTATAGAAATGGTGAAAAAGGAATTAAAAGGAGCAAAAAAAAAAAAAAGAAAAAAGAAAGAAAAACACTGCATTAGTGTTAAGTAAAAGAGCAGTAGCGGCAGCACTTAACAGACAGCCGCCATTCCACTACAATAAAAATCATAACCACAATAACGACAATCACTTGGTGATAAATAAAGGAAAGTAGCAACAGCAGCAACAACACCAACACCAACACCGAATACCATTTGTCACTGAAATTCTGAAATGTGCTTGCAAATGTTTATTTAGGACACAATTCAGAAAATAACAAAAACAACAACGAAAAATTTAGAAGTGTAAGCAACAACAAAAAATTAAAAAACCAAATCGAGGATACCCATCAACTAAGGGCATTAAAGTAAAAGTTACAACTGGCAAGGAGGCTGCTTACGTTTTGTGGGCGTGCCCTTAAGTGAAAATTTGATTAAAAATCTGTAGAAAGCGTGCAAGAGTTGGCAACATTTCTGCCAAGTTTAAAATTGATATCTCGATCGGGCGTGGGATTCATCTCCTTGGATGTTACCAACGTTTTGACAAAGTGAAAACACCGCCTATGTCAAGGTGGTGGGTATAAATATATGCAGGAAATTACTTATTGTCACTTAACGTGTACATATGTGCCAATATTCATTTCTCTGCGTTCATATGCGAGAAAGATAGCACATGTTAAGAAGATATAAATGAAAGAGATAGAAGATTCGAAAAAACAAAAATAATGAATGCATCAGGTTATGCGTGGATCGTAGACTTATAATCACCGAAGATTAAAAGAAACTCACAATTAAATATGTTTGACTTAAGCCAACATAAGAACAATAGGCTCAGAATCAGTTTCTAAATAGATTCAAAGCAGTGCGATTAGCTAAAATTAAACATTAAACATTCGTTTTTATTCACTTAAATGTCATTAAAATTGTTATGAGAAAATCTAAAGAATTCGATCTCGTTCATACAAACTTAACATGTGGTACAGGGTGCAAGTAGTCTGTAATTAACTGTTAGGTTTATTGAATATATTTCAAAAGCTGTTGTTGTAATTGAGAATATTGTTATACAGTTTCGCATTGATGAGTAAGTATGAGACTTTTGTTTGTGTACATTGCGGTGCGGTAGTAAAACAAAAGAATTTATACATATTTTGCTTTAACAGCATTTTTTGTAGTTTGATTACAATATTTGAAATCTGAAGTTTTATTATGGTCATAAACAAATTTCGGGAATATGTAAAGAGATCGTATTACAAAATATCAAGCCAGCTAGCCGCGTTTGGCTTTGGCCACATCTGAGATCCCCAACGTTGCATGGGAATGGATTTTACTGCCGGTAATAATATAATGTATTGATTGTAGGCGTGATGGTTTTATTGTTAGTCACAAAAACCACAGATTGGATTATAAACAAAACTATATATAAAGCAAGCAGTGTCTGAGGTTTGCTTCTAGGTGTCAAAGATGTTGGTACAAAGTGAATGCTTTCTCAATGTAAAGGTGGTTGCATGAAACCAAAGCAACAACAAATTCTTATTAATCAGTTGAAATATTTATACTTCGTTTTGATGTTTGTTTATATACAAATGAGTTCAAATTTCTTTTTAAAGTTTTGTTTAAAATTGTTAACAAAACAACCCAAAAAAAAAACAACAAAACAACATCTTCTGCTTGAAAAAGGGTTTTTTCTTTGTAAATTTTTGCCACATCGATGATATGCTAATTATAAACAAATTGAAAATTCGCAGGCTTTGTGGTTTGGAGAGGTCATTGTGGACGGGTGGACATTTATAATCCTTAGAATCAAAGAATTAAAATAAAATAAATGGTATATTATTTGGGTGAAAAGGAAGTGATTTATTATAGTGACTAGAGCTTCCTCTAGTGATATTAAATGGGTTGATGAACCTGTTGTAACCTCTCCACTAATGTGTTTATTAGTTGAATAACAAAAGAAACATCAACAACAACAATATTGGAGGTAAGTAATAAAACCAAGTTTGTAGTTTCTGTTTTGATTAACTCAACTGATTGCCTGTCTGATTATTATGTCTTTGTTGACAGCTATGCTGGGTGCGGTTATGCCATCCATCTAACTAATCTCAACGCTTTGATCTTCACCCACACAATATGTGATTGAGTAACAAAATCGATCTTTAAAATCGTACTTTTTTTTATATGGAACAGATCAAAGGGAAACAAGCTACCTTGTGTCTGGTTCGTAATGCATTATTATAGAAGGAAAGATTAAGACGATTATTGGGTGTAAAGTTTTATTTATGATATTGTTTATTTATATTAATGCTCCAAGTTTCATTGTAAACGCCACCAGCAGATGGCGCTTCATCTCTATGACTGTCCATTTAGTCATTTGTTTAGTTATGTTTGTTTAGTTTTGTTGTTGTTTTGATAATGTGATATAAATACAATTTACAGTAATTATGACTTATTACAAGCAATGCAATGTGCTGAATCCGCAGTTGTGCTTTATTTTTTTTGTACCCATCATCATAACGAGGTGCGGGTATATTAAACGGTTTGTGTTCAGACGTTTTAAAGTACCAGAAGCGGGCGAGCCACACCCCCAAAAGTATTTATATTCTTGATCAGCGTCGAAAACTGAGTCAATTTAGACATGAATGTTGGCGTAACCCTCATCAGTAATGTGGTGGGTATGATAATAAGAACACGATATCATCACATTAGGAACAAATCAATAGAAAATCAATATCACACACATAACAGTGCTGCCGGAATGGAAAAAACTGTGAAAATCTCAATGGATGTGCAAAAAGGCCTTATGTTCATACACAGTACACGGTGCACGGTGAATATATAATACGGGGTTATCCATTTATGGTGTCTTTCACTCTTGACGAAGTTCTTTTGTCTTAAAGTTTGAATCGTGAGATTAAGTGTGAAACATTATATTACTTAAGTGCTAATTGACGTAGCGTAAATTGAAATTTTGCGACCTGGAAACCTCTCATGCAATAAAAGCAAAATCGGCTGTTTTTGTGTGACTTATGGCGCTGACTGTTGTTGGAACAACATGTCGTTCTAGTAAAATCTCCAATTGTAAGAACATCGAAGAATTGAAATGTGCTGTGTTTTTAATGAGTACTGCCGCAGCCTCATTAAAACGACAATTGTAATAACCGTTAGCTATGAAATGTTATATCGAGGATGCCAACACTACCGTTTTGAATCCACGAAATGAATGGAAATGGATAGCCCTGTAAACACATGGTGTGTGTAATATCGCCTTCACACTCAACACCAATTGGTTTTTGTCTAAAGAACATTGTGCTAATTAATGATTTTGACATTTCACTGCCTAACCAAATAAGCACAAAATACACTGCGCGTCTCCCCGCGTTGTTATATATGCGTTAGGGTGGCTGCTTTTTTCCTAAACCCACTGATGTTGTTTTAATTACAAAAAAATGAGCTAAAATTTAGTACACACACGTGGAATATATAAACGTAACACTTTTGAGAAAATCTGTCAATATTAACGACTTTCCAATGATTTTTGAGACCTTTGCGGCATTATTAGATAGTTATAACAAAATTTCGACAATTTGTAAAATAACGACCATCCTAATGACTTTGAAGGTACCAGACGCATGAACGCCGCATTTTTTTAGAAATCAGATGCATTGGATGTATACAATATAACCTTAGAGAACAATTGTTAAATAAGCAAAGAAATTGTCTTTGAATTTGAGGAAAAAAATATGGCTAAGAAGAAAGACTACAATATGGAGTCAGTTTCTTAACCATTTCGACTGGGATCTAAAATCCAAGCACGACAGCACACATATTTAATAAGGCATGCATTGTGTAACAGTTGGATAGAATGTCAAGCTTTCATAAACATAAACGTACCCACCTTACCCGTCAAGATTTTCGGTAACTTATTTTTTCAGTCGTTTTTTATGCCAAAATTGATGTTGAACGTTTATATCTGCTGTTAAAATGTCAATAGTGTGAGTGACGGACGGACTCAACATATAGATAGTTTAAATATGGCGAATGGCACAGTTGAACCATAAACTCACAACCTGCTGTCACATTGTTCATAAATTTCCATGCGTGTGCAACGATATCAGTGACTCGGCGCATCAATATTATGATAGTTGTGCCTTAATCCAATATTTACATGAGTGTTCCAAAGGATACGTACACAGTTCCTCATTAATTACACATTGTACACATAATTAACATATTGTGATAATATTGATCAATACTGCGTGTAATTGCGTTGAATAAAAATGTGTACACAGTCTGTTTCCGTTATTTGTTCATTGAACATTATTGATAAATATTATGATTAAAGATGTTGTAGGATTATCAGTGCTTTGCTCCAAATATTATACATCCTTACAATGTTTGAGGATTTTTGCTGATTTGCTTTAAAATTGATTGATTGATGTTGAGTGTTTGGCGAATCAGCAACAAAGTGCAGACATTGAATGTTCTTCTATCCATATAGTTACACTTGACTGGGGGCTGCATCCTACTTATATAGTATAGTTTTGTGCCACATAATGAACTCTTGTTGTTTAGTTTCTTTAATGAAAATGAAGAAAACGTCCGGTAGGCGCATCCTTTAACCGAATTTTCTCATTTTGAGAGAATATTTACCCAGGGTGGACAGACAGGCACTGACGAATAACTTTTCCACTTTTATACGTGGTTGTGCGTTTACAATTGCATTCTCTCTAAACGACTACCAAAATAATTTTTACATATTTTCTTGATCGGGGAGCATTTCTTAGGTATTAATGCATGATCTAACAAATTTGAGTTTTGTAGTAGAAATTCTCGTCGATTCAATCGATTTCGATCATTTTCATAGAAAGTTGTAAGCCGCAGAAGTGCCACAAGTCAAGTTTCTGTCCACCGACGTGTTTATATTCGATTCTAAATAAATCATTAATTTTTCTTTTATTTTCATCTTTATTCTTTCTACGAGAGTTTTATTGTTTGTACAAATTGCTATTTTCCAGCCATCTGTTATTGTGAGCTAACGCGGTCAATTGTTTAATAATTTCATTGACACCTTCTTTATTTTTCCCCCCTCTCTGGCCCTGTTGCTTACCTAAGTCCACCATAAATGATAAGTTCAAGCAGTATTTCACAGCGGGTTAGTGGCCATTCATCTAAATAATTTAGCAGTTGACGTTTGAAGAGTTCATGCTGCCATGCCGTGTTGTTGCAAATTATTAAGCTTACATACTATAAATATGTATAATGGGAATGTATGCACTCCCTGTTGCGTTTAAGTTTTAGCATTTTGCCACTTTATTTTTTATTATTTACAGTGCAGTGGTTTCCTTTCTGTTTCCACATAATGTGGGGGATATAAAAGTTTTTTACACTTTACATAATATCACGGGGGGGGGGGGGGCTTCTGTCAGAGATCGCACAAAGTGGGAATGAACTCAAACTCAATCTCACTCTTCGTTCCTACGAGGAAGGATACCCAAGTTGCAACTGTTAAAGATAAACTCGTTTGGAGAAGTAATATAGTGGTAATGGGTGTGGGTACTTAGATTTGGCGTACATCTAATCAAACCTCTTAATTTAATCAAACTAAAGTCTCAACTTGTGTTGCCCCTCGTCCTTTATTTTCTTTCTCTTCTATAGACTATAAAGTCTCTGTATAGGCACACCCTATACCCACTTTGCTTAACTTGCTGTTATTATTGGAATCTCTGTTGTGCAGAGATACGCTTTAAAATTATGCATATATTTCATAAATGCGTTCATGTGTATGGTTCGCTCTTCAATTAGGTACGTCCCAATAATCCAATAATCTTTTTTCCTTTTGTTCATTGTTTGATTGTTGTTGAAAACTATGCTCAATTGTTTACGGCAACAAACTGTAGCGATCTGTTTGTTGTGGGCGCTTCTGTTCAATAATCCGTGACGCATGCCACAAACACACCCTTTAGGAAATCATACATGAACACTTAATGTGATGGATACGCAAATCGTAATGAAATTAAGCAACGCCTTTATAATGCTATTATGTAAGGAGTAAATCTTCTTTTTAATGCATTGTACCTGTGTATACTATATGAGGTCAGGCTGGGTCGGCATTTTCATTTGAATAAATTCATATTATTTTAAAAATATATTGAATTCAAAAGATTAAAAAAGTAATGGAATAAAATTTGGCTTAGGTCAAATGTTAAGTACCCTTACAACTCACCTATGTTAAAAAGGGCGTGGCAAGTATATGATGAATAGTTTATGTATTACGTATGAGCTTGCACGTCGAGTATTACGTGGAATATGTATTTTGTTGGGTCTCTAATGCCCCCTTCTGAGTGTTGCAAAACAAACTTCAAAAATTGGAAATTTACCAATATTCTAATTTTAGGCGAATTGGGCAATTTTTTCTTATTAAATTTTTCCACATGAAGCATTTCAATCATGAGGTCACTTCAAATTTGAGACTGATCAACAATACGTATCAGCGCCTAATTGTTGCAAACAGAATAATTCCTTGCTGGAGCGGCACAATAAAATGATTTAAATCCGGATTCTAAAAGTAGTAAACTGCCGCATGTAGGCTCTCCAAAAACAGACGGACGACATGATTACATTGATTTAAAAGGTAATTATTACTAAGTATGAGAATAAAGTAAAAGGTTGGCCTCTCCTTAGTAGTTGCTGCCTTAAAAGCATCTCAACAAACTTAATAAATGGAAAAAATCTTCTACTTAAGTAACTACGGGTGGAGGCCAATTAATCAGTATTGCAGTATAATTGATTAAACATCAATTTCTAACACTCTTCCGTCTGCTAATCATCTAATGAAATTTAATATTCATGTCAATCGTGTAAAATGTTTGATGCGTGCGCGTATATATTGTGTCTCACAAAATACAGAAGTTTTGCGTTATTCTATACAAACAAATGTCACTCTAAACAAATGGTTTAAATAATTTACAGACACCCGAGGAGTATCGGTATTTATTTCATTTCACATTCAACCACATTGCAAAATTTTTTATTTCACTTATTGTGTTTATAGAACCACCATTAATGAAGCAGATATTGTTTCAAAATATATAAGGTGAGCCCAAACATACATTTGAGGTTCCCAACTCGGGTGTTCATTGATCAGCAATCTGCAGAAAGCTTAACAATTGCAAAGTAAATCAAGTCCTACCGTACAAGTATATAAATGTGGATAAAATTGAAAAGTTTCGTCCGCCAAACTACAGAATCTTTGACACTTTTTTATTAAATTTCTATAATCTGCTTACTTAGGCATTCATTTCTTTGGCATGCATGCACATATAGGAGTGCGGAGTGAGGTAGAAAGAAAACAGCGCAAAATTGTTTTTCAATTGAATTTGTTTATATTATTACGAATATTTGTTTCTAGGTTTTATTTAATTATATTCGTCCGATCACAATACAGTACATTTCTAATTACATTGGTGTTCATTTGTTAATAGTAAAAATAAATTAGTGACAAATAGATGAGAAGAATAGACACTTTGTCGAATCTCGATTTTAGTGTTATTCTTCCATTTATTTAAGAGACTCTTTTAGCTACACTTTCAAAGGTTTCGATTAATGTGAGCAATGAACTAATTTTGGATGAAAGGAAACAATCATAAATTGTTGTGGGAGAGAAGTCAAGGCAAGAATATAAATACGATTCGATACCGACTACAGCCTAGAAAGAAACACTTTGGAAGCACTCTTATATATGTTGCGATTTTGCATAATTTTCCAATCTAAGCGGATTTGAATTGTTTGCGGCACAAAGCGGACTCTAAGACACCCTCTACGTTTATAAACCCTAGGTGTGGCTGGTGCACAATTGCGCCCTCTTGAATTCTATTTTAACTCAAGAGTCAAAATTTATACCAAACACTTTTTGTGCAAATGTCTCAAAAGCCTGACTGGATCGACGCACATTCGCGGCGGGTATCAAGCCCCATTGTTTAGGTGAGAATTAAAGACACTTGTCTCTACTTTATTATACGGATCAGCGACTTTTTTTGTTGCTTTTTTTCTGAACATTATTTATCATTTGATCTTCCCGATTCACAACCCTAAAACTTTTATACAAAATGATTAAACGGAAAGTGTTCGAAAGTGGAAATAAAGTGAGTAAATACTGTACACGTTAAATGATATTGCTTGACTGACTGTAGCATCTTCGGTTGTTGTTGCGGTACTACATTAAAAATATGTTTTGCGCTTTACAATGAATCATAATATTGAATATTGTAGTTGTCTGCCTGGCCTCTCTGGCCATGCTCGCCTAGTCCTCATACACCGTACTTGATGCCATAGTCCTGATAGTGGTGGTGGCTGACATGTGTGCGAAAATGTGGCAGATTACTAAAGTTGCTGGCCAGATTTGTTATATTCCCGCCCAAGTGATGATGATTATGGTGATGGCTGCTTATGACTGCTGCCGCTGCTGCTGCTGCAGCTGCTGTGGTAGATGTTGCCATTCCACTGGCTGGCATATGTTGGGCTACTGGCGGACTGGCTGATGACTGCACACTGCCATTGGGACTACTGCCCGCTTCTATTTGGCAACTGTGTGTCTGTTCGAATACCATGTCCCGCGGAAAGCTTAGGGAAGTGTGGCCGGCTATTAAAGTATTACATGATGGACTGGTGCTGCTGTTGGTCACAACAGTATTGTGATCATGAGCATTGCTGTGATTATTATTATTATTATTGTTGTTGTTATTATTATTATTATTATTGTTGTTAGTTACACCACTATTGGTTGGTGTCACCTGTGTGCTGTGCTGTGAGTTGTTGGTAATGGGTTCTGAAGGCGGTGTCTCGGGTGTATACCATCCGCCATGCAGCGGGCCATGGGGTGCAGCAATAACTGTCGGCGAGTTGGCACTTGAATTGTTCGCATTGAGGCTAGTTGTGGCACTAATGCCACCCGCACCACCACCACAGTTAAGACTGTTACTACCGGGTGTTAGCGAGTGTCCATGCGCTGCTGCTATATGATGATGATGATGGTGGTGGTGGTGACGCATTTGCTGGGCCTGATGAGCCTGATGTGCTGCGGCCGCCGCTGCATGATGATGCACATGCATCTGTGTAGTGGCGGCCACATTCAAATTGTCCTCATTCAAGGCGGCGTGATGATAGGGATTGTAGGCGCTGTGATGTAGGCGCGGATTGTAAACATTCATTAGGGAGTCGACAGTGAAACCTGTATGTTCCACTGCGGCACCACCACTTAAATTCATTTGTGTCAAACCATCATGACACGAATTTAACATGGCCGCCGTACTTAAGCCCGCCGCCATTGCCGTTTCTTTACCTCCCAAACAGCTCAATTCCATGCTTAACGGTTCCTTTTTAAAGTGTGCATGAGCGTGGGCATGAGCATGATGATGATGCACCATGTGTTTGGCTTCCAAAATACCGTTCGCGGTCATCAACTTTAATGGTTTAATTTCGGCCAGCTTCTCATTCATCATAGCCTGACGTTTCATGGCCTCTTCCTTTTCTCTTAAAACATCCTTCTTTTTGAAG
This sequence comes from Crataerina pallida, assembly GCA_949710015.1. NCBI lineage: Eukaryota > Metazoa > Arthropoda > Insecta > Diptera > Hippoboscidae > Crataerina > Crataerina pallida. The sequence goes on from OX453292.1 coordinate 30,227,396, forward strand.
CGTCTTCTTCTTCTCAAAAACGAACCATTATCAAACATATTGTACGAGTCCGGATCTAACGTCCAATAGCTACCCTTTCCGGGCTTCTTGTCATCGCGCGCCACCTTCACAAAACACTCATTCAAACTGAGGTTGTGTCGAATGGAATTTTGCCAGCCCTGCTTATTGTCACGATAGTAAGGAAATCGTTCCATAATATACTGATAAATGCCGTTGAGTGTGATTTTCTTATCCACCGAATTCTGTATGGCCATGGCTATTAGGGCAATGTAGGAGTATGGTGGTTTGACTATCTCTTTATTTTGATGAGGACCACCTAAGCCGTACGGGGTAGTGGGATAGCTGTAGCGTGAATACTGATCGTAGGCGTAATGGGCAGCTGCTGCCGCCGATGGCGATGTCATGACACCGGCAGCCGCCGCACTGCCATAACCGGCACTTTGCGCGTAATGTCGTGAAAAGCTGTTCTGATCGGTGAACAAAGCGTGCATTATGTCAATAAATTTAATGCCAATATATTTGTTGTTGTTGTAGATGGCGGCAAAAGAACGTTTGATTTATTTATTTTACGTCACACACGTTCTCAAGATTTTCTTGTGTAAATTTTATTTGTTGCTAATTTTGTTCCTTCTCACTCCCTCATATTGTTGGACATGGCTATGTTATTGTTGGTTGTTGGATAGATTTTAGTTTATTCAATTTTACCTCAATACTGTGGCATATATGCCCGCAGCCCGCAAAAAGTCTTGATATTATTATTGTAGAGTATTATTTATTTATTTAGATTTTCGTTGGCTTGTTTGTTTATTTCATTATTTGCTTAAGCATTTATTTTTAATCACTTGCTTTTTGAACAATTTAAAAAACCGGGTTTTCTCTGCCGAACTCGGATTTGTTTTGTTTTTTATTTTTTGTTTTTTTAGAAAATTATCACCACACAAGTGTGTGTGTGGGTATGCTTATGTTTATGTTTTTATAGAGCAGCAAAATAAACGCACTGGTAGTCTAGCTAAACGCTAAAAAACGATCCGTACAGACTAGAAACACGTCAGATACTGAATCTGTGACTGAAATAACATACCGAGTGGTTATAGTAAACAGTCAGTCTCTTTTTAGTAAAACACCCGCACACTCGTCACATGAACACGCATCAACAATGCTACACATATACACACTGTATAAAATATGTACTCAAATAGGTCGTAAAATATGTGAGAATGTGAGAATGCGAGGATATGCTTTTTGTATGAATTTGTTCGCTTGTTAAACTTACACACATGCAAACACCACCGCCTATTAATAGGGAATTGTAATGTTAGACGTGTGGTGTGTATGTGTATGTGTGTTTGGGTTTGTGCGTGCATGCCTTCATAGCTTAATTTCACCACCAACCAACCAAGCAAGCAAGCAAGCCAGTAAGTAACCGCTCTCCTCACCACTATTCGTATTAGTTGTGCATTTGTTTCTAACAGACGGAAGTCTCTCTCTCTCTCTCTCTCTCTCTCTCTCTCCTTCTCCACACAACACTGCATACTTTCTTATATGGCAATTACAATAACTGTTATTGTGCTGCTACTGATATTTATATTATTGTTATTGTTGTTGTTATTATTGTAGTCAATTTGGACGCCATTCATGATTTTTTGTTTTGTTTTCTGTTATTTTTTTTGTACTAGCAAGAGATTTTTTTGAGAGAAATTCCCGCCTTTTCTTTTGTTAACTTGTAGACTAGTAGGGTTCCGTTAAACATTAGTGTTTGTGCAGAGAGCAGAATTAATGTGAGAAAGTTTCTCTGCTGCTGCTGTAATACAAAATACTACAAAAAACTAAATTTATTACAGAGGATTTTCGTATAACGCGGTAACTTATCACTTTGGTCAGGTGACTCTATTTAAAATGTTTAGTTTGGACAATTTTTAGGACTTCCCGATTGCCTTATATTTGTAGTCCAGTGAATTTGAATTTTAAAATTACTATATATATCTACATGGTGTTAAGTCAAGTTGTTTGTTGGGACTATCAGACACGGCCTATCTTTTTACGGCCCATAACTCCCAAATCATTAAATGAAAGAACAGAGTTGGAATGTAATATAAGAACAAATTCATTCGGGCAGATATAAAAACACGATTTGGCTTATAACTCGCGATTGAATGCTTGACATAAGTAACACATGCCCAAGATAAAATGCAATAAATGAACTGTTTTTTACCGCGTCTATATAGAAAAATTAAAAAATGACAAACGGGACACTTTTTCAAGAAGAAAACTTGCGAAACGAAGAACGAATGCGGGGCTCTTTTATCCGCCAGTAAAATATTTCAACTCAACGAACACTTTTTTTTTGCAAATTATGGGAGAGAGCATTTTCCCCTTTTGTAAATCCATATATAGGCTGATGCAAATTGTGGGCGTGGTTTTATTTCATTTTATAGATGGATGGTAAAAAGTGTCTGTTATCCGATCCTGCCCATATTCAACGTATCGACGGATGGAGTTGTTACTTTTTTGTGGTCGTTAAAGATTTTTATCAGACGTGAACGTCATAAAATGAAAATTTGATGATTTGATTCAATTAAATTCTTTAGTGTGTGTGTTTAAAATGTTTTTGAGAAAATGAGTGGGTGTGTGTCTCATTCAAACACATTAAAATTCTACTTTGAAAAAAGCGCATTTACACCCGCGTACTTAGTTTTCAAGTAAGCAAGCATCTGTTAGGGATAATGGTATTTGGTATTATATATACACATGTATATATATATTTATTGGATGTAAATAAAGGAAGAAACCATACCTATGCGATGCGAATGCGTCCAACCACCAAATGAATATTCCATGAAATATACTTACAGCTTACACACTTATGTACAATAACAAAACATCTATTAAATGTGTGCGTAGTTTTAACACGTCCAAGGTGGAGCCAACCAAAATTGTCCTCTTATATAAAAAAGTGGATGGTTTGTGTGTGTAGAGGTGAGAAACCATTAAAAATATATTTATTGGTGCTTTTCTCTCCTTCTCTCTGACTCATATGCTCGCTCGCTCGTTCGCGTTTGTTATAGCGCTTCTTTATTCACCACACTTATCACCCCTTTGCAAAAAATGCTTCTCCTCTGCAACGAAACACATTCTTATTGTTTTTATTTTCACACTCGGAAACATTTTGAATTTAGGAGAACGCCGCTGTTTAGAGTATATTTTGACAGTGCACACTCATTTATATGGATCCCGCGAAAAGCCGGGCACGAAACAATTTCTTCCTACAATTTTACAACACGTCTAGTCTTTAGAATTTTTCCTTTATTATAGTCAAACCATAATATGTATGTATTTGGAACATACAAATTAACTACACCTAACTATAATGGACTTATTGTAGATGGTACATATTAACATTAGAGATTTGACTTCCATGAACGCTAAGTTTATCATTTCCTTTCGACTTATTCCTTCCATAAGTTTGATATTCATTGCAAATGTTTCTACTATCTTCACGTATTTAAAGAATGCGAAATTGGTTATGCGCCACGCCTAGTTTGTATATAAATGTGGAGGGTATTTCCTAAACCAAATTTGGTGCTTTTCTTGTTACTTGTTAAATGCATATATTGGAAAATCCAGAAGACTCAAGTTTTTTTATGAGTCGGCAACAAATTGCCACGCCAAAAATTGATTTGATTGAAGATATTCCTGCGAATTACCCACGTAGTACCATAATATAACTTAACTTATCAAGAATAACCACTGAAATCCAATTCATTCCAATTTAAAGGAAACACAAATCCATTAGAATAAGAGAGAGAAAAAAACTGAGCATTTGTAGCTATGTAAGTGCTACACACATATCGCATGAAAAACTCACATAACTGTATATAATATCGAAATCTATTTGCTTAAACATCAGGCAACAAAACAAGAAGCCAGACCAACAACAACATGTATCATTTAACGGCAACTCTCTGTTTTTCTTACTTTATTTATCTACACTTTTTATTTTTCTTACTGACCCGCTGTTGGCAGAAGAGATAATCAGGATTACGGGCATCTTCTAAAAGTTAATGTAAAGGCGGCTTAACCCCGCAAATAAAAAAGCAACAACATTTTAAGTATTTAAAAACACATTGTGTGTGTGTGTGTGCATGTACGAAATATTCGCAAAAAGATTTGAGAACAAATTTTTATATAAAAACGAAATGTTTTTTTTATTTATTTTTAATAAGTTGCAAGAATCTTTAAATAAATATTTGTTTTTCACTGTTTTTTTTTTTCGTTTTTGGGTCACAGTAGAAGGCAAAAAGGACATTTAAAATAATAGACAACGTTAGAACAACAATGACACATGCACTAAAATATAGTAGCTACACGTTTCAACCGAACAGGTATTTAAAAGAATTTTTCGGTCTGATCAAGACTACATTCAAGCTTATTTATAAACTTCATGTGCCACCAATTTTCACGTTTTTATATAAGATAAATTCGTCCATGAGACTCGAACGAAAGTAGGTAGATCAGGCTTCTTGGTGTTACAAATGGAATCGCAAACCACATGGTTAAGATAACGTATATGACTCAACCAAGCAAACAACACTTTAAGAGCGCGTATCCTATTATCACATAATCTGTCTAAATCTATTTTCATCATCGTTAAAAAATTATGTATATTTTTGTTATTGTCGTTTGTATAGAACATATATCATGGGCCATTTTTCAAGTTACAAAATCGCGGAATAGAAAGAAAATAAATAAAATCCGTTTACATCTTCTGTTCTCACATGAAATTATTGATAAAACGTTGCTTGGCCCATAAGATGGAGGGCATACGAAGTTTGTTATTCCTTTAGATACATCAATAACAAGTCGTTAGGGATGTGAAACAGCTTATCAAAAACCCTAATGTGGAAAAACTTTCTAAATATCGCACAAGTGTATGTTTTTATAAATATTTATATTTTATTGTTGTTTTTCGTTAAACTTTAAACTCTGACTAAATATTATCTTTACAAAGTTGATATATGTGAACGGTCTCTATATATACGTAGAATATAGGTTCTATACCGTGTATTGTAATTTAATAGAATTGATGTTTTTATACCCTCCACCTCATTACTAAATGGGAATATATAAAGTTTAATATTCCGTTTGCAGGACCCAGAAGAAGGCATTAGAGACATGATGTATAAAAAACTCATTTTTCACAGAATCTGACGAATAAGTTGATAGGTGTTAACTATACTCTTGAAAAACGTAATCAAATGCTTGCCATACCATGCAGGTGGAGGGTATTTAAGATTTGACCGAAGCCAAACTTAGTGTTCTCATTTGTTGACCTTTAATTTTCATCATCATGATTATCGTGTATGGGCAGTGAGCCGTAAGCCATTACTTTAATTATTAGTATTGTAGGATTGTAGGAGAGGGAAAAGTAATGAAGTATTTTCCTTGCATTTAAAGCATGTCACATTTCATTTTAATTAATTCCACTTTATTTCATTTGCGCTTTGTGATTTATTCATATCGTTAACATTTCAAATACATAACTACTACCCAACATAACTGTACTTGCTCTTCATTTTCATTATCTATGATATAATGTGAAGGTTTCAAAGAGAGTGCTTTTAAGATGTGTGTCTCATGCAGTGTGCCTACCGGTATTTAGTACATATTATAATAGTAATTTTTGTTTAAAATTGAACGTCTTAGTTACACTTTTTTTGTTTTTTGCCTTTTAACTTTTTTCTAAGTGTTTAAAAAAAAAATGTCTATTAAAAATCGTTCTTAATTTATTATATGATGAGATTTGCAAAGATTTTATTCTTGTTTTTTTTTATAATTTTTAAAAATGACATTTTATACCCTCCACATAATAATAATGGGGCACGATTCAATCAAAATTGAAAAATGATTTTACTGAGCCACATTTGGCAACTAAGGAAGCCTCTTGAAAACATGGTAAACATATTTTACTTTTAACAATCTCAAGAAAAATCCATTTTCTCCTTGAAATTGTTGAAAAACGTGACGAGAAATGTGCGAATTGCATGCCTTGCAAGATTTTAATAGCAACCAGAAGATGCAAAGTGTACAAAGGTTCCATTGCGAAACGAATTGAAGAAAACTGTATTCCTCAGCTCAGTAGTAAAAGCTTAACTGTGGAGGGTATACTAGCTTTGACTTACTTGACATTTTTACTTATGTGTTAATTAGAATTATAGTAAATTTTTCACATTAATGTATACGTCTGTTATGGAATTGGCAGTATTAATATTGTTTGGATACATTACAATAAAAAAATTCATTATTTTTTTTTTTTAACGAAATACTTTATTTATATGGTAGACAGTACTGCCAGTCGACTGCACGCGATTTGAAGACTTTTTTCCCCCTCAAGCATTTACACCTTGGAAAAAAAAAAAAGAAAGACTACATAAACCGAACAAAAAAGGCCGAAGTAGAACGAAACAAAAACAACGACACACATTAGTTTTGTAATTCACTTTTTCAGAAAAAAAAAATATATCTCTTAGCTAAGCTTGACATAAAGGTGTTGTCGTTTGTTGGTGAACATATTAATTATTATGGAAGGTGTCATTCAAAATGAAAGCCTTCAAAAAGTATAAACAATGGCGGAGAACGATCCATGAAATATGAAAAAAAAAAAAAAAACGGGTAAAAAATGATCTGATGAAGAAAGAAATTAAAATTATGGCAAATAGTTGCATCCTTCCAGCTGACTGGCAGTGCAGATCACGTTTTATTTATATATAGTATTATTAATAGTTATTAGGTTTTTCTTTTTTTTTTTTTTTGCATTTCCTTTGAATTGTAATAAAAACTTTTGCTTTTTGTATTTTTTTATTATTTCATCATTATATCCATCACTGCGATGTTGATAGCAAATGGATTTGTCGGGGACCCAACACAGCATATACATACGGGAGCAGCATCGAATACTGAATTAGTTCTGTTTGTCTTTGTCATTTTATTCTATTTTTAAAAGAAAACTTCCATTACACCCCAAGAGGCATTTGATTTTTATAACGTTTACTTCTTGATACAATGTGTGTGTGTGGGTAATGTTTGAAAAGGAAACCTATTACTCTTAACATTACTACTGCTTAATATGCTTTCAATTAGATTTTCAAAACGCATATTTTTCACAGGGATAAAAAATTCATTGCTTTTTAAATGCATTCGTTTTTTTATTTTTATTTTGGCAACAATATAAGGGTAAGAGTATGTGTTTTACAAAAAAATTACTTAAAAGCAAATATTTTCGGACCCACCACCCCAAGGTTATAGCTTTGTCAAAATGTTTAAGATGCTCAGAGCATGGAGGTACAATATATATACAAAGTCTGTATCAGCAGCGATTATTGAGACGATCTGGCTGCGTTTGCCTGTCCGGATAGTGTATCAATTCTACAGTTGGCAGAAGTGTGAGTGTGTGAGTAGTTTCTGTACGCTGTAGTATGGCTAGTTTATGAATCAAACGAGGCGCCCACAGTGCTCCCTAGAAGGCCTTGGTGCATCGGTGATGGGTATGGAAGATTTGGCCTGAACCAAATTAATTTTTTTTTTTTACTTGTTTTTTTAAATAAATGCACTCCTTTCCTTAAGGGCTTTTCAAAAAATGCAGTTTGGAGCTTGTAATTTCATAAAATTTTCCATATTGGTGTCATCATAAAGTGTATAAAATGTACATAAACAAGAAAAAACAAAAATGCGTTCATTACAAATATAACATAACTCTGCATTAGAGCATTAGAGTCATCGGTTGTATATATTATATATCCTTTGGATTACTTAAGATTACAATACAATTGAATCTAAAACAATAAATGGCTTTAGCACGTTTTATATGTGCACGTGTAAGATTAATAAAGAAAAAATAAAAAAAATCATTATTTTTATACCCTCCACATAAAGTAGGGAGTATACAAAGTCTAACATTCTGTTTGCAATGTCTGAGTATAATTTATTTTTATTCATCGATCTAGACATGTTTGTCCGTATATCTGTTGACAGTGGTAAATTTTAATACATTTCGTTTCTGCATGCAGATCTTTGTGTAAAATTGCCAAAATCCGACAAAAATCTATTTAACTGCCATTAAAATTGATCTAAAAAGTTGAAATTTCGTACAAATATTTACAATTACTTAAAAGATGTGGAGGACATTTAAGATTTGGCTTAAGCCAAATTTTTGGTTTTGTTTTTGTTTTGCTTTTTTAATTACATACTAACAGAATATTTCAATGATGAGCAATAGAGTAGGAATAAAATATTGAAATGAAACGTGTTTCTTAACCTCTAAAGAATGTAGCAAGACAGTCTCATATAAAGAATACAATGTGATTTATAGGTAACCGAGCGGTCGGCTCTATTTCAAAATACGTTTTTGTTAAAAAAATTATACTTGGCGAGAAATTACACATAGTGGAATATTGAGATGTGTGAAATTACAATTCTAAAGATGATGTCTTTGACAATAAATAACATTAATCTTTCTTAGAGGGCTTCAGATTTCTTACCCAATGACACCCAACATCCACTGTTTTATAAAACTTAGTTATAATGTTATCCACTGAGAAGTTCACCATTTTAAAACTGAATTTCAATATAGATCACTTAGTCCTGTTCCGTTGCCCCAGGATAATAATATGGTGGTGGCCGTTCATATTCGGAGGCCGGTGGCGCTAATGGGGCATTTTGGTATCTTGGTGGACCACCATCCCAATGCCTTTATAAAAGAATATAAAAAATGATTAAAATTTTTATTAGACCAACCATTTAATTTCCTATACTAGTTAATATCCTAGATTTCATTTCCCCACATTACCGTGTATATAAAGCGGAACACAATGTATACCTTGATTGGTTTAAGATGAAACGCATTTTATTTTCATAGATCATTCACCTTAATCAGTCAGGTAATATAAGTATATTTGAAAGTCTCAGAAGAAGGCTTTAGAGACACAACAAAATATATAAAATTGATTAAAATCTAATCTGCATTGAGTCACATGCGTCCGTGTAACTATTTTATTGTCTGAAAATTATTTTAGTGCTTATTAACACTGGCACTCTGGCACTGGAAATATGTATTCAACTAAATTCAATTAATTTAGCAAATGCATTATTGCAGTATTTGAGTTTCATTAGCCGAATTTTTGCCCTCTTTCAAATGTGTGAGTAAGCTTTAAACTTTAAGCTCTTGTATTATTTTCTCCTGAGAGTTTTCTTTTCTTGCTTTTATAAAACCATAATATTGGTAAATTAACTGTTGTATGTTTTGGATTAATATAATATGGAAAACATCTAATTATAGTTTGATTGAATGAATTAGTAAAACACACTTAAAGTACGAAGCAAACATTAACAGAAACAATTGTGCAAAATCGTGCATTATTATAGGTATGTTACTCATGTACAATGTATCCACAACATGAGCATTTAACTTACTTGGGTGCCATATCATTATAACGGTTATCGCGTACATTGCCAGCTGATGATGGTACACCATGTGAAGTGGTTCCTATGGGCTCTTCATAGTAATCACGACGTCTTCGGTCTTTAATTTTACGACGCTTACTTTTAGGGCCACTAAACAAGAGTTTGTAAATATCAATTTGAGTAATAAGAAAATTATAATAATAATAATGAAATTAATTTTATAGATATACAGTTGGCGACTTGGCCATAGTATTTCTGTTGCCTGCAGAAGTACTCTCCCTTACTCCCTTAATTGGAATTAACATATTCTCTACATTATTCATATATTAATTTAATATTATTTTTATACTCTTTGTACAGAGATGGGGAGTATACTATGTTTGCCAATCCTAGAAGGGGACTCTATATATTTTGAGACGGTCGCCATATTGGTTTTAGCATAATTAACGCATTATACCAATGAAGCTCTTTCATTTCATATATGGTGGAAATATTTGAAAGCCGCCATTTTGGATTTATCATACTTGCTACCTTCTTCATGATATTTCTGCTTGTCAAACCTTTACATTTGACTCTTTCTCTCTCTCTCACTCTTTGTAATATAATAATATATTATAATCAAGCTTCAAAATGTGAGGTGATCTAGACACATGATCTGTCTATTGTTGGCACTCTCACAATCGTAAATTTTGAATTACTGAGCTGACATTTTGTTCATTCCATAAGGGATAAATATGGGAAATTGTTTTATCTAAAAATAAATTTCCTCTTTAGCCCAAAACACTTCCTTTTTTTTATATCAAATTTCATTAAAATAACTAAAAAAAAAATGGGTCTCGTAGCTTATACACAAATTTATATGGACTAAAAAAAAAAAAACAAACCATAAATTTTCTTCTTCTTCTTATATTATTTGTATTGTACAATTTTTACAACTTTTGTAAATATACCATCATTCGTATTCGATCCATAGACATCCATGAAGTTGTTATAATATGAAGGATTGTATAAAAGTTAGGACAATTGGGAATAATAAGTGGGATTGTGGGTTATTAAAAGATACATCATTCATTGATTGATTGATCATAAATACATAAGTGATGTATATGTAGACAGACAGACAGACAGACACATATGTAATACATTTGCCACAACGACATTATTGTAATGAATTTATAACTAAAGAAAACTTACTTGGACAAGGGAATGTGATCACGTTCGCTGTACGCATCGTACAAATACTCCCTGAAAATTATTTATTTTTCTATTACAATGAATCTAATATAACGAAAGAAAAAGTAGCGCAAAACATTTGAAAGTCGTATAACTTAAGGAAACATTCGTAATCGACAGATATTGATTTAAAAAAAAATCATTATAAACTAAAATCCAGTGCGCTATATTGTATAAGCTACAGTGTTATCAAATTAGGGTTTGACAGGGTTTGAAGAGTTTCTCAAGCTGAAGGAAGGCTTTTCGGCTCATAAATCATTTCATTTCCTATATAACACTATATTTTTTACATCTTAATCAAGGATTTATTAAGGATAATTTAAAATGTATGCTAATTTTTCGTCGTTTTCATTGAAAGTAAACCCATTATAAAGTCAAGCACAGTAAATGTATATTTGTCGTCCCTTTTTTTTGATATATAACATGCATGGTTTGAAGCAAGGAATAAAAATATAGCCAGTCTTGGTGTAGTCTTGTACGTTGTGCTCGTGTCTTTTGTTCGATCTAAAATGTTAAGCAAGAAATTATAGAATAAATCCCGTTCAGTCTGCTTTTCAACCATCGGCTGAAATGCTTGCTTAACTTCTTTCAAAAGGATGCTGATGTTTAGTAAACTCACGATATTTTTCAAAGTATCCAATAACTGCTTTTTATTGCAATTGAAATCATTGTTTAGGAAATGTCAGAGGAATTGAGGAAAAACCCGTCACTTTGTTACATATAATAAAATCCCATCTTGGAAAACCAAGTACACCTGTGTAAGCAATATATATTAAAGTATACATAAGCCTTTAGTAAATTGATTGGTTACGAATACTACAAATAGATAACAAAATTCATCTACACAACGTGATAATAATCAAAAGTTTTGCATAAGTTTTTTTTTGTATTTCGTTTTTGTTTTCATTTAATAAGTAAAACTATCAAACATAGAATACATTTAATTGGAAATTGGAAAATAGAAAAATAGAAAAATTTATCAAAATAAGGGAGCATACTCAAGGCTCTATTAAACGAATTGCGCTTCCTTTTAACATTAAATAAATACAATCCAATAATCAACAATTGCTCGAAAAGATATATTATAGAATAAGTACTTACGATTCAACTAATGGGCCAGGATATGGATCCGATTTTTGATACAAACTTGATAATTTCACAGCAACTATAAGGGCGGGTAGAAATAGTAGTACACACCAAACGACACCAGCCCAATAACCATTCTGATATATTAAAAAAATTTACTAAATAAAATTTTATTTTTAATAATTTCAAAGATAAACAAACCAATGGATCGACAATTCTATTACAAATGGCCACCACCCCAGAGTTGTAAACTCTTGACATGGGCGCACAAATGCCTATCTTCTTTTCTACGGCCAACACCACCATATTGAGGTATCGCTCAATTTCACTGGTAAAGTAACGGGTAAAATTCGTTGCCGTTGCTTTAACGAATGCCCGGCCATCTCTTTGTATGAATGCTTGCGCTCTTTCAATTTCATTTACCAACAGCGGTATAGAGTCTTGAAAGGGTCGATCTTTATACCGCAGTATCATATCCAGTTCATGGGCCAATTTGATTAATTCGGCCGATTGATTTTTCATTGGAATCACCAAATTTTGATCATACGTTTCCAAATGTAACGCCTGATTACGTAGACTCACTTGCACATCTTTCATGTCCTCACTAGTTACCTTTTTGGCAGTTTCTCTCAGCTGGTTGGCAATTTCGGTTAAGGAATGTTTCGTAATTGTATCATTTAAATTATCAATGAATTGGCCCGAATCGAAATTCTTTAAGGCGGACTCGCCCATCTCTAGAATGCGTTCCTTATCCTCTGCTGTTAAGATTTGTATGTCGTTGTCATCAAAATCGATGCCATTAACCAGATTCTCTAGTGTTTCGTTTATTTTGTAATGAGCTGGATACTCATTAATTTCATGTATATCGATATAATTGTGTATGCGCAACACTTCATAAATGGTTTGGTTAGCCTGACAGGCGGCAATTATGTGAGAAACACGGAATGGTGGCAAAGTACCCGACACTTGCTTTCCTTTGATTTTCGATGGATACAAAATATCATTTAAATCAATTAAATTTTCAATTTCAGCAAATATGACGTCTTGTTGGGGATTCCTGTAAGAAATTTTCGATTAACAAGCCATCACTTAAGAAATGTTTATTCGCGTACCTTAGCGGAACACAAACACCTCTATAAGTTACAATTCCTATAAGGAAATGTATGAGTGAAATAAGGCTTATAGCTGATACCGATAAGAATATTATGGCCACAGCACTGAAATTAGAATAAAAAAAACAATTTCATATAATTTAAACATATAGTTGAACATATGAGCTGGACAGCTCATCTTTTAAATGACGTGATCATGACATTAAAATAATTTAAAAAGTGGTATGTGCTCACAGGTGATGTATAAAAACATATGTCAACTTACAACATGAGGAAACGTGAACCAGAACCTTTATTACAACAATCGTCCCCATAACCATCAGGTCTCTTTCCGCATATGCCACAAAGCAGGGCTGCCACTAAACATATTAAGACCTAAAAAAAAAAAGAATAGAATGTAAATGACATAGTCGTTCAAGTCAGACCATTTAATATCCTACACCAAGGCGTAGGGTAATTCGTACCAATAATAGAACGGAGCATACAGCCATTCCAAAGTAAAATCGATAAGGACTGTATTCCTCCAACACATCATCTGCCATGTTTGCATATTTATTAGTGTTGGTATGTATAACTTTCGAGATCTTCTCTAAAGCCTTTTTTATATCGTTTGAAGCTTTCTGTAAACCATCACCTACAATCAGAACCATAAGCAAAATTCAATTCATCCAGTTGTGTGCTCATAATATAGGGTACATACCTGCTTTATTAATACTATCAATAATCTGTGGCGTATATTTTGCAATTGTTTTGTTTAAATGTACGCGCATATCTTGCAAAGCATTTTGACCGCGCTCTCCGGCTGATGCTATATTTTCACTTATTAACTGATCCAAGTTTTTAATGATTTCCGTAACATCCGGCAGCTGCACAAAAAGTCATTAAGATATAATCAATTTTTAATGGAAGGCATTCAATAAATGAACAAGATGAACGAGTTTTTATGGAAATGTCGTACAGTTGGGCCACTTTACAAATCAATAATGCTTCAGGTGAAAAATGAAACAAAATCTACACATACCTTTGGAAAATAACGGTCTACCATCTTTTTTGTTAAAGAGCAGCACAAATGAATGAGAGATTAATTATATGTTTTACTACAAGTTATGGTTTTCATGATGTTTTCTTGTGTATAATTGTTTTACTATTTTACCTGATCGTAGTGTATGCCATTAGCATCCAGTTTTCCAATTTCATAATTGTTCAAAACATCTTGACAGGGCTTAACCGAACATTTTGTGAGCATTACCAGCAAGTCACGTTTTACACCTCGCAACCCTGTTCAGAACATTTCGAAAAAACAAGTAAAAAACTTTTATTTCAGATAAGGTCCAATAAAGAGAACAATCTCCACACTTATACAATGTGTCGTGCAAAACATAAATGTGTGAAATACAGCAATTTAAGGCCAGTTTTACATTGACGTACCATCGCTTAATTGTGAAGCATATACTCGCAAATCTTTCGTTATAGTTTTCATTTTCTTCAACTTTTCTTTTAACTCGGGTAATTTGGTAAGGAAATCGGTGAGATAGCTCACTGAGACAGCCATTGATTTCTTTTCCAATTGTGTTATAATGAATTGCGAAGTCTCTACATTGAATATATTACAATTAAATTAAGTATTATTTATAATCTTTTTCAAAACACATGTGTCTGCAAAAATTACCTCGTAATATGTTTTCGAGTTGATCGGATAATTGTTTATAGTTAACAACTAAGACGTATTCAACTTGTTCAGATGTGATAGTTAAGAACTTTTGCGTATCATTACTACCCACTCGAATGGCGGTTGTGCTGCCATCAATACCGGTCTGCATATAGGTGTTGGTAGCAAAAGCTACAATAACACCAAATCTTACAATAAAAAGAAAAATTTTTCATATATGCGCAGAATGTAAATATCGCGATAACCACTTACAGAACACCTGTGGCTAAAATGATTAGTGTAAAACCCAAGAAAACTCTACGACATGTATCATGCTTTTTATCGAAAGGTTCTGAACGACCGCCGCAAGCGCCTGCACAACGGCAACAGCAGAAGCATAACCTAAAAGAAAACATGAAATCGTAAAGTCAATAAAGAAGGAAGAAATGAAGAAGTTGCCGCTTATCCCACTTACCCAATTACAGGCATTGATACTATAAGTAATCCCACCAATATGACAATGAGCAAAATTGGCCAATAATGTAAAATCAAATCGCCCCACTCATTTTTGTCAATTTTCGATCCTAATTGAACTTTGGAATCCTTAAATACTAAATAGCCTGAAAAAAAGCTTCTCTTAGTTTATATAAAAGTTATCAACATATAATTTTTAAAGGGGCGTAAGTCCAATTACAATTGTATGGGACTTGTGTTCCTTTCAATATTAAATCCATTCATATAAATCATAAATTACCGTCGGGAATGGGATGATCTCCATCGATTAAAGTCCAAATCACTTTGTGTGTAATATCATATAACGGCTTCATTCCACGGGCATTATAATCATCCGTGCTACCATAAGTAACATTCCGGAACCATTCCGTATATTTAGTCGGTTTCAAATTCAACTCACTGCTCATATCAAATGCTGACGCACCATATGGCAGTAATAAGATTGCCATAAACATAGCTGCGCTAACACATATTAGAAGTGTATGTCCATCCCAACCATTCATGTGCCTGTTTTCGTTAGCAAGGAACAATTTTCGAACCATTCTTGTAGTTTCTTTCCTTTACTGATCTGCAATACAAGCCGAATGACAGATATTTCAATAACAATTTTTTATATTTATCTTCTTCATCTTGGTAGGAAGATGCACAAAGAAATTGCCAAAATTCAATGATGATTATATCACTTATAGTAGTCAAAAGAAATCAAGTAAAAATGTTAAAGTTGGTCAAGCACGATAATTTAATACCCCAAACCACTTAGCCCCTTAAATTATGCTACAATTAGTTTAGCTGTGCCTGCATATAAGTTACTTTGTGAAATATTTATATTCTTTGTGAGGTTTCTGAAGCCCATATCTGGTAATTGCACATAGAATGACAAACAAAAACGAAACCAGAAAATATGTAGATTATAGAACATAAAGAAATTGTGTCGTCGTCAGAACACTTTTCTTAAACACCAACACCTTGCTGGACACATATGTATAAGGTTCAGTCCTAGTCCATACTAACACTAACAATCCATTAAAGGAAGGCTTGTATTAACCCATCATTTTCATTGTTTCTAATTAAATTTTACATATTGGATAAAACGTTGAACTGCACTTTCACTACACATGCATACACATATTTCATATATACCTTTATATCACTTAATTATGAACCTAAAAAATTTATGAGATACAATTTTTTATTCTACTACTGTTCACTCATTTTCAATTAATATTAATAAATGTGATAATTATTTTATTATTTGTGGCATTTTGTTACGTTTCAAGCTGTATCAAGTCCAATTTAACACAATTTTTCATACTCCCCGAAACATTAACAATTTTTAGTTCTTTTTTAATCAGAGAATACATAAGAACCAAATTGAAAGAATGAGAATGAGTTGATACGAAATAAAGTAGTTAAGAGAGTAGTAGTAGTAAAATGTATAGTACGTTTTATTACAATCATGGCAAAATTAGCATTTTTGTACCACATAATGCATGATCGCCCAAGTACATTGCTGCATTAGAGCCCAAACATATACTCTGCAGCGAATTGTTGCAGAAATGTTGTACTAAAACGTTAAAATGGAGTTTATTCTACACATAATTCTTAAACGCATTGCTGCAGCACTTCAAACACTTTTTCATTGGCCAGAAAATCAATAAAATATATTTTGAATTTGTTGTTATATTATATAGTCTAATTATTGTTAAAGGAACTCCACAGAAAAGCATGGCTTTGAAGGACTTTTAAATAATATAAATTAACATAGGTTAGGGGTATACTAAGTTTGAAGAATTGCAATTCTTAATATCATTTAATAAAATTTAAAAAAAGGTTCTTTTATTTAAAAATCAGTTTACAACTACGCCCACAATTGATAAACATCTCTCGGTCCAACCACGCACATTTATACATATCACTCCAAGGATATACTAAATTTGGTCTAAGCCAAATTACTTTTTTTGCTTTATTGTTATTGCTATTTGCATTTTTATTGATTTACAGACGGTCTTATTGTGACTATTGGTTACAAGTTAATTTAAAACGTACACAACTATACAACTACACACTTTTTTGATAATTTTATTAACGATAAATACTTATATTATTTTACTAATGCATAATTTATGTATCATTTGTATATGTTTTGTAGATCAATTACTGTTGGATATAATTATGTAGCATTAGTACAATAGTTTGGACTCGACACGTATTATACTTTACATTAATCTTGATAATATATCTCTTAGTTAAAGGAAACATTGTAATTTTTACATTTGTATATGTTATAACAATTGCCATTTATATGTACAATAGAAATGTTTTCATGTTTTTAAAATTCCTTCAAATATATCTTATTTACAATAGATTATAAGGAAACTCGGGAATATGAGAAAAATGTCTTGAATATACGTACCCGTAAGTATAATTCATTCTCATATCTGCAGATGTTTGTAACACCTAAACAGCAAATGCCACAATCGATTCAGAATCACTTACTCAAATGAACGTCTATGTGTTTAAGCTCTAGATGAAATTGAGAATTGTGTGGTCCAACGAGGAATGGACCGAATGGGACCATTTTTATAGCCCCTCCCCATATATGGTGTAATTCTTATAATTTTTTATTAATTTGTATTTTGTCAAAGTAAAGCATACTTCCAGATATGTGCCCTCTAGCGGTTTCTTCTGAGTGTTGCAAACGTATCAACAAACTAAATATATCTATGATGCGTTACGTGGGATTTATAATAAAACTCACCTTATTTGGAAGGTCACCCGCAATGACACAAAATCTAACTTTAACTTAAGATAAATGCACCAAACTCCTCTAAGGAGAAAATGTGCTTATGCTTAATTTTACAATTTAGGATGGAAGAGGATGTACCATGTTTCACTTGTCTTTAGTCAAGGCATACGTACATTTTTGTGGCTGTGAGAGATTTTTGCGAATTGTGGGCTTGCTACCCAAGATTTTTTGCCCAATTTTAATAGTAAACTAGAAATTATTTCTTTGTTATATTAAAAAGTACAACAATGCGAAGACGGGCACGGGAAGGACAGTGCTGAGCTGCTAATCAATTCACTCTTTGGAATAGAAAACTACTAATGCTACACTAAAAATGTCTATGACAAAGTTCAGTTCATTAATCGGAACCATGGCTAGGTAGAATTTTATTCTGACTCCAATTTAAAATACTTTATGAATAGAGTTTAAAGTCTCGAAAGCCTCATGCTGTGGGGAAAACACTTTACTCTCTAGCCAGGTGAGAGATATTAGCACCATAACCAAATTCTACAGAGTAGATACGATTTTAGAACCGTTCCATTTACGATCCATTTATATAAGGGGACACTCGATTATAGAAAAACATTTGAAGTGTAATTCATATACGATCTACTTTTTATTCCACAACTTTGGTAAGAAAAATTGGATTGGAATGAAGAGAAATATTTGAAACAGACACATATTGTATAAAAAAAAAAACTTTACTAAACAGAATTTTGGATTTACTGAATTCAAGTTTAAAATATAAAAACATATTCCTCTCACAGGTAACAATTCATACGGCATCACAATATTAGCAAAACAGTGCTTTATCCCATCGGCATCATAAAATTTTTATAAGTTATTAAATAGTTATTTGTGTAATTTTTTTACTTAACAGCTTAACAAAATAAGACAAGTTTCTTATCCTTAACTACAGTATACTACAGTTGAGCAAGTGAATCTGAGTGCATTAACGGACTGGTAGATTTGGGACCGCATTCTATTTCATACTGCACATCCAAAGAAATACCTGGATTGAGTGGAAGTTTGCATTTTTTAAGTTTTTAATAAAAAAGTTTCATCTGCTTACGTTTCTTTTCAATAGGAGATCCCTTAAAACTAAATTCACCGTGAACTTCTGGTATAAAAAGGGCAACTAATATGGCCAAAATAACCATGAAACCGCCAAATACAAAAGGTGGCCCCGGCATTTGTAACCATTTGCTGCCATTCACTGAATGTACCGCAGCGGTGTCGGTCAATGTGTGCTCATCATTTAAATCGACATTAAATAAATAAAATATTACACCAAACATAGCTGGCCCTAAACCATTACATAGTCCACGCATACCAGTTACCATGCCTTGAACAGCTCCTAAAGATAACGGTACAATTTAATAATATATATTCAACCATTTTAATTCATATAGCGTAATACATACCTTGACTATCAGCAGTGGAATGAATAGAAACAAAAGCACTTATAGCAGGATACGTTATGGAACCCAAAGCAGCTAAAATTCCAGCGGCCCACATCATCCTTAAAGAACGCAATTATTATAATTACACACATTTTTACCCAATTTACATGTCATGTCATGATCGATTTAGTTATTCAAGCTTCATCGATGTGCCAAAATAGAGATTGGTCGGATAACATCGGATAACGCCCACAATCAATAAAAATCTTTATATCTGCCACAAAAGTTGACCTAGGAACTTTAATTTACGCGTATACATAGTTATTCCATCCACTAATATGCCAAAAATGGGCATGGTCGGATAACAGATATCTATAATCAGTGTTGTGTGCCCCTCACATAAGATGTGGAGGCTATTTACGATTTGGCCTAAGCCAAATTCAGTTTCCTTACTTGTTTTATTATTATTTCATTTTCGTCATCATATTTACCATTTCTGACTTCCAAATCCATACCAGAACAGTTGTGTCATTTCTAATATAAGACCCAGTATAATAGTATGTTTGGCTCCAATTTTCCTACAACAGTACAACAAATGAAAATGAGTCAAATGTATATAATCCAATGATTTAATTAATTCATCGTTTACCGCATTAAATATCCTAACGTTACTTGAACACTGATACTGAGTATACCTACTACAGCAATAAATATAGCTACCTCCATTGTGTTGAAACTCATTTTCAATTTCAAATAAACGAAAATACAAGAGTACTGGCCAGCTTCTGGCAAGTATGACAGCAAGACAGTTACACACTGCATTAGGATTGTATGATCGGAACCAACTTTCCTTAAAGCCTAGGTGTTACAGAAGAGTTTTGTCTATTAATTGTAAATTTTTAAAAAATATAATCATTGAAATTTTACAGCAAAAGGATCTGCTTGTTCCCAGTTAATTGGTGTCCCCCACGTTGAAGGTCTAACTTTATCCGGCAAGCTTTCGGGCACAGCTACTAATATGAAGAAAACATCAAGCACAGCAATGGCTGTTGCCAATGCTACAACTAATGTGTCGCTATATTTCTCCATAAGTGCGGCACCCAATGCTGGAGAAATGACCTGACATCAAAAAAGTAGGCGTAAGAATATTTTTATACATAATTTCAGTGTAATTACACATTAATTTATGCACTAATTACCAAACTTGCCGCAAAAGTAGCCGAAACTAAACCATAGGCACGAGAACGTCCCTCGACCGTGGTCACATCGGCTACATATGCAAACACCACTGAAAACGTAACAGCAAAAATGCCGCTTATTGAGATCATAGCAAAAAACCACCAGGTATTTATTGTCATCAATGGGATGGGGGCGCAGGTGAAGAATACTGTTATTAAAAGAAAAAACTTTCGACCCCAAATATCCGACAAAGCGCCGATTAATGGAGCACTTAGAAAGGAAAGAATGCCCTTAATACCCATGACTAGACCATTCATCAAAAAGGTATGATCGGGAAATGTCTGATTTAGCACCTGCAACACAAAACATAACATAAAGTGTGTTTGGAGTTAGAGTGAAACTTAACTAATGTGAAAAATAACTAAATCTCGCCTTTGTTCTTACAAGAGAGAGCCTTAAACTTTCGATAGAGGCCAAAGTTAGATCAGTCAAAATCGATATTTTTACTAATGAAATTTTCTAATAAAATTAACACCAACAATAGTCTAACTCAGAGTTACCAGTTAAGAGTGCCAGTTAAACAATCTGGTATTATATAAAAAAACCAAAAACTGTTGTTCTTAAAATTTTCTTTATTAAGAATTTTGAAATAACAAAATATTGAAAAAACAAAAACAAAATTTTTCAAAATGGACTTTAAACTGAACATGAACTCATAAAAAAGAAATGACGTTAAAAAAAATGACTAAAAATATTTACTCTTATGGTCTATAAAGAATTTATCAGAAAATAAATTTAAAGCAAATGTTTTTTTTTTTGTTTGTTTGCTGCTTGGAAATGTTTCTAACTGGCATATATGTACTATCCGAATAAAATTGCGCGAAGTTTATAATTAATAATAATAAATAATAGGTGTGTGAGTGTAACTTTTTATTCTCTTCGTCACGCTTCTTGGTAATATTCTATGATTATAAGAAATTTTTACGTCAAAAAGCTGAACTTGAACCGTTAAAGCAATTGAATCCATCAAGACGGCCCATTTAATGCTCTACACGGGTTTACTGAAACCGCGTATGATTAAATCGATTTGATGCTTATAATAAAAAGCTGTTAGGGGTTTAAGCGTAAACACACCCTTGGAATATTTTCGATTTTTTCCGAAACTTTCCGAAAAATGATTTTCAAAAATCAAACTAGAAGATCAACAATACTCTTGAGCCAAAACACTTACCGCAATTACGGGCATCGTTAAGAGACCCCATGCAAAGAATTCTAGAAATATAACAACCAGAGCATGATGAACGCTGGGTTCACCTATACCGGAATTCTGCAAAATAGAAAAGAATAGAAAAATATTGTATTTTATATTATTATGTAAAGTTTAGGAAATCATGTTTAGTTTTTTTGTTGAACTTGTTGCACCCACCAAATGATATGGTGGTATATTGGCAATGTTCAAACGTTTTGTAAGTGGCAAAGGGGTGAATCGTACATATACATATTTTTGTAGACTGTAGGCGTATCTGTTATCAGACCACGCCTATTTTTAGCATATCGATAGAAGGAACATTTATAGATAAATGTACTAAATTTCAACATCATAGCTCAATAGATTTTTGTCTATTGTGGGTGTGGCTTATGACCGATTTTGTCCATTTTAAATACCGATCTGCGTGCAAGAACTAGAAATATCTGCACCAAATTTCAGCTCAATATCTCAAAATTTACGACCGTGAGAATGCCAACAACAGACGGACAGATGGACATACATATCTAGATCGACTCAGTTTTCGACGCTGATCAAGAAGAATATACTATATAGAGTCTCTGATGCTTCTTTTTGAGTGTTGCAAACGGAAGAACAAACTTAGTATACCCAATGTGGAAGCGCGTAGAATGTCTCCTGAGGTAGGGAAGAAAAACGCTTTGGCGAACCGATAGTGAGTCTAATAGAAGGAAAATCAATCTCCTTTCTTCAGTCACTAATCAATTATTGACGATTATTAATTATAAAATATTTTTTCAATTCCGTTGACAACAGATAATTTTATGTCCATTATACAAATGGCAAATGTAAAAAATCAACAAATACCTTTAGACGCTTTCTGTTTTGAAATGTTTCCAAAATTTTTTAGCCAACAAACGTAACGATTTTCCAAAAAAAAACAAATTATATTTCGAGTCGATGCTGAATCGTTTACATCACTCTTATACAGTTATGTATGAAAAATTTCAGCAATATATCCTCATTGTAAACTAACAAACTACCAAGTTCGGCCTGAATCTATTCATTTTGTCTTTAATTCAATAAATACTTTAGTATTCACCTTTAGCCATACGCACAAGCACCGCAAATAAGTCCAAAATTTACAGCTCGTCTTGGCTGACAGTGTTGTATTTGCCGTGTGTACGGAAAAACGCGAAATTGCCGAACGATTAGAAGTCGAGGATAATGTGCGTTTATGAACATTTAACTTCTTTACATTTAAAGCTTCACAAGCAGTAGAATTCATTTGGTGATAGGATGCCGCACACGGATGTGTTAATATAGAATGATTCCTATTCTCCGCTGATTGTGATCGGATTAAGGTTTTTTTTGCAATATTTTTATGTACAGTGGGTACAATCGTGTTGGAATCAACAGCAGTTGTAGTATTGAGTGATTTGGTGGATTCGAAATTATTTTGTTCATGCATGTAATTGCGTTGTACTTCATCCTTACTATTGGGCAAAGTTTGATTTAAGCGTATCGTTTGTATTGTAATTAGGTATTTTGGAGAAGTGGAGATGCACGAGAGGGACGGGTTCAATTGATAAGCTTCTTTTTGTTGTTTAACTGAACATGATGCTGTTACTAGTGCAGCATTAGTTGTATTAACATCTGCCACATCTGCTGTAGTCGAAGTTGATGAATATGTGCCAGATTCGGAAGTACAACAGGATTCCTCATCTCCATAAGCTTCATTGTTTTCAATTTTGCTGTTGATTAGAGGGGGACTAATACACTTAAAGCGTGTTATGCCTGAGGAAGTGCTAGGCACTATAACTTCCTCTCCATGCGTATCACTATTATTTGGAATATTTGTTTGTAATGTTACATAATAGGTGTCTTCTGTATTATCTTCGTTATTGTCATCATCAGATTCTCCGATCTCAAAGCTCGTGTTGTTATCATCATTGTTTGACGTATATTGACTAAAATCTGTTGTTTCGTTGAACTTTGAATGATTAGAAAAATTTGTCATGACGTGACACAAATGGTATGGATTTGTGGTGTTTCCTCTTCCTCTTCTTCTGCTTCTTTCAATTCAAACACCGTACTACATGTATTGTATATATAAATACATAAAGCACATTGCTCCTTGAAAGCGTGTGATATTTAATTTTTTAGTTTTTTGTTATTAAAATACTTTTATGAATTTTTATTTTTATTTTATACACAATTGTTAAGTGTTATTGTAAAGGTAACAATTTTAATTTTCCTACAAAATTACACATTGAAGGAGTAATAGTACGAAACCATCTTTGGCAAAGGCCAAATTGGGGATACCCCCACACTTAATTTTCAACTCGACAATCGAATCCTACACTGAAAGAGCTTTTTAATAACTTGTAGGCGTGTCCGTTATTTGATTGTATACATTCGTAGAAACGTCTATTAGCGATAGATGGATGGGCTTTTCCATTTTTCTTATAAATGTTTTGGATTGTGAGAGATTGCGAGCATGCTCTAATATATGGAAACGGAATAAGAAACTCTCCCTTCTACGCGAAGGCTATAAAAGTATTGCTACTTATTCTGAATTTACACATAAAGTCCAACTAAAAGATGTTGGATGCATTACTTCGTAAGTGATGGGTGTTATTATATGTTTTTTTCATTTTTAAGTTTTTATTATGCCTAAATACGTTGCATGCATTACTGCAACTATAGAGCAACATATAAACAAGAGTGGACACAACAATCTGCAACATGAATGTTGTTGAAAATTATTAGGAAAATTTAGGTTTTTCACACATTTTTAATATGTTTGTTTATCATTTGCGCTAATATATGAAATATTTATAAAAATGAATAAAATGTCAGTTAAAATAATTTTTAATTTCTTTTTCTGTTGCCAGCATTTTGTTACTCTATGGCTGCAACATCGCATAAAATTGAAGCAATATTTCACTCTGTTGCATACATAGTGGAAGTTTTTTTTTTTTTATACAATACAGTTTAGAGCATTAACGGAAAATAAAAAATTGTAAAATAAACAAACAAACAAAAAATAACGGTATTTTTATGCTCAAATGGATTTGCATCACATCAGCTTTAATAATATTCACAAATATTACATATTTTTTTTCCGATATTATTATTCCATGCCAAACCACCCTGTACTGTATATTTTATGAATCATAATGACTAATATTAAATTTTCAATCAAAAAGCTGTGTTTTCTATAAAAATTATTTCTTGCATAATTTTGGGACACCCTTTATTTACGCGAAATCTATGTATGTGTTTTTTGTTATTTAACTGAAAATCCAACATGCAAAAAAAACACACACTTGAGTACTCTTCTGCGTAAAAAAGTTTATACTCCATTACAACAATTTGCACTCAAGGACATGAAACAATACCATGAGCGTACAAACACCATCCTTGCAAATCGAAAGAACCGAAGAACCGTTTAGCCAAGTTTTTTTTTTTTTTTGGAAAGAGAATTTCGCTTAGCTCAACAGCTTTTGTGTAGCAGGGGAAAATTGTATTAAGATTTATTCAAATGATTCGTGCCTCCTTGGCCACTTAGCACTGAGCACAAGCAAGCATTAGACATATTATGAAAAGCAGAAAAACTGTTTGAGCATTCTTTGTACATTTCACTACAACGTTAACAAAATTTTACGCAATGTCTTCATCTTGTTATATATTTTTTTGTGTTATCAAATACCGAACATACAATATACAAGTATATGCAAATCTGTGCTTGCTACACATATGTACGATTCCAGCATTCCACGTTTTAACACCCACAAAATGTTCACTTCAAGAATTGCATTTAGTGTCCATAACCAAGCAAATGTACGCGTAAAGTATAATTAGTTAGATGAGGTTTATTCACATCAACGTATATTTATTTGTTATGATTTTGCATTTATGATCACATATTTCCTTTCTATTTATTAAAAAAAAATAATAAATAAAAACGTTTTTGTTGACAGGAAATTTAAAACTAGCACAACATTATACACAACAAAAAAATGAATTATTAGTTCAATTACAAACAAACGAATGAAAGTACGTATGCACGATGATTTTGATAGTATTATTTGCACCCTACGACACCTTTGTGTTATTTTTCTATGAACAGTGAATCACATTACTATTGTCTTTGTTTTGATACTCATTCGCAATTTCGCAAAGGCAATGAAACAAGGATATAAACTTAACGATGTCTTTCAATGTTAGAGAGCAACGAAGAGAGCCTCAAAAAGGAATAATAACAGTTGAAAGTAGTTGCTTGAGTTCAGGGATCTAAACGTTTAACCAAACGTTTGGTTGAAAGGAGTGTTTTGAGCACATTTTATTTTAATTGTAATGGATTTTGCACTTGGACTTAGAAGAATACTCTCTTAACGAATAGGATAAAATGTGCATAATTATGTACACATAAAAACCGCTGTGAATGAAAGTAATGCAAGTCTATTTTTGAAAATCAATTTAATTATTTCAATCGTCACCGGCCTAGGGTGATCGCATCTTTTAAAGATAAAGTCTCTAAAAAATGTTTCTTCCAAATTGATGGACAAGTTAAAGTTATGTAAGAGTTTGTGCCTCGCAACAAACTCGGGAGGTACGTCAAACTTGCAAATCTTGAACTGGTTTTTACTAAAATGCCACAGATTTTGAATGAAGCTTAATAAAATTTATTTTTAATGGATTTTGGCAAATTTTAATTCTGAAGTTTGACGAAACATGCCTTTCTATAATCATATTCGCATAAGATGGAAGGTATACAAAGTTTGTCATTCCCTTTGCAACAACATTTGAAGGTGGCTTCAGAGAGATCCTACAAAGTTTATATATTCTTGATTATATATATATATATATATATATATATATCAGCTACAAAAATCAAATAATAAAATTTATAAATAATCGAGTCAATGATGTGCTAAAAATGGGTGTGGCCAATCAAAATGTTGTCCCTTCATTTATTACCTAAACTAATTTATTATATATTTCGCCAATTTTTGTTCAAAAAGTTAGAAATTGCAAATTTTCGTTATGTAAAAACTGTTTTTTTATAAAACTAGGGATTCTAAAAATGGTCTAATTCAGTTCATTTTCAAAAAGATCCCTTATGGGGCCAAAACATGTTTTTGTACTAAATTTCCTCGGAATGTTTCAAAAGGCTTTATATGAACAAATAACACAAAGACGGACATGGTTAAATCGATTCAGAAAAATAACTCAATCTTATCCCCTCACGTAAAAGTCCGCACCTGGCGTTGTCTAGTCTTTGTTACTTAACATAGAATGGTCATAATGCTGGTTTAAATAATGTAATAAATTAATATATTAACTTAATATTTATTACAAATACTCTGTACAAAAAGCTCCGTTTATATAGAAATCATTTTAAAAAATATCCTATTTACGTGTATGTAATATGAGTGACGGGGTTTGGTGCATTATGACTATACGCAAATTTATAAACGATACAGAATATTTTGTTGCACAGCATTATAACTGAGCTGTACATTTGATTCTTGGCACTATTGCACCGTTTAACGCACATAATAACAGCGTACAATTATTACATAATAATTATTAAAAAGAGATTCACATTTTTCAAAATATATTATAAAACTTGTGAATATATACGTTAACTATTTTTGTATACACTTCAAGGTATTATGTCACTATTAGTAAAAGTACACGAGTAGTTCAATGCTTTGGCTGTAAAAACGGTTATTAAAAGAAATTTGGATGCAATGTCGCGAAAAGTGTACACCAAAAAAAAAAATAATAACAAATAGTTAGTAAACTAAAGTCTTTTTAATATTCTTGCGTTCTCAATAAACGCTCTTGAATTTGCACATGTTTCGATTTTATCTGATTGAAGAAGTTAGAAACACATGCTTTTTCCATCCCCAATAACAAATCAATTTCAACAAAAAGTAAAAAAGCTATGTTTGGTTTAGGTCGGAACTGAGATACCCTCTACATTTTCATGTAGCAGGTGGGCGTGGTAAATACAATCGACTCGAAAATTCAATTCTACCATAAATAAATTTAGGGCGTTTATATTTGAATCCCTCTATATTGCAATATATCGATGGATACAATAAATGTAATCGCAGAGAGCTTATTAGCAGGTGTAGGAGTGGCCGTCAGCCCCAACGAATATCTATTTTGAACTTTAGACACCCGGACATTTATTGATGTTGATCAAGGGCATATATTTTTCATGGAATGCCTGAAACCTCCTTGTGGTAATTGCAAACGTAATGACAAACTTAGTATACCCCCATCTATAATGTTTAGGGTATACAAATTACGCAATGAAAGCTTTATAAAAGCTCCCTGGAACGTATTTACTTTCAATTTTTTTTTTTTACAATATATTTTTGATTGTATGAAAGGTGTGTATAAATTAACAAATAAATAAACCGAATGTGGTTTCGGACAAATCGTAAATACCCTCCATATATAGATACAAAAACTGGGCGCATAATTACGCCTTGTAAAGGTATACGTATTACACATTAGCTTAAAAGATTTTTGGCTCTAGATTAATGGGGTAACTGTATATATGTTTAGCAATTTTGAACTTCGTAGCTCAATTTTTGTGGCAGATAAATAGATTTCTGTGGATTATCGGCCCTCGACCGCTTCTGCCTCACTTAAATATCATTCTATGAGCAGAACTGTAAGCGTATCTAAGCATTTCAGCTCAAAATCTGAAAATTTACGACTGTGAGAAAACTAACAACAGATATAAATATGTAGGGACATGTTTATATCGATTCAGATTTTTTTGCTGATCAAGAATATATGTAGTTTGTAGAGTGCGCTCTTCTGGGAATTACTTCGTATAGTCCACATCTTATGTGGAGGACATAAAAAGGACTCAAATGAGAACTGATTGTATGTACAAAAATGTGATAGCGCATAATACTTGAATGCATTAGAGCTTACACAGATTACGTGCGTTGCTGCACTTGTGTTCAAATATGATAGAAGACAATCCTTGAATTCACTTCTATGCGATTATAAAACCGCACCCGCTGTATGTAATGCGGTATTCCAAGGCGCACGAAACTACTTGCCGCCTTGTCTTTGACTTAAGGCTTGGCCTTTTGACTTTGATGCGCACCATATTATCGGTCAGCGCCCTTCGCCAGAATTTTTAAGAAAAATGCCATGATTCTCCCATTGTCGACGCGTTAATTAGAGATCTCTATGAGTCAGATTTTGTATAAAAAAAATGTCTTTTGTAAATTGTGGGCATGTCCGTTATGTAAATACCCTCAATGCTTTATTTGAAACGACGGAAATTTGTACAAAATCAAGCATTAACGCGTAAACGTGTGTATTGTTCACATAACTAACGTATTGTGAAATTCTATTAAAATGATACCATCTTCTTTTTAATACATATTCTGAACGGCTGCTATAATTTCTATTATTCATGTATTGTTAGAATGTACAAATAAAATACTAATTTTGCTTTTCTATGAAATGGGAATTTACTCTACTCGATATCTACTCTAATCAATATATAAAGCCTAGCTTAGCACATTGAACTTTCTAAAATTGTGGCCCAGTCCGTGGGTCGATTTTACCCATTTTTAGAACCATATTTTTGACGTGGTTGGTGAATGTGTGTAACAAATCTCAACTCAATATCTCAAAATTTGCAATTGTGAGAGTGCTGAAAGCCACGAAAGCAAGGTTTTTTTTCTATTGATGCTGAACAAGAATATATATCCTTTTGGCGGTGTGACTCATCCCCTTCTGGTACTTACAAACATTTTAAACATAAACAATGTACCCACATATCATATGATGAAGGGTATAATGATCGTATTTATTAAGAAATGTATGAATTTAAAAATTGAAATTAGAATCTCAGGCCAAAAAATTTGGACTCTCAAAATTTTAAGAGCATGACAGTCCGTCTTTACAATGAAAGTCTCTGGTATTACATCATAGCGGTAATTATTTACAAATTAAGACGCATTCTCTCTTTTAAGACGACTGTATACTTGCTGTGAGAAGTTGGCGGAGAATTTAATCTTTACTTTTTAAGAATATAAAAAAAGTTACATTCAACTCAGGTCAAATATTGAATATCCGCCACCTTGGTACATTATTATGCTTTGGACGTGGTCTTAGTTCAACTTTTACGCACAACACTTGTACCGTTTCTCTTTTCCCTCGAATTACACATTATCAAATTTAATCGTTCCAAATTGTATGGCAGGAGTGGCCGATCATCCCAATTTTCAAATACATATGTAAACACCTCAAGGTGGTGGATATAAATATACACATTTTTATGACATACCGTTATGACAACATCTTTCATAGGATTGCGATTTCTTATCACCATACTTGCTAGAGGTTTCTTCATATAAATTTTTGGCATTTTTGTTAATAATGAAGTACTAGCATGTGTGTATGAATTTTATCGCGGAATAGGCACACTATTGAAATTTCACCTCCACAGGAGACTCTGTTTGAGACAGATATTCGCGTCCACAAGTGCATACATCAGTTTTTACTTATTTTTACTATATTATTATTTTATTCTTTTATACAAAAAGCATCCAGTGATATCATATAGTCGTACAACCACTTATATATACAAAGCATTACTTTTCTTGAACACAATTCACCATAATTAATAATTTTTCTTCATTGCTTTGATGTTCGTCTTATTTCAAAACAACTTGCATTTTGAACCACTTTTGTTATTTTAAACTATTCAGTGAAATTTAGGTGTCTTAAACACTTTTACGGTACTTTTTTCATTTAGTAAAACAAATCTATTTTATATGGTCAATTTACTTTTTCTATTAGATTCAACACAAGTAGTGATGGAAGCCTGCTACTATAATCGATAATTTAATTACGAAAGAACAAACACTCTCGTCACAATTTTTCATAGTGAATGAAATAGCGAAGAAGAAGCGGTTGTTCACTTATCAAGTTACATTAAAAAAGAATTTGATAAAATTTTAATAATAGAAATTTGATAAATCAATTCTTTACTAGTTGCGAGATTACATTAAGGTGAAAATTATAAAATTGTTGTATTAATAATATATGTAAAATTAATTTTTTTTTTTATATCAAAAGTATTCGCGGCTTTTTTTTAAATTATCTGGAAAAGTATTTGCAGCTAATCTACTAACAAATATTATCTTTCCAGGAGGCACAGCTGCGGAAGACTGCAGTTGTTAAATCAGTGGATCTAGCATCTTTCACAATGGACTGGGCAACGGTGCTATGCAAACTAGACTATTAACATAAAAACAGACTCCAGAGTCCTTATATTTTTGTAAATATTGTTAATAAATCAAACGTAATTTGTAATTTTTAATATACCAATGTCATTCTGCAATGTATGTTTATTTGGTTTCGTAAACGTTGGTACAATTTCAAGGTTATTTAGTTTCTTCATTGGATAATATATTAATATTAAGGGTTTCGCGCAACTTCTTTACTTTTGACTTTCTGATCATTTCTTTTTTACCTGCCTTAACGAAGCCGGCGGTTTTGCTTAAATTAAACTTCGATAAAATTGCATTAGCTTTACTTTTCATTTGGATTAAACGTCGTTCTCTTGTTCCAATTACGTGTGGTACCTCATGTGGTGGCTCACCTAAATTAATAAAAAGCGGCAAAGCCGATGTACCTTTAATGTCAGCTCTGAGATATATATTGCGAATATTCTCAAATCCACCAGGATGCACCTTTTTCAATTGTTCAATAATATATTTAATGTTTTCGGTCAAGTTATCCACAGATAATCGAGAACTCCCCACTGGAATGGAAATCAAATCGCCTTTTTGGAGTTGGCGATATGATGTTCGCTTTAACGAATGTTCAATTTCTCGCTTATAATTTTCTGGTTTATTTAATCGTACACCGTGTAAGGTGGTACGCGGCTTTTGAAATGCTTTCCCACAAAAACCATTAACATGTCCTACAATGCGGCCATCACATAAAAAAAAATCAAAAGAATTCGCAAATTTACGAATACTCTCGAACGAGGTGCATTCATTTCTCAACTGATTGAAAGGTCGTATGTTGAGACGATTTAGGCCTACTTTGTGCAATAAATCCTCATAATGATGAGTAGTCGTTTCGTATTCAACTTTGGCTCCACGTTGCAAATCGGGAACAATAAGGACGACATCATCTTTACCAATATCAACCAACGAATGCTTTAGATTTCTAAAAGTATACATTGTTGTCGTACAGCTGAGAATTGCGTAGATTTTAATATGACGCAATACTTACAGTTTGACCATACGCTTAGGACAGTTCGGGATGTTGAAGCTGCTGACGTTTAACATGTAACGATGATCACCAAACACAATATTCTTTTTTTTGTTGATTTCTTTTTGGAGTAGTTCATTAAATGAGTTACAGATTTTATTTATGTTTGATAAACTAAGAATGGCATCAAACTTTTCTTCAGACAGTGTCTCTACTATAGTGCTTCCAACATCGTTTACCACCACTTGATCAGAGTCCTGATTATTTTCTGGTGGAAGAACTCGGCGCTGTGATTTCTTTTCTTTCTTTTCCTTGGATGGGATAGTTGATATTTTTGTCATACGCTTATTTTCCCCACTGGTATTTTTTCCAACTTGGGACTTTGGAGTTTTGGGTTTCAACGTTAGGGGCAAATTCTTGCATTTATCTTCTACAGGATTGTTTTTCTTTAAATTTGTCGACTTTTTTAATAGTTTTTTATCCAAATTCTTCTGGACAACATGTTTTGTGAGTTTTTTTTTATTTTGATTTTTTATTTGTTTATCGTCACAAGCCTTAAATTTATTCGGTTTTAAAAGCTTTTTAGTTTTTCCTGCTGATTTCAAGGTGCGTTTTTCAATTTTAACCATTTTCAGTTGTTTTATTGATTCTTGCTATTGGTTTATTTTCACAAATAAAAATATATTGACAGCAGTCTTTTTCACCATATATTAAAAATAAATAAAACACGTGCCTAAATACCGACCGATTACTCTACATATGCGAAAGGCAAAAGGGCTCAAACACATAGCTTATAGCTGCAGAGCATGTCGCATTACTGCGAGCAATTGGCTGAATTTTATTTTAGTTGCACAGAGTTGAAGCTGAATAAATGAAATTTTTGATAGTTTAGTTGTTATTGTGATTATTGTTTCTCAGTTTAAATTTTTTATAATTGTATTACATTATATTATACTTAAGCGTGCGAACATGCAGAGAAATCGTCGAAGCTGCAATGCTGCAGTTTATAAACATATACTTCCGCAATGCATTGTTGCAGAAATGAAGCCAATATTTTTTTATTGTTGTTGTTGTTGGCTTTTTTAAAATTATATTGTATTTACTAGTCCAGACAATTCAAAAACCTACTTCAAGAATATCGCAACCTCAGAAGACAAAAGATCTTAACTAGTTATTTATATATGTTTAGGACTCTTCCCCAAAAACGTCCTCATTTAAAATAAGTCTTAATAGGGCGAAAATTCGCAATTTTCAATATTTTTTTGACAAAACTTAATAAAACAAACGCGCAATTGATTTAATAAATGACCAAATTTGAAGCCGATATCTAAATTTGACATATACACACCCGGACAGACGGACATACAAACAAGGCTAGATGGATTCAGTGCTTTGTTGGGTTTCCGACACCTCTTGGACGTTGCTAAAGTTTGGACAAAATGGTGTGCATAAAAATGCATATTTTTCGATATGTGTCACGTGTAAATAAACAATTCATTTATGGATTTTATTGATTTCACATTAAATGTGCGCACATTCGTTTACATACATACGTAACTGACAGAGAGATGAAAGCAATGCATTTTTCCTTCCTTCTGACGACAGATTGATACTTGGAAGAGATCTTCCTCTCGCTAAGTATATATATTTCTTTTAAAATAAACAGAATCGGTTACCAGTCACATTTACAATTGACAAAAATCTCTCACACGTACACAAATAAAGTTGAAATGAATATTTACTCACATTGATGGATGTGCGATCATTTTTTAGCCATTTAATGTGACAATTTTTAAAGAAAATAAATCTAGGCAGCTTCTAGTTGGATGTTAAATTGGTCAAGATCTTCCATTTTAAAGCAGCTCTCAAATTTACTACTATTCGTTTCTCTTTTGTTACTTTACTAGTATATGTGTGTATATGTACAGCAGCTATTATTTCTATTACTGTAAGAGTGCACGAGTAGTGGTAGATGTGAGACATGAAACTTTATCCACCTTTTTTTGTTGTAGTCGCAAACAGAATCGCAAACTTATTATATCCTTTTAACATAGGTTCAAGTGTATAGAAAGGTATCCGCCACAATTTATTTGTATCACTGTCACCAACTCAATCGCAATTGACTCAAAGCCGTTACATTTATAAACACATAAAACTCATAAATTTTCTCTCTAATAACGCCAGAGTGGTTGGACGTCTACACAATGACATTTGTTTTGATATAAGATTTGTGTAATTCTGTATATTTTTCTGTACCTGTTGGTATATTTACTTTGTCAAAACGTTTGTAAAGTGCAGAGGAAGGGCTCAGACACGCCATTTATTAACCGTGTTGTAAACAGTCAACACGGCCCCGCAAATTGAAAGACGCACTCAAAGTACAACAAAACATTGACAAAGAGTTGTTGTCAATTGTTGTCAATAAGCAACGTTCCCGGGGTGTTGGGTGTCCACGATGTGGCCTAAGCCACATTTAACATTTTTTCATCGTTTAATCTATTTTGTCATTTTAGCCTGCAGTTATGCTTGAAACTCTAATGACGATAATCTCAAGTGCTTCAATGATATGTTTGTGTATGTGTATGAATAATAATTTTGAAAACGTTACTTGAAACTGAACTGTAAGAGATGGTGCGTTTGGTGTAATTTGCTTTTTGGAGCACTTGAGCTGACGTCTCTCTGTCAAGTAGTGCGTTGTGTGAGATGATCGTCAAATTAGTTAAAAGCGTAAAATTTGTTAATTTCTATGAATAATCTTTGATGTGTGGGGTGTTGTGTTGTGTTTTAGGCGTCAGCACATTTGGCCAATTACAGGCTTAGGCTTTCTCATTATACTCGGCACCAATTGTGGCAGCTGGTATATTAAGTTTGTGCGGATGTTTGTAACCCCCAAACGGTACATGCCACACCCACCGATTGATTCAGAATCAGACACCTCCCAAAAGCATATCAGCATCAAATCTGAAACGATTTAATATATTTTTCGTTATATGAGCATCTTTCACGTTCAATTAAAAATCACATAAAACCAAGCTTGCATGGGCATGTGTGTTCAATCCGCACATATTGCGCTTAATAAGCCTTATCTTGCTTTCGGATATAGGAAAATCCTTTAAGTACTTATTTTCAGCCCTTTGTCTTGCATGTCATTCTGTCAAGTTTGGGGACCCTCCCAGCCGTTTACCGCAAACATGTTTAATATGATTCAAAATTTCATATTGAATAAAAATATATGTACGTGGTGGGGTCTATGATGATCTGGTGTGGCTGGTCTGAACCTTAAAGGTGTTGGATAGAAAATTCTAAAACTCTCACAAGAAATGTAACGTAATGCAACGTAATGATCGGAACAATAATGGTCTTAAGCGAAGTAAATGAAAGTACATATTTATAGAAGTATTATGATATGATAATAAACAACTCGGTGTTGGTTTGGCATATATTACAAAGCATCGCTCCAATACATTTATTGCGTATCTATGTTGTAAGAAAGAAACCGCCTTCTATACATTAAAGTGTAGTGAGTAGTGAGCATTTTAGAGAGATGATATGCATGCCCTTGTGTGCATACATATGTGTGCGTTGTGCATTATCATAATGGGTGGTCTGTCACGGAATTCCCATTTCGAGTGTATGTGTTTGCGGCTCTTGCGGTTATCTTCTCATAATTCTTCAATCATCCCTACCCGTTTAATATTCCATGTGCCGTTGTTGCCGTTGTTGTTCTAGTAATTTTAGCTAAACTACATACATGCAAGAATACATGCTGATAGAATTCACACATACCCTCCTCTCACACACATAGAATAATTGTATATTCTTTGGTGTGTAATTGAGTGACTTGCTGCTTACTGATTGACATTAGCGGAAAACTTCAATCGCTTATACATCTTTAAAAAACTATGAAAAAAAAAATGGATTTGAAAGGTGCAACTATTATTATTACTTGGAAGCTAAAGTTGAAAAGTCCCCAAAAATAAGTTCAAGTCCACAAGTCTCTCAACTTCTTAACCAAACTGCAAATAACATTTAATACTTTTTGCCAAAACAGCCGTATGTACAAACATGGTTAGACAGCCTTGGAATATCATACTGATCAAGAATATTTATATTTTGTAAGGTCATGAGTAATTCTTTGTGGTTGTTTTAAAGGCTTTGACACGGTAAAGATACTCCAGATCTCAAGGAGGTGGGTTTAATAATTAAGGCTTAAGACTGTCTGTCTGACCGAATGCGTACAACATTTACATGGACAGACAGACAGATTTGGTTAAATTGATTCAGATTTTGATTCTAAATCAATCAGTACATTTGAAGTGGTGGTAGTGGCAGTAGTTACAAACATCTGCACAAACTTAATACACCCTTGGCCACAAGTGATGAAGGGTATTAAAAAAAAAAAAAAAAAAAAAAACCAGAAAAAATTCCTCTTCAATGTACGTTTCAATATTAATTATTACGATGTGAGCAATCTGGCTCATAAATGATCACAGAAACGAAATTTTCCCCCAAAACAATTATTTGATAAACGATGTGCCAGATGATTGGTAGAAAAGGAAGAACAAACAGCACACCTTTTGCGCTCGTTTCGGAAGGTGATTGCAATAAATGACCCAATTATGGCGTAGAGATAAACTATATATTATATACTCGTTTGTATTTGTGTACATAGGAGGGGATATATATGTATACATAACCAAGCGTTAACCAAGCGGAGGAATAATTTCGCAATATATCCAAAATTTCAAATAAGTTGTTATGGGCGATAAACTACGGTATACAGCGTCTTGGCAAATAAAATTGATGCTCAAAGAATATATGGCAGTTGCCTCTAAATTCATTTCAAATATTTGTTTGGGTCTCTAACGCACATATTACACAAACATCCCTACATATTCACGCAAACAAAACTACTAGACAATTACTTTATCTATACAGGCAGAAACCTGAATTCATTTATGTCCATTTTTACATGGTATTAAGGCTGCGGAAAAAGCGTTTTAATGATAAGCGATTAGATACATGTCCTCTTTAATTCAAAACTTAAACAAAACGCACGAAACCTGTTGTAACGAAACCGTATACAAGAGGCTTGCCTACGCTCATTGTATAACCGAAAACAAAACTCCGCCTTTTCCTAACTCAACCATACGGGAACAACACACACATACACTTAAACAGCTTTCGTACAACTAATCATTTAGATGCCATTAAAATAACATTAAATTGTGAAGGGGAGATTTTTTTCTTTTTTTTTCAGAAATATGAAATATGGTGAAGTTTAGCGTTTAGAGAACGTTTCTTTTTGCATAAGATTTGAACATTATCTGCTCAATTTTATATTTTGGTTATGTTTCTTTTTTAACAAACACGATTCTTCCATATCCTCCACCTTGCCTGATTATGTAAACAATGAATGAAAGATTATTTATGTAAAATGAAAATCGTGCTTGGTGTACGAACCGCTGCTTGTTAGCAATTAGACTTGAATTGAAAAAAGTACAGGAACCTGATTACCTTTCTAATAGTATAAATGTTATGTGTCAACTAACAATTACAATTACAATTCCAACTAATTATATAATAATTTGCAGTGTATGGTATTAAATGGTCGTTGGTATAATATTTTTTACTTGTTTTTAAGTGAAAAGGTGTCATGATCACTTACACACTGCTCGCATTAATCTAATTTCCGTTTAATTGTAATTTAATGTAAATTGTAGTTAAGTTGCAATGCAAGCTGGTCTCAATAGAATTTCGGCACATTTCGTAACTAGTTATTTTCAAAGAGAATTTCAATTTCTCCAATGCAACCGCATACAAATAAACTCCAAGTCCTAGTTACTCAAACATATGATTTGATTTGATTATGATTTCATGAAAATGTGTTGCGTCTCTTTTGTAAATATTTAATTTTCGAATCAATAAACAATGTGAAAAACGCAATGGGGATAAAATAAGAGGGAATTCCCAAACAACTTACAAAAATACAACAAGTTCAATGGCCAACATGATAGTAAAAAACAAACAACTCTCTATCGGCTATTTACACATATGTGTCGTGCATACACAAACTTACAAATAAATATCTTGTTGGTATGTGCACATCTTTAGAATAGCCTCCCTCTTCAAATTGAATAGAACGCGTGCAACATATCCATATAATCACAGGCAAAGTCCGTCACAATACCAACAAGAGCTGCATATATCGTCAAAGGAACTTTGTCCAACAGTTTGTAACACCTAGAAGGATGTCCACTTAGACACTGTGAGACCGCTTCAACTTAGACCAGATCTTACTCCTTTCAATAATCTACTTAAAATGTTAAAAAATCGAATTTCAGTTCAATACTTTGACCCTAAGGTTTTATACACTACTTGCATACAAAATAACAAGCTTTTATTAATGTGTCCTTCGTTGAAATGCTCCCGGTCGTAAAATTGTAAAATTGTGCTAAAATTGAAGACAGTTTCCTTAGGAAAAATTGCAATATTTGATCGGTTCTGCATGAAGATCGCTATTTAAAATGGGCAAATTCGGCCAAAAAGCCACGCCCATAATCAACCAAAACCTATTCATATGCCACAAAAACTGAGCTATATAAATGAAATTTGGCATATATCAGTATAATTACGTCATCCATCGATGTGCCAAAAATGGGTGTGGTCGCATAATGAGCCTACAATTTATAACAAGCCCTTCTCAGTGAAAATCTTGAATTGTAAGCTGATACTTAATATCCTGTTCACACCCACCGTTTGCAAGTTTATGTGTAGGGTAGTTTTAGTTTATGTAGGGTAGTTAAGATTTGGCCTAAACCGAATTTACTTTTCTTTTACATGTTTTTGTTTAAATTTCAAACAAATGTTATTGAATAGGAAAATAACAATTGTTTATAACATGAACACGAGTGTCTACCCTAACCACACTAACACCACACACAGCATCCACAACTATGCGACTACAATCATTACTACCAATATAAACAAGAGCTACTTGCTCAAAGTTTAATGATAGTTTATAAACAAAAAATACTTTCATTCACATACAACCAAAGTCTACCACAAATAAGCCAATAAACGCAAAAATTAGATTTTTAGTAAAGTTTTCAAGTTTCTGTTCCGTCCAAGATCATCTAGAAGAATCTAATATGAGTGGTATAGGATTATCACATTATCTTTTAATTATCCTTGTAATGAATCATTGCGTTCAAAAGTCTTCAATGCAATAAAATCTAAGTAAAATTGTTGCTGAATATTTCACGAAAGAGAAATTAAGATTTAATTCAAATATTCTCAAAAAATTGACGATTTTTTGAAGAAATAACATAATGGCGCTCCATTGCTAAAAATATATATTTTGAGTGCAAAAGCATTTACTAAGCTGTGCATAAGATGTGTGAAATTATTATACATGCTTGCCTCTACCTTTTTTTTCTATGTATGATTAAAAAAAAAAAAAAACAGAAGCATAACTTTTAAATATTACAGTATACACAAAATGGCGCTTCCTGTCCATTCGCGAGACTTCATTTGCACCAGTTTATAAATAAATCCATTTATCGATTAATAAGAACAAGTAAGTATATGGCTTAAGCCAAATTATGGACACCCTCCACTCTTGGGCGTGTCATCTCAGCTCAACATTATATCGATTGTTCCAGTTCGAAGCTCGTTTTTATACTCAAAAAAAAAAAAAAAAAGACGGATACTTCTCAGGCCTGTTTCTAAATGTTTCAAACAAAATACCACACAGGGGTGGCCCTCTCTTATGTAGAGAGTATAAAAAGAATTCAGCCTTTATTTACGTACATCATTAAATTGTCGTAAATTTAGTTTTATCTCACACCGAATAGAATTTTTCTTCATATATATATATATATATGTAGAAAATGTGTTCATATGCTGAACATAGAGAAACGTAAATGTATG
This sequence comes from Crataerina pallida, assembly GCA_949710015.1. Lineage (NCBI taxonomy): Eukaryota > Metazoa > Arthropoda > Insecta > Diptera > Hippoboscidae > Crataerina > Crataerina pallida. The sequence continues at coordinate 30,267,249 of OX453292.1, forward strand.
TACACATGTGCTGGAAATTTACACATGGCGTATACGTATGTGGAACAATGTAAATGTTCTTTGTAGTGTGAATTGCGTGTACGTGTGATTGATTGCTTTGGTAATTACGATTTTAATGGATTTTTGAAATCGCCCGCTGCAATTTATAAAAACGAAAGAATCGGACCATAAAATCAGCCTCCTTCCATCCGAAGCCTTCATCTATAGCTGCAATCTACGAAATATTTTAAAACACATACCTTGCAAGTGATGAGTTTTATTTCACGTATATAACGTGTGTGTGATGTACGAGACATAGCACGACGACGCTGTTTATCCCCCTATGTAACGGTCCTTTCCGGGGAATTCTTTACATGCCCTTTTTTTTACAATATATTCACAAAAATTTGAAAAATCAGTGGACAGGATGTACGTACAGCGTATAGGGACTACTCTCACTCTCACAAGCACTCACTTTTACAACAACTACTACTACAAAGACAATTGCCATACTCTGGCGGCAACAACTAAAAGTAATTAATTAAATGAACCGCTAATTGAGTAAAAAGTAAAATAACTGTTTCATGGCATTTTACCTGCCTTCTAGTTGCGGTGCGATTTTCTCCGAAATCGCCCAAAAGTTGGAAATGTTGCCCCAAAAAATTTATCGTTCTTACACTTGCTTTATTAATGATTAATAATAATGGTGGTGGTGGCAGGCCTCTCTGTATCATCTCAATCATCACCTTCCATCGCTGTACTTTATATTTTATAAATTGGTATACAGTGTATGTATGGAAAATGTCGATATAAAGACAAGACAAAGTAAAGATGTTTCTCAGAAAAACGTTGAATAACTCAATTACTTGAATCTAAAAATGGGTCACCGTCCCCATTAAGGCAATACGGCAGGTGCCTGACGACGCTTTCTACTACCACTGAATAGTAATGTTTTGTTTTTGATGAATTCTATATAGATTTTTTTTTGTACAAATTGAATTCATTGATAAGTTGTTACCCGGATCTAGGCTAAGAAGGGAACAGCTGTTCATCACAATTACAATATGGCTCTATTCATATGGTCATATTTCTTTGAAAATAAAAACGAAACTGCGAATTGCCATAATAATCATATGTTTTTGAAAGTAAGTAAAGCCCAGTTTATTAAAGCAAAATCTAGAAAGTTTTGAAACTGTTTATGTTGAATTCTTTAAACAAAACAATATAAGAATTTTGTAAATAATGGGCGTGTCTATTATGTGAGGGTAACGGTATTTTATATAGGTTTAATTTTAGGAAGGAAACTGCTTACAAAGGCTATCAAATCTCAGCTTAATTCATATCTGTTTCGGTGGTAAATTTTAGAAATCAAATAAAGTTACAGTCCTTTAGTATTTTAGCAAATCGTATGCATCTGTGCAATTGTTCCGATTAAACACATAAAATGAAGTGTTAATTTGTTTAATCAGCAAAATCTCTTCAATAAAAAATATCTTCTAAACGAGCAGCATCACTCTCAATTCCTCTCCGTCATTAATCCTATACGCAAAAACCAAAGCCTCAATACAGATTTATTCAGAATAAGCGCACGTTATTATGCGATCATTTTTTATACCCAAGATCACTTGTGGTAGAGGGTATATTAACTTTGTGCAGATGTATGAAATGCCTAAACGGCTAAACAGTGACTCACCTTTTATTATATCAATTCGAAACGGCTTGAGGTATTGCGCTGTTTGTTTTTGAAAATTTTAACTACAGTTCGCATTTTTATACCCTTCACATAAGATGGATGGAGACACTAAGCTTTCATGTGCAACACCCAGAATGAAGCATCGGAGACCCTACTGTATTTTTATATTCTTTAACAGCATTCAAAATTGAGTCGATCTAGAGATAAGATGAGAGACTACCAGCCACAAAAATTGAGCTAGGAAGTTGTAATATAGTACCCTTACCTAAAATATATCCCATCCATCGATATGTGAAGAAAAGGGCAGGGATCGTATAACAGACACGACTTCCAAAAAATCATACTCAACGTCGTCAAACTCGACTTGCAAGCTGTATTATGTATCAGCTATTACATAATATATTTTATACACAGTATTAGACGGCGCAATCCACGCCCACCATGTGAATATGGACGCCCATGAGCCAAAGCCTTAACGTTTCCGCTTTGGTCTGCCTCAGAAGAACTTTCACGACGTATAACAGACCCCCGTTTACTAATACTACTAAACACAGTTGAAACAAGATACTGCAGGTTATTAATTGGTCGGGCTTGATCGACTATAGCATTTTCACTTCGTTTAACTATTGAATGAATTTTCTGGCACATTCAGCAACACATTCATAATTATTCAATTTTACACATGAAGTTAAGTGAGCACACGCTATATAAACGTATACAAATCATCGCATAACACCAGTGAATAGAAAAGTGTAACAATCTGATCTGATATTAACCCATTGTTAGCGATGTTAGAGAACAGTGTACAGCAAGAAAGATCAATGAGAGCACCATTGAGTGTGTGGGTAATTATTATGCAAGTTAAAGAGTATAACGGTAAAATGAAATGCTCTCCCGGTAACTAACAGATTTCATTCCCCACATATAGGAAATTTAACTTAATTCATACCGAAAATCCAAACAGTTCTTAAAATAAAACGTTACCATAAACATGAAATACGCGGAAAATAAAAAATTGACGCGGATGTAAAATTAAATAGTGAATGGTAAAGAGCATAAATAAGAAATAAAGCAACACAATGATTAAAAGTGAAATGGTTGACTCTAATGATTGTGCCATTAATCATAGGCGCGATCACAGTTTAGCTGCGGTATCCGGCACCACCGGCGATCACCCGCATCCCAATTCCAACATATATCGTAATATACCAAATACTGCACTGTGCCCATCAACGTCAACAAATAATTATCAGGCGGTGATGTACGATCCGAATGATTTATCGAGTTCTACAGCTTTAATGCGTTTGCACGCGGATTCGCCAGATGTACCCGAACGCAAATCCAATCCAGCAAGCTCCAATTATTTGGAACGAAAATATTTCCCCCACAGTATAATAAGTCACAATCACCAACATTTAAACGACTCTATGCATCCTTACGGTTTAACACCATCATGGCATAACGTGAATAGTAATACACCACCGCCGGAATCAAGCAGTCCCATATCGTATGGTGTTCTGATGGACAACGGAAACATTCATGAAACCAACACCAGTACAGGTAATATGGATATTAATTCAGGGAACGCTTCGCCGCATATGAAAATAGCCAGCGCTCAAGGAGAGCACAATATAAATTACAACAATTACAGTGCGGCCATATTAAACCAGTTGCCATCATCAACCGGCCTGACACATCATCATCAGTCGGCCCCGCTAGATCACCACTACACATCAACAATTAAATATTGCACCAGCAATAAATCGAATTTGCAACGGTACGACTTTCACCCGCCACAATATGCCGAACAGTCAACAAGTGACTCTGCAGATAATAGAATTTCCACTAATGATCTATTGACAGCCGCAAATGCATCAGGACGAGCACAACATAACCCAGACAACCCAAGTAGGAGTGTTATTATCGCCAACTCTCATTTGATAACTACCAACAGCAGCAACAATTTACCGACCTATTCTACCAGCAACACATTATCATCAGCAAAATCTACACTCGCCAGTGACAGACATATTGAGAAAGTACAAACGAATGCATCACGAATCGGGTCACAAAAGCTCCGATCTCCGGACACCACAAAGAAACCGGGCAATCGACGGCCAGAAAAACCGAATATCAGCTACATTAACATGATTGCAATGGCAATTAAGTCGTCGCCAAATGGAAAATTAACATTAAGTGAAATTTATAGCTTTCTGCAAAAAAAGTAAGTTTCCGAATATTATTAATTACCAGTCGCGTTGGGAGAAAGTGCCAAAAAAATAATAATAATGTCATAATATGAAGGACAGTCAGTTTTATATCCTTTTAAAGTGTTTGTAACAGGAAAAAGGGAGCTTGAGGGATCCCAACAAGCAGCATAAAATTCTCGTGTCGGTCAGTTCGTATGTGTGTCATTTTCGCGATCGATCGAATCGAGTCATCAACTCTAAACTTAACAGAGACATTCGGTTGTTTTCGTACGCAGATTGGTATTGACTTTGGACAAAATCGGCCAAAAAGGAAAAGACACGCCCATAAAGTGACATAAGAGCCTTGTTTAAATTGAAGCAAGTGCTGGTTTTCTATTGTACTGTAATTGCTAAAACAAGACCTCTGTACGTATGTTCCGAAAACGGACGAGTGCGTAATAGTTTGACGGGAAGGTAAGGTGAATGCAAAGTTTCTGTCATTTTTCAATTTATTGCCAATAGATTGCTGGCCGTTGTTTATACAAAATGTTCCCATGATTTGAAATATGAAATAGCGACAGTGAGCCTTTGTTTTGTTGTTCAATTTTTTAGGAATTTTTTTTATTATTTTCATGAAATCGGGTGTCGTTCGTTTGTTTATTTATTTAATAAAATCTGAGATCAGCTATTAGTGAATATGAAACTTTCGCAATAAATTGATTAGTGCGTGTAACTGGAGGATGCCACGAATGTTACTAGACACTTTTTCAAATAACTTACGCATTTATGGGACTATTGTTATTTTGTTAAAAAAGTCACCAAAACACTAGATTATGCAGTTCCCAAGAAATGCAAGGAAAAAAATGCACTTTTTATATTTCTGCAAACAATCACTTTAACATTACAACAATTAGAAACAATTTTCATAACAATGCAAGTAAAATGTAATCAACGATCGACTGAATTTTCCCCAACTCAATCTAAATTTAAGATCTACATTGAGTCACTCTTACGCCAAATATAATGTAAATGAATCTCAAAAACACAACAACATTTAATAAGTTTTCTTTACTATTCTGCCAATATTTTATTGTTGTATCTCTTACGAGTAATATATTCCTATGGGTATAAAAAGTTGATTGTGTGTAGTAGTCCACAACCCAAGAGAAATTTGACTCATACTGTGGTCAAAGGTTAAAAAAGGGCCTTCAGCATACTTGTACAATATAATTGTTATTGAACGCTGAACTTTTGGATTTCATTTGTTGTATTTTAAACAACAATCAATGATCCGTTCGGAAACGGAATCAGTCTGAAGTCCGTTCAGGTTCGTTATTGTAATATAAATCTAAAGTGTGTTGCTTGTTGATTGTTGTTGTTGTTGTTATTGTTTTATATTGAAAATCTATTTTCTTTTTTGTGGTGTAGGCTATTAAATAGTCGGACTTGATTGACTGTACGATTTGTGACTTTTGTTTGTGCGCATTTTAGGTACGAGTTCTGTCGCAGTTCTTATCCCGGATGGAAAAACTCTGTACGGCATAATTTGAGTTTGAATGAGTGTTTTAAGAAAATGCCCAAAGATATTGGCGTTGCCAAACGGGGCAAGGGCAATTATTGGACAATAGCACCCGACTCGGCTTACATGTTTGAGGATGAGGGCAGCTTAAGAAGGCGACCGCGTGGCTATCGGTCAAAACTCAAGGGCAAGCCTTATACATCAGCCAACGGTTTCTATCCAAACTCTACCTATGATACCGTAATGGTGCGTTGTTTCATATCAAAAATGTAACACTTTTATGTGACAAATTTGTACTTTTTAGGACAATGTCAGCTTCTACAGTTCGCAGTCTTTTAACGCTTACGATTATTCAAATTCCACGATAGGTAGTGGCTACTCGGACACCTGGGGAACATTATCACCGCATCATATACATCCGCCATCTTTGTCATCACATCATCATCAAGCACACACCCCGTTGCCACAATATTCCAATTTAGTTCCACCTTGTACGACCAGTACCAGTGCTAGTACTTCCACACCACCTATAGCTCATTCAATAACGAATCTAGCAAGCAGCACCGATACATCATCTCCCGGTCCCAATACCGAAAACCTCGCCAATATACCGTCAGCATCGCTGCAACAAGGCTCACATCCTTGTCTAGATTATACCACTGCACCATCACTGGTTGCCAGCAGTCATAATTGTACAGCATATGGTGCTTTTCCAACCCCAAGCTCAACTTATAACATTGACAGCGGTAAGTGCCACATGGCATTATATTGCATTTTATAAACGTTTTATTATGAACGCTTCTTAAACCATTCGCACAATGGTGGTCTTGTCTGTCAAAGCGTCTCTTTAAAATAAAAGGGAAATTATTGCTTTCGGTTAATTTGATTCTTAAGCTTTTTATGATTGACGATCATCATTATCGCTTATTTCAGTTATTAAGTGCGTCTGCAATGCTTTGCCTTTTATTTACCCGCTTGTTACGCAACACAAAGGGACCCCACAGCCGTTCTTTTCTCATTAAACGTTTTAATATTTATTTTTTAGGATTTACGCAAGTGCCGCCGTTGTCACCTTTACCGTCTCAGCGCTTACGGCTCTAGCAGAAGAAATATCTTATCGTTCTCCATTAGCAGCTTTTTACATCGTCCACAAAATAATAATAGAATAAACTGTTAATAGTCTATAAAAAAATTGAATGTTCCATCGCAAAGTTTCGTACAAAAATATACGAAACGTTCTCTTAAATAGACGTAGTAGGGAACAAATAAAATTTGGCTTGAGTCAAATCTTAAATTTATTCGTTGGCGTCTGCTCATGTAAAATTTGTGCTCAAACTTGGCTCTTCTTGGCATGAAGAGACTTATAGTGACAATATCTAAACTAATTGTAGCATAACTTAAGGAGCTAAGTGGTGTGAGATATTAAATGGAGAAGTTGTAGCATTACCCACTATTTAGAGGATCTGCCATTATTAAGTGGAACAACTATTATTAACCATTATATGCGCCACATAAGATGAAAGAGAGATCTTATAATGCCAAAAAAAAAAAATATTCTCTCTATATAACAAATCGCTTAGAGTATGTGGAAGCAAACAACACTGTATGATATGCTCAACGCATTACATTTCATAAAAACAATACATATACGCGCTGTACAAAACATTTTAAGTAGGGGCAAAAAAATCTTTCAAATGGGCGTTGCGTATATATGGCCACCATTTTTTAAAAATTTCGTAGGCAGCAAGCAGAGAGAGACATAAATTTTTGCATGAAACAGTGAAAACAACAGTGAAAACAAGTTGAAACGTACGTTTAAGTTCGCAGGGTAAGTAATTGAGTTTCTGCCAGCATAATATAAAAGAGCGACACTGCGTCTCTATTTTTAGAGGTCTCTAAAGCATATAGAAGCTAAATTCTCTCTATTAAAAATGTTTATTGTTGGCGAGTCAAAAATGCTGCTCTATACCTACCTAGATGTCGCTTTTATCACTTATCTTCAATAAATCAATGTTTATTTTTTTTTTTTCACTGCTGCAATAATGTAATCAAAAATTTCGTTCAAATTGACAATTGACGATAATAGTATTCATATAAAATGAATAAAATAAAATTTCATTTAACATACATGACTTTCTTGTTGTTATCATTCATTTTGGATGAATAAGGACCGAAACATATACTCTGCAGCGCAACACTACTCTTCAGTTTTCAATGTATGTATTAAATACGTTAGAATATAATGCAGGAATGATTGTGTATGTTTTGAAAATATAATAGTTAAATTGATTACGATTAATGATAATAGTTTTCATTCCAATTAGCATCACTATGCTAACGTATACTTTGAATAACATCAATAACGGAGACGAGTTTGTTTTCAAAATATATTGAAGAATAAGAATCATAAAAATTTGTTTTGTTAATAATTAAAAGTGTTGTTGTGTTGCAGTGCGTTACACTAATGCAGCATTGCGTATGCATACATTCTGTCTTATTTGTAGCTTTTGTGTATGCGTATGGTGGAAAAGAATTTTTCCACCTACTTGTTGAGAAGCAGTAAAAATTATTAATATTCTGTATTACTATATACATATATGAGTTTTCGTTTAGTACACCTCAAGTCAAAACCACAAAGGAGATATGCTGTTCAAATGTCTAAATGCTAAAAGGAAACGTCGTTTCATATAATTTTTTCTCTATAAGTAAATCTTCGAATACTGTTAGTAAGCGTGTATGTGGAACTGAATGGGCGAAGCTTATTTTCAAGAACTGCTCCAAGTATCATAAATAATAAATTTTCGCATCAACTTGGAGTTGATTTTAATTTCCAAACAAACTGAATTAACTTTCGAGTACTTTTACTGGTACGTTCAAGTAAGTAAATGCTCTTGACAAACTGGAGGGAAATGCGTTCATATAAAAGTATTGAGATACGGATAATTCATTATATTTTCTCCCAGGAAGGACAATTTCAAGGAACTTGGAACTTGAACTTCCAAGATTTGTACCAAATATAACTTTTTGTACGTGTCTTTACAGATCACTAGCTAACTAGAATGTACCCATTCCAGAAAACTCGTAAAAAACTTTTCAGCACACTTGGAAAATTTACAAACCGCTGTATGAAAAAACCAATTTATGGTAGAAAAGCACCAAAAAACAAACAACACAAACTGAATAAGAAGGAAACACACTTAGTGATGCACAAAGTTCGGAAAGTAATTGAACAACGTAATAAAAACTGAGTCCCAACAAAAAGAAAGCCTTTTAAACCAACCAACCAAGCGAACCAAACTGATTCGAGAAAGAAGTTTATTTATAACAAATTTAGGATATGTTGGAAACGCGACCAATTTGGGTTGTAGTGTTGGTTCTAAATGCTTGTGTTTTAATATGGTTTATAAGTATACAGCAACCGGTCATGCTTAATGTCTCCACAACATCCATAACAATAAGTAGTAGTTTTAGTAACGTACCAGCGAATGTTAAAAATATAGATCAATCAACGCCTAACCGTTACATCAAGAAGAAGCATCTGCTTTTTCAACATACTTTTCTTAAGAATAATAATGAAAACCTAAGTGACGACGCATTACTTACATATAGCTCAGAACCTACGAAAAATGATATACTTACAATATATAAAAGAAATGCCACACTTGTCAAAGAAGAAGAAACAGAACTGATGAAATCTTCCAAACTGATACAAACACTGCCTCGTAGTGATTTTGGACAATTGATTGACTTAACTGGTTATAATAATATAATGTCTCAGCCGGAGTGTGAAGCACATGTAGAAGCCTTGATTTTGATACATTCCGCTCCCAATAATCAAGGTAAACGTCGCATTATACGAGAAACATGGGGCAATATAGTAAACAAGAAGTTGCAACGGAACCAATTGAGACTGATTTTCTTACTTGGTGCTGTTAGGAGTTCGGATCTGCAGCGAATGTTAGAGGCTGAAAACTCCGTACATGCAGATATGGTGCAGGGCTCTTTCATAGACGATTATCGCAATATGACATATAAGCACGTGATGGCATTTAAATGGTTTCTGTACAATTGTGGAACAGCTCAAATCCTTATCAAAGTAGATGATGATGTATATGTAAATACGCTCCAGCTTTTGTATTATATAAAGGCAGCCAAGGCGAATAGGAACAATGCAACCACCCCACCCCCCTCAATAAAGCCCAGTACAATCACCACAACAAACAACCCATTATTCGAACAAACTACCAACATGTACGGTAATTCAAGTGAACCATCGCCACAGCAGCTGCATAAAAACTTTGATGCACAAATGGAACTGTTTCACCAACCACGCGGTTTATTGTTTTGTAAACCGTATGCGGACTCCTTAGTTAAACGATCCTATCGTTCCAAGTGGCGTGTTAGTTTCAAGGAATATAGAGCCCGCTATTATCCACCCTATTGTCCGGGTTATGCCATCATCTATTCACCAGACATAGTATTTAAATTATATAAGGCTGCTCAAAAATCGAAATATTTTTGGATTGACGATGTACATATAACGGGTATATTGGCTGAAAATACTAACACTCCTATAACCACATCGTCGCGCTATGTGCTTAGCCGGGAGCGTTTCAATCAGTTATTAGCTGGACAGACTGACTTAAACTTAGAATATAATGCAGGAATGATTGTGTATGTTTTGAAAATATAATAGTTAAATTGATTACGATTAATGATAATAGTTTTCATTCCAATTAGCATCACTATGCTAACGTATACTTTGAATAACATCAATAACGGAGACGAGTTTGTTTTCAAAATATATTGAAGAATAAGAATCATAAAAATTTGTTTTGTTAATAATTAAAAGTGTTGTTGTGTTGCAGTGCGTTACACTAATGCAGCATTGCGTATGCATACATTCTGTCTTATTTGTAGCTTTTGTGTATGCGTATGGTGGAAAAGAATTTTTCCACCTACTTGTTGAGAAGCAGTAAAAATTATTAATATTCTGTATTACTATATACATATATGAGTTTTCGTTTAGTACACCTCAAGTCAAAACCACAAAGGAGATATGCTGTTCAAATGTCTAAATGCTAAAAGGAAACGTCGTTTCATATAATTTTTTCTCTATAAGTAAATCTTCGAATACTGTTAGTAAGCGTGTATGTGGAACTGAATGGGCGAAGCTTATTTTCAAGAACTGCTCCAAGTATCATAAATAATAAATTTTCGCATCAACTTGGAGTTGATTTTAATTTCCAAACAAACTGAATTAACTTTCGAGTACTTTTACTGGTACGTTCAAGTAAGTAAATGCTCTTGACAAACTGGAGGGAAATGCGTTCATATAAAAGTATTGAGATACGGATAATTCATTATATTTTCTCCCAGGAAGGACAATTTCAAGGAACTTGGAACTTGAACTTCCAAGATTTGTACCAAATATAACTTTTTGTACGTGTCTTTACAGATCACTAGCTAACTAGAATGTACCCATTCCAGAAAACTCGTAAAAAACTTTTCAGCACACTTGGAAAATTTACAAACCGCTGTATGAAAAAACCAATTTATGGTAGAAAAGCACCAAAAAACAAACAACACAAACTGAATAAGAAGGAAACACACTTAGTGATGCACAAAGTTCGGAAAGTAATTGAACAACGTAATAAAAACTGAGTCCCAACAAAAAGAAAGCCTTTTAAACCAACCAACCAAGCGAACCAAACTGATTCGAGAAAGAAGTTTATTTATAACAAATTTAGGATATGTTGGAAACGCGACCAATTTGGGTTGTAGTGTTGGTTCTAAATGCTTGTGTTTTAATATGGTTTATAAGTATACAGCAACCGGTCATGCTTAATGTCTCCACAACATCCATAACAATAAGTAGTAGTTTTAGTAACGTACCAGCGAATGTTAAAAATATAGATCAATCAACGCCTAACCGTTACATCAAGAAGAAGCATCTGCTTTTTCAACATACTTTTCTTAAGAATAATAATGAAAACCTAAGTGACGACGCATTACTTACATATAGCTCAGAACCTACGAAAAATGATATACTTACAATATATAAAAGAAATGCCACACTTGTCAAAGAAGAAGAAACAGAACTGATGAAATCTTCCAAACTGATACAAACACTGCCTCGTAGTGATTTTGGACAATTGATTGACTTAACTGGTTATAATAATATAATGTCTCAGCCGGAGTGTGAAGCACATGTAGAAGCCTTGATTTTGATACATTCCGCTCCCAATAATCAAGGTAAACGTCGCATTATACGAGAAACATGGGGCAATATAGTAAACAAGAAGTTGCAACGGAACCAATTGAGACTGATTTTCTTACTTGGTGCTGTTAGGAGTTCGGATCTGCAGCGAATGTTAGAGGCTGAAAACTCCGTACATGCAGATATGGTGCAGGGCTCTTTCATAGACGATTATCGCAATATGACATATAAGCACGTGATGGCATTTAAATGGTTTCTGTACAATTGTGGAACAGCTCAAATCCTTATCAAAGTAGATGATGATGTATATGTAAATACGCTCCAGCTTTTGTATTATATAAAGGCAGCCAAGGCGAATAGGAACAATGCAACCACCCCACCCCCCTCAATAAAGCCCAGTACAATCACCACAACAAACAACCCATTATTCGAACAAACTACCAACATGTACGGTAATTCAAGTGAACCATCGCCACAGCAGCTGCATAAAAACTTTGATGCACAAATGGAACTGTTTCACCAACCACGCGGTTTATTGTTTTGTAAACCGTATGCGGACTCCTTAGTTAAACGATCCTATCGTTCCAAGTGGCGTGTTAGTTTCAAGGAATATAGAGCCCGCTATTATCCACCCTATTGTCCGGGTTATGCCATCATCTATTCACCAGACATAGTATTTAAATTATATAAGGCTGCTCAAAAATCGAAATATTTTTGGATTGACGATGTACATATAACGGGTATATTGGCTGAAAATACTAACACTCCTATAACCACATCGTCGCGCTATGTGCTTAGCCGGGAGCGTTTCAATCAGTTATTAGCTGGACAGACTGACTTAAATGATGAGGAATTTCTATTCGCCTGGCATGGTATCACATCAAAGAATATTTATGAATTGTGGTCAATGCAAATGCTAAAGTATGTGGTAAATGAAGTCAGTTTAACAAATCATTTTGTTTTTGAAACCACCACCACCACCACCACCATGCCGTATAGATAGTTTTTGTAGGTAGTTTGTAAGTGCAGGCATACATTAGCAATCGTAAAATATTTTTTATACCAGGCATATAGGGTGCGGGAAGGGGAGGAGGGGTTAACAAACACGCCTACAATTTAAGTGAAATGTCACTCATACGTTAAAATTTATTTAAAGATGCCGCGTACGTACCACCTTCACAGTGTACGTAAATGTAGAGAAAGTCTCGAAGCAAGTGCAGCATTTTACTTGCCTTAGAATTAAGTTTTCCTTTATAAATAGTTATGTATTCGCCGAATGTGAAATTGTGCTTATCATATAAAATACTTTCCTAGTTATACCCTATACCGCCCTCGGCTAAAGGGTCAGCCAACTTTACAAAGTCTTGACGAAATTTTGCAATTCATAATATTTTCTAACAAACGTTCGTAGAACATAGTTGTGTCATAATTATTGACTGTGATATAAGTACGTATTTGACTTGTGTGGAACCGTTTTTGGAATCTCATGCTCAAATAAAGTTTCTCCAAAACATATTTTTAGTTTTATATTTATTTATTTTGAGTTTCATAGTTCCCTAGTCTCCCGACTCGCAGTCTTATGCTCTGCGGAAGTCGCAGACTACTATCTTCCGCTTTAGAAACATGTACGTTATGTCAACTAATGCAATTTTTTATCTTAACCTAACACGAACCACAATCCACTTAACCCAGAACGTTTTTTCTGTGTCAAAACCGTATATTATTAAAATGTGTATTTTATGTAAATAAAAGTCTTTATGTACCATTATACATGGACCCAAAATAATAAAACGTGGAAAGTTTTATTTCTTATAAAAAATCACAAATTCAATGTATTGTGAAAAGATTTGATAGTAAAGTCCCTGAGTTTATGAAGTGACTGTGTAAATAAGAAATGCAGCAAAATTAGAGCAAAAAAAATACAAAATTCATATATGAAGAAACGTGCAAGTACAATTTGTTAAGTAGGCATGTCCATAAAAAATGTATGCAACAAACACAGAAGTGTTGTTGAAAAGCACGTGACATGGCGAATTTTCTCTATAATAACGTGCACATGCACGTGATTCTTCTTTGTACTTATTGCAGCTTTTGTTGTCATTATTGAGGTTATGAAATTGAATGTGTATGTGTGTGTGTGCTCTTAAAAACCGCATCAATAGTAACAAAGAATAACTTTCCTATTGAGAGTGTCACTTAAACAACGGGAAAGCCATTGTATTGTGTATTATAACAGCAACAACAACAACAACACCAATAATAATAATAACACCATGAGCTTTGTATGAAAATAAAGCGAAAGCCGAAAGTCGCACGGAAGCGAATGGACAATGATGGCTGTGCCTCGCACATATGTATGTGTGTAGTGTGATGCGTGGATATGTAGGGTTTATCGAACAACCGCTGAATGTATATGCAACGTACGTATATATATTATATATATACACGCGTGTGTGTGTGTGTGCTTTCATTCTTATTTAATTGAAGCAGAAGTTTTCAGTGACAATGATTGGTTTAGTTGTCTGGGTGGCTTGGACGAAGTCACTTTTCTTTGAAGCAGAAACAATTACAGCAGAAGATTTCCATCTTTTATTTCACTTATTAAAACAGTGTGTGTGTCGCGAAATTTTCTCTCCCTTCCAACCAAACTTCCATCCATTTGTCTCCGCTTCCTTGAATATTGTACTTAAATGTTTTTTAAAAATACTTTTTTGCTACGTAAAATTTCCGTTATGTGAATGCATTGCATTGGACATTGTATGTGTACGAAAAGTGTTTAACTAATTGTGTAATTGTGCTGTGACGTCCTTTACATTTGGAAGCGTAGAATATGTGTATGTGGTACGTTATTTATTCAAATTACGCGAAGTGTTTCTTGTGTGTACAATGGAACGTGTTATCGTAACGGATACGAGTAAGTGTTTTATGTATTTATTGTGGGCGTGGCAAGTATTCAATAATGCCCTTTTTTATCCTTTTGCTAATTATGGGCGTGGCTGTCAATAGATTTTGCTTAATACATAACTTATAAACCTCTGTACAGGAGTTAAGAAATCTAGACATTTCAGCATCAGGAAATATATCATTTTTTACCAAAAGCAGATGAACACGTGCACATATATACAATATATATATGTATATAATAGCGGAAACGCATGGTCACATCAGTCCTCAACTTGCGTAAAGTTTGTAAGAAATTTTATTCGTAACTTAACGCCCTTCTGCACGCCGCCTCTGCTGCTCTGTATACGAACTATTATTAATCAACAGGTGTTTTGATGTCGTCGTGAGGTGTCATTTATGTACTAGGCATGTGATGTCATCATAATTCAAAGTTTGAAAAAGTTCGCAGTAATTATGTTGGAGGAGTTTATCAATAGTTTGCCAAACATTGAACGTAATAATGTTGATGAGGTGTGTTTACAAATAACTGTCAAATGGCCGGCCACATATTCTAGTAATTGTCAGTTTTATACCATACACACATAAATGGGAACATTTAAATATTTTTAAGTACTTTTCGTATACAATTGTTTTTATACCCTGCACCATCTGTGACAATGGGTACATTAAGTTTGTGCGTATGTTTGTAACTCCTAAAGGTTAAAGTGAAGTCTCACCTTGTACTTTATTACATCTAACCATGTCTGTCCGTATGTTTGTTGTACATGTAAACTAGCGCGTAAGATTTTTGGCTAAACAGTTGTTACGATGAAATTTGATGCAAGCTTCCGTACACAGGTGATGTTGCCCCCAAAGATTTGCTCTATTGAAAATGATTCAATTTGCAAAAGAACGCCATTCTCAATATTTAGAACCTCTCTCCATACAACGTTCTTTCACTGACTTATATTGACAATGCTTCGCATTTACTGTTATAAAAAAAGTTATTGTAGCATAATTTGTGGGGTACTAAGTGATGTATGGTATTATATGATCGGCTTTAACCGACTGTAACATATTCATTTGTTTTTTTACTGGATACCAAGGATAAATCTCCACCCAAGGAGAAAGTGATTGTGTCCACTAGTCTTGGCAGCATTGCTTTACGCCGTGATGATGAGTATCGCAGTCGCATTATGAGAAGTAAGTGTATTTGTGTAAATATGTGTTTGAATCTAAATACAAAATGAATTCATTCTTCATTGACTCCTTTTACAAACGACTAAAATCGAATACGAATATTTTTGGTAGTTATTAACAATTTTGTTCCAATTTTTTTTTAGGGCCTCATAGGCAGGGGACTTCTAAAATTAGTTAATAACGATTGCTTGTCCGGATACCAATCACTATTGAAGCGTATAAAAGAGTGAATCTAGCGGGCACTTTGACAGGCTGATTAAACGAGAATGGCAAGCCACGTGAGTGCTAATGCCTCTAGTATACGACTGTTTATATGTATGCTAAACGGTATACATTTATATGTATAAACGGTACATGGCTTATGGTACACACATCAAAAGTATTTGGCACCCTTGTCTGTGTTATTGTCTGCAACAGAATCGTTGCAATTCGTTTCCCCTCCGAAAGGATTGAGAATAATTAAGTTATGTAGAAGTCAGTTGCTTTGTGTTTGTAGCATTAGGAGCATCTCAACCGGAAATCCCATACAAGCTACATATAAAAATCCTTGTGTGTCAATTGAAATTTGAAACCGAAAGCCATTGAACTTTAGGCAAAGTTAAGTCATTTTCAATGCTTATGTAACGATTGTTAAATTTCGCAATGATTTAATTTTTTGTTTTGGGATTCGCTTGATTTATTACTTATACTTGCGTTCACAGTTACGCAATTTCCATTTCGTTTATAAATCATAGTTGATGAGAAAATGGGTGAGTTGTACGATTCCGCGGAATGTTGGAAAGGAGCTTCATCAAGTATATAAGACAAGTGTTTACAATAATATTTAAAGTGCCTGTGATAAATATAATCA
Source organism: Crataerina pallida (assembly GCA_949710015.1). NCBI lineage: Eukaryota > Metazoa > Arthropoda > Insecta > Diptera > Hippoboscidae > Crataerina > Crataerina pallida. Next base: position 30,283,782 of record OX453292.1, read on the forward strand.
AAAGTTGATGAAATGTGAACTTTTGAATAAGAGATGGAGCAGGAAGTTAAACTGAATTTCCTTTGATTTAATTTTATACCTGCCACCTCTAGCTTAGAGATTTATATCAGCTTGCCAAAGAATGTGAACCGCCTAAAATAAGACCTTTTTTAAGAGAATATGGAAAACTGACTCGACTCAGTCCGTTCGTTTGTACCTAGACTTGCTTCCATTGAGATATCCATAATCTTCATCAGCGCTAACAGTTTGGTATTGAAACCGGTAAAATGAGATAATTTTCTCATTTGTTAGTGTGAACGATTGGCCAATTTTGTTCATTTTAAATAGCAACCTAAGGTCATAGATTAAAGATGTGAATCCCTGAACCTCTTTTCTGGTGGTTGTATACTAAAGGACAAACTGAGTATGCCGCCATCTTATCTGGAGGGTATAAAAAGACTAAATGAAAATTTGTTAAAATTCGTAAATGTGTTCGTGGCTGTTCTAAACACATATATATACACATACATAAAGTTTCCATTTACTTAAAACGTAATTCACTTGCTTTCTTTTTCTTTTTTTGTAGTGGAAGAAGATATCAACGTGAAGGCGTCAACCTGTGAAACGATACTAGTTTTATTATCGATAGCATTGGTGATTTTAACTTTGCCGTTCAGTTTGTTTGTGTGTTTTAAGGTAAAATATAAACCAGTGGAAAAAGTAAATTTGACTTGAGTCGAATCTTAAATGCTTCTTTTATATAAGAAGTGAATGGACGGCATTTAAGATATGGTCCAAGCCAAATGTAGTATTTTACATGCTTAATAAATGAAATTTGTACAACGTTTAGGTTGTCCAAGAATATGAACGTGCTGTAATATTTCGGTTGGGTCGTTTAGTGCAGGGTGGTGCCAAGGGTCCAGGTTTGTAAAAAAAAAAAATTTGATCTATCAAAAGTGATTTTCATAATGTTTTGTCTTGTTATGTTATGCAAGGAATTTTCTTTATATTACCCTGCATTGATTCATACGGGAGAGTAGATTTGCGTACGAGAACCTACGATATACCACCACAGGAGGTAATTTGGAATTCACTAAAACGTCTGTTTAACAATTCGTCCTGTATCAAGAGATGTTCTTTTATTCTCCTCAGGTTCTAACAAAAGACAGTGTTACAGTTTCGGTGGATGCTGTGGTTTACTATCGCGTTTCTAACGCTACAGTTTCGATTGCCAACGTTGAAAATGCTCATCATTCGACGCGCTTATTAGCTCAAACGACCTTGCGCAATACAATGGGCACACGCCACTTACATGAAATACTTAGTGAGCGCATTTCCATATCGGGAACTATGCAGGTGTGGGAACTAGTTCTGAAATTTTCTAATTTTCATTTTCATTTTCAATTTCAAATATTTTCAGTTGCAGTTGGATGAAGCCACTGACGCTTGGGGCATCAAAGTTGAACGCGTTGAAATGTTAGAAAAAAATCAAATAAAACAAACAAAATTTGACTTGAACCAAATCTTAAACACTCTCCTCATCTACAAGTATACACACTAACTATATAATGCATGTCTCACGTATCAACTTAAAAGTCGTATCGTACTGAAAAAGTTAAAAATGTTTCTGCGTCGACGTGACGGGCTAATTGTAAAAATATATTCCAAATATTTACTTTTCATAAAAAGAAAAGTCCCGTTTGGGCTGTGAAAAAAGTGAAGGGTTTGACAGACGTACAGACGTATGACTGAACTAGATTATAAGAGAAAAAGGAAACTTTTTCGGAGTTGTCCCTTCAACTTCATATCCCTGCAATATTATTTAAGAATTTTAGTAATAATTATTTTAGCTCAGCATGTAGTTCCCTCTACATGGTAACAGAACGGGGTGAACATTCTCTTTATCCTTTCTATTCCAATTTCTTTTTTCCTTTTAGTAAAGATGTACGTTTACCAGTACAATTGCAACGGGCCATGGCTGCCGAAGCTGAAGCGGCACGTGAGGCACGGGCCAAGGTTATAGCTGCTGAGGGTGAACAGAAAGCATCGCGCGCATTGCGGGAGGCATCCGAAGTCATTGGTGCTTCTCCAGCCGCCTTGCAATTGCGCTATTTACAGGTATTTAATACAGAGAAGGTGTAAACATATTTCATGTTTTTATGGTTCGCGCTGAAATTTCATTTATTTCAGACTCTGAGTGCAATATCGATGGAGAAGAACTCCACAATCGTTTTTCCTATGCCGATTGATTTGATAACGTATTTTCTAAAATCAAAGGATGCTTCCACGCAACAGCTAGCTGAAGCCGCTGTAGCTGCCATGAATGCCAAAGACATATGCAATAGTACTGCCACGGAAAAGCCTTCTTAAATTTAATACACATGTGTACTAAACAATTTGCTTGAATACCTCATTAACCGTAGATTACAATAATATAAAAAGAGTGCCAGAAAACTTATATTAGATAAAAAACTAAACAAAAAACTATAACAAAGTTGCTGAATTTGATAAAATTTATATTCAACATTTTTTCACATCTCGCGTTAATACTTAGTCAATATTATATATATATGATTAGCTAAATATTTTCCTTCCTCCAAAATCTCTATAATGGCTTTATTCTTCTATCCGATCGACCAAATGTTTTTTGCATAATTCAATTGAATTTTATCAATAGTTATAAAATATAAAATATATAAAAATGGACACGCATGTATATCCTCATATGTTGTAATAAAAATAACTACTTGCAAGAAAATCTATTCTAGTTAAATAATTTTCTGGGACTGTTTCAAAACTCCGGGAAGGGCTTTAAATAGAAGGCTGAAATCGTGATATATTTCAGGTTCAACGGTTAAAGAAAGGGTATCTACTGCAAATGTAGACGTCTCGTTTATATTATATACTACGGACGGAAGGACACACATAGTCTATTTTTGTACCCTGTGGTAATGGTGGCGTTAAATAAATTTGCAACACGTTGAATAATGCCTAGAAAGTATAATGAGGAGTAAAACAAACAATATGTTTACAAAGGCCACTCTTTCCAGAAACAACCAACTCACTCGTAAATGCCACAAAACTGAAATGTTTGTTTAACTATTAAGTCAACCATATTAATAATTTTTATTACCCCCCTTATGATTTTAAATGTATGTATGTGTATCTAAACAGTTAAATGAAAAACAACACAAACATGAACCATAAATTGAGCTCTTTGCGTGACATTAGTTATTAAACGCCTTCTCCCGTCTGTCACAGGTACACAAATTCTATGAAGAGCTGTTAATATGGTATGAATATGAAGCAATGTAGCTTTTTGACATAGATCGAATCTGCAGTACCCTCCGTCTCCTATGACAATATAACTTGTGAGTGGCAACGATGGCTTTGGAATGTGATCAAATTCTTACCGTCACGCTTTGGGTTTAACTTTTGGTTTTTATCACGCTGTAAGAAATAAACACATACGGTAGAGGGCGTGGCCAATTTTGTGTCATGAAACGTGTAAAAATTGCTTCTATGTTTTTTTTAGAGCTTCATGGAAATTTACCATTCGCTTTACTGTATCATTTGCGGCTGGTTATTATCTGCAGCTAGTGCAATTTAGTCCAATTATAAAATATTTAACGTTGTTTAAGGACGAAGTGTACATTCGTTATAAATTTATGCGGGAGATCATGCAATACGCAAAGTTTTCTAAAGTCAAGTAAAGTAAATTATTGTGTATTAGTTGGCCGCCTTGCTTCTCTATGGCTGGTTGAGCTGATAAAGTAAAAAATCTTACAGCTAACGCATTATATGTATAAATTAATTGAAACAAAACCTTATGGATTTAAAAGATAATGCAGCCTTCACAATGAGCGCCGGTAGTAACACAAGTGCGACATCGATTATTGATCGTGGTATTATTTAATGGATTTTAATTATAATTTATTTATACTTGGACTATTTTTATCCTTTTATCCTAGCGGATATTCATACCGATGATAAAGATTCGACATTACGCCGAATTCTAGAGTATTTGGCCATCTTTACTGTACTTATTACTGCTCCCATTAGTTTTTTTCTATGTTTTAAGGTAATTGAATCAAATTCCTTTTCTTTTGTAACAAGTGATATAAAGTGGGCCTTGAATGTGTTGCCAATTCATTTGTTCAGGTGGTGCAAGAATACGAACGTGCCGTTATATTCCGGTTGGGTCGTTTATTGCAAGGCGGTGCTAAAGGACCAGGTCCGTGGCATAAAATAAAGCCTTTAAGATTGCATACCATATGTTTTTTATTGCAGACTATTTCCTCTCTTTCAGGAATATTCTTTATATTACCTTGTATTGACACTTATACTCGGGTTGATTTGAGAACGCGTACCTATGACGTTCCACCGCAAGAGGTGATTGTTTACACAAATAATGTATAATCTAGTAGACTTGAGACTTTCTTTGCAGGTTTTAACCAAAGATAGTGTAACCGTTGCGGTAGATGCTGTGGTATATTACAGAGTTTCGGATGCTACTGTTTCAGTGGCCAATGTGGAAAATGCTCATCATTCGACACGTCTCTTAGCACAGACAACATTACGCAACACCATGGGTACCAGACACTTACACGAGATACTCAGTGAACGAATGACTATTTCGGGTACCATGCAGGTATAGTTTGTTTGATAACTATTCGGTGAGCATATGATATTCTTGTTTGCGTACTTCTGCTTTGTAATTAAAAAAAAAGGTTCAATTGGATCTAGCAACAGAAGCTTGGGGCATCAAAGTTGAACGAGTGGAAATGTGAGTTATTGAAATTTTGACTGTTTTTGTGGTTGATTTTTAAACGCATCATCATAATGATATGATGGTATATTGGTTTTGTTCAAACATTTGTAAGTACTAGAAATAGGCGAACCACCCCCCAACAGTTTAGATCAGCATAAATAGGAAAGTCGATTTAGTCCTTCTGTCATTTGGCATACGGTTAATAAAATTCTTTTTTACTGTAGTAAAGATGTGCGTTTGCCCATACAACTGCAAAAAGTTATGGCCGCTGAAGCGGAAGCGGCACGTGAAGCACGCGCCAAAGTTATTGCTGCTGAAGGTGAACAAAAGGCGTCACGAGCCTTACGTGAAGCATCTGAAGTGATTGGAAATTCTCCTGCTGCCCTACAACTGCGCTATTTACAGGTGATTAGGTTTTATTTTGCGTCCTTTTACATTTAGCATATCGTGATGGTGCTTTGCAGACTTTGAATACTATTGCAGCGGAAAAAAATTCTACCATAGTATTTCCGATGCCCATTGACTTGGTAACGCATTTTATAAAGGGCCGTGAAATCGGAACAGCCCTATTTGCTAAACAAGAATGAAAATCAAATGAGAAAATAGCAGATCCACCAACTCATATACACATATGTTAAGATCGCGGCATCACCCTATTATGTGCTTTATGTGGTAACGCGTTTCTGTATATTAAATAAATAAAAAAGTATATGCGAGGGATTCACAAAATGACAGCCATTTACAGAAGAACAAGTAAAAATGTTACACGAATTTTTTTGGCACGTATCTCGATACGATATGTCAGCGAATTTTGTAAAAACTTTCTAAGAGAAGAATTGTTAAATAAAATTTATATAAAATGAAAAAGATCAACAACTAGAGTGACTTTTTGTCTAACTGTTAACCGCTTCCATGCATCCGAAGCCGGCCTTACATATTTTATGTAATAAAGTTGTGATTATTTCACACAAAGAATAGTGCTCGCCAACACTTTACTATTGCCAGCTTCTTTTTTAAGATCTCCATTTACTACACTCCACAATCCTAAGTATATCAAGACACTGCGGAAATAGAAAATACAACAAATAAACCGACGGACATTAGGGCTAAAACGACTCGTCTATAGATGCTGTGTAAGAGAATATGTATACTGCCTGGGGGTGGGCCTCATCCTCTTCTAATACTTACACATGTTTGAGATAAACCAATATCAACACGGAGGTGGGTATCATGAAGAAGCACTACTAACATAATTTAAATTGCGCAAGTAAGTATATGACGAGAGAGAGAGAAAGAGAGAGCAAAAGACAACTATCAAAATCTGAGAGAAACATTAAGAAAGAGTCTGTTGTGCATACATCACAATTGCGTGTAATGGCGTAATAATGAACATGGACACCAAGTTCGTTTTTTACTAAATGTGTTTGCATCACGTATTTTGTATATTTGTAGTTGTAGTTGCAGAGTGGCAAAAACATGACTGGCGCATTCAATAAACGCCAAAGTGTATATGTGTGCGTATGTGTATATATATAGAAAACACTAAGAAAAATGTATGGAGATATGATGCAAAAATGGAATTTTAGTTGTTTAGTTGATGCAGTTACGGTAAGAGTTGCAAATCCCGGACGGTGGGAAAAACAGAAGTAGTGACGGCATTCTCTATACCTACACTTTGATATTTACAGGCATAACATAGTTATAGTGCAGCATAAAAAGTGCGTCGCTAATGCAAACAGAACAGGAAAAAATTAGTTGGGGTAATTTTACCTTACCGCACACTTATAAACGGCAGCGAAATTGAAGATTTTATGTATAATTGCAAGAATGTAACAAATAAAGGATTCAATAGGAAATGAAAAGCATCGCTAATGATTTTCAACAATATTTCATACAACGCTGTTCGTTATGCTTATAAATTGCTTTACATTGAATTAAATTTGCCTACAAGCGACATTTTTCCATTGCAGCAGCAGGCGTCTCTAATAGCGCTCAACAGTATATACACATAATATAATATAAGTATATATGCTGCAAAGTTATTTACTTACTGACACACATAATAACAGGGAAAATATTATGCTAGAAAAAAAACTGCGAGATTCTTATTGACATGATTACAAGCAGGACTTCTACAGCTTTGCATGAATGAATCTCTTTGTGTGAGCGTGTATTGTTTCATTATTAACCAATTTGTGGAATTTAGCAAAAACAACGCACACAATATTGTAGACGTGTAGACGAAACTACCAAAGTGTAATTTATCGGTGTAGCATCATGCCAGACACCATCTCGGTTATAGATCACAGAAGAAGTAAGTACATGTGCATGCATATAACTCGAGCCAACATAGTCATACACATATACATAAGCATACTTTTACAGGCATTACTCAAATGTTTCACTGGTGTTGAGCTTATACACACGGACTGCCGCATATATTGAACGAAGTGAAATTTTCGCGTATCTTTGATAGCTTTCGCGTTAGTGGGTGGCAGTGCTTATTAATCTTTATAGACACGGAACACGCAACAACAATATTAATTAGTCGAAAATAAAAACGTTCAGATACGACTTTTATTAAATTAATTATTATAACAGTACAAAATAAATTAAATTCATTAGAGGGTTCAATACTTGTAGACATCACATGTCTTTTCTACGTGTAATATGATACCTATAATGTGAATGCAACAAGCCCCAAGGAACACCGGTGTAGATACTAGATACACTATTCAATTGGGTTGCAACCGTCAGGGGCCCTATAAGGTATGAGAAGCATATTCATTCTTAATCACCATCAAATTCTGAGTCGATGTAAATACATATATATTGTGGTACCCGTGTATATGTACGGTAGCAAACTTCAGGTCTTTTTCTCAACAATTCAACCTAAAGAACGTACCGCCAATGAACACTTTTAAACTGTAACTACTATGAATATAAAATATTCTATACCCTTCAAAGCTTAACTGCCATAATTGTTTTCGTCTATCATAAAAACTTTTCGAATAGTGAACAATAACACAAGTTGAGTCGTCATTGTAAAATTGCGGCAGTCTATGCCAAGGCGAGTTGCAGCCCGAACCATGCAATGTACATTCGATTATAATTGATACCTTTCAGGATGCAACATCTTAGATTAACCATAATTATTATTATTTTATTTTGCAGTCACTGAGGATTCCAATAGTAAGGCTTCGACTTGTGGTAAACTGCTGATATGCTTGTCAGTGGTTTTGGTGATATTAACACTGCCATTCAGTTTGTTTGTGTGCTTTAAGGTGAGTTATGAACAAAATTTATATTTTATAGCAACATTTGTTTTAATTCGGTGTCTTTTTACACACACACAGGTCGTGCAGGAATATGAACGCGCTGTTATATTTAGATTGGGCCGTTTAATGCAAGGTGGTGCCAAGGGACCAGGTAAGATTTGGTTTAAAAATCTGTATTTTTATTGTTTTGGTTGTTCCGTGTAAGCTATGTTGCGTTTGCTGTGCACTTTATAATATATTCTTATTAATAATTTGTTAATTTTTGCGATTTTATTTTCAGTAGAGCAATTTTGAATTTGCTTTCCCTAAACAATGTGATTGTAAAATGCAAATAGCATAAGTAGACATTAATGAATTACTCTAACTAATAATTCAGACATACATACATGGCGAACCTTTTGTTTACATCCCTTTCTTTTCGGTTATGTGTTCCTCTTTGTACGACTTAATACAAGAGCAAAGCATTTTTACTCAAACGTTAACACATTCTTTTTAAAAATATCTTTCAGGCATTTTCTTTATACTTCCTTGTATTGATTCATACGCCAGAGTTGATTTACGTACAAGAACGTACGATGTGCCACCACAAGAGGTAAACAAATGGATACATTTTCAGTTTTATTATACTCTCCAGATTAGGGGGGTTTTTAAGACTCAAATATATGGTGAGTGTAGGCGAAATCGTGTAACATTTATGCCCACAATTGTTGGAAGTCTTTCACAGAAGCCACTAGAAAACCCAAATGACACGCCTACAGTTTCAGAAACTACACAAGAATTATTTTATGCTGACATAACAAAAAAAAAAAAAAAACAACAACAACAATCAGGGGATTAAACGTTTCGTTAATGTTTCGGGGAAAAGAATTCATTATATGTTGTACGGTGCGTATGAGTAACAAAATTTGAAAAGATTCATTATACTCTGCACAACTTGTGGCAAAAGGTATATTAAGTTTGTGGGAATGGTTGTAACTTCTGAACAACTAAAGGTAGACCCATTTTTTCTTCTACCCATCGATTTAAAATCATTCTCTTTCTATTGCTTTAGGCATGTCCGTGAGTCTGTTGTATGTTCATGTAGAGTTTTTCAGATATTTCGTTGAAATTTAGTATAAGGAGGTGTCTTGACTAAGTGGTGTAGGGTGTTAAATGGTCGGTCTTGACCGACTGAAACATTTTCACTTGCTTTTAATCCTCTTTTTTTTATAGCGAATTAGTGTAAAATGAATTGATTCAGTTTTTAATGTTTTGGAAATGTTTAGTTTTTGATTTAATTCAAGGAGACGCAGTCGAAACTGAAACATCTTATATCATTCGTTCAGTTTAATTATTTGATTTTATAGGGTAAGCTTTTCAAATTAAGTTTTGTTTGTTACTAGCAATATAAAAAAAGCTTTTTCAAGAGTGTTAAAATTATAATTAGTTTTTTTTTAAATTAATAGTTATAGGGAATGAAAACGAACATGTATATATTTTATAATGAGGAAAATTGTTGGCTCTTTACGGCATAAGTACGTTCGTTTGTAGGTACTTAATGATAGGGTGATAACTTTAGCGACTTAAAGGCGAAAACTATTAAAATAAAAATATTGAAAAAATAAACTTACCCGTGTTGGTACATGTAAACTTCTTGCATTTGTTTTCAGGTTCTGACAAAAGACAGCGTTACGGTGTCGGTAGATGCTGTTGTCTATTACCGAGTTTCCAATGCAACAGTTTCTATTGCAAACGTGGAGAATGCCCATCACTCCACACGATTATTGGCACAGACAACTTTGCGCAATACAATGGGAACCCAACACTTGCACGAAATACTCAGCGAACGCATGACAATTTCCGACACTATGCAGGTGAGTATGAATTAAATAAGAAAATAACAAGAATTTTATGAAAAAAACAAGTTTTAGTTGAGTGTACTGTCATGTCCCTCTACCAGTTATGTGCGTCCTTTTTGTTCAGTGTCTGTCTGACTATTTGCATATACTCTTCGACATTCCCGCGTAATGCTATGCGTTATATATACAGTGTGTCCGTATTCATTAATGTGGATTTGAAACGATGTCTTTTACATGTAAATACAAATCTAACATGCTTACGCGTTTGTATAGTGTGAGATTTTTTGGAGCAAAGAAATAATGTTTCAGTTAGAGTGCATGTATACATACACACTTCACTTCAAAATATAAAAGCGTTCATTACAACTTTTCCCTCTTTGTTTTGTTTTGCTTTTTTTCTTATTCTTGTATTCTGTTTAGATGCAGTTAGACGAAGCTACTGATGCTTGGGGCATTAAAGTTGAACGCGTTGAAATGTAAGTTTAAATTGTTTTGTTTTTGTTTTTATACATTCCGCATTATGTAGCTGGCGGGTATACTAAGTTTCTTAATCCGTTGCGATTACTGAATATGTTTATATTGAATTGGTGAACACTTGAATATTAAAAATTTTAAATTTATTGAATATTTTTTGGGAATTCTTAGCAAAGATGTACGCTTACCCGTCCAATTACAACGAGCGATGGCTGCAGAAGCAGAGGCGGCTAGAGAGGCCAGAGCCAAAGTTATTGCAGCAGAGGGAGAACAGAAGGCGTCACGAGCTCTAAGGGAAGCATCTGAAGTCATCGGTGATTCACCGGCCGCTTTACAATTGCGCTACTTACAGGTTAGTGCGTTTAAGGAACAACAAGAAAAACAATTATATTTTGGCGTGATCTTGAAAATCCAAAAACCGACCTTTTTTAGTTTATGTTTAATTGTGAGCGTATCCTTATGCATTACAAAAAATATCCTGTTATCCTTAATTTGATTTTATCTCATCTTCTCTTTTTCGTAAATTAGACATTAAGTGCTATATCGGCGGAAAAGAATTCAACAATTGTATTTCCACTGCCCATTGATTTGATTACGTATTTTCTGAAATCGAATGATGCCGACACAATAAGAACAGCAGCCAATGCAGCGCAAGCTATAGCCGATCGAGAAACTACACCGAAACCAGTGATTGATAAAACAGCAGCCCCACCGCCTGCGATCGCAACCGCCTCCATGTAAACTTCAAAAAAGGACATAACAACTGACAACACAATAACAATACAACCGTGCGGCATTTACATGTAGGAAGAAGAAGCAATGTTATATGTTGAACTTCTATTTGAACAATTAAAATTAGCTGTAATAGGTATTTTTTCTAAGCTTAAGACAAATATTCGACACCCTCCACATTAGTACGAGTTTTAAGTAGAAAATGATTTATAGCGATTTCACGAGTGTCACATCTTTACTTAGTTCACATTTTTTCAAGTCATTAAATACAACTGCGGGGCAACTATTTACACCTTTTATAGCATAAAATAAAGTGAATGTGTTGTAGTCGCGACCATTCAACCCCTTTAACACTTAGTTCCTCCAGTTGAGTTCATTCAGGTATATGCTAAACAAATGTCAAGACTTGTACACCAAGGCGGCTTTCTTATAAAAAGGAAGAGGAGGGGCTTCAGAGGCATTCTTATAGATGTGACAAATAGACAGACAAACTTAGTACACCTCATACTACGCTATAATGTGAAGGGTATAAAAGTGAATAAATTAATTGACAAGACTTCTTTATCCAGTTAGAGAAAGGATACGTTTTATAAAATATTTATATAATCTAATAATGTTGTAGCCAACTATAATATTTAGCATTCAAATAAATTCAACCTTTAATCATTTACTTATGCGTCAGATGTCAGTAGATTTAATCTCAAATAAAACCTTGTAAATACGAGTAAATATGCTTAACGATTAATTCAAAGCAATTCCTCCTTAAAAGATATTCCCACATTAGAGAACTTATCCACTAAATTGAACATAGTGCCATATGACACGAATATGATTAATAAACAAACAAAAAAAATGTACAATACCACGTACCGCCATCAATAAATGTTTTATGACACATTTCAATTTCAATATTAAAAATCAAAAAAGTTCATCAATAATATTACAAGAAAGAAACATTGTTTTATTTGTAACAAAAATATATTCAACCAATTTTCCACGGCGGACAAGTGGCCCTCTGGTAGGGCTACTAAAAAATCATGACGATGGACACTGCTTGTCATTAGATGCGTAATTGTAAGAATTCGACGTGATCGGAGTAGTTTTGTTGCCGCTATAATCAACAATTGAATTTAAACACTCCTTAGCACATAATTCATAGAAATTGTCTTTTGCTGTTGTTGTGAATTGCCGATAATTTCAACTAGCGTAAGGAGACTGCCAATACTCTTAATAAGATTCGAGTTAATGCCTTTTTTTTTACGAACAGAAGAATTAATTCTGCACAGACAGACAGACAGACATGGTGAAATAGTTCCAATTTTTGGTATGTGTGCATACGTATGTATGTGCTCTAAGATAAGAAAACTAAAAATCACGTACTTGTATAACAAAATTTGTGGTATAAATTAAAAGAAGAATGGAATGGACGCACTGCTTTCTCTGCAGACACGCACTTGCTTCAAAAAATGTTTTTCTAAATTTATTGGAATAAATCATTCTATATTCTGATTGTGTGGCCTATCGTTTTTGCTTCTCTCCTGAGTATGGAGTATGCAACTACATACACCCTTACTTAGTATGTATCTAAATCAATTTGTTGTCCTTAAGGGTTATGAATTTTAATCGCTGCCTAGAGATGGCAGGTTCTCAAGACCTAAGCCAAATATAAGATATTTTGCTGCTAACAAGTGTACAATCTGCCACACTCTTTTGAACATACAGTTGCAACATACAGTTTCAGGTTGGCTGGGTGTGAGGCCATCACCACTATTTTCCACAGCGTTGTCTTCTTGTTATACGTAAACTTGTATTTTTATTGAGCATTCCTTTGAGAGCAGAACTAAAGCTTATATATTATTTTGGAGTTTGGTCTATGGATTGCACTCTTTTAACTGCAACTCTCGCTTTATAACTCCGTCTCTCTTAATGCTTCTTCAGGATGCGTTGCGCATAAACATTTTTACTCTTAACTTGCAACCGCAAGCAATTGATGGTTGATTGAGCAAGTGCGAATGTAATGATGGGTAATCGGTGATGTGTTTAATAGCAGCTGGGAACAACATTATCTCTGACTATGTCCCGTTTATCCCGAACTTCCCAAGTGTTTTGCATAAGTTCGCTTTTATTATATCTATGCTGGTTAAGCTTCTGATTGTACGGTCTACCGTCACGCAGCCTGCTAAAGCTTCTTTCACTAGTAACCCAACCAAGCAACACATGCAACGTCGTGCATCTTATTATTTCAGAGCTGGCTGGTTTGTGCTACTCATAGTAACCAATTAAAATATATAAAAATACCGGACGTTGAAGTTTTCTTTTTTCTTTTTTTTTTTTGTGGTGTTGTGCTGTAACATGAAAATCTCTCTTGTAAAGGAGTTATCTTGTGTGCTCGGTCTTTGTAGAATGCTGTTACCAACATAAACTTAATTTTCCAATTGGACATCGCATCCGCTTTGGCAAACATTTTGTAAATTGTTGCTTAACATACGCGTTTCGAATCGCTTAGCATAGGACAAACAAATCAACGATAAGCGTAAGAAAAACGCAACAATACGTATACGGACACTTTGCCTATTATTGTAGAATTACTCATAAATGAAATGCATCCTAATTCATATCAAGTGTAGGCTTCAGAAGCTGAGTTCGTTCCCTTGCGTGGACATTAAATTGTAAAGTTTTGAATTTATTATGTGTCAAGTGCTGCTTTAAATATGCGCACATTCGTACACCCAGAACTTTATGGTGTGCTATTTCCAATTGGCGTGTGTATGTGTGTGTCTTTATGTACGCAGCCCAGAAATGTCATTATAATACGCACATCACATAATTTTGAAAACTCATAATTTAGTTTATTCACAGAACATAACTGATATCGAGATTTATCATATCGAACAATATTTCAACAGGTCGTTATAATCACCAACATCTATTATCAACATATGTACATATGAGTGAACGTAGTTTTTTGCACTGTACCTCCTGTAAAAATTTTCTTTACACGAAACGGTGGTAATCATTTCTTGAATCACCCATCAAGCATGGTGGAGGAGTTTTTAGAAAAATTACCCGAAATTGATACTCGTTATGAGGTAAGTTTCCTAACATTCCTATTACAAAATAAATAAATAATATACGTTTATATAATAGATGCATATGTGATGGCAGCTGCATGTTGCTCATTATTCAAGTCCAACAAAAATATGCTTTTGTTCATATATAAAATAAAACGCATGATTACATCTTGAACAGTATGCCCACACATGTGTAAATATTAAAACATGTAAGAAAAATGATGGCATTGTCTTTTTCTCATAAAAATGCTATACAGTCTGTTTAGTCTACGTCTCTTGCCTTTGGCAAAGTGTCGAAAAAAGGGAAAAATTTATCTACTTCAATAAATTTTGAAGCTTATGCCCTACGCCACTTGTCATTTAGAGTATATTACTTAAAGCAAACGCAGCCTTTATTATACCAATCGACTCAAACTTACTCTATGTCTGCTGTCTGCTGTCTGTTATCTGTTGTGTCTGCCAAAACATTTACGCGTTTATTGTAAAGATCATAGTTATTGAGGCATAACAACAATAGCATTGTCACACAAGTTTTTGCAATCTTTATTTTCGTTCTTGAAGAAGATGTGGTGAAATGGTTATTTTGTGCTAACTTACTATGCATTCAGTCTATTTTCTATCAAGACTTTTTCACCAGAACATCTTTGTGCAGCCCATAAATATAATTCTTCCTAGCTTAATAACTTCTAAACGGCAAATGCTACACCCATTTTCAATTGTACCAATCGATTCAGAAATGGTCCAGAGAAGAACTCTGTAGAATATGGTTACAAACGGATCAATTTTAAAACTTTTTTTGGAAGTCCTTATATGGCAAAAAATTGCAATTATTAATATTTTTGGGAAAAATTTGGTGAAGAATAGTTAATTAGGTTAATAATTAATAAGTTTCACAATTATAGGCGTGGCTGGCCTAGGCTTTAATAAAGCACGAGGTATTTTTTCACTATTTTGCAAATGGGGCATGATGATGAGTGTCCTAGATTTGGCGTCCCCCAATGTAGCTCTTTTTACCTGTTTACTTAATAATTTTTGCAATTGATTATTGTTTCTGTACGTCTCTACGTTTAGGATATTGTACCTATGGAACAAGTGAGTTCAATGGTTTCGAATGGCGGTGGAAGTGTAACGATGCAGCGCGATGATGATTATAGAATTCGTATAATGAAAAGTAAGTAACATTTATTAGTTTTATCAGCTTTGATTAAAGTGAAAAGATCGAATGTGACCTTTACGATTGACTCTAAAATTCTTGTGCTATCTTTTTCATAAATATTGAAACTATTATTTCACTCCTTTTACTCCATCGCTACATTAAATTAAATTTAGAAATTAAATAAAAAAGTAGTTGTCACACAAATCATTAATCATTTGTTGTGGCTGAAGACTCTATTGTAAATATATAGTTTTTACAAATTTTTCATTTATCAATAACAGCAACGAACCTGACCTGACCACTGACCATTGATTATGTCGCAACCTCTTTATGGTTCGGCCATGACTTTGTATCTTTATTTCAATTCTTCCAACACATACATCCCTTGCTGTCACTGTTCCTTTCTTTTTTTCATACCCTTTTGCCACTTAATACAACGATCGTACAAAAAACAACAACAACAAAATTAAATGGGACGCTGTGGGACATTACGTAAAAACATTTCCGCTTATGATTACTTCATACACACACACAAGTGGGCGAAGTGGGTAAGTGTTTACGTCTTGCTTATTAAATTTTTTAAAAAATTGTCATATGTTATGATGATAAGGTTAACGGAAAAGAGGTAAGAACTCAATTAAGCTGTTTCGACACAAAAAACTATTCATTTGTAATTCATTAATATGCATTTTCACAAGGAGCACTTCATACTAAAATATGACTACCTATGTATAATCGTTTATGTTTTCACTGTATTAATACTTGAAAGGGTGTTTATGCGCCTTCAATTAATGTTAAGAGCTAACCATATATAAATACCAACAAGTTAGTCATTATTTATGGACTGCATTTTCTGAGAACCTCAACAGCACATGAAAACAAGAGAAAATGTCATAGACAGTCAAGTTCGACAGTTAAATAATACCCTACAGCACTTAGCTTCTTAAATTATGCTACAATTAGTTCATCATGTATCAATAAAAGCCAGGCATTGCCATATAAGTCACTTCGTGAAATATCATTGCATGGAAAGGGCTTCTAAAAATGGACCTATCGAAGCCATCAACGATTTTGTTTACTGACATAACTAAACTAATTTTGTAGCTTACCCTAAAAAGAGCTGGACACGCTGTTGCTGTTGTTTTTCCTTCTTCCTCTTTATTACTATTCTTAACCAATCTTTTTGCACTTATTTTATACAATAAGTTTATATTGAATTGAATTGTTCAAACTATTGAACTGTGGAATTGTAACCAATTGTTTTGAATGAATAAACAGGTGAAAAGGATTGAATTGGGCGTAAGCCAAAACTATCATATGTTGGGTGTGGTGAAATTTATAAACATTCAAGTATTCATTCAAATTTATATAAAAGCAATCATCGAGAGGTGTACTTCCATATAGGAGTGTTCTTTGCTTATATTAAGTGCACACTTTAAAAGCAACTCTATTTCAATACAACTCCCGTGTGACTGTTCATGTCACTCCAAGGTGATATTTCAGTATGTATTATATAAAATAATGCAGGAAGGGTTGTCCGATTCAATATTAGAATTTTTGGATTCATATATATTTTGTAGGTGTGGAACCTTTCAAATATGCCGATTGTCCTTAACATGGAGGGCAATGCTTGCCAAACGCGTTATCATGTAGCCTTCGCACATTGTCACGGGTTGTGGCTTAACCTGTGATACCACCTCCCATGGAAATCATTCTCTCACTATCACACTGAGGTTACAAATGATACGCCTGCATGTACGTGTATATACATACATACAATATAATATCTTATATGAAGCACTGCCTGCTGTTACTGTCAGATTAGTTGTTTTCTGCCCAAACTCGTCAACCTCATTCTTTTGCACATTAACACATAAACACTAAGAATCGAACACTACTTGTATGTAAACAATCATAACCTCACTCCCAAATGGTTGACTTGTGTTAAGTGAAAGTGAGAAAGAAACAACAACGGTGCCGTGGTGGCTTAAAGAAGGAGGCGATGCGATAGTTTAGTGGAAAAAAAGTAAGTGATTAGTAGAGCAGAAACGTTCATTTGTTTAACAATATTATAATTAATCAAGTCAGAGAGCAGGTATCCTGCCTGTTAAGCGTACAGGTGGAGGTTCACATTATTAACAATGGACAGCACCACTTTAACCTCTTCATCTCTATCTTTTGTGTAAAGCGGAAAAGTGCCACTTTTGTTGTGAGGGTAAACTTAGAATGTGTGCTGTTTCGTTTGCTTTCGATTTGGTCGGTTTGGGGCATCAATGTGTTTGCGTTTCTTCCAATATCTGAAATAAACACGCCTGTGAATTTTGAAATAAACGGCCAGACGGGAGACGGCCAGACAGGCTTCTAGTGCAGTGGTTGCATTGCAGACACGCCTCTACCATGTATCAGATTTATAAAAAACTCTATACCTTCGAGGTACATTTCACATCCACTGTAATTGAATATAAAAGAGTGTGCCTTTGTATGTCTGCCCATATGGACGGGTTTTCCGATTGGGTTAGCTGCAACAGTAGTCACAATTATCTACAAATGTTTAAAAGAGGTCAAATTTTTGTGCTTTGCTTTGCTATGCACGTATGTATGTGTGTAGGATGAAGACATTCTGCAAAAAAAAAACAGGATATATGCGTACGCATCTCTGGGTATACACATACTTACAGCATTTCTGTATAATTGAAAACCTTGCGTTATACTGTTGCTATGACTATCACAAGCGTACAAAACTGCAATTGTTTATGAAAATAATAAAGAAAACGACATTTGTTATTTATATCTCTGCTACTGTTTACAAAAAACTTAAAATACATAAGATCTACTAAAGTATTCTGTGTAATCCACAACTGTAGCACCCATTATCACTTTCTCATTGGGAGAAGTCTTTATCGCTTAAAAGGTCCAGTGACATTGTTTGTTGGATTACACTCGATTAGAAAGTTCATTTTGTAATGTACGAATAACTAGTGCCAGCACTGAAATGGAGTACGGAAAATGTCTACGCCATTTTTCAACAAATTTTGATTGATAAGTGAGATTAGTATTGAAGCAGTAGTTTCCATACTCTTCCACTAAAGTGCCCAAAAGTTGTCCACATGTACCGCAAACGTTATACGAGTATTAATGCTACAAGCATACATTATGTACGCTTCATGGGTACTATCATGGTCCCGTTATTGCTGAATGGTTGGATGTCTAATGTGCACTGTTGCCATTGTGTATGATTTTGTCATTTTAGTACAATGATGAAGCACAGTCAGTTAAGTAATCTTGACATTTTCATAACGAAAGGCGCTTCTTACATGGTTATGCAAATATTTAATTATGTGAGAAAATGGCGAAGATGTCATGAACCGTTAATCACAATTAACTGTACTACTACTGTAATATGTCTTTTGCAGATGTGTTATGTTTATTAAGAACAACAATAACAACAAAATACTGTGCTGTGTCCATATACATACAAATGCGTACTGTACAGCATTGTATATGTAAATGTTTGGTTAACGGAGTCTTCAAGAAGAACTCTTAAAGCAAATCGTGTCGAAAATTCCGTTATTAGTATATAAATAAATGTTTAAAACTTGATCAGTCCAATATATATAATGCGTACGCAGTTTTCGTAAGGTATATACCACATGGTAGCAATGAGTAGTGCTGTCTAATTTTTAAAGTGTAATAAAAACGTAATTTTCTCCCTGGAGGAGACTTGAGAGACTCCTTAAAGTGTACACATAATTGTAATTCTTAATCAGAATCAGCATCAGCATCTGAATCGACCAGTTTGAATGCCCCAGATTTGGCGTATACCAAATATATATTTTTTCATATTTTGTATCGTTTTCAAAGTCTGTGAGTTAAGCGTTTAAAGAAGACCGCGACTTTTTTGTTTACACCTTTTATGGTGTATTTGTAGTTAGGGTGAGTTATTAACGTGCGAGTTATCAAGAAACATTATTTCAATATAAGCGATTTAAGTGACAGTTTGTGGCACGATCCAAGCATGGTTGTGCCAGAAAGCTATGCAAGAACAAAAGCGAATAATTTACAAAATAGATACCAACAACAGTATCTTCAAAAGCAACTCCGTTCAACAAATGATTTAGCAAAAAAAACTCAGTCCATGTTGACCGCTACTACTGCTACAACAGCGAGCACCAGTAGCCAACGAGGGGAAACAACATCTAAACGGCCAGATACCTTACTTTCCATATCAACAATATACACTCAAGGTAAATATTTTCAGACGGAGTGTCAATCACAGTCACTGTGAACAGTTTCTTATTGTCCGGCTGCTGTTAATATGATAAAATAATATTTCCTTAAAAGTTTCAAGCAAATTTGTTTACAACATTTTCTGTAAAGTCGGAAATGGCTGCAGGCACCAAGAATTTTCGCTCCATTAATTCTTCTGAAAGCTTTTTGCTTTAACGCAGGAATTCTCTTTCATTTATTAAATTAAATTTAAATTGCTAACCTGTGCGCACATGACGTTCGCTCCCACAGAGAGAAGCAATGCTGCAACTTCTCTTAAAATTGTCAATAAATTTAGAAAGAGTACAACGTGTTGTCCTGTATGTGTATGAGCAGCAGGTTGTATGCAATTTCTAAAGTACATGATGGTGCACTTCAAAACCCAATTAACTACTTGTACGCCATGAAAAATGCGAAAAATGCAATGCGACACGGGTAGTTATTAAAAGTGAGTCGTACGGAGTAATTCAGTAGAGATGGATAAAATTGATTTGAATTGAAATGATTTTACATTCTGTGTAGCTGGAACGTACTGATTACAGTTGAGGCAATAAAAATTTAAAAAAAATTTAAATGGAAATCATTCAAACAACAAGCCATCCCATCCCCTAGTGCCTACATATGTGTTGAACAGGTTTAAGGTTTTATTTATAATTTCTCATATAGTAACACATTGTGGGTGTACGTGTGGGTGTGTGACATTTCTATGTACTCGGAAAAGTGAAATTGAAAAAGGAGTCTTTAAGGCTTAATTGCAGCGTTTTAGTGCCGCATTGGAGTTGCTGAGATTGATTTAACAAAGCGGAAAGGCGGATAGCAATACAGTTTTATACATCATGCCAGATACATTGCGAAATTTGGACCAACAACGTAGAGCCACAATTGTACCCATACACCAACAACCGCGTAAGAATTCAATAATCACCGTTTTGGATATTGAGAAGACTCCGTTCTAATTGTAGCAATTATTTTTGATCCTCTGTACTACTTATAGTAGAGAGTATATGAAGTTTCTCTTATTATACCGAACAATTAATTAATAAATAATTTTTTAAGTGCCTGTAAAATGTCGTCATAACATGTGTTTGACATGTTTCATAAAAGACTTTTTGATTACTTTTCCGTAACATAACGGTACCAAAAACTGGGTTTAGTGATACATGTGTACAGACTAAATCTCTTCAAGAACAATAAACGTTACAAAATATTCATGTTTAGTTAGAGCTTTGTTAAATTTATGAAAGCGCAAAGAGAATCCAACTCAAGTTAAAAGCAACTTTCGTTAATATTATCGTACTTTCCCTCCCGCTAAATGGAAAAAAAATCACAAATAATTCCGTTATTTAAAGCTGCAAGTCCGATAAATAGGGTCGAACGACTAACTTACTCGAACTTGTCTACTTAATTACCAATGCTTTTAAGAATAGAAAACAAACTGATGAAATAGGTTTGGAAAAGGGCAATGATGGCATTGGTGGAGAATCTAAATGTATGGGACTTTGCACTTGTTTTTCTGTTTCTTTCACATTCACTTTAATTTTATATTTTTCCAAAATTTTAGCTGAGGACGAAGTCACTGATAAATCTTCCACATGTGGCACCGTTTTAATATTCCTCTCCGTCGTACTCGCCATTCTGACACTACCGTTTAGCTTGATAGTTTGCTTCAAGGTGCGTTTCATATGATTATGATACAAGCCTTAACTGAAAAATTGTCTTTTCTGTATACAGGTTGTGCAAGAATATGAAAGAGCTGTCATTTTCCGCCTGGGACGTTTGATGCAAGGTGGCGCTAAGGGTCCCGGTAAGTTAAATATTGTAAAAGATTTGGATTTAACCAAATCACTCATATATCGCTTATTGACTTGTTTACTAATAATTTATAATTTTTTGGTTTTTTATACAAAAAATAATATAACGGATTTCTTTCACTGGAATACATATAAAAACAAAAACAAAACTTTAGGTATATTTTTTATATTACCGTGCATAGATTCCTATGCACGTGTGGATCTACGTACACGAACTTATGATGTTCCACCGCAGGAGGTAAGTTTGTTCGTTCGTTCTTTCGTTTGTACTTTTAAATTTGAATGTTTGTCCAGTAACTGTGTTTGTTTGTTTTGGACTGTTTTTAGCTTTGTTTTAAATCCTGTAAGAAACCCAACTTACTTCCCTTTATTTTTATATATTTTCGTTTGTTTACATAATTTTTAATGCACGTTTTTATTGTATGAAATATTTTTCCCCTCTTTCATAATAAGGCTGATTAATTCATTCTGCCTTGCATTGTGTTGCACCTACTGTTGTTTGTCTCACTTATATGTAGTTGAGTTGTTATTTTGGTCACATTTGTACAGACCCTGTGTAAAAAGGTTTTCATTGCGTTTTTTCAACTAAACTCATGGTTTCATATGTATGTTTGTAGATAAGAATGAAGCACCAGATCAATATCGAATGCATCCCCCATCATTCTTCATTTTGCCAATATGTTACTTTTCAACTCAAGAATGGAAGTCAACAACAGGGAGTGTTTTTATATCCACCATCATTATAAAATGGGGGTACATTGCTTTTGTTCAAACGTTTGTGAGTACCAGAAGTGGTCAAGCCACACCTCACCATCGACTTTTAACTTTTCGTTCTAACGGCACAAAAAATTGGGCGGAATCGGAATTATACATTTTATTGGGGCTTGGTTGTTAGTTGCAAATGGAATAATAAACTTAGTAGACCTCCGATCTTATGGGTAGGAAAAAAAAAATAACATTTTAGTTATTAGAAAATACGAAGAAGTAAACAAAAGTGATTAAATTTGAACCTCTTTACCCGAAACCCACACGAATTCAGTAATATTGCGTTTTATTAGTGACAAATACAATCACACACATAAACAGGTGCGACTTATGCGCTACTTGGTGTTAAAAAAGTTTAAAAAATCCCACATCCATTGCTAACACACATTCACACACTTTCAATGCACACAAACATTTGTGAGTAGAGATGCCAGCCTAAAGTAATTATATTTGTCAAGTGCACACTTAAGCTCCTGCCCAGCACCACCCCCTGTAGCATATTTACATTGTAGTTGTGCCCGTTCTCATTTTATACATTTGTGACATATATGTGTGTGTGTTTATTTTTTATATGTATTCAAAAACTTGTCGATTTTTACTTACAACATTTCAATACTCCAACACACCAGTACACCGTTACACACACATATGTAAGAATAAAAACAAAAACAAAAACAAAGAAATTTCTCTTCCATTTTTTGAAAGGAAAATACATGCAAATTTGAAAAATCATGTAATTTTACGAAAAGTTACATGTCGAGTTCATCAGTCTGTGTTTGCGTGGTTTAGACTGTTTTTTTTTTTTGTTATTGAGATTTTTTTCTTGTGCAGTCAACGT
The DNA here is from genome assembly GCA_949710015.1 of Crataerina pallida. Lineage (NCBI taxonomy): Eukaryota > Metazoa > Arthropoda > Insecta > Diptera > Hippoboscidae > Crataerina > Crataerina pallida. The sequence goes on from OX453292.1 coordinate 30,306,761, forward strand.
GCAATATGACAACGGAAAGGTGCGTGCTAGATGGCCCGCAAGAAAGAACCTACTGCTTACTGTAAGAATTGATTGTAATTGAATGATTTCGAAAAACTGTGTGAACTGTTACTACTTTATTAGATGGTTATCCACTCCTATTGAATATTTCATGAATATATGTGCGCACTCTTAAATTTGAAAGTTACGGAAGTGAACCCTTTTTGAAGAATATGTAGAGGATACAGACAGCTGACTCTACAGCCTTTAGATTTATTTCAAACGAACGCAAGAAAGAAAAGAATCAAACAAATTACTTCATGCACCACCACCTGAGTTAATCATACATGTGGTGGGTATCCAAAATACCTTTTTTCTGGTTACAGAAATAGCGCATACAAATTATTTCAGTAGCTGCTAAAAAGGCAGTGCAGTGGCACTCTAGGCACACATAATTTTAATTAAATAATTATATCCCTCAACAGAAATTACATTTGTCCCTGTGATGCTTTCTTCTATACGGTAACTTCTAAACTTTAGAGTTTGCCTCCACGTATCGCTATAGCACAGTTGGTCGAAATCACTCACTCAACCACACATTCAACGTTCGAGCTGTCTTGTACAACACATTCAAGTGTTGTTGTAAATTCAAAGTTAGAAGAAATATATTATTCTACATAAAAAATTCAAACCAATTTCACTGCAAACATACATGCACTATGAAACCTTAAAGAGAGTTTAGTGCATATATCTCACCAGCGAAAATTTCATATATCCAATGGAGCCATACCATCAATTTATGGAATTTGAATGGAATAATTTGTACATATGTATGCGTACGAAACTTGTACGTAATTGCCGAAGAACCTAAGCAAAATAATTCCCTGGGTATACGTACAAAATTATGTAAAGTAGAAACAGACTAGATCGTTAGTTAAATAGTTAAAGAAACCTATTATTAAATATTTTGTTGGCTTAAGCATCATGCTTTGATTTTTGTCAATTTTTTTTTTTTTATCTATGCGTAATACCGCAATAGACACAAATCAGTTCTTTTTGTCCACTTAGACTTCGCTTGTGTGAGTTATGGCTTTTAAGCCCCAAAAACAGGCCAGAGACGTTCAGGTGGAAAGTAAAGCAAGAGGAGATATTTAGAAATTCTCATTTCAATGAATATAAAAATGTTGACGGACAAACCCGAACATTATTTTACTACACTTAGTTTCTTGCTGGGTGCGATTTTTACGACAAAAAACCCTCCCATAGAACGGGTTCAAGTTAAGCGCATTTAAGTTACCAAGTAGCTGAATTTTCCCAAATTTTAATTTTATGTAGAAATTCACTTGTCGTTATATTCGGGTTTATTTCAAGATAGGACATTGAAAATCTTGGACCAATGGACGTCCATGAGTGCAAGGTTTTGGCCATACTTTTTAAGATATTTCGATGATATATAGTACAAAGATGTTTCTTGGCCGAAAGGCGTTCACTAGTGAAAATGATTTTCCGATCCCATTCCACATTAAAAAATACAACTTTTTATGACGAAATTGGGCAATTTTCAGTATTGTTTAATAAAACACTAACTGTACCAAATTTAAACCCGCAATCGAACCATTTTTTCGTTCCACACCCCATATAAGGTTTTATTATAAAGGAAGTCATTCCCGGCGCAGTCTTAATAGCGACCTGCATGCAGGAATTATGTACTATGAATAAAACGAAGTTATCATTATTACGTTACGTACTTAATACCTTTTTAGAGGTGGGGAAATATTCTTAAAACCAAATAGGTTCTTTTCGTAACTTTGAAACTACCACTCACGTAAGTCGCAGTCAAACACGACACAAGATATTAGCGAAACAGTATAAAAAATTGAAAAAAATCAAAGCATCTCCCTTATAACATACTTCCCCTGTTTTTGTTATGTACAGAAGTATAAAATAATCGAACCTGAAGGTTCAACAAAAGGTATACACTCCGCTTGGTTGTAGGTTTTAACAAAGGATAGCGTGACGGTCTCAGTGGATGCAGTAGTTTATTATCGCGTATCAAATGCGACAGTTTCTATAGCGAACGTGGAGAACGCTCATCATTCGACCAGACTATTGGCACAGACTACTCTACGAAACACAATGGGAACTCGGCATTTGCATGAAATATTAAGCGAACGTGTCTCCATATCTGGCTCAATGCAGGTAAGAACAACATACACTAGTAGTACCAGATAACGGAAAACATACAGCAAACTGCATGCAGCCATTCCTATTCTTCTATCCATACATAGTGTATAGTACAAATCGATTTATTCAAAGTACCGTAGCTAACTAAAAGGAAACTTTTTTAAACAAAGAAATATTCAAGATGGCTTGTGATGAAGGCGGAAGAAGAATCATAGACAATCCCACAATCCTTTCCAAACATATTGTTCGTTTGTATAATAGTGGGGATGTACTATGTTTCATTTTTCTTATGCAACTATCAGAAGCAGGCTTCAGAGACTACACAAAGTATATAAATTCTTAGTAAACATCCGAATCCATCTCACAATTTGTCTGTTCAGAAAATATTTAGAAATAATGTCAAAGTGTCGAAGAAACGATTCAGTGTTCAAATCTGATTCGATACAATAATGCCCTCGCGTATGTATTTTTTGATTTAAGCTGAAATTTGTTGCCCAGTTTTATGCGAATAAATATGAAGGATATCCTAGATTTGGCTTAACCAAATATAGATACTGTTCTTGTTTGCTTTGTGATAATAATTTTTCTTTTATGTCCTCTTCTTGTTTAACATAATATGGAAATGCATTTAAACACACAATATTTAATTTGATCTAGCTACAATTGGATGAAGCAACGGATGCCTGGGGTATTAAAGTAGAACGTGTCGAAATGTGAGCTCATAAAAATTAATAATTATGCTTGTATATAAGTGCATCTTATGTTCTATATTTTCACAAAAGACTTTAAAGGCCGTAGAAAGTTTCTAATGAACTTTTTTTTTATATATAATATATTGTCCAACATCTACTACGTAGCAAAGACGTACGTTTACCCGTGCAATTGCAACGTGCCATGGCTGCAGAAGCTGAGGCCGCACGTGAGGCCCGAGCCAAAGTTATAGCAGCCGAAGGTGAACAGAAAGCTTCACGTGCTTTACGTGAAGCATCAGAGGTTATTGGTGATTCACCCGCCGCTTTACAATTAAGATATTTACAAGTTTGTAACGCTCCATTTAAAACACAAATTCACTTTGTTTATATTCATACTTCTTACTCCTATTTAATGTTAATTTAGACTTTGAGCGCCATATCAGCTGAGAAAAATTCTACAATCGTTTTTCCCTTGCCCATTGATCTTATTACGTACTTTTTAAGAACCAACGATGCTCAAACACAGAGAAACGCTAAAGCAGCAGCTGCGGCTATACGTGAGCGGCAGGAAGAACAGGATAAACAGGAACAGCAAAGAGAACAATTGAAAAAGCAACAACATGAACAGATCAAATTAAAACAACAACAATTACAACAACAACAATCATCTGCTGGCTTATATGACGACGCCAAAACTGAATCAATTAGTGCAACAGCAATGGGTCAACATCAACAACAATCCACCGCTATGTAAGAGAATGGCATTCGTTAAATATACCAAACTTTTGCCATAGAATTCAGATAAATATTATAATATATTACAAAAAGTAAAATTCAGTTAAATTCAGAACATTAACTACAATACTTTATCTCAAAGGAGATTAGTTACCAAATAAGAAAGCACCCATAAAACGAATCGTAGTGCCACCCTTTCCTTTTACATGCCTAGTGATATATATTGCATGGATCACATAATATAATTCATACATAAGTACACGTAGTATAAATTCATTACTAATTTGCCATTATTATAAGAATGTTAAAATATGTGTGTTTCTGCTCATATCCGTGAATACAATGTGTGATTTATTAAATTGTAAAATACAATATTTTTCTTGAATTGAAATTGCGATTTGTAGCTGGAGCACAAAATTACATGGACAGACTGACGGACATGGTTAAATCAATTTAGATTTTGATTCTGAATTGATCGGTATAATTGAAGGTGGGTGTGGCATTTATTGTTTAGGAGTTGCAAACGCCCACACAAACTTAATATAACCTCACACAATAATTCGAAATTGTTACTCTGTGTAATAAACAAGATGTGAAAGTTAATATTTTCGATTGTATTTAACGTATATAATCAGAGTGCTAAACATTTTTACCTTGACAACACAAATCTCTACTCTGCCAGTAGAACCAAATAAAAAGTCCAATCTCAAACAATGTGGAACCACCAGACGTTGTTTTTTTCCGATTCAAGTCACCAATAAAGACTGCTTAATACAGACAATTGAAATTTCAGAATCGCAAATTTTTCGCTGTCTTTCCTCCTTGTATGTTAAATATTGTTATATATATTTAATTCTTTTTATTAATTTGAGTGAAATGTATTTTCACCTAATTTTTTATGTGTTTACAAACAATGCATTGTATACATATATAATTTAAATGTACGTACTAATACTAAGGTATTCAAATCCAGATTATTTACACGAAATCACTTGAGTTAAGAAAACAGTACGTTTTTTTGTTTTTTTCTTTTTTTTTTTTTTTTTGTGAAATTATGTCGATAATTAGATACAAAAGTCTGTGTAAAGAAATAATTCTTTTGGAATAATGGATCCCTTATATAGATATACGAAATGAAATTTTAAGTTGTATAAAATGTACAGTGACAGATGATTCTACGAAAAAAATACATAAAAATAATTTTTTGAAATAATTGCTTCACTACAAATAAATGGTGTGCACTTTAGTACTATGGGCACACATTTTTTTACCTTACAAGGACACCAACTAGTGACAAAAACAAATTTTGAATAATTTGCATAAGGTTGGGTACAAAGTCAGGCTCAATGTGTAGCAATTGTGAAAAATTGAATGATTTGAATTTCTTCTAAACGATGTTGAAATGAAATGAAGTTTAACCACTTCTTGAAAGGTATACAATAATGTGCAATGTGCAGATCATATTCCAAGATAAATGAAGTTGTCTTTAAAAGAAACTCAAGTGGAAATCACTTGATTGCAATTTTTGGTCTAAGAATTCTACAAGTTTTACAGGGATGGTAGTGTAATGCCTTTACCAGAAAAATGGCAAAAGTGTCGTTTAGAAAAGTACTTTCTTTTTGACTATTAAATATGGTGCAGGCCTCAGACGGGAGGCATCACTGCGTGTTGTGTCTTTCACACTTCACTTTTCACTTTTCACTTTTCAATAATTAATTACATAAAAAAAAAAGAGAAACTTGAAAATAAAATTAATTAAATACATACCTATTCCAATGTTTGTGTATAAGTATTGTATGTACGAAATGAGATGTTGGTTGGTTAAACTAAAAGCTTAGATTACGTTACGCTTAAGTGTAAATTCTAATCTTGTACCTCTCGATAGGGCACCTCCGACGTTACAGAATATGATTCGAAGTAGTGATTGAGAAATTCAAATGTTGGCCGCTTCTCCGGCACAGCATCCCAACATTGCAATAACAAGTGATAGATGTTATCGGGAAAGTAGTGATTTGTCGGTTTTGGCATACGGAAGCCACGTTCAATATTTTCAATAACTTCTCGGCTATGCATGCCCGGATAAGGCACTTGTCCATATGTGAAAAGTTCCATGAGTAAAATGCCATACGACCACACATCTGACTTTATTGAGAATTTTCCATATATTATTGCTTCGGGTGCCGTCCATTTTACTGGAAATCGTGATCCCTGTTTGGGACAATATTCATCATCCGCTATAACTCGCGCCAAACCAAAATCACATATTTTCGCCACATTGTTTTCTCCAATTAATACATTGCGTGCAGCCAAATCACGATGTATAAGTTGTTTCGATTCGAGGTATTCCATACCCGAGGCAACTTGTGTAGCAATATAAATGAGATCTTCGAAATGTAAGTAACGACCATCTCCCTCCCGCAAATAATCTAATAAGCTGCCTTTGGACATGTACTCCTGAACGATGTAAATGGGTTCCTCCTGAAAATTTAGCCAAAGAATGAAACGAAAGATTTTATTATGTGAACATGAAACGCAATGAGATCATTTTAATAAATTATATTGATGCCCCAAATATTGAGATATCGAACTGAAATTTGATACACTCTGTGGCTCTTGACCAATTTAAGTAGCGCTTTAAGTGCAATAACCAGGAGTCTCAATAAAAAATTTCAACTCAATATCTTAAACTTTGCCACCACGAAAACACCAACAACAACAGACAGACTCATAGACGTGTTTTGTAGAGTCTGTTATGCCTCCTTCTGGGTGTTGCAAACGCAATGACAAAAAACTACCAACTCTTTAGCGTTTTACCTGTGAACAAACCGCATACAGAGCTACCAAACGATTATGACGAAACTTTTTCATAATAGCAGCCTCTTGTAAAAATGCCTGTGTCGACATGGTACCTTCACGTAGTGTTTTAACAGCTACATCAATATTATTGCGCCATTTGCCATAGTAAACCTCACCGAAGTTGCCACGTCCCAATTTCCGAATCAACTGTATTTCCGAACGAGGTATTTCATACTTGTCTCTTAGTTCTGGACCCAAATCCCACATCTGCGGTTGAGGCTTAGGGCATGGTCTCGACAATATATGACACAGACCCAGAGCATTTTCTAGAAAATAAAAACTTTTTTTTTATCAAATAACAAAATACAATATTATTGAAAGGTGCTTACTGCTGTACGCCATAACCAGAGCCTGGAGAGATGGGAACGTTTGATTAGTTGCAATATAAAAACCACCATTATCCAACGGCTTTATACGGTAATGTTTCACATGATAGCCACGACCATCTTCCCAATCTTTTAACGACAATGAGTAACCATTTGGATTGTGTTCAGACGGTCTAACTAAAAATGTGCCGCGAGGATTTTCTTCAGCTAACAGCAGCTTATCAGCCTCTTTCCGTAAAACATTCTCAAAGAACCAACTGGTGAAATGTATTGTTAAGCAATTTTTAAATATCCTATTGGATGGAAAAGAAGAGACACCTAGACCTGTACTTACTCTTCACTGTTCACGCTACGCTCCTCAGCTACAAAATTTAACGGTATTAAACCTTCTTGTCGCGAACTCAAATTAACTACGCGCCACCAATCCGATTCAGTGTCGTCAATAACTTCCATTCGATCACCTTTCATGAAGCTTAAGTCTGATTCATCGCGAGATTTGTAATCGTATAAAGCCACTACAACACGCCGCTTAGATAAGCCCGCACCTCCACCGACACCTCCACTCACGCTTTGCACAGTAGCTGTAAAAATATAGTAGACCCATTATTTACGTACTCTTTACAATGCTACAAATTGAATCTGTGACTAAAAATCTAATTCAATCTATTCAAATGCTTTAATGAGCCCTAACTTTAATTATGTATATATGTATAATATTTTTACTTACAAGGCGTTGTTCTTGGTCGTATAATATCTACGCCGCTCTTTGCACCAAGCTTTACGGGGCCACGATTCGGATCGGGAGTATATCGAGAATCCAAAGAGCCACCGCTATTATGCTTTTGTCCACTGTTATTGAGGTGTGTCTGAGCGAAGGTGTAATCCGATTTTTTATAACCCGTAGGGTAAGAGAGTGCAAGTTCCTGATCCTGGCGTTTACTGCAACATTTGTTTCCCATTGTTTTTTTGGCATAAGAAGATTGCAGAAGATCGTTCAATTATTTGTTCTTATCTTTGTTTTTTTTTTTTTTGGTATAAAAAATAAATTTGAATGCTTCTTTTGGTTTGCGCTTAACTAACTGTTATTATTTAGAATGATTGGGAGGAAACCATCTTTGAAATGTCCAAAATAAACGATATTTTTAAAATTGTGTAGAGATCACTGATAGCACCGATTTGCTTTTGTTCGGTAAAAAAGGTTTATTTTGAATTTTGTAAAAAAAAAACGGCTCTTAATGAAAATACTTTACAATAGAATTAAAAGAATATATCAGTCAAGTGTTTTACTTATTGTTTGTGATTATAATTGTTGGTTTTAGTAGTGTTTACAGAAAAAGCTGGCACTTGTTTTTGTCTTTTGTAATATTAAATTTTCATAACGAGCAATGTTAACACATTGATTTTAATTAATTTTGTTTAAAAACATGTTGAAGCAGTTTAATGATCGATATTTTGAGGTGGCTCTCTCATTTTGGGCATTCGAATCCTGGTTCTAGTTTTCAAGTGTGAATTCTATTTGATAGATAAATATTCGAACACATACATAAGAACAACTTCATTCTCCTTTTTACAATTTTATTAAAAATGCTTTGACAAGTAAGTGTTGCTGCTAAAGTAGTTCTGGTTGTTATTGTTGCGATCGTAAATAAAGTTGCAATGATCCAATAAGGATTACTATACATTTGAACACTTTCCCAAGCGTGAATGGAACAATATTCAGACTTCGTCAATAATCCTCATTTTATAGCTGTTTAATATTTATGTCATAAATATGGGGTACAAAATATTTTGAAAATCTGTAAGAACAAAACAATTAATAAATAAACTAATTTGATGAACAATTGTAAAAATCAATGACAAAGCTTCACAACTTCACAAAACATATACAAGTCACCATTTAAAGTGGGTAAAAGCGATCAAGAGCGACGCCCACACAATTAAGCTCTTAAATTTAAATTATAATATTTATGAATTTATAAAAACTAAATTGAAACTTTGTATACATATTTATAAGTAGACCTTCCATCGATCTACTAAAATTAGACGCATTCGGAAAACAGATACGCACACATTTTCCGGTACCACTTTATTCCGATACGTACTTATAGTCGTTAAAAAGAGTCCAATGTTGTATATAGAATATGTCCATAGTTTATATATGAATTTGGACAATATCCAAAATTTGCCATAAGCCAAAAATACACTTTTCCATTAATTTTCTTCCATTTTTTTGCACCACATATCCTTCGTTCATTGTTAATGTAATGTAATGTTTTTACATCAACGGTAACATTCTCTTTATAGCGTGAGTGAAATATATAATACACAGTAGAGGCCATCTAGAATTATGGAAACCCCGCTTTTATTAAAAAAAATATATATATCAAACAAAAAACTATTGTAGCAAAGGTGTCTACCCCAAACGCACACACAAATATTATAATTTATACATGAAGAACTTTTTATTTTCACACACAAATTTAACTTTATATCTTAAAAATAATTTCAGTGCCCTAAATTTATTTCACATTTTATTTCGATTGTACAAAATTTATTGGAAATAACTTAATTTTTCACTTATTTTACCATCATTCGCGGTAAGCTTCTTTTGATTCACACCTCTATTCAGTTTTTATCATTTTTCATAATATGAAGTTACAAACATTTTAAAAAAACACAGAAAACTTACATTTTGCTTTTATAAAAATTACGTGGTGCATTTTCCTTCGATTTTCTTTTATATATTTATATTTTAAATAAAACCAGGAACAAAAATTCACATTCACGACGAACCGGACCAGACTAAGCTAACATTAAATATTAGTGTTGCTAAATACAAATAAAAATTATACATTATACAAAGCAACGCTGCAACGCTTTCTGGCTGAAACATAATATGTTGAAAACGGATTCTGTGCTTGTACAAAATATCAGCACATTAAAATGCAACCGCCAGACAAACACTAAATCGACTCAATAATCAATGCTGATTAGGAATATATACACTTTGTGAGATTTGAGATTTTTTTATTTCTTCTCGTTCATGTAAATATATGTAGTACCACAAGACTGCTGCAAGAATGCAAGGCGTCATATTATTTTAGAGCAAAAACGCAAAGCAATACATGTGTAATTGCATTAACGCACAACACAAATACAAATGTCCTGGCGTAGATGATAGTCGCTCTATTAAAGTATTTCCCTCACATTTCGATTACAAAATTTTAAGTGTTGCGATGTATGTTTGTTCTTGTTTGTTTTAATATAACATTTATCAAAAGCGAAACAAAATCCACTTTACAATACTGATAAACATTTTTCTGCAGCCAACTTCACCGTTAGCATACAACTTGATGTAAAATTTACTTTCTCAAACAATATAGTTTTGCATTTTTAGTCAATAGTTTTCGGAATTGAAGGAGCACTTTTCACTGATATTCAGAAGAACCAGAACAATAATTACGCAGATTGAAAAATTATTAATTAAATGAATTAAGTTATCCATTATCAAAATTTTTCATAGAGTGAAGAAAATTAATTGAGTTTCGAGTGCGAATAAACTATAATATGCAGTCTCACAGTAAAAAGAGAGTTTGTTATTATTACGATAGTAAGTTGTTTTTAATTATAGTTATAAAATAGTTTCATATTTAAAAGAAGTGAATAAAAAAATATTTTTTTAATTTTTTCAATTTTAAGTTGAGTATCGACCATTTAAGTACTTTAGTTAACAGCCGTATGAAACATTTTGAAACAATGCGGTTGTTCACATAAGTGCCTTGTAATATGTGCCGAGAAACACTCGCTATATACACAAAATTTTTCTGTTCATAAAAAAAAAAAAAACAATTTGTAGTACAAGTATTCTGGACGTAATCACTATAAGAGTAAAAAATATGTACTAAATTTCAAGTAATTGCGGATGCGGATGCACAAAAATGGCTCGACCAATTGTTTAAAATTGGTCATATTTTCAAAAGACGATGATTATAGGTTACAAAATCAAAAGATAATATTTTTACTTTTCTCTTGATGTATTATGTGGTTTATTTGTCTAATTATTATTTTTAAAATATGAATTTCATTTTTAGGTGATATTGGCAACTACTATTATGGCCAGGGACATCCAATGAAACCCCACCGGATACGTATGACACATAATCTACTCTTAAATTATGGTCTTTACAGGAAAATGGAAATTTATGTAAAGAAAATTTATAACTTCTATAGATATAAATATTGTACCCACCACCTCCAAATCGGGGTTATACACACTTTGACAAATGTTTTCTAAGCAGGAAGTTGGGAATCTTTTAATCAATTTGGACCATTTTGTACTAAAAATTTCACTAAAATTCCACCTCCAATTTATAAACGTTATTGTTAGTTATAAATTTTGTTGCAATGCTCTGAGGTGATGGGTATCCAGGTGATCTTCTAAAGACAATTATAACTTTTTTATATACATTTTTTAGCGCCCTCACAAAGCTACTGCTGACGAAATGACCAAATTCCATTCAGATGAATATGTACGATTCTTACGTTCAATAAGGCCGGACAATATGACCGAATACAACAAACAAATGCAACGTTTCAATGTCGGAGAAGATTGTCCCGTTTTTGATGGCCTTTACGAGTTTTGTCAACTGTCGGCTGGTGGTTCAGTTGCAGCTGCTGTCAAACTTAATAAACAAGCGTCGGAAATTTGTATTAATTGGGGTGGTGGCCTGCACCATGCAAAGAAGTCTGAGGCTTCTGGGTTCTGCTACGTGAATGACATAGTATTGGGCATTTTGGAATTATTAAAATACCATCAGCGTGTTTTGTATATTGACATCGATGTACACCATGGTGATGGTGTGGAAGAGGCCTTTTACACCACAGATCGCGTTATGACTGTCAGTTTTCACAAGTACGGTGAGTACTTTCCAGGTACAGGTGATTTACGCGACATTGGTGCTGGCAAAGGGAAATATTATGCTGTAAATATACCGCTACGGGATGGCATGGACGATGAGGCGTATGAATCGATATTTGAACCGATAATTGCTAAAGTAATGGAATCATTTCAACCAGCTGCTGTGGTTCTGCAATGTGGCGCTGATTCACTGACAGGTGATCGCCTAGGATGCTTCAATTTGACCGTTAAGGGTCATGGTCGCTGTGTGGAATTTGTTAAGAAATATAATTTGCCATTTTTAATGGTCGGTGGCGGTGGTTATACCATACGAAATGTGTCACGCTGTTGGACATATGAGACTTCAGTTGCTTTGGGAGTTGAAATAGCTAACGAACTACCCTATAACGATTATTTCGAATACTTTGGCCCTGATTTCAAATTACACATTAGTCCTAGTAATATGACAAACCAAAACACTGCAGAATATCTGGAGAAAATACGTAATAGGTGAGTTTAATATACATTAGGGTGGTTCTTACTTTATCCGAAAACTTGTCTTATACGAAAAGCTTCCCACCCTTCATTTTTTTATAAATTACAAGAAACAAAGTGCGCAAAATTTTAGCTCTGAAGTTGAATAGAAACGCAATCAAGACCGTTTCATGAGGCAAACAATATTTGTGTAAATTAACTTTCTTTGTCTGCTTCTTGTCTGCACCGCCACTCTCTGAAATTATAAAAAAACAAAAATTATTTAAACCTTAGACAAAACTTATATAAGCTTAAAATAATTATAGAATTAAAAAATTACAGACTCTTTGAAAACTTGCGTATGTTGCCACATGCTCCCGGTGTTCAAATTCAAACTATACCCGAAGATGCTGTCAATGATGAATCAGAAGACGAGGATAAAATCGACAAAGACGAGAGATTACCACAGTGTGATAAGGATAAACGAATCGTGCCTGATAATGAATTCTCTGATTCTGAAGATGATGGCGAAGGTGGTAGGCGTGAAAACCGCACATTTAAGGGTCAACGTAAACGTCCCCGCTTAGAAAAAGAAGCTAAGCCCCAAACGACTGAAACAAATGCTGAAGTTAAAGATGAAAAAGACAAAAGTATGTTGTTTTGTAAATTATAAATATTATATAATTTTAATATATTTTGGCTTATTATGACTTTTAGTGGACACAAATGAGACGGAGGAATGTGGAAAAAGTGATGAGACCAAGAAAGAGAACAACATATGACATGGTAGCCGCAATTGGTTATAGAAACCAATTAAACGTGCGGTGAAATCGAAAATATTTTAGCGATCACTTAACAGATATATTTTCCAAAAATACTCATATTAAGATGTCAAGCGTCATATAACACGTACACTCCACCACCGAACTAATTTTTAGAAAAGCATTCAATTATCAATTCAATAATAATTCTGGCTTAGAGATCGCAAGGATTCATTTTTGTCGAAACGGAATTGGAATAAAATTAGTACATTTTCGATTTTATAATACACTAACGTTTCCCAACATAAATTCATAATATTTTGAATCAACGAATGTCAATGGTATGTAATATTTTAAAAGTTACGCTCATAGAACTCTAAACTTTTTATGTAATTTCTCCTCCCTAATGCGAATCGAAAAAATGAAAATCGCTTTTTATACCCTGAACCACACGTGGCTAAGGGTACGTCAAGTTTATGCGAATGTTTCTAACTCCTAAACGATAAATGCCACACCCGCCTTCAATTGTATCGATCCAATCAAAATCAAAATCTGAATCGATTTAACCATGTCTGTCTGTACGCACGCTACACGTTGCATTTTTTAAGATATTTCGATGAAATTTAGTACAAAAACGTGTCTGAGACGTGCTCACGAAATAAGCCATATGGTAGTGCCTCGAATATACAGATTTGGGGAGTTAAGTGGTGTGGGATACTAAATGGTCAGGTTTGACCGACTATAACATTATTTATTTTAATTAGATTAAGTAAAATCATTTTTCGTTCCTTTCGATTTATTTACAATTTAAAACAATATGAAACGTAAACAGGAAGTTCGCAAAATGATTAACTTATTATTTAAACATGACATCTGAAACCCAATAAAAACAATTTTAAAATTAAATTATTAAAATTAAAAAACCATCCGAGCAGGATGCAAGTCTAGTTACGCAATATATTTATACCAAATGTCCCCATAAAATACATCGGTTGATAAAATTAAATGCAAACTATAATACAAAACTTAAAAAGCAAGAATATGAAAAAGATGACATTTTCATTTTAAACATTTTTAGATATATTGTCCATCTTCTTGCGTATACAAGTCAAAATTTCAGTAAAAATTTGCTTTCCTGAATAAATATAAATTAATTTTAATAAAATATAAATATATTAATTTTTACCAAAAAAAAAAGAAAACAATCCAAAAATACTTTCTTAATGACTAATCATACGAATATTTCACTAATACAGATATAAATACTAGACCCCAAAGAGCACAGAGCAGACCTCTCTCTCAAGAGTTACCCTTCTATGTTATGGTCGCACTTACACAGTTAAGAGTCTGTTATGAATTTTGCGAAAACGATGATAATTCACGAGCAATATAACTATTTTTCTATCAAATTAAAAAAAAAAATATGTACCAAAAACTTCTTTTGGTGTTTTCGCAATGGAGTGGACTACCATAAATCAATTCCCAATTTGGAAATCCAACATAAATGTGTAGACTCAAAAAATTAGTGTAAAATTTAGCACGATATCTCGATTTACACGGACACACGGATGGACAAATGGATTAAATTGAATTTTCCATTGATGATGATCAAGAATATATGGGGATGTGGCTCGCCTCCTTCTGTTTTTTGAACAATACGACGTACATACGTTTTGTTTATTATATATAAATATATAAAGTCTTTGTTAATATTCTGGCAAAATTTTATTTTTGTCATTGCTATCGTTTGTCTTGAAATCTACGTGTTACCGCGGTATCTTACTTTCGTACTACCCAGATATAAAAGAATAATTTCTAGCAAAATTTACATGCCTTGTAGTTCAGGTTTAATATGAAACCAACTTTCAAGCATGGACAGACGGACGCAAGAGAAGAATCCAGTTAAAACTCGAGAGGGGTGGAGTGCTCACCCTTTTCTGTTTGAACAAAACAAAAGTTGTACGGCGAACGCCATAACATTAGTGTTCAACTATTGTCACTACAGCTAATCCTTAATATAGAACAGTTTTACATGTTTTGATTTTCTATGCATTTTCCTTGTTACTAATACTACTGCTGCTGCCTTTAAAATATCCATTTGCTTGAGTTTCTTTTTTTGTTTGCAGCGTATCATCGTCTTCAGTTTGGGCCCAAGACACTTGTCGTTTCACTGATTCCTTACTTTGCATTTTTTCAAC
Source organism: Crataerina pallida (assembly GCA_949710015.1). Lineage (NCBI taxonomy): Eukaryota > Metazoa > Arthropoda > Insecta > Diptera > Hippoboscidae > Crataerina > Crataerina pallida. The sequence continues at coordinate 30,321,863 of OX453292.1, forward strand.
ATTATAGATTGGCACTTGGACGTGTTGCTGTAATTTTTGAAAAGAGTACCATAAAATACTATTTTTTATTTCTGTTAAAACATGGGAATGAAACTTAAATACTTTCTGATTATAATATCGAGCACCATCCAGTTCAATTATATGAAAATGATTGCTTAGGTTAAATCTTGGGTCGGTTTGCAAAACGGAATTTAAAAAAGAAACAAGACATGCAAATATATTGATTAGATATAAGCGTACCGTAGATTGATTTATAGCCATTGTTATAGGTTCGTCACCGCAATCCCCACTCGGGGATTTATTATTTTTAATAATTCCTGTTTCCCCTAAAGCTTCTATGAAAACGTATTTCATTAGGACAAGTATAGGGTAGTAAAATATTAGAAGAAACTACAAAAGTATTAAATTTTAAGCAGCGTACCTGTTTGTAAACCTGTACTTTCGAAAACATCACACGTTGTGCATTTTTGTTCAACTTTATCATCGCAACATGTATCTTCATTTAACTCATTATCTTTATTATTCGCTTGAATCAAAATTGCTGCCGTTTCTCTTGCGTCTTCGTTTTCCACTTCGTTTTCGTCTTCCTCCTCAATAGAGCCGTTCTTTGACGCTTTCACACCATCATCCCTTATTTTATGTTGACTGTTTTCACGTTTCATGATACTGCCATTCCTCAAAATGCCCACCAAAGGTCCATCGCTAATAGGTTTCTCTTCCGCAGACAGCTAAAGATACATACAAGCAAACTAATGCATATCTTCGACAATATTCAAATCATATACCGCTTTATAAGCATACGGCTGACCAGCTACCACTTGAGGGAATTCCTGTAATTTCGTAGCCTGCTCCTTGGACCATATGATCCCCTCATCAGTTTCCCGTTCTATACGTTTCTTATACGACAAATGACTGCGATAGACTTCAACCAAACAGCATATAATAATAACAACAAATATAACAGTCAATGTTATAAAAACCACTTGTGTGGAATCCTCCTTAGTTGATTCATCGTACATGTACTTAGCAATGTACAGAACTCGTTGTGGTGGCTCTTCCACCCAATTCTCCGCACTCTATTGTTTATGATGTTTATAAACAATTCATTCATAATGTACTTAAATAAATTTGAAATTCTTATACCAGACTTATATTAATCATGGGTTCCTGAGATGGTTGCTCGGTTATATCAAACTTGGCCACACAGGGAGCACTGCGTACACCTTGAGGATTAATTACGGTTATATTATCAGCACCTGATTTTGTAAATAGCATATACTCCTCCAAAGGCTTCATGATGTGATTATTAACTTGCACATAAATATCTATAACGGCGCGGAAAATTTCAAACTCAGATCATATGTAAATTGTATTAATTGATTCATTTACTCACTCGATAAGCAACCGCTATAGCTTTTGAATATGGCAAAACGGGTATCTGTTGTATTAATGCCTCCAATTTGAATACGATTGACACCGATGCTGGAGGATGATAACGTTCTAGTCGCAATTGATGTCATTGATACAGATTCACGATCAATATAAAGATTGACATTCGTCATATTGCGCGCATAATAAATTGAATGGCGTGCATTATTAAGGAAATTCCTTTCAATGAACGCACCAACAGTCAATCCTTCGCGATTTTCTTCAAACAATAAATAACCTTCCGGAGTTATAGCCACCATCAAATAATAGTTACGCTCAGCCACAGTTTCAATCAGCATCATAACACGATTAGTCCTATGCAAATCCATTGACGAGAAGGCCACTTGAAGGCGCACATAGTCTACTTTGTCTGTTAATTCGAATTTACGTTGCAATGTGGATTCGCCACTGAAATCGGCACCTTTCTCTTCCATGCAAAATTCGCCCATAAAACTGGTGTGTTCGCAATCACACGTTGATTCCTGTTTAGCGAAATTTTCACGACAAAAGCCATTATTTTTGCATGGTTCTGCGTCACACTTTATTTGACAATGAGATAAAACTCCGTCAGTAGCTGTAAACAAGATCAATAATTGAGAAAGAGGCAAGAAAAAAGACTAAATTTTCGTCCCCTATTCACAAATAGTTTGTACCTTAATACGCCGTCGGAGAAGTTGTCGGAGAGTACTTTGCGAAACATACCGGAGAATAAAGTCATTTTAATACAGAATCCTGATCATTAAAGTCGCAAGTTAAGTCGACCCCCTTGTGATTTGCCATTTACTCAATTTTCACTTACTTGGCGCTATATTCCTTTCGTTGATTACTGCCAAATCGATTAAGTTTGTACCAATTTTCAAACCGCGAACGCAACCAATATAACCGTCCAATGATGGGGAAGCAGGATTTGGCCTCAATAAATTTATTGGATCGTAACCCCCAACATTAAATTGAAAGTATTCTGTGGGTGGTGCTGGTGGTCGATGTGGTGATAATACTTCTAATTCATATAAAAGTAAAAAAACTAAGTTTGTCTTGAGCCAAATCTTAAACATTAACATTATCACCTTTCTCTGGATTAACCCATGGCTTGTTTGAATACTCATCCAAAAGGAGAATGCCTCGCTCCAGCGAAACCAATTGTTCATTGACATGCATATACGTCACCTGCTCTTCCCGGACAATTGCCACTTGTATACTTTTCAAGGTTGCAACACTATTCTCAACTATCGTTAAATTAACAATTTCGTCGCCGTAATTATATAGAAAGACAATTTCTCGATTATCTTGTATGAACAAATGGACGAAATTATTAAAGTGATCATTTGCATAAAATATTAAAGAGTTGGTGACATAAGTGCGCAAATTAATTAGTACGTCCTTGTAGAGTATATCCTTAAGCGTATTAAGTTCATCTTTCAATAATTGTTGTAAAATTGATGGTTGAGCGGCAGCGGTAGCACTTAAATAATTCCGCATTAAAAAAGACCGCCGATTAATGAAAGTTAAGGCTTTTTCATTGATGTCTTTGCGAGACGAGAAAATAAAAAACGAAAGAAAGTGGATTGTGAAAGGAAATATTTGTTTATGAGTTTGCGGTTTATATATACAATACTTACTGGTTTCACAAAATTCTCCCAAGTGTGCCCACGTATTATTGCACAGGCATTTAAATGAACTCCACAACTCCTTGCATACACCGCCATTCTTACACGGATTGGGCACGCACGACGGTTTACAATCTTTAATAATTTCCGATAAATGTACAGACATATAGCTATATATATCCAAAATTTCCCCGTTAACCACCAAACCACGAAAACATCCAATTAAGCCAGCTTTTACAGACAACTTCTTTAGAAGATCTCTATACAATGTGTGTAAAAAATGTGAAAAAATACCTGAATGAATGATTTGAAAAAGTGTAAAGAAAGTTGATGGCGTACATCACTGCCTATATGTAATGTAAATGTACTCGTTTAAAAAGGACTTACGCTGTTGCTCCACCGATATACATGCTGCCTTCAAAGGGACCGAACTTTTCCTCTTGTAATAGATCAACCATTTGATAGTCAGTATTTATCATAAAACGTACATGATACTCATTGTAGTCTATCCATATTTTATGCCATTCGCCCCCATTCAACTTGCGATGTGAGTTAATTACCAATTCACGTGTCGTACCCGTGCTTAGTGTAAAATTAAATGTCAGTTGATAATCGCCAGTCAATGCTACCATAAATGACGGATGGTAAGGTCGTATCGGTGGTTGAAATAATAAAATGGCTTTTTCACCGGTAGTCCGAAATGAGAACGCTATGTCCCCCTTCCGCCATCCAGGAACTTCAATGTACGACTGCGAAGTAGTAAATGTGACCACATATTTTTGTGTATCTAAAGAAGAAAAGGCGTTATGGGATTATCCAAGACAAAAAATCTTTTTATATATAATTCGCTTGCAAACGTACTAGTTTCTACACATTCCAAGGGACCTAGTGTAATGCGACCTAGCGCCTCATCATCCAAGTCTTTTTGTTGCAGAAAGTACATGTGCGTTATGCCCAGACTTTGTGGTTCGCTGTAGTAACCCTCATCAGAGTACCATTTATTTTCCATTACATCGCAGTTGCATGATTGATTAGGATCCGCGCATGTTTTGTTCACTGAACATGGACAAGCACCTCTGTAAAAATGTATAGCCAAAGAATGTAATAATTGCGAAGTATGTGTTTCTTTTGTATAGTTATAATAAAAATGAACACCGAACTCCCAACTCACCTTTTCACATTACCCAAAAAATCGACTGTGTAATTTTTGGCGGATGACATAAACCAAGTAGCTGAATGCAATTCCAGTTGAGCTTTGTAACAATCATATTTAATATATTGTGTACAATATAAAGAATGTGAAATTAATTCTTGTAACATTTCCGGGGAGAACTCACGATAACGTATCGTAAAACTAAAATCTGTATAATGCGCAGACCGTACGTCTACCTGACTGGGTAAATTGTGTTCGACAATTGTTTTGGTAGCATTTTCCAAAGACTGGAAATCACACTTAACATGAGCTGGCGGAAATACGCCATTGCCATCAATATCTATTAGATAGACGTCCGACTTAGTGTAACCAAGTAAAGCTAACTCCTCACATGTTTTACGATATTTAGTAAAGTGACAATTTTTACCAATATAGCCAGTATGTTTGCAATCGCAGGTGACACGGTCATCTTTAACAAAACATTTGCCACCATGTTCACAGGTATTGGGTCGCTTACACGGATCTATATATTGGCAATTATCTAAGGCCACCTCTCCCACCACACGTTCTGTTTTCACCACATGTCGCGGCTCGATTAGTAAACCATTTATTTCTATATCACGTATGCAACCAATTAAACCGGAAGCGGCCGCCTTCAGACTACTACCAATAATCAATTTATCACCAATATTAAACGTTAAACCATACATCTGACTGCGATGGTGCTGATAGTCCACAATAAATTTAATTTCACCTTGTCTATAATCCAATTCAACTGCATGCCAAGACGTGGCACGATTAATTTTAACCACCGTTGATAAAGTAACATTATTCAGAATATCGGGTACCAAGTCAAAATGTAATTTATCCGAAGCTAAGCGTATCTGATAGCAGTAACAAGCCATATCCAATGAATATGTGCGATAATGTTAAGAAAAAATTAAAATGTTAATGAGAAAATATATATAAGAGATAGAGATAAAAATGAAGTTGGCTTACTTCCCAGAAACCATTTCCGGCTTTTGTGGTGACTTCGCTATATGCGAGTATGGCTGCTGAACGACTACTGCGGAAGTCGAATTTAATATTAAATTCTTCAGCATAATTGATTGGCCACCAAAGGTGCGATGTAGCAAAAGGATATGTTATGGGCATAACGTTTACTTCGTTTTCTTGAAATTCTGCACCCAACACACCTACAAACAAAACAAAATTATACGCATTTAGGGAGGCATTTGAAATACCGCGCCAAAAGTGTGTTTGCTACATTTCTTTAGCACCATTTATGTAATAAGGAGAAACTCTTCAAAAATGCACAAGTCGGTCTTACCGAATACAACACCTTTAAAAGTGTATAAAAAATTACATTTATTTTTGAGGAGTCTTCCTGGAATCCGTAAGGAGTAAGGTTCAAATTATCTTATCTTTTCCTTACCATGATAGTGAACTTTAGGATTACCACGTTGCAGCTCGTACAATATCGAAACATCATTATAATAAACATATTTTAGTGATCCCACAAAATTATTATGTGATGCTAAGCCTTTTTTCTTGTGTAAGTCCGGCCCTCCGCCAAAATAAATTTCCGGATCAAATAACAAATTTGCACTCGACGTTGGTGGTATTTCCAATATTTTCATTTGTTCATCTAATATGATTCGCACAGTGTGTTGCTCTTGGTATATAGTTAAATTGTGCCAATAACTGCGAGTTAATTCATCTATAAGAATGATTGACATGACATTGTCACCAAAATCCATTTCAACATAAATTGATTGATTTTTAATGGCCGCTGCAATGTACTGATGCTTAAAAGTTTCACCATTCGCATAGAACAAAGCCGAATCATCAAATTGTGTACGAAACATGATACTTATCCGTGTAGTTGATGCATGCACGCGATCTTTCCAATCATAAATACGATATGAGACATAACTGGCGCCACGTAGTGTCATTATTGTTGCAGCTATACAATGAAATGAAAATAAAGGGAAAGGGATGATTGAGTTGAAATTTTGCATATACATCGTTTTTATACCTTATTACAAAAATAAAGGAATGCGAGCTAAACTTTTCGAAAATCGCAGATTTCAGATTTGGGCTCATCCCTAATTTAGTTTGGCAAAATGAGTTAACAAACACACCCACAGCTTAAGAAAATTCAATCCCCTTTCTGCAATTATCCCACACACCATATGTATAATAAACTTTTTACAGATGTTAATATGTTTAAGATATATTTAAAATATTTGACCCTAACAAGGTCTTTAGAATAAGCACTCCTCCTTTATATTCAGAACGATTAACGTACACGCACACACAGTGCTTAAAAACTTCAATTAAGTTTTACTTGCGCTGCTCATCAAGTTTTTATAACAATAAAAATAAATATAAACAAAAATTAATTTAAATATTTTCTATGTGGAACAGAGTAATTTAAACTAATTAAATAATTTTTCGGACAATTGGTCGTGTCAGTACATATTAATATACAAGACGAATTTTTCCCACATTACTTGACCAATCTAAAAGATATATTCCGCCAAGGCTCTATAAAACATGGGCATTTGGATGAGGGAGTACCAGTAACAATAAGGTTTTCTTTCCCTCCATTTTATACAAATGGAAGTGGAAGGTCCCGCGCATAGGAGCGAACAAAACAAATACTATATAAAACATACCACGTGTTAGGAGATAATTCCGTTATTTTATTGAAAAGCTATTTTTTTTATGGAAACTTGAAATTTTATAAATTTTTTAAGAAAATTTCACATATTTTGAAATCAATAAAATTTTCAAACTTAACCAAAATAAAACTACCATTCGTTTAACCAATTATACCACATTTAACAACTTCAATAATTTTTTTAGTTTTGCCATTTTTCGTTCCATAATCTTGTAAACAGTCTAATACCCGGCGACCACAAGACACAATACCAAACGGTATTCGCTTACCGCTACGTAAAGGTAGTTCTTTAAAACTTATAGTGAAATTTAATAGACCTCGCGGAAAACCATCCAAATAAGATTTAGTGAATGATAAAACATTTGGACCAAAACTTGTTTCCATAAATTTCTCCTCATAATCGAATCCGGGTTCACTGAGAACATCACTTTCTATCATTAATTCACATTCCACCCATAAGCCGGGAAAAATTCGGATAATTTGCCATCTTTCATGGCAATGATAAACGCACATCTGGACAAATTGTAAAACTAATTCCGGACACACTTCGGTAAACAGTTGTATGCAGATTCTGCCCAAGGGCCGCAAATCCTTCACATACAAATCAATATAGATTTTTGGGCGGAGCAGTTTGTCCAGCATGGCTTCTTCGGAACTGTTTACCATTAGCTTGTATTTTTGTATCAATGCATAATGGACAGGTCGCTTCTTTGCTACCTTTCCCATACTTTTCGTTTTACTTATTATTTGATCCCGCGTATGCAAAGACGCCTTAACACAAAGCAGACGGCGTCCAAATTTTAGGTTTTCTTCTTCAATATTCTGAAGGCGCAACACAGAGAATTTGTGATTGCTTTGGATGATACCTTTTCTGTTATTATAATTTTGCGTAAAGCCATGGTTTCGTTGAATTTTATTAATTTTTGTTAAAAGGACAATGTTGTCATTCATAATACGTTTACTCGCTTCGTAATCCAATTTTAAACGATCCACTCTTAGAAAGGTACTGGTCATCATGCGGGCAGGTGCAAGGTTAAGACGACTTTTGGCATGTTTTAAAAAGCTTCGATGGGCTTGCAATAATTTTTCGCGAGCTCGTAAATCCATGATTGAAACTGATTTTCTGCGGGGCATTTTCTTCCGAATCAAAATAAAATATAGGTTGAAACAAAAAGAAATTCGAATATTTGCAAATTCGAAAATTACGAATTAATTTGTTGGATATTCTCCTAAAAGGGTTGATTATTCGGTCGTGTTTTCAAAATAATTTTTGTAAATAATCTTTAATTAACAAACAAACTGGTGACGAACATGACATAGGCTGACACATGACAAGCATGGTCATGGCTTAAATGACATATAAACACATATGTAGAAAAATAAATTCTTACTGTATATATCACAATGTTCGCCTTCATAGTGAGTACCGAAGCAATCGCACGAAATACTGGAATAATGATTAATGCAGGTGGAACCGACAAAACATAAATTATACCGTGAATAGCATTTATCGGGACACCCTTCATTAACATTTTCATGTTTGGTAGCCACAAGCGGTGTTATGGGTAATAAATCGGAGGCAGCTTTTCCCGCACTTAGTGTAACATTGCGTATACAACCAACGAATGATTCAGTAATATATTTAACACCATGCAACTTTTCCTCAGATGAGAGTCCTTGGTAACATCAACGTTCGTTCTAGTAATATTTTATGTACTTATTAAAGTTTTATAGAAATTAAAAGTTACTCCTTGCAAAGTTTTTTACCCATAATCAGCCATAACATTCATAACAGATTTGGTGTTGTCCACATTTTATCCACGTTTTGTTAGTTAAGCATTTAACACCATTACGATTCCATTAAATGTACATTACAATCGCAGAATTATTGAAAAGAAAACCAAAAACTATTAGAAGAAGATAAATACAAATGAAATAATTTACTAACCGCCCACTAAAACCACTGATGGCAAATTAGTGGAAACACCATAATTGGTGTCATGATTTAAACCCTTCAGATAGACTTCTTCTTGTTGTGTATCAACTCGTGCTATTAATCTAGCTCCATGGACATCGATACGCACCTAAAAACAAACAAACGTTAATTTTCAAAATCAACGCTGTTAAGAAAACTGATTTTTCTTACCATCACACTGTGCCATTCATCGCGATTTAAACCTTCTCCAACGGTTACACTTATTGAATGTTTACCAAATACATGAACTACTTTAAGTTGTCCCTTCTCAACAATTACGTAGAGAGCATAAGGATTTAAATTAATACGCTCCGGATTCTTGACATTGTGATAAACGAGCAGACCGTGCGGCAGGCGGGTACGAAATTGAAATGAAATTTCACGACATAATCTAAGAACAATATGAAAAAGTTAAATGAGTGTTTGGTTGGTTTCTCGCTTAAAAAAGTTAAATTCATTTCATTTTATTTCTGATTTCTACTCTAAAGAATGTAATTCTCTGATGCTTCTTTCTTGGTGTGAGCCATGTAACCATTGCGGTGGGTATACAAATAATTAATGAATAAATCTTTTCAAACTGTGATACATACACAGTATAAATATTTAATTAAATATGTCAGGAGATTTACCTCAATTGAAACGTTTGTATTATGTCACCATCGATTTGTATAAATGTATTATTTTGTGCGAAAACGAACGTTTTCTCATGGCCCGTTTCAGCAAATGTCAATTCGGGACCTCTTTGTTCAAATGGTACGGGGCTAGTTTCCAAACCTCGACCAATATTAACCGGCAACAGCGTAGGTGCAGGCAACACAGTCAAAGCAGAGTCTGTAGTAGAAGGCTCGTATGTTGTGGTTTGTAAAAATGGAGGTAAAGTATCTAAAAAATGCAAGGATAAAAAGTGTCCGACGATCAAGAGGCAAATTTTAATTACGTGGTGCTCCCAAACAGTAAAACAGGCATTCCGCTTCACTGTTAAAACGATTTGAAGCATTACCATCACATCCACCCCAAATATAATTCACACATTCATTTGTAGTAGCGTCATAGCGCCATTTAAACACGTATTGTTTGCAACTACCTGGATCAGCTGGTCCCATACACTTCTCATAAAATATTTTCTCTTTGGACAAGGCCGCATTTGTCCCGCTACTGGCAGGGGCACTCATAATTGAAGCATTGATAATAACCGGCAAATAATTTGTATTTGAAATGGAATTAGTGCCAGCTAATAAACCATTGATATTACCATTGGTTATGTTAACAGATGATGTAACTTGTGGCAAAGTGCCCCCGTTGTGACCAATCGTTATGGCAGTGTTTGGTACATTTAAACTATTCGCGGGGTTCGTATCAGAAGCAGTATTTAATTCATTTAAATTGTTAACCTGATTTATTTTTATGTTATTATTGTTATTGTTGTTGCTATTAGTATTAACATTTTCCGGGATACTGTTGGGCAATAACGATACACCGTCTATTGCAACTGTAGGATTGTTTAATAATATATTGTTAACTGCGGATGTAACAGCGTTATCGTAGAGAATCAATAAATAACTGAATAGAATTGAACAGCCTGACCAGCCATACGTATAGGGCGACATGTTGTTGTGAATTTTGATTAAAATTATTTTTGGTGCGTGCGTAGAACTGGAAAATTGAACAACACGTAAACAATTTCATTTTTGTATATACATGCACCCACTTTTTTATACATGCACCCTTTGTATATAATACTTAATTTTTTCTTGAATCTAGAAAGTTTTCAAACATGATCGGAGATTATAACGATGTTTCAAAGTAGCCATATTTATAATAATATAACATCGCGGTCATTTGTTTATGTAATATATATGTACGTTTAATCAAGTGAAGAATAAAATATTCTTCTGGTTACATTTTAGGGGGAATGCACTGGATTTGTCATTCCGTTTGTCACTAGCGAAAGGAAGGTTCAAAGACCTCAATGACATTCGTGTCTGTTGTTAAAATATTCAATGTCACAAAATCGCGACACTTAGCTAAAGTTTGCTCTTAATAAATAGCACTCACAGACACAATCATTAGTTTGGGAAATTAAACTTTCATACACAACACGCATATATTTATATTTACTCCATCAATCAATGTGCTAAAAAATGGCAAAATCGGGCATAACAGGCATGCCCACAATGTAGCAAAAAAGTTCTTTGTGTTGCACAAATTTAAAATTTACACCATTGTACATATATACAAGATTTATTATACTCTACCTGTATAGAATGGAAATCTTGCACTCACCCGTAATGTTTTATCACATGAACAACTTTTTCACACTTTCCTCAGTCGATTAACATAAACTGCCTAAAACAATTATGACTAATATAAGATCCCCTCATATATATATACATATATATATATATATATTCATGTACACATAACATTAGAGAGAATAAAATCGCTTTATTTAATTAACTTAAAAATTACTTCAAAAGATGAACGCAACAACGAAAATTGTCAGGCAACCCACAGTATGAATGACAGAAGAACTGTTTGGTTGACTCTAACAATCCGTTGAGACCTGCTCTAAATTTACTAAAAACAACCTCACGATCCGAGTGTAGAAAAGTAACTGAAATCCATAATGGTATCTAAAGTGGATTACATTCAAAAATGGAAGCAACCAACAAAAATATTATTATGATTATTATTGTTATTGTTATTGTAAGATAAAAATCTGATTAGAGAATTAAGGCACTCGACAAAGTGCAATCGTTAAGTTGTAAGCCTTACGACTAATTTCTCTATATGCACAACATGCTTATGTATGTGTGTATATTTTATATCGCTGGGATGATAAAGACCGTGATATTCATTGTTGTGCATCTTCTCTCTTCGACTGACTTTTTCTCTCAGATCAAGTTCAATGTTTCATTTTAGAGGAGGTAGCTCTTATCAAGAATAAAAACGTCATTTTTTGTGACGGTATATCATTTGCTCCATTATATATATATATATATTTATATAATTTATCTTATATATGTATACTCGTATTTGTCATTTTCGATCTTGGAGTCTTTGGTCTCGTTATATAATTGCATAAAAAATATAAATTACATTTTATATTGTAATTAAAAATTAAAGACAAATTGAGTTTTTTATACTCTGCTCTACAAAGCGATGTAAGGGTATATTGTTATAGTATTTGTGCATTTTCATGCAACTCTTAAACGACAGGTTTGACAGTCACTTTCACACACACCGATCCGTTCAAAACATAATCTAAATCAATTTAATCATGTCCGTCTATCTGTCCATGTAAATTTGTGCGCAAGGTGCAGGTCGCATTTTATAAGATATTTCGATGAAATTTGGTACAAGGACATATATTAGCCCAAAGAGATGCCTGTTGAAAACAGAGTGAATCGAGTCATTTTTAGAACCCTTTTTCATTGTCGATTATAACATTTTTACATGTTTTGCATAAAAATTTATAATACAAATAAATATAATCAAAGACAACTTTTTCAAATTTATGTAAAAAAACTAAATTTTCTAATTTCCTTCCAGCAGCAATTATTATAATGTACATAATAATTTATTACAAAAACAAAAACAAAATTTAACAAAAACAGCCAAAACGTTCATACTATCAAAGCTGTAACTATAAGTGTGAATTTACTTCGGCACTCATTATATATTTGTAGTATAATTTATTATATTCTTCAAGTAAAATGAATAGCAGAGCTGTGTGGCGTGTTAGGCGCATAAAGTATGGCGTAAAACCCTTCCACAAAGAGAAGAAACCCTCATGTTTAATAATCTTAGATAAGGCATCACGACTGCTGGCATATTGTCGCATTGTTCCAGAACTCTTTTGCATATTTTGCAAACGGGTCTTTACCATATCAATGGGCATGGATACAATGGTCGTTATAAACCCTGACAAAGTTCCGGTAGCGAAGTGCACAAAGAGACCATCTTTGAGATCATAATGACGATACAGGTAGTGTTTGAATTCGGAATATGAGGCCAATTGGAAAGTGTTGACTACAACAGCTCTGCCCACTGTAATTGAACACCCCGAGTAGAGGCCAGCCAAACCTTCCTCTCTATGAATGCGTTTTAAAGCATCCCAGGTGTTCTTATAGTTTCGTCTTTTTTCTGGAGGGGCATTTCCATCCATCATCATTCGTATCATGACAACATCTGCAGGTGTTCCAGCTAAGCCACCACAAAGGCCTGCTATAAACCCCATACCCGCCAGTGATAACACCGGTGGAATGCGATTCTTTCGATATTTGTAACTGTCAAACAAGTTTTGATATATGCCCAAACGCACCGTACTGTACGTCAATTGTCGTAGAGCGGAAGCTCCAATACCACGATACAAACGAAAGATGCCTTCACGTTTCAGAACTTTGAGAATAACATCTATTGAATTTTTGTACTCTTTTTGTGTGCCACCTTCGCCAGTCATTTGTAAACGAGTCTTCACCAGTTCCATGGGCTGCACTAAAGCACCGGCTGTCATGCCAGCCAACCCACCTGTTAAAAATTTTGCCCACGGCGGCATCAACTTTGGTTTTTCTATCATAATGTTTTTAAATTTTTTCGGGCTCTGATCACTTGCATCCACAGAAGCATTTTTTTATTTGCTACGTACAAGAAATTGTTTATTTTATTGTCGATTTTAAAACCATAACAGTAAATTTTGAATTCATGTAGAATGACTTTTGTTTGGCTAAAATAGAAACGGAATTTTCAAAAAAGAGATCAATTAATACATTTTATTTTTTATAAAATTTTTATTTTCTAAATTTCTCTTATGCAACATTGTTCAAATCAAAGAGTGTTGAAAAATTTCAAATAAATTGCCAACTATCCTATATTTCTTTGTGCCTTAACCAAATGTTCGCAGTCTTTCTTTGGTGACATGTGTACATAGATCAAAAATAAACGAAGAGAAGAGCGCTTTTCGGGAGCTTTCTTGATTTCTAATTTTATACCCTGCACTACTTGTGGTTTTACGGACGCTTCTTTTATTATCACAATGCATTAGATAGGAATAATTGTCAGATAATTTTTACCAAATCAATCACTTCCATAAAAGAAGCGGCCTGGAAAATATAAACTAAATAGTGCAGGGCCACAGGGTAAATTTATGTATTGCAGTGATAACAATTTTTGGCGGTTTGCATAGTTTGTTTGCTCTGAAATATTAAAATAAGTATTTATACTCTTTACATACTGGAACCACCTTCTGTTCCCAAAATATATTTATAATAAAAGTTTGTATATTGCTCGAGAAAGATAAATGTTATAATTGTATGTGGTGTAATGCGAAAAAAGTAAGGGGTGAACCCTTTCCACAGAGATAAAATACCTTCCTGTTTGGCAACTTTAAATAAAACGTCAAGAGTGCCAGAATACTCTGGCTTAGGACTGGATGATGTTTGTTTCATATTTTGCAAGCGGGTCTTGGCAATATCCAGAGGCATTGAAGCTATCGAAGTCAACAGACCGGACATAGAACTGGCGCATAAGTGAAGTGGAAATCCTTCGGACATTTTAAGGGGTCCCTCGTGTAAAGCTCGTTTGAATTGAGAGTATGAAGCCAACTGGCACATATTAACTATCATTGCTCGACCAACTGTGGGTAAACAACCAGCCCACAGACCAGTTACACCCTCTTCTTTCATTATGCGTATCAAAGCATCTCCAACATGTTTATAATTACGCCTTTCGTCTGGTGCCAATTTACCATCAGTCATCATTCGAATAAGGGCCACTTCAGCTGGTGTACCAACAAAGGCGCCACATGCTCCCGCTGTTAACCCCATAATTATACTGGCCGCTGCTGTTGGTGCACGTTCCGGAAAATTCTTCTTATATATATCGTTTAAGGTCTGATAAACGCCCATACGAGAGGTGGTGTATGTTGCTTGTCTTAACAAGCCCGCACCTAAACCGCTGTATAACTTGGAAATACCTTCATTTTGGAAAACTTTAACTAATACATCAAAAGAGTTTTTGTATTCACTAGCTCCACCCCCTGCTCCAGCGATTTGCATGCGAGTCTTTACTAAATCTAATGGTTGTACGAATAGTGTCCCTGTCATGCCCGCCAGGCCACCAATTACAAATTTTGCATAATTCGGCATTTTTTTGGATTCTGCTGCCATTGTTCTGTGGTCCGCTGTTTCTTCTATTTCCAATATGTTTTCAATAATACAAATATAAAGATTATATTGAATAGAATTGATTGACATAAAATTTTTATTTCTATTTTGAATTGATAGCCAATTTAAGCTTTATTGCCAGGTTATCACACATACTGATTTGAGGGTGCTGACAGCCTTTACTGACTGAACCAGTATCAGGCTTTGTTAAAAGTGATTGTTTGCAGATATATATATAAATTTATACCCTCCACATAAGATGGGGGGTATACTGAGTTTATCATTCCTTTTACAACAACGAGAAGAGAGGTTACATATTCCTGATTAGCCTCAAAAACTGAATCGATCTAGACAATTTGCTTTAGAAGGCTACTATACTTGTAAAATATGTAAACAAAAACAAAATGATAATAGTCTTAAGTTTTTAGCTCGTAAAGTATGTGAAACATTTTACCTGAACATTCTCATTCCACACAAAACGTAAAAAAAATATATTGTCTAAAAAAAAATTAGATATAAAAAAAAATCGAAAAAAATTAAAAAATTTTTACTTCAAAATATGCAAAAATAATTAAAATACTTATTAAAATGTAAGGACAATTAAAAAAACAAAAATCAAAATCTCGAAAAAGTTTGACTTACAATCAATAAACCATTTTAAAATGAAGAAGCCGAAGGTGGCCGACCCCGTGTATATTGTAATTGTATTTAATACTCGGGCTTGACCAACGATAACATATAGATTTGTTTGTTGTTGCCTATGTCGTTGTGTTACAGTTATAGTTACAGTTACACTGAATCGTCAACATATTTCTTTTAAATGTATCTATGTTGCATGATTAATTAATTAATTCATTCATTCATTAAAATTAAATTAAATTAATATTTTCGTCGTCTCTTTGATTGTTGGAAACGACTGAAGTATTTACTGTAGCACAACATTAATTAATTATGCTCTTGTTGAAATACTCTTGTAACCAAACGAAAGACTTAAGGCATCAGCTGTTTACTAATAACCGAAAGAGAGGCGGAGAAGCAAATGTAGAATGGTAAAATTAAAGCTTTCTTCGTTTTATACGAACACAAATGTTTGCATACACACACACAAACTTACTTTTTTAATAGTATAAAGCACTATTAAGCTTTATGGTTAAAACAGACAACGTGCATTTTCATCGTGAATGGCTAAACGACTGCAACAAATAAATTATCTAGAGTGGCACAAAATGCCGGCGCATACATAATGCCTTAGAGTAGTACTGCAAAGAGTTGACAAATCGTGCCTTCCATCACCTTATACACCACACATCAAGTTATCTGTTATTGGGAAATGCTGCGCAGCAATGCACGTTATCTGTTGCAGCCAGTTTACGCATTAATTTTATGTTTTCTTCTTTTTGGGCATAGAAAGCCAGTTTTAGTGCTGAGTTACTGAACGACCTATGTGTAAGGAGAAGAAATCTGTATAAATCAAGATTTTTCGTTTAATCGTGTTTTCATTGCGGAGACGTTTAGACGTTAAATTGAATGGTCGGTTGCATACAATGAAATTCTTCTCACATTTAGTGAAAGGGCGCGAGTGAAATCTTGTTTTTATTTATTATTGACATCCGTTTATGTTTTGTGGTAAAAAAAATGTGCATATATTATAAAAAAATAAGATTTGTTCAGTGTTTTGTGATGGAAGTCAAATTTTTGGTTATTACCACTAATAATGAGAAAAATATTTTCGGTTTGAATTAAATATTGGCATTCCATATATAATATATACTATACCGCGTTACATATAGTGCAATTAGCACTATAGTACTAAATGGTTTAGCATGTAGTAGAGCGGTTCTAATGTATGAACGTGAGCGTATTAACGAAAACTGGATACTGTAAGAAGCGGTTTTGATATCTGCCGCCTCATAAATGTCGTTGGTACTTGCTATCAAAGACTTCAACATAAATTCTGCAGTTTGTATAGAGAAGAAACGGCATTATACACATTTTATTATTTTCGATATTTCACTAGGATTTAGGTACTGTACTGAATTAGGAATTGATTTCTTCTCATGTTACCAATTGTTAGACAACTGTAAGCCGTGGTAAAGCAATTGTACGCGTCTATGTACAGGATGAGGAAACTCTCGGGGGGAACGCCCTCGGATGGGTTTTTTTGAAAAAACTCCATTCACAAAAGTTGTCGGGTTAGAAGAGGGAAGATCAAGATCGCGGTCGTCATCTTTTAATCCAACAGCTTTTGTATTTAAAGTTTTTTCGAAAAATTTCAACCAATGACGTTACTCGAGTGTTTTCGTCTGTTTTCCTCACACTGTATATGCATGCATGTGTGTGTGCACTGAACTAAATATAATAATCATTTGAAATTGAACCTTAAACTAGTAAGTAAACTATATTTGGCTTAGGCCAAATCCTAAGTAGCCTCGACCTCCATATAAAAACAGTGGGCGTGGCATATTTATACCTTCTATAGTTTTTGCAATACGTATGAAGTAGCAAATCGAACTCTATGTCAAAAGAGGTTTTGAAATTTGCGACTGTGAGCGTTCTAGCAGCAAGCGTACAAACGGACGGACTGAGGTAAAGAAAAAATGGGATATTTAAGTTTATGTGTAATGCAACCTGGACTAGACAACTTATATCGAATACCTTTATTTATGCATTTGTATAAAACGACTACGAAATTAATATGAAAACAATAAGCGTAAGAAATACTGGTGCATATGTATGACAGGACAAAGTGATATATATAAAAGTAAAAACATATAAACACATGTATATGCCTCGAACACTATATAAAATAAGTTGATCAGAAAGTGCAATAACCAACATACACTGTAAATGTACTGGTAAACAAACAATTTTGACTTGCAACACCACCGCATGAGGTTCACCACAATTCACGTTTCGTGGGAATGGTTTCTATATAGTGTATATACACATAAGCCTACTTACTACCAAAGACTTCACTACTAAAAAAGCAATACACACACAACACAAATTGGCATTTGACTTCAGAATCCACACCAGCGGCACGAGTAGCAGCGACTGCAACATCACTATGATTTTCTTTTGCCATTTTAGACAATTGCAATATCATTTTGCATAGCATTCTGTTTTGACTGCAAAACTTGCAATAATATAACTATATTTATAACAATGTGTTGCATTTGTATTTAACTATACCACATAATACAATACTTTTAAAGTTCAATCATATCTATACAAACTGTTTGTATCGTTTACGGGAAGTTACAAATGGTGTTTGCATACCCGAAGCATTCTATTGGGGCTAAGCTGGGCTATATTTGAAATGTCATTTGTAAAAGGAGGAGGATTGTTGACCAGCATCAAAAACCATGTGAAATTAAAATGTTGTGACACTGGAATCTCAATAGAAAATTTGTGGGTGCAAAAAACTTAAGAGCGCAATCTCACACTAAACAGCTTACCAGTCGAGTTGTACACTGGGTATGTTTTTTTTTAACTGTTATCCGACCATGCCCCTGCCCAGGCACACTAAATTTCAACTTCATAGCTCAATTTTTATGACTGATAAATCGATTTTGGTAGATTGTGAGCGTGGCACTTGACCAATTTTTTTTCCACTTTAAATGTGTGTAGGAACTAAAAGTGTCTATACCAAATTTCTGCTCAATATCGCAAAATTTCGAGAGAGAATGCAAACCACAGACGGACACAAGGACACATGTCTAGATTAATTCGGTTACTTTCTAGGACCTCTAACGCCTCCTTCTAGGTGTTGCAACTTAATAACAAACTTAGGGGAGGGTATAAAAAAATCGCATTTTCAAAAACATATACTTTTTTGAAAAGTCGTTTAACTGACAGAGTTTGGATGCTTAAACTACGTTTAACTTAAGCTTAAAGAGAACAATTCAACGTTTAAACAAGTTAAGGTATAACGGAGAAACTGGACGTAAGTGTGAAACTGGGAATAAATAATTGAAATGATTACGAAAATGTCAAAGCAACACATAGGAGAGCTATAAAATTACAATACCTACAACAATAACAAACACAACAAAGGCGACCGTAATATATTATTTAGGGTTAATATAACCAGTAAGTGGTGATATTTAAATAAAAAAAATACTATAATGAAGGCCAAAACAAGTTTATGCTTTTAAATACAAGTATTAGAGTGGTGCTGCAATTTAAAACGGCTTCTTATTGTAGCAAATAATCGCAGAATGCATGTAGGTGTTGATAAATTGGACAGCTTACGCTTTTACTATTGGAAAATAAAGCAAGGCGGTGGTTGACAGCACAGTTTCATTTACTAATAATGTCCCGTTAACGTCCACTAAGTAACCATTCATTATGTATTAGGATGGTATTGGTGTTAATGTGTAAAATTCGGGACTCTCTTCTGGTATTTCAATGACAATTTTTCAATTGAGTAATACTCACTAAGTGTTATGGACGTTCACCAACGCTCACATCATAGTAATGCATGTTCTTAACAATTTTCTTCCCAAATTACCTTTATTTAGTTACATGATTACATTTACGATTTCACGATTATTAATTTGATTATGTAAATACGCATACTTGTTTTTTAACATACAAACATGATTACTTCCGCATTGGTTAATTGCAGATGCTACTGCTATTTGAAACTTGTTGAATTTTCTACCAATATTCTTGTAATCCTAATATTCTTCTGGCCTTAAGGCACCCGCCTGCAAACAGTTCAATATTTCTTTAGGCTCCGCTCGCAGCAAGCGTTGGCGTTCTTTGGCAATACTTTCGGAGCGCTTCCGTTCCCATTCTATGTAGTTGTCATGCTCCAATTGTTTTTCTCTTCGGACATTTTCACGTTTCAACTTTTCTAACTCCAATATTTGTGCATAATCGCTAAGTTGTTGTTGATTTCGACGTTTACGTTCATCCCTTTGTTCTATTTCGTGTCGTCTATGTTCGACAAGTTTGCGCATTTGTTTATTTTGGACCGCCTTTTGCTGCTCGAGCTTCTGCGCCCTTTCTTCCTCTTGTTTCAGATAAACTCTTTGCATATCTTGTTGCATAGCCATCATACGTTCAATTTCTTTTTCTCGCGATTTTTGTAGCTCTTTATCCTTCTTGACTGTACTTTCTTGGATGTGTAAACTAAAAAGCAAATCATTGCGTTCTCTCTTCTGCTGCTCTATGCGATAAACGTACTCACCAATACGTTCACCCAGAGCAGTTTTTACCAAATAATATCTTCGTTTTTCCTCTTGCAGTTTTTGATTTTCAATGTCTTTTTTTTGTATCTCTTCCATAAAGCGTTTGTGATTTGTAATGTCCTGCAGACGTTCTTTTAGTTTCTCTTGTGCTTTACGCTCGAACACTCGCTTTACTTCTTCTTTGCACTCTCTGCGATATTTTTCCAATTGTATTCTTTCTCTCTCGCTTGCTTCTTTTTCTGTTTGTATAAGTTTCTGCATTTCTTCTCTTTCTTTCATCTTCTCCTCCAACTCACGAGCACACTTTAGGCTGTTCATTTCTATTTGTTTTACAAGCGCTTGTCGTAATGACTGTTGTTGTCGTTTTTGTTCAACACGCTCCTTTTCTTTGCGATCCATTTGCCGTAAACATTTTTCGCGAAAACGTAAGCTCTCCGCACGGTAAGCTTGTAGTTCTTTTTCACGTTTAACTTGATTTTCAATTCTTTGATCATTAAAATCCTTTTGTAAATGAGCCCTCTTCAGCTGTAACATCAAATGTCGAACTTCGGGCTCGTCCCGTTGTAATTTAGTCCTTTGCTTCTCCTCCAACAGTTTCTCTCTCTTCAACTCATATAATTCATACCCTAAATCAATGCCATGTTGTCGGCGAACGCTGTCAGCATTTTCTGTAGTCATCAAAGCCTCATAATCTCGAGCAGCCTTAAGGCGAGTATTTTGATGTAAAATGGTTTTCACAAAAAATTTATTACTATCATCGCTTTTTCGCAATATGTCTGGTTTCATACGCCAAAATATATCCCGAATCATAGCGTAAATTACAATTCAATAAAATAATATACAAAAAATGTAATAAAAAAAATTAAACGAAAAAATTCCCTCAAGAAAGTATAACAAATTAAATACAATGAAACATAAAAATAAAACAAAACATATGAAAAAGACAATATTAGGCATATGCCAAATCTAGGATACCCACCATCATTATTTTAAAAAAATATATACCCCCGTAACATTTTGAGGGTATTTCAATATTTATTTGCTATAAAATTCAAAAATTCATTTGAAATCCATTCAATACAAGTTATATTTACTCAATATATAAAAACAAGTAAAAATATATAAATTATTACCTGTCATCATTAACCTGTTCGAAATACATCACATATTACTGCTCTAACTATAAATGAATATATTTCTTGACCAATAACTTTAAAAAAGTTTCATTTCTCCGTTTGCAACACCCAGAAGGGTACGTCAGAGATCCTACAAATATATATGTATTCTTTATCAGCTTTACAAATTGAGTCGACCTAAACATGTCCGTGCGTCTGCCTGATGTTGGTATTCTCAGGGTCGTAAAAATTTAACATAATGACTCAATTTAACTAATTATGGCCTAAATGTGAAAGTAAAAAACAGATTTTCTATACGTTTGATATTAACAAAAAACTTCTTTTTCGCTTTTCAGTAAGATCACCATGTCCTGCGTTCAGATTTGAACGTTATGTCTAAAAGATATAATGTGTAGAATAGTTAGAATAAGGTACGTATTTCATAAACTAAATGTTTATTTTACAAAAATATTTCTTTTTTAGATTATTCACATGTACGACGGGACAAAGAAAAACTGGAGTCAAAGACTCAAAATACATAATAGGACAAAATCGAATCCTTTATATCCAACAACTACATCAGTTACAAACACAAATTTAAACCTTCACCAGACGACAATAAAAGACACGCCCAATATTGTTCATAATGGCAATATTTCAAATGCAACCAAACAACAACAAAAACCAAAAACCGTGTTTCGTGGACATTCAAATAAGTCAGTGCCCTCACAAAAAACCGCCGTAATGCTTCTCCCAGATGACTTTCCATTGAATTATGATTACAATGCTGTTGTTAATTCGGTCGCTGGTGGTAGTACTCGAGGTACAACGCGAAAATACGAAAATCTGACACAAGGGTACAGTTTTGCGTCTAAAATGAAATACGATGAACCTTGGATATATAGCACAGTACGTGGTGTGCCAGGTCAACCCTTATCGTTTTATCATAACATTCAAAATCATGTTTTCATAACACCGTCATATTCTCACCATCCACTGTCCACGGCAATTTTGGCAACACCTACTTTATCAGTCCCTGCGAGCTCCAATAAATCTGCTGTCGCTGTCGTAATATGTTCCTGTCCCGGATACCTATTCGGTACGAAAAGACGTGAACTTAAAAAAGCACTAATTTGTAAAAAATGCAAAGGTACGCAGTTGCCCGTATCTAGTATGGGTAGACCAATCCCAATGCAAGATCATATCGGCTCGAAAACAATTCCTTTGAATAATAATAAATTAAGATTATCTGAATCGTCGGCTACCGTACAATATATTAGTCCAATGAAAAAAATGCGACCAACCATTTTAGAACCTCAAAAAGATCCGTATAGTTTAATGCGCCGTACACGTTTATTATCACCAGAGCCTGAGAATGGAACATTTCCGACGAATAATAAATTTCCTAATAAAGCTAAATTTGGCAGTTACACAAATACGAGTACTGCTATCCGGGAACGCACACGTTCTCGCATTCCTAAACCTTCGATTGATCATAGTAAAATGAATTTAAGTAATAAAATCGATGATAATTGGCTGAGTGAAATAGAAAGCAGTTCAGATGTTGGGAGCATTGGAAGGCGCTCCATTTTGTGTTGTAATGTTAACCCTTATGATTTGATCTCATTTGATAACCAATCCATTGTTTCAAGTGATGACTATTTTCCACAAAAGTTAACAAACAATAATATAAGAAGCACAGCGGACTCGAAGGTAGCCCCGCGAAAATATTCACACTCGAATTTATTTAAAAAAAGCGTAGCTGCCACTAATAAAGAACTCAAAGCAGGTAATAATAGTCAAATCGGCAATTGTTTACCGTTAAACTCGCAATCAACAAAAACACCCGATCTGACAAAAATGACAATCGAATCGGAAGAGGAGAAAAGCTCTGGCAAATCTGACAATACATCTGAAAAAGATACTCAATGCTTAGCGAAAAGCAATAAAAATTATCCCAAAGACAACACAGTCAAAGCAGAATCATTATTATTAAAATGCGAATTCAATAATAAAAGTTCGCCTAGTGAAGAAAGTTCTTACAATTCTCCAACAACAGGTATCGGCGAACCATGTATAAAACATACACCAACAGCAACGCATAATATAAAGTCTATACTAAAAAGACCTCTGTTAAAAAGTGGTGGGGAAGAGATTGAAATCACTGCAACAATACCCCAAATACATAAAGATGCCATTGTAAATGAATCACAAAATAATAACAATTTGATAATATTAACATCCGGTATTCGAAACCACGAAGAGAGCAATGCATCCACAGCAAATTTTCTCTCTACTGTGGGGCTGCCGCATACACGTAAAAAGGTGCAGTTTATGGTGGTGGATACACAACAAATTCATCAATCCGAAGTAAAAGACGATAATCCCCAATTAGAACAAGAACATCAAAATAATATTAACGCCGACGACGTATGCACAGCATTTGATGGGGTACTCATACAGGCTATGCTGCTTGAAAAATTACAACTTGATGCGAAAGTTGGAAGCCAAATTGAGACTACAGATAAGCACGCTATAACAGCAGCTGAAGGAACCCCTCCGCAAAATGAAACGAGCCGAATGGATCTTAAGGAACCTTTGAATGTAAGGAATATGGAGGTGATTTTTGAGAACTTTTCTGAAAATATTTTCTCAACACTTTTGCAGAATGCCAACGAAACAAATAACAAGAAATTGCAACTTCCAAACCACACCAACGGAAAACAAGAAACGCCAGAAAGCGAAGTTAATCGGAAGCATCGCAATGTAAGTGAAACCCAAACATCAATGACTGCCGACGCAGAAAACAAAGTTGAATACAGAAATTCTAACATGAATGTGAACAACAAAAGTACTAATAATAATAAAAATGAGAATGATGTTACCGTTGTTAACAGGACTATTTTAAAAATCACCCATAATGATTTTAAAGAAGATGATAGTGCAGGAGAAGATCGAAAGTTAACTGGCAGTGCTTCTACCGAAAGTCTATTATCATCACAATCAAATCAAAAGACAAAACACCATTCAACTCTTAAATACTCACCGAGTGAGAGCCCGCATAATGATGAAGCTATTGGAATAAAGAGAGTACATGAAAATAGTTACCACATACAAGACAAGGATGAAGTTTCAGAAGAGAGTACCTGGCATACTAATAATTGCAACAAAAATACTAATTTAAACAACAACAAGACGAGAAATATTACCACGAATATAAAAGAAACAAAAAGAAATGATGAGCTAGACCAAATAAAATGTGAAGCAGCAACAAAAGACAACCAAACGTTGTCGCCAAAAGTTACGGCAACTACGCTTGGAAACATCAACTCAAAAATATTGCCAGGTTGTGATAAACCACAACGTACAGTGGTCCGCGTAGCCCCATTCAATAAGAACACAAAAGAAATTCATCGTTTAAAAATTGCACATACAGATGAAAAAATTAAACATGTCCCCCTTTCATTGACTATTCCTGGTCCGCACAATCTGTATACCTCCTCGAACGATTTTGGACAAAAGAAAACATCCATTTTAATTAATGGAGACGATTGTTATTCGACTATTCAATTAGGCGGTGATGATACGTGTACTCCTTTGTATCAATCCTCAGTGGTAGTAAATGATAATAATTCTAATAAGTTATTAGAAGATCCTACGGTTGTCCACAGCGTTAATGCAATAACTATTAATGTCAGGAACCCTCATAATACTGATAGTAATCAAATACAATATAAAGACAGTGCATTTCCCAAACAACAACAACAACATTCGAGAAAAAAGCTAAATAAATCTATTATACCCATAAGTGATCCCAACTTTTTCTGTTCAGCATCTCCGGTTTCGGCAACTTCGTTGGATTCAAGCTTAGCTAGTAATTCAAGATATTTGACACCTAAGCACAATCGAACTCTGATACATTTAACTTATAAGGGAGATGAATTGAAGACACCAGAAACTTGCCAACTTGACGACAGCAATTCTTCGACACCATATTGTAGCACAAAATCGTGGTTGCCGCATGAGGAAGAATTATTAAAAATATTACGCAATCCGGTTGAGGCCGTAAAGCTTAATTTGGTTCCTCACATTTGCGGACTACAAAACTACCACAACAGTGGCAGTAATCATGTACCATCACTTGTTGACACGAATAAGCAAATAAGGGAAAACCAATTGAAAGGGCAACCAACTTCAAACTTTACTTCGAAAACTAAATGGTGCGAAAATGAATCTTTTATGACCAAATTGTTAAAAGATCCAATGCTGAGCCAAGTAGCTGATGGTTTAGAAACAGATACATTAGTTGGCTTGATTGAAAATTCCTTAAGACGATTGCAGGACACGCGAGACTCTTTGGATATGTCCGAAACCAAAGACATTACTAACGTAAACCGCTTGATTAGTATTTCGTTAAAGCTGATACAAGAAGAAAAAGTTGCTGGCATATATAATAGATCAACAGAAATTCATGATCAACAACAAATTTCCCCAATTCTATCGAACAAGAACACTAGGGATGAAGAAAGCCTTTCAAATCGCGGCAGCATAAGCTCAATAAATAGTTTCACCTCGGCGCATAATTATGAAATTTCTGATTTAGAAAACAACGAATCCGATTGTTACCACAGCTGTTCAAGTGAAATTGCTTCATTTATGGATGATGATTCAAATGGCCACAATGAGGCACGTTCAAAATTTTATAAAATGCTTGTAGATGCCACACTAGCTGAAATAGAATCCAACACAAATTTGAAGGAAGAGGACGACCTCGATATTAACAATCATAATAACGAACATGAATACGAGTCAATATGTTTAAGTGGAGATCCTATATATGAAGAGATATCTGATGTACCACCACCATTGCCATTGTCTTCGCCGCCCCTTAATGATGAGGAGATGCATATAAAAGCGACGCGTTCGATATTTGAAGGAGCGTCCAAATATGATATTCTTTCATATCTGGTCGATGCCAGAGAGCGTGGTTTGGTTAAGGAAGGAAAATGTGATTCCTTTAACAGCGCAATGCCAATTATAATCCAAGAAGAGTCTGCGTTTCTGAATGCAGAAAATGATCTGAATAAACACGTACAAAAGAAACTGGACGCCAAAAATCTCAGATCCGCTAACTATGACCGTCGTAATGCACTTACATTTCCCGTTAACTGCAATCAAAATGTCATTGTGTTAAATAAGAAACAAGTACCGAGTGATATAGAGCGAAATGATTCAGGTGTGGGTTCAGAAAGCAGTAAGAGTTCTCGCAGTAAATACCAAAGCAAGCCAAAATTCAATTCAACCTTTGCTAAAGAACTGTGTTCAAGCCCTCTGCATTTATGTGAAGATTGTGACGGTCCTGTAGAAACACAAGTGACGGGTGATGGCATTTTGTTTACATCATTTGTGTGCCGCAAATGTGGGAAAAAACGTATGGAACGTAAAGAAATTATAACGGAAATTGTGGAAACGGAAGAAAAATACGGTAGAGATTTACAAATCATTCTAGAAGAATTTTGTCAACCGATGCTAGTAGCTGGACTACTCACACAAGAGCAACTCTCTGCAATCTTCTTAAATACAGAAGAATTGTTAGAGAATAGCCAAACTCTTGCTGAACGTATGCGCGATGCTCTCGATATCGCCCTTGAACAAGGTGACGATGATCTTTTAACAGTAAATATTGGAAAATTATTTCTAGAGTCTACCCAAATGTTGCATGCTTTCGAAAGTTATTGTGTTCGCCAAGCTGGTGCTAGTCTACTGTTAGCTAATTTGGAAAAAGAAAAGGAATTGTTACGGATTTTTTTAAAAGTTTCTCAAATGGAAAATACCGTATTGCGCCGAATGAATCTTAATTCATTTTTGATGGTAAGAACAACAAAAATTAGTAATTGATCATTTATTAAGATAAGAGGGGTTATTGCACAAACGTCCAAACGAAAAGAAGAACGTAATGTATTTAAAAATGCATTTATTTAGAGGGTTCCGACCATTCATATCCTACACCATTTTCTTACAAAATTTAATTTATTTAATTGCATCAATAAACGCGAGTCAACTCGTGAAAAATCCGCGTACTAATTTCTTCTTTATTTAGGTACCTGTACAACGTGTTACGAAATACCCTTTATTATTAGCTCGTTTGTATAAGGTGACACCAGCTCACTTGGATATATGCGGTCAGCTGAAGCAAGCACAAGAAAAAATTGAATTACATTTAAACCACATCAATCAGGAGGCAAAAGATGTACCAACTAAACTTTGGCGTCGTATCTCATCGTCCAGTCCCAATCGTCGCCGTTCGTATGAAATTGATATGATAAACATTAAACTAAGAAAAATGGCGATCGAAATACTGGAATGGAATCATGAGGAAGTCCGCTTTGCTATGGAAGGTAAATTGCTCTACACCCAACCAACGGATAGCAATTGGAAGAAAGCGCGCACCATTAAGTTTATAAAAGTGATTGCACTTCTGGTGACAAATGGAAAGGTAAGATTTTTATGTAAATGTTTGTTTCATTTTAACGCAATTTTTCACCAGCCAACCATTAATTACAAAGCCGAAAGAGTGATACCAGAAAAATTAAACTTTCCAAAGCAAAACGGAATAAGAGACGCATCATTACTATTGATTAAAGAGAAAAGCGGGCGCTATACTCTTATACATGAGCCGTTATATCTGGATAAATGTTTAGTATGTAGTGATGCCGATTGGGATGAATATTTTGAAATCCAAGATATTTCATCCAAAGATGCATTCATTTTTAAAGTAAGTTTATTAGGAAAACTTGACACCATCATAAATGAACCAATTAAGCGTTTACCATAATATTTTGTAGGCAGAAGACAATGTTCGCACCAAACAATGGTATACGACACTGCAATGCCATGCCCAAGGTATGGGTTCTTGGCGTAAACGACGTAATGCCTTAGCCAACATTATGATCAACGGTATGCTGACTCGAAGTTAGGTTTCAATAAAGAAACTCCGCAGTAACATGCACTGGGTACTACTATTGTTTGTTAAATTTCCGCTGTTTTCCATTAAAATTTAAATATTTTATTACAATTTAAATATTTTATTATCAACCGTTGTTGCGTTTCGCAAAAAGCTTAATCCAAATAATTATTATTTTAATGTTCGTTCATATAAAAGTGTAAATATAAGTAAATACAAGTGAAAATGTTACGGCCGTTTCATATCACACACTTCAACACAATTATTTATTCCATTCTGTTTTGAGAAGAAAAACTTGTTTGATCGGGTCCCGATTTGGCACACTCAATTATTAAGCCAATTCGCCACCAAATTTTGTCAACAAAAAAAAAAAAAACATTAATAAAGACGATTTTCCGTCACATGGACATATTCAGTCGTTATTCAATTGATTTTAAATTTACACAATTTTTAATATTAATTTATTTTATAAGTTATATAGTATAGTTTCCTCACTTACTACTTTTATGATTTGTGTCGTTTCCTAAAGTTCAACTTCTTCTGAAATTTTCTTGGATTTATGCCATAAGCTTTGAGCCGGTCCGCAGTAATTTCTTGACCAGTTGTTTCCAGAGTAATTGAATTATTAACTTTTCGTTTGATTCCTTCTTTTGTTTTACCAGCTTGTGGCGTTTCAGGCGTTTGTGTTTTTAATTTATTTTTAAAGGGGTTCTGCGTTTTTTTCACTCTGTGATCTTTGTTAATTACATTCTTCTCCTCCTTTCCTACTTGTTGTTGATCTATTTTGACCAATTTTCCTTTACCTCTGTTTGTTTTTTTAGCGTTTGAAGACTGATCTTCCAAGTGTCGTTTTGTGTGTGACAAATTCTCGGCTTCATTATGCAAACAATTCTTCTCTTTATCTGTATCTTTCCGTAGTTGTATTGTTGAAGCTGTACACTGCTTTGATGTATGTTTCGATTTGTCACTCTTGTTTGATTCTAGTTCAGCAATATTTTGTTCGTTCTTTTCATCATCCGAACTATGAAAAAAGTAAAATTTTAAATGAATAACAAGTGAAAAGGCAACTTTAAATAAGGGCACGAAATACGATATAGTTTTAAGGGATAAACCATGAGATAATTCTTTCTAAAAATTCTTAGAAATAAAATTTTGCCACAATATAAATGTTAGTATGTTTTAGGGTTTGTTTTAGACTATTTGGCGTTGGTCTGAATGAGTATAAGTTAAAATTATAATTATAATACAATATATTACCTGTCGCCATATATCGATTTAAAAATTTTCCGCTTAAGATCCACATTTATGGCTTTCGCTTTATAAATCCTTTGTTCCTTTTTTTCTAAATGTTCGGGTCTAATTTGTACAGCCTTCTTTAAGCTGACCCATTGATTCAGTTCTTTATTTTTAGCCATGAGAATCTGCGAAGAAGAACAATTGCACCCACTTTTAACTTGAATATTAACTACATACTTAAATAATGTGTAAAACACATATAAATGGTATATAAAATAGAGGATAACTTATAATTTGAGAAAACTTTTATTGAGTGTATATTGTTAAGGCAACTCACCTCTTCTATTGTCAAACCAAAATCATTTGGCGTAGTTTCCACATATTTGAAACGGCATGGTATGTCACCTATGATATCTTCACAATCCAATTTGTAATATTCATCGATATATTCTGCGTAAGTTTTTTCATCTTCAGGATTAAACACGGGTTTCTCGGCTTTAATAATATCCTTGAAACGATTACGTCGTCCCTTCCGTTGCCTACGGCTTTTTGTACTATCAATTAATTCTTTTTCTAATTGTGCTTTAGCTCTTTGGGGATCATAGTCACAATCCATATTAAAGTCTTCGTCCTCACAATTGGGTTCATCATATTCATATTTCTCTTCGTCATTGTCTTTCTGGGGGTCATATGAGTCCCAATCTTCGGTTTTCAATTCCTCAATATCAGATGGACATTCTGGTTTCTCTTCACCTTCATCCATCTCATAATATTCATCATTGAAAATTTCTTGCATTCGCTTGTCATGTGCATCCGGATCAAATTCTTCATCAAATTCATTCTCGTGAAAACCCAATTCGTCATTTCCCGTAACTAATTTCAATTTGTGTATTTTCTCCTGGATATCTTTTCTTTTTAGCTCTTTGACCAATTCCAATTGTTTAATTTTTTCTTTTTTTTCTTGTTCTTTACGTTCTTTAATCTGCGAACGTTTCAATTTACGTTTATCATCAACACGTCGTACTGAGTTGTCTATGATACGTGGATACCTTTTAATAAACTCTTGATCAGGTTCTTCGAAGCGAAAATTATATTTTTGTTCAAATTCTGCCTGTTTCTCTAATTCTTTTTCATCCTCCGATAATGGCATATCATCGGCCACAATTTCACTGTAAGTGGGGATTTCATTGTAGTTTGTTGCCTGTGCATACCCTTTGTTAAGTATATAATCTCGAAGAAATTTTTCACTTTGTGGCAAATTGGATTTGCTCCAGTAACTTTTTAATGGCTCAAGTTGTTTTTTAATATCTTCCTTTACGGTATCCTGTTTACCAGCCAACCAACTGAAGAAATCCTCTTCTTTTTTAGGTTCTTCTTTGGTTTGGACGCGCTTTTTAAATATACCACCAAACTCGTCTTCACTACCATCGTTATTGTCCGAGGCATGTACGATTTCACGAAATTCATGTTTCAGTTTTTTTTCTTCCTCCGCTGTACTTGGAGACATTTGCCTCTTTTCAGATTCATACAGAGATTCTGCATTATTTTCTAGATGTCAAATGTTTTTAAATTGTATAGAAATTAGTTCTCTAATAATTTTCTTACCATCATCAAATTTTCCTCCTTTCTCTAATATGATTTGCCTTTCGTAATCCTTCAAAGTAACTGGTTTGGGTTTATCTTTTTTTACCACTTCTTTTTTCCTCTCATTATCGAAGAATTTCGTACTCTCATCGTATATTTTCGGATCTTTGCGTTTTAAAGAAGCTAATGCCTTCAAAAACTCTTCATCAAACACTGGATCTGATAGGTCTTCATCCGTGGAGTCAGAAGTATCACTGCTAGAGCAACCACTCTGATCTCCATCCTCTTCTTTAACTAGAATATAAAAATTTTAATAAAAATCTGTCTTCTAGCTAAGGAAAAATGTATTTTACATTTCTGCAAGAGTTCTTTTTTTCTTAAATTATTGTAACTTTGGGCGTACTGTTTATTTGTATTTAGTTGAAAGTTACTAAGGCTTCCATCATCGGAATCTTCAAATAAATTGTTATTCATTTCCTAAAAATGTTGCAACTGCTCTTCTATATTTCACACGTGCTTATTATTTATATAAAATTATTATGTGGCTATGTACACACATAATTTATACATATATGCATTTGAAGTTTACAAGGTAACGATTTGGAAAAAATATTTGAGGTGAAAAACAAAATCCCATTCCAGCTGTTCCAAGGGAGAGATAAAATAATGTAAAGAAGTAAAATGCCTACAGTAAATTTACTACCCAAAATAGCCTCCAAATATGTTTATATATGTTTTGATAAGTTCGCTGATATCTTGGCGTACGCAAAAGTAAAGTGTTTCAAAATACAAAAACGCGTAAGCATTTTATAAAAAGTAATTAAAATTATATATGTAACTAATATAAATAGAGATGAAATTGAAAAAAGGATTTTAAGAACCTTTCCTCATATAAATTTCTATTTTATATATTGTTTTTATTTGTTAAACCCATTATCATAATGTTATATGGGTATATTGTTTTTGTTCAAATTGAGTACGTAATAAATATAATGCGGTTTTCTTGGTCATATTTTAAAAAGAAACAAAAATATTTCTAGAATTTATCTAAAAAAGTTCCTACAAAAAATCACTTGTAGAGAACTTTCACCAAACGTCAAAAATCGTAAGAGTGTATTGAGTGTATTGCTTAGTTGGGATTGATGACTTTTCTAAGTGAAATAATGGCAAATAGTGGATGCAGTCCACTTGTAAAAAGTATTTGTTTTTCTATTAATAAGTGTAGTGGTGAATTGATTTAATAATTAATCTAATTAAGAAACTTAAACTTTGACTGTGTTGATGAACCACCGCCTACCAAGATGTATAACGGAGATCGTCATGAAAAAGTTAATGTAGATGTGTGTACAGATGAAACATATTCTATGGCTAACAGTTTAAATGTGCAACCACTACTTACGTCGGCGATATCTTGTTCATCTATACCTTTTGTTCAAATACACACAATCGATGTTCAACCCCAGCTTGTTAAATGTCGTAATGTGTTTCACCGTGGCACTGTGAGTAGGCGCGAAATTAAAGCAGAACCTATAAAATCTGAAACCACAGATGTCTCTTCAAAAGATCGTTTTTGTGGAACACCAACACCACTTTTAAAAAACGGTCAAACTCAAAATGAAAACGATACGTTGTTGACACATGCACAGAATATATTACTAAGCAAAACCATTAATGGTAGTGGCGAAGAACTTGACAGTTATTGTGGAAGAAAAATACAAATATTCAAATGCATTAAATGTCCATATCTGTGCCTAAAGCAGTTAGATTTAGATGCACACTTGGAAAAAGATCATACTATAAATAGCGCGAATAATGTGACCAATAACAATGCGAGCACCGAACGACGAATACAAGTTAAATGTGTTGGTATGTTACAACATCCTTTTAACCGAGATGTAGTGTAATACTCTGTTTACATTTTTCCAGGTTGTTTAAACATATTCTATACACAGAGATCCCTAGCAGTACATTTAAAATTGGATCACCTTATGAGCGAAGATGACTCAAACAAGTTGATGGAAAATTATATTGATAATGGAAAGCCATTAAATGGTGTCTCAAAAGAGACTCAACAAAATTCTAGCAAAATTTACTTAAAAAGTGTCAAATATTTACGTGAACCTGACAATAGCAAAGAAATTAATGAAAGTATGCATTCGATAAATAATGAAGAAACTACCAGCGGACCTCCTAAGCAAAAGATTTCTATAAAAAGTGTAGACGTTCTCAGAGAACCCGAGTTACTAAGACGAAGCAATTTAAACTTGCAAGATAATAAAAATTTTAATACATCCTTTCCAACAGATAATTGTCACATAGATGTAGATACTAATAATTCTATGCAGCCATACCATTGCAATCAACATTCGGTGACGGAATCTATAAATAATATCAATTCTCATACTCTGCCAAACAGTGATAAATTATTAGCGATGGGGGGTTTTAAGGAAGCTGTGACGACGCATTCAACATCAAATATTCATGTAAACAGTGTGGAGGGTTTTAATCCCATGACTGATGCGACGTTGTCCATTACCGCGCCGGATACTAATTGTTCAGATAAAGGAACTCTTACCTTCAATGTTGACAACAATGTTTATGACGATACAAATGTTATGCATTTGCCGTTTTTATATGAAGGTGTCGGTGATTGTGCTTCGCATAATAACCAGAGCAACAGTACAAATTTTGTCCACATTGGTAACTCTCTTAACAACTGCCAATTTTTAAACAATGTAAATTGTAATAATAACAATAATAACGACAATAATAGTAACACTTACACATTAGAGGCACCATTGATCAATACCAGTCCTTTTGATTACGACCTAAATACCAACACACAAGCGAATAATTTGACATTAATTGCTCAACCAACTTCGGAATATCAAACTACCAAATCAGAACTAATTTCGGTAAGCATCAGCCATATGCGTTTATTAATTTTTGTTATACACGATACATACTTTTCAACAGAAGAAAGCAACCGCTCAATTTAGTTTTTGTCACGAAGCCAGAGGCACTCTACATTTACGTACCGTAGACGAATTAAATTTAATGAATAAAAACGAAGTACAAAGTTTGATAGCGCCAAATTTAGACAATAACAATAACAACAATAATAATAATAATTACACGAATAATGTTTGTGATGATACAACAACAAATATAACAACTGGTCTAGATGCCATAAATATATTGGACGATTCCCTTTATCCGGATGAGAGTTTTAAATTTCACGACTTGGACACACAAATGGTTTACAATTGGTCGGACAATTATGAAGAATTGGCCCAGGACATAAATTGTATTATAGCGGAAAATACAATCGTCGAAGATAACAATATAGCTTCAAATGCTAAATATCATCAAAAGTGCGCAACTGGCAATACCACCACTAGTTGCGAAATTGATACATCTTTAGGTGCTTTAATTTCAATAAGAGATATTGAAGAATTAACCGCAACTGCTTTGGGTACGTGTAACACGTCCAGTGAAAGAGCAGAAGATAATAATCGGCACAGAAAAAATGAAAATATCTCACCGGTTAAATCAAACTTACAAACAGTGGAAACGTTTAACAATGTCAATGACGTAAATTTGTTTATAAATGTACAAAATGAAATTGTTGGTAAGGGCTTGCGTGGTTGTAACGAAAAATTAAACAATACTACTTTTGATGCAAAATCAAAACAAAGCAAAACGTCTAATAAATTAAAGGACAAAAGAAAATCCATAGATGATATACCCCCTCTGGTACCTGTGGATATGTCAACTTTCAGCATAAGTGCAAACGGAGGAGAAGATCTCTTTTGTAAACCAAATAATTGCAATGACGATGTTGCTCAAGCAGAAAAATTGTTCCCACTTCCACCACTTATTAAATTTAATACTACAACGATGTCAAAATCGGTGTCATCGCCTCCTGCAGTTCCAATGGAAAAAGGCCGCATTTATGTAGCCAACAATTTAATGGAACACCCTAAACAAATATCCCCACCCACTGCTTCAGCTGCTGTTGCTGGTCAATCAATACGAGGCCGCCCATTCGGCTTTAATCGCACGGGTATTAAAAAACTACCACCAACCAACACAAAATCAACCAAAATCAGTATAAAGTGCTCTGTGAAGGGATGTGCCTTTCGTTTTAAAAATATCGAGACCATGGATTATCATAAAAAATGCCACAATCAGCATACAACGACCCCTGCAGCAAAAACAACAATTATATGCCCCGAATGTAAATCAATCAATTTTAATAATTGGAACACTTTACATACCCATCTATGGCGGCAACATCAAATCGACATGGAATTGTACAAATGCGAACTTTGCACTTTTAAAACACCCATATATTCACGTTTAATTAATACCCATGCAAAAATACATTGTGAAGAGCGCAACTACAAGTGTGAACAGTGCCCCAAAGCATTTAAAAATTCGAAACAGTTAAAAAATCACAGACGTTGGCATCGTGGTCAGCCCATCGGCAATGATCAAGATAAGACGAATGACACAACAGACAAAATGATTCATTGCTGCTCATATTGTGGCGTAGCATTTTCTCAATTGAAATCTTTACGTGAGCATTGCTGCAAAGTGGGCGAGACGCAATTGCAATGTGAAATATGTCAAAAATCGTTGAGTTCAAGATCTTCGTTAAGGTTGCACAAACTAACACATAGTAATATGGAGAAACGTTATAAATGTTCAGCATGCAATTATACCACAAATGATCATAATGCTATGAGACGCCATAAGATGAGTCATGAGAAGCAAAACATATATCACTGTCACTATTGTGATTATAAATCTGTGCAGAGTGCATCATATCAGGTGAGTCCATTTAGCATTAAGTTACCTTCCCATACTTGGTATTTTAAATATATGAATATATTTTTCAGAAACATGTGAATCACAAACACCCCGAACAAGCCAATTCCGTACTTTACAAATGTTTGAAATGTCAGTTTTCTACAGTCAATCATGCACTTTTAATAACACATCGAGCCAAACACGATTCTTTAAATGATGTTCCACAAAAAATTAAAAATAGTACCGATAAGACTAAAAATTGTGAAATTCATTCAACAAAATCATTCGAAAATAAAATTAAGGTAAAAAGTAACTTATTTACCGCATTAGATGGACCAATCTCCCAAGTAACATTAAACGGTAAATAAAAACGGAGAATACAAAAATGTTTTTGCTCAAAAATTTCTTTCAAAAATTCTTATTTCAAAATTTTTAAAATATATTGTGTCCTTATAAATATTTTTTATTACTGCATTAAAAAATGTGGCAAAGATTATGGATGGCACTATGGTACCTATTTAGGTTCTTATACAACAATTTTGAAATTTTGTCAGCCAGGGCTGTTTTATTTATAATTTTTAGTCCGCCAAGGCCAATGAAGCGCTGTTATGTGATATTTTTAAATAAGCAGCACATATACACTCGCATACAAAACGATATTGGCTCTAAAAATAAAATTCACAACTATATTGGTTACATGTAACAATCGCTTGCAGCCTTATACTTACCACATTTTGTACCATAGAAGTGCGCTGATCACGCATAGTACGGACAATGTCCAAAGGATAGATAGGTTCGCGGGCTTCCATTAAAGCTAAAGCGGTATCCATTAATATAAGCACACCGGTACGTCCAATACCAGCTGAACAGTGCACTATAACTGGAGGATTGGCAGCACTAATACATCTGAAATCATATGCAATCATATGCAGGATTTTATGATGGATAATACATAACTTGTACATACTGATGAACACTTGTTGATACCGGAATTTCATCTTCCGGCGTGACACCATTACTAGCAGCACATTTCCGTTCACCCATAAGACCACCTTCAACCGTATCATCGGAATCGGCGTCCATAAGACGAACCTGCTTTAAAGATTCTTCTATTTCCTGCAGCAAAGTTCTACTCCGAGCTACCCGTACACGTTCTACAAATTCGAGAAATAAATTTGGATCTGAGGGTACACAATGATCTGGCCATGCCAGGTATTGCATATGTTGTATGTGACGTTGTTCGCCCGCCCGTTTATCACACAGCAAAAATTCACGAAGTACAAACGAACCCGTTTCGTCTGGTTTTTCCGTTAAACACTTTATACAAAAGTCATCGTCTAATTTTAGTTCATTGCCAGTTACGGGCCAATATTGATGACACTTTTGTCTGCCAGCTTCCATAACAGTGGTAAGCATAACAACTAAATAACTGCTCTCCTGTTGTACCATACGCCAGAAATCCACAGTTGTATTGATAAGAGGACCTTGCGTTGCTATATAGCGATTGATAATGCCTCCCGGTATTTCCATATTAACATAATTTGCATTTATGTAATCGCCATTCCCCGAATTGACTAAAGTGACACGAGTACAGTCATAGGGTGATATGTCACGGTAGCGATTCTTACTCATATTCTCCGGCTTACGAGATTCCGTAATTGTCAAATTGGGATTTTTGCGATACATTAGCTCATATTGAGCTAACAAGGCTCCTGATGCTAAACCATCGCTCAACAATAATAAGCTTTGAGTGAAGAGCGCATTATCATCCAACATATTTGAATGTGAGCCACCGCCAATATCTTCAACACTTTCTGGTACATATTGATATAACGGTTCTTCATTTGCCTCACTGAGGCTTGCTGGTGTTGCCAACGAAAATGGTCGCAACGTTAATAAAAGTTCTCCGTTACGATTGTTATGACATTCTCTAATCATGGTAATGATGTGATCATGCTTTAAATGTTGGACATCGCGACCATTGATTAATACCAACTGATCGCCTTCATGTAATCTTGGGTTACAATGATCAGCGGGAGTGTTGGGCACCACTTTCGACACCTGAACAGGTAAACCGATATCAATTCCACCCTTCACATTGAAACCGAACCGACCCTGTTCATCAGCTAATAACCGTATAGTAATTAACTCACTACCACTGCTTAGTTGAGGGCCGGAAGCAGCTGAGCAGCCGTTTGTATATGTAGTAACCGTGACAGCAGTAGTGGTAGCCGTAGCATCCAACTCTGGGTGATCATTAGGACTGTAGCTAGCAGTTGGATGTGCCGAAGACTCAAAACTGAAAAAATTGAAAAATTACATCAAACACACGAAGAACAACAATATTTGGCTTATGCCAAATCTTCGATACCCACCACCTTCCTTTTCTAACAAATTATTATTTTATAACCCGTTAGGCGTAGTTCTAACGCTAATTCTTAAGTGCAATTCTAATTTTAATAACAGTATCATTGCATTAAACAAGAATTTGTTGGACTTGTCCCTAATCTGTAATTTAAAGGCGCGTTGAATCACAATCTTTACAGATATAAGAAATAAGTGAGCAAATCTACAACTTTGTTACTTTTAAATGGATTCATGATAAAAAGGGTAAAATATGAATTTAAAAAAAATGAGTTGTGTTGAAGGAGCCTTGTAGACTATGTTTTATGCTTTACAAAATGTGTGCACAAAATTTTACAAAGTTCATATATGTATGCCCCGAATATTAAGATGGTGAGTATAGGAAGCAGCAAAACAATTTTACTAACAGGTGTATGTCATATTCGTAGCTTTGTTGTTCCCATGCTTTGCGTGGCATTGAATCGATTTGTTTGGAGGTAATTTTATTATCATGAGGACGGCTGGTTTTCGTTATGGTCAAAATGGACGTATGGCCACTAACTAAAACAGAGGACGGAGGTGGTTTACCATTGTATGTTGAACTGCTATTATGGCTATCCGAACAATTGCCACTACCACGAGCCAATACCAAATGGCTGCTAGTCACCGTAGCCAAACGTTTACTGGGCGAACGTACGAAAGCTTTATGAATTTTACCACGACGTTTTGATTCCTGTACGGCTTGCAGCTCTGTACGGCCCGAGTATTGAAATCTTTGGTTTTGATTAAATTTTTTTCAATAATTGTTATTTTATTTGCGTTTAGATGAATATGTAATGAAAATGCAAAGCTTACCTAGAGCCCAATGTTAAATTAAGAAAACGTGACAAGCGATGCGGACGCTTTAAACGAAAGAATGAATGATACTCTACACAGGATTTCCACAAGGCTTTAGCATGTTTGTGTGAGCACATACTAAAGCCTAGCAATGTATCATAACTTTCGGACTGTAATAATATTTTACAAATGTATCGAATGTTAAGGTTAAACTAAATAATGATTTGTGCTTACGCACAGAATTCGTTTACATACCGGTTCTCGACGTAATTGTATAAAGAAATCTTTCCGCTTAAACGAGACTTTAACCATTTTAGACCATGAGAAGGTATTAATGCGTACGGCATTGTGTAGAATCAAAAGACCAATCGCTGAAACACCCAGTTGCAACTCCCTGCCGTTAGAATCCTATCAAAAAGCATAGAGCTAAATTTCTACACTTATAAATTTCGACATTTAAGGCTTTCTATACATTTGCGAACTTCTGAAAACCATTAAAGTATGTATGTATTCGTAAATGGCTTAGAATGTCGTTTATTTTCAGCACAAAGATAAAAAATATGTATAAACATGTGTACTAAGTTGCGTTGTCCGATAGTTCAGTCTGATTCTGCCCAATTTATCTGATTAGATGCTAAGAATGTCTGCGCAAACTCTACCCCAATGTAAGTGATAGTTCAACAGACAGACAGACAGGTTTGTACATGTATAAATTTACACAGTTTTCGATGCTGATCTATATAGTTGGAAGGGTCCCGCAAGCCTTCTTTTATGTATAGAGTGAATAATTATAGTTTGAATTATACTACGCGTGGAAATGGATAAAAATTCTAATTACTGTGGCATTGTGTAAATCAATGCCGTATAAATCCAAACGTTTGGCATGTTCCAAATAGTTATATTCAGCATCCGCAGGCAATTGGCCACGATGTAGTTTGTGTAACTCGGATATTTTACATTCCGTTTCTGCAGATTGGTCGGGGAGTAGTTGGAGATTACTTAAATAACCCACTTGATGCTCTACAGAGTTAAAATCGCCCAATTCAGCTGTAAACCAAATAAAATTATTTTGTTTTTCTTACAGCCTGTATATCAAATTCGTTTCGGCTCGTTTCGCATACCCTCCTCTCTTAGATGATATATATAATGAATGTAAATTTTCCAAATACTTTTGTCTTCTACACTATAGTGATTGTGGTAGTTGTAAACGAGCCAAAGCGAATTAGATAAACAAACAGCAAGTAGCAGCTTATCGGTATGAAAGAAAAGCAGTTTGAGCACTTACACTGTACACTATAACTAGCTAATAAACATTGTGTGTTAAGCGAACACTGCAGTTTGCCAAGATATATGTCGCGCTTAATTTGTAAATAGAATTGATAACGTGTGTATTCCTCTTGCAAGCGACTGGGATCGTTTACATAAAACTACATAAGGGAGAAAAGTAGAGCGTCATTACGCGGAAACATATTCACTCTGTACCTTAACTCTAAATTCTAATAATGGAACGGAGTCATCATCCAAATGAATGTTATTGCATTGTTTTTTAAATGACTTTTGAGCATCAAGCCATCGCTAAAGTAAGAAATAAAAGTATTAATAAGACTATAAATAATTAATTTTAATATATACTTACAACTACGTCGCCTGGCATGGAGGGGAATAGTAAACCAAAATAATCCATTTCGGATATTTCAAGAAATTCAAACACACGCTCAAGTAGATCCCCACCCCTGGCATGTTTCTGAAACGGTTAGTTTACACAATTTTAAAAAAGTTTCTTTTTGTTAAAATTGTTATGTCCTGCACTACTTGTGGCATAGGGTACATTAAATTTGTATGGATGTTTGTAACTTTTAAACGGCAAATGTATTTTTGTATATGATTACACAAACTTACCTCTATTCGAAAGGTGTGTGCGGTGTCATCTAAAAACAATACTGTGACACGTTGCTCCTTTTGCTTCTTATCTCGAGCCAATTCCGCTGATCGAAAGTGATACTGACGACTCAGATTACTTAAGCGGAAACGTTCAAGCATTGCAAAGTCCCATGTATGACACGCAAGTTATATTTCACCTCGTATAGATTGAATTAACGATTGGTAAATATATTGATCACTTTATTTGGGCAATTTTATATTTTATTGCATATGTTCCTTGTACTTCATGTGACAGTATCGCGGACACACGCAACAAAACAGATAAACCGATGCCGAATGGGTATAAATATATGCACATTTGGCCTGTAAAACGCCCCTTCGGTGTGTGTTGCAAACGTTTGCACAAAATGATGGTGATATTATAGAGCAATAAAATAGAAAATAATATTTAGATAATAAAACGTCGAAATCTTTCGTAAACGAATCCCACAAGAAACACGGTCCGGGGAAAATGTACAATGCGAATATATGTGCCTAACATTCATTTCACAAGTGCTTCATAACTTTAATTATTACACGGCAATTATTTTTCACGTTTTATGCTATTTATACTTTGATTATTACATTTTATAATACGAATCGAACTAAACATTCTACGCCATTACAACTTTTACAGTTTGTTGTTCTCATAAAAATTATTGAACTGAAAAAAATCAATGCCACAGAAGTACTATTTTATCTTAAATACGTTTGAGATTGTAGTAGACATTTTATTACTGGATGGCGCTTTGTAATCATTATTTATAAAAAATGTATGTAAGTTGAATATCCATGTCATTCCACAATCATTAAGCAAAATAGGAACAAAATAATCATATGTTTAATTTTTTTTTTTTGTTAATGAAAAAATGTATAGAACTGAATGTAAGGTCGACCGTATCTAAAGTAAATACTTGAATGCAACGCTGCAACTATGCACCTCAGGACACAGGCTGTTATGAAATGTCAAAATAAAATTGTGTTTATATATTTATATACGTAAACAATAATAGAAAACCCGCATAAAAAATTTGTGCAGCTAAGTTGTCAGCTTTAGGACTTAAAAATGTATCCTTCGATGATGTGCTTCAGATTATAGCCCAGTGTCTGAATTTGTTTCGTGTTTTGCTGCAGTAGAATAATTTGATTTCTTGGATAATGAAAAAGCAAACTTGAAAGAACTATGAATATACACTCGGATTTGGAGCAACTGGCCATTGCCGACTTTTCTCGTTTACAAAGACAGGTAATTAAGTCTGATAACTCAATTGCTATAAAAGTAAAGTTTAATGGTTATGACGTTTGTCCTTAGTTACGCACTTTGCAATTGGAGTTGCGAA
The DNA here is from genome assembly GCA_949710015.1 of Crataerina pallida. Classification (NCBI taxonomy): domain Eukaryota; kingdom Metazoa; phylum Arthropoda; class Insecta; order Diptera; family Hippoboscidae; genus Crataerina; species Crataerina pallida. The sequence goes on from OX453292.1 coordinate 30,364,228, forward strand.
TTTTACTCGACAACAAAACAAAGAAATTGAAAAAACAGTTTCATTTGATAACAATTTTGCATCAGGAGCATCAAACATTGCAAAACGAAGTGAATTGTTTAATAAAGGGAACAAATGCTAAAAAAAATTTTCAGGTTAGTTACTTTGATTTTACAATTTTCTGCTCTTATTTAGTTCCTACCATATATGATGCAGAAAGAAAACCAATTGAGTGAATTACAAAGGCACTATGCGGAAACTCAACGTTTGCTGGAAGTTGATCGGAAAAATTTGTTGGAATTGAATAATCATATTAAAAAGGTAAAAATTGGGCAAAAACATTATACTAAGGCTTCAATATATAAGTTTTTAGACTGAAAAATTAGTAGATGTGTTGCGCAATGCAGAAACAGCAGACATCCTATATAAGGATACCATCTGCAAGGTGCAAAAAAGGGTCGTCAAGATGGAAAACCGTTTAGATGTGGTCAACAAGAAATGTAGCAGTGTATTGACAGATAGTAGACACCTAAGACAATCCATAAATCATATGCTACAAGATAGGTAGGCCGAAATCTATGGATTGGGGCGTTGCTTTAAACACTTTTCCATAAAAAACTCTTTAATTAAGGTCAAGCTTTAATGAAGTGTGGAAAAACATGATCATGCAATTTAATGAGGGTAAAAAATATGCCATAGAATTAATTGATCAATCAACTTTGGCCTATGATCAAAGGGAAGAATTATGTACCAAGTTACAAATCTTAAAGAAACGTAACGAAAATGACAAAACCGTGCATATACAGGTGAGACCAACATTCATTCTATTAATTAGTACAATAATGTAACCACGTATGTATAAATCTATAGGAAATGCGAGAAATGCAGAGACGTTTGGATCATGATGCAAAACTTCAAAAATTTTACGATATCAAGTGTCAAAAACGCTTAAATCCCGAACTGGAAAAACGTGAATTGAACAAGAAATTGGCCAAGAAAGAAACTATTGAAAAACAAATAGCGGAATATATGGAAATAATTGAAAGAATGAAGGTACATACATTCCCGTATATGCGGTAATATGTTCCTTCAAGTATATATTTATACTAATTTTTTTTTTTACTTGCAGAAATTATGTGGTGAAGAAAACACAGCATGCTTGACTAAAAAATTTATACGTTGTGAAGATGAAAATTTCGCTTTGTTTAATTACGTTAATGAGCTAAGTCATGAAGTTGAGGTTCTTAACGAAACCATAATAGAATCAAACGATGAAATTGGTAAATTTTATACCTTCAATATTAGATACGAACTGAATACTCATTTTCGCATATTCTTAGTAAAATAGATTTTGAACCATGACACTGTATAGACTATAGACACGAACGCCGTTTTTACTTATTTTCATAGGTTTCAACATTCTCTTTTCCAGAACATCAAAAAATACAGTTGCAAAAAAAGGCCCTAAAAGAGGAAGCGGAAGCTTTAAACTCCTTGAATGAACAGTTGGAAAAAGCACAACAAGATAAATTTGAATCCATAAAACAAGTAGAAAATTTGAACACACTACAACAAGTACTTCTTCAGGGAGTTGAAGATGCGTTTAAGTAAAACAATTAAGTTACAACCATTATATAACATATTGCTCAATTATAATAATTTTAGGCTATTGCGAGGAAATGAAGCGCCCATATTGAACATGTTGAGTTCTTCTGCACAACTAACAGGTCACAACGTCCGGCTCTTTGCAGGTGTTATAGAGAAACAAATCAATTTTATATTGGCTAACATTAGCAAAGAGGAGACGCGTTCTAATAAAGTACTGGCAAAAAAAAATCGCGTCCCAAAATTTAACATCAAAGAAACCGTAAAACTGAAATTTTAGAACTCTGCAACAGCATAACTGCAGATCTGCACGGTGTTGAATAAAAATATTAAAATTATTTTTTGTGCATAAATTATTCGTTAGGGCTTGGTGTTGAAACGCTTACAACATTATATAAATTTTTAACCAAGAGACTGATAGAAATACTAAATTGACTCGGAATTCAATTAGTCATTTTAGCACTCCATTAGGTCGGTAAGGCAGTCTAACATATGATTAATCTTTGAGATTGTATTATTTTTTTAATCTATAATTTTTCGTTACATTGTTTTGTTGATAACTTCACGCTTAGAGAGTTCTGTTCTTATATGCTTATTCATAAAAAATTTTTCAGTGGGATATATTGTCGCACGTGCACTATAGAAAGAACTAGAAACTTGTATTGTACCGCATATAATATAATTATTTTCCAAAAGTTTTTTTTCAATACATTTTTTTCCAAAAAATCAGCATCAATATGGTAAGTTATTATACATATTAAAGATAAAATTATATTCTTATTGAAGTTTAGTTTTGTATTTGCATAAATAAAGAATAGCGGTTACGAAATTAAAATTTTTAATTGTTAAACTGATTTCTCTATTGTGTAATACATGCCTACTACAATGAATCTATAAAATCATATTAGATATTAGTGGAATAGGATTTAAGTGAGGTAACAGGTGACAGGTAATTGGACTTTATACCTATCACGCCTTTACATGAAATGCAGAGGATGTCCCAGACAAGCCAGATGTAACTATTTTGCTTGAATATGTGTACTTATTTTTTTTTAGATAAAGAAACGGAAATTTCACAGAAAATAGAATATGAAAAAACCCACTATTTTTAATATATGAAGAGTACCATATAAGAATTCCAAATATTTTACCGAAACTACATGTTTTTTTTCTTAATTTCTATATCTACATATACAGGCCGCTAATGCTATTAAAAAAATTATGCCAATGTTGGATAGAATTTTGGTAAAACGTGCAGATTCAGTCACTACTACCAAGGGAGGTATTGTTTTACCTGAACAATCTCAAACTAAAATGATGCAAGGTACAGTTATTGCAGTAGGTCCGGGTGCCAGAAACAACGTAAGTTTAAAACCATAACTATTTGAAGTTGTTTTCAAGATCTGTAATTATTTGTTTTAGCAAACTGGAGGTCATATGTCACCCATAGTCAAGGAAGGCGATCTAGTGCTATTGCCAGAATATGGAGGCACCAAAGTTAAATTAGACGATAAAACAGAATATCTTCTTTTCCGAGAGTCTGATATTTTGGCTAAATATGAATAGACATTCTATATATTGTTAAAAAACTAATGTCACCAACGATGTTTTTTCTTGCTGTAACATTTTATATGTAATATTCCTCTTTGTTTGATCCTTATGCATTATATTAATTCATACGGTATTTAATTCTGAATTAAAGAAAATAAAACGGTTTTACGCTTTATTTTTGGAAAAAAAAAACCCGAGTGATTATTATCAATTTCTGATTAGTTTATTGAAATGTTTCTTAAACCATACACTTGGTTCATCACAGACCTTTCCTTCACACCCGGAAATCCTTCCACGGTAGCACGTTCCCTTGACAACTTCACCAAAGATTCAAATGAGCGCGGCTCCCAGCAAGCTAGTTCGGAAAGAATCTTTCTGTAAATGTATAAAAAGATTGGTGATGTAATCCAAGGCCAAGTATAACAAGATTTACTTATTAAGCATTATATCACTGCGTGTGAGAGTTTCTTTAAATGTATCGAAATCGAGGCCGTACCGTTCACAGCCAGCTTGCAATCTTGTGGTCCATAGCTGCAAATTATTTAGTTTATTATGAGCATCGTATATTAATATTTGCATTTAAAATCTATAAGGGGCATTACATGGTACCCTGTAAGTTGTGCATTTTCATTGCTTTTTACGTTATTCAATGTACTAATTTGCAACTTCAAGTTTTACCACATTTTGCAAACCTTACCGATATCATATCGAGTTTTTTTAGACCGCGTCCTTTTGTTGCATATACCAATGCGCGATGTACATTACGTATAGCTATAGAATAGCAATTGCGTCTCCGGCCGCGAAAATGCTAGATATAAAACAATGGGTAACATATTTATATAGACAATATATAAAATATATTACTCACTGCAGCCATTTTAAAAATTTTTCTTTTACGCCAGAACTCATCGGGTCCGCGTGCTCTTACATACAATGGGAATTTTAATATAACCATGATTTTTCTTTAAATAATATTGTGCTGGTTTTTGTTTTATAAATATTTAGCAGATGGCGAATCGTTTGCACTAGATTACTTGTAATATCCGGATCAAATTTGTGATATAACATCTGTTTTAGATTATGACTTGATTGCAACCATGTTGTGTTTGATATACAGTAAAAACTCCTATACCGAGATTTTCTACTCTAATATAAAAGTTTTGATATAATGAAATTAACTTTACTTTAAAGCAATATACAGTTTTCTCAGTTTTTTTGTGTAAATGTAGTGTTAAAATATGTATTAATATATTTACTTATTGTTGATTATCATTTGTTACCATGTGGTATGTTTCGTTCCGATATGATATATTGAAACATTTTTTGTGTTATAATGTACACGTGCTGAGCTAAACTATAAACTTTTGATAAATTCAAAGGATATTATTTTTGAAAACTACTGCGTGTGTAAATCTTGTAAAGGAGAATGGTTAAAAGTGAAATAATGGAAGGTGTTGCAGATGTATCCAATGTTACTGTTAAGGAAGAGGAAACTTATGAAGAGAAATTAGGTTATGTTACTAGTATAGCCAGACCCATGGCCAACAAAAAGATGGCAAAGAAGTGCTATAAACTAATTAAGAAAGCTATGAAGCACAAAACTTTTGTACGGAATGGATTAAAAGACGTACAAACTCGTATACGAAAAGGTGAAACAGGGTAAGCAGCTTTATGTCACAATTTATTATTGTTTAAATTAAAATGTACAAATGTTCGTATTACAGGCTCGTAGTGCTAGCTGGCGATGTAACTCCCATTGATATAATATGCCACTTGCCCGCCGTTTGTGAAGATAAGGGTATACCTTATGTATATACACCCAATCGTGCCGATTTAGGCGCCGCTATGAATGTTAAGCGGGGTACTATAGCTTTATTAATACGTGAAAACCCTGAATATAAAGATTTATATGATGAAGTAAAACAGGAAATGTGTAGCCTGAATGCAGAACTTTAGGCAAGATTTAATATTGTTTGTATTATATATATATATATATTATATAAAAAGGGATTTTTTAAATAAAGAATTTTAGAAAATCATATATTAGAAATCATATATGAGTTGATCATCCTAATCATAAATAAAAACTATGCAAATTTCTTCTGGATATGTGTGCTGACAAAGCGTTTGATGAAATGGTAACAGCTACGTCCAAGATATGCAAGTCAAATTTTTTTTAACGTCATTACATATTTGGATCTTTGACCAGCTGAATTGTTGTACTGATGTTTTTTTCTCACAACTGATAATCAATTATTTTTTAAGGAATTTGAAGTTTATTTATTCATTTTCATTTTTACAATAACCATATATATTTCTTATCTATATATATTGTGTAGTAATTATAAAAAATATGAATTTCTTTTAAAATAAAAAAATGTGCTTAATATATATATATATATTTATATATATATAATGCTATACATACTTTTTGCCTTCAGTTTATATATAAATGCCATTTTCTTATGATGTTAAGCTATTCTTTAACAACTGCATTTTTCTGAAGAGCTGTTTTCATGTTTAAAAAGCCAGTAGAGCCAGGTGGCAGTGAGACAGTCATGGAATTGATTATATGCTTCTTAAAATTATCGAATCTCAGCTGCTTCTTGCAAGAAACAATGCTTCTGTTTTTGACTTTTTATTAATTTATAAATTTTTGCACATTTATATATTCAAATTTTTAAATTACAGTAATTTCAAGTTATTTATATTATATATATATATAAACATATATATATGCATACTTCTATTTTTATATGTATATATATTCGTATTGAGATGAAAAAATAAGTTATTATCTGGGAATACGGGCAGAGTTACAAATATATTTTTTAATGATTTTATTTCATATTTAATTTTTGTTTTTTTTTTTTTAAATAAAAATTATAAACAATATATTCTATTTTTACGAACTAAGCTTATTTTAATAATAACACAAAGAACTTATAAACAGACAATAAGTTTAATTAGGTAATACGATTTTTATAAATTACATGTATAGAGCAAAAACCAGTTGGTCTACTGACTCGGCCCATTTTTTTTTTTTGAATTAGTCAAATTATATATAAGTCCTTTCCAGTTTCAGTTTTCAAGATATTTGGCTTAGTTACTGAAAGTAATTATAGAAGCCGTTCGTACCTTGCCCCAGTTCACGTATACCTGCGAAGGGGTCCTTGTCGATGCTATGCACACCACTATTGGTGGTTGTTGGTGATGTTGCCGTTGAGCTCAAGTTATGAGGACCGTTGTAATTACTTGGAGTACCACTGGTACTAACATTATGTTGAAGAGCATCGACTTGTTGTTGAGGCCCTTGGCTTAATACAGCCGCGTATGTAGTACCACGTGAATCGCCTGTGGCGGTTCTGGGTGTTGCTGAAACCTGATGGCACAATGTCCCGTGCTGATAAACGGTGTGTTGGCCATGATTATGAAATGAATTGGCTGCGTTAGGCATCACGTTAAGAAAGGCGTTATTGTTACCCACAAATAAATCCATATCCTTATGTTGTTTAACACTAACAGTTGCTGCATTATTGTGACTGTTGTATAATAATTTTTGAAAGTTGTTACTGTTGTTGTGAGACTGTACATGTTGTTGTTGTTGCACTTGCATTTCCTGGTGGGCATTGGTTTGAAATAAAGCTTCAATCATATTACCGGCCGATCCAGCACCCAGACCGGTCAATATATCTCCAGTGCCACAAGGGAGTACGTTATCTGGATTGGAAGAGGACAACGAATAACCAGCACCAGTAGTAGTAGAACTAAGGGTATTGCCAGTGCTGCTATTTAAACTGTGGCCATTGCCTATGGTCATGCCTTGACGTCTGTATAGAGGTACCGAATTGGTGGGCATAGTATTAGCCATATTAGAAACCAATAGGAAATCCTTGCTACCCAATAATGGAGCTGGAAGACATAAAAACATAAAATAAATTCCTCAAATGTTTGATCACTTATAAAGCTTACTGTTGCCAAGGCAACCACTATTAAAGGTGGGGAAATGTTGTTGTTGTTGCTGCTGCATATAAGACACACCAAATAGGCTATTGGCCGCCAATGGACTCTTTGTTAGAGTGCCCAGATTTGTTTGCTGAGCAGCACTTGTCAATAATTTACTCGTGTTACAGTGTGGTGGCGTCACATTTATTAGGTCTTCATTCATTTCAGGGATTATGTTGTTGGTGTTAGTATTGGGTACATTGCTGTTACTCTCATTGCTGCCAGTCATTCCGAACAAATCGCGCAATATCGGCTGCGATATTTCATTGCCATTAATGATGGAGTTGAACACCATGTCGATCTGTTGATTAAAATTAATGCTGCCATCTAGACTTTGCGACTCATCATTGCCAATTAGGACTGTGTTGCTCGTGGTGGTTACTGCCATGGATGGTTGTATAAGATTATTAAGTGGTGGTAAAATGCCCGTACCTCCTATAAATGTTGGCATTGGTGCTTGATGTTGTTGTTGCTGCTGTGCTTGAGACTGCTGATGTTGAGGCGCATAATTCATCATTTGCATTAGATCGCGAGATATTATTTGATTGGCCCCCACATTTAAATGGGACAGCGGTGGTGGTGCTATATTCTGTTGAGATGGCTTTAAATTTGGTTGTTGTTGCAGGAGAGTGGTCACCTGGCGCAGTGCCTCCATAAATTTGGTGGCTGCTTCCTGTCCCTGTGATTCCAACAGTTTCAAGTACCATTTGTACTGTAAATCCTTGGATTCGAATGCCATCTCGTATATGTTTATGTTTGGGGGCAGTATTGGCGCATATTCGTGCGCTTGCGGATATCTTAAAGTCGTCGGAGACTGAAGTTTATTATTGGATGTGGCAACAGGGGGCATGATATTGGGAGCACCACCTCCATTACCACCACCCTGTACCGGAAACATATTCACGCCAATATTTAATGGTGGCAAATGAACATTGTTCAGCAACTGGTAATCTTTTTCTTTAAGAATGCCCGGTGGCAACGGGCCCGGTGCATTCTGACAGAAGAAGCTGTTTTGTGGAATGCCCACACCAACGCTACCGCCGCCAGCCACTGAACTGCCCGGTGGAGGTCGCTGCAAGAATGTGTCCATGGGGCTGATGGGACCATTGGGTATGCCCGTTAAGTTTCTCTGATTTATCATTTGTAACTGTTGTGGTGGCGGCGGCACATTACAACTGAAATTGGGAAAATTCACATGTTGTTGGGGCGGGGGCGGCAGTTGACTGGCAGCGCTTTGCCCAAGATGTTGCTTTCCGGTGCCACCACTGCCAAACAGCGTCTTGTTGGTTATATACCCCAAGTCGTTGGAGTTGCTACGCATTTGCTGGGGATTGTTGAGAGCTGCTGGCGGTTGGAGAGCAATATTGTTGCCTCTCATATTTTGATTGGAAACCTGCTGCGCTGAAGATATTGACCGATTACTACCGGAGGCATTTATATTGGGTGGTGGTGGCGGCGGCATTTGAGACTTTGGCAAAGCACTCCATGGATTTGTTTGGGGCGGGGGACCCCACAGGGTCGCGTTTGGGTTTTGCTGATTGGACATGCCCGGTTGTTGGTTAGATACTGTGGTGGAATACGTACCTGTTGCAACTGGGGGACCGCTACGCATATTCGGTTGCCCAGCATGCCAATTCATGTAGGGGCCAGTTGGCGGTTGACCTAGATGAACGGCTGGCAGCGGGGGACCACGTGGATTGTATGATTGTCCCCCCATGGGAAGAGTTGACTGTGTTGCTTGTTGTAGCCCACCAGCCAGTGGAGGTCCAATTGCTCTCATTGGCACGTGACTGGGATGATTAGGAAAATTATGAGCTGCTTTGTTAGCCGTTATATTTTGATTAATCATTGCAGCTGCAGCAGCAGCTGTGTAAGCTGTGGCTGCTGCATGCGGTCCGTACATATGAGGAGGCACATGTTGATTGGGTATATTGACTGGATAGTGTGGTTGCGGTATTGGTACATGCCCCACTCCTCCAGTACCTGTTATCAAACCAGAATGGGATCCCAACATTTGCGGACCATGTAGAGGGCCTGTGTGACCTGCGGTTGAATGATGATTACCGGTCAGACCGGCCATTGCCAAATATACAGCAGCTTGGTCACGTAAATAAGCCTCCGGCTGAAGGGAACGCGGTATGAATTCAGGAGCTAAAGGATTCAAAACGTAGCCACGTTTTAGTTCAACGCCGTCTAGTTGAGATCGTAGTTGCCACATGGTTATACCAAAAAGAGACTTGTTCTCGTTGCAAATTTCAATGAACCTCTCCCACACTTTGCGACATCGCCCAATCGAACAAAGTGCCACCGGATCGCCAACGACTGCAACCAAACTTTGCGCTCTCGTAATAGCTGTATTTAATAGCTTTGAATTGCTAAGAAAACCATAGTCCGTATCCTCAACAGGACATATCCCTTGACCGGTCAATACTCCAGAGCCAACTACACCATTAGGCAAACAGGTTCTCCTTGTGCGCACAGTGGACAGAAACACTGCTCTGAATTGTTTACCTTGAACATTAAGGACGCGTTCCACGGAAATACCGCCCATGCGACGTTTTCGTAATTCTGAGCGTATGCGAAACACCTGATCGGCATACGGTGTCATGATCCCGATGCTGGCATCATTAATTTTACCCCAGGAACTGGGCCATTTTTTACGCAATTCCAGTACACGTTCAACTAACTCATATACTTCAGCATTGTTGTAGAATGCGGTCGAGTTCTTATCTTGAACGTCTTCGCCACGCGTAGTAAAAAAAGTCAACGGGTAAAATTTGTCATGACGCGGTTGCTTGCCGGAAGCTATCAACTTTTGTTCGTAGAACAGTTCCGATGTGAATTTCGTGATGGCTTCATGGGCCCGATAGTTTTCGCACAACAAAATTTTACATGGAAAATTCGAGGGATAATGACCGTACAGACGCTCCAATAGCGATATGTGCAATTTGCGTTCTTTTGCAAACACCGAGAACAACTCCGGACTCATTTGCATGTGATCTCCGGCCAACACAATTCGGGTGGAGTCATTGGCTAACGCTAACGGCATGATCGCTTCACATTCCATGGCTTGAGCGGCTTCGTCAAGAAAAATGTGCGTAAAATAACCCTTCGGTATATCCAAGTTTGCCAACTCCATGGATATATTCAGAGTAACCACCACAATGCGACATTTCATTATGTCGTCCACAGTGGGGCGCCGAAAATTACCAACTCCATCTGTGACGCAATACTAGAAGGAAAGAAATGCTCATTTGTTATGACCTTTACATAAATAATGTTTACAAATATTGTGTTTGTGTGTGGGGATGTACCTTTTGCACTACACTGTTAACGGTGGCCACCCATCGTTTATGATAGTAAACTCGGAGAGGTGTAGCTTCTTTGAGGCCCTCTTCCACCCATGGATGCAAATACTCTTTAATATATAGATCGGCTGCCGAATTTGAGTGGGTACAGATCAAAATCTTCGCGTCCGTTTGATTTAATAGTTGTTTGATGGCCTGGGCAAGGGTGTAAGTCTTTCCGGTTCCGAAAGGTCCAATCAGAAGTATGGGCGGTAGTTTTATGTTCAAATTGGTTGTTATTGCATTAATGGCCTCGCGTTGCTTAGCGTTCAGCTTGGGCTCGCAGGTGTCGGACCATTGCTTTTTCGGGGTCCATGGTATGCTGGGTTCAATTTCCGTAGCGGGAAAGATTATCTTAAAATCGGTGATCTTATCAACGGCATGATGCCACTCACAGTATGGCAAACGATTTAGTTGGAACTGTATGTCAACATGAATTTCTGTGTCAGCCTTTAGCTTCATGCCGTCCACACATTTGGCGGATAGTTTAAGATAAATAACATTCTTACCCTTGTCTTCAATTAGAGCTTCATAAACATTCCGTTTTTTATCTTTCGATTGCTCTTCCTGGACCGGTGAGATGTATATGCTCGAACAGTTGGATAGAATTAAACGACCAGCCGATGTATCCTCAGAAATATCTTTGCCCATATGCATGAGAGCAAACAATTCTCCAGCCAGAGAATATTTAGCTGTGCTGGTGGCCATTCCAGCTGGTGTCAGAATGTAATTGGAGGTGACGGTAAGTTTTGTACTCAAGTTGAAGCGGGCTATTTGTTCATATCGTGCTATTTCTTCCACGTATAATAACTCATGTATGCGGGAGCGGTAATTGTTTTGAGTTAAATGCTTCTCCATTGTGGACTGAGTGAGGGTGAAAGTTTGTGCTCGTGGACAAGGATAACGTTCCAGCATTTCTTTTTCATGCTTTACGTCATTTAAGTATGCTTCAGTCTTGAGATGGGTACCAAGAGTGGTTTCAAAATTCACTAAATTTGTGTTGGTCATATCCCAACGTGTAGCCGATATATTAATAATGTCACGTTTGATTTCCTCAAGTTTCTCTGCATCATTTACTGGCACCACGTCTACGCATATGTGGCGCACTAACAGTGGTTCAAACCCAAAATCAAAACATACCGTCTGACGAAATGTGCCATAAATTTCGGTTTGAAATTCTAGTGTTACAGTGTATTGTTTATGCGCAGAAGGGACGTTGCTGGCGTTGCCGGAAGTTTCAATTACTTCTAAATCGTTCTGTTCTTCAGGCTCCGGTAGTATCGATGGCGAATCCTTTTTGACTGCCACCCACTCCTGGTTATTTTTCAATTCTAAGTCTTCGGGAGAATCATTCAGTTTAATGGATTTGATCGCGAAATGACTACGGTGAGCATCTTGCAAGAGAGCTACAGCCTTTAAAGGTTTGTCTACGGTACTAAGAATAAATACCCATTCACGCTTGGAGGTTTTGGAACTAATACTGGTGACCAGATTTTGTTCGCACCTGGACTCTATACCAGTCACTTTCTCACACATCACCTTCTCGGGAGATGTACTTTGAATCCAACGATCCAGAATATCTTCAGTGTAGGATTTGCCATAGAGTTCCTTCTCCCATGCTTTCTGCACACGCATGCGACGATATTCGAATCGCTCCTTCCACTCGTTCAACTCATCCTGACCGTGAGCTTCCACGCACTGGTTACCATAATGACACGAATGAAACTCCGTCCAAGCTTCACATAGGCTATACGAGTCTAGAGTGTAGCCTCGAGGGGGTGGGCGCCACTTCCAGTCACGACCCTCGTCTGATACAATAACATTTTGGTGAGCTTCAGTTTGACAGTGTTGCCTAAGTTCACTGCGGGTATTAAAGGTAATTGTACAGTAGGAGCAGGTGATAGCGGTGACATTGCCCGCGGATGATTCATCATGGCTATAACTTTTACTACTCGATATTTTAAGTGAAGCTAACGCGTCTAGAGGGGGTTTTTGCAAATTTGCACTCATATTGCTACATGACAAAGTTGACTGTTGTTGTGTAGGTGGGGGTGGCGGTGGCGGCTGTTGGGGCATTAATTGGCCATTGTGATTAGTTGTTTGGGTTTCCCGCTTTTTGATCCCTTTATTGCTAAGTAGTTTGCTGAATTTGTCTAAGGGCAAATTGTTGGTTGCCCAATGTTCCAGTTTGGTATCCAGTATAAACATTTCTTCTTCCAAACGCGATTGGGTGATTTTCTGGCCAGTCTTGTTACCGCTCAGCATGTGAATAACAGATTTGTAACGCTCTAGGGTCTTGCAGATATCACTAAATACTGGTTGAGGCGTCAGTTCTGTTACCCATTCGCGTAAAATTTGTTCCGCTTCCTGGAAAAGTAAAAATTATTATATTATTATAACGTAAGTCCAATTTATGGGGTAATACGAACCGAGTACTTTTTTAGTTTACACAGAGAATGAATTAGCCAGCGCCGCGTGCGGGAGACACTGGCCAAACATTCTCCCTGTTGTTCATTTAACATCGCCAGTATTTTGCGAGCATCTCCCAGGCATAATTCATATTTGCCCAGCTCAAGCAAACATTCGCAACGCCCCAACAAACAGGAGATGTGACGATCCTTCAAGCTTCGATTATTCATAGTTTGCAAATAGGGTGGCGCATTAAGGATTTGATCGTACAGAGTAATGGCGCGCGGCCAATTACGCCATCTAACATTGTCATGAGCCTGTATTTCTCTTTCAGTCATTGCCTCTGTTCGAATGGGCACGTCACTATTGCCTTGTGGATATATTCTGTGTTTATAGAACAATTTTAAGCGGCTGACAGGCTTCTTAGAGTTTTTACTCTTAACTGCAACTTAATTTTAAACTTATTTTATAAATAATGATGGAATTTGTTGTTTTATTTCCACTAGTTAGGACATCTTGCATATTTTCTCTTTCATAATAAATCTAAAAATAATGTAAAAAAATTAGTTGTTAAGTGGCAGGTGAGTTTTATATATGTATGCGTATACACAGTTTGGTTAAGTTAAATATTTTTTTTCGGGTTCTCAGTTGATACGGATCAAAGTGTAGCTTAAATGTTGAGTAAAGTGATGACGTGTTTAAACCAGCGTTATGACGAAAAATTATTTCCAGAGCCGTTGACACGTATCATTGTCCAGCAATCAATTAAATGGGTTACACTTTAAATTGTTAATTTTTTTTAGGTCGATAAGTCTAATTAACCGGTCACCGGTGTACACATTTCACAAGCATGCCGTGCATAAATCTAAAATTTCTCAGCACCTATGTGATAGTTTTTAGACATATATGGAAATGTCAAATAACATTTTTTATATACTCTTAGTATAGGATTTGTGGAAACTTTCGACTTAATATTTTTTTCATTCCTTAGTAATGATTATACCTCTATGTGAGACTTCATTTATAAACACAATTATAAAAACAAATTTATATACAAATTTAATGGGTTTTTGGGAAATTACTATTTTAGACAATCAAAACATAGGAAGCAATGGAAAACGAAAAAGGAATATGTAGGTATAACCATAATTTTGAAACCAATTTGTTACCAGAATTCGTAAATTTATCCAAACTCAACACTTTTTTTTATTCTGTTTTATTTACTTTTACATTAACAATATATTACAATAATATTATGGTCTTACGTCTTTTCAAAGGGAATTGAAGAACTTTATGTATCCGATATGTTTCGATTATTATATTGACGGTAGTATAAACAAAAGTTAAAATCTTAAATAAAGAAAGAAGTGCAACACGGAGTAATAAACAAAAGAGGAGGTCTAATATTTATTTTTAGCATGGCTAACATAATTGCTTCCTATAAGGCACTTTTTATTTGTTGCGAACTTTTCTGTACAATATAAGCATTTTTTTTTTAATTGTATACTTCCAAAGGAAGCAAGCACAAAAACCCAGATTTTCTTCGTACATTAGTTTTGGGAAAATATTAATTTGTTGATCTGAAGTATATATATAATATATAACCACACGATCGCACACTAAAAAGTAATTTTTATGACGACCACTTCTTTCTTTAAAATTGAACAAAATTTTTATGCGTGGACGTCATTGGCTAAAATAGTTCAATTAATTCAAATATTTAACTCACCTTTGACTATTTTTTGTACAAATTTTCACATATTTCTTGAATGAGGATTCAACTGGAAACAATTTGCAAAATATGAACAAAAGAATTTAGAAAATAAAAATGAAAGTTGCCATACATGAAAAATAAAACTGACAGCAGTTTATTTAATTATGAATATAATAAAAGTTGTGTGAACTTATCAATAATTTTATAAAAATATTTTAAAGAGAAAGACATTACAGAAAAAATAAAGTCACGCTTAGAAAACATTTAAGTTATTAATATATTTGATCGTTTGATTCGTTGCTGCGCTTTAAAAATTATGACATGACATTCTAAAGTTATACAAATTACGAATATTCCGTTGCCCAACATATGGTAACATGAAAATGTCGTTACTTTTTATTGTAGATAAAAATGATAACATGTTTCAAAGGCAAAATTTTGTTAAGGATTCTTGTAAAAATTTCGATTAAATCGACTTTCAAAATTAATTAATTACATATAAAAACCATTTCTCTTTTGTAAATCTGTCAGGGAAATTTCTCTTTTCAAATATTCCTCTTACGAATATATCTCTTTTTACTCTCTCACAGCGTTGCCACTATGCTAAAAAAATGTCGATAACTATCATTGCTATCTTGGCGCATGTATAAAAATGACGTAACAAATATTTTGTTGCTATTTTATTGCAATAAACATTAGGTTGCGTGATATTTTAGGCAGATATCATGATTAATTGTTTTATTAAGTATGCTAATCTAAACTTTTATTGTTTTTCTACTCTCAGCAGCCGCTTAGCTAAAACTTTCGTTGCTAACTTTTTTTGCTATCTTGGCGTACATTTATTAAAACATATATTTTTACTATATACTTGATCTCATCACTGTAAGAGTTGGCCTATTTTAATATAACTTAGTTCACCGATGTCTCTTCAGAGTATATATTTGGGCCCTTACTTCATTTGTACATATAAAGGATGTCATAAAAAATTGTCATATTTATAAACTATCGTTGAATTGCTTCCAATGGAAAATTATAAAAGAGTTCAAAATTGTGCGTATAAACACCTTAAGGGTAATTGTTTTTTCTACAATTGCTTTTTTATGGTTATAGTGCCCAACTCTCCCTTAGCTCCGTTAACACCTCTAGGTGAAAGTAACATGGTTAATTTCAATATTCAAGGGGATGGCTCTTTAGATGAATATATTAAAGATGCGCAATGCAACGTTCTTGAAGTGGGTTGTAAGATCTATTCAAAAAAAGAAAATATCAAACTCACGGATGCCCACATTAGTTATAAGCACGGTAATCATAGTATTTTAGCGAAAAGAGATTTAAAAGGTTTGAAGTCAAGGTATTTTAAACTTAACCAGCCTAGAATTATAAACGTGGACATGAACGCAATGTCAAATAAATGTCTATCGCCCCGTTTAGCAAAATTATTACAACACAAAGGATTGACCACTTATTCCAAATTGTTTGAGCGCGAAGAAATTGATATTTGGGTATTTAGTCAACTCGAGCGTAAAGATTTGCATTATTTGGGTATAGACGATGATAAAGATAAGGATGTGATTATGGCAGCGGTGCAATATGCCAAGGATATTTATAATACTCCATGATAATGTTATTTGTCTCAAAGTTGATATTAAAGCACATTTTTTTTTTATAATTTCAACATAATTTGGCCATTTATTGTTTGTAACTACTACTATGTGAAAAAAGTACAAATCAGAATCGAATTTGGTACGCATTTGTAATATATATAAAACCTTATATAGTTCAGAGTTAGACATATACTTTGACTTCAACGTATGTTACGACCGATTTTGACCAAATTTCAGTTCGATATCTCAATGCTTGCGGCCGTGGAAATGCTGGAACAAAAACGAAAAATTTATAGAGACAAGCGGACGAACGGAAGGGCTTAATAGACTTAAAATGCGATGCTGATATAATTTTGAGGGTACGACTTGAGCAAAAGCGCCGTACCCCCATTTCAAACACCTCCCGTTGGTTAATGAAATGGGGTACAGACAAGCCATCCGGGAGTTATATTACAAGTCAGAGAATTAAATTTGGATTACAAGTGAGTAATGATGGTGGGTGTTTTAGATTTGGCATACGCCTAATATAGTCCTTTTTTAATTGTTTTTGTTTCCATTTTACGCTCCACTTGTTGCAAAGATATTTGCATTGCCAAGTAAACAATTTCTAAACGGCAAAAGCCACACCCACTTAATTATACAACGCCTGGTTAAATCGTTTCAGAATTTGTTTTGTTTTTTTTGAGGTATTTCGTTGAAATTTAGTCTTTGTGATATAACAAAAAAAAAGTTCATAATAGGCACGAAGTAACTCAAACTGTAAAACTATAGGGTATGAAATGGTCGAGCTTACCCCTTTATTTAGCTTTTACTTTTGCCTCGACAAAGCTATGTTTCTTTATCCGTCTGTGCCTTAAAATAATTGTGCTGGTCGCACAAATTACAGTATCGTTTTTAAATCCATATTATTTATAAAGTATGGAAGATAAATTGCCGCATATGCTCCTTAAAGGACATTGGTGCATTAGTAGGGAGTATTGAAAATTTGGCTATGCAGCCTTTTTCCTTATTTTACTATTCAATAAAATCTGTACCCCCCTCGGCCCAGCGTAATTATATGATTACGCCCGGATATCTATGATTGTTTTCAAAGTAGGAGTCGACAACCCAATCATAATATTATAAAAAAAAAGTTTTATTCAAAAGTTCTATCGTTACTGCATCAGTCGGTTTAGTTGTGTGACTTCGAACAGATGTGGAGGGTATCTTAAATTTGTCCTAAGCCAAATGCAGATTTTTCACGTGGTAGGTTTTGTGTTAAGCGTTGGAAAAAACCAGTAAGAAATCTTAATTTGGCTTAGGACAAATTTTAAACACTCTCCATATCTACATACAAATAGTAGGCATGGCAGATACATGATTACGTCCGCTAATAGTAATAACTTGCAGTACGTGTTTTACGCTGAGTATGATTTTTTGTAAATTGAGGCGCTTATTATACGAGCATCTCAATTTTTGTACGTCTACGGGACTACGCAAGTCAACTTTTGTGTTTGTTTGCTGTATGTTTCAAAGAGATTTTTGTCCAGTGCCTGTGCAAAATTTCACTTCAATTTTTTTTAATTTACGAGATGAGAATGCTAACAACAGTTGGCCACACGGACATACAAGTCTAGATCGCTTCAGTTCCTGAGGTGATCAAGAATATATGTACGAATATATATAGGTCTCCTCCAATTGAATGACAAACTTAGTATACCCCCCACCTTATATGGAGAGTATAATAATGCACAAACATTTTATCATTTAGTTTATATATGGTTCGCAACGAGAATAGACGTGATAGCATCTTGACGAATTTCATATAAAATAATTCAAATTATAATGTTTTCTTTATATGTTTTTAACACAGATTGTTAAATAAAAAAAACTATATATATATAAATAAAAGTACAAGAAAAGCATTGATACGTTCAAAATGACAATTAATGGAAATGTTTATCTATAACCTATAAATATAATTAAGCTCGTGAAATGTAGGCAAAGATTGTTCCAAAAATAGAAAAACTTAATAATTTACTTAAAAAGGAGATTTTTAGATAATATTTTTATACATGTATGTAATATATGTATTATGTTGGAGAGTAGTTTAAATACTAAACACATGTGTAAAGGCATTTGCAGTTTTATACATTCAGACTCAGACGCAGACTTTAATGTTGATCAATAAAGTACACATTTCGTAGAGTCTTCTTTTTTGTTATTTACGCCAATATGTGAGCAAATCAATGTCATAGCTGTAGAATTTAATATAATTCCAGTTGGAAGAATTTATCCGTCATACATGTAAAGGCGCCAAAAGGACTAAAAATTTGCCAGTTTTTTACAGCAACATTTATGTTGCGGAATTTTATGTTCACACTATTTTTAGTATTGTTGCACTATAGTGGAGTGTTTAAAATGTTGTGGCAAAAGTTGGACGGAAACATGGATGGAACGAATCAGATTTAAAAGTACCAAATTTTTAATCTACTCTCACCAATATATACAAAATTTTTAACCAAAATATTTAAAATAGTTTTCCTAGGAGTAATTTGGAAATTCAATGCTATTAGAATAACATCTTGAAGCTGTACGCTTAATAGCATTAGCATATATTTAAAAATAAAATGAATTAGTTGAACGAGCTTTTAAATACCAGTTTTAAGTGTCTGATTCTCCAATTAGTGTTTTTCCTATGATTACTCTGCGTTTGTCCTATGTGTAGTAAACATACAACGTAAAGTAGTACGCTTTTTTGCGGAAAATATTACTAAATTCAATATCTTGTATAAAATAATATTTGTTTACTTTGGAGATTAGAAAAGTAATTCTTAAAAACATTATTCATACATGAATCATACGCGTGCTTATACATACGCACCCGCTGTTACATTTTATTACTACATATAAAATAACTGTTTCTACCCTGACCCCTAGTGGCAAAGGGTATATTAAGTTTGTACGGATGCTTGAACGACAAATGCCACACCCACTTTCAATTATACTGATCGATTTAAAATCAAAATTTCTTATCCTGCAAACAAAATTGCTCTAATGTTTTACAGTTTACGAGGAGACTTTCGCATTCAGGTTCGGCATTCAACAATATCAAATTAATCAGAACATGGCATTTCATTTAAACGTATATCTTGTGTTAATAAATTGTGTATTTGTAATGAATGCGCAACAAACCACATCAGATATTAAAAACTATATATGTAACTATGAGGACACGGTGGATCTCTCAAATACTGAACAATTACCAAATGGTTCATATTATTATGAACATACCGTTCTAATACCACCAGATCGTACAGCTGTCTATGATTACGAGGAACTACATGGCGGCAGGCGGGTAACTGTAGCATCCCATATTCGCGGTTGCTTATGCAATGAGTATCGTTGTGTCAAGTTTTGTTGCCACCCAACTAAAGAACTTATATTGAATAGCTCTCGTGCATGCAGTGCACATGAATTGGATGATGAATTCTTTTATGATCCATATATTAACATAACACTAAATAACGGTAGCCATGTTATGTCGCATATTAGAAACGATTTCTTTGTAATACAAGGTGTACCGTGCGAGTATAGCTATCCGATGGTGCCCGAGGAAGACGAAGATGATAGATGGATTTTATTTGAGGTAAAATTATGTATAAAAACTATATTTGAAAATTTTTAGAACATTTAATATTCATCACAGTTTACAATACTAAATATTTTGTCACTAATTTTTTTTTTTTTTATATTTATTTATATTATATCATAGAATGGGACGTTATATCGCTATTTTGACCAAGCTTTTATAAGTAAGCGGGACTATTGTATGCAGCCTTTTCAAGTGAAAAGCGGTGATTGGGTTTTGAATCCCATGAATTGTCCTTTAGAAAATCATCCAACATTAAGTAATCGGATTAATAATATAGGTGAGACAATTTTTTGACTAGAAATTCTAGCACACGTGTAGGTATCATATGTTTTATAGATTCTTTAATCGTTAAAGATATGAATTATAATTCAAAAACTTTGTTGGCTGCATTTGAATATTTATTATTAAGCATATAAACTGTTGCCTTCCGATTCCTTTGAAAAATTTATTTTACTTGTGTTACATTATTTAATATTTAAAACTTAAAAAAAGAAAGCGAAAAAATTGTCGATAAACCGAGTTTGGAACATCACATAATGTTGAAGGTCAGATTAGCCTTACGTAGACTCCACAGCATTAATATACAATTAGTTAGTTAGTTAGTACAGGCGTTACTGATGAATTATTAATGGAGTAGAGGGATACTGTGGTACACGAACTGTGTAACACGATGCAGAATTCTTTTTTGATTAGTATGGTTAAGAATCCACTTACTTCTACAAGTGTCTACACTTTCAATCTTATTCACTCTTCTAAAATGATCAAATCCCCTTAATACGGCATTCTCTATTTACGTATTGATAAATCATTATCTTTATTTATTGACTTGTTAATGATTGCTTATATTTTCTATATATAACTTACATTTATCTTCATTTTCATATTATCAATAGTATCCAAGATAATGCAGTCAATGCAGTCATATTTTGCTTTAATAATCGCCTGAAGCCCGATTATTAATGAATAATATTAAAATAAAATAAATGATTTTTCATTTCAGCTATGGCCATATCGGTACCGTTCATATTATTAACGGCATTGATATACATACTCTTACCCGAGCTTAGAAATTTACATGGAAAATGTTTAATTTCTTATCTAATCTCTCTGGCAATTGGTTATGGTGTGCTGTGCAGTATTACTTTGAGTTTAAACGTATTTCCGGTATTAACATGCTCCTTATTAGGTTGGTACTTGGTTCTAAGTTATTCGAATATCCACCATCGCATATATCACTTTTTGAAAAAATTCGTAATGTGGGGAACAGGGAGTCGCAAACCCCACAAAGTATGTATATTCTGCATCAGCATCGAATCTATTGAATCAATCTAGTCATGTCTGTTTGTTCGTGTGCATATCTGCTGCGGTAATCACTCTCCTATTAGATGGTGGGTATTCAAGATTTGGCCTTGGACAAATATAGACTTTTTTACTTGTCTATAAGCCATGTATGTAACGCAGCATTTTATTTAATAGGTTATTCTGCGTACTTCTTTTTAATGGCGGCCTTTTTTTGGTTAAACACGATCAGTTATGATTTATGGCAGAACTTTCGTTTTACAGCCCCACAACGCTTGACTCAGCGTAAGCGCTATTTAATATATTGCTTGTATGCTTGGGGGTGTCCTATGTTGCTAACTATAACAGTAATAGTTGCGCAAAATTCTGATTTGGATTATGGTCTTAAGCCGGGCATAGGAGACGACTACTGTTGGCTTAAAAGTAAGTACTCAATTACATATAAAATTTCAAGAAAAATACAAAAATAGTGTATATATACTATTGCGCCAAAGATGGCTCGAAGAGACACTTGAACTGACAATTTATTATTAGTATAACTTTTCCAGAGTGTTTGTCTTTTAATTATCTTTACTAAATTTAAGTAATTACAAATTCATTTGCATACAATATGCATCGCTGTATATTGTATGTATCTTTCGGTATAGAATTGTCTTCCTCTGAGAGTGCTTCTCTTAGGTGAATGGTAATTAAGATTTGGCTCCAGCCAAATTGAATTTTTTTTACTTGTTTTCCATTATAGTGAGTACATCAATTTATATGTTGTGTATATCATCCAACCATTAAATCGATTAACATATTAAAAAATATTTGTTTATTTTTTGTTCTATTTTCAGCTGACGATTGGTCGGCCATGATATATTTTTTTGGCGTGAATTTGTTAATTATAATTGTGAATATATTTATGTTTATATGTACATTTACAAAAATTCTTCAAATTCAACATGAATTGCAACGAGCTTTAAGCAAACCGGAGAAATCTCAACATTTGCGTAATCATAGAAATAAGTATGACCAAGTATAAAAAGCTTACTCAGCTTAGCCTAAATATTGGGTATCCACCGCCTTAATATGTTTTCTAAACTAGTACTTTCTTAACGAGCATCATAAGCACTTTCCTTAATTTTTATTTTGTATAAAAAAGCATAATTTTCGAAGTGTTATTGTTATCCGATTTGGCTCATTTTCAATAAAGGTAGACAATATTATATAGATAGTATCAATATTAAGGTGGAGGGGGAATCCCTATTACCATACTTTAGAATAAATTAATGATATTTCATTCTTTCCTTTTTTTCCAATATATGTTACAGTGTGACACTTTTTTTACGCTTATTCATCATTATGGGTGTTTCTTGGTTGTTGGATATATTATCTTACGTAGTTGGTCACGATGCAAATCGCTCCAATAATATTCTCTTCTTAATATCCGATTTTATGAACGCTATACAGGGGGTCCTGATATTCATTCTATTTGTATTGAAACCGAAAGTATGGAAATTGCTGAAGTTCAGGTAATAATTACGTATTAAAATTATTGTATGCACCTAATGTAAATGTATAAAAATAATAAACAATAGACTAGGCAAGAAATATAGACTCGATAGTACTGAGTCTGAATATACGGATCATGGTATTACTTTGCAGCAGCTTGTTTCTAAAACTGATGATCTACAATGTGTTAATTAGGTAAAAATTTGAAAAAAAAAGAAGACATTCTCGTTGTACGTACACTCTGTCTCTCAATCGAACTGAAGTAAAACAAAGTGCACAAAATAACATAAACTAATTTTGTTTGAGCTAAATCTATGTATATATTAAGCCCATCAACCTCTGTAAATAAAAAAAAAAAATTTACGATCGGCACTTATTGCCCCCGATTTATGAGTAATACAAGAATTGCTTGTATAGGATTTTGTCAATAATATTGAAATCGTCAAATCTAGTTTAGTTAGTCGGTCCAGTTTTAATATCTTACACAAAATATATGTGAATCCAAAATATTATTTTGTATTATATTTCTCATCATATATATATTTAGCATACATTGAAATATTTTTTTAACAAATGAAGCATTTTTCTTTTTTGCCCGTGAATTATTAAAACATAAACAGTATTCCTAATAGTGAGAAAGTATACATTTAACAAATATAAAAACTGGCCGAAACGTACACATGGTGTTTGATTAAAATTTATTATTACACGTGTCGATCGAGGTCATAGTACCAGCGCGTATAATGGTTCCCCAAAAAATAACTCAAATTCTTCTGCTTGTTGAAAAATCTAATTTTTCGTGTTACTCATAAACTGCAAAATATAAAAAGCTAAAAAGATAAGCTCATCTATTCCTAAAATGTTTATGTACTAAGGTTGTGGTTGTGAAAAATGTAGCCCAAGCCAAATGTAGCTTTTTCCTGTTCTATTTTAAAACCATCTTTCAACTAAAACACCAAGGATAACTATTTGACTGCTTTTCTGTTGATATTCTGTAGCAATGCTCTATGTTAGAAGTCGTGTGCATGTGATATTGACATTGAATATTGTCTATATAAATTTTCATTCATATCTTTACTGTTTTTCTTCACAGATTGTCTTCAATGGGTGGACATGAGCCAAGTACGATTAGCCAAAGAATTACTTTACAAAGTTCTGTATCAAAAACAAAATTTAATATGTTAATACCACACGTTCAATAAATAGTACGAAAGAAACGTTGATGGATTTTTAATTTTTAAAGACTTTCAAGGAACACTCTTTTTAAATTTCAGATCTATACTTCTGCCCTATTTTTATATTTATAATATCTATAAAATGTCCATTGAGGGTGGACGTGGAGAATTCTTTAAATTTTTCTTTTGAAGCACCCTCATGAAATTTTTGTCCATTGGTCTTTATTTCAGCATTTGGCCTTTTCTATGCAGAATGACTTTAAATTCGCTACGGGTGAGTAACACTCGAAATTCTTCTTAATCAGCATCATTAGAAAAGTCGATTTAGTTTATATGACTTATTGCCATTTCCCTACCAATTGTCTAACAAAATTTAGCTTAAGTTCGTTGAGAAGATGAGAAAGACTCCCGTGCCAAATTCACTCTTTTATATATTCTCTAATAATTTGTCTTCGACGTTCTGTATTTCTCTGCAAAATGTCATTGCTTTTACGTTGGGAAAAGTTTTTTATTTTCCCCTTCATATAGAAGTTTGTATATTTTAATGTCTCAATCGGACTCACCGCGACATATCTCTTGAGCTGGTACAACGAGGCGCATTCACAAATAAAGAATAAATGAGGTAAACCACAAAATAATTACCAAGTCGGCAGATGGGATTTTACCGCAAGTGGCGTCTCCATTTGTATTGAAATTTTTAAAGAACTCGTTTTTTAATGTGCAAACATAACGGCTATAACGACGACTTGCTCTATGTGGTCGAGACATTATTTACATAATGATTGATGATGTTACATACATATGTATGCAGTTGTGCTTGTGTTTTCGATTTGGATACGACTAAGCGGGACAGCCTGCTACTTCTGTGTTGTTATCGTTACACTAAATTGAAACCAATCACTTTGTTAGTTAATAACAAATGTTTATTATAAACGGTTGCTTGGTTGTAATTGCACGCTTAAGCTTTCCGACCATTAAATAGAAAGGAAGAAACAAAGGTTGACATATAGAGTAGAGGTGTTTATAATTAATGCTTTTAAGAGTATAATAAAAATATTTCTTAAAAATAGTAAAATTTTACATATTATGCATGGATGTGTACAACTATGAACTTTCAACTTTGAAATAAAAATTCCAAACGAAATGTTATGAAGTGTGATGTGTTGGAAAACTATGAATGCAATATTTGAGAATTAATAATTAATTTGTGTGAAATAAATTACTTCATCGTCATGACCGTTATATGGCTGATGATCGTTAAGTTGTTTAGTTAGGAGTTATGCTTTTACAAACTAGATTTCTTCACTTCAAGTTTTTTTACGATTATCACCAAGCATTGCATTGAATCGTTGAATATTTAATACTGGTTGTCTCTGTAAAGGAACTTTGGTGCCACAGGACAGGTGTCACTTTTATGGATATGTACACACCTAACTTATGAGAATATATATACACATCCAAACATTGTATTATTTTATATTTAATAACCCTTTTAATGTAAGGGTAAGAAATATTAGTGGTTATGTTAAGTGCGCAATTTTTGTTCGGACTTGCATTTAAAAGAAAAAAAATTTAATTACAAACGCACAAAATTAAGCTTGGGTCAGTTCTAGGATATTCCCTACATTTATATGCAAAGTTGTAACCGTATCAGGTGTACAATGAAGTCCTAATTACTTACAAGATAAATTATTTTAAATCCTCCGGGTACCTGTTGTCCGCTTATTTCTCTTTATTGCACATTCCATTAAAAAGTAAATACTAAGTTTCAAGCCTCAACCATTTCGTTTTTAAGTTGAAAGTTTTACAACCGGGAGAATGTTTATTACCACACAGAGATTCGGAATTTAATGCTGATCATAGATATTTTTGTAGGCTTGGTGTTACAAAAAGAGTAAATTCTCGGCGATGGTTATTTAACTTGGACCGAAACTGAAATGCGCTCTAAATTGTTTGTGTCCGCGAAGGATTCTTTCTCACAACACCAAAACCGTCCGTTAAATACAAGTGGTAGTACCCTACATCTACACCCATACATATGTGTAATATTTACACATATTTATGTCATTAATCCCCAATTCATGTTATTTATAGCGCTTGCTCTTGAACGATGTCATATAAAAAAGTGTGTTATGTGAGTCATGGTCTATCTATTATATATCTAATCATTGCGGAGGTGCGTATATCGAATACAGCACGAACGCATTTAAAATCACATCACGTGCGCGATAGTAAAAACGTGCCTTGTCCCTTTTATCAGACAGTGAATATAACAAGTGCAACCCACTTTCAAAATGGTTCATATCTGTATGAAGATATACTAATTCCACCTTACTGGACGGGTGTATATGATTATGTGGTCACTAATTTGGAGACTCGTGTACCCGTTGCCCCACATTTAAGAGGCTGTCTCTGTAAAGTGAAACCTTGCATTAATATATGTTGTTCGGTGGGTTTTAAGTTTAGCGTACAAAGCAAAAAATGTCTTCCGATCAATACTACTCTGACGTGGCCTTCCACTATTAAAGTACATTTAGAGAACGGTACCATTCAGCATAGCATTATAAAGCAGGAGTTTGCTGTAATTAGTTTTCGTCCTTGCTTGAGTATGTACGCTTTAATACCGGAGGAGCGACCTAACGATGAATGGCATTTATATCAGGTAAACTTGCCAAGTTCAAAGTTGGAGATATTTTATTTCATCTTTCTCTTCATGCATTTCAGAACGGTTCCATATTCCGTCTACACGATCTAACTGTTTTAGATATCAAACACTATTGCCTGGTACCAGTTGCACTGAACTCTAATGATTCCGAATACATTTTCAATCCCGCCAATTGCCAATATTCTGATTTTATTACAATGCAACAAATTTATGCCTATGGCATGCTATTCTCTATTCCATTTATGATTATCACCATTATGGTGTATATGCTGATTCCGGAATTGCGTAATCAACATGGTAAATCCTTGATATGCTATCTGTGGGGGTTATCAGTGGGTTATTCCATTTTGTGTTTCAACTCTTTATTTCTGCGTTCTGATATTAATTTGGTGGCTTGTAAAGTGATGGGTAATTATTTTCGTGGGAAATTGTTAAGAAAAATTTTAATTATTTTTAAAATTATATTTTAGGCTATACGGCGTACTACTTTTTCATGTCGGCTTTTCTTTGGCTAAATGTGATCAGTTTTGATTTGTGGCTTAATTTTCAAGGCACTCGCGGTATAAATCGTTCGAAGGAGAAGCGGCTTTTTCTATTATATTCCATATACTCTTGGGGTTTGGCTCTATTGCTTCTCATACTTACCTGGTTCGCTCAGGAAATAGCAGATATACCCAATTATTTAAAACCCGAAATAGACCTCGACTATTGTTGGCTGAACAGTGAATACTGAGAATACAGCTTCTGTGGTACCTTTTTTTTCTTTTATTAAATGCTTTGTTTTCTAGTGACTAATTGGTCTGCGTTGATCTATTTCTTTGGACCCATTATTATCATTACTGTGGCCAATACTATTATGTTTATAAACACTTACACGAAAATTAACCGAGTTAAACAGGAAATGTGTAAAATAATTGCGCGCGAAGATAGTACAAGGAGTTTACGCAATGAAAGAGATAGGTAAGTAAGATCAAGAAATGTGAGCTATAGTTATATATGTAGAGCTACAGTTCGCAAGTTGAGCTGAGTATGGTTTTTTGTAAATTGTGAGCGTCTGTTATCCTATCGCGCTTTATTTAAATTTAGATCAATACCAAGTGTTTTTTTTTTTTTTTTTTGTATATTTCAGATTTGGCTTATTTCTGCGCCTTTTTTTGGTAATGGGTATCACGTGGTCTTGGGAAATATTATCCTATTTTGTTGGCAGTGAAGTGTCATGGTCGAAAATATTTTATATCGGTGATATTTGTAATGCTGCACAGGGTTTCTTAATATTCATGTTGTTCGTGATGAAGAAGAAAATGAAAAAATTAATAGTCAACAGGTGAGTTCATTTACCGGCAATCAACGAATAGCTATTTACATATAATATATAAGTGCAGTGAACAGTCAAAGAAAGTATTTGAATTAAAACAAGGTTGTCCCAAAAACTGCATTACCCCAATTTTTTTTTTGCACTTGAAAAATTGTTGAAAAATCCGCTAACACAAATATTCATTTTTTATACCATTTCTTTAGGATTTGCAATAAGGAATGTGGTCACCAGAGTCAAAAGCAACATTCCCTTGAAACTACTTCATGCAAAGGTTTTAGTGGTAAACGTTTAGAACAGAACAATAAACAACAAACCACTGAAATTAGTCAAGAGAAGTAGCCAAGGCTGTTTAGTTGTTTGTACTTAATGTGTAAAATTTTAAAGAAAATATTTTACAAGACAATAATAATAGGGAAATGGCACAAAATTTGTTGAAATAATTTTTTCAGTTTTCCCCTTTTCTTGTTTTACAAGCAAAACCAAAAATTAAGCGTTATAAGTACGTTGTGGGCGTGTATAAGAGCGCTTTCCGCCCAAGTTCATTTCATATATTGATTTGTATATAATGAACAGAGGCCCGGGCAGATAAGGAGCATTGTTTTCATGCTTTGCTGACCAAATCACTTAAATTGTATGAATTTCGATAAAGCGATGAGCAGCACTGCGAAATATCTTGTATTTTATACATGCGTTTAGGCTTTTGGCATAAGAGGTGAAAATAATTAATGGAGAAATCAAAATAACGAAAAATCTTGATTTAAATAAATTATTAAAATATGTTAATAGAATATTCTATCATATGAAACACAGTACAAAAACGAGCGCTTATATTATTATTTGTTTATATTATTAGATATTTTATATTTAAGGAGACATTTTTTGAAGCTAACTTTTATTATCGAATTTCCTTTAGAAACTCAGTATGATTTTGAAAAATTGCACGATAATGTAAAGAATGAAGTATAATTTAAAAAATCTATATAAAATATTTTATTGTTAATTAAATGTAATGAATTTTAAAAACATGTACATTTCACGTGCGCCAAGATGGCAACGATTTTTTTCCCCCCATTACCATATATATGAGCACACATACATATGGTTAATATTCGAGATCGAAATTTTGTCTTGAAACATCAATCTTAGTGTCTAGTATTCTAATAAAGTATGCACGCTCCTTCTGGAACTTTGAAACGTTTCAACAAACCCAATATCCCGCCATATTATTATAATCGTGGATATAATAAATATGTAAAAATTTTTATTAAAAAATTTGGAGAATTGTGAATTTTTTTGTTATATAATTTAACAATTGAATAATAAAAACAAACTCATTTCGGATATTTAACTTTTTGTTATTGGATTCAGCTCCTTTTTCCAACACATGAATGCAAATTATGTAGATTAGGCATAAATATGTAAAATAACTAAATTTTAATGGTTGCGAAATATTTTCCTCAATTGTGCACGTGACCATCACGTCCCTTTTTACATATGAAAAAGTAAAAAGCTAAATTTGGTTTCGGCTAAATTTGTACAAAAAAAAGAAAAAAAACATAAGGGTAGCATGTGGTAATTGCCCTCTTTTAACTAACTAAAGTTTCAAAGACAGATGGACTCGTGACATTATTATAATGATAATCTTGACATGGAATGACAATCTTAATATGTTTCCACACACTTACGTGAATGATATAAAAGTACAATGTATTTTTTTTTCTTTTCTTAATCGTACCCACACATGTTATAATTTGCTTTAAATAATATTTCAATTAGTTTTGGAGAAAAATTTGGTAATAAAGGGATGGTGTGAGGCTCCCAAGGACAGGAATGCGAAAGAGAACGATAAGTTTACAATTCATCCTTTTTATGCTCTGCATGTTTTTCTTCGCTTTCTTCGTCTTCCTTTCCTTCTGCTTCCTCTTCGGCGGCAGCGGGTGCGACATCACCACCCGCATCCAAAAATTTCACAAAATCACTCAATGTACGATCTAAATTATACTCAATAATCTTGTTGTCACCTTTCCTGTACAATTTGATGGTTGGGAAGGAAGATACTTTGGTATGTTCCAATTCATTGGCAGTGGCATCCATTTTGGCAATTACAATAGACTCATGATCCTTGTATTTCTCTCCCAATTGCTCATAAATCGGTGTCAACTGTTTGCAATGACCACACCATGGCGCATAAAATTCCACCAACACATCTTTATTCGTATCGAAAACAACTTCATCAAATTTAGAAGCTACTAAAACCTTCACCGGGTTTTTATCCCAATCTTCCGGTAATTCCTGAGACAATAGATGCTGCTTTAGTTTGCCATCCATGAAATTTTTAACAAACTCTCGAATGTTTTCGGCACTTAAGTCATCCTTGTCTGGCTTGTATTTCGCCATATCTTCTTCCAGGTTAATCAAACGTGTGGCAGGTACTTCGTCTTTTGTCATGCCAAAGAACTCAAAAATGCGACCGTGATCTTCTTCGTCCGATGATATTGTCACGAATAACACAGAATCACGATACACTTTAGCCACTTCTTTCAAGGGTTCAATATATTTTTCAATGTGACCAGCTTCCTTGCTAACAAAGAAGAGCAAGTGAGACTTTATTGCACCACCGAAAATCTTCGTGGCCGATTCGTGATTGAATTCTACAATCAAAGGTAACGATTCTACTTGGATGAACTTTTTAATAGCATCTTCCTCGAACTTATCATCAAATATTGATTTCTTATCATCAAATGGTTTAAATAACACCACAGCATTACTGTTACCATGAACATCATATTTGCTGGCAATATCTTCTTTATGGGTAATGGCAAAAGCAAAACTATCCAAAGCATTTGCTGCTGCTAAATAAGCTAAAGCCTCACTGCTTTCTGGGTCCTTAAAGAACCCAACAACTGCAATCTAAAGCGAGAGCAAAAATACAAACAATAAGAACCCCCTTGCAAATTAGGACACCACCACATTTATTACTTTTTTAGATGAATAAACATCTGTTTCTCAAATCGTTACAAATCGTTTCAATTATTCACTCATATTATTCGTAATGAATACACCGGGGACGCATATGTCCAATCGATCTAATTTTATACATTTTCATAAAATCATTTTACACGTGACTTGGCGTATTTTATCCAAAGGAATAAGTTTATGGATAATATCATAACAAAGTAAAAAAAACGTTCTCTATTTTCACAAGTTTATACCCGACAATAAAGGAGGGATTCAATTTTACCGATATTTTAGCCAAATTTGGAATCTATATCCCAAGTTCTCGCGCTCAAGAGACCGCTACTAGTTTTGACAATGTGACATGTATCCTCTTATACTGTATATATACAGAATGGTGGCATAATAAAGAAAATTAAATCTTACCTCATTTTCTTCAAGGAAGTTTTCAGTTTCTTCAATTGTATTAAGTAGAGTTGCAGGAGGACCAGTCTTCTTTAACAACCAATTGACAATGTCGCTTGCTGTGCGGCCACCACTATATTCAATAGGTACACCATTGCGGAAAAATTTCAAAGTAGGATAACCGCGAACTTCGTGGTCCTCTGCCAACGAATTTTCTACAGTTGCATCAACTTTGGCTAATTTAATGTTGGAATTTCTATCGGTTAATTGTTGAGCGGCTTTGGCATATTCGGGGGCCAAGGCTTTGCAATGACCACACCAAGGAGCATCTAAAAAATTTTAAAAACATATTTAATTTAATAAATCATCCCAAAGCTCTGTGGTGCTTTAAAAATATTAAACAACATCAAGTGAAATATCTTTTTGAATAGTTTCGAGACATGTCGAAAAGAAATCGTTTTTCGATGGATATAGGACCTTGCATCAGATTTATTTAAAAATGCGATTTGTATCTTGCATACAATTGTCTTGGACAAACAGACAAAGCACGTTGTCAAAGTGATTCAAAAAGTGATTCTATCCAGAATGATGAAAATTTAATGAAATCGCCCACTCAATATACATGCGCTCTACAAGTGAAGTAGGGTAAAACAAACGCAATATTTGCACAGGAAGTAACCTGCACCGATAAATTTTTAAAATTGCAATCTTTTTATCCTAAACACACTTATAGTGCGTACAACATATGTCTGTAATGAATTTTTAGTCAACATAACGTAATGCAATGTATTGAAAAAAGGAAAACAGAGACCTTTTAAGCATTGATGTTGTTTAATTATTTTTTTTCCTCAGCGAAAAATAAAGAAAACATTATTTCCTTTTTTGAAAACAACTCTAATGGAAATGACACGTCAACATTCCGAGGGCGAAGAAGAAACCAATGATTATTTATGTAAACACACATGCATTTATGACCCGGCATAAAGTAGATAAATTGATTAGAATTTTTCTATATTAAAAATATGTGTCTTGCACTACAGGATTCAGTCACTCTTTGCGAATATGAATCTTATTAAAAAATTATTTGATTTATCTTAAGACTTACAAAATTCTATCAGAATAAATTCATTGTCTTTTACAGCTTGCTTAAAGTTGTCTGTCGTCAGTACCAAAACGCCATCTTCGGTTTTTATTTCTTCAGTCCCTTGTACATTCCACTTTAATAGAACCAGGCACAACAATAAAATGCAAAGAAATTTCATACTATATTTATTAATTTTATAAATATTTATATAAATAATTTAACTTTAATTCTCTGTTATAAATCGACCTTAACCAGACGAAATTTTAAATTTAAATGAAATTATTCCCAGCTATATACGGAAATTATAAAATGCGCGTCTTAACTAGTTATAATACACGTCATCTTTAGGGACGTTTAGTTCAAAAGTAAACTAGTGCATATAAACTAATAAATAAAGTGAATAATAAAGTACGAGATTGCGTTTTACATATCCGTGAAGTTATCAAAGAGAAAAAGCTAATTCTATATGTTTCAAAGGAGCACACGATAAACGTTAACAAAATATAAAAAGCTGTAACGCACGCATTTAAATAAAAATATATACAAAGGTCTTTAATACGATACGGTCTGCAATTTAGCTTGAGATTCTGCCAGAAAAATTTAAGCGACACTCCGTCTCTACATTATAGAATCTCTGGAGACCAGAGACCGTCTCTGTTTTTAGAGGTCTCTGTCTCTACTAAGTTTGTAGCACATAATTTTATTCTCCCCAATTCTCTCAATTCTCACGGTACTTGTACGGGTGAAGTAAGTAATTACAAATACGAGTTTTCTATCTATAACTAATATATGACCGATACATTAGTCATCAACTAACTTATTGAAAAATTGATTATCATGTCCTCTCAAAATAATTTAATTGTCGTCACCGGTTTTGGCCCATTTAAAGGACACGAGGATGTAAACGCAAGTTGGGAAGCGGTAAAAATAAAAAGATAATATGTATATATTGATTACCTAAAATGTCGTTTAATGTTTATTATGTTAGGTACGCTTGTTACCTGAGGAAATAATATATCAAGAAAATGTATACAAAGTAGAAAAATTGGAAATACCAGTAGAATATGATAGCGTGGATAAAGCTGTGGATGATATATGGTGCAAAAAACCTATTTTTGTGTTACATTGTGGTGTTAATAGCCATGCTTCATGTATTAATGTTGAACAGCTAGCCTACAATAATCACTTTAAAAAAGCTGATTACAAAGGTAATTACCTACATAATGGTAGCGTTTGTTTGAGAAACGTCAACACCAACAGCATAAAATGCCAATTGGATTTAAATAAAATTGTACAGCTCATAACGGAAAGTTGCAACTGTACACCTAGTGACGCCATCTTAGCTAATATTGGGCAGGATTTGGTTAAGGTTTCTAAAAATGTAGGAAATTATTTATGCGGTTATATATATTTGAAATCTTTAGATTATAACAGGGAGCGTGCACTTTTTGTACATGTACCACCTGTAGATAAACCTTTCAGTTCAGAAGTCACAGCAAATGTATTATTGAAAATTATTGAAGAATGCTTGAATCAAATAGTACCTCAGCAGAATGAAGAAAGGTTCCAATTAGACTTATATGATAATATGAAATAGTGCAATATGAATCATCTTCTATAAGTCTATTTATATATATAAGAGATTTAAATTGTGCAAAAGCCACGCCTACAATCGACAAAAATCTATTTATCTGCCAAAAAAATTGAGCTAGGAAGTTGGAATTTGGTAGATAAATCCATAATTATCGCATTCATCGATGTGCTTAAATTGGGCGCGTTTTTAAATCGAATATGTTGGTGCTGATCAAAAATATATATACCTCTGACACCCTGCGAATGGAATAACACTTATTATACCGTGGAGAAAATGTATAGGGGGCTGAACCGGTGGCAAAACTCTAAAAATGTCCGAGTGCTGATATTGATGAAGAACGGTGATTGCATTATGCCTTTCCATGTGTATTAAATGCTTTGACCACAAAGTAAATGTTTTAGTGAAAATTTGTATTTAAGTTGTGGAGTTATTTTGTCTTTGGCAGTACTATAGAGAAAAAAAACCAGCAGTAAAATGTATCCACATTAATAAAATTTAACCAAACTTAATGCCGCAAGTATTTTTGTGATCTTTTTTTTATTTTATTCAGTCACGAATTATTTTAATTATTTGAGTATACTGTTTAAGCCGTAGAAATTGTTATAATACTACAATTTTTTTACATCTCTAATGTATTGTGTGATTTTCGACATTGTTGTATGAACTAGTATATGGTTGAATAAATAATTCAGTTTGAACTATGTTTTTGAAAACCATAACCCACTTCCTATTGTATTACAGGATGTTTGTAAAAAATTTTATTTTATATATATGAACTTTTAGTAAATATTATTCGTTAATTTTACTGAATTTAAAATAAAATTCACAAAGGGCTCGTATGTATGAAGGGAGTAATTACAAATATAACGAGTTTTGTATCTATAGCTAATCTATGTAGGAAGCTTTTGACACTTTTGTTTTTATGCTGTTATGTTAGATGGAATGAATAAGAAGAATAAGCATTTCAACTTTTGAAAACAATCATATGTTTAGTTGGGGAAGGAAAAAATTTTTGATCGCGATCTTTTCGAATAATTTTTAATAAATGGTTATTATACTATTGCGGTGCTCTTTTTCCTTATTTTTTTTTTTAAACCAAGTATCGAATAATGCGTTGAGTGGTAAAACATATTGTAAAAAAATTTTTTAAATTCATAATATGAAAATAGTTTCTAAATATGGGTTGTGTATGTGTCGTAGCGGTGCAAATACGAATTCTATTTTCTGGGGTAAGTGCTTTCTTTAAAATATAAACACCATACATTATGCAATATATTTTTATTTTAACTTGTATATGAATATTACAGTATTGTGCGTTATATGAATTTTCTTTTATTAACATTATTTTTAATATTGGACGAAAATGTGGCTTTTCTTTTTGAGTGTCACTACACTGCAAAGCTATTATTGAAAGCTTTTATTTCCTTGTCACGATCATTTCACCGCTCTTTTTCTACTAACCCATAGAGTGGGTTTTAATTGATCGGGCTTGAACGACTATAATAACATTTTCAATTCTTATTAAACTAGAAGATACCCAAATCATATATAATTCTCTACAGATTCTGCTAATATGAACTTTTTCCAAATATATCAATTAGTTAGACAAGCTATTTTTCTGTTAGAAAGAATTGTGGGGACTGCGACAACAGTATAACCCATGGCCGTTTTGTAGTATTAAATCGATTCGCTCTTTATACAAATATAAATATCTCTTGCTTTGTCATACATTGTTATTAATTCCGTTTGTAATGATTTTTTGAATCAATACATAGTTGTAGACCAGGTAGGGTTGAATGTGGGGTAGCTTACGTCAATTTAAAGCCAATAATCTGTGAGCGTATTGACCACTACGACAAAACCGAATAGAAATATTTAAGCACTTACAAACATATAAAACAACCACTATTATAAACGGAATGTAAGACATTTCTGCGAATAAATAACAAAATGAACACACGATAGAAATCAAGTACGTACGTAAGAGTAACTGGTGACAGAGATTAAAAGAGACAGAGAGAATAATGAAATAAGGTTTGTGTGGGGCTTGAGACTAATACGCCTTAAAAATTAAAAAAGTACTTCGGTTGAAATAAGGCAGGTCTACGATTTTGGCAATGCCCTGACCTTTTACACTATAATAAATATATCTGCACATTTTTAGCTTATTATGCCATATATAAAATTTGTAGCGAATATTTATACAACTGCATATAAAGTGGGCAAAATAGGTTTACGAACACGCCTACAAACCTTCCAATACATGTCCTTGTACCAAGTTTCACCAAAATATTTCCAAAAATGTGACCTATAACTTGCGCACAAACAACAAACGGATGGACAGACGGACATCAATACAGATTTTAATTCTGAATGATTCTGAAATAATTATTGACGCAATAGAATGGTGATTTTATTTGCTCAAAATTCAACATGTTTTTTTTTGCGTTATCTTCAATACTTGTACTTTCGCTAAGGCGGTTTTTTAGTGGAACTTATTCCAGAATTTGTTGCAATTCTGTTAGCGGCATACAAGGACAGCTGAACTTTCAGCAATTGTGTAAACCTGTATCAATCCGCTCAGTCGATGAGACATTTTGTTATCGATTGCTTCATTGACCTGATGAATAGAAGAAGCTCTATCCTTATACATGAGCCATTCAGAGCACATATGAGCATGTTATTGTAGACCAGTGGTTCTTAACCGTAATTCTGCAGCTTGTTGCAAGTGTTCTGCGAAACTGTCAAAACCATCATTTATTGCAAGTTGACAAGGTTTGCCATTAAATGTGGTGAAGAAATGGGACTTGTATAAGTGTGTGTGCATTATTACTATTTTAATGATCAGTTTAATGTTTGTTTTTTTAATAACCAATATACGGGTTTCCCAAAAGTGACTTTGAAAAGGTTAAGAAGCACTGCTGTAAACATGCAACATGAGAACTGTGCGGCGGTACTTACAAAGCTAATTATTAAAATTCCCAAAAACACGTCCATCAAAGCATAATGCCGCACATCAAAAGGGGAAATTAAAAAATACTTCCCCCACCAATCACAGCCACCACACAGCCCCCAATATTGATCTTTACTTCGAACTGAAAATATATATATATATATATTGTTTACTAAATTCATTTTTTTTCAATTTGAAAATAAAAGTTTTTTGGTAAAAGTGTAAACTTAAAAGAGACACAGAGGTGTCAATAAAAGTCAAGTGTTTAGATTGAGTTTTGTCAAATTTTCTGCGGCTAAACTGTTACGTTACGTTAGTTGTTTTAGTTTGTACTGGAAAACCTTAATCAATCATGTACGTGTATGCCTTCAGGTACAAATTGAACGATCAATAGGAATTGAGTGATATTTAACAATTGGTTAATCTAAGTACAAAGTGTGCTCTAGAGTATTCATGAATGAATTTATTATCTTCCACACTTAAGAGTTTTGCTAGGGGTTAAAAAAGGATATCTTTGGTATCTTTATTAATTTCATTTCTTTAAAAAACATTTAAAAAAATTATAGTTATAAAGTAAGAATTAAAAAAAAAAAATTAATTTTAAAAATTGTACGAAAAAGTTTAATAATTGAAATAAATTGTTTTATATCTATCACTAAAAGGTTTCACATACACAAGTGTACAACATATTTAAGAAAATTATTATATACAACTTGTTGCTTATTTTAAGAGAAATACAACTGTTTTATCATATCAATAATTCATTATTATGTAAAATTGTGTAAAAGTACATCGGTGAGTTTTCGGAGAGCAAACTCTCTGTATAAAAGCTTTGGTTTTCTGGGAAACTAGCCCACAAAAAATTTTGGGGGTAAAAAAAATTTCAACAACTACTGCTTACTTCCATTTTAAGCGAATTTGTGTTGGTGGTAATATGTTCCTCGTGGCGGCTTTCGCGATGACGCCTTAAATCCACTTTACGTTGAAAAGATTGTTCACATAGACCGCATCCAAAAGGTTTATATCCGGTATGTTTTCGCATATGGGTAATAAGATTGGAACTTTGACTAAACGCCTTCAAGCATACAGTACATTTATGGGGTTTCTCGCCTATAACAATAATTATTAAAATATATTTAATTTTTTCATTTTTTACCTTAAATTGATTAAAGGACTTATAAGGAGAATTGCTAAGTTGATGTGTTAATTAATTGGACATTTCTAAAGTGATTTCATAAATTAAACGGTTTCCAGTCACGCAATCATAAAGTGACAAAAAGTAATTGTTTTGACCCCGAAATACAATATTCCTCATTATGAAGACAGGTTATGAGAGTTTATATACCCCACCCACTTGAGGACGAAAGGGTACCGTTTTTAAAACGTTTGCGCGGAGTAGAAAACATTAGGAACTCCTTGAAGCAGCATATACAGGGTGTTTCAATGGTTGGTATTTACTGGAGTCAAAATCAAAATCGACCCAGACATCTGTCACAACTTACAAAGAGCGTATAAAACGTAAAACTTGGCCTGCAAGTTGATGCGTAAGCCATACACTGTGAGAAGACGTTATCGAGTACCTGCCACGCCTACTGCTTGTAAGTAAATGTGGAGGGTATTCAAGATTTAGCCAAAACCAAATTTAGTTTTATTACTTGCCTTTAATAGTTTAAAAATATTACATATTATCGTGGATTTGTGTTGTCTTTTTCTTCTTGGTATCAGTTAATAATTAACTGGGACAAATATGAAACAATTATTATTTAGATAATAAATGTAGGTTAACGGATTGCAGTACAAGGGAATTTGTACTAACCGGCGGATAAAGTGTTGCTTAAATTTAACAAAATTATATTGAAAATCGCTTTTATACTAAACAAAATTCTTCCAAATGATCATTTTTTATAATCAAATCAATTCGCAAACCATTAAATAGCTTAATGAATGAAGGGGAATTGTGGCATTTTCAAATGTGGACGGAAACTACATGAACGCACAATTCGATGCTGAGTAAGTACAAATATTTTTTGGGTGTGTGTCAGGCTTGCTATGCTACTGCTTAGTATAAAAAAGGGTTACACAAAAACAATACACCCCCAACCTTAAAGAGGATGGATTGAAAAACTAGAGTGAAATGAAGGAGGAAAAGGAGAGACGATTACTTACCTGTATGTATATTAAGTATGTTTTTTCATATCAGATTTTTGATGAAAA
Source organism: Crataerina pallida (assembly GCA_949710015.1). Lineage (NCBI taxonomy): Eukaryota > Metazoa > Arthropoda > Insecta > Diptera > Hippoboscidae > Crataerina > Crataerina pallida. The sequence goes on from OX453292.1 coordinate 30,403,229, forward strand.
CGTTTTCCACAATACTGACAAGGATACGGTCTTGTATCACTATGTATTAACAAATGCCGTGGACAGAGTTGATGAGCGTTTAAAAGACTTGCCACATTGTTTGCACTGAAAGGAACAGAGAGGTAAACATATATGGTTTAATAATTATGTAGAAATTGGACGCCAGGTCACTTCAAACCTTTTTTTTTTACATTTTTACTTGTTTTAATTTGATTTTAAAGATTTTATTGTGTTAAACAGAGGTAGTTATGTTAGGTAATAATCTTCAACTTTTATAGGTACAAGATGTCAAATAATATTCGTGTATTTTTTTTAGCATAAAAGTGCTTTATGTGATAGTCACGTAGAGAAAATCCCACTTGATGGGGAAATCTGTCCGCTTGATGTAATTTTTTTCTTATTTTTGGCCGGACCTGTTTACTGTTGGGTTTTGGGAGACCCTGTCCATTGCCGGTACGTAGCATGTACATTTACTTTTACGCATATTTGCATATTTACACAGCTTGTTTTCGTATCATGTACGCTGTTATATTTGCTTTGCTTGTGTGCTGGTAACTATATATTTATATTGTCTATTAGGATAACTGACGGAGTTTAATGTTTGTTTTCTAAAAACGTATTTATCGTAAATATTTTTCTCATTTTTATTAATGACACAAGTGTTTTGGATTGTATTATACTTTTGTGTAGTATATGAAAAATCATTTCATTTCTGTTAAAGAAGGAGAACAACGAGAGTTCAAGATTTCATATAAAAATTTCATTAAGATCCCGCCTATAATTTATCAACATTTATTTGAATGCCCCAGTGTAGTGATTACTGTCTAAAAAAAAGAGATTTGCAATATCCAAAAGAAGCTCCAGAAACGTATTAAATATGTTACTATTTAGTCAAAATCATATCAAAATCTGAACCAATCAAGCCGTGCGAATTCATTCTAAACAAAAAAAATTAAGTTTTATTTTGGCAACAAAAGTTATGAACAGAAGGAAACAATTATAAAGGCTTAAAACACTCAGATACACACAAAGCCTGCCTGTTGTAGGCACTCGTGCAATTTTCCAAATATTCAAGCGACAATCGACAAATATAAATTGCTATTGAATGCAGTATAAATGTTCATTAACTGTCGCATTGGTGTGATGCCAAAAATTAAACAATAAAACAAATGAATACAACCTCACACTCACTCATACTCCACCATCAATAATAATTAAAAAGGGGCAAAGGAGTATAACTAAAATAAACTGGCACGTTGCAGTTATTTGAATTATTTATTCCAATATATGTCCGCGGCTTTATAGCATAATGTATTTGTCCTGGTTCTATAATACCTATACACAGAAGAGTAGACTTGGTAACACACTTGATGTTATCTACAATACAGCTGAAATGCTATGCGGATATAAATAATCATAAAGTGCACACACACATGGGGAAAAGTTAATATTTTAGAGAAAAAAATCACTCAATTAGTTAATCGAATAACTTGAAAGCCACGCAATAATTGTTTCAAGCAGTAAAGGTCGTGTGCTGGAGCGATACCTAACATTTGAAAATCTTCCTCTACTAGAGTACAATTAATATTATGTTACAACATTTTCACACATACTTATTATACATATTTGTTAAACAATTGTCCGCACAGGCGGGCCTGCTATTTGATATGTTTGAAAGGCTTCTTGCTAACTCTTACAAATACATACATCATGTATGAATTCTAAAGAAGGCTATTAAAACATTTGGTAACAAACTTTCTTATCATGTAATGTTTATGTAATAAGTAGAGTAGATAGATTTGGCTTGCGCTAAATTGATAATACTCTCAACCCCTTTCGATCAAATCATTTTTGGAGATATTTCACTGAAATTCGGTACAATGACATGTTTTGGCTCAAAGAGGAACCCAATTGAAAATGGAAAGAATCAGATCAAGCCTTTATAGGGCAAAAAACCGCAAATCTTATTATTTTTGGATATAATTTGGTGAAGATTAGTTAATTGGCTTAATATTTGACTCCAATCGGACTAGTTTTAGAATGCCACTCCACCAAGTAACTTACATGTCTCTCCATCTTCATGAAAGCAGTGCTTATGCTATGGATTAATAATTGTAACAGAATAGAAAAAGCTAAGCGGTGTAGGGTACGGTCTATGGTCGGGCATAACCGACATTAACATTTTCACTTGTTTTTTACTAATTTTGTGTACCTTGAACTTAATGGAATTTATTGGTATTTTGAAGCATATAGTGGTGGACAATCTAGTTTTGGACTATGTCGTGAAATCTGCGCTTGAGGCGATTTGAGTTTTTAATTTGGGGTAAAACTTAAAAATTTAGTCCTCAACGCACCTGAAAGTTCCTGGCTGTTCGTTTCTCACCGCTGTCACGATCTAAACCACCGCAAAGGGTACCATCTTTAAAGCTGCCAAGACCACTGCAGCCTGTCGCACTGTCGCTGTCATGTTCATAAATGGGGGAGAGCACATCTGTTGCTGCTGTTGAGTCAGGATCTTGTTGTTGTTGTTGTTGTTGTTTGACATATGTTATAACATGATGTTCTCTGTGCTGAGACTCTAATTTTATATCCGGTTGGTATATATCCTCTTGAGTTGTGAGCATTCTTTTTGCCTCTTCTGTTTCTGTGGCACTAAGATGTGGTGTTTGCGGTATAATTATAAACGGACGTTCTTGTTGATTTTTCATTCCCAATTCCCGTTGATTAAGTGTCTTGAGGTGTTGTGTGAATAGTTCCATATTGTTACTAGCCAAACCAGCCATGAAAGCATTACGATGAACTGTAAGCTGACGTTGAGCTGTTTCATAGTCTACTCGCGAATTTGTTGCTAATCCGCATGAAGTATCCAAATTGGTTAAAGGGGACAAATGCGATTTTTCAACTTGTCTTTGGTGATGATTGCTGCGTTTTTCGTGCTTGTATTTGCGTTCTGTGGGATCCAACTCTCTTAAGAAATCTTTGGAAGAAAATTTTGGTTGTTGCTGAGAAGTTGGAGTATAATGTGAAAATTTTTCACACATATTCGCCGGTGACCAAATCAGAGGTCCACCTTGTGTGCTTCTCCTTTTTTTGTTAAGACATGGCTCCGTCTCATCTCCATTATTCGAATGTTTTATTTCAGTCTCATTTGGCCATGACGAGCTTATAATTTTCAAATTCATTGTCTGACCACTTAATAATGGGGGCGTTTTCAAATGAGTATAACTTTGTGAATTGCTTTGGTTTAGACACTTGGAATGGTCGTGATTAGTTGTTGGTAAAGATTTTGTGGACAAATTTAAGGGTTGCTCTGAGTCCCCTGAAATGTCTTCTTTTTCTGGTGTCAAAGCGTAATCACAACAGTTGAAGGAATTAGGGATGGCGGGTGGAGGCGATTTCGGTGTTATTGGGGTATAAGGTGATCCTAGAGCAGTACCAGAGCCTAATAAAAATTGGGGCCAAAGTAAGGCACTTGAGTACAAAAACGGATTGTAGAGAAGGGTAGGAACATCTGTAATGAGTAGAAAGGGGCAATATTTGGAAATAAATAATTTTTATTGTTTTCTTCTGCGTTTACGTACTACCTCGGCTGTTAAATTTTTCAACAGCTGCCGTTGCCTTCTGCAGCCAATTATTTGAATTATTGAAATTTACATCCAGCACAGGGTTAACAAAACTGGTTATAGGCGTCAATTGAGATTGAGGGGAAGGGGGCGGTGATAAATGATTCATTTTTCTCAGTTAAAACTTATCTTGGTAGACTAGTCTAGTGCTCCTTTGAAAACCCTTAACTGTAACTTTAAATAAAATATTTTCTCGGCTCAAGCTGCTTTAATAAACTTGAGTATAAGAATTTCTTAATTTGTGGGCATTGTTAAGCAAAACCGTTTGTGCACTGATTTGAATTGATTTGATTTTGTTAACGAAAATGGTATGTTGCCCGTTCTGCGGTAAGCATTCATTTTTTTAATTCTTCAACTTTTTCCTCCTGAGGTTACACGGTTATGACACAGTTTTTTAAATTGTCTGCAAATAGTACATGTTGTTTATAAACACTTGAAAATACACCGAGGAACTACATGCCGTTCCAAGTAGTCTTTGATCATTGACATTGACTTTTTTTCATATAATATATTTTTTAATTATTCGTTAACAAATACATAGATTTGTACAATTTTTGAAGTGTTTTGCAGAAAACATCGTAATTTTGTTTTGCGATTAGCACGTCCTTTTAAATGTTTTATATTTATTTGAAATTTTTTCATTTCTAAGGCTTTTCGTAACTATTCAGATTTTTTAAATAACTTTCGTTTAGTTTATGCGTTGGCGTGCATTTTTTCTTTTAAGAGTCGGTACGCCTGTACTGTTTGGTGCTTTGCACCTGACTGAATCTTGGTCTGTTTTCAATATGTAAAAATGAGTCCAGTTTAGTTTTGTAAGCCACGTTGTGTACAAAGAAGTCGTAGTTTATTTGGTCTTTGTGGGATACCCCCGCACCGCCACACTAAGCTAAACTAAAAGTCAGACTCCCTTCTACTAACAACGACGAGCTCAAAAACGAAGGTGAGCTAACAACGATAACAACCTTTGCATGTGTATACACACGAACCAAAACGGGCTCAGACCTATACTAACTGTTTTGTTCATTTTGTTGTTGATTCGTTGTGTTGTTATTGTTTAGGGCAACATAAGCACCCTTATAGCCCATATGCTGAAGATCAACTGTAGATTTTTGTATGAGAGTAGAATTTAAACGAGTTTTCGCGCGCTCGTGAATTTACTTTTTCAAATTCTCTTTGTCTAGAAAGGACTTTTTGTATTGCTTTAGAGAAAAGTCTTATCTTTACACTGCATTATGCCGTCTTTTCATTATCGTATCGCATTAAAGCACATACCTGCGGTTATAAGTCAATATAACGAGCAGCTAACTGCACAATCGTAAGAACAACATACAGCAACATTTATGTCCACTTGGTAGTAGTAGAGAGAGAGAGCAACTAAACGAACGACTAAGTTACTTTTGACTTAAACGAAATCTTTGATATCCTTCGCATATATATGTGAAGCGCATTGGAAGCACAAGCAGTTGCCCACAGTTCAATACCACAAGTCCAGATGTATTTAATAATTGCTTTGTGCAAACATCACTTTATTGCTTTACAGAGAGTGTGAGTTCTTAAGGATAGTTATAAAGAACACTATTTAAAATATTTAAATTTGATGAAAAGATTGTTTTCTGTCGATGCTAATGAAAATTTATTTATGTTATAATAATTTCAAACTTCACAGCTACTTTTTGGTGTGTAGTACTTTATCAATTTGGCCCATTTTAAATAGAAATTTATCTACAGCCTGAAATATTTATACATTTCCACACAATACCTTAAAATTTTCACAGCGTGTATTACAGATGGACCCACGGACAGATGGATATCAATATAATTCCAGATTTCAAAGCTATATACTTTGTAAAGTTTCTGCCTCTTCTTCTGCCTGTTGCAAACAGAATATCAAACTTAGTGTACCTCAGCTCTTACTTTAACAAATTGAAGCAGGATTTTGCATTTTTATAAAACGTGGGTAGAGGAACACCCAATTAGCAAAGTGAGCTTATATTCTTCTTTAAGTAGTGATAAAATCTACATCTATACGGCAATGTCTGTCCGTGAAACTGTTTTTTAAACTGAACCTGCGAATGAATTTTACTAGAAAAAACGCAAATACAAAAATTATTGGGTTAAGAAAGCCGAGATCAACATCAGGCCTCTTTCAACTCAACAACTTTTGTAATTTGACAAATTTCATCCCAAGACCTTACTCGAGAGTTTTCTTCTTTTCGCCTCACCCTGTATAAAGATGTAGAGTTTCGGTTTTTTACTTGTTGTTGTATACAATTTTGCAAATTTTCGTTAAAGAGGTTAAAATAAATATTTAATAAAATATGCGTTCTGAAGGCGATTCTTTTAATCAAAATCATACATATAAATATACGCGTGTGATCAGTGTAAAATAATAATAATGTAACCTTTTCTATCGATCCGAATATGTTGTTGGCCCTATCACTCTAATAAGAATTATCGTGTTAATACAAATTGCACAAAACACAAGCAAAATCACTAACAATTCTTTATACAAATAAATAAAAGTCAACGCCTTTATTGAGACCGATTAGCCAATCGTAGACCAGGTTGGTTATAAAGACAACAAAAATAGTTACCACTTACCGAACAGCATGTATAATTATATGGGTGTATGAGGAGAGTGCAAAAGCATTTGTTTTTGTTTTTATGCATACAATACAATTCTTACACCATAGTACCTTGTGTGCGTGTGTGTAGAGGTTGTTAGGTTGATGCTCAAAAACTCACCACCTTTTGACGTTGAGGATGTGTTTCGTATATTGAAATGATAAGGTGGTGAAGAGTGAATGAGGTGGAGGTTATGATGCGAATTGTTTTGAAACTTGGGAGTAAAAAATTTCATTTAAATTTGTACCTGGCTGTTGGGTCGGTTAAGAAAATTATCATAAACGTTTAAGTTGGTTAGGTGGTCGAATGAGGTATAAGCTTATCAGAAGCCACATGTTAAGTCTTAAAATGTTTCAGAAAGCTACCAACTTGAAATTTTTGTGCACATATTTACTGCAATTCATTTAGCCAAAGCAATGAAACATTTAATGACTAAAAAAACTCAGGGTAGAGCTTCACAATAAATATAATTCATTGTGCTTAAAGTACTTAATTATAAATCTTAAGCTGGTTAGAAAAAGAAGCACGGAAAAGGGGCCTTCGGCATAATAAGCGGATGCTAAATCTGGGATACTTACCATCCCTAACCTCTTCTCTTAAAACACCACCACATTACACGCCATACGCCATTTTGGGCACAGTTGCAGTTTGTGGAGGGTATTTACGATGTGGCCTAAGCCCAATGTAGTTTTTTACTTGTTACGCTATAAAATATTTTACCTGTTGTATATTATACTGCAGTGTAAACGAATGTTGTCTTTTACGTTAATGCTGGCACATGGCAGAAGGTGATTCCGTTAAATAATTTAATTTTCCCCTATTGTCAACCCTGCTGTTCTCTGTTTTTAAAAGCGGTCAGCCGTGACTTATCAAGGGGCAAGTCGAGTTACAAAATTAAAACAACCAAAAGGCACTTTGAATTTATGAGTATTTAACCAACAACACGTGCCAGCCCTTATATTAAAAAACGAGGCGAACATTCGCGCATGAATACTGCTTGCCGCCTAACGTGTGTACGGCGCGCACAATGAACAGGGCGAGTTTTGTGACCTGCGCCTGACAGCCGGCATAACTGTTATGAAAATTTTCACGTCAAAGCTATAGTTTTTTTCAAGTACTGACAAATGTAACTTTTACCAGTTTGTGGTATAAAAATGTTACTGATCCCCATCTAGCATTAGAAGTTTTTCATATGTTTCTATTAGCATTTGTATACATATATACATGACAAAGTACATAATGTCTACAGCTCAGAAGTTAGGTATGAGGAAAACTTTCTGGCTGGTTTTTGGTGAGAGATGATCTTAAATAACTTATGAACCAATGTGGCACCACTGGAGCCATTTCAAAGGTGTTTTTTTATTTCTTATTTATATGAAATTATAGGTTTATATAGCTCTTACAGTTCAAAAGTAATATGAAAACAACTTTTAAGTAACATTTAAGGAAGTCAAAACCGAAGAACCGAATTTTAGTTGTAGCATTCACCATCTAAGTGTTTTTATGCAACCATTTTCGAAAATTCCGCACTATTTTTTATAAAGCAAATTACTTTAATTAATAGCTAATTGGAGTATTCTGTGTGAGAAAGTTGCTGGAATTACACATTAAGCTTTGTCAACTAACAAATGAATTAAGCAATACCTACTGCATGGCATTATTGCCCGTTAAGATTCACTATGACTTTTTTAGCAGCCGCACCAAACAAAGTTATGCCGACCTTAAATCGGTTGGGCATAAGAAAACTAAAAAAAAGAAGAAAAACTAAAAAGAATAGAAAGACATTTTATTAAATTAAACATTAAACATCATTAGTCGAATACCAAACCTAGGCACCATCATTAACATCTTCTTCTTCTTTGTGGGATATGGTTCGCCCCCTTCTTGTACTTCCAAACAATTAAACAAAAACAACATTACGATGATTATACTTATAAATTATATTTTCAAGTTTCTTAATAACGAATAACTCCCATAATGGGCCCACATTCATCTCATTCGAATATTGTGGATTATAAGTTTGTGATCTTTTGGGTATCACTTAGTTAACGTTAACTACCTAAAACTATTTCAAAATTTCTTTGCCCTCCATTACTACAATTTTCCATTATTATGTTACTCAAAGTACTGTTGAATTGGTAGAAGAAATTTAAAATTAAACCGAATTGTTGTACAGCCATAAAAGGATATAACAACCACACGTTCTTGTCCAAAACGTATAGCTGTAATTGAAGTAGCAGAAGGAGAAAACAAATGATGGCACATTTGTGTAAGCGATTAGACAAACATAGCGAAAATTAACAAAATGTAACAGAACATTGCTGTCAGATTTCTTTAGTCAATGAAAACTCTGTGTTAAGCTTTTAATTGATGTACATTCTTATAAATGTCTAATATACACATATACACTTTAGAAGAGATGCAATAAATAGCCGTACCTAAAGTTTGATCCGCAATAAAGTACTTCTAAAGAGATCGTGGGATCAACACCGAAAACTGAGGAGCTGTAGCCAAGCTTGCTTGTGTCGAAATCATTCTCCGGGTGATAGGAATTGAGATATCAATTCACATTTTACAGAAGTAGTAGTCTTCCATCACCCTTGGTATTGAAATTAGATAATGTCGATTAAGCGACGCGTCCATAGTAAAAAGGAACCTGAAAAGGGAGAATTTTTTCGAACTCCTCATAAAGTGTGTAAGATGTTTTGACACACGCTTCCGTGAACGTTTCAACGCCATTAAAACGACTCAGTTTTTGATGACAATCGGGATACATATATTTCCTAGAGTGTTCGAAATCTTTTTCTCTTAATTACAAACGAAGTTACATCTTATAAAAACGTTATCACACTTGAATACCATTTGCCAATATCACAAGATATGCCAAATTGACTTACCAACAACGTGAAATATGTGTGCACTGCATACGTGGGGTATGGTCAATTAAATTAAACATAGTGTGGCTAAAACTGTAAAAATATTGATGAAAGTGAAGTAATTTTATTGCAAAGAGGGACTCAAGGGTGCACTAAAGAAATTAAAAGTGTAAATGGTTGTAAAACTTGCCTCGGTTAACGGCGTCTTTCTGTATATACTTTGTTCAATTATTACACATATAGAGAAGTATGTACCTTTAGGCATCTTGGGATTATATAGATTACACGCTTTTATCTTCGCCAAAATTAAATTGATTACCTTAACGTGTTAGCATCAATTTTTAGAGCATAACATTAGCTGTGAAGAATATAAGAAATAAGACTGAAATACGCTCAAATGGAACTGAATAAAGGCGACCCTATTTATGTGTCGCGGTATGTAACATACATATTATATATAATGTGACTCCTTGGGGTTTTTTATTCATTTCAAAAAGGTTTTTATTACCAACAGTGCGCCACTGCAATGATCTAAATGGAAACGGTGCCTTATATGTTACAAATTGATTGTAATATCAGTTCTAATAGTTTTTATTGTCTAAATGAGAGTTGTTGCGTAGTTTTATTGTACGTTTCACTTTTATTCCGATATGCGGTATACAATGAATTTTTTCATGTACATGTACATGTGTCATGCGAGCATAGCTGCAGAGTAAATATGTAATGTTATTACACTTAGTGTAGAGTACATGCTAGATTTTATGGATGTTCATAACTCCTTCTTTTCTGAACGAAAATTAAAGTTCGATCAGTCGATTTGTGGTGTGTGCCCAAGTGCTACCGTATGCGATTTGTTTGAGTAGGAACTCTTGGTAGACACACGCCGTTTTCTGAACAATTTTATTAAGAAGTAATTTTTTTTTTAGAATTCCAATAATGTTGAAACTTAATATAACTGTTTGGGCAGTAGGAGCCCACATATGTTTATTTCTTGAAATTCCCGCTTAAAAGATCGCAGTGTTTGTATTTTGTTCAACATTTAAAGGTTTTAACAAACACACGTTTTTTACATCCACTATCGTTTGGGCGGGGGTGTCATCAGTTATATGGAAACGTTTACAATTCTCAAAAGTGCGGTAGACCTTAAAAATTACATATACTCTGTATCAGTATCGAGTTAGAGCTGACCTTTAACACGTTTTATACATTTATAGTTTTTACTTTAAAAATGGGCAAAATTAATCCAAGTAAACACTGACAAGTATGAAAATATAACTTTGCACGAATATGGGAAAACGGATTCGCATGTAATGTGTCGTCCACCCTTACTTGACAAAGTAGGAAGTCTTATAAAAATAGCTCTAAAATGCAGCATTCATTTATTTAAAAAAGGGGGCGGTAAACGAACATTCAGTGTGTAAAACTCCTCCTGTAAGTTTTATTTGTATTGTGAGGGATATATTCACAAAGCCATTTCACCTCTTCTTAACTTGTTATTTCCTCCTTCTTGAGGTGTTGTGTGTTGCAAATGGGTAGTTTTAGTAGGTGCCCCAGATGTGACCTATGCCACATATTGTTTTTCTATTGCATAGTGAAAGGCCATAGCAGCAGGGTTACGGAGGGGAGTAGAAATTACGTCAGAAGTGCCCACAAAACATCAATAGACAATTCTTTCAGGCCACCAAAAACAATGGTGCGCATACATACTGACTGGAGGTAGACCTGGATGTTGTACTTACAGAAAGCATAGATATAATTTGGCTGCGTAACAGCATGATCTTACGTTTTTTCTTAACCAAAGTCAAACAGCTGCAAGCCGTGGTAGATAGTTACACAGCTACTGTTGTGGCACTTTTGTTTTTGCAATATTTACATGTCGCTGCTTTCAGCTTTGGTTATCTTTGCTTGCTTTATATAAGCAGATGTACGTATGTGTGTATCCGTACACTCATATTCTTCTAAGTATCAATTGGAGTATCCCTACATATACCGTATGCAACCATCTCGCTATTGAGTGTCTTTTTATAGTTGTACGCAATTAATATCAAATAAAATTGAAATAAATTTACTTTGAAATGCAAATTATGGCGACTTGGTTGTTGCTTTGCGGTAGCTGTTGCGTTAGCGTCCAAAAATGCAAATTAATTCTTCCTGGCAATTGCTATCCTCTAGTAAGATCTCTTACTTATTCTGGGTGCCTTTCTAAATCCTCTCCTTTATACTAATGGTCAACAAATGTGCGCTTATCTTTACATATTTTGAAAATTGCGAAATCACGTACGAGTAATGCTGTGATAAAAGTGGAGTAGAAGTTTGTTGAAGATTGTAAAAGCGCTGAAATATTTAATATTTACAATAATTCGGATGTAAAGAACAGAACAATTAAGTAAATCTTACCAGTTTTATCTTTAAATTTTCTTTTATTTGGTCTTTAACAAAGGTGGTGACGTTCGCAAACGCTCTTTTTCTGTTCTGTTGATTTAACAACTTATTGTTGGAGGCTTTGTTAAGTTTTTGTGAACCATAAAGCTGATTGATATTCTTAAAAAAATATTAACAAGACAAACGATCATTTAAAAGTCCACACCACTTATGCCCTAACTAACACAGTTTGCTCTATTATATATTAAACAGTATAGCTAAACGCCATGCATTGTTGTAGAAGTCACTTGGTGACAATTGTGGTGGGCAGAAAGTGATTCTGATGCTATAGATATGATAAAAGGTTAGCCTTTTAGGAGTGCTAAACTTAATGTGCCCCTTTCCGAAAGTGATCAAATAAGTATAACAAGAAGATTTGCCACCACCACCACCACACATACGCGAAGCCACCTTTAGCGTCCTCGTAGATGACGACCATTTACTTTTAAGTGTAAAGAGTGTTCAAGATATTTACTGTTTCTTACATGCTCAATTATAAAATATAATAGAAGTCCGCAGTTAATAATGTCAATATGAAAAGAATTCTGTGGAAGAGTCGATGATGAACCGTACGACATGTTATTGTATATTTTCAGAATACTTTAATAATTTGACATGACATAAAACTATAATACTGGAAGGAAGGGGTGCTTGCACTACAAATAGTATTTGTAGAAGTGTGACACCTGCTAGATTGATTATATAATATATAACACGCGAATCAATAGCATAAAAATATTTACATTTATAGCGAGCAGATGAAAACGAATGTAAATTTGTAAACCTGACGTATCCAGGACAGCTATACACAGGGCAGCTGGGTTTTTAAAATTGAATACAAAAAATAAAACGAAAGTGGAGATTTTCATTCAAAATCGAATTGTAAAACAATTAATAATGCGTATGGCGTATGGTCATTTTCATAATTTCACATTCTAGTAATGCAGAGTATAAATAGAAAAGGACTGCACAGGGACTTTTCAAATCTATATTTAAGAGATATTTTACTCAGAAATATATAATAAATTGGCTAAATTTATCTGTATCATATCTGACAATTAAACGAGGTGTGCTTTTTCATCTTCAAATTCTAAACAAAGTGTTCAGTTGATAATTCGAGGTTAGGTTCATTTACCTTAAGCACTGTACTCTTATATGTAGGTTGCTTCACAAGACACAAATTTTATGAATAGCCATTTAAATCGTGCAATTATGAGAGCTTTTGTTAACAAGAAACATACACATGACAAAAAAGCAAAGCAAAGCAAAATTATAGTACCGACAAATAAAATACTGCTTTATGTAAATCACTTGCCGCCGCCGCCGCCGCCGCCGCAGCATATATTTATTATTGCAGCTGCAACAACATCAACAATAATAATAATAATAATAAAAAAAACAAATACACAACCATACAAAAAAAGAATGTGATATGTGTCGCATTCACGTATGCGTCAAAACGTTAAAAAGCCCGCAAGTGAATATCCGGATATCGTTTCAAACGGATTGTAGAATCAATATCCGGCACATATAAGTGTTCACCAAAAAAGTATTAATTAAATAATATACAATAATAATTCAGTAATATGGGTCAAGGAACACGCGCATGGTGCCTAAAAACTTTAATAGCGCTTTAATGGCGTTCTAACGGCATGGTGCCGTTAATTCTGTTCAGTTGGATAAGATCGCTCACACAAAAGGGGCATGCCCACTAATAAATATAATACGCAATCGAGTACTCTTTCATGCATAACATGAACTTGTGAAATTGAAGCCATCTAGTGGGCAAATGGGTAATGGCGGATGGATTATGGTTCAATTTAGGAAATACACTCGGTTGGATAAAATTCAAAGAATCTCTTAAAATTATTAGTTTAAGGAGAACAAGTGTTGAATGCATTTCTAGATGCACACAATTGGATAATTAAAATATTACATTCTATGGCAGAGCAACTGGCTAATAAACGCTAAATAGAAGCAGATAGTTAATGTCTAAGTGTGAGGGGATCGTACATATCGCCACAATCGGAACACGTGATTACTAGCGTAAAAGTAGTTCAGCATTGGTGTATGACTCCACTAAAAAGTCATAACATATGCTGGTCAAGCACACACCAAGTGCACCGTTTATATATAAATATATAGGTAAAAAATTACATCTACACGTAACAAGCCAGAAAAAAAAATTATTCTTCTTGTCTCTATAACTTCGACATGTGTGGTTACTACTGTTACACATATAAATATTTGAAAAAAAAAAATATACGAATAAGAGTTTCTTTGGCTTAAGTGATATATTAGACACCCTTCAGATTAATATTTTATTTGTAACAGTAAATATATCGTATTAATTAAGGTTATGCCTGAGTTGTAATGTAAATGAATTTATCTTTGCTGTTGTAGATTTGTGGGCTTGGCGCAACAATGATTTTCACTCTGATCGAAATTGGATGCGAAACCACCCAAGATCCGAAATGTATCTATTTTTAGATTGTGAATATATCAAGTACACCCAGATACCCGTATATGGATCATGAGAACCAAATATTGATGTTCAGCAAGAAAAAATATCCTAAAAGATGCTAGAAGCGTTCTTTTGAAAGCTGCAAACCGTAAGACGAATTTGGTTTGTATACACTGTGGCCGAGATGGACGGTATAATAATGATCGTACAATATCAAGGCAGAAAGGAAAGCAGAGAAGCACCTGCTCCTTTAACAAAAAATTAAACGGACACAAGTTGTTCCTTTACACATTTGTACATGTTTTTGTATTTATGTATGCTTCTCCTTGTACATTCGAGACTTCCCTCATATGTTCAAGCACGATTTTTGTAGACGCATTTTTGTGTCAGGATCACTTTGCTTTCAACCAACATATGTACAAATTAAGAAGGTATACTAATTCTTTGTATTGCTTGTAATAATCGAAAGAGAGAAACAATTAAGCATTACAATCTCAAACCTTGTAGGCATTTGTCTGAATTTAGAATGCTCACGTTCACGATTGATATGTTGATTGATATCAATTTGGCAAAACTTAGTTCTTAAACTATACTGGGGCACTTTGATTCATATATTGTTAAAAATTCCTCTTAAAAGCACTATGTGCTATTTGGACACTTTGGTAGAGGACATCGAAATGTCAGATTCAATCAACCATAATATTTTCACTTGTTCCATTGTTGCCATGCATTGAGGTTTTTTCCGCAGTAGCATACGTTTACAAAAGAAGATTTAATTTTTTGCTCTTTCATCTCGTAACCGTCAGATTGGTTTAAAGCGTGCCATTACTTAACCACACATACAAATTTAGTTGTTGCACTAGCCTATTTTTAAAAGCATGCCAACCAATACTTGTTCAGGTTTATTGATGCAATTTCGTATATGTCAGAAACCAGTTATCAACCCTTAGCAAGGGCACGGACTTCTTCCACCAGCTTTGCCGGTGCTTCTTTGAGACTATTGATACATTATAAACATTTAATTGAGAACAAGCGTGTGTTGTTAAGGTGTTTATATACTTAGGGCGGTTTTCAATAAATTTAACGGATGCTCTGACTTCCAGGTAGTGAAAATTCCTTTGCACTACATACAGTTAAACGTAAACAAACAGCTGGCCTCCGTTATATTTATTTAACATTAAACATTTTTTCACCTAGAAAATGAAAAACAAAACAAACGCCCGTTAACGTTCAAATATGTGAAATTAAGGGCTTAAATTTTGTAATATTTTCGCTAAACTACAACATTTACTTAAGTTAAACACTTTCTTCTTTGGTTTTGAAAGCTCTCTGTTGTAGCCTGCATCTTAGTGAGGAGTTTATTGTTTTCGGTCTAAACGTGGCCGTCCGCGTGTGCCTCTGTTCTTGCAACTATCTCTACTATCTACACTAAGTTCTGGTTTGAATTCGTCAAAATCTCAACAACCAAAAAATTAAAATGTCTGGGATACACAAAAATGTACCTATGAAGTTGAAGTTTAACTTATATTTATCATTGCGGTATCCATCGCTTTGGTAAAAATATATGAGATTGGATACTAGACACCCTCACAATTTATAAAAACCTAATTTGACGCATAATTTGACGAATTGTTAGTTAAGTTGGTTATATTTTTTTTTGTGTAAATTTCTCTCAATTGTGGGCGTAACCATCGGCAAGTATTTTTTCATACAAACTAATTCACTAATTATATAAAAAAAATTGCGCACCGTATATAAATAATATTATTAACTATTCGTTACCAAATTTTGACAAAAAATATAAAGAATTGCGTATTTACGTTATTTTTCGATTTCTTTTCTTATAAAACGGTATATGGAGAGGGGTTCTAAAGTGGTCCGACCGATATGATTTTCAATACATGTCTCTGTACAAAATTTCATCGAAAGATCTCAAAAAATGCGATAAAAAATGTAATAATGGACAGACAGACATGGGTAAATCAATTCAGATTTAAATTCTGAATCGCATTTTGTGGCATTTGCCGTTTAGGAGTTACAAACATCTGCACAAACTTAATATACACTTTGCCACAAGTGGTGCAGAGTATAATTATGCTGAAGGGGCAGTTTTTTTTTTTTAAGCCAGTGTTACTACTGCAAGGAATGAAATTAATTTATTTTCATTCAATGCCACATGTTGTAAATCAATAATTAATTTTACGTTTGTTTTTTTTTTTCAACTACATCAATAAAACAAAGAAATATATCTAAGTACGTACTCTCTCCTATTCTGAAATAAAAATTTGTGCTTTGGCTCATCACTATTCATGAACATTGTACACTAAACCATCTGTTTAAAGCATATGTTCTAAATGACTTTTTTGCTGCAGGAAAAAAGCGTTTGATTGTACAATTAATATGAAACCATAATACGAAACGTATAAAAATTTCTTTAAGCAGATAATGAGAGTTCCTTTCACTCATTTTATCATTTATTAGATATAGATATTTTTCAATTTATGAAAATGGAATAATTATTTCAATTGTTCAAAAGCCTGCATTAACATTTGATTACATAAGGCCGCGTATGGATTGATTTCTACCAACTGTAAAGATATTAATTGATAAATATGTGACACGTTTTATTTTATTGTCTAACCTGTGCTTTGGCAAATTTACTACCCATTTGAGAGGCGTCTTCAAAATCTTTACGGGCCTCGGCTAATTTATTGTGCTTCCTGTAGAGAACACCACGCTGACACAAAGCATGGCATCTCGTTTTAAATTGTGTGGATCCATACTCAATAGCTTTATGAAGATCTTCAAATGCTTCTAAAATATATGAACATAATTAAGAAGTTATTTACTTTGAATAAATTTATGTCTATGTAGATTAAATTTTCCACCCAAAACATAATAATATAATACACGTTTGGGTATGATGTAAGGTAATGATGGTAGGTCTCCTAGATTTGGTGTGCGTCTAATATAACCCTTTTCTACTTATTGTTGATATTCAGTTCATTCAAATACTTTTGAAAAATTGACTTGAAACTATAAACAAAGATATTGGTGGGGAGGGGTTCTAAAAATGGTCCAAGAATAAACAATGAATTGCGATTTGATCATGAAGCCTAGCGAAAGGTATTGACCGACTACAGCAACATTTTCATATATTAATTTTCTCATTTAATGACTTTAAGCACGTTACCTTCATCTTGATCTGCTAAACGATAAGTCTGGGCTCTATTATTATAGATGGACGCACGGTGTGGCGTTAATTTTAACGCTTCTGCGAATTTTTCTAATGCATCTGTCAACTGCTTCTTTTCACTTAATTTTACCGCCTCGACTTCCGCATCCTTGGATCTATTCAGATCGTCTAATGGATATTGATTATCATCATTATCCACCAAAAGTGTGCTTGCATCAGGATTTATATAATCAAGTGCTAGGCCTGCAGTTAATTCTAAAGGATTAAAAATAGATTCCAATACTTGTTGATCATGTTTACTTAAGCATGATTTTTTAATGGTTTGAGGCATTGTGTTTATATAAAATATTTTTCAACAAATTATTATTGTTGACTTGTTTATTTAACATTTAGATTACTACTGAGTTTTTCTTCCCCTGCGCTGTGTTGGAATGCAGGTTTTAATATTTTTATGCAGAGACTTCAGGAACATTCGTAATTAGCATTAACAGATTTATTTTTTGAATGAAAGTTTAGTGCAGTATACGTATAGTAAATATAGCAAAGCCTTAAATAAACTTTAGAAAAAATAACCTGTCTAGAATATGGCTCTTTGAGGTGAAATATAAAAGTTGTGTCAATAATATCTAAAAGGTGTAATATTATACGTCTGGTGCGACCTTGGTGGATAATGAATCGTTCGCAGTATGGACAATCTCACATGGGGGAGGGTGTTTTAGATTTGGTGTAAATTTAGTTTTCTTCTTGCTTTACCTGAATATGCTAATGAACTCGGCAAACTGGTTATTTATTGTGTTATTGCAACTCACACCACTACTGATGGAGGGTAT
This sequence comes from Crataerina pallida, assembly GCA_949710015.1. Taxonomy (NCBI): domain Eukaryota; kingdom Metazoa; phylum Arthropoda; class Insecta; order Diptera; family Hippoboscidae; genus Crataerina; species Crataerina pallida. Next base: position 30,421,264 of record OX453292.1, read on the forward strand.
ATTGGGTACGGGGCGCATCAACATGTTATTGATCTGGTTGGATACAATTTACAAACACAAACTATATGTTTAAGAGCTAGAAAAAACGCTACTTAGCGCAGAACTGTAACCAACGAACTGTTCAAACTTTGAATACAACAATCAAATCATTTTTGGATCCTTGTCCCATACAATGTTTTATTTATTTTAGAAATCAAAAATGAAAATACAAAGTTTCAGTTCATCTAAACATGTACGACCAAGATCTTTCCTTTATACGGACAAACGGACTGACACGGCCAGACTGACGTGGATTTTGATGTTCTAATAAAAAATATATACTTTGTGAGTTTTCTTGACGAATACCTTGTTAAATATATATATAAAATAAAACAAATTAATTTAATCTTTGTTTTCAATATCATGGAGTTTTGATTTCAACAACATTAGGATCAACAACTTAGGATCACAGTAGACTTCACACAAGACATAATAATCATTATTTTTTATTATTATTAACCCCAAAATGAAATTTGTCTTAAATAAACTTTAAACATCCGCGCGAACTTAGAATACTTTGCCACGAGTAGTGCAGGATATAAAAGGAATAAGAAGCAAATCGAAACCAAATAATTCTTTAAATTTGTGTATTTTGTCAAAATATTTGGAGAACTTCACATGAAATATTCATTTATGTACTTTATTTGTTGATCAGTGGTATAATTATTGTTGCTATTTATAAATGGTATCATTTGTTTTTCGGTCAGATAAATCATGCGTAGGTGTGTGTTCTCCTGATGAAAGTGGCGATGTTAAGGTGTCCAGTTCGTACACATTATGTTTAGAAGCGTGTTGTTGATGATGCTGCAAATGTGATGATTTAGACATGGATTGATAATGATTTTGTTGACAACGATACTTGGAGCATGGGACTATTGTAATATTATTATTATCATTGTTGTTATTATTTCTCTTGTTATTAGTATTATGACTATAATGGTGATGATTAATGTCGTTGTTGCTGTTGTTCAGTGGTACAGGTAGAGGGGGTGCATTTTTTGCTTTGGTTAATGGTATTGGCGTTGGAATTTTATTTGGCGTTTTCGTAAGCGTCGCTGTCACATCAATGCCCCATTCGTGTAGGAACTCTAACTTCTGTTGCTCTAAGGGGTCAAGTAAATGTTAGGCTTCCAGGAATATTAATGCGGTCGGTTTCGGTTCGAGATTTGATTTTTTTGCTTCCACTACTAAAAAGGTAATATCCGATTTTTCACGATTAGCAAAACATTCCGCTATGAGTCGAGCAACCTCCTGCAAAAAAAATGAAAAAAGTTATTGTTACACAGCCACTTTTTCCATAATTTATAAAATATTACAGAGGAATTAACTTAAGCGAATCATTTGTAAACTTCCCAACTTTTCAATAACATACACAAATACTCACCTGATGATGAAGACCTTCCACTTTTTTGCTATCCACCTCTAAGATAAGTTGACCCACTTCTAATCCACCTGCTTCGAAGGCTGCACCATTTTCCTACATAAAATTAGGCAAATAAAATATTTATATATTTTGGGAAATTTTAAGAATGATCGCCAAATTACGTGTATGTTGATGATGCGAGGAAGCGGATGTTTTGTATTTGCACCACCTTCTATTGCAATTCCTAATATTGGTTTGGTCTTTTTTACACTGACGTGTAAGTTGCCTTTTTCATCAGGTACAACGTTTGGACTATGTTCAAGTGTTTTGTCAGTCGCTGAGCCACCACCATTCTGCTGCTCTGCAGATAAGCGTTGCATCGACTGTAAATATTATTTATTTTATAAACATTAATTGTAGATGTCTGATTTTCGCTCGCGACAAACAAATTTATATAAATTGTTTATACCAAAATATTTTCGAGTTATCCTTTACATTACTTTTCTAGGGTACACAAACGTACTTGGGCCAAATAATTCAATCTTTGAAATTCTGGCTTTTAATGTAACCTTTTGGTCCTTACACAAACATTGACATTACACTAAACGGGCGAAGTTACCCATGAAAACAGACATTTTCAGTATATTTGAAAAAAAATTATAGGAAATGCTAAAAAGACTTTCTTTTTTAAGGACGTAAATGGGTCAATAAAATTCACCCTTGTTTGTACGAGCGATGGTTACAAAATTTTACTTTCTTTCAATTGCTTACTTAGAGTAATAACCAAAGTTCTTAAGTATGGTAAGCCTTCAATTAAATATAGACTGAAAAAAAATTTATGGTCTATTTTATATAAGTGAGACTTTGAGTCGTCACAGTAGTTTATGTTAAAAACAAAGGCTGTAAGGCTTATCATACTTAAAAACTTTAGTTACTCCTGAAAGTATGCATTTAAACAATCTATGTATTTCCATTAGCAAATCCAAAGGTTCTTTTTTTAAATTTATATTTAAGACTTTTGCTAATAAAAATAAAATATATGTTTACGATTCGAAATTTCAAAAAACAAATGAAAGCGAAATTACAGAAATACGTGCACGTGCTCCCAGCACTTGGCATAAATAGATTTAAATTAAAAGCGTAAATTCAACTAGACTTACATACTAAGTAAAAGGAAAGTACAAAAAAAGAAGTAAAAGAAGAAAATTTCAGTAACTCTTAGCCTCTACATTTCTGTATGGTTGGTGTAAAAAGAAGATCTATGTAATAACGGATTTTGATATATTATTATTCTATTTCCTTTTAATTGTTTGTTTTAATTGTTAGTAATCACACGCTTTTCACTTACCTGATGTTTACGTACCCTGTTATTGTCCAACAATGCTCCGTCTTCTTCTTTCATGTCGAAACTCCTTGAGAGTTTTGTAGCCAACTCCTAATTTTTCAATTATTTCAATGAATATGTATTTTTTATTTTTAGTGAGAGAAAATTTGGAAAAAAGCAACGGTCATTGTAAATTGGATAACAAAGCATAGTGTATACCAATTCTGTTTTCACAAGAGCTTTTTCACGATAATATAAATAGCGCGAATTATTTTAATCTGTTTTTATGAGATTGTATTTGAAAAAAAGTATAATTAATGATAAAAAGTTTCGATTTATACGGTTAATTGGTTCCTGGAAAATTTGTGTAAAAGGAAAATCGTCTAAAAACTTATACATCGAATGGAAAGGGGAGGGAGTTCGATCTGAGTTTTTCAAGAAAAACGTGGGAGTACTGTATGTACTTAAAAATTATTTAAAAATACTAGAAACTTCAAAAGTGCTCAAATTGATACGAAAAGTGTAAGTATACGCATTCATTGAGCAATAAAGTTTCAAATACTCCTACATACATGCATAAATATAAAGTTACTGTTAAACTAGCTTCTGTTATTATTGTGGAACTACGTTAAGGAATTTATTAATTTCATCTAGTAATATTGCTTTGATGAGTTTTATAAGTGCGGAAAAATTGACCTTTTGATAAGTTGTGGCTTATATTTATATACCGATCGATTCAAAATTGAAATCTGAATCAATTTAACCATGTCCATTTGTCTGTCCATGTAAATTTTTACGTATAGGCGTCTACGATTACATAAAGATATTCAAAATTACTAGACTTTTTCTTTTATTAGGATTTGAGGTAAATCCATTTATATCGACCCAATTAGTAATGAGTTTATTAATGCATTTGTTGATTTTTTGGTCTTGATTGAATTTTTTTTTGTCAAAAAAAACCACAACATGTTAGGATTCAGGATGTTCAGGGTGCTTATGTTTGTTTAAAAGACGTTTTCCTCGGATAAGTCTTTGTTCCCGAGTTTGTGCCGACACAGACTGTAAATGGCTCACATGGACTTTGAAAGGCTTTTATCAACGTTCTCTTGCATTTGTTGGACAAATTGTAAATTTCTAGTAGTGTCCGAGCGTTTCTCATGTTTTTTCCCGTTTCGTAACAGTTTCTACATCACGACGAACCTTATCTACCAATTGAGAAAACTGAAGATTTCTAAATCGATGTGTTTCGCGCATATAGCGACGATAACTGTATATCTCTTCAATCCTTACTCGTTATTTTATAGTCCTTCATTGATAATTTGACAAGAAAAAAACAAACAAATTATTTTCCAGAAATTACATTCACATATATGAGAGTCCTGAAGTACCGTACGCACCCTGTACATTCTTGATCAGCCTGTTGTTGGCATTTTCATGGTCGTACATTTTGATATATTGATTTGAATTCTTTGATACTTTTAGTTTCTGCACCCAGATCACTATTTAAAATGGGCAAAATCGATAAAATAACGCCTACCCTAGTGCGTATGCATTTGTTACATTCTGTTACATGTATTAAAAGTGAAAATTAGTTAAAAGCTATTAATAAAGCGCTACAACAATTTAACTAATCAATGCAAAACATCGTTAACATCACTATTTTGTAACAACATCAACTACTTGAAATGAATTTAATGTAGGATTGTGGTAATAGTACACTAAATTATTTGTATTAACAAGGTATATTAGTATAGCTGATGTTGAGATATAATATACATATTATGTTATCTATATATTGTAAATTATTATATATTACATACACCACCTTTGTTGGTGTCACAAAAAACTTTCGGGCTTAGAGTACTTTACGGGAAATTTTATATAAGCAAATGCAATATCTTTAATACTTTATGCGCTTTATCAATAAATACATAATTAAAATTATAAATTATGTCCAAAAATATAAAGTACAAATCGATTCGTTCCCGGCTTTATGTCTTCATGTGGAATTTCACTTATATTGGTCACGAAATGTAAAGGTACCTAGGAGGAAAACTTATATATATGTCAAAATATCATCTATATTTTGTTAGAAGTGCTCGTTCTTCAGTTTTTATTGTACTGTGATTGATGTTACGCCCACTTTTGTTGTGTAGATGTGGAGGGTATTTAAGATGTGATTTAAGCAACATTTAGTTACTTTTCTTATTTTGTTTCATCTGTTTTTATTAATGTATAACAGTGAATTATTAATTAAGCCTTTAAAAAAGCAAGCTAAAGTATGGTACTTATTAGTGCCATACCCTACACCACTTATTATGTTATATGCGGTATAGAGAAAGATGAAATTAGTTTTACTGCTTGGAAATGGATTTTTGGGCAAAAAATTACTCGGGCAGTGATAGTTGATGTAAAAAAAGGTTAACATCTCAATCTCTTTGGAATATATATTAAATGCTTGAAATGAATTTCTATCATTTGAACCCGTCTTCGAACAGTTTTCCGCAAAATAACTCTCAGAAGTACCATCTTTATATCACAAGCTGGGGTATAGTCGTTCTTTCAAACAAATTCCATGCATATACCGTAAGTAATGGGTTCTAATTATTGCCAACAATTGGAACAATACGAAGTGGTATAGTGTACAAAGTTGTCGGCTAGACCGACAATGCTTTCCCTCTTTTTTAATAATATTGAAAAGAAAAAAAATAATAATAAATTTTATTAAAATAAAAAACATAGTTTAGCACAATTCTTAGAGAAAAGAAAAATTAAAATTGAAGACACAGTGGTAACATAGCAGTGAAAATAGTGCTTTTCAAACAGACATTTGTGGTTTGTTGGTTAAAGTTTGTTAAACAAATTCTAATATTTTCAAAACTTTGAAATTTGTATTTTTATTTAGTTTTCTTTTGAATGTTGTTTGGCATTACAGAGAAAGAGAGGGTGAAATATACAATTGCACTTACAAGAGGTCGTCCCCAATACCATGATTTGACACGTTGTGTTAAACCACCCAAATGTGAACGTAATCCATCTAAGTATCCTCCCTGTAAATGTACAATGAGAGAACAACACGCAACAAAACACATATGGCACGTACGCACAACCAGAGTTAACAAGATAACATGATATGTAATAAGAAAAAAAAATGTTTCAAAATTGTAAAATATAATTAAAGGGGACTTATTGAAAACTAAATGAAAAGAGGGAGGAGGATGTTATAAGTACGAATATCAGATTGTGAAATATATACATTTAATTCCATTTAATACAATATATTCTGTAATTAACGCAAAAGAATTTGAAAATATTTTCACAATTTAAGATTCTAAGTAACAAATAATGTGTTCTAAATAACTAAATGGACGTAATGCAGGTGAGGTTTTCTATATCCAACAATACTTCTTTACCACATTTTTGATTTTCTATCTAAACTTCTGTAGCTTATTTTGAATAAATTTTATATTGTTTGTAAAATTAATTTGTTTACTAAATTAAGGAATTAAACATAAGTCTAAGTTTTATGCGACGCTGTGTCGATCACGCTATCTAAAATATTTTTAACCTTGTTGTCTTAGTCTATATGCAAAACATTATTTTTTTGTGTCCTGGTCATTATAATCCTAACGTTTTTAATGGTTGTGTACCTTAACGTTTAAATAAATCAGTTGATACACTTACCTGCTCCTATCCAACCATTTTTAAAGTGTGTACGGACATGAAATAATAAAATTTATTAAAAATAAAATAAATAGTATATATAATATATATAAATATATATTTTTTAAAATATTTTAAGGGTTTTGTCAGATAATTTTAAGGATTTTACAGATACACGATTTACGATTAGGGGAAAACTTTTTTAAGAGTTAAAGTCTTAACTTATTATTGTACAGTACTCTGTCTGCCTTTGTACATCATATATACCAACTTATCAAATACATAAGCAATAACAAATTAAACTTACCCTTGAACCTTCGTTAGCATAAGGGTCATGTTCTCTCCTATACACTAACTCGTCATATCGACTTCGATCTTCGGGAAATATAAGCTCTCGTATTTCTGTCACTAACGTGTGCTGAAAGTATTCGTCATAAATCGAAGAGATATATTATTTATAATAAATTGTTACACATATCACACACATACCTTTTCATACGTATTTAACATTTCTAGTAAAACAGCTACAAAGGCATCTATGGTCATTGCTTTAGCACTATATTCGGATATATAATAGGAAAGACTTGCATAATGATGCCGTGGCAAAAGAGAACAAGCTTTTTCTTCCACCATTGCTGCGATAGGTCCTTTTCGACGAGCTCTACAAGTAAAAAAGTTTTTATAATTTTATTATTAAGTTGCGAAACGTGAAAGGGGTATACCTTGACCCCGTTGTACTATACGTATCCCAAGGGTCCATTTCGATAGAGGTACAGGAATGTGGTACTTTCCCCACATCTCGTATTAAGATGGACATATTCTTGTGATATTTCAGTTGACTGACTGCCTCGTCATGGGTTACATCCTGAAATGATTGGCCATTAACTTCAAGAATTTCATCACCCACAATTAAACCGGCCCGATCAGCGACACTATCCTTGTCCACACCGGTAACAAAAATACCCAGTCCATATTCAACGCCACCACGAATCATTAAACCCAAAGACTGTCCGGGTTCTATCAACAATTCAACGCGGCGTATTCTAAATAACAAACCGAAGGTAAAAGAGGAAAACAATATAAAGTATAGCTTACTGATCTCTTCGCTCACTATGACGCCCTCCATATCCCCCGGGTGGTGACGCAGGTCGTCCATGACGATCCATCCATGAACATGATTGACGAAATGGCAAAGGACACCCTATAATTCCAGTCATGGTAGGTCCCATAGGTACACCTGAGGATTGCATTGTTGGAGGTACAGCAGATTTATATCTGTGATCTATTAAAGGTGGTGGGGGGCCGAAACCGTGTAAAGGTGCCGTTGAACTCAAAATTGATGGTGATCGAACCGTCATACTAATTTGGCGTGATGATTTCAATATATGCACACATCTCTGCGATAATATATATATATAGAAAAAAATTGAGATATTAAAATATTGGTTGCTCTACAAGAACAAAATAATTTTACATCAAAGATATGTTGCTAAAAAATGTTTATAAACATTGTTGGTTTGCACGGAATAATTTTGTATAACAACCAATTTGAGCAACATCTCTCACAACTTACTTTGAGTGCTTCCTCGCTATTAATAGAAGTGAATGGTGTACCATTCACTTCCAGAATGATATCCCCAGGTCGCAAACCAGCCCTTTCCGCTATTGAGTTTTCTTCAATACGATATATGTAAACTCCAACACCTGGAAATTAAATAATTAATTTAACTCTTAGTATACAGTGGTATAAAAAATAATAAATAAACAAGTAAAAGGGCTAAATAAATATAATAATAAAAATATAATTTTTGGACGTTACAATATTAATATATTTTCCCAAATTGAGAATTTTTACTCAAATATTTTGAAATAAGTATATTTTTTAGAAAGATTCATAAGAAACAACAATTTTTGGCTACTATTTTAAGAGACCGTGTTTCGTAACATAATTTGTGGAACTATATGGTGTAGGGTATTAAATAATCGAGTATAAATCTACCATAAAAAATTTTGGAAAAATAATTAAATAAACTCACCTGAATCTTTGCCGCCTTTCACACAAATACCAAAACCGTGATCTATATGTTGTTCACGTGACATAGTTACAGATCGTGTGGACAATTCATGGATATTTGGTACACTGCGATCTCGGTCACGATCGCGATAAATCTACAAATGAAAAAATAAGATTCCCGGGAGGAAATGAAAACCAGTGAAAATGTTATGTATAATTAATCCATGTAACACTTTTAAAAAGTACAACGTGTCAGACTAGACTTTAAATAGTAAATTGTTCTAACCTACCTGGTGTGTAGTTGAGGGCGGGCTACTGGCGGGACTACGACGACCGGTCCGTTCACGATTTTTGGAGCCATTGTTATAGAGGTAACTGCTGGTAGGAACTGAAGATGACTGGGTAGCACCCATCATGCGCAACACCTGCTCTGGTGAGATAGGTCGCTTTTTATTAATATCCCTATTGGAGTTAATGCCAGAGTTTGATGATACTGCATAGCGGCCACATCCTGAGGTAGAAAGCATTGTGCTACCTCCACTCATACTAACCAAATGGTCTGTAGGCGAAGATGAAGATGATGAAAAATATGTCGACCCACGTCCGGGTAATGAGCCGCTTTTGGATGGCACCCCTGCCGAATTATAATAAAAGTGTGGTGAGTAAGGTCGTTCAATTATTGTATACGATGTACCAGGCGGGGAATAGTACAAACCGCTACGTCCAGCCCTCAAAGAACTCGTACTACTGCCTAAACGTGGGTTAGTTGTGTAACTATTGGTTAAACTAACTGATGGGGTTGGTGGTGCCGTTATACCATAACAATTAGACGTTGCTGAAACAAGATCTTCGGACTCATATTTGCTATTTGCATGAGGTTTCAAATGGTGGTGTGATGTAATTCCAAATGGCACATTAGACAATGATTGCGTAGCCTGAATAGCTTGTTCTTGTAGAGCGCTTGAATGTAGAGAGGCAGATATTGGCGATATATGTTGATAATGACCACGACCACTCCACCGCGTAGGACCCAAATCACATAATTCAGCATAATCATTGCCAGCAGAGTTCATAATTGAGGGGTCACCGTTGTATTGTATGCCACCCCCTAGGTGCATTACAAGCCAGACTACATTTAATATATAAAACGAACAAAACAAGCATTTTTATACCCTGCACATAAGAGGGACGTATACTAAGTTTATCATTCCATTTGGAACTACCAGACGGAGAGGTCAGAGATCCAACTGTTTCGGTTCATTTTCAATAAAGTTCCTTTTTGGATCAATACATCAACACATCAATACATCCTTTTACCTCATACACAAATTTACATGGACAGAAAGACGGACGTATATGGTTAAATCGATTTAGATTTGGATAATTGAAGGCCGTTTAGGCATTAAAAACATTCGCACTAATGTAATATACCCTTTGCCACAAGTGGTGTAGGGTATAAAATAATGAAAAAATTTAATGTTAAAACGTTAGAATGAAAAAAATTACACTTTGAAATGGTAATGTAAGGTTCGGTAATTTATTTCTGATAGTTCACTTTTCTTACCTTCAGATCAAGTTTTCTCAAAAAGGAATGGATATTATTTTTAAAATGTTCAAGTTCACCCTTTCTTTGGATATATGGTAAAAAAAAAATTATTTATGCTTTTTTTATATTGCCGTAAAAAACTTAAGACAATTCATTTTTCTTCATAAAAAGAAACCCGCTTTATCTCATTTTTCCTTACATGGTATTTCTGGTACGAATTTCTTTATTTTAATACGAATATTATCATTTAGTTATTAAATTGTAGCGCGCTTAAATAGCTCTACGTGGATGCTATTAAATTTTGCCAGGAAAATCAGATTTTTATGATATTATTTTCTCTTTTAAAATTTTTCAAAGCAGATCCTTTATGGGGATCACAATTATTTATATGTACTGCCCAAGAAAAACATTTAAAAATAATTAAAAAGAAAAGTTGTTAATTTATGCTAATTGTTAATTTGAGTCATGCTTGTTTGGATCACTTTATAGATGGTGAACTCCATCCAATTCCATTATTAATGTTTTAGATTAGTGTTTAAAAATATGAACAATTGATTGATTAAGTTTTGGCCCTTGCTCCACATTATGATAGTTTTGCGCGTTAATTTATGAATTGCAATGAATTTTAACGGTTAAACATACAAATAGTTGTAGGGCCTATTCAGGTACTTATATTTTTGTTACTTTGTCAAGGTTATTTCCTGTACTTGCCCAATAAGAAATTCAATACGTATAAGGATAAAACAATATACATATATTTAAGTGTTACTCGTCGTCACTAATACGAAAACGGTATTTTTTGTTTTGCTTTTTTTTTCTGATTTTTTTAAATTAATACTTGAGGATTTGATTAAAATTTAATAGTAAGTTTTTGTTTTTTATATATATTTTTTACTATTTTTTAAGAGGAGAGTTCTCCCTTACCCTGCTTACCGAAATTATTTACTCTCTGACTTGTGCTATTTGTTACTCTCTTTTATTCTTCTTTCTCGCTCTCTAATTGTCAACATGGAACATATTTTTTTGGGTATACGGGCTACCAAAGTAAAATTTTATTATCACCGATGTTATTCGTTACGTTCTCTTTAATTCACATTCACTTTCAATTATATAAATGCATGAAAACTTTTATTAAATGTTATATTTATTCTCAATTTAAATAAAATTTTGCGAAATTTTTTGTGTGTGTGTGTGTTATGCAGACTCTAATTTCGCCACTATTAAATCTTTTATCAATTTTCATGTCCTTTCCAATAGGTTCCATATCTCCAACTGAGAAATTAATACGTTTTGGTTAATATTTCTTAAAAAAAAAGCTTACTTGTAAGTAATATGGAATTATATGGAAATGAAACTCCTTTTGGCTTTGGCCCTCTGACGTACAAGACATACCGCTGTACCCATAGAATAACATACTAACGCGACTCTTCGACAAATGGGGTGCATATTAACCTCTTTCTGGTCTATCTTGTGTATATGTATTAGACAAATTTTTGGTTGCATTAGTCATTGAGAATGTTTACTTCATAAAATTAATGAGAAATATATTTTCTCTCAAACGCGCCACTTACATACGTGTGAGGAAAAAATTACAAAAAAGAGACGCGCTGCTATGTTATTCTAGGACTATACCCACAGAAAAACCTTTGAAACTTGCAACAACTTTCTTCATAATACGAGTCCTACGTGAATTAAAAATATTGAAAAGAGTAAAATTGAATGCTTCAAAAAAGGAAGTGGTGATTTTTTTGGTATTAACACAAAACAGTTACTTTTATGTTAAAATTAATAAACACTGTGATGATTTGCTTAACTACCCTGTACTCTACTTTGCATTGCTTTTAATTTAAAACACACCAGTAGAGGGCGTAATTATATATTTGTTACACCCACCGTTTGTACGATTTGAATGTTAATATTATCTAATGAATTAGTGTTTTTGATGTTTCGGGTTAAAAGCTGCTTATGACGGCCTCTAAATGTTATAGAGGGGATTTTCAACTGATGTAGCCACTGAATATTAATTTTTCACATTTCAATATTTCTATTTCGGTAAGTTGTAAATTCGTGCCTCCTTGATTCATTCTCTCTCTCTCTCTCTCTCTGAGATTGTTAATAAACTTATTGATAAATTTTCGTATTTTCTTAGTAAACAGCTGCGTGATTTGACGTGTTGAAATAAAAAAGCTAAAGCCAATCAAAATATGTACTAAAGAAAAATTTTTATTATAACCGTTAGTTATACATTTTAGTCTAAAAACCTAAAAAATTTCGGAAAATTAGACAAAATATTAAAGATTTGAAAAATTATTACTGCGTTCTTTTACATATATAGCTATGGACGATATAGCACAGGGAGATATATGTCGCGTGTGTCGTTGTGAGGGTCAAAACGATCGTCCTCTGTTTTACCCCTGTGTGTGTACAGGCAGTATTAAATATATACATCAAGACTGTTTGATGCAATGGATGCGTTACTCGCACAAAGAATATTGTGAATTATGTGGTCATCGATTCAGTTTTCAACCCATATATTCGCCGGATATGCCGCGTGTGTTACCGTTGCGCGATGTGATTGGTGGTTTATTAACAGCTATGGTTAAAGCTGCCAAGTCTTGGGCCCATTATTCATTAGTGGGTATGGCATGGTTTGTGGTGGTACCGCTCTCAGCCTATCGCACATATCGTTATTTATTTCGTGCTTCGTCATTTGATAAGATTTTGTCATTGCCGTTTGATGTATTCTCTACTGAAAATTTAGCATCCGATGTGTTTAGAGGCTGTTTTGTGGTTACTTGTACCCTATTGTCCTTTATTGGGTTGGTATGGTTGAGAGAACAAATATTATTAGGTGGTGGTCCGGATTGGTTGGAACGTGATGATGCTGTTGCCGCTCCTGCTGACCCAGTTAACAATGAGGTGGACGGTGGAGAAATGGCTGCTGCTGTTGCAGAAAATCAACCAGCGGAGTTAGATGTAGCCGATGCGAATGAAGCTGTTGCTGACGTGAATAATGTGAATGAGTTGGTTATGCCTGAAGAACCTTTTGATGTTTTCTATCAAGCCAGGGATAATATAGATAATAATCCGGCTCAATATCATCTCAATAACGACAATAACAATGATAGAGGGGCGGCTCCTAGAATGGAGCCTATAAACAATGTTGAGCCTCCACCTCCTGCCGAACCCGCTGAAAATGAAATTGATATATTTAGAGATGTGAGGCCCAATGCCGCCGCTGTCGCCGCCGACCTCAACAATGACAATAACAATAATAATAATAATGTGGATAATTGGAATCCAATGGAATGGGATCGTGGTGCCGAAGACTTGACTTGGGAACGCTTATTGGGACTGGACGGCTCTTTAGTCTTTCTCGAACATGTTTTTTGGATCATTTCATTAAATATTATGTTGATATTTGCGTTTGCCTTTTGTCCGTACTGCATTGGGCACTTCATTTTAAATTCACTAGATTTGTTGAAACCGGATCAACCTCTACTACATTTTCAAGGACTAATCACCACACTTTTCGGCTACTGCTTTATTGGCCATATACTGGTCTTGTTGCATTTTCTGGCAAGAGTTTTCAATATGCGGAGAATACGAAATTTAATTGGTTTGTGCTATATTGTGGTAAAGGTCTCTTTATTATCAGTGGTGGAGATTGGTTTACTGCCTTTGGTGTGTGGCTGGTGGTTGGATATATGTTCATTGCCTCTGTTTGATGCTACGTAAGTAATTGGGGTAAGATATGGCAAATATAAGATAATATATTTTTTCACATTTTTACAGTTTAAAAGATCGGAAGACTAGTTTTGCAGCTGCACCGGGTACTTCCGTATTTATACACTGGATGTTTGGTATGGTGTATGTTTACTATTTCGCTGCTTTCATTTCTTTACTTCGAGAAGTTTTACGACCGGGCGTCTTGTGGTTTCTTCGCAATCTTAACGATCCCGACTTTAGTCCCATACAAGTAATCCCCCTTTTGACCCTTTATTTTTGGTGATTCATGCAAAATAAGTCCTTAATGTATTTTCTTCTGCTTTCTAGGAAATGATACATTTACCCGTCATAAAACATTTACGACGATTAATATCTTCATCTATGATATTCGGTTCAGTTGTCCTGCTGATGTTCTGGGTACCCATTCGTATATTAAAATCAATTTGGCCTTCATTTTTACCCTATACTCTGTCGGGTGATTCGGAGGTTAATGAATTAAGTTTACAATTGTTGCTATTACAAGTAAGTTCAATTGCACTTAACACCACTGGAAATAAAAGGTATATTAGGGTAAATAGGGTATAAAGGGTAAATTTTTTCCTAATGTTGATGAACAACAAAGATTGATCCGTCTGTGTCCAACGTGGGTGTGGTATTTCCTATCTGACCATAAAATATACCCTTATTATAACTCTCTATATAACACTTTTGATGATTTTTATTAAATTTTTTTACTAACTATAATATATTCATTCTTTTGTGTAACTACTTAGGTGGTTTTACCCGGCTTCTTTGAGCAATCGCATACTAGAGTTTGGTTGAAAAAAATATTGCGTGTGTGGTGCGTATGTGTATCATGGCTATTGGGAATACGCAGCTATTTATTGGGTAATGATGTAATTGATACATTATTGTCACAGAAAAAGGACCGTGAAGGCAATGACAATGTTGAAGAAAATGTACATGAGAATGTGGCTGTAGAGTTACCACAACAGGCAGCTGTAGCACCGGAAGAGGAACAAGTATTGGAAGAAGATCCAGCTAATGGGAACGAGAGACTTCAAGCGGCAGCTATACCAGTACCACCCGCCGCTGCTGTTGCACCACCAGTGAATGTTGCTCGCAATTTGGCTGCTTTGCACCATGCTCTAATGCATCGTGATGTACCCGTAGTTTTTCAACCTTATAAACGGCCCCCATTTTTTATGGTACGTCTCTGCGGTCTCATGCTGTTGATTTGCCTTTCTTTAGTGGTTGCATCTATAATTACACTCACTATTCCCGTATGGATAGGACGTCAGGTTATGTCGTTGTGGTCGCTGGGTGGTAGTTTTAGTAGTCAAATGGTTATACCGTCTGCTGACATCAACAACTCTCGACCTCATGAATTGTATACATCAGCTTTGGGTACTTATCTCTGTTGGCTGTTGACGCGGGCCATCACCATTGCGGCAAACTTATTACCTCAGGGGCGAGCAGCTGTTTTGGAGAAAGTCAAGCATTGGTTACAAGTAGCAAGCTCTTATGCTTTACCCATACTAATTATAGTGTTAATACTGGGTGTTGTACCACTTCTATTCGGCTTGCTATTGGAATTGATAGTAATTATACCCCTGCGCGTGGGTACGCGACAAACACCCATCTACTTTATATGGCAAGATTGGGCATTGGGTGTACTGTACACCAAAATAGCGGTAGCCCTCACCTTTATGGGGCCAGATTGGCATTTAAAAAGAGCTCTAGAACGAGCTTATCGTGATGGGCTACGGGATATTGACGTGAAATTCCTTATACAAGAGCTAGCCTTGCCCGTGATTACTTGGTTTGGGTTAGCATTGGCAATACCTTATGTATTGGCACACTCTATTATACCATTGTTCTGCCGAGACCCATGGAATCGCATTATAATACAACATTTCATATATCCCATCTTTTATTGTATTATTGGCATTATAATGCTAATTTATTTGCAAATTAAGCAATTCAAGAAATTGTATGTGGCGATAAAGGTGGATAAATATTTGGTGGGTCAACGACTAGTTAATTACGAACATCGTAAAAAGCAACAAGAAAATTCATATGTAACGAATGAACATCAGCACACTGTACATAATAAAGAGGAAGAGCACGATTATGTACCTGTGGCCAATATTGTAGAACATGCCGAACTGAACAGACGCCGTCGCCAAGAAGTTGAAAGGCAACAATTAGTAGCAGATCTGGTAGGAGATGGTTTGTTATAAAAAAATTGCGAGGATGATGTATAAGGCAAGTCGTTTTGGCAAATATGATTATAATAAATTATATAATACTAAAATTTACTTGCTTCCTACCTTCCTCTGTGTATATTCATAATAGAAAAAAATTGAAAGCAGTTATAAATGATTAAAAAGTATGTGGATGAACTTTTGTATAAATATTTATTTAACACGTATGAAACATAAAACTTACACTTCCAAGGCACCAAACTTATTAAATTATTATTAAAATGAAGGAGTAATTAAATGGAGCAACTCTGTTCTGCTATTGCTATTCTCAATTCTTTGTCATATGAAACCACTTTTATTTCCTTTTTAATCAATCTTATTAATCTCATCAATTCGCAACTAAAACGCACCCCTTGAGGGAAAGGGTATTTGAAGTTAATAGTAATTGTAATGAATGAAATAAACATGTTGCATAGAATTCTTAACAAATGTTTTTACATATTTTTATACTTAGTCATCGCATTCCTGCACGACTGGATGCAAGATAATAGAAGCTCCATTACAACCGGTGCGTTCGTTTATGAAATCATGAAAATTACTCTCTAAAGCCCACATAAAACGTTTATGTCCCTGTAACACCTTAAGCATAAAGAAACACATAAAGCAAAAGTTAAGCAACGTATATACTGTATGATCATTATATTGTACGTTTATAATACCTGCGTAGACAGGCGACAGTCATCGCAACGTTGCACTTCCTTTATGTTGCTTGCTTTAAAGCATACGTTTACGTTCCACATGTAAATATCGTTTTCACCCTTATAACGGAAGAACAGAGATGTTCCACCATCTCCACCTAACAGTACCATTTGTTTTCCATGTGCCCTAGTGCCGACTTCTACAATGGCACCATTACCTTTACCACTACGTAGTTGTGGACAGTTGATCATATACAGATGAGGTGAATTGAGATACGTAAAGTAGAGGGTTGTTGAACTATTCGCTGCATTCGTTAAGGCCATGTACAAAACATCATTGACGGCAGAGGTGGCGCTTTGGCTTGGTATAACAACTCGATAAGATCTTGAATTGAACATGTCATACACAAAAATACTACGAGCTCCGGCATCTGCCACATAACTAAAAAATAAATAAGTTGTAAGAAATTATGACAGTAGAGTCCACTCCATTTTTCGTATATGAGATTTTTTGTATACCCTACGCACATATTAATGGGCGTAGACTAACTTTGTCATCATATTTAAAAGATAATTCAGGGACACCATCCGTTACCGACTGATCACTGGGTCCTTAGTATACCTCCTATCACATGTGGAGGGTATTAAAAAGGAATTGTGAATCTTTATTTACTTAAAACTTCTATTTCTGAATTACTGAGCTAAGTGATCTGAAATTTGCCAGATTGATGCAGCTTTTATGTAATTGGTTGTCATGTGATACTGTAAAAAGTTTATTCCCAGTTTTTCAAATTTTTAATTAATTAATTAATTAATTAATAAAATTTGATGCGCAATAGTTAATTGGCATAAATATAATTTCAATTTACTTAGTTTACGCAAATTTAAATTCAACTTACGCAAATGGTTTATTGTCGGTCCCATAATCAATTAATAAAAACTGTAAACGTGATTGGTCCGTTATTAAATCACCGAGATCTATTTTTTTTACCACTTTACCATTCGCCGTATTAATAGCTATAATTTTCGGTTTGCAACGGCGTACGGGTTGTTCTAAAGTATTGACAATACCCACATCTAAAATCCATAGTAATCCCTAAAAAGAAAAAGTAAAAAATATATATATTGGGGTTAGATCAAATTGTGGATTTCCGCCAAGTTAGGACTGTAAAATAAAAATAATGACTGGCAATGATTCAATCGTCTCAACAACAGACGTACAAAATTCAAAAGAATCAATTTAGCCAGGTGGGTATTTGCTGGTATTTGCTAACAGTACCAAATGGCATTGAAAACGTTTCATTTGTCCCTAAGGTGGAGACAATACCGTATACTTCTTCCATAGTTTCGCATAACTCACGTAATGATCTAAAACAATATCGACCACAGATTGCAGCGCCTCACAATTGCCTTCCTCTTGTATAGCCCAGCATGGATATGGAGCAATTTTGGGACGACAATGTCCAACTTTTAAATGTATCTGACCTAAAGTAAATGGTACACCATGCTTGTATCGTGGCAATGCCACATAAGCTGTATGACGTTGTAGTTGAGCTCGTGTTACGATCACATTACGTGGAATATAACGGCCCGATTTTACGTAAATATTTTTAGTGGATTCGCACGGCCACAATAAACTGCTACCACTCAATAGGAATGTAAGTTCCCTTACAACATGTTTCGTATCAAATATGATATCTGTAGGAGTGGTAGAAGTATTCTGAGCATTGCTTCCATTAAAAATCGTTAATATGGAAAACAAAAGTATAAATAACATATTTTTAGTTATAGTATCAAAATGATGGTGAATTTTATAGCTCAAAACATTATATATATATACTGATTAAGTTTTTGTACCCTTCACATAAGATGGAAGTATATTAGGTTTGTTATTACGTTAAGGGAAACTCCCTCCCTCTCGCGAGAGAAGAGGTGAAATTGGACACTGTTTGGAATCAAATTGAAACATGATCCACTTCAATACGCGTTAGAATAACACAAATCGTCTATGCGGCCTATTTTGGCACACGTCTTTGGTTCAAGATGAAGGGTTTGGAATATATGACCTAAACCAAATACACCTTTGATTTGACTTTTTTTATATCATAAAATCACGTACGCATTCTTGTAGTTACGTTTGAAAACGCACATTTCCAAATAGTTGTCAGAAACAACAACAATATACTCAAATAATTAAAGCTTGTAACGAATTTTATACATACACGGAAAAGGTTAATAAAGTTAATACTACGATACAATTTCGAATTTCCTGTTATTTTAAAGTAAATAAATAACGACCAATTTTGATTTATGATTATTTGAATACTTTAAACATATTTTTATATGTATGGTGTAATGATTTTGATAAATAAAAAATGTAGCTTTGATCACGTCCAACTCCCTACAATTTAATGAAGAGAGTACCAAGTCATTTGGTTCGCAACTCCAGATAGCTTCCTTATCAGTTTGCCACACAAAGGTCCACCCAAACCGATCTTTTAACTTGAATGTGTTACTTGGTCAATATAATGGGTTTTCCTTAAAATGAAAATTTCAAGTGGGCAACAGTCATGCCAACAATTAAAAAGATTCTGCAATGACTGCAGAATAAATCAATCAACCACCAAGATGGCCAACAAGGTAGAGTGCTATCGTTATATGAATAAACCCAAAGTAGTTTTTTTACATGTTCTACTTAACTGACTTCTGTAGAGTTTTGTAATCCATATACATAAATATACTTATATATTACTAAACATTCTTATATGCGTAGTGCAGTTTATATAACGTTTTTGTTTATAATTATTGAAAAAGTAGTAAAAATACTGGCATAATATTTCACAAAGTTTCTGAATTCTACATAATGGTATACGTACAGTGTGCGGTTGTATTTATACTTCATATTGTTATGTTTAATCCTTTAATTTACGGTACCAAGTATGTTGCGCTTACAGATGAAAAATCATGTGCCGAAGATGATACTCTAATACAATGGACGGGAGGACAATTTGAATTTCCATGCTCTTCTGCCATATCGTTATATAAAAATTCTGGCCGCTATAAATCGAAAAATATTATAGCTACTAGAGCTCAGATAATAAATGACACAATATACATGGCGTTACCTCGTTTTAGAGAAGGCGTTCCAGCTACTTTAGTAAAAACTATTCTTCGTCAAGGTACTTGCGAGTTGACCTTTACACCATTTCCTTGCTGGGACTTGCAACAGGAGGGCAATTGTAAAGCTTTACAATCAGTGGTTGATGTTGTTGTGGATCGTAACGAAATTATATGGGTTCTGGATACTGGTATATGTAATACGTTAGAAAATCCGGTACGTAAATGTCCACCCAAAGTAGTAGCCTTTTCGGCACAAAATGGTAGAGTATTAAAAAATATCGATTTGGGGACATTGTCTGCCCCCAACACCCGCTTGCAATATTTGATCGTGGATTATGCAGATAACGGCAATTGTTTTGTTTATGTGAGTGACGCAGCAAATCATGCTATTCTAGTGTTTAACATTCAAGAGAATCGGGGGTTTCGTGTCCTATTGCCTAAAGCTATAACAGCAGGAACACACGCTTTGGATGTTTTATATTTAGCTTTAGTACATCACAATTCTTCAGTATTATATTTCACATATTTAAGTTCGCATCATATGTTTTCTTTACGAGCTGAATATTTAAGATCGGGTATTGCAGAGGGACGTATCTTAGGTAAGTTGATATATCGCAGCTAAATCCGTTATTTTTGCTTTATATAGTAAATCCAATGCAAACTTGATCGTACTTTTTAGAGTTTTAAAAAATGTTATTTTTAGTACGATAATGTGTCGCCATCAAGAAATGATTGCCACCATCAATTGAACTTTTCTTTTCCCATCGATTCGCATTTCCATACATATCTAAATATATTTTATGCATCTTTAAGTCAATTCCTATAATTTCAAAAACATTTATAATTGCGTTATAACCTTTTTATATACTCACCACTTGTGGTAAAGGGAATATTCAATTTCCGCTTATGCTTGAAACATGATTAAGGAACGACCCACCTGCTTAACCATGTCCGCCTGTCCATTTAAACTTGGGTTGGACCTACATATCATAGTTTTTATATAATTTTGTTAAAATTTAGTACAAAGGCTTATATGATTGATGTCGGATTTTGCTTAGAAACACTTCATGTAAAACGCATTATTGTGAATAAAAATTTTATATGAAAAATTTTTGCATTCACAATTATTTAAAGAAAAGGTCGAAGAATAGTTTTTAGTAATTTTTAGTTTTTTAATAATTTACTCCGTTGAATTTGAACCTCATTTTTATTTTAATATTTTCAACAGAAGTGGGAAAGAAACCTAACCGCATGGTTATTATTGGCACTGATAATGGTGCAGCACTATTCCTCCGTAATGAAGGTGATGCAAGTATATATCGCTGGGATACAACTACAACATTTATCGAGAATAATTTCCAACCAGTATACCATAGCACATCATGCCAATTAGCAACACATGCTATGGCCGATCACAAACACCATTTAATGCGTGTCCTACAAAGTAATTTTCCAGATTTTATACAAAATCGCACGGGTTGTGGCGCTTTACAGCAATTGGCTATAATACAAGGATGCTAAATTAAGTACAATTAAGGTATATTTGGCCTGGAACATAAATGACATTCAACAGAAATATTTCTAGTTTATGTAGGAAGGTTAAAATATTTAGTCTGTGGTTAAAAATTATGTATAAAGGAGTGTATCTGTATTCCACATATTTCTCTCACGATTAAATACAAATTCTTTACGTTATTATATTCAATTCAGTCTACGTTAATATATTGTAACTTTTAACAAAAATTTCAATATTTATTAAGAACGTTTTTTTAACGGATTAAATTAAAAGGTACATCTTTTAATCATAACGTCTAACTGAGATAGAATTCTATAGCCATATAATATGATGCTTTAACTAAACTATAAAGGCGGCTGCTTTTGTATTAATTTTACCTCTACACACAGGACAATTATTTTGAATTCTTTCTGCACAGTCTTCACACAAACAAACGTGACCGCAAGGAAGAATTATAACCTGTAAACACATACACAGATAAGATGAGTTTCAGTGCGATAATAACAACTTACTTCTTTAGGGTTTACACTGCATACCACACATAATTGTTCAGATTTTAAATGTTGTGGGCGGGAACGAGCCCTTCTCGCTTTACGTTCCTTTTCCAATGTAGTGCGTATTCGTAATTCTTCACGTTCATGTTTTTTTTTAAAGTAAATCTTTCTAATTATCACACTTAATAATACAGTTAGTACGGTCGAGCACACAAATATTTTAAAAGCCAT
This sequence comes from Crataerina pallida, assembly GCA_949710015.1. Classification (NCBI taxonomy): domain Eukaryota; kingdom Metazoa; phylum Arthropoda; class Insecta; order Diptera; family Hippoboscidae; genus Crataerina; species Crataerina pallida. Next base: position 30,443,208 of record OX453292.1, read on the forward strand.
TGACGATTTAGCTTCTTCAAACTTTTTGATTAAAGTGGATTTAGAGGCTGTGGTTAGAAAAAGGGGGCCTACGGGCGAAGGTTGTAGGCGTAAAGTGTTCCCATCTAACTCTAATGCGCCCACCGCTGTTATAAAACTACCATCTCTTAAAAGTTCTTCGGTTGTCTGCAAACCTCTTTGACGTACACCCGAAAAGAAGCCTACAATGTGATCGAATAGGGATAATGATGAAGGCTCATAATTGTCATATACAACGTCCAAATCTAAAACAGCTGCAGAGAAAGCATCCATCACCTCGACACTGACATCATTATTACGCAGCTCAAATGGCATTTCATTGTATGCAACATGTAACAACTTGTGCTGCTCGGTCCAAAACCCCGCAAATCCACGAGCTACACGATGTTCACTAAAAAGATTCGCATTTATGTGTGAAAAATATTAAGTGAAGAAAAAACCAAAATCGTGCGGTACCTTAATTTAATGACCTGCAGTACACCAGTAACAGATGGGGTCATAACACTATGAATAGGTAATCCTATGGGTTTTACTACACCTTTAATAACAGCGTACGGTATGCTTTTATCCTTCCGTTCGGCTACATATTTTTTCAAATTTGAGTCTATAGGCAGTTGTGGAGCACTCTAATGATAGTTTATTAAATTATAATTAATATTAAAATGAATTTTTTATATACCTTGAGCAAATTAATGTATTTTTTATAGCTGACATATTCTTTAACACACAAACCCAATATTATTAAATCCACTCCTAAAGCTAAACCTTCGTGCAAAAAATCCATAAGATTAGGAAAAATACTTTCTATTATTATTAACGATTACGCTTAATTAGACTTGTGTCCATGAAATATTCATTGAAACGAAACAGCTGATTAATCCATTAAACGTAGATACGAATCAGTTGTTATTCCTGTGCTCACCTCTAAATTTAAGAGAGCGACTCTCCATCTCGATATTTAGAGGTCTCTGATGTAGAACTTTTTATTTGTTTTTTACGCAGAGAATTTTGAAGTTTGCATACTTTGTGTCAATGGTGTAGTGTAAAAAAGAAAATCACCCATTATTGCACAAACATATTTTTATTATCTATTAAACATAATAAATGTGTTAATATTAAAAAGCGCGGGATATTAAATCAGAACCTGAAAGCAAACAATCGGACGCTACTAATATATGAGAATTTGTTTTCTTTGATATTATATGACAAGCGGCACTTTCCGCATAAGTAACACCGCCCACTACATATACCAAAATATTTGGTTTATTTATTGGAAGTACGTCTTCCACATTACCTTGTTTAACACTTTGGTGAAACACTTTCAATGGCCGTCCATTTATTTTCATGTTCACGTTATGGTTGCCATTAACATTTGCAATGAAATCTCCTATATTCGAAGCCTTTATAAGGAGTGTACATAATTGAGCTATTAAGGGTACGTGAGTACCATTGAATACGTGTTGGAAATCCTGGGGAGAGCTGCTACTTGCACACGACCTTTCACCGCCAGAACTGGTAGTTGAAATTTCTTGACTGCTTTTATTATCCTTCAGCTCTAATGATGATGTAATTAGATTCAAAGGCTTTGCATTTAATTGAAACAGCCTTTCTGGGAATTTCGTTATATTTAAAGGTATGTTTAATAAAATTTTGGAAGCTGTTCTAAATGCAGTGGTGTCATTTTCCTCCAATTGCGGTAAAAGGCCTGCTCTAGCTAATTCATGAAATACCTTCAAATTTTGATTCCCAAAGTAATTACAAAAGTTTTTCATATAACTGCATAACTCGCCGGTATTCAAACCTATTGTCAGATGTAATAAACATAACAATCTTAAACTATTAAATTGTTTAGGATCTGTAATTAGCAACTTCTCAACTTTGTTTAATATCCGTTTACGTTGATCCTTATTGAGTAGGATATCTTCTTCAAGGGTTTGTATTTTACGATAATTATCGCCCAATAATTCAATTACTTTTTCACTTGCCGACAGATGACATAATAAACGATTCTTTAAATGCGTAATTTTGGGCAATTTTCGATTAACGTAGTCATGTAGTTCTACTAATTTCATGGAATCAAATTTTTGTAATTCATTATTAATAGTTTGAACTTGGAATCTGATTTGTTGGCTGGCATTAAGGAAATTTTTGTGACAATTTTCAACAAATATTTCATCTTGTTCTCCATTTAAATGTATTAAGGATGTTTTTCTTTCCTTCTGTTGGGTTCTATGTAAAGTATCCTTACCCGTTTCCGGTGTTACCGTAAATATAGATAACTGTTGTTGTACAATTTTATTGTCTTTTAGTTGCAGTTCCATTGTACCAGCATTACATGAGAACACCTCTAATAAGAGACCGCCATATATGGAAGGTGTTAACAAAGTTGAAATATAATCTTTGTCGCGATCTATTACTAACCATGTAGTAACACCATTTTCCTTATTACTGCCTTGGGGTGGTGTTTTTGAGGGTAAAGGGCCCAACTCATGTAAAATATTCATAATATTATCCGAGTGAGTACCTAAAGTTAACACTAAATCAGGAATTCCACACAACAGTTGCATAGTACGTAGTGAATGTGAGATTGGCAGCAAAAAGGAATAATCAGATCTTATAAATAGAGAGGAAAATACCTAAAACACGACACAAAAATAAATTTTTCAAAAAAAATGGACACAAAATCTTTAACAATGATTACTAATACTAACATTTGCCATTTCCAAGCTGAGTATACAATCATCTAAAGGTATAAAGTTCCAGTTAAAACTATGTAATCCTACAATCCCATAGAGGCCTTGACTTTCCAGAAGTTGGTGAAAATGAGCAAAACATGATGGTACACATATCACATGAAAATATTTAAAACTTGGATCTATACGCCGTCTAGACAACAGTAAACCTTCATACGACAGTTTTATTAGATGCAAAACTCGTTGAAACGTCAACAAATCACTATGCAGCATGTACAATTGCACTTGATCCGGTGACGAGTGTTGTACCGTCTGTATATCATCTAATTTAAATATACGTTGTATACCTTTAAGCCTTCAAAAATTGAACTATTTAGTAAATAATGAAAAAGCTTTCAACTTGACTTACTTTAACCAAGATGCTCCACATATACGCTCCAATGGCTTAATTAAGGATGACTGTAAAATTAAATCCTTTTTACCTGGTATAGAACATATAACAGCTTGTAATTTTTCTTGAGCTATTAATTGAAATCCATGCATTTTTTTCTTTAATGTTAATGAGTCCATTTATTTTTGTTTGTTTGTTTGTAAAATAAATATGGCCGTACAGGGTAGACAAGTATTTACACATATACAGTGTGAAGAAAAAAGTTGGCAACTCTGGAGTAATGTCAAAAAAACAAGTGTTTGGTTTAAAAAAAGACCTTAACCTTGACCTTCTAACCGACAACTTTTGTTATTGAAGCTTTCGAAAAGGGCAAAAGATATATATAGATTATAGCAATGTTTTATGTAAAACTTGTACAACATTCGTAACATAAATGTGTAGAAAATTTTTTTAAATATATCTCAAAAAATGAGACGTGTAGCAAACACAAGACGGACATGATTAAAAGAATTCAGAAAGTGGTTTTTGGAAATAATACACCCTCTGCCAAAATAAGCGTAGCGTATAACAATAGTATTCGATTTTTAGCATTAAAACATTTTAATGTCGGTACGTCTCTCCAACACTTCGATGCATGTGTGCAGTTTAAAATTCAAAATTCCGATTTCCTTAAGAGGCTTCAGTTTTTCCTCCAAATCTATATCACTTTTTAAAATCTTATGCAATAGTACAGCTGTCCCCTGATTAGCATTTAACAATGTGTTAGCGTCATGCGTTCTACAAAAGAAAAAAAATATATTAAAAAGTATATTAAACCACTTTTTAAGACATATTAAATGTACTTTTTAAATAATAAATCCGAACGACGGCTATATTGACGGAAGAGAGGAAACATATTACGTGTTATATCATAATTGAATTGAGCTGCAGCGGCCGGCGAAAATTTCGTATTCATGATCATATTGTCCAACAAATAGTCGTCAATTTGTTCAGCAATGAAACGTAATGTCAAATTGAATAGATTCGAAGATAATTCACGTTCTAAATCGTGCAGTAGAGTAGCCGTTGTTTGAAACATTTCACCAGCACTTGATGACAGTACAAACGGCTCCTGGAGAATTCGCTCAGGCATGTTAGGCCAAGAGTCGTGACGGTACGGCATGGACTTGGCTTTAATTTCACTTGCAGCCTTTGTAGATAAGGCTTTTATCAACTGCTGTGACCAATGTTCTAACTCTAATATGGGATGCTCAAAAGTTGAGATAATTTCTTCGGTGTTGGGACTCAGTAAGGCAGCGCGTAAATGCAAGTAATGTATATTCTCACCCCATTCGACGAGTACCATTTTAATATAATTTATGGCATTCAAGATGGGCACGCTCTCAATGGCACCACTGCTGTGCAGTTGTACCAGACGTCTACGAAAATTATCGATGAGCTCTAATTGCAAATTAAGAAATTGCAACTGATGACCGGGTTGTATAAGATTATGATAACGATCTTTAATAGATTCCAGGAGACGTATAAATTGATCAGCACATTTTGGTATTTTTAAATCATCATCAATTACAACGGAGTCGATCAATTGCCATGCATTACTGGACTGCAGTATCATGTCCATTCTTTCAGAACAAACTGATTTGGTTGTATCATTATAATATTGAATTTGTTTTTAATTTTTATTCATGTAAGTGATGTACACTTACATTTTTGCTCCAGATAAATCCATTTTAATAAATATGCAGGTTGCGTTATCACACTAATTGCGCTGGGAAAATTTGGTGGGTAACCAAATTGTTCTCTTAATTCTGCGTCAAAGGCCAAAGTTTCATCTAGTAAATGAGCAAACAGATTATCATCTCGACATATTTCATCAATGTCATTGGCCACTTTTTCGATAGCTAGCTGAATAAGACCGCGTAAGTATTCCAGCTAAAAAATTTAAAAATAAACGATTTATGAATAAAATATAAGTTTCAAGGAATAAAATATAAGTTTTTACCTTTACATTAAAGTCCAACTTTCCTGCTTTGAGAGCTGATGCTTGAAATGTTTTAGCCACAAACGGACAAGTATCTCTGGCCCAATTAAGAATTTGCGTATAAAACCACTCGGGTTTGTCCAAGCGATTGGTTTGTTTAACACCAGTAAAATGATACAAAAATCTGTAAAAAGAATATTTAAACTAATGCACGCATGGGGATAAATTACTCTTCTTTTCTCACCTCTCCTTAAATGGTACTAAGAGGCATTTAGTAAAAGTTGTTAGCGGTTGATAAACAATATTGGAAGTAATTGCTGTTAGAGGTTCAGTATTTTTGACGGGTGATTTTAACTGTATTATGATTGCAAGCTAAGTATCATAAAAAATTGAAAATGCTCAACATATCTTACCAAAAATAAATACTCTGCCAACGTCTGGGCTTTAATTATCTGATCATTTGATACTTTAAAATGTATAATGTCTTGTTCTCTTTGTCCCCACTTCATGGATTTTAAAACCAATTCAAATTCTCTAAAATTGTGCATAATTTGACTTTTGCGTATGTTTTCATGAAAAACTCCAATTGGAAACAAATATTTTTCAATTCCAAAGAAGAGTTTCATTAAGAATAAAAATATTTAAAAATTTTTTGTTCACATATGTATGTTGATTCTCCAATTATGAAATTGAATTGGTATACTCGCCACCTTGAGGTTGGAGTTACACTCATTTTGTCACAACGTTTGAAGCACTTAGAAGGAAACTTTGGAGAGCACATGTAGTTTATATTGAACTTAAACCCAACCAGCCATGGGGTCTGCCTGTTCGTCAGTGTTTGTCTGTATTTCGTTAGGTTGGCTGTAGACTAATGCGTGGCCATTTTATTTAGAAACTCTTTGCACATAAACCAAAAATGTTTGTTAGTACAGAAGTCTAGTCTTGCTTTAGTAAACAAGAACGTTCCACAAATCGATTCATATCAATATATGTGATGTTTGAACAAAAATATATGCACTTTATGTTATCCTTGAGGTCTCCTTCTCGTGGTAACAAATGGAATGACAAACTTAGTTTTCCCCATCACTATGGTGGAGGGTATAAAAATGTGAAACCATTAATCTCACTTGGTAAATCGATCCTTTATAATATTGTGCCAATATTTAGCTATATTAGTTGTAAATGTTTTTAGGAACGGCGCCTCTACGTAACAAAGTTTTCCTAAAATACTGTGTTCAATGTCATGCTCTTCATAAAGTTTCATATATAATTTCACAAGCTTATGTTTCTCCTTTCTCTCCAATGATTGGCTTAAAAGGTGGCTATAATAATAATCCTAGAGTATAAATGTTAATATTTATTTTTTTAATAACATGCATACCCCAGTTGCTGTATATCATGCAGAACGCTTAAATAGAGTTGTAATTGTTGCAAACTTTGCACTTGAATCATTTCTAATTGTACTCCCTTCAAAGCGACATTACCTATTCTAATGCGTTCTCTTAATATTTCACCAAACTGTTGCAGCTTTTCAACTTGGAAATCAATACTATCACAAACGTGCTGTTGACTTTTATGAGCTATATTAAAACTCTTTAAGGGTATTGGTTGTCCTTCGTCCTTTAACTAAAATAATAACAATTTTAATAACTTCATATATTAAATCAACACAATTTACATTTGCTCTTAAAACATCAAAGCAATTTTTATAATGGTCAACAAGGGTTGATGCTCTATGTAAATTGTTAACATCTCTTCCAATTTCTTGATTAATATTATTTACTATAAGTTCTTCCATTATTGATTTGAAATTTTGTAAAAAGATATTTTTATAATACAATATTATTATTTATGTACGTGGTACCATTAATCAACTATATAGCAAGGTGGCACCAAATAAGAATCAAGGGACAACTTTTGGGAAAAAAATTAGAAATGACACATGCGTGAAGTTAGCAAGGAAATCCATGAAATTTGTTTGACAGTGGCAACTCTGTAAGAAAATAAACAGAGAAATATTTGAAAAGAGATATTTCCCGGCAAGAGAATTATAAAAAAAAAAACTATACATCAAAAACCTCTATATTTAGAGGTCTCTGTTGGTGTAATATTTCTAAGAAATTTGATTCAGAAAGAAACTGTGCTACCAATTGATTTATGGAAATGTGTAATATATTTTATTTACATATGGCACTGTTAATTTATGAGAGGAAGCTTGATAATTTCACACGAGAATATATTCTTTTCTTATTGACTTTTTCTTGGTTAATGTAAAAACGCAAATGGATAGTTCAGCAATTCTCATTTCCCAAAAACAACCAGAGCTCATTCGTAATATTTGTATTTTAGCGCATGTTGATCATGGCAAAACGACTTTGGCCGATTCTTTGGTTGCTAGTAATGGTATTATATCAAAGCGTTTGGCGGGAAAATTGCGCTATTTAGACAATCGAATGGATGAACAGGAACGCGGTATAACAATGAAAAGTAGCAGTATAACATTGTTTTATCAACAGCATGAGTCTAACAAAAAATACTTAGTAAATTTAATTGACACGCCAGGACATGTTGATTTTTCTAATGAGATATCCACTGCGGTACGTTTATGTGACGGCGCTTTGTTGGTAGTCGATGTAGTTGAAGGTGTTTGCCCGCAGACACGCGCTTGTTTACAACTTATCTATGAGGAACACCTGAAACCTGTATTGGTGTTAAATAAGATAGATCGTTTAATATTAGAAAAACAATTGACGCCATTAGATGCATATTATCACATCCTACAAGTGTTGGAACAGGTGAATGCATCTCTGGGCAGCATATTTGTTTCCAACATAATGAGCAAGGACGACATAACTCCTAATGGTAATGTTGAATCTGCATTTGAGAATTGTGATGACGCAAACTTATATTTTAATCCGGTTTCTGGAAATGTCATATTCTGTTCGGCCTACGATGGTTGGGGTTTTACACTTCAGGATTTCGTTGCTACATATTGCCAATTATTGCAAACATCGCCAATAGATATGAAACAATTTTTATGGGGAGATTTCTATTATAATGCTAAAAAGAAATGCGTTGTACCTGGTGCCCAAGCTAAAGCAAAAAAGCCAATGTTTGTTCAACTCATTCTAGAAAATATTTGGAGTCTATATGATATCATAGCTGTTAAAAAAGATAAAGAGAAAATTCCAGGTTTGTATTACCAAAACTGTTATGTATTAAAAGTCATCGTGTAACATTATAAATTGATTTGTATACTTCAAGGCATCGCTGAGAGATTAAACATAATTATAAAGAATCGGGATTTACGCGGTAACGATGTTAGACCTCTAATTAGAGTGGTTCTCGGCCAATGGTTGCCAATAGAGCGAACAGTTTTAGAAATGGTTATTGAACATGTACCTGCTCCTATACACATGGGCAACGAAAAAGCTTATAGTTTGTTGTTTAACCACTGTTCTAATATAAACACATATCCTGAAAAGTCCTTATCCCTAATAAATGACTTCATCAAATGTGATTCTGAATCAGATGTAATTGTCGCATTTGTTGCTAAAATGTTGGCTATTCCCATGTCGCAATTGCCACACCTGAAGAAGTCTAAACTTTTGACGCAAAAAGAATCACAAACGCGACTTGATGAAGAACGTAAGGAGGTGGAAGAGGCAGATTTAAATAATATAATATGTGGCTTGGAACAATTATCAACAAAAGAAAATCCAGAACAACAATCTGATGTAACTGTTAAGCTAGAAGAAAAACAAGAACAAGACAATCGTAAAGATTTCGTGTTTATAGCTTTTGCACGTATATTTAGCGGCACCCTTAGAAAGGGCCAAAAACTATATTGTTTGGCTCCAAAACACGATCCTAGAAATCAAGAGTAAGAGCAGAACAAGTATAAAGGTTTTATACTATACTTTAAACCAAATAACTGAAACTCCTAATTGTTATGTAAATTAATCCTTTCTACACATTGTCATTGCAGTCATATTAAGTTAGATTCGCCCTATATAAATGAAGTTATAATTGGAGATCTCTATGTATTTATGGGTGGCGAGCTTTTGAGAGTAGACGAAGTCCCAGCCGGAAATATTATAGGTATCGGGGGCTTGGAACGCGACATAGTGAAAACAGCAACATTAAGTAATACTCAATACTGCTGCTCATTTAGCGAATTAAATGTAATGGCCAAACCTATCCTGCGAATAGCAATTCAACCCATGAATCCATTGGACATGCCCAAATTAGTGCAAGGATTGAAACTGTTAAATCAAGCGGACGCTTGCGTTCAAGTCTCAATTGAATCCAACGGGGAACATGTTATCACAACGTTGGGTGAAGTACATGCTGAAAAATGTATCCGGGATTTGGAAGAAAGTTATGCCAAATGTAAAATGAGCGCCTCCAAGCCAATAGTATCATTTCGGGAGACTTTAGTACTTGAAGCGGGCGTAAATATGGAAAATGAAATGGAAGTAAAGAAGATATTAGATGAAAAAAATAATCAAAAAGTTACTGCAATACAAACGACGGATAAAATGAGTACCATAAAAGTGGTGGCTTTACCTCTACCACAAGAAATCGTTGAAATATTAGAAAAGTATCAGAATTTTTTTAATGAACTTAATGCGATGGCGCTGATATTGAATATTTCAAAGAAAAGTCACCAGATAATGACAATCATTAGGAAAAAGTTACAAAATGCTTTTAAAAACTATTTTGGCGGTGAGAGTGTAAAGGGGCTAAATAGCGAGCAGTTAGTTGACCGGATATGGTCGTTGGGACCGAAATATTGTGGTAGTAATATTTTATTAAACTTGTCGGATTATAAACAACCAGATTTTTGGTGGCAGAAAAGGAATGATAATACCAATCAAGGAGACGGTCGCAGCGAAACTGAGGTACGACAGCATTATAATAATGCTTTCATTAACGGATTTCAGTTAACCACAGCAGCTGGGCCATTATGCGAGGAACCCATGCAAGGTGTATGCTTTGTTGTACTGGAATGGGATGTAGCCGCTACGTTGAAGGAATATTTGAATAATAAAAGTGTTGGACCATTTTCTGGTAAGTAAATTATATAAAAATTTTATTTTGTACATTATATCCTACTAGACATAATGATAGAGCGGTATGTTAAGTTTGTTCAGAATTATATAAAATCTTGATCAGCATCAATAGTTGAGTGGATTGAGCTCTTATGTCCTTCCGTGTTTGCAATAATATTAAAAAAAAAAGAAATCTCATTTTTGTCCTTTGTTTTTTAATAAAGATTTCCGTTTATCTCAAGTTATTTGTATTTAGCTTTTATATTATTTTGTATATTGTTTACTTTTGAATTAGGTCAAATCCTGAATGCAAGCAAAGACGCATGCCGCCAGGCATTTCAAAACCAACCCCAACGTTTAGTCACGCCTATGTACACCTGTAACATTGTTGTTAAAAGTGAAGTTTTGGGTAAGTAGGCAAGTAAATAACTATTGAAATGTGTGGAATAATTTTGTAATTGACGCAAGGTTTTACATCCTCCACCTTAGTAATGAGGGTCTTACATTTGTACAATTATCGGAAATTGTAAATTCCGGTAAATTGTCATAAAATCATTTTGCTTCGCTGTCTTTTCCTTTATGTGTGGTAGTGCAATAAAGTTTTAAAAGAGGATTATATGAAAATTGATATATGTCGACTTTCTTTAAGATCAATCTAATGAAAGTTTTGAACACCTCCTCCCCCTACAACGTTTTTATTAAAAATGAAACTAAAAAAAGTGAAATTGTTAAATCTATGTTGCAATATGCATTTTATTGAGTTTCAAGACGTTTAAATGGTAACCCTTTCATATAAATTCATTGCATTCAAGTAATTTGATAAAACCACGCTTACATAAAATTTAGGAGGCGCTGGTCTATAGTACATTGATCACAAAATATACGAAGAGGATTGTCGATATCTGTCAATAGTGCTGGTGTTATCGTTTCAATTTAGACTCCTTTCGAATTCTTGTACACGTTGCCATGGAAATCCGAGAATTTGTGCAACGTCTAAATGGCGAGGCCACGTTATGATATGTTCCATTAGGGACCGTTTCTCACGATTATTAGGTTCACGCGTATGCGTATGCGCCTGTACCTTCCGATCATTTAATTTTGCTGACCGCTCTTCTTCTTCCATCAGCACTCTTTGAGTACTACTACTTATATTTACTTTATCATCATTCTTTTCTAATAACGCTTCAATAAATGAATTGTCTTCGCGCTCACTATGTCGTCCATAAGTAGCACCTGGATAATTATTAATAGAAATTGTATCTGGCCTGTGATAATTATTTTGGAAGCTGGTATTTATTGTACTCTCTGGTCTATTTAAATATTGGTATGTGGATTGCGAATGACTTTGACTTTGATGGGGAGGGGAGTTTAGTAGTCCGCTGATAGAGGGTCTTCCGTACTGGGATCCTGGTCTATACGCCGGTTTTTGTAATTGGTACCGCTTGGGAGGTTGCGCTGAAGCCTTACGCACTGGATAGCCCGGTTTAACGCACATCATACCGTATACTCGTATACCAGGCACACTAGCATACGTATTTTGATCATGCGCCAGGGGTCCATCTAAACAGAAAATGGGCAAATAAAGGGAAAACAAATTTGATATTCAAATCTAAGGTATCCTAGGTCTTACAAGTGACTTTTATAAAGAACTCCATTTACTGATACTAATGAATGAAATGAATTAAGGTACAGGCCGTATAGCGTTTTAATGAAACTGAATAAATGTAGTTTGACCGACCATAATATTTTCCGTTGTTTGATAATGTATTTTGCATTCAAATATGATTATTATAAATGAAGCGCTTTCTTAACTCACCCATTTTGAAATGCTCCGGACATCGGCAAATTACCAAATAATGAGACTTTCCTGTACGAGTATTTTGTAAAGCTAAAAGTGACCAATCTTTGGGGGAGCGGCATTCTCGCATCTCTGTTGTTGCTTCACAAGTTTTGGCCAAAGTAATTGCCTGCAATATTAATAAGAATATTTCAGTTCAGTTGCAGGGAATTTTACATTTTAAATTGAGTACCCTTCTAACAAATTAATGCATATTGTTTTGTTTACCTTTTTTTTACTATCACCTACTAATTTTGTGGTATGGTGATCATCTTCATTTAAACTTGCTGAACAAGGGTCACGGTACCTGTAAATAATATAAAGAAAAATTATGTCCAATCTTATAAATACATACAAAGGATATAGTATCCTGATCAAGGATTAAATAAGAATAATTAAACATTTGTTCTGTTTATTATGAAAATTTTCGATTTTCCTCAAGATCGATCAATGGGTCAATAACATTGAGTAAAGCTAAAATTTTTTTTATATAGCCTAAGTCAGCTTTCTATGTGAGAAATATCTCTATGAAATTTTTTTTAGAGTATGCATGATACCTTTATAAAGGTACATTATGAAAGTCCAAAAAAATCTAATTAATTTGTTGCTGCCCATGAAATGAAATTGGAAACGTATACACCGAAAGCAGCTACGTAGTTACCAAACGATATTGATTCACTAGAAATTAGATTACGGAATTGGGCATACCTGGATGGGCAAGCGCAAAGTGGTTGTGTGTAATTTAAACGTACATAAACTGCATTGCAGACCTGTTGAATGGCGCATTCCGGTAACAAATAAATGTGCTGGTTGTGTGGATAATAATGATATTTGGTTGGTTTACCACCTGTCGTGGGATTCTGTAAAAAAAGCAAATGAAAATGAATAAGCTAAAAAGGCAAGAATGTTTTATATAGATTAATAATAATTTGAACATCCACTCAGAGAGCAACGGGAAATAAAGTCATACCAAAACACTCTTACTGTATTAACACTGTACACATAAAGAAGAAATTTTGTTCGATCCTTCAAAGTCGGCCTAGAATATAACTTTGATTCCTCTGAAATGTTGTACATAAAGTCTGTAGTAAGGTAAAATAACATACATGATGGCATGACCATCTATCTAACCCACCAAGTCCACAAATAAGTCGTATATGTACCAAATTCATTATTACACTCTCCACATAAGATGGAGGGCGTACTCAGTTTATAATTTTATTTGCACCACCCAGAAGACGGACAGTTTGATGCTGATCAAGAAAATATATACTTTGTACGGTCTCTGACACATGACAATGACAATTTATGTGAAGGGTTTAAAAAATCGATTTAAAAAAGCGAAAATCACTGAATAGTGCAAAGACCACCAATTGGTGTAATGTTAATGGTCCATATAAATCTATGTAGTTAAAAATCATATTTTCTCAGATTCTAGTGCTGTTATGGTGTTAAAAATATATGAATAAATTGTTGGTTAACATTATTTCTAAAATATTCACAAGATCAATGTTTTGCTGGCCTTTTCTAATATACATGGAAACTAATGAAACTCCTCCAAACCCATAAAATATACTTGTCAGAATAACGCGTGTTAACTCCAGATAGAATTCAATACAACACCGCAAACTGCGGCCTATACTTTTTTTAAAACGTGGATACTAATTCTCGCACACAGACACACACACACACATCAAAAACTTCTTGTTTTTGGCACAAAAGCGATTTTTTCTTACTATTGTTATTATCATTGCATTTCACCAAACCACAATAAAATCAACAATCTTAAAAAAAAAATCCATGTGTTGTGTGAGTGCTTGAATATGTGTGTATGTAAAAGAATTTCTAGCAACAATAATACAAGCAATAACTTGTAATCTCTACTGGCTGCTGCGTTATAGAGGAAAAGGCATGGCTCACCTTCTAGTATAAGTTTATCTCCTCTTCATCAAAGTATAATATGGGAAGAGTGCCTTAATGCTCAGCATTAGGTGGATGGTCAACGTTGTAAAAAAAATTTATACATAAATTGAATATTTTGAAAAAAAAAAAAAAATTCACCAATAAAAGAGTGAAAGTGTCTATTTTCAAACGGTATATAAAGAATAATTTAATGTAAATACAAAAAACAAAATACATGACGGCCATGGTTAAATCAATTGAAAGTGGGTGTACCATTTGCCGTGCCCTTTGACACAATAGGTGCAGGGTATAAAAATCGCAATCCCTAATGTGTATTTTTTGACAAAATTTGGTGAATTATTGTAGAATAACTTGTGGAAATAAGTGGTGTAGGGTATTAATGATGGGCCTTGAAGTACTACACCATTTTCATTTGTTTTTTAATGGTCCAGAAAATAAACTTTTTATGGTCTCTAACGACTCTTATTAGATGTAGCTATCTGACTAATATACTTAGTATGCTCTCTACGTTAAGTAAAGGGTACAAATATGAGGTTTTTTTTCTTCTAAAAATTACATGTTTCTTTTTAAGATTTTTCCAACTTTCGCGCTCTTGTGTGAGGTTATAATCCGATTTTATTTCTTCTCATTATTTTCACCCATTTACAACTTTTTCGCTCTATTACAACTCAAAAAAAAAAAAAACGACTCACCCTAATATATATACATACATACATACATGTGCGTGTAAATCAGTTGTATACAATGCGTGCAAACAAGTTTTAAATTTTAACATAAAATCAGTTTATCTACCTTTGGCCAAATAATGTTTAATCTTACAAATTGCAATAAAGTGCTGGGAGCATTGCTTGTGTTCGTTAGAAATATTTTTAGTTTGTGCGTACAACTGGTCAGAGGAAGAAGACACTCATCTAATATATATTCATAATGCATTTAAATAACTTAACCAACAACAATTGGAGCCATGGTGGAAATGTCGAGTATATACATAGATACTAATATCAAAAGTCCAACAGGTTGTCCTAATCCACTTATGCTTACGCAGAGCCTTTTTTAGATACACTATATTAAAATATAAATGTTAATAAATTACAAGGAAGAAAACTAAATTCGGCTTAAGCCGAATATATACTCCCTTATAAGCCTTAACATAATAATCTTGTGCGGATGTTTGTAACGGCAAATGCCACATCCACATTTAATTATACCGATCGATTCAAAATTAAAATCTGAATCGATTTAACCATGTCTGTCTGTCTGTCCATGTACATATGTGCGCAAAGTCGAATATTTTAATAAAATTTGAACACGTCTTGGCTCAGAAAGAAAGCCTATTGAAAATTGACTGAATCGGACCCTTTCCATATAAGCTCCTGTTATAATAAAGGAGGCAAAAAGTCACAATTTGTAATATTTTGTTACAATATTTAGTGAGAATTTATGAAGAGTGTAAAAAGACAAAAAATATGCTTTTCAAGAAATTTGAAGCATGGAATCTGTGAGACATTTTATCAGCGGATTTGGATTAAATATAATGTTAAGGCTGTTCATAAATAATTATGCAAACGTCTCTTTTCTCTCTGAATAATTGAGAAATATAATACAACTCCGCGGGAGATTTAAGACAAATTACGATTTTGCGTAAGGGCTTTTCTGCCATGATTTTAATTCGCGTCAACTGTCAGATAAGTTTGTGAGTCTTATTAAAGCTGCTTCTTTTATCCATTTAATTTTAAAGTGCATGCATTGTTGCACCGCCACCTCAATAGAAAGGAAGTCATAATAATTGTAAAGTTATATTTGCAATTATTCATATGAACTTAATAGTGAAGTACAACCGATCTCAATAGTTCTAACAAATAAAACGGGGCTGTATTAGGCGTTTGACAAATTAAATTTTTCCAAATAGTTAGAAAATAATATCTCAATAACGTTGCTGTGCTCAGGGCACAGCCTCTCTATCTCTCTTTCACAGAATGGTAGTGAGCCTTACTTTTTTTGTTCTTGTTATTTATTCGAATTGAATTTTTGCTCAAAAATACAAGACAAAGCTATAGCGAAAATGTGTGTGTGTGTGTGTGTGTGTATGTCTTTAAACTTCAGATTCCGTAGTATAGAATATAGTATATTGAAATTTTTGAAAAAAAAACCGCAATTGTAAATGTATATATTATTTTGTCACGCAAGACTACATGTACGATTATATACGTATTCGGTAATTTACAAGTATTTCAATCAATTAGATTTATACGTTCGCGCTCCAATTTATTAATAACACAAAGTCTGCTGCTGTTCCTTATAGTTGATCTTGTACGAGTATAAGTGTCTCATGTACAATTTCACTTTATTGTTATGTTTCGTTTTTATTTAACGCGGATTAATGTAATTATAATGCCGTGGTTTTTCGTACTATTTTCTTAAAATATTTCTACGTTATAGATAACTGTTCACACACATTTTAGTGAAAGCTAATATAAATCGCACAGGTCACCACCTTATAGTGTTAAAATAAAAGCTATAATCGCCAATGATGCTTAAGTATTGTGGGCGGGATCTTAAAGTAATTTTTGAATGAGAAACCAGTAATTAGTTCTACTGGTCGCATTTCCAATTGGAATTTTGCAAGAACTCAAATAGAATTTAATTTTATCGGTTTACAATTAAAAATAACTTCATTGGAATTGAATTTACGGGTTTGTAAATAAAAATAACTCAAATACAAACTCACATGAAAATTAACTTTATCAACTTGCAAAAGGAAAGAGCTCACTTGAAAAAGGCAAGCATCCAATTGGTTATTGAAATATCTCAAATGGAAAGAAAATGTTCGTATTTTAGTGCAAGGTTTACGACGCCATTGCGGGCGTTTTTTGGTCCGATTTTGTCCAATTGTAATAGGAAACCCTAGAAAATCTCAAATATTGCATGTAGAAAATTTCAGAGTGATAGAGAGTAAAAAAACCCGACATGTCTACAATTTTCAATTTATCCTTTTTTGCGGGTACGATCAGGTTCCTGTCATGCCTACGTTTTATATATATATATATATATATATAGATATTTAAGATGTAGTATAAAAACTAGTTAAGATCGTCTTATCAGCTGTGTCTGTCGTTATCATCTTACCTCATCATTGTTATTGCTGGCGATAGTAGGACTCGCTTCCTTTTGATGATAAAATTCCTCTTCGCGAGCATTATTTAAACTATCAATTATGGCAGACGTATTAAAATGGCCATCGTACATAAGATTTTGAGAATTTTGAAAATTTGTGCCTTTACTGAAATCAATTATTGGAGCAGTCGACACGGCTGCTGCTAACGATGAAGAAGTGGCAGGAACATTATTAACTGCTGGACTACTGAGAAGTGCAGAGGACGGAGCTAAAGGTATTGACGGAGTGGATAAAACGGAAGCAGCATTGTATTTATCCATATTAATAGTAGATGTCGGTAACAATATAGGATCAGCGTCCTCGGGCAGCTGTGTATAAAGGTTCGGCAATGGATATTGCGTTTGCTGTTGCTGTGTAGATTTTTGATAATGTTCTAATGGTTGTTGGTGTTGCTGTTGTGTTGCACTAGATATCGTTTTTGTTATTGTTTTTGTTGTATAATTTGAATATGATTTGTTGGACGTTGATTCTGATAAAACTGTTGCAGGTTTGCGTTTGATTGAAGGTATTTGGGCAAATCTAGTCGAACTATGGGGCGGTCTTTTGGTGGCTTTCATTTTTGTTATTTTACTACTGGCGCTCGATGGACGTGGATGATTACCAAACGGGGGGGAAGCGGCAGTTATAGCTATATTGTTATTGTTGTTATTAGATCTAGCTACCATAAATAGTTCATCATTTGCAGTAGTGTCGATGAGTTCTAAGGGTACTGAGGTTGTGGACTCGTATAAAAATAATTCTGCTTGATCGGAAGTAATATCTGTGAATTTCTGATCATTTTGTTGTGTATCCGCAAAGTCAATGATTTCAGTGGTAATGGGTAAGTGCCGTGGATGAGATTTAGTTTGAAATGTGGTGACGTCCTCTGATGACAACTTATCCAGTGAAGTTTGCAACTTTAACAGAGCCTGTTCGTCCATAAGTAAAGAAGAATCAGTCTTATCCAGCCAATCTATTTTCTCAGTGCTCGTATTATTTTTTGTAAACAATTGCAGTTGTGTAACATTTTCAACATTTTCAGCATTTTCCAGTACGTTTATCTCTTCAATTTCATGCTGTTTATTGAATTGAGTTTGATTTAAAACTTGTGTAAGTTTTTCATTAATATCCAACGATTCTTTTAGGCGAGCTACTCTATCCACAATACGGTCCAGCATATCTTTTTGAAATTTTGGCAGGTTTTTTGTGTCCACAGATAATATTTTATTATACTTTTCAATATTCTGTTTAACGGTCTTGATGTCGGCTTGAATTTTAGCTGAAGATGTGGCGACCTCAGCCTCAGGCTTATAATGAGTGCGAGCTTTGCGATTATTATATCCAACCAGTTCGATTACTCGGGGTGTATTGTTGGAATGAGTGGAGTCGAGGGAACTTGTTACCGTCGCGATGATTATGACGAATAAAGCCCCAGCAGCTAATCGTGTGAGAAAATCCATATTGAATAAAAAAAAATGTGCTTTCCCCGTTTGTACTTTTTTTTTAATATTGTTAATTTATTATTATTTTACTATTAGTCTCTTAGAGTGACTTTAGATTTGTTTAGCGGTGCACTTATGATTCTTTTATACGCTTGTGGCACAAAAATATAACGTTCAGTTGTTTAAGATAAGCAGTTGTGGAAGTTTTTCTGTTAACACTTAAGAAAGGAGGCCAAGGAGTGAATAATTGAAAGAAGGTTTCGCTCTTGGTGTTTGCTTATAGGTTTATAAACGATCCCGCGTTATTAAAAACAAGGTTGTGTCAACAAGCACCGCCGTAGTAGAAGTGTTGTTAATACTGTGTTGCAGTGCCTTTTAAAAATTTTCTCTCTAACCTGATTCCTTCTTCAAGCGTGTGTAGAGAGAATTACATTATAATTACGGTGGAGAAAGAATTACATTGTAAGAATTTGCTTTTTGGTTGAAATAATGAGAGGAGAATAGATGTTACTCTACCAACGTAAGGGTGCTGACGCATAGAAACTTTTCAAGCTTCTCAGGCTTTGGCCTTGTAGTAGTTCAGTTGAGTACATGGAACTGAAGAAGGAGGCGCACATAGAAATTTAAAGTGTTTCTGATCTGAAACTTGGAAATCGTTCTAAACCCTTTCAAGCAAGTACTCGCATGGTTTTGTTAACACCTTCCCAAACTATATATAAAAAATTTTATATGTCAACTATTTTCAGTTGGCTAAGCAAGCAAGCCAAGTGTGAAAAGATTTTATATATAAGTTCAGCCAACAATCCGAATAAAGATGAAATCATTTCTGCTTTTATTTACACATAAAACCAAAGTCTGAAAATTTCATAAAGAGATAAAAAGTTAAAACGCTAAAACATACCTATGAGTGACCACGAAATACTTGCAACAAACTCAACCACAGAATACAATACTCAACTTAAATTTCAAAGCTTGAACAGCACGAAGTTTCTATGTGTCGGCACACATTTTAAACGAAAAAATTTCAAACCTGTATTTGTTAATGAACTTTCTCTCTTTTACAATTCCGCTGTTGTTGATCACTTTCTCTTCTTCTTTGTCTGCGGCTCTCTTAATGAATGCTTTTCAAAGTCATGGTTGAAAATGCTCTTCGGTTGCAACTTATCTCTAAAACTTTAAACTCATTGAATGTTTTCCTTTTCGCACTGCCGTTCTCTTCATTCTATCTTTCTCCTTCGTTTGTTGATTATAATACATTCATTTGTTTAGTTAGTTTTTTGTTTAAGTAGGTTGCAAGTTCATCTTCATTTGTTTCAATTTTTCTTTGTTTTAATGTTTGATATCTATTTTTGTTGTTGTTGCCGTGTGCTTGGTATTACAATCATTGTACCATGTTTTTATACCTCTACCTTTTGCACAGATTGCCTCGATATATTAAGTTTGTTACATTGTTGGAATATCAGACATATGTGACAAAAAGAAATCTTTTGTAGATCTTGCAGTAAAAATATTTTTGATCGATATCAACTAAGCTAAAATTCTGCCAGTTCTTGCGCGTAGGATTATACATATTGCAAATGGGCAAAATCGGACACACAAATAGACGCACATAATTATATATTAATTTATGAAATGTAAAGCATAAAAAACTGCGTATACTTTCTACATCTAAATGAAAATTGGGAAGCTTTGCTTTTGCCAAAAACGGAGCAAATATGTTTCATTATTGATACTTATTTATTATTTAAAATCTGCACTAAAAATTACGTGGAAGCCACATTTACGGCATGTTTGATGTATAAAGGGAGCATCTAAAATTCGTCCAAGTCTGGTTGTCCAAAGTTTTATGGCTATTTTATGATTGTATACTTTTAACGCTTTTATTGTTTAATTTGAGAGTTGCTACCTTCCTCTGATTTTCAGTTTTTCATTATTTTCTTTAGAAAATTTTCTCTTTTTGCCAACTTTCTATGCTTTTCTTTCCCATACATTTATGTACTAATACATGCATAATTTGTTTTCGTTTCATATATATAAAATATAATAATGTGAATGCCAGATGATGACCCTTTCAAACCTACCACTCGAAGTTTATGGACATATATCACTTTATCGTAACGTTTGCAACATTAAGAAAAAGACATTTATATCAAATTATGTATCTTTGTATATATATTCTTAAATCAGCATCGTTTACTGAGTCAAATTGATGGCTGTACGTCTGTGCCATAGTTCAGTAAAAACTCAAAAAGAAGCTACTTTTCGAGACTTTTTTTATGGGTACTATACAGAATACTAAAAAAAAAGATAGTTTTTAGATAGAAATTTACACTCAGCCACCATTCTTTATTATCTCATTATTACATCAGGGATGGGTGTCCAAGATGTTACTTAAACCAAATTCAGTTTTGACTTTTTCTTTACAGCTTAGAGTGTCCTCTATACATTCTTATTATGTGAATATATTCATAGATATACCAGAATTATTTCCCATCGCTGGAATGAATTGTACGGACAGACGAAAGATCTTCTCACTCGTGTTTTAACAATTCCTTTGCATACAATTAATAAATAAATATTTCTTCGCCCATGATGGGAGCATCTTAAGCTTGTCATTCCACAGGGTATTTAAAATTTAGTCTGAGCCAACTACATATAGCTCTTTGCTTGTTTATTGCAATTTTTTTTTTCTGGTCGACTTTAGAGGGAATCCATGTTATGTAGTTTCTTTTTGTTTCAATAATTTATTTACATTGTATGTTGTGTGTGAAAATATCGAATTGTTTCCGATTCTGGGGAAAGTGGAGTGTAAGCATCTACATCGATCATTAGAAGATCAGATTTAATTCCGTCTGTCTATCTGCTATCTGTCCATGTAAATTGTACCAGCTAAAAACAGCAAATTTGAGATATTTATTTATTTAGGAACCCAAACATAAAAAACCAACGTAAAGCTCGGTTTAATAACTCAAAAATTGCTTTAGGATGCGATAATTGTCCACTTTAGGCTGAGTTCGCCTATTTTTAAGAGAAAGTATGTACATAATATAATTTTTTCTCATGAGTCAATAACAGTAACTGAACACATGGTTCTTCATTCTAATTAAGACTAAACAAAGTAACACATATGTCTGCCTGCAGCCTTCTTATGATAGTATATATACTAACGGAGAACGTGTGCTTACTACTACCATACATACATATACATACATACATTTGTATTCTCTGACCTTTTAGGAATTTGTAGTGAATTCAATTTATATTCAGATAATGAAAAAATAACTAACACTATATTCTTACATGTTGTGTTCTGCTTTGTGGCTTCTTCAATTTCTTCGTATGTGATGCTCCAGCTGTATACTATGTGAGAACATTACCTCACAGAATTGATTGATTACCCTTTTATTCATTCATCTTCTTATGGTTTTCTACGAACCGGAATAAATTATAGGAAGTATGCATTAGAGTAGTTACCAGCATAGGTTACACGAACGGGCACTATCTAATATACTCGTGTACACTTTTACATATGCTGGCTAAGTAAAAAATATAATAACGTTGTTCTACCTAATACCAAATGCTAGGAAAAATTCTGTTTCTTCATGCGTTTGTATTTGCTCGTAATCGAGAACTTTTCAAAAAAAGTTTTACTTGAATATATGTTATTTTTGGGCGCGGTAATATTATAATTTTTTCACAAGTAGAGAATTCTTATCCTTTCTCGTTGGAAAAGCTTCAATTATGCAAAAGCACATCTAAAAGTACTATTAGAAATGTATTTACCCACGGTTATCAACCACATCTTTTTAACCACTATATGCGTGTACGTTAACGGACCTATTTTCACAAGTTCTTTCATTCTTAGATCTATAACTTCATTTTTCATTGTACAGTTAAATTTGATTATTTATAGAACTTTACACGCCATTCACTATGCGAAACAAAAATTTCAAAAGCGTTAAATTTCCATTGAGCAATAACTTTTTTCCGACGGTAACATGATGATGATTTTTAGTCATGTTCACTTTTTATAACCAACATCATAACTGCCAGGAGGGGGCGAGCCCCTCCCTAAAAGTATATACTCGTATATTCTTGATCAGCATAAAAATCTGAGTTTTTGAATTTTGAAAAAGCTTCAAATCGAATTTACAAATTTCTTCAACTCTGCAGTCCTGTCTCCAACGTTCTAAATATAAAAAGTAATAAGTAAAAATGCTATATTTGGCTTCTGTCAAATGCGGAATAGCCTCAAAAAAAATTGTTTATGATCGCTGCATTGATACAAGTACGTCCTATTTTAACGACTATTAAAGTGTGCTTGGTAAGGATGCTTATAAATTATTGGCGTGTTCTTAACATTGAAATTCTTAGCTCTTATTCCTCTATTTAAAAAAAATAATAAAAAGAAATGAAAATGTTATGGTCGGTCAAACCGGACCATTTAATACCGCGCACCGCTTCCTTCCAAAACTTGTACTGTGCCATAATTTGTATTAGTTGTATCAGTAAATGCATGTCATAATCTCAAAAAAATCTTTGCATCACTTGTGGCAAACATCCGCGCATCATGTACCACTTGCCACAAGTGATAAATGATATATACAATACATTAAAATTTCAAATTAATTGAATTCTTTGTGTTGCTAACATTTTTACAAAGTAAGCATTCAATAGTTATGAATCAGCTGATATTCTTGTATTCAGCAGAGTAGACAAAGTAAATATGGCCAGTAACTCTCTTTTCTCTTGACGATGCCAATTTGCGAACATAAAATCACAGATGTATAAAATGTGCATTAATAAAAATTAACAAAGTTGATGCCGAAAGATTAAAATTTTTTCAGAATGTTTATTCAGAATATATGTTTTTAAATTTAATAAGATTCACTTTTTAAATTTCTTATTAATTTAAAGTAAAATTAACATTGAATGATTATACGTAATATTAAACTTGTCTATGTTAGTATCAACCAAGTGAAAATGTTATATTATATGTTGTGTATAGTTATGATGTGCTGCTAACTTCGTGCATATGGGTACAATAACAAATTGTTGTTTTTTTGGTGAAAATGAAGTAATGAGAAGAAACTTAAATGTATATAAGTATGTAAATGTATTGTGTACGTGCGGTACACACATAATACACCGCTTTCAAAATAAGTGACCCATGTAAAGATATATTTTAAAATAAAACGTTACACAAGCAGGAACCCTAACAACGGACCGATCAGGTACATTGCCAATAATGACCCTTGACCCAAAAGACATTCCTATACCGAATTTCATCAAAAACATTATAAAACATTATATTATTACAAATAATTCTAAAACTTCCAAAATATGTAATTTTTAGTTTTCATATAATCCTAGTGTGTATTACAATTTTTTAAATAGGTTTTTGCTTATTATAATAATTTTACGAAACTATTTTATTATTACGCATGTTCGTTGTCCCATTAGTTTTCAATCACAATGCTGCTACAATTTTTTTTATTTTAAACAAATAGTATTTAATACATATATTTACATATACAAAGCAAACTCCTGTGACAAAGTGTGTGTGGAGTGTTTTTTCTCATATTCAGAATTTAATTTGGACAGAATTTAAATTATATATGAAATTGAAAGGTACATTAATGTTACGCGTTCGAGGTACCTCTAGACTAAATTCAAAATCGAAGCCCTAGTTGGAATGTTATACATCACTAAATGACTTAATTACATAGCAGCTTATATTGTACTTTGTTATATGGATAAACTTTTATTAACTTAAACTATGGTACAGTAAAACTTCTTCAACATAGTGTATCACAAATTTAGAATTTAATTTTGCACAGAATATAATTTGGTTTTGACAAGTATATATATTTTAAAAAGGCTTCAGACACCGCAGTCTGGATTAAGACAATATTAAGATTGTTTTTAAATATTTTCAATCAAAGCATGTGCGTTTATATTTGAAATGTTTAACGTTCAAATTGGACAAAAAAATTAATTAATTAATGCAATTGCAATTTAGATCTTTATATAGATAAAAATTTGTTGTTTAAAATTGTAAATTTATAGGGTGTAATAATAGCAAGATGTTCAATACAATTTTCATTTTTTAAATTCAACATTGGTTGAGCAACATTTTCAAAACTTCTTTTCATCTTAAAAATTAAATTTTTATTTATTAAAAATACGTTATTGAAGCGTGAATAAGTGCTCTCCATTTTTTCATACGGTCCCTACGTTTGGATCATATCTAACATTTCAAAACTGTTGCATAATCTACTCCTATCTACTCCTCTAGTGTTATTATTTTTAAGTAACTAAATCAATACTTGTATGTTGTTTCCGGCATTCCGGAATTTTGCAATTGCAGTAAATTTTCCTGCTTATCCTTTTTTGGCAAGAAACTCGACATAGTTGACACAATGAATGAAAAAAGTTATGTACACTTTGATAAAATAACTTACACTGAAATTGAAGCTTTATAAATGCATTACCATCTTAAATTATCCGCGCGCGCAATTTAGAAAATGCCATCGGTTCATAAACGGCGAGAATATATTCACGCTCCCAATAAATTAAATTTCATTTTTAAACCGCGGTTTTAATTCCGCTCAAAAATGTATATATTTTGTACAATTTAAATGGCGTCTGAAGTCTACTGTTGCAACCTAAGGTGAAGAAAGATTCAATACCATATAATTTATTTCTGTACAAGTTATATACGAACCCATATTAATTTTTAAATTTTTTTTATGTATGTCCTGGAATTTCAACAATTTATAGTAGTAAAAGTATAACTTCTAGATACACATAAATTTCTAACTAGAACTCTAATCAATCATTAGCCATACAATAACCGGAATATGTCTGTATGTTTTCTTCAAGATATGTATCACCAGCTAAAATACCCGATTGGGTGTGATGTGTTGGGCAATGGTGACCTTTGGGGCATTGGCACAATAAATTTATATTCACTTCATCGATGAACTCTTGGCGTTTGCGCACTGTAAACAGCTTGCAAGGTTGTTTTCGTTGACATCTTAGCCGCTGAAAAAAACAGAAATTTTCAAACTTAAAAATATTTTTATGCGGTTTTCACGTGTAGGATTTTTCACAAAATTTTGTGAAATTTATCCGTGTAACCATTACATTAAATGTACTTGTTTTTCATACTCACTGTAACAGGAGAACACGCAAAAAAATATCGGTAACCCACTTCATTATTTTCTAAAGGCTCCCTTTTTGTTAAATAGGTTACAGAACTTTTTGGGCAACGACAATGTACAATTTGTTCAGTGCTGTTCATTTGAGCTGAGGTGGTCAAACTCCAAGTGTAATCACGGAAATATCTGAAAATAGAACAAATAACCAAAGGAATGGTTCTTCCCATCTGACACAAAACAAATTCACGTACCTGCACAATGGCAGTTTATGCACAGGTTGACACATTTTATAATGTCTGGTTTTATCGGTAATAGTGTGGCCATCCTCAATACCCAATCCCGTAGGACAACCACCTATTTTTGGAATGTTTCGTTGAATTTCATTATTCAAATAAATATCCAACTGCTGTGCATGTACGGCCGAGTTGGGATGTACATGCCACTTGGGATCGCCGCCACTAGTACCACTTACTAATTTATGGTGATGATCATGAATAATG
Source organism: Crataerina pallida (assembly GCA_949710015.1). Taxonomy (NCBI): domain Eukaryota; kingdom Metazoa; phylum Arthropoda; class Insecta; order Diptera; family Hippoboscidae; genus Crataerina; species Crataerina pallida. The sequence goes on from OX453292.1 coordinate 30,469,364, forward strand.
GTTTTTCTTCCAATATTTGGTTCAGCGGTATTTAAAAATGTTGAATTTCCTCTTTTATGTTGAAATGCGTTATAGTTACGCGCTAGCACCTCCAAATCATCTCTGTTTCGCTCATTGGCAAGTAAATTTTTGTATTCACTGTTGTGTTTAGTAAAAAACAAATATTTGCTTTGTTGACAATTGATGTGTTCAAAGTAACTGCGGTAGTTGTCGTTATTGACGTAATTTAAATGTCGGATTTGATCAACAGCAGCTGCGGAATTCTTGTGATTATGATGCTGATAGTAGTTATGATGGTTTTCCAATTTAGTGGATTCATATTTGTCAGGACATCGACATTGCCTCTCTAACCAAGGTGTATTATACAAATCAATTTTTGAACAAACAGCATTTGCCGCACAAATAGGTAAATCATCCTCCGCATTCTAAAATGTTTAGACGTTAGATAAAGCTCAAAAATTTGTTTTTTTTATTTTAATATAATTTATTAAAAAGCCTTAAATGAAATAGAAAAAGAAATAAAAACTACAAAGTTAAATTAAAAAGATGGGATTATGGCGTAGGTGTTTCCAAAATTTTTATTTACAAACGTTGCTTTAAAAAGAAGCACATATCTATTCCATCTATTCTTGGGTGATTCGAAAGCTCATAATATATGAACTACATTAATAGAGACCGCAATCATGTACCTGCTACGCTCACCGTGTGTATGTAAATGTAAAGAGCTTTTAAGATTTCGTCTGAGCCGAATTTCGTTTTTTTCTTTTAACAAGTTTAACCACTCTTCTCTGGACTTATATAGAGAGCTTTTATACTTAGAACATCTAAAAAATGTACACGCATGCACTATCCTTTAGAAATACATACTTTGCCAAACACATACTAATGACATATGATACTCAAAAATATGTTTAAGCCCAGCTTCCAGTTGTAGTTTTGTAGTTAAACGACGTTTTACTATCCTATTGCGTCTCTCAGTTCACTTTAGTTCAAACTACGATTAACAAAACATGTTTTTGAAATGCCATATATCAAAAATATAATAAAAATAAAAAAAATTTTTAATATATACATGTCGTTTTGGGCATGACAATATCGATAAACTACTTCATAGAAAAAGTTTCTCACACGTTTATGAGCAATCTTATAAAAATGCAAATAAAACGTAACCACTGTGCGCGTACGTTAATCAATTACGCCAATTTTCACACAAGTTTCTATTATTCTAAATAAATCTCTAAAATGTATAAACATATGTCCCCTGTAGAAAGGTATTTGAAACAAACTTGGTGGTATATTGGATTTGTATGGCAAAATCGAACTAAGGACACGCTCGCAATAGCTTGCACCCGGGTTTGCAGCTTGCAAAGCTTCTTTCTTAAATTGAAGTAAAGGGTTATCGCTAGAGTGCGCTTATATGAAGACGAAACGTCTGTGATGAAACAAAATATTTAGCAAATAAATTTGTAAATGAACCATTGGAATCAATGGAACCAATACTTACTCCAACTTGATATAGAATGCGCAATTTGTTGTTACGATGTGAATTCGGATTGGTTGTATGGATTGTGAAAACCGCTGTAGGATCAATTGCAGCGTCATCTCCTCCTGAAAATGTTATATCATAATGATGCATACATAGAATGTTCAGCATTTGTGGAGATTTTATATCATCTTTGGTATAAGGCTTACTACGATTATCAGCATCGCCCATTTTAAATTCTTTGCGTCGTGATATTGAGAGAAGAGGAGGATGCTTCGTAGAGGTATATATAGTGTGCGCGTGTTTCGGTTTCCTTAACATTGGGACATTCTGTTCGTTTCTTCTATTGATGGTTGAATATTCTAGGGTTTTGTGCTTTAACACGGGCATCTCAGCTACCACGCCGGAGGGCGTCAATTCGTATACTTCTAAAGGCAGACGTGTGGTATATGCCAAATTGAAAAAATGTTGCCATACAATGAAAACTAATAAAGAAAGAGCTGCTGCCGACATTTCGAGTGTGTCTATGGTATGTGTGTATGTATTTTAGATTATGCTTTTTCTCCCTGTTATTGTGCTATTATTGAGACTGGTGATTGTTATTTAAATTGTTATAAAGTTAATTAATTGATATATTCTGTATAACTCATTTTTATATCCACCACCCTAAGGCATACAGAATCTTCATGGACTCAAATATACATATTCTAAATCAGCAATGAACACAGCCAATGTCTGTGTTTCTGTGTGTGGAAATCATTTCCCTGATCGTAATATATGAGGCGTCGATTTCAAGTCAAATCAAAATCGGTCAAATGATACTCGCACAGTATAACAAAACCTGAAAAAATTTTAGAAATATGTGGGCGGTCTTTCACTCAAAACTTATTACAAACGTATTATATCACCTCCAGAATTTTTAAGCATTATTATTAGTCATTAAAATTTGATTTTAATGCCCTGAGGTGGTGGGTATCGAAGATTTTTGATTTATAACTTTTTTACTTGTTTTAATTGTTTTGATGCTTTCACGTTTGAATCCTTTATGGCTGTTGTTCGGTTTTTTTTTTATAAAAGCAACCATGTTTTAAGGTTTCCTCCAAAACTTGTACACCTTAAGGTGGATTTTTAAAAATTTTACGGTTGCTTTTTAGACTCCTTTGCTTTTGTTTTCTTTACGTTTTGAATGTTTCAGACTATTTAGCTTGAGAGAAATGAAACCTTACACCATGTAAGTATATGCATGCACATGTGGTATTTATTTATCTTCATGTAGTATATACAAATATAAGTAGATTTTATATTCTTCAGAGGAAGGTAGCAGAGATTGTGATATAGAGCTGAAATGTTGCACACATTTTTGTTATTATTATTCAAGTTTCACGGTACTTATTTTGGACACGGATAACGTGAATGAATCTTAATATTGATTTGACAGCAACATCGGCATTCCCCAATCCATGTTGCCCTGATATAGACATGAACGTATGTATGTATGTATTTTCAGAAATTTTTGCCAAGATTAAACTCTATACATTCCACATTAAAGTTTTTGAATTTTACATTATCTCATGAATAGAAGTGAAAATTAAAAAGTTTTGGATGCAAGAGCTTTTTTTTTCTTAACATTTCGTTACGATTCAAAAAAGTCGGTGCAATTTGACATTTGAAAGCGCGCAGCACGCACTCATATTGAACGTGTCTTGGCCCCGCGCTTAGCCGGAAACGATTCAAGTAGTTAAATATATATAGATTTAGTTCCACTAACGGTAAAATAAGTTTAATTAAAATCTGAGAATATGAAAAATATGCCGACATTTGAGTTACGATTTGAAAGTGGTGCAAGTTTGGAACACTTTGATTTAATCGTCATATATCGCTACAAAGTTGAAATGCGGTACCCATGTTATATGTGTTTACTTCATTCATAGATGTGGCCTAGGTCAAATATAGTTTGCGCTTGTGCATGCATGTGTGTGTGTGTGTGTGTGTGTTTGTGTGTATTCAAAGGTGGTTATGTGATCATTTTCTTATTACAACTCAAACCTATATTGAGAACATGTTTCAAGTTACAACACGTACTAAAACACAATGAGTATATATATGATTTTGTGTGTTGGCTTTTGTGCTTTAACTATGTATTTATTACAATTTATTATTATTTTCACTAGGAGCAGGTTTATGTACTATGTAATTAATTTTTGTTGTGTGGTTTAGCAATATACTCGTACATATATATATATATATATGTACATCCGCACGTAAATAATGCAACAACTTGTTTTGTTATCGATCGTTTGGTTGGATGTTCTCTTCTTTCCCTAGCTAATGTTTGTAATGGCAATAGTGTTGGTAGACAGCTATGCACTGTGTGTATACGTTTTGTACGTGAATTGTATAGCAAGTTACAGCCAACAGAGAAGTATAATGTGTGTGTATCATAAAAATTGAATTCATTCATAAAATTGTTCGCGTCGTCTTCGTCGTCATATTGCCAACTGGTTTCATTTTTTTATTTCTCACTTATTTACTTTAACTTATGGTTTAATTCAGAAATTCATTCATTCATTCATTCATGCCATTTCTTTTAAACATATGGATCGTATATTATTGTAGTGAAATATTTCAATATATAATATATGTCAATATTAATTATGCACGTATAATATAACATGTACGTGCGCTTTTATATACACTTTTTTTTCAAGAGTCGTCATATATATTTATGGTATTTTTTTGTTTATTTAACTATTATTGTTTATGTTTTTCCCACCGCTTTATTAGTAGTTTCTACAACTCTATACAAATATTTAATTGTCAGCTTAAGAGATACACAAAACCATTTTTTTTATTGACTCTTATCCGTTTTATTACTTTATTTAAAAAAATAAATATTTAAAAACTTATTTTTGCACTTTGTTTGTTTTTTAGTTTTCGTATAATATGTGCATCCCGCCTTGCCGCTCATTCTACTACTACTGCCGATGTTACTTTTTAAACTGATAGGCCATATACTCATTGGATCATTTTCTACTCTTTAAATATATATATACTTGTAGTATGTGCATGTAGTATGGTTGTATATTGTAAAAATTGTTACTGCTGCTGCTATAGTAGTATAAGGGTCAACTTCACTAAAAGTGTACATCATAATAATTTACACGTAAAAAAAGCTGCATCTGGCTTTGGGAAATCTTAAATACCCTCCACATATACGCGTAAACTGTGGGCGTGACCTCTTTAACTCAGTTCTAAACTTTGCGATACATTTTATCTTAAAGGCCTTAAATCTTAAATAGGATTTTGTGTAAAGTGTGCAAAATTTCCCAGATTTTGTTAATGTCCAATTTAATTTTAAACTCAGACATAAGATAATAAATGCAGTAAGTGTGTAACTTTCTTTGAAACACCCAGAAGTGGGTCACCAAGACCCCTAATGATCTATCTGTGTCTGTCCGTGCGTTGCCTTTTGGCTCTCTCGCTGTCGTATGCATTGAGATATTATGCTCAAATTTTTTTACATGTGGCTCTCATTTTCGTCAATTGGAACTGACGTCTCTCTCTCTCTCTATATCTCTTTAAAAAAAAGTGGCTCTCTGTGTTCATTCCGTTTTCTTATGTTCATATGCAGTATTATACATTATATATTTATATGATGTATGCTAGGCTCACAACCAAACAACTCATTCAAGTCTAATTGACTCAGTTGGTGTAGAATGTGTGCGTGGTGTTATGAATGAAATATATCTATAAGGTGACAATTGCAATGTTGTGTGTAGTGAGTGAGTAAGTGAAAGAGGAAGTGTGAGTGATATGTATTCTATACAAATTTTGCCTTCTCTCTATGATATTTCCTTGCATCACGAATAAAGACCACAAAAGAATGCACGTATTTACCTCATGCATCGCTGTACACAAATGTCAAGTCGGGGCCAGCCCACAAAGCTGGCCTCATAAAATCTTACAAATCTTATATATAACGGAGACCTTCCGTTTGTTTGTGTTTAACTGAATGTGGAGCAAAGGAGGTTTTATTACTAAATGGCAGTTAGTGTCCTTTTTTTTTTTATTGAAAACCGCCCTTAATTAATTTTTTTTCACATGTTTTTTTAGGCAAAATGTATGCAGTTTTAGGCAGGCGTCATGGTAAAATTCTCTCAGCTTGTTTAACACAAGGTAGTGGAAATTTTTTTGTATCAGCCACATTACCCGTTATTGAATCCTTCAATTTTGCTCAAGAAATACGGAAACAAACTTCAGGATTGGCCTATCCACAACTAATGTTCAGTCATTGGGAGGCAAGTAATCTATTTCTTTTAATAAATACACTTAAGATGGAGGGTATATTAAGTTTGTGCGGACTTTGGTAACTCGTAAACGGCAAATGTATAGCGATCTATTCAGAATCGATTTAACGATGTCCGCTCGTCTGTCCGCCCATAGAATTTTGATGAAATTTGTTACAAGGACATGAATTGGCTCAGAAACAAACCCTATTGAAAATGGAACGTATCGGACCCTCCTTATATAAGGTCCTATTTTAACGGAAGCCTTTATGTGGCAAAAAAGGAAAAGATTTGGCTTAAGCCAAATTTAGTTTACTTACATGTTTTACTTATTTTTTACTTATGCTCTTGAATTGTTGTGGTTTTGCCTTTCAGGTGATCGATATTGATCCTTTTTGGGTACCAACCACAGAAGAAGAATTTACACACTACGGGGAGAAAGCCGATTCAGGAAATCGCGCTAAACTGTACATGAACAGTATAAGGCGTCGAAAGGGTTTATCAGTAGACGACAAAGTGGTTGAGCATGCGGAAAAACAAAGAAATTTAGGCAAAAATAAATAATTTAATAGGAATTCTATATATTTGGTATAATAGTGGCAGGAAGATAAAAATCTATTTTAAAAAAAAAATTTTCAATGTAAATAAAATCCTTAATTTAAGTCCTTTGTATATTTTCTGGAATGCTGGCAATTTGGTTAGTATCGTTAACTAAAGTAGCTTCATTCTCCTCAAGCTCCGGCGTGGCTATGGAGTTTTCACCCAACGTTATATGAATGCAACTAAAGGAGAACAAAAAACGTTAATGAAATTATATATAAAATAATATTATACAGAGTGCAAATCTTACAGAATTAATAAAAATACGATCAACTGCGTAGACATAGTCAATAAGAAAACACCTTTGCCATCATCGTTCAAGGTGGCACGATATATTTTTGAATAAAATATTCCGCTTATAAATGGAACGGCATTGTCGCATACGGAGAGTAAAGAAAACACTTTGCCGCGTTCTGTTTGAGGCACCACTTTAGAAGCCATTGCCCTTATCATGGGTCCAACTATAGGGCCCAGACTACTTACCACAGCACCTACATAGAACAGAGAACTCGTGGTGGCAAAATAATAAAATACACGAGCTATGGCGTGAGCCCAAGCACCTATAAAAACCAATGTCTTTAAAAACAAAACAAAATTCATTTACGCCCTATTTATAATAAAAATAGTTGCTACGCACCGTATCTTTCCACCCGAAGCATTTATTCATTAGTGGTACCCCCAACATCATAGCGATTACAAAGGCTGTAGATTTTACCGTTTTGAAACAGCTGTAGGTAGACACGCTCCAATGTAATTTAAACGTGGTGTATAAAAATAAATAATCATTTTCATCTCTTTGGAAGGTATACAAAGCCATGGATAGTAGTAGAAGGGCCAAATAAGTACGACGACATGATGGTCGAGACTTAGTCAAAACTCTGAAAGTATCACGGACATGCTGTTTATCGAAGAAATCTCCCAAAATTTCGCAGAAATTTAATTCATTCAATGATGTTTGGTTTGATGTTGTTCGCCACTGTAAAAAATTATGATCAGTATTAAATTAACTTTTATTAAAGCTTTAAATGTTCTAAATTCTTCTCACAAAAATATTTAGAACAATATCTGAAACTAAGCTTAAATATTAACCGTTTTAAAATAGCTGCACCAAGCTCCAGGGCACATCACAGGCAACAAACAATAAACTTAAACTTATGTCAAAGGTGTAAAGGGACTCCCTTATGGAGAGTAAAAAAATAACCGGTGGGAAAAATTGAGAAAATTGTGTACATATAATTTCTATTAAAATAGATTTCCAATGAACGTATCAAGTTCAAATTCGACATGTCCATTTCCACCATTTCTAGTTTTCCAAATCTAAGAGATGTACTTGGTGGTTGAACGGAATTAGTCTTGTTAGTCTGCGCTCAAAATACGGATATAAATTCTATTAAACTTATCCTATTAATAATTGCTTATTTACTCCTACCTTCAGTACCAAAATTGTATACAATATCGAAATTGCTAAAATTGTTGCGTTCAATCCAAACATTTTAGCATATGATTTGCTAAAATGATTGTAAAAAAGATATGCGCCACAGACTACGCCAATTGGCATAGCACTCAAATAACAGATGTCCAATATGGTTACTCGTATTGTACGATTTTCTATTGTGGATACGTCCGATATATATGCAAAGCAGGAAGCAAATATGGCAACGTCCGCTCCTGTTAAAGCCGATGGTAGGGTGGCGGTAAAAATCACATATTCCAATGGCCAACTCTTCATACTATCGTTAACTACTATCATGACCGAGTATATGAATTTGCCGATTAATCCCATAAGAAGAGGCAATTTTCTACCACGACGATCTGAAAAGGAACCCAAAAACGCGGCCAACACAATGGGAAAGACATGGGCGGATATGCTATTCCATTGGTGAAATAATGCTACAGTTACTTGCACCTCTTTCTTATTTTCTGCATTCTCAGGTGCATTTATATTTTCACATATATTTACTGAAAAATTTTTATTAACTCGACAAGCCTTCTGCAGAAAGAAATCCTGTTCAACCACCGAAGTAAGCATGAAAGCGAACATGTATAAAAACATGGTGGGCTCAACTGATATATGACGATACCAATGCCTCTGTTGGCTGCCAGAGGGTTGGGAGACAATTTTCTCAGATTCATCGTTTTCGACATTTGATGTACTCTCCTAGAAAATAAATTATGAAAACCTTTACATATTATCTATACGTATATTTAAGTAATTATTACATCCTGCATTATTTGTGTAAAATCTGTATGATGCTTGAAGATGGTTGTAGCATTTGCCACACCCACCCATCGGCACAACCATTTAATATCTATCTTACTGCATCTCTTAGACGCAATTGTTTAATTAATATAAAAACTATATTATGATCCGATTAAAATAATGTATTTAATAATAAGCCCTAGTCAGAGAATTCTAAACATGGAGACGGAATGTCGTGCTCTTGAATTTTTTGGATCTACAAATTGTGCCTTGAGATACGAGTTTCTTAATTTTTAAATATACAATAGAATCACAATAATAATAGGTATTGCGTATGGCACTAGATTAGTTTTTATACCCTAACATAAGATGGCGGTATACCAGATTAGTTATTTTGTTTGCAATAATCAGTGGTAGACATAAGGGACTCTATAAAGTATATATATTCTTGATCAGCATCAAAATATAGATCGATCTAGACACGTTGTCATAAATTTTGAGATATTCTTAAATTGTATGCAAACATATACGTTTCCGCCTGTATTAGACGATAAAATAAAGCCATAAAGTTCAAGTTCAGAGTATTAATAAAAGCACCATTGCCTACCACCTAATTTTGAAAGATTTTAGTCCAAATTTTGTGACTGGATGGCGCTTTATAGTTTCATAGTAATAAAAGTCTATTTGTATCTATTTTACATCAATCATTACTTAATATTCTTTATATATTTTTTTTACGTACACGTGTTATATTCTTGTCCATTGCGAACCGGCATCAAGTAATGAAATTTTCTACTAAAAACTAGGCTGCGCTCTTTCTATTCACTTACTTGATTTTCTGATAAAAAATCCATGTTATCACAGATATATTTCTACTTAAGTAATCAAATATTATTTAAAACAGCTATTAAAAGGAAGTGTATTGTGTTTAGAACAAAACATAAGATTTGTTGGGGTATGTGTTGCCTTTCACATTGGTGTAAAAAGTTTTTATCTTATCATTTCTTAGCGAATTTTTATTTATTTATATATGTATAGGCACTTTATATTGCATAATTAATAATATGTTTCAGTCACAATTGAAGTTAAATTATTACTTAAATCGTTTTCATAATCTAATCACACAGCCAAACATGTACACAATCATTGACTGTAGTCACTGATTACACCTCTAACCAATGCATAAATTATTAGCAACTAATTATGCACAAATCAGAGATGAAACAACAATAAGATGTTGCAAAGTGTCATCGATTTAAATTAATTCTAGAAATTAGTCTGAAAATGAATTCAAAAGCCCTCAACAGGTGACTCTTATTTTTATAACGATTTACTTTTAAGCTCTTATATGTATGACTGGGAATACGGTATTATTCTAAAAATAAAAAAGGTCGACTATTTAGATCTGTATTTACGGTAACTTATTAAACTTATTAAAAAAAGCATCAACGAAGCACAATAACGTATAATACAGAATAGAATAACATCTGGATTAAGAAGGCGATTAAAATTAAGCGCAAAGATTTCAAATTCAGAAAAGAAAATGGACCTAAAAATGTCAAACTTGATTCTTCCTTTTCATCCTTTCACTTAATCAAGTTATCCAAAAGTTGTTCGAAACCTAATATTAATAACTCAGAAGTTTTTTGTAATGTATATAAAGGCTAATGATGCATTGGGCGATTTTAATATGCCCCTATGGTCTTAGAGTTTCTGTCCAGATGCCAATCGTTATATTGCTCAATCTTTTTCGAATCTGCATGATCCATTTTTAGACACAATTTTTGATTTACATTTTTTTCAATTGAATCAATCTTACTCAACTAATTATAACATAATCCTTGAAACTAAGTAGTGTAAGGTTTTAAATGATCGGGCTATTCGGTATTTAAAGCCTGAGATTGCATACAAATGTACAAGGAGCTTTAGATAGCCTCCACCACAAAAGATGTGGGACATAAAAATTACAAACACAGAAACTCTTATAACGGGAGCTTTACCAACCAAACCGAAATTTGATACAATGACAATATGTAGAAAACATGTTTTCTTTGTTCATTCGACTATATCACAGAGAGGTATACAAAGGTTGCAGTATTCCTTATATTGGCAAATTCGCTTTGAAATAGCTTTAAAATCGAAGGAACAATTTTTCAATATTATTTAATAAAAAAGTATCTGACTGCAGTATTCTTTTAGCATATATAAAACACATTTTTGTATATAATTTTCCATATTAATCGTACACAATGAATGTTCGCGAAGAAACACTTTTTTACTTCAAAGATAGGCCATTTTTAGTAGGAGAGTCTGCAACGTCTGTGTACTTATTTGTGGTTTTGTTGCTTTACGTATGCGGTGGTTATATTAAATTTCTCAACATACAACACCGACTAACATTAAAAGGAATATTTTTATATATTCTTGTCATGGTTAAATTCTAAAGTGACTTGTCAGTTCGCCTGTGGGAAACATTCTTTGGATCACAAAACATTAGTTATTGACTTCAAACTTCTTTGTGTGAATGAAAATTGACAAAGGAAGTAATATTAAAGTTGCTTTAATTTAGTTAAATTATCAAGAGGTTGGGTATTCAAAATTTGACCAAATGCAACATTTCTATTTGTTTCTCTTCTGCATTTTTATGTTTAATATTACATGGTCTACAAATGAAGCTTTAAACTCTTTGTAAATATGTTTTTGCTTCAAGTTACTTCCTCCTTCTCAAGATTGAAGTAAATTGTTAGCTAAGTTACTCTCGAACAGCGCAAATGTTAACAGTGCCCAACAGTGGTAAAAGTCCTTTTCGAAAAGAAAAATAAAGCTTTATCTCAAACAAATGTCTTTGTAACGGTGTATAGTTTCAAGTGAAAATAATTGGTATGCGATATTATAAAAAATGTCTAGGGATAAAAACCCATTAGTTAGGCATGATTCACAGCGCATTGCCAAAGACCAGGAACTTGAAATATTACAGCCAAATGATAATGACGGTGTCAGTGATGTTGTCCTTTTTGAACATTCCCAAATGACTTTAAAACATGCAAGTCCCGAGTGCACTCTGCGCAGCTATAACAAATGGTCACCCAATGAACAGGGTGCCACCTTGGTATGGCGTGATTTGTGCATATACACAGCTGCTAAGCAGGGTGAAAAGCCCAATTTAAATAATTTAAAAAGGATAATAAATAATTCAACAGGTGCTGTTCAACCTGGCAATCTAATGGCTTTAATGGGTTCCAGGTCAGTTGCCATAAAGATATATATAAAACATCATAAACATTTGATCAAATTTTTAAGAACAAAGAAGCCATATTTTTTTGTAATGTAATGTTGAGGTGAAAACGAGTTTCAAGGAACGACACTTATATATATAATTGTCCTTAAATTTGTTCCCGCTATATTACATTACATAAAAGCTAGAGAAGCTTCTAAAAATATGTCTATTATTGTTGTTGTAAATTTTTAGATATTGAGCTGAAATTTTGTTCAGACACTGTTCTAGTTATATAATTTGAAATTTTTTTAAATGTCCTTTTTTCTTTTCCTGTCTCCTTATCTTTACATGTTTCCCGTTTCTCCAAACGCAATTTGCTTACGGCATTGTAGCGGATGCGGTAAAACTACTTTAATGTCAGTGTTAGCTCATCGGCAGCCAGGTAAGAGCCATGACATATACTGTGCTTTCTATCGTGCATTGTCGGTTTGGCTTTCCGAAAAACTTATTGTCTGGGTTTTCAAATGAACATTTTTTTTAATTCACAAATTCATTCATTCTGGTCAAGGAGTTTTGCCTAGAATGACGTCTCGCTTTCTATTTGTTTATTTGGATTTATCATGTAGCCGGCACGGTGGTTCACGGAGACATCTTAATCAATGGTCGTCATATTGGCCCATTTATCCATCGCATTAGCGGTTATGTTTATCAGGAAGACTTATTTAATGGAGCACTGACTGTTAAAGAGAATATGAATTTTATGGTGAGAACCTGCACAAACTTTCATAAATAAAGCACCTAAAGAGGGCTAAAAATAGACGTGGTTGCATAACAGACACACCCACATTTGACAAAAATTCCCCTATGAAACTGCCAACAACTTTTTTCTTTGTTTTTATATATTTTTTGAGGCATCACTGCGTCTAGATCGTCGGAGGAGTCAAGAAGAACGTAAACTCATTATTGAAGATCTTTTGAAGCGCACTGGTTTATTGAGTGCAGCTGACACTCGAATCGGTTATGGTGACGGTAAGAAGGTTTTATCAGGTGGAGAACGAAAACGCTTAGCATTTGCTGTCGAATTGTTAAATAATCCAGTGATATTGTTTTGCGACGAACCTACAACCGGCTTGGATTCATACAGTGCCCAACAATTGGTACAAATTATGTATGAATTAGCACAAAAAGGCACGAGTATTTTGTGTACCATACATCAACCTTCCAGTCCCCTATTCGATATGTTTAATAATGTTTTGCTGCTGGCGGACGGTCGCGTGGCTTACACTGGTTCCCCACAAAATGCTCTTGAATTCTTCGCAGAACATGGTTATCGTTGTCCGCCAGCCTTTAATCCAGCAGACTACTTAATAGGCGTCTTGGCAACCGATCCCGGTTGTGAGCAGGCTTCACAAAGATGCGCTCAATATATATGCGACGTTTTCGCGGTAAGCTCAGTGGCCAAACAAAGAGATATGTTGGTCAATTTAGAAATACACATGGCTCAGATGGGAGATTTTCCCTATGATACTGAGGTAGACACATTCAGAGCTTCCCCTTGGTATAAAAAGTTTCATGTTATATGGCATCGTACCACATTGACATTGTTACGTGATCCCAGTATTCAGTGGTTGCGTATTTTACAGAAAATGGCCATGGCCCTAATAATTGGCGCATGTTTCTTTGGCACCACTGGTTTAACTCAAACAGGTGTTCAAGCGGTACAAGGAGCTCTTTTTTTAATGATTTCAGAAAACACGTATCATCCCATGTATTCTGTATTGAATATGTTCCCGCAAGGATTTCCATTATTTATGCGCGAAAGACGCTGCAATATGTATAGCACAGCCCAATACTATGCTGCACAAATAATCGCTATGGTAAGGTTGTCATCACAACTAGCTACGTTTAGTTTTGTTCATTGGGCTTTAAGTATAGCTACTATTTTTAATAGTAAAACGTTGTGTCTTTACTACAGATGCCCTACATGATAATTGAGCCATTCCTGTTTGTTGTCGTTTCCTATTGGATAACCGGTTTGAAGCACACATTAATGGCATTTAGTATCACAGCAATCACAATAGTACTGGTAATGAATGCGGCTACCGCTTGCGGTTGCTTCTTTTCCACCGCTTTTAATAATGTGCCATTGGCAATGGCCTACTTGGTGCCGTTGGATTACATATTCATGATAACTTCGGGAGTATTTATAAAAATTAGGTACCATTTATAACTCTGTGCATTACATCTATTAGTATATATAAAAGTATTTCCTTAATTATATCCATCACCGGAAGTCGGTTTTTTAAAACATTAGAAAATTTACAAAATATTTGCTTTTTCTTATATGAAATTTGTTTTATAACATAGCACCCTGCCATTGGCTTTCCATTGGATGCAGTATTTGTCCTGGATGTTGTATGCTAATGAAGCTATAACTATAGTGCAATGGTCCGGTGTGCAAAACATCAGTAAGAACAATTATCTATTAATATGTCTAATATCTATTCACGTATTCCTCTATTCTCTACAATTCTAGCTTGTTTTGAAGAAAGTGATGATCTCCCGTGTCTTCATACGGGGAAAGACGTTTTGAACATGTACAGTTTTAACGAGATGCATTTATACATGAACTTATTAGCCATTTTGGGTCTTTATTTGGGATTCCACCTATTTGGTTATTATTGCCTATGGCGCAGAGCACGTACAGTTTAGTTAATGTCATCCTATATATAATATCTACATTAAATAAATTATCATTTACATTAAGAAGAAACCTTACAATCTTTTTTTATCATTGTGATTCGAAGAAAAAAGAATTTTTCTTTACCAACTTATTATATCCGCTTCTAATACAGAAGTAGCTGTACCTAAATTATCGATGTGAATCAACAAAATTATTTCCAGTGAACCCTCTATTTATAAAAAATATACTTTTATTATGAAAAAATTATGTGAATGAATATTTTTTGAAAGATGAAGCTTTTGAACGCAGTTTACTATCAGACGCTGTCGAAATTTTGTGTGTATTTCATTTTTAGGAAAAATTGTTAAAATTTTTACAAATTATACATATTTTTTCTGAAACTGTCCTTTGTTTTATATATGGGCCATGCTTACGATGATCTAAACGAAAATGGTCAGTGTGTTCAATTTTTTCTATGTAGAAATAACAATTTTTTATCAATTTTGAATATAGGTAAAAAGTTAGTGGTGGAACGTCAAGAGAACATTGTTTTTGAACAAAATTCAAAAAACCTTATTAAACGAAGACAAACAGTCGTTAGAGAGAAAAGTACTAGAACCAAAACTCCAGATACATCACCCAAAGAAAGGTTGACAAATATAGAAGAAGTTGTCGTGGATGGAAATACTGTAGAAGCTGAGGTTGAGATAATAAAGAAAAAAAAGTTTCAGGATCGCCTACAACACGCTTATAAACAATTGGGTTGCTTAGAGGCATCTTTTAATCATGAGATTGAGAAATTAAAACAGCAACGCAGTCTACTGAGAATGAGCTTAAAGCCTTCCAAAAAAAAGCAAAAGAAGCGCAGCGAAGACCAATACTTACTAAATGTTAGCAAGTCCCGCGAAGAAATTGGGGTTGAGAGATTTTCGCAAATTCATCAATGTGTGTGCACTTCGCCACGATACGGTGGCATCGAGGAGTTGTCCTGTAGACCACGTACACGAACCGTGTCCTCTCAAATAGAAAAGACTCCTCCGCTTAACGATCGTGGCGCAGTGGGCGATCATGTGTCGGCGAATAAGATACCAGAAAAGTATTCCACATCCCAGGATCCGTTCAAAAACAACAGCAAAAGTTTAAAAGAACTCGAAATCTTCCTGACGTCTCCTGAAGTAACAGAGGATACAAATCTTTTTTATAAAAAAGAAAATGATCAAATTGTTAATTATTGCTATTGCAATAGTAACAACAACAATGTGGTAGGGTCCAATTGTTATAATAATAGCGTAAGTTGTAATCAGCGTAACTATCAAGAGTCGGGCACAACAGGCGGTTATGATTATAACTATTGTCGTAACGAGTACTATCGGTTGAACCCCTGCGTTCAGTCGAATAATCAATATACTAATAATGCACAACCCAGATTTGTTCACTGTTGCCCAAAGCAGATGCCAATCAACATTAATTGCGGTCGTAAACGTACCGATATTGGTACAGAACATTATTTTAACGTGAAAAGCCCTCCGTCACCATCGTCCCCACGAACACCATCTCCGACCTCTAAACGAAACGGTAAATGTCGCATATACGAAAATCTCATTAAAGCTGAATTGGAAAAGGAATTACAGCAACAATTTAAAAAAACAAAAGAAAAAGATATCAAGAAGCAATGCAAAGAACTCAGCGAAGAAAGGGAAAAGACACGGGGGCAAGAGAAGAGGCGTACTAAAAGTAACGAAAGGCAGAGAAGTCGCTTAGAAGAATGTGAATTGCGTCAGAAGCTTTTCGAGAGATTGCAAAATGAAAGTGCCACGAAATTGGTGGAATTACTTGATCGTTATGTCGATGAGAAGGATGAAATGAAATCGAAAAAACATAAACGTAGAGTATCTGAGAAAGTAACAACAAGAGATGATTTAGCTAAAGTGCGAAGTCAAGAAAAACTTTGTCAAATTACTTTAAGAAAACGTAGAGTACTACAACAGAACTTGAGTCCCGAACAGGGGTCATCTGCAGCATCTTCGTGTCCAGAATACTTTGTTGAATCGGTTGAGTGTTATAAACAACCTTCACGAGAATCCCAGTATTCCTTAGAAACGCTACGAATGCTTAAAAAAATGCGAATAACTGAATATAAACCAATAAAGCTGAAAACTAAACCTAAATTGGACAAAAGTAGCAAAAAAAAACAATATAATGAATATATCAATAAATATAAGCGAGAGGAGGCAGAAATAAAACCATCCACCCCTATATCAGAGGAAGAAAGGCTTTCTGATAGTTTAAGGCATTCACCAGATAAAATTTCAAACAATTATGGAAAAAACGTTGACTCGGGAATTCCAAAAGACGAACGTTTTAATGAAAACTTTTCTTCAGAGTACAATACCAATGAGAGTAAGGATGAAGGTAGTCAACAAACAAGGGGTAGGGTAGCACCTAATAGGGAAGAGCCGGTAAATTATGATGAATTTAAAAAGGAAATGGATAAGCAATTGTTATATACACCATCACCACGAGATACATATAGTTCTGGAGATAAATCAACGCGAACCTTCACTAAATACGAAACTGTAAAACCGGAAACCAAAGACGAAGGCATACAAGCGCATTCCAGTTTTGAAGATTCTCCCAGTACCAACAATAACTACAGTTCAATTTCGAAAATACAAAAAGCATTGCTTTCATTAAAAGAGTTTTTAAATAACTATAGAGAAATATGTCCGGAAGAGGACGAAAAATTGAATGAACTACAAGCCACAGCTAATGACGTTATATCCAAAATTGTTGTTTGTAAAGGCGTTACCACCAATACATCAAGTAAGTTAAACACAATTGAAAAGCAGTCTAAACTGGGGAGTGAAGATTTAAAGCAAAGTGAAAAGGTGAGTGAGGAAGTGCAAACTGAGAATAACGAAACGACAGAAGACAACTTGAACACGTCTTTAAAAAAAAATGATTTAAAATACCAATCACCTTATGTGGAAGAGAATTTTGAAGATTATAGCTGTAGGGGACAACAGCAACAACAATATCAGCAGGCAGGCGAGGAGGTATACCAATGCGGGACTGAATATGAAGAATCTAATGGAAATAGAGAAAACGGAATAAATTTGAATTCAGCCAAAGATATGGGTTCCCCATTACTGCACACCACCTACGAAGAAGAATATTACTGTTTACCTGAGCCTATCTATGTTAACACAGAGGTCTCTTGTGACCCTTGTATTGATTTTAAAAACGAGTGTAAAAACTCTTATACTTCACAACCGCAAATACGCACTCCACGTACACAAGCAGATGGCATTCCATCAGTTGGGAAAGAATCTCAAAGCAAACCATTAAAGTATGCGTCACCATCCCGACCACAAACATTTTCCGCGAGTGGTAGTGTTGATTTATGTCCAGATTCTTTTAGCCAAAAGTCATGCACCGCTTATATGGATTGTTTGAGTTCAACAGTAATACATAAACGAGTAGATGCTCAGACTACAACGGTATCCCAACCAAATAATAATTACACATATATTACTCCACGCAATAGTAATGCGGGTTCACAAAATACATCACCATCATATCAATACTCTCCAGGATGTGCCTTATCTAGTGGTACACCAAAAGATCGAAAATCACCAAATAAATGTACTAAACAAGAAAACGCATCTCCTTTGCGTGGTATTTTAAAACCTTCACAATTAATCGGATGTGAACAAAGGACCATAGAATCACAAACATCCCGCATTGTAAAAGACAATGACAGCGATCAAAGGAGTGTTAGTATAAGTAGTAGCACCACCCAACTGCTATATCAAAAAAATGAAAGTTAGTTTTGTTTTTGGATATTTTATTAACTATTGATCTAAATGAAATTGATTTTAGATGGACAGAAAGACAGTGAAGAAAGTGTCTCTTGTAAGGATAGACGTAATCAGCCTTTAGGTAGAAAAGATATTTCTCAATCTCCACATCTAACTAAAACTTCTGATGAAAAAGTTGGTAAGTAAGAAAATATTAATATGTTATGTATAATATAATACATCAAGTGGACACTTGCTAGCTATTCTTAATAATTTTTGATAAAAATGGGTAAAGAATAGTTAAAAGGTTTAATATTTGACTGTGCCAAATTTGGATCTGATCCGATAATTTTTAGAACCCCTTTTCATATAATATTTCACGAAAACTTATGCAATGCCTATACAATCGAAGGACCAAATACATACGACTCAGTTTTTGATGCTGATCAAGAATATATACCCTTTGTAGGGTGTCTGACGAAATTATTTCACTTTTATTCATTATTGAAATATTTATGTAATAAAATCTTTCATTTATTGAGCCGAAAAAATAAAAGTTTTCATGCTTACCGAGAACTCGAAATATCTTGAAACGTACGGACTTGTACCATTTTCAGAATAAAATCAAATATTCATTTTATTTGTTATTGACTGTAAAAAAGAATATTAGAATGTTAATATATTTATTATACTTTTTCAGGGTCTGAACATTCTCAATTAAATTTACTCACCAATGGCAATAAAAATATATCGCAACCATCCTGCACATGTTGTACTGATGTCACTATCAACAAGCAGCCGCGACAATCATCTATGGATTGCATGCCAGCATTTAATCATTGCTCTTGTATGCAAGACATTTACTGCAACTTGCTGGAATTATATTGTAAAAGTAAAGAGCGAGAAAAACGAAAAAATCGACCTCAATATGCACGACGTTAAGAAACGTATTTTGCGATTTGCAAATAATTAATTAATTTCTCTTATTTCCCATATATTTTGTGTGTTAAAATTAAGATTTTTTGTTTTTGCGTTATTTTGACATATTTGTTAATTAAATTGAGCATATGAGCCACATACGTTATACTATCACATAGTCTTGGTATGAGGGTAGTGTTTTTGTTCGCGGGAACGAGCCTGACGGAAATGTTCATCGGTTAGATTATGACGCAGCTCTTGATTCTGCACCTGATATTCACGTGCTAAAGATTCATGCTGTTGACATTTTAAACGTTCGAGTTCAAGTTCACGCTATTGAATAACTTACTGTTTTATATGGAATTACCGGAAGAAAGTCATAAAACCTACCAATAACTCTTGATTTTTTTCCTTAAAACATATTAGCTCTTGTGTCAACTTGCCATCAACAATGATTTGTTCTTCCAAATCGCGGCGGGTCTTGCTTAAAAGCTCCTCCAATGTTTCAGAAGAATTATTTTTGCTTTCTTCAATGTTTTTCCATTTTTGTCTTAAATCGTCATTTTCATTTTCCAACTTAAATTTGAACAAAAAGTTTGAGTTTGTAATTATTTAAAGAAAACAGTTTAGCCACCTTCTCTTTGATTTCATTTAATTCCTTCAACTCAGCGTTTAACTTGTCCTTTTCATCATCTAACTTGTTGCATAACTCTATGCGTGCTGTTAAATCTGTCTTTAAGAAACTTTGATCATCGTGGGCTGCCTCCAGCTGATGCTCCAAGCAAGTAATTTGTGTATTGAGGTTAACAATCTTATCTTCAAATCCGTTGATCAGATTATTACGACAGAGCAATTCTTTTTTCAATAACCCTATTTCATTTACGAATTCGTTGATTTGTCGCCTTAAATGATTAGTTTATGAAAAAATATAAAAAAATTTTGATTTTTGAAAAAACTATATTTGACTTGGGCCAAATCTTAAGTACCCACCATCGATGCACCAAAGCTTTCCGACAAGTATATATCTTCTATACTTTATTAGTAATGCGAAAAAAAAAATTTATAAGTAATTTTAAAAAATTGCTATTATTTCATGTTTGTTGTCCATTTGTAGGAAATTTATGTATGCTCTACTTATGAATATGCCTGCCACAGTTCAACTTTTACAAACTCAATGTTTGGGGTAGATGTACAGATTTTTTTTGATTGTGGGCGTGGCACTCAATGAAAAATATATATGTTCAAAATTTCACCTCAATATCTTCAAATTTACGAGAATGCCGACAGTAGACAGACATGCAATAAGTTGACTTAGTTTTTGATGCTGATCAAAATTCCTTGTAAGATCTCCGAAGCCTTTTTTCTAGGTGTTACAAACGGAAGAACAAACGTATTACACCCTTATCACTAAGGGGAAGAGTATAATCGATTTTGAAATACCTGCCCTACTTATATGTAAAACGTTCAAATTCAATTACTTTTCGAAGATAAGTATAATATTTGAATCGTTCTGCACAATCTCCAATTAATTTCATCTGTTATTATATTAGGTTGGCAACTATACGGTTGCGTATTTTATATAAGAATAAAAATTCAATAATTTTGCTTAAAATTGTTGATGGCGGTAGTGGCTAAATAAATCTCCTGCCTGCTTAGTTTCTACGAATGACGGATTAAATATTAAGCATTATTAAACCACTTACTTCTGTTCAGCAGCTTCATTTTCTAAACTTTGATTATTACCCTCCAGCAAAACAGCATCTTGTGAAAGACTCTGATAATGTTCCAACATCTCTTCACGTTCTTTTTCCTTGAATAAAATAAATAAAAATAAATGAATGGAAAACAATTTTTCTCATCATTCCCACCTTATTTATTAATAAATCTTCGGCTTTCTTTACTTTTTGTACATATTGGTGCAATTGCTCCTTCAAATCTGCAATTTCTCGTTCCGAATCTTTCAATTGTCTTTCCAGAATTTTATGTGCAGCTTGCACTTCAGCCAAGTCATTGCTAAGACATCTGACAAGACAATGTATAACAATAGTATGCGTTATTCCTTAGAAGTGTGTATTCGTGGGTGTGTGTGAATTGAACTATAATAAACTTACATATTTTCTGCTATGGCCTGATCTCGACTAGTTTTTATGGCATTAAGTTTTTGACGTAAACTTTTACTTTCCGCTGATGACTCATGTAATTCAGTATTACGTTCACGTGTTTGCGCTTGCAGTTTACTATTAGAAATACACTTTTCATTAATTCTTACAATATAATTTGTAGAACTTTGAGCTATATTAAAGAATTGTAGAGAATTCAATCGGCCATGTCATGTTTAAACAACATTAAACTGGATCAGACAAGCATAGGCTCAATAATTCAGGAGTTATGCGAAATTTTTATATATACGTACGAATTTGCACAAAAGCAGTCATCACGTGATATGAAACCGCGTACAATTATGTCCTGCTCATAGTTCACATTGTGGCGCATAATTCTAATACAAATAAATCTTAAATACTCTCCCTCTGGGTATAATAAAAAACTCAAAAGAAAATATATAAATGTAAAATTCACTACTATGCATAAAGTGATTTCACATCCATTGATATATTAAGACCTTCCTTCATCCTTTTGCGAAATGCAAACATTTCCAAACATTTCGCACCCCGAGAAACTATAATAAATAGAATGCTCACCATAAGTCTGTTTCCATTTCTTGAACTCGATTTTCCAATTGATTACTTCTCTCCCTAAGGGTTTTCAATTCATTTTCCAGTTGATACGCTTGCTCGGTTTTCTCATGCAATTGCATCTATTATTCAATAAACGATACGAATATTATTTAAAAATTTTATTCTAGTTCCTAATTCACTAATACTTACTAAAATGTTATCCCTTTCACTTTTCAATGTCGCGTAGGTATCTTTTAGAGCGGCCACTTCTGAGTGTAATTGTTTAATTAACTCTTTTCTGGATTCATTTTTACAGTTTATGGTATTGAATCGAGTGTTAGCGGCTTCCAATTGTCTTTCACCTAATAAATGTTTCTTTTGACAATCCCTTAAAGAATTTTCCGTTTGTTCATGTAAAAGTCTGATAGTGGCAAAATTAAGAATGTAGTAGTTATTATAGAAGTTGACTGAAATAACATATTACTTTAAGTTGTCGTATTTTCTAATCAATTTGATATTTTCTTCCCTCAACTTATAGTTCTCCTGTTTAATAAATTCCATATCTTCTTTGAGCATAACGATCCGCGTTTCAATTGGCTCACGGATTGAATTTAGTTCACAATTTTCCCTTTCCAATTTTCTTAGGCGACAATTCAATTCATCAACGTAGTCTTGTCGTTCCTTCATTTGTTCATCATGGCTCTTAATAGTGCACAATAGTTTCTCTTTCAGTTTGTCACGTTCGCAACGTACTCTCTGTAATTCATTGCGAGCACAATCGCGCTCACGTTCAATTCTTAAAATTACGGCCGGCACACAATCACTAGTCGATAATATACTACGAGCTGTAGACGGTAAAGACGTATCTGTGTTATGCGAATTCGTATTGTTATTATTCTGATGGCAGGGCACTAAAGCTTGGGCTTGTTTTAAACATAATTCCGACCTCAATGCTCTTAGTTCCTCATCTTTGGATTGTATCTGTGCCTGCAGAGAATTGATTTCCTTCTCGGATCCCACTTTATCTAGCAAACGTAAATATTCGTTTTGGAAAAAGTCACGCTCCGACTTCAGGCGTATTTTCGCCTCATCCAAGTGATGACTTTGCCGATTTTCTACGTCGTGATGTTCTGTGAAATGAAATTTTTATGAAACGATTATATTGCTCTCAGTTTATTTATTTTACCCTTTTGAGCCGCCTGGAGTTGATGCTGTAATTTACAAGCTTGGCTTCGTAATCGTTCATTTTCACACTTCAATTCACTTTCTAAAAATTGGCAATTTTCATTTATACTTTGCCATTCAATGCCATTTTAATACTTACCTCTTTGCGTTAATTCATTTAATTTCTCGTTAATGCAATGCTTATCCATTTGAGTTGCTATCACTTTTGTGGCCTTTTTTCTTTCATGTTTACTTTTTTCTTTTTCATAAGCCTTTGAGTATTTACGCTTTTTATTACTTAATTTAAATTTTGTTTGCAATTTTTTTAATTGTTGCTTTAATTCGTCTATTTCCGACTCTTTATCCGCAATCTCAGTATTGGCTTGTGCTTCTACAGATAAAGCGGCTTCTTTCAATTCATCTAATTTTTTTTGTAATTGACGATTTGATTTTTCCAAATTTAGTGCTTTCTGCATGGCGTCGTGCATTTGACTTTCATATTCACTAGTATGGTTAGCACTTTGTAGTTTGGCCCAATTCAAAAGATTCAAGTCTTCCGTTAGAGTATCTATATTTTTATAACAACACTCACGAGCCAAAGAGACAGGAGAACGACCACCCGATAGTAAATCATTTAAACGAATTATTTCATTTTCTCTAGCCTCAATCTGTAATACATTTCAAAAGAATCTTAAAATTAAAAAAAAAAAACAAATAGTAAATAAATTTCCCTTGTAACCTTTTGCTCATATAATTTTACAAGGTCCGTTAGTTTTTTATTTGTATTTTCCAATTTTTGAAGATCCAACTCTAGACACTTGGTTTGAGTAGACCCATCACGCCGTTGCTCATAACAAAAACAACATTTACTACATTTTGTATGAAGAGTGGTACGCATATCCTTTAAAGTAGGGAGAGTTGGTAAGAGATCACCAGATCTTACTGCCGTAATAAACGGCTTTTTGGCTTTATAGTAATCATGAAAATGGTTTTTTAATTTCGTATATATGTAATGTTTAATAACTTACGTTTGGTACCTTTTGCACACTTGATGTTCACCCCATCCTTAGCCTTAGTTTCTAAAGCTTTTAATTGTTGTTCTAATTGTTCACATTGCTGTTGAAGGTATAATTTGTCCGTTTGAATATCTCTACATTTACTCTTTAAATCTATCACAAGTATATTACATAAATTATACGATGAATGAATGAAATTGTTTTACTTACCATTTAATTTTTCCTCATATTTTTCTTGCTGTGTGATAAGTTGCATATACAATTGATTGCATTGCGCCAATAAACGGGAGTTATCACATTTATATGGTTCAACACCCAACTCCCAACAGGTTTTTTCCTTCATAAAATATACAACAACAAATATATGACCAAATAAGAAACAACATTACGGTGGGAGAAATGGAAAACAATGCAAACATGTGATAAAAATTTATGGAAAGAATTATAGAATCATCAAACATTTTACAATCCCATTATGTTCCTTAAGTCAAAAATGTACTGCAGTTGGTTTTAAAGTTGTATCATTGTATGGCTTTTAATCTTCCCAGTTTACATTGTAAAATAAAGCGAAATTTATATTGGAATACGGACAGACAGAAGGACTAAATCGATTGGGCTATTGATACTGATAAATAATATATGTACTTCTGGGTGTTGTAAATGTTTGCACAAAAACATTATAAATACAAAATAATGAACACATTGTTGAAAAGGTAACGACCTGTACAAGGTGATGATGTCATTATTGAATATAGCTTGGACAAAAGTCCAGCAAGCTCTATATGAGTTAAGGTAGTGTAATTACATAGTAAACAGAAAACACATATGTAATATGTAAACACACACTAACAACTTAAATAACCTTTCATTGTTTTCTTTGACTATAAGGAGAGTTCAAAGCACACTGCTAGTTACTACTTACTAAATAACTAATAATTAAAACTAAATCACCCATTTATAATATTATGTATATGGGTTGAACACTTTCACATGTATAAGAAATATATGGCTATTTGAGTAATTATAGAAATTTTAGATATTTTCTAATTACACCACTGACCTCCAGTAACTCAATGATTTTCTGTTTGGAATCCCTCAAACTTTCCGTAGTTTTCACTAAATCATCGAATAGAGCAGCAACAAGTGGTACCGCCGCTAAAGGCAAAGTTTGTCCATAACCCATTACATCCAATTGTTCACGTAAATTATTAAAAATACTATGAGGCGTGCTCATTTTAGCACCCTACCTATATAAAGAATAAAAATACTATAATCAGTTCAATCCAACCACCTATTAAATGCACTTTATGTTATAATTAGTTTAGTTGTATAGGTACACGAAAGTCCTTCGGAAAAAAGCTCTATACGAGTTACATGGAAAAGGGTTTTAAAAATTGTCCAATCAAATCCATTATTCACCAAATTTCCTTAAGTGGGAATTGTCACACACTTATTTTAATGTATGGCGTTATATGGGAAAGGCTCCTTTTAACGCATCGATCAAGTCCTCTTGGTTGATTAAAAGAAATTCAAAGGAAATGGTTAAAGCATTTACATTATGATTATAAAACTATTGGTACAATCAAAGGTGTGTGTGGTATTCGCCTTTTAGGAGTACAATTGTCTGCACAAATACAACATAGCCTTACACCAATTTGTGGTATAGCGTGTATAAAAATCACAATTACTAAGAATCACTTATAATTTGTATTTTAATTCTACTTTTTGTTGCGTTTTAGATGAATGGCACAGCTTTAAGGCTTACGAAATACAACCGCCTTTTTTATGAAACTTTAAAAAACTATACAGGGCGGCTATTTTTATACATATATATAGCTCTTCTTGTTCTAACTAATCACAGTAAGTCACAGTAAAGTAAAAACATTCAGTTGTATGTAGTACCAAGTTTGAACAGGACGTATAAAATAAAAAGGGTATTTTTAACAGTTATCAAAATTATTAATTAGAAAGTCATTTATATAAACAAATTTTATTTTTGTAATTGGTAAACAAATGAAAATATTATAGTCGGTTAAAACCAGTAATACCAATAACCTACACCATTTACTAAATTTAAAAAGCATGTAAATTTCATAGGGAGAAATTCATATATATACAATAAGTTGCCACCCGTCTGAACCTTATTTTATCGTTTATTTATTTATTGTACGTTATTAAAATCTATGATTAGCACAAATGCGCTCCGTTATCATTCATTTTGAATGAATAAAACGAAAAAGAAGCATTTGTATACTTTTTATTGAAGCAAAATATGAAATTATTACAACGCTGCAGCAGTGCCCCCATAAAGCTTTAGTTTAGCGCAACACTGCAACGGTGTCGCTGCAGAGTATATATTTGGCCCTTTAGTTTGGTTTCGCGGTACATATGCTCACTTTTTATTAATATTTTGTACAACAATTCTTAGGTACAACTATAACTGATTATCTTTTATTGTAAAACGAAAATAATGTCCGACGGAAGATCTTCCCGTCATGGTAGTAGCACGCAATCATTGGTATTCGTTTCAAAACCAGCCAATTTACAATGTAAAGATTTTCAAGAGTACTTACGGACGCGTCCGTCGGAAACATTAATAAGATTATACACTTATCCTACAATTTGCTTGGCAGTGTATCGTGAACTACCAGAAATAGCTAAACAGTTTGTTATACGAATTTTATTTGTTGATCAGCCCATGCCTCAAGCAGTAGTGACTTCATGGGGCTCTCAGTATTATGCAAAGTAAGTTCCTGTTTACCACAACGGCAATTTTGGAATTGAAATTTTCGTTTTTATACTGGTAGAGAGCAAATTGCCTCCACTAGTTGTTTAACAGAGTTAAATGTTTGGCGCGTTACCGCTATACCAGGTGGACTCTCTGCTTGGGAATTGTGTCCTATCTTCAAGAAGAATTTAAAAATTGCATTACTTGGAGGAGGTCGCCCTTGGTCAATGTCTCATACTTTGGAGAAAGATTCCAAACCTCGTGATATAGCATTTCTAGATCAATATGCCATGTCAAGGTGGCGTTGTGTTTTGCATTATATGGTGGGCACTGAGGGTGCCAGCAAAGGCCAAGAAAATGAAATTATCAGTCCGGATGCTGTTAGAATCCTGTTGCATGCTAATCTAATGAAGCGCGATGAGTGTGGGATAACAATAACCAGGCAGGGTTTTCAATTTCTTTTACTACACACTCAAACACAGGTGTGGCATTTTATGCTACAATATCTCGATACATGTGAAGAAAGAGGCCTCTCACTACCCGAATGTTTGAGTATGCTGTTTCAACTGAGCTTCTCCACGTTGGGGCGAGATTACAGTTCTGAAGGCATGAATCCGAAAATGTTGACTTTTCTACAACATCTACGTGAATTCGGTTTGGTATTTCAACGAAAACGCAAAGAAGGACGTTTCTATCCTACCCGTTTGGCCTTAAATATAACTAACAAAGTGACCACTGCACCTGCCTTGGGGGATGAGGAGGAGAAGTTTCAAGAAAGCGGTTACATTATAGTTGAGACTAATTACCGTGTATACGCTTATACCGATTCACCACTGCAGGTAGCGGTTGTGGGTTTATTTACCGAGCTACTGTATCGTTTTCCCAATTTAGCAGTAGGTGTTTTAACCCGCGACTCCGTCCGCCAAGCTTTGCGTGGTGGTATAACGGCCGAACAGATTATAAGTTATCTGGAGCAGTACGCTCATCCTAATATGAAGATAACTGAGTCAGCAATAAAATCGAAAGTTTCTTTGCCACCAACTGTAGTTGATCAAATCAAATTATGGGAACTGGAACGCAATCGTTTCAATTATACTGAAGGTGTTGTATACAACCAATTCCTGTCGCAGGCCGATTTTGTTACACTACGAGATTATGCCCAATCTATTAACGTATTGGTGTGGCAAAATGAACGTACGCGCACCATGGTGGTAACCAAAAATGGCCATGATGATGTCAAAAAGTATTGGAAGAGATATTCGAAAAGTAAGTATTCTTCCTTTCATTTATATTTCTCACTATAAATGGAAATTTCTTTTTTATAGGTTAAAATGCAGACTTACACATATTAATAAAGATATTTAAAATATTTTATGATCCTAATTTATCTATATCACCATCTTGAATATATAATTTGGTGTATGATAATGTATATGTAAAATTTTTTTATTCAAATTGCTCAAGAAGAAACATTCATTTTAATAATAATACAGTCTGTAAGAGTTAATTCGATTAATTATATTTAAGTATTGTAACATACATATGTTATTTATATGATGAAATAGTTTTCATTGTGCTATAAGGTGTGTCGCCGTCAGGGTATCGTAGTACGCGGTGTAAAAGAGTTGTGAGTGAATAGACAAATTTGAGGTTTGGAGCTGATGATCCAATTCGGCCCATTTTCAAAGGGTTTTACATGTTATTCTACGAACTTTTCATCAAAATATGTCCAAAATTCTACCTAAATATGGTTTCTTGACTTTGAATCGATCGGTATAATTCTACGTGGGTGTGACTGCCGTTTAGGAGTTACAAACACCCTTTGACACAAGTGGTGCAGGAAATAAAAAGGCCAAAAATCTAATTGTATTTTAGAATTTAATTACTTGGAATAAAAAATACAAAAACAATTGAAAAATAGTTGTATGACATGTTTAAACAGAAATTTTAACATAATGGACTTCTCTCTCTTTACAGACAAAAACATTATATAACCAAATCAAGCATTTAACAAAAACATTAATGACTTAAAATTACGAAATTTATCTAAATTGTTTTGTGTACATTATTTAAAACATGATGGGCCTCTGAGGCATACATAAATTATAATAGGATTTCTTGTCCCAAAAATCCATATCTTTCCAACCGCACCAACCCTTCATTTGGATGGTGTGTAAGTCATCTTCGCCAATGTAATGGGGATCCAATATTAAAAATTTGATTTGGCCACTGTGTACGCAGTAATCTATTCCAACAATGGTATGAGCTAAAACTCCACCACCTATCATAATGGGTGTGCCTTGAGTCTGAAAATGCATTGCCATATCAGAAGCTAACGTTAACAGCCCAGCAGACGAGCTAACATGAAGTATTTTCGAATCAACATTTAAGTAACCTTGCAAACACATGCTGACCTCAGTAGATCCTTAAATATATAAAGAAAAATTTCATTAAGATTACAACTAAAAAAGTTCTGATATAATTAACACTGTACCAATCCATTGGTTTGAACCTTTAAAGGATGCAGGCTTGTCACCAATTTTTATTAAATATTCTTGAATTTCCAAGTGTGTTGGTACTTTAGTCTCGGTATAGCCTTGCAATAAAAACCAAGAACATAGAGTTTGCAGAGACCTGTAGGCACAGCCCCAACCCTTATCTTTTATGCCCTGTTGCATATAATGGTAATAGTAATAGTTGCCTTGCACCAAATACTGCTTGCCATCCAATACCCCACTTTGTTTAACACCTACATGCGTATTCAACAAAGGCATACCCTCCAAGATTTCATTGTGAAATATGAAAGCATTTGAACGTCTAAAATAAGGACGCGTTATTGTCAAACCAAAATGACGGTGCAACCGTTTACGTTTCTCTTTCATAAAATTATTATCATCACTCATGTTTTTCAAATAACAGCAAGAAATGAAATGGCCAAACTCCTAAAAAATACGCAAAGGCAATTTAATCAAAATTTTAAGTACGTAAACTTTGTAAAAATAAGATGATAATACCATTGTAAAATCAAAATTCTTAGTTACAATATACCTGAGGACGAAAATTATACATTTGAGGAGTTTCCAAGTTTTTAAAATCCATTTCCTCTAAACATTCCGTTATACTATGCTCGGTTAATCGTAAGGCCCGACAGATACTCTCAATAAGCACGTCATACAGCCGCGATACTTTAGTGAATTTGTTTAAAATGGCCATAGGCTCTACTTCAATCGGTACACTAAACTTACGTTCATTGGGAAGAACACACATACTCAAGGCGGGCAAAGGCTTAACATTACCTTCAGCAGTTTCTTGTATTTCATGTGTTTTACAGCGTAGAGCCTCAATATTAATTATGTCATAGTTACAACCAAAGATACTTTTTAGTTCATATTTAGAATTGGATTTTTTACTTTTCACATTTTCCTTATCTTCTTCTTGGTGTACTATCACTTCTTGTATGGCCTCAATTATATGTTTAATTGCACTCTCATTAGTAATTTGATGTGAATCCTCGGAGTGACTATAACCACGGGTGCCCGTATTGGTAATAAAAATTCGAGTGTTTTGCACATTAAAAGCTAGGCTTCCACCAGATAACATTTTTCGCAGAGCGTGTATTTGTCGCCGCACAGAATCCGCAGTGGCCTCACAATAAATAGTCCAGCTACATTTCAAACGAGTAAAACAGAAATCTCGATACATTTGTTCGGACGTCATAACCGTATACGACACATGTTCTAGCTTTCCATGCACTAGAAATGAGGCCTTTAATCCCACTAATGTACCCAAATTACAATGCAAGAGAATGGGATTATCCGTAATATATACATCCTTAAATACTTCGCTTAAATGAGCTTCAACATCACTACAATCACCAAATTTCACCAGACCACATAAATCCAACTCAGTTGGAAATTTGTGTTGTATTTGCTCATAGTTTAATTGTCCTATGGTAGACTCTACGTTAAAACCCATTAGTAGGAGAGTGCCTTCACCGTAAAATACTCCATATAAGCAGCCGCTACATTCCTGTTTAACTTGTTGTAAACGCTATAAATGAAAGTTTATTCAAATTATTTATTTCATAATACTTTCTATTTGAAGTTCACCTCTAATAAACATTCAGATATTCTTAATTTAGGCAACATTTATTTAAGGATATAATTGATACGTGGGCAACCTATACGAGTAGATTACTATGCAAATGTTTTTTTTTAAAGATGTAATTCTTATGGCAACTGTTCCCAGTAAAGTATAGTTATCGATAATTTATTAATGTCTCAATATTATAAACCTATTCATTTTCCCTTTCGTCGTTTTAATTATCAATTATTTAATGCGTTGTGCTACCTTTTATAATTTTTTGTGTGGGAGCCCCTATATTAGCTCTTTCTGAGACCGACAGTCAAAATTAATCAACATGAAAGATTTTAATGTAGTAGTTTTTTATTGGTATTAATTTATAGAATAAATTTAGTATACTTTAACCATATTTTAAATTAAACATTAACTTTTGTTGGGTTTTATCTATATTCTTGTTGTTTCTGCCTTTAAGGTTTGTTACCTTGTTACGTTCCGACTTGTTATATTCGCGCGAAACATTCTTTTTTAGCTTAAATTCAATATAAATAATACTATTTGGCTCTACGCATCTCTAATGGTTTATACCAAGCAAACCGACTGAATTAAAAAAGTACATTGTTAAATTGATTGCGAAAAAGTACGTTGAGATTGCAAATTTTTACTTTTTAATATTAATTTTTAATATAGAGAAACAATTTGTGGTTATTCAGTGATTACAGAAGAACAAAGAAAGAAGGAAAAATGTGTGTGGCGCAGCCACGAATATGTATTCTTTTGGAAAATTTATTGTGTATGACATATTCAAAGCCTAATAAAACACAACAATGTGATAAACAATTTTTTTTGTTGGTTTTAAGTTTTAAATTACTTCAATCCCTCTGCACGTAAATATAATAAAAAAAAATTATTTTTCATATATTAATGGTTCATCTTGGGAATCTATCATGTTGTTTTTTTATTATTATGCTTTGAAAGTTTTTACGGTGTTTGAAACTCAATATTTTCAAGATAAATACGTGTTTCATAGAATTTACCCGTTTAATGATAATGTTCAATTACAATTTTTTTTATATAATTTACGGCAGCTATAGAAAAGTTTAATTTATCTCAATATTGATTTCCTACAGCATAAATGTCACATTCAGCGTCCGCACCTTCTACAGCGAACACACCCAACAGCTCCGCAATAAGGGCTCTGGCTTTAGAATATAAATCCCTTCAAGAAGAGCCAGTAGAAGGTTTTCGCGTCAAACTGCTAAATGAAGGTAATCTATTTGAGTGGGAGGTAGCCATATTCGGACCACCAGACACATTATACCAGGGTGGTTATTTTAAGGCACACATGAAGTTTCCGCCCGATTATCCGTATTCACCGCCGTCAATACGATTCTTGACCAAAGTTTGGCATCCGAATGTATATGAAAATGGTGATTTGTGTATTTCAATTTTACATCCTCCGGTTGATGATCCACAGAGTGGAGAGTTACCCTGTGAACGTTGGAACCCCACGCAGAACGTAAGAACTATATTGCTGTCGGTAATTTCTCTGCTCAATGAACCGAATACGTATTCTCCGGCAAATGTAGATGCCTCTGTTATGTACCGCCGATGGAGAGATTCCCAGGTACATGTATATGTAATTTAATAAAAATTTATTATAAAATATATATTTTAGGGTAAAGATAATGAGTACCCTAATATTATACGTAAGCAGGCTTTAGCGGCAAATGCTGAAGCAAAGAAAGACGGTGTTAGTGTACCAATGACTTTGGAAGATTATTGTATCAAACCCACAAAAAAGGAGCCTACAGAACCTACTTTAGACGCTAACTTTTATGATGATGATTTTGATCTAGAAACTGAAGATGATCTGCCCAGTGATGAAGATGATGATGATGAAGATGGCAATGACGTTAATGCTAATGTAGATGACAGTAGTAAGGCCGAAACGACATAAACGTATAAATATTGAACTAGTTAAAACGGAAAATTGTAAACGCAATTTTGATATATGAAGCCAACAATACTGTAAATGAGAGTGAGCGATATGAACATTTTTATAACAGTGAAAATTTATTGCATGAGAGTGGAAAACCGTATATAAATTGTTCGACCATATGTAACAATTCATATATAACAGCACCACTTTAAAAATCAGGAATATATTTACAAAATTAAAACTTTGTAACAAGTCTATCGGTTTTCTTAGTTTTGAAAAAGGAATGAAATTAATATATAAATACACGTATAAATATAATGTATGAATATAATTTTTTCCGATTATCCAATCATATAAAAAGTACATAGGGAGAAATTTTAAAATCTAACGAAAATTAAAAATAAAAACCCGTCTTCTGTTAATGATAAAAATATCTTTATCTATATCCAGAAAACTTTCAATGTGTATTAAAATCGGACAAGCCATAGATCACCGCCACATAGCAGGGCACCTCCGTAGCACGTATTCCAATCAGAATGGTTCGAGAGTAAGGACCAATCCTCATATAACAGGGTTTTTATTAAGAATTCACTCCACCTTAGTCAAGAATTGGGTATAACTTTCTTACAACATGTATTGTACATGCCTTGTTACGATATTTTAGAATAACTTAAGTAATATTTAGAGCACCTAAACTTCCCATTTATAAAAACACAACTTAAATTTATATACCCCATCATCCCCAATCAATAGTTTATAACACCTAGACGGAGACGTGCCACACCTCAAAAACTATATATATTCTTAATCAGCATCAATAGTCAGTGCAGTTTATTATTAAGGGCATATTAAGTACATTTTGTTTGTATACAAATTTATTAACCATACTTAAAACACCGAATTCTTCGGGCTTCTAAAAATTAAGGGGCGCATCTATACGTCGATTACGCTCATTTATAACACATAGATTAATATTTTAAATAAAGCAAGTAAAAATGTTATTGTTGATCAGGTTCGACCACGCAGTATATTACACCAAACTATGCTACAATTACTTTGGTTGTGTAAACCGCACAATCTTAATATATCTGTTGGCAAAAGTATCGCAGCGTGTCTGTTTTAATGCAGTTTAATAGGAAGGGAATTGTCCAGACTTTGTGATGATCGCGAAAATTATGCTTTATAGAATCTGAAGCAGATGTAAATGGAATTACAAACTTAGCGTACGCTTTACCTCTTAATATGTTCCCCTTCTTAATTACATAGCGTCGAAATGGAAGCGATGAGCTTCCTGTAGTTTCTCTTGTTTATCTTCGCGTTTCTCCTTGATATACAATACTAAAATGATTATAA
Organism: Crataerina pallida; assembly: GCA_949710015.1. Classification (NCBI taxonomy): domain Eukaryota; kingdom Metazoa; phylum Arthropoda; class Insecta; order Diptera; family Hippoboscidae; genus Crataerina; species Crataerina pallida. The sequence goes on from OX453292.1 coordinate 30,503,509, forward strand.
TGATTACCAAACAAGTGCCTCCCAAGGCTACCACACTCATTAATATCAATTTACTGGGCGTCACAAACAACTGGGCTTTCCAGCGTTGAGGATCTTGCATTGGTTTAGGCACCACTATAATCTGCGAATTGGGTATCAGTTGTGTCCAGGTGCGTGATTTAGAATTAAGGCCCACAGTTAGCGAGTCTACGAAATTAGGTGTACGTCCTAAACCAAATATTGTGTATGGTAGTTGTAGGGCAAAATATGAAGATTGTGGCAATTGTACTGACGAGCCTTGTTGCAAGTCACCTTCCTGGGTGGTGGTAAAGTAGGTGATGCGTGGTCCTGGTAAATTGCTTCCGTAGGTACGTTTTTTACGCCCTAGTGCTGTGTGCATGGTAGGATTTTTTTTATTCACCAATCCGGTCAAAACAATAACCTTCACAAAATTGGCATCATAGTCCAAGGTATTCCGAAAAGCTAACGGCCGGTATGCTCCAGTAGGAGATTTTTCAATTAATATTACATCCAATACGCCTTTAAATATATAAAGAGTTAATTATTTGAATACATTGCCTTGTTACATTTAATACCATCTTGATAAAAGTCATAGAACGCTCCAGTTACCGTGTTGAGTCCTAGAGGGTTTAAAGCGTTCCATTTTATTTCAAAAGTACGTTTTAGATGAGTACACATTTTGCAGGGTACATTTTCTAGGAGGAATGTTTGCATCTTTTTTGGTCCACTCAGTGACTGCAACGTCATTATCAAATCTGGATAACCATCCATATTAAAGTCTCCGGTTCTAGCTGTTATAGTTTTTAAATATATATCATCTTCTTGAGGCGGCACAAAACCCCATGACACTGCTTGAGGATCTTTAAAATTGATATGTGTATCGCGAAATTGTTTGCCATCATAAACCAATATAGTTGAATTTGAACAATCATGAAAACAAATGGGTACAATGATATTTGCAATACCCTCCAGGCCAAAATCAACAAATACGGCTTGACCTAAAATGTAATCTGCACCAATTATATTGAGATCGATGGTGTGATTAAATGTGAAATCTTCCTTGGGTCGCCCATACCACATCTCATAATATTTATCAGTTTGTATAAACAAATCCGCCGTGAAGTCATCATTCAAATCCAAATAAGCATTGGCATTGGGTGTACGAAGTTGAGCTTTAAAAAGAGTCTGGCCCGCTGGCGGAACTTGCTTGCGTTGTTCTGGCGGCTGGCGTGTATTGTCAAACAACCAAAATACACGATCGCCATTTTCATTCAAACCGTACAAATCAATAATCATATCTTGATTGAAATCTAAAGTCAATGGCTCGCCCTGGCTTTTCAATAAAGGTTCGGCTGATTCATGCGTACAATTCAGACCTTGAGCATCACCCCAATGTACATAAACATAGTGAATATCGGTACGCGACCCGAGCGGTTTAACTGTAACTAAAACATCCATTAAAGCATCACCATCGTAATCACCTGGTACCACACTAGTAATAATATGTTCTTTATAAAAACAAAGCGAGTTCATAGGGCGTAAAAGAGGTTCAGCATCCGCTCCTAAATTAAATGCATATTACAACAAGTAATACACACAAACGTTTACTCTCACCATATAATATTTCCAATGTTTGCATATTATTACGTATAAGAAAAACATCAGTCAGTTCATCCGAGTTAAAATCGCCAAACGCAGCTACGATACCTTCCTTTATATCACCAAATACTGTACGGGTTACATCATTAGCTGTAGACAGTTTACTCAAGAAACTTATTAAAGATATTATTAACCATTTGAATTTTCCCTTCATGTTATGGTTTTTTGACAGAAAAATTAGTTGTGCTTTTTAATATAATCTGAAATAGATTCTTTATAATAGACACAGTCAACGGCGTGAAGATAACAAACCAGAGTGGTACGAGATGACAACTTTTATTATTACGATATAACAAACCGCAGACGCACCAAAAACAACAATAAAAACGATTAAACATGGATTATATTAGGCGTTTGACAAATCTAGAAAACCCTTCCCCCACTATAGAGTTAACAAAAATAATTTTTATATACGTTATTTTTCTACTTCGTACTAATTTATTTGTTCCGGTAGATTTTTAAAGATGAAATGTTTTTCCAAATGAATTACAGATTTTTTTAATAATAAATACATATAAAAAAGTGAAATAGGAAGGAAGATACTTATATATAACGTAAGTACACATTTTTTGAGAACTTACGTTGCATTCAAAATTTCGTAATTTGACAAAAGTTAGCGCTGAATTTCGAAAATTTGCTGTAAATTAAAAGGAAAATTTCACCTCAATATTTCAAAATTTACGACCATGAGAGTGCCAACAACAGACTGACATACGGTCCAATATGTCTAGATCGATACAGATCTATTGATTGAAACCAAGTTTTAAATTAATATTTTGTTAGATTTAAGTACGAAATTATTCTTGGAGTCCATTTTTGTTGTTTACACATAGCATATTAATTATATTCATTTCTGGAGCTATTGCATTGATTTGCTCATATATTAATATAAACAGTACAAAGAATGTCTGCACGTTTTCTAATGATGACGTCAACGGGAAGATTAACAATTAAATTTCTTTAGAGAAACCCCATGCGGAAGAAAGATTATTTAGAAAAGCGATGTATTTACGTATAAAACGATTAATTGCCATAATAACCTCTTTAGCTATTCTTCCACTAAATCCCATACCATTAAAGAAGCGTCAGTACCGCCTACTGTTATAACAGTGCGATCTCCGGACAAGAAACGTCCGCAAGTCACAATCCCCGAGTACACTTTAACTTCGTGAAATTCTGCACGTGGACTTATGCATGGATACCTTTATAAGAATGAAATACATACATATGAAACGGAGCATTTTGGAAGTCCTCCATGAGTACTTACCTAAATAATCTAATATAACCATCTGCATCTCCTGATATTAAGATGTCCTGAGCGGCAGAACGACTGCAGGTTGTAACTATTGTGTTTGGATTGCTATAAAAACGATTGCTCCACATGCCAGCTACCATAAAGCCAACCGTGCAATTACTAGTTAACCATTTTACATCCTTCATGGCTATCGGACTTCGTTCGGGAGACAACGATTTGGCATCCCAAAAGAGTAAATCGAAATCAATAGTTACCGATTGCACAAAGTTACCATCCATACTCCAATCTATATGCGTCAAGGGCTGAGATCCTCTAATTTTATTTACTTTCTTATAAGAAAAACCATCACGAGATACGCGAAATAAATAAATACTGCCATTTTGCGAACCCATAGCAATCATGTCACCCACTTAATTTCCAAAGAAAAAATCATTATTATAAGCAAGGACATTTTTGATATTTTATAAGTACCATGATTGTAAGCTATACAATTAATAGGTGACCCACATATGCGTAAAGTAAGCATAATGGCTCCGTTTTCGCTATTAATTACAAGCATATGCCCCTCAGTACTACCCGCCGACAAAGCCTTACCGAATGGATGAAATGCCAAAGAAGCGCATTCATAACCCGTTTGTATAGTCCATATTAGTCTATTCTTACGCCATAAGGCTATAAGTTTATCGTGACCAGCCGTGGCATACAGTTCATCTTCAGGATGCGCAGCTAGACCCCACAATTGGCGTCCGTGACCAAACACCACTTGGACAAAACGGTTTTGTAAAGACCCGCCTAGAATGTTATTCCTTGCCGTACCTACATAAATATTTCCATCGTTTCGTCCGGGTCTTTGAGGGTAAATTGTGCGCACTCCGCCTGCAGATTCTGGTAACTTAATTAAAAAAAAATTAATTGTAAGTAAACTTTCATTTATTAGCCCCGAGCGTTATGTATAAATAACCTTGGTATCACCAATTTTTTTATAGTTTTGCAAAGAATCCCACGCAGCAATCTTACGATCTTTTTCGCCACCAGACAAGAGAGTGCCCTCGCCTAACATGATTAGACAGCCGATACCTTTGATATGTGCCTCGAATTCGGTGCGAACAAAATAAGCGCCATCCGAATCTACTGAATAAATTGTGATGAAACCATCTGAGTCACCTGTAATAACGTCACCGTCTGGTTCAAATTGCACAGAGGTTACATGACACCCAGACAGCTGCTTAACTACATCGGTACGTTCAAAGAAACCGTCTTTGCGGCGATGCCAAAATGCCAAGTGACTCCGACCATATGTTATAATTAAATTATCGTCCAGAGGATGAAAAGTAGCCCCAGATAAGCCCTCTTGTAAACTCTGCAAGTGAACAAAAGAAAAATGTCACTTAATAATCAGTAAACGGAATAGGATTTTAAGGTTAACTTACAGCTACTTTACCAAGAAGGTGACCCCATTGCCATTGCCATACCGATAATATGCTTTCTTGGCTACTATCTACGGCCAATATATAAATTCCGCCATTCTGTATTAAATGCAGATCAGTGCAGAAAATAATTTTATAAGAAATTATTCACAAATTATATATTAGTTAATTTATACTAATTGAGAGAAGGCCACTGATGTAACACCCATATCCAATTCACCCATGCCAAAAATATAAAGTGTTTGCAGAGTTTCAGTGCTCCAAATACGAACGTGAGCTTGCGATTTACGATCGCGCCCAGCTCTCTGACCGGACGCTACTAATTCTCGAGAGGGATGAACATCCATGCTAAAATCGTCATTGACTATTAAAAAAAAATTAATGAAAATCGTTAGTCGATGCTTGCCACATAATGTCTTCCGTATGACCCATATAATGACGTTGCGCGTCTTCGTCGGAATCTAATAAAATGGCTATTGCTGCTACATAATATAACAATTCTCCAGATGGTAAAACCCAAAGATTGCGTCTGGCGTCAATTCCGCGATAGCCATGCCTAAAAAAAATTGAAAAAATCTACATAAATAACATAACACGATATTTCTTGAACTTTTTTCGATTGTAAAACATATTTACACCCATTGCAGTTGTAATTTTTTATCGGGTGGTGTGTTGTCAATAGGAGCATGATGTACTGGCGGGTAAAAGGTACGCCTTAACCCACGTATGGTGATTTTCGTGGGATCTTCTTTCATTATGTCCATCATGGTGTATTCATCATTGGTGTATAAAAATTCATTTTCAGGTGCATACAGAATACGAGGACGGCTCTTACTACGTGGTCGAGCTCCATGCAAATGCACTTTGGAAATTCCTTCGTTAGGTAGTACGGGGGCAGCAGCCACTACCGAAGGCCTTGAACGTGAACGACGTATTGGTGAACCAGCAGTCAAAGCAGTTCCGGTAGCCAAATAAAATGTATCCACCTCAGCAAGTTCATTGCGTAATTGCGAGAAACTCCGCACCTAGGCATATGAAAGCCGTACATTGCCTTTATTGAAATATTGATATAAGGTTTCTCACCTCTTGTCCACCACTAGTATACATTTTCTTGGCTCCATTAATTTTTAAAACTTGGCCCAAATCTTCCAACACTTCTTCAAATGGCTGTGAAGTACGTAAGTTTAATAAAACACGACACTGCAAAAATTTAAACAATATAAGAGATACAGATTCAGATTCAGATCCAGATACATTATCTTATCTGGAAATTTATCGTTTTCCGATCATGCGATAATAATAAAACCGAACACAACCTATATTAAATTATATGGAATGACAAACAGAGTGTACTCCCATCCATGGGGATGGTATTAATTATCTATTTGCGAAAATTTCATGTTTTTTATAATGTTACCTGAATTGAATGATCCAAATTGTTAATAATACGAATCACACGCCCAGCACTGCGTTTGATAGAAGCTGAAGCTGTTGACAGGGTGCCCAGCTCTGTTTCCATAATTGAGGGTTTACGACTGGGGGGCTTTGAGCCCCAACCCTGATTGCCTGGTGAAGCATACCACATACCGTTCTTTTTACCATAGCTTGCCGACTAAAGGAAAAAAGAAATTGAAAGAAATGAATTGAAAGCCACACCCACAAATGACAAATATCTATATATCTGCCACAAAAATTGAGTTAAAAAGTTGAAATTAAGTTAAACCGCATTTGAATGCAACATAACATACCGTGGACTTGCCTCTTTCTGCTGGTTGTAAACGGAATGACAATATTTGTGAAGAGTCAAAATTTTAAATTTAATGTTTATTGCTTCACCTATTTTAAATTTTTTAACCTATTGGTCCAATTTCAAATTGTGTAACGTACGTATATACGAGTATAAGATAAAAGATGAAGTTCTCGAAAGTAACAGAAATTCACACATAGTCGAGGTAGACCATTGTCCGATTTACACGTAATTTCTATGTACTTTCATTCAACGGAGTAAATTGAAAAATTAAAATTAAATTTAATTAAAATTTACCAAACTTTGTGTCACATTGATTAGTTTATTTTTCCTATAGCGGATTCTTACTAGCCATAGTCGTTGTTGTAAACGTACAATTTTACATATGCTCATAATTTTAAAAATAGTCTAAGTCAACATCTAAAGAAATATGTTTATCAGGTATATCATATTATAAAGTCAAGAAACGTGTGTCTAATGAAAAAAATATATGAGTCATAATGCACATATATTAATTATACACATATGTAAGGAGGTACGCACTTTATCAAAAGTTGTTCTTACCATTTTTTAGATCAATATCTCGATTTTTGCCATCGTGTTTCAACAGACTTGATTATATTAATGTTAATCAAAAATGGTAAACAAGTGCAGATTTTGAAATTTTGTTTTGATGGTTGCAAACATGATCACAAATTTAATACTCTCTCAACTTTAACTTTGAAAGTATATAAGAATGTGTAAAAAACGAAAATTTTTCTTTCATTTAAGAAATAATGAATGTAGGTTATAAACGAGTAAATATAAGAAAGCAATAGAAAATTTTATAGTTGATCAAGCTCGCTCTTTAATACCGTACGCCACTTAGTTTCACAAACCTTGCCACAATTTTTTTTTTTTTTAATCAGAAAATGCGAGACATTTTCATACAAGTCACGTCGTGATATATCATTATATGGAAAAAGATTCTAAAAATGGTCCGATTAGGTTCAAATTTGGCCCAGCTAATTATTGACCTAGCTAAATATTCGTCAAAAATTGTTAAAAATTGTGAAATTTTGCCATATAAAGATTTCCATTATAATAATTTCATGGAGAAGGGTTCTAAAAATGGTCCGATTCGGTTCAATTGAAATACCAAAGGACAAATTTGGACGAAAAAGGAAAATATCAAAATATCTCAAGAAGTTCAACCTATACATGCCACAAATTTTTACGATGGACATGATTAAATCTTTCAGATTTTGTTTTGCATCGATCGGTATAATTGAGGTTGGGTATGGAATATTACATTTAGAAGTTACAAATATCTGCACAAACTTATTATACCCTTTGACATAAATGGTGCAGAGTATATAAAAAAAAACACTGTACATATGTAAAGACATGGTATATAGTTATAAAAGGCTTTTGCACGAAACTTATATAGTCTTGTGGTCAAGTCACACATGAAATTCAACGCGCCGATGCTATTACTGCATTGGTGATTATTTGGGTCCAATATTCAAATTTGTTATTGATTTCGCATAAAGAAGGGCAGTTGTGCCTAAAGGCAAAACTATACTGATTAGGGAACAAGGTCAATTGTTTCAACACACGAAAATTTTTTTGACATTCAACTCCTTCAATAATTTGATTACTTTGTAATCATTTAATTTTTGGATTATTGCATTATCTGTTTCTCTTCTTTTCTTACCTTGAAAGTCTTAAATGATGAAACGACATATGAGGCACCATCCTCCAATTCGTCCAAATGATATTTTCTATCTCCATCCATAGAAAACACGTATCGAGCACCTCGAGGCAAATCCATTTTCGGTGATATTTTATCGAGCATATTATCTAGTGAAGTAATATCGCGACCGGGTCGATAACGTATTTCTATACCGGGAAAGAATGGATCACCGTTACGATAGAAAACAACACGGCGAGCTTTCCAATACGAGATATTCGAATAACGACTCGTAGCATTCATGACAGAATTATTTGTTGATATTTCTGGACGGGACCTGGAACGTACCAACTGTTGAATGGGTAATGGTTCAGAATTTTCACTCATGTCGTCTTGATGGAATGAAGGAGTGGTAGCATCAGATTCAATATCATAATTGGAATTAGAATTGGCGAGGCCCGTGTTTCTTTGCAACCAACAATCATGAACATCTAACCCGGTAGCGCGGCTCACTTCTTTATCTTCCGCATTTTCACTAGAGGCCGAACGATATTGACTATCCTGCAAATCTGTTTTATATTTATCGATAATGGACGGGATATTATAACTGTTCTTTTGCTGATTTAGATTGTTCAAGTTATTTTTGAGTTTGGTGTTGTTAGTGTAGTTATTACTATTGTTTTTATTTTTTTCTAAGTATACTGGTTGTTGTTGTAACCCGTCATATGGTGGTTGCGTTGGCGACGTATTTGGCGATACGTCTTCTTTGAGTTGCGCGGATGTACTAAATTGTGGCGTTACACTGCCGTCATCTATTACCACTGACAATACCTCTTTCGTCGAATTACCTTTCCCAGCATTTTCGTTTCCTTCTTCTTGACTGAACATAACTTTTATAATAACAATGGTATGGTACGTGCTTATTTTAAGGATTGTTAGTAAACGTAAAATTTGCTGCTTTCCGTATTTGATATGTGACTAATTACAAAAATTCATAATTCTTGGTTTGTTCTTGGTAAATAAAATGGTAAATAAATAACTTTTAAATTTGCTAAGGCTGTTATGAAGTTGCTTACAGAAGTATGTCACGTAAAAGCTCTCAACAAGAGCTTTAATTTGATATCACAAATGACCCATATTGGACAACTTCATGGGGGGTAGTTATCACGCTCCCTCCCAATGTCTAATAATATAATTTTTTTTACTTCCTGGGAAAGTACCCCATTTACTTATTACTAAATTTAAAAAAACCCACATTTACTATCCTAAAACTCTTTCCAAATGATCAGAACTCGCACAGGGTGTAACTGTAAGTTGTTTAACCCTTATGTTTACACCAGGACCTTATTTCTTTTTCTTTAAAGTTTTTATCATATAACGCTTACGCTGCTACGCCCAATTGTCCAATATATTTTTATTTAGTTTACAATATTCTCTATGTATCTCTCTGTGAAATTTCAATGCGATTGATTACGAATTGTAGGACATATTAAGGAAAAACCTCTTAAAAACAACTCATTTCTATTAAAAAGTACTTTTAAATTTAATTGGACTCCAGCTGGACAGGGCGTACAATTTTTTGTGGTAAACAGAAGGGTTAATAAATGACCAGCTATGTCGTGTGCTTTATATATGTACATATGTTTTCGTTTGCGTTTGTGCAAATGTTTCCAATTGAAATTATTCACGTGGAAGCGTGTTGGTAGTAAAAATTCACATTTTCGTAGCATTCATTTGAAAAATGGCGTAAGTCCTATTTTTTAAAGCAACTTGTAAATAAACACCGAGCATTGTGTGTATATAGTACACGTTGCTTCCAAATCAAAAACCCACTTTTAACTCTTATTTCAAAAGTGCACTCTAAAAATATTAATATTAAATTTAATATTACTTACACAATAGAATGAATTTTTGAGCGTAACAATGTGATATTGAGACTTTATCCTTAATGTCGTATTGTGTCTTGAAATGACATTTCTGGTGGTTCCTTTGGTAAACCTCGATTTAAAGCGTTCCTGTGCGAAATAAAACGTTAATTTAAAGCGATTGGGCCTCTTTTTCAAATACATACCATGTCTACTTTGCATACCATGTTTCGAAAAGAAGACCGCTTTCAGGTTCACATGTAAAAGCCGACAGTGAAGTGTCTTTATGTGTACTGCTGATCATTTCTTTTATTACCATTTAGTACAAATTCAATAAACTTTTTCAGATTTTGACCTCGAGTTGAAAAACTCGTGGCCACAAACTGTCACAATTTCAGCATTTATTTAAGTAAGTTGTTGCAGGTTAATTATATTTTATAAATACTTCAATATTTATTACTATATAAAAAGTAAGAATAGTGTATACAATGGATATGATCGCATATTAACAAAATAATTAAGAGATTGATTGTAAAACATAAGACACACTCTCGCCATTATTGTAACGGTGGCTTTATTATTATATCCATCATTTTTAATGATATGGGTGGATATTGTTTTTGTTCAGACTTTTCTAAGTACCAAAATTGGGCGAGCCACACCCCCAAAATTATATACATTCTTGATCAGCATGAATAGAAAAATTTCAAGAAAAAAACAACAAATACCACTTTATTTGTAACTAAATGTAACTGTTTAGAAGAGGTTAAGGATATAACCTCGTTTATTTGTTATAGATTGATATTGTAGAAAAAGCGTTAAAGCATAGATCTAAAAATTTACGACTGTGAGCTTCTCAACAACCGACACACAGACGAACATATTTACATCGTCTCAGGTTTTGATGTTGACCAAGAATATTGTATATGAAGCTTCCTTCTGGATATTGCAAACGGAATAGCCAACTTATCACTAAGGTGGAAGGTTTAAAAAGTTTATAATTTAAGAGATATTAACAATAAAGTGAACTCAAGCTGTGATATGGGCTCTCTACTCTTTACAGAAATAATAACTGCCTTACAATTACTAAATAGTTATTAATCATTTGCATTTAACACCTGTTTTATTTAACAGTTAGCTACCAGCACCATTGCGTAGTTGACAATGTCTCAATATAAAACTCAATTCGAAATTAGTGTTCACGGCATAATACACATTAGCATTGCGTGGCAGCTCTACATCCTTATGGGGTAAACGCTGCGACAACGTATAATTATCAGCTGCATCCTCTAAACCTAACTTTTCTAGAGCATTGCGTATTACTTGAGGGGTACGTTCATTATTTTTAACTACTATACTCTTATATACAATAATACCATCTTGCGGTATTTTACTATGGTCGGTTTCTAAAGTTATGCGCACAATGTAGAATGGTGCATTTGATCGGGACCGGTTCAGTATCTGAGCATTAATGGATGATCCCGTTACTGAATGGCTCGGTACATGGGAACTACCAATAGGTGTTGAACTCCCACAAACACCACCTCGTAACAAACCACTTGAACTTTTTGAATTAGTTATTTTAATTTTCCCATTTGCCCCACCAACATTACCATTGCCAGAATTACTGGAATCTATGGAAAGATTCGATATACTACTTGTAGCTGATAGGTAGGTATTTCGTGTCGGTTGCGTATCCGTATCTAAAGAGTTGTTACATGAATTATTACTTTCGTTAACTTCACAATAAAGTTGAGACCCAGCACCACTACTGGAGTTAGAAGCAATAGAATCGGTTTTGCGATGGCCCAACATTGAAAAGTTTACCAAATTTCCGTGCAGAGATGAAGTCGATTTACGTGGTCCATTAGATGGCGGTAGTGGTTCCAATTGATAAGATAATGTGTGAGCATCCTCTTCAGTGAGTACTGGCATTGAGTGAAACCAGCGATTAAATAAAGGATCTTCTACCAGGTTATATGTATTGGCAGCACCTTGCAATAATTTTATTTGAGCTAGTACTTCAAACTCTTTCCGCTTTTTTTCGAAATTTATAAGTTGTCCATCACCCACTGTATCTGAGTTAGCCTGATGAATCATGGTAAGATCAGTTAGAAAAGTACCCAAATAGGGTATAGTACCATGAGATATCTGAGTACTCTAACAAAATATTTTTACCTAATTTTTATTATAATTATTAACTTTTCTTTATATCTACCTGTTTTTGTAAAATTTTTGGAAGATGACGGTCTTTCTCTCCCACAGTATCAGCAAATTTAGCGGTTCCTTCTCTCATTAACAACTCTCTTTGTACGGAAGCATTATTATCCTCCGAACAGATTCGGGCTAATTCTTCAAACGTTTCCACCTAATTAAAAAGAATCAAGAAAACTGAGCATATTTGCTCACTTATATATAAATGCCTACCTTATCCTTCGGCAACAGTGCCCATATTTTCCGTAATCTATAAATCGCTGAAGAATTCAGTCCTGTAATAATAGCTTTGAGAGAAGAGAAATTCTTCAATAAACGCAGCTCTTGCGCTATATCAATCCAGACTACTATAAACACAGCACGATCCTGAAATTATATTAAGAACATTACATTAATGATGACACCATTCAGATACATTGGAAGTAAAAAACAAAATCTACAAATATGAAGAAAAATGGCATGATTGGTTATGTGGCTAAGTTATGAGTGCTGTACCTGTGGATCTAATGAACGTTCTATTAGAATACTAGTAATAACGCGATAGAGAACATCATTAAATTGATTGACTGTGGCTACTACCGTTTGACAACATCCTTGGGCTCTTCGAGCCCACGTAGCGCCTAAACACTGATGGGGTATTACACGTTTGAACAGCTCACAATCCATACGCGTTAACTGTTCTGCAAAGTGACGAACATCTATGCGAGGAAAGCGGTAAGCTTCTAGAAAACAAGTGCGCCTATGAATTTCGGGGGCTAAATGGAAGCTGGGAAATTGATCCACTACATCTTTTGACAGTTTGTCTATGGTATATTCCTGACGAACTAACATTTCTAATTGGTTTAAAGCGAGCTTATATAAATCCGAATTTGGTTTATATTTAAAAGTAAAACTTATTAAATGCCTTAAATTCTCTTCATTCCAATCTTCAGGAAATCCATTTAACCACATTTTCCATACAGAGACTAGATTTATTATATGTTTCTCGTTTGTACTTTCATAATCCGTATCAAGTTTAAGCTTCATTTCGTGGTGAATTTGTTTTTCTGTGAGCACCTGAAAACGTTTAATAAGTAAACTTAGGACTTCTTTTGGCGTAGAAAAGGTACGATATGTGTTTAGAAAAACATTTATAAATGTAGATTCCAATTCTCCATCATTGGTTGCCAAAGCCTCCACCAGACGCTCTAAAGTTGCTGCCTTAACAAAACGCACGCGGACTATCTCCCATTCTAAATAAGATATATCATCTTCTGATTCCTATAAGTAGAAAGATAAATAAATATATTTAATAAATTATTTTAATGTACTGTGTAAGGTTCTTCATACATATTGTGCGGAAGGTGTAGGCCGGTGATAACATACTTTCTTCAAATATACAGTAAATATAGCGTCATGTTCCTTTTCTTCACCCCAAATGCGCCATAAAGGCTAAAGTCAATGATAAAGAAATTGTTAAAAACTATATAATTTATCAATCTATTATATATTCGAGTAAATATAAAGTGAAAATTATAGAAAAACAAGTAAAAAAAACTATATTAGGCGAACGCCAAATTTAACCATTAACCTTTATGTTATGTTATGCTATGGTCACTTGAATAGGTAATAAGTTCTTCAGTTAGATTTTTATACCTTACACCATAAGAGGTAAGAGGGTTTATTGAGTTAGTGTTAATGTTTGTAACTCCTAACTAAAGATGTGCTTTATTAAAAATGCCTCAAATTAGACAATTTTTAACACTCTTCCCCGCGTAACGCCCTGATAAGTATTTTTACGATGAAAATTCGAAAGTTACAATATTTATATAATTGACTATGCAAAATTTGGACCTGATTGTACAGCTTTTTTAATCCCCACCATCATCCTTTCAATATAAAGGAAGTCATTTTATGGCGATAATTTGCAATTCTTATTGGCGATGTGTGTGCAAGAACTAGAAATGTAAGTACGAAAGCTCTATATCTCAGAATTTGAGACTGGCAGATGCTGATGGTACAAGGACGTCACTGTGGACGTGTCCTTTGGACGATTTTGCCGAACACATTTGTTAAATAAACTTTTTTATTGACGCTGATCAAGAATCTATATTATATACAATATTAACAAACGCCTAAACAAAAACTATACACCCACATATCATTTTGATGATAGGTGTGACAATGCTCTTAAACATAATTAATTAAATTAACTGTTAACTACACAAAAGTTAAAATTACTATACCCTGGCATTTTGTCTGCCTTTAGTGCAGCGCCAAACTCTGAAATAACAAAAAAAATGAATCTTTCGTTAGACGCAAGTTCAAAACTTAAAATTATATCATCTAACTGGGACTTATTTTTAATCAAATACACAAATAAATTCTGACATTAATAAAGAAAAGCTAATATACGAAAAAATTATTTTGCAATCAGCAAGGTACCGTGGTGGAATATCACATTAAAAGATCTGAAATATGACAAAATGAACAAGTAAAATGCTTCTTTCGATTCAACCCATTTTTAATACTGTACCACCTACTTATATAAAATTATTTGTATTAAATTTCAGAATAATATCAACTTTTGTGACCATGAGAATGCCAGCAAAGGGAAAAAAGGGCTAGAAAAACAAATCATTTATTATCATTATTAAGGAAGTCTTCAAATGAGCAAAAATCACAATTCTTAATAGTATTTGATAAAATTTGGTGAATAATAGATAATTAGCTTCATCTATTTTTAGGATCCCTTCCGAAATAATCATATTTCACGAAGAGACTTATATGGCAATACTTAGCGTTTACTAACACAACTAAGCGTAATTTGTGGAGCTAGGGGTGTAGGCTATTAAATGGCCAAACTTGACCACCTATAACATTTCTTTTTGATAAAAATTATATGAGTGGACATTTTGATATTTTGAATGAGCCAAATCGGTCAACAGCTACGTTCACAAGCAACAAATATCTATATATCTGCCACAAAAATTGAGCTATCCATCGATGTGCCAAAAATGACCGTGCTTGAATAGCAGACACACCCACAATTTACAAAAAAACATAGGCGCAATATATACATATGCCACACTCGCCGTTGTGGATGTGGAGGTTATTTAAGATTCGGCCTAAGCCAAATTTAGTTTTCTTATTTGTTAATTTTCACTTTTATACATACATATTCATGCAATAATAGTGGTGATGTTTACATATATATAAATGTCATTCATAATTACCAAACTTTCGTTTTGTGTCATTTTATTTCCGCAACTTTACAGATGAGTAGAGGTTTTGGTATAACTCAAAATTGCTTTTAGACGGCATCGTAACTGTCCCTACATAGATGCTGTAACAAAAACTTATATTATACCAAAAAAAAAAAACACATTAGAAGTACTCCAAATGGGGTGCACTAGGATGCCCACCATCATTATTTGAATGAAAGTGTCTACACAATTGAGAGCCTGCAAATTAAAACCAGAAATTGCAGGCCTAAAAGTTGAAGAGTGTGACAACTCATCTATCTATTTTCATTTTCAGAATTTCAATCTATCCCGTAAAATTTAACACACTTTTGATTTGTTATTTTATAAGCACTGTGCTTCGAATCATATATATATATATATGCACGGCATAAAATCTTGTATTCGATCAGAATTTTAGTATGCCATTCTGCAAATCTCTCTCTGAGGTCTCCTTTCCGTCAATAAAAATTTTTAGTTACAATAATTACATATGCTTTTATATATTATATTTTTTTAGCTAAAATATTACTGCGATTGAAATTGCACTTAAAACTTTCTCATATTGTTATACTTTTTTGGGTGTTTTTCCAATACATTTTTTAGAAACTTTTACTTGAACTTTAGGAGTACGTGTTTTATTTCCTTGGTAATATCAAATTGTTTTGTTCATATTTATATATATATAACTCTAACGGCACAAGTTTAATTAATTTTCATCGTTCGTTTAATTTAATTTCACGAATTTCATGTGCATAATCCCTAGTTTATCTTTTATATTTTATGTTATGGTAGATTTTTTCTTTTAAAAATACTTTAAATCAACATTTTTATCAATAAACAACAAACCTAAATTTATACACACCTAAATTTGTTGCAAAAATTTTTTTATATTATTATCACAATCTATACATATAAACTATATAAACTATGAATATTGTATTGTTACAAATGGAATAGACCACAAATGTTCAACGTATGCGAAGATATCAACGTACTTTAGAAATGATTTTTTACCCGGCAATTTCAGGAGTTGTCGAATAAAATAAAAAGTTAGATTTACATTAATGAAAAGTTGAAATATTAACATATCACTTATCGACGATTTTTTAAATTAACTTACTTAAATAAAAACATGAATAAACACAAATAAACTTTTTTGAAAAGTTATGAAAAATATATATAGGATTGCTAATTTGCTGCAGCAAAAAAATGCAAAGTATATGTTTAAACATCAAGTATACTGTAGCAAAGAAGAACTGAAACGATGCGTTGCAGAGTTTATGTTTGAGTTCTCACGGTACAAATTCATTATTTATAAGCGCGCATTCTGTGTGATCCCTTAGATAAATCTTTATTAGTGTTTGCTTTATGCATAAAAGTACGCATATTTGATATATTTTTTTTAATATTCAATTGTTTTATTATAACAAATTATATAAGAAAGTAGAGAATTTATAAAACATTAATTATTTACTTTTGTTAAGCATTTAAAGTGTTTTGGGTTAGACGTAAATTCGCAAAAGTGCCATTTTCTGTGGTTCATCCCTCAAGGTAACTTTAAAAACTATCATTATAAAAAAATTGTTGATGTTGATGTTTTCATAATTTGTATTATTGTACTTAGATTAAGTTTGATTTTGGTGAGAAAAATGTCTGATAAACATTTAAAAGTAGGACAACGTGTAGAAATAATCGGTAAGGATTTGATGGGAACTGTGGCCTATGTCGGCATGACTAGTTTCGCTGTAGGTAAATGGATAGGTGTTGTGTTAGATGAACCCAAGGGAAAAAATAACGGCACTATCAAGGGACAATTATATTTTGATTGTCGAGATAATTATGGCATGTTTGTTCGTCCCACACAACTAAAAATTATTGGTAAGGCTCCTGATGATACTTCAAGTGCACGAAAAAGCGACGGAAGTGATGATGTACCAAAAAATACAAGTATCCAATCCAGTAGGGGAAAGTTAATAGGGTCCAGATCATCCCTTTCCTCAAGTCGGCAATCTTTGTTGGGCTCTCGTTCTCAACTTACTTCTTCATTAAAAGAAGAGAATAGCGGTACCCCCAATGGTCGAAAAATTCAATCAACACAAAAATATTCTGGTTTCAAAAAGACAAGCACGCCTTCGTTTAATGTATGTACGGAGGCTAATGTATCAAATGTGAATGATAGTGAAACCAGTGCGCAACCCAACGCTACTTCCAAACGTGCATCTTTTGTAGAAACGGGATTTATAGAGATTTTGAAACCACAATTTACCTCCTTGCACTCACCTTCGTTCAATAGTTCTTCCTTAGGAGTCACAGCCGAAGAAAAGGTTGTAACGGAACAAAAGAAAATAAACGAAGAACTGCAAAGTCAGGTTTTGGATTTAACCGAGAAAGTGGAAACACTGAAGCAGAAGCGGAGTGAAGATAAGGAACGCTTGAGGGAATTTGATAAAATGAAGATTCAATTTGAGCAGATGCAAGAATTTCGTTCTAAAATAATGACTGCTCAAGCATCATTGCAGAAGGAATTACTCAGAGCAAGACAGGAAGCTAAAGATGCCCTAGAGGCAAAGGAACAACATGCCCAAGAGATGGCGGACTTGGCGGATAATGTGGAACTTATTACTCTTGACAAAGAGATGGCTGAAGAAAAGGTGGACACTTTACAAATGGAATTGGATTCGGCTCGGGAACGCATTGAAGAATTGCAACTTGATTTGGAACTATTACGCTCAGAAATACAAAATAAAGGGGACGCAAGCTCTATGGGATTGGAAAGCGGAGTCGGTATATCTCCGTATGAAGTTAAACAATTAGAACAACAAAATGTACGACTGAAGGACACCTTAGTACGTCTGCGTGATCTCTCGGCCCATGATAAACATGATATACAAAAACTAACTAAAGAATTAGATATAAAACGGTCCGAAGTTGCCGAACTTGAGCGTACCAAGGAGAAATTGTCATCAAAAATCGATGAACTCGAAGAAATTGTTTCCGATTTACAGGTATGTGACAGTACAAACTCGATATTTCATAAATTGAAACTAAGATGCACTTAAGAACTTAATAATTTATAGTAAACATTTACCTTTAGGAACAAGTGGATACTGCTTTAGGAGCTGAAGAAATGGTTGAACAACTTGCTGAAAAAAAGATGGAACTAGAGGATAAGGTCAAACTGTTAGAAGAGGAGGTCTCCCAACTGGAGGCTCTAGAGGAAGTACATGAACAGTTAGTGGAAAGCAATCATGATCTAGAGATGGATTTACGTGAAGAATTAGACATGGCGTATGCCTCCAAAAAAGAAGCATTACGTGAACGTGATGCTGCCATTGAAAGCATTTACGATCGAGATCAAACGATTAATAAATTTCGCGATTTGGTACACAAACTCAACGAACAAATGAATGAATGGCGTGATAAGGCTAACTCGAGCACTCACGAAACGCAAGAGACTTCAATAAAATTGCACACGGACCTTAACATTGACTACAAGCATATGTTTGCCGAGTCCAAAGCGTACACACGAGCTATTGACATACAACTCAGGCAAATTGAATTGTCTCAAGCCCATGAACAAGTTCAAATGCTGACTTCATTTATGCCAGACTCGTTTATGTGCAGAGGGGGTGATTATGATGCGATTTTAGTCATTTTATTAGTTTCCCGCTTGGTGTGTAAATGTGATATTATAATCAGTCAAACGCGTGAGCGTTTCCCCGCCGTGGACAAGGCATCGCTTGAGTTAATTTTTCAAGATCACAAAATACAACAATACGCTTTCAAATGTCGCATTTTGCACTACGTTCATAATTTGCAATGTGCGCTCCATCAAATAATGTACGGTTTGAGTAGCTGCCAACCAGATACTTTACTAAGGGCTGGGAGTTCTTTACCGGAAATGTTGGGTCAAGAAAAAATTGTAGATGGAATTATTGAGCTATTAAAATCGAATCAACTGGACGAGTATACCTGTATGGATAATGTAGGCAAGTGCGTACTTTTCTTTAATGCAATGAACTCCGTTGTATTTGCTGGCGATAATTTAGTCAATGAAGTACAAATGATAAGAGACAACGTGTGTGCTTTGTTCGCCGCTTGTGACTCAATTTCGAATGACACCAATATAGTGAAATCTTTGTTGAAAACACACAATGATGACAAGTCCAGTGATGTTTTATTACTAATGCAATACTTGAGCGATAACACAGAAATCATAAAGCAACAGGTAAAATTAATTCGAAGAAGACTGCCACAAGATTTGCAAATTACCAAGTGTGGGCTTTCGGCTCAAATTTTGGAATCTGTACGCCAGTTGACGTTGACTTTTACACGCATTATGTCAAGTTTACACATGGCGACTAAGCAAGCCATGGTCACCATTATAAACCACATAGAAGGTGACTCAGCCGCTGAACATTTGCTGGAACCATTAAAATATTGGGATTTACTTTGTCAAGCTTGCGAAACTATATATGAGCAAGACGATCGTGGACCTTCCCACAACTTTAGGAGTATTCTTAGCGAAGCCAACCAGATTTTGCCCCAAATCGCCCAATATTTGTTGGATAAGGAGTATGAAATTTTATCCAATGTTCAACAGAAACAAGAGAAGCTTCCTGCACCTCTTGTGCTCAGAGCACAATTTATAAAGAAACAATTGGGACAAAAGAACATACTGGCGGCTACCTTGGAGAATCGCGAAGCTGACTTGAAACAATTAAAGTTGGCGGCTAAAATGAAACAAAATGAGTTGTCTGAAATGCAGATACGCAAGGATTTAGCTGAGAAAAAGTTATCCGTGCTGCAAGCCGAATTCAACCACACCGTAGACAAATGGAAACGTTCGTGCGAGGAAGCGTGCCAAAAATTGGAGCAAAAAGAACGGGAGTTTGAAAAAACAATGGATCATCTGCAAAATGACATAGACGCTTTAGAGAATGAACGCTTGAGTTTAAGAGAGAAACTTAAGATGAGCACTAACAAGAGAGCCGAAGTTAATTACACAAAGAGTTCTGGCAGTGTTACAGCAACCGGGCGAACAGATTATATGTCTACAAATTCTAGTTCGAATTCTGTATCTGAAGTATCTGAAGAATTGCAATTATTAAAGCATATGCTGAATACAGAGCGTTCGCAGCGCTTGAAAATGCAAGCATCAAGTATCAAAGAGAAGTTGAATGGTTTTGAACCCATATTTATACCTCAGCCAAAAGATAGACGTATCATCGAACTGGAGGCGGAATTAACCAAAATTAAACATGCCTGGGCTCTATCACTACTAAAAACTGGTCCGTTAAGTCACAACTTGCAACCATTAATGCCTATAAAGAGCAAAAAACAAAGTACTTCAATACCCAAAAGTGAGATTAGCAATAAAGTTCAATATTTGGCTCATGAAATCTTACAAGAATATTTACATCGTAATCCCCATCGGGCCAAGTTGTGTGAATTTGGGCATTTCCCCACATTGGAAGTGAAACAAGTGTTGCAGTTGTAAATTTTAATACTCTGAACAGTTTTGAATTTTATTACTTCATATTTATAATAATTTATGTAAATCAAAATAAGTTTATTTAATCTATGTACACAATTTTTGTTAATTATACATACTCTATTCTTTTTTGTTGTTAACATTGTTGGCTCATATCAAATTATAATTAAAACATGTGAAATTGTTATAATTCATTTAATACTCTCCAATTAATCAGTCACACAAAAATTGAATTTATCTCACAATATATTTTGCATAGTATACTATATACATATATATTATTGTTATATAAAAGTCATTTTGAAGAATAACTTTAATTCGTTCTTATCTACCATTTTCATTTAAAAATTTGAAATCACTTTTAGAAAGATAAAATTGTAACACAACATTTGTACTTGTAGTACTTTTATTTATCATATGGGACAACATATAAACTTTTAATATATATTTTTTATATTTTCACTTAATTTATTTAAAATAAAATGAAATAAAATTAACATCGAGTTACTAGTTTTATTATTATTATGTTATTTGTGTAAACAAAATCGATTAATGATTTATGACGTAGCATAACATAAAAGTAAAATTTATAATAGTACGAAAAATAGCATCTCTGCACATGTAACAAATAATTTCATTCTTTTCTTTATTCTCGTAGTATTCGTATTTATTCTTATACTTATTCGTGAATTTTTTTAAATTGAAAAATTTATTTAACTACGATATATATTGAAAAATTTAACATTCTTTAAAAATAGTGCAAAATGCCACGTATTATGATAAAAGGCGGCGTATGGCGTAATACTGAGGTAATATAATTTTATTCCATTTTATATTTTCTCTAATACTTACTAATGTATACAGGATGAAATCCTTAAAGCTGCTGTCATGAAATATGGCAAAAATCAATGGTCACGTATAGCGTCTCTTTTACATCGTAAAAGTGCCAAACAATGTAAAGCTCGTTGGTATGAGTGGTTAGATCCTAGCATTAAAAAAACAGAATGGTCCAGGGAAGAAGATGAAAAACTTTTGCATTTGGCCAAATTAATGCCAACGCAATGGCGTACTATAGCACCTATTATAGGACGAACAGCTGCTCAGTGTTTGGAACGCTACGAATATTTGCTGTAAGTGAAATAAAATAGAAGCGAAAATTTTAAGTGAAATTGAAAACTTTAGAGATCAAGCACAACGTAAAGAAGATGGTGATGATACAGCAGACGATCCACGTAAACTAAAACCAGGGGAAATCGATCCTAACCCTGAAACCAAGCCGGCGAGGCCAGATCCTAAAGATATGGATGAAGATGGTAAACAATGTATTTAATAGAAATTATGTCATATTCTTTAAAATTCACATATTGAATACATTTTTATTTCAAGAATTGGAAATGCTGTCCGAAGCCCGTGCACGTTTGGCTAACACACAAGGCAAAAAGGCCAAACGTAAGGCTCGTGAGAAACAACTAGAAGAAGCAAGGCGTTTGGCCGCCTTACAAAAGCGCCGCGAATTACGCGCTGCCGGCATAGGAAGTAGTAATCGAAAACGCATTAAAGGCATTGACTATAATTCGGAAGTACCATTTGAGAAGCGACCTGCTTTTGGTTTCTATGACACTTCAGAAGAAACTTTAGAAAAGCTTGAACCGGACTTTAATAAAATGCGCCAACAACACCTTGACGGTGAGCTACGTATAGAAAAGGAAGAACGTGAACGTAAAAAAGATAAGCAGAAATTAAAGGAACGTAAAGAGAACGACATGCCAATGGCTATGTTACAAAACCTAGAGCCAGAGCGTAAAAGATCGAAATTGGTGTTGCCGCAACCACAAATATCAGATCTTGAATTGCAACAAGTGGTAAAAATGGGTAGAGCAAGTGAAACAGCAAAAGAAGTGGCGATCGAAAGTGGTGTTGGGACCACTGATACCTTACTATCTGATTACACCATCCCATCACAACAAGCTATGACTACAAGGACTCCTGCTCCCTGTACCGATCGTATTATGAGAGAAGCTCAGAATATTATGGCATTATCGCATGTTGAGACACCATTGAAAGGAGGTGTCAATACACCATTACATGAATCGGATTTCTCGGGCACTTTACCTAAAGCAGCTACAATTGTCACACCGAACACAGTTATAACCACACCTTTCAGGTAATAATTGATTTTAGAATGTTTTATTATGCATTTATACCGTCAACTTACAGAAATCGTGGTGGTGTTAATGACTTAGGTGGCTTCAATACACCTATGTCATCCACAGCTGACCAACTGGTAGGTCAGGCCAAAATCCCAACCGCAGATCAGGGGAGTGCTCAAACTGCTGATACCTTGGTACGCGATGAATTAAGTATTAATCCCGAAGAAAACATTAATTACAAAGAAACTAACATTGGGTATAAAAACTATCAGAAACAATTGAAGCAAACATTACGGAGTAGTTTAGTCACACTACCTGTACCCCGCAATGACTATGAAATTGTAGTACCCACAGAAAATGATGCAGAAGAGAATACAACATCATATACAAACATGTGCATACCTGAGGATCAAGCCGATATTGATGCTAGTGCTAACATTGAGCAAGAATTGGCAAGTAAATGTGAATTAGAAAAACGTTCACAAGTTGTGCAACGCAGCATGCCACGACCCACTGAAGTGAATACAAAAATTTTAAGACCTTCAGCGGATAAACAAAATCTATCTGATCTACAAAATGCAGAGGAAATCATTAAACATGAAATGATCACCATGTTATTGTATGATTCCATTAAAAATCCAGTACCAGGTCAATCGCAAAATAAAATAGATCAATTACAAAATTACTTTAAATCCAACCCTTACGAGGAGCCACCGAAAGAAAATCTTAAATTAGCTGAAAGCATACTTGCAGACGAAATGAAGGTAGTTAAGGAAGGGATGTGTCATGGCGATTTGCCATTAGATGTTTATTCACAAGTGTGGGAAGAATGTATGGGACAGGTATTATATTTGCCTTCTCAAAATCGTTACACTCGGGCCAATTTGGCCAGCAAAAAGGATCGTCTCGAGTCGGCCGAAAAGCGCTTAGAACAGAATCGTCGTCATATGGCCAAAGAAGCCAAACGATGTGGAAAAATTGAAAAGAAATTAAAAATTTTAAACGGAGGTTATCAAGCACGAGCCTTAGCCTTAATTAAGCAATTACAGGACACCTTTGATCAAATCGAACTAAATGCATTGGCGTTGTCAACGTTTAAATTTTTAGCTGAACAGGAGGCATTGGCTATACCAAGACGTTTAGAGGTCAGATTTTACAAGTACAAAAAAAAAAAAAAATAACTAAACTTTTTATTTTCTTTTGTTTCGTTTAGTCATTACAAGAAGATGTACTGCGTCAAATGGACCGGGAAAAAGAACTTCAGCAAAAATATGCTAAATTACAAGAAACTTTAAGGGAGCTGAGCGACCAATAATGAATGATGACAATATATTTTTAAATGTAGTTAATATGCTTATATGAACCTATTATGCTGAAGTAAGTCTATTTTCCAAAAATAAATCGCGTTAAGTATATTTGCAACCTTTCATATATTTATTTCGAAGCAACTATTGTATATAAAGTTGCTGAGGTATTATGCACACATTTTTTAAGTATACTTTAGGAATTATCAATTATAGTTCAGGTATCTCAAATAGATTTCAGCAATCGTCAATTGCAATTCAGAATAATGTACATCAGTATCAAAGCAATAATCAGTTGTTGTTAAAAATAAGTAAATAAATAAGATACTCTTAACCAGAATGGAGCCGCACTTTGTCTGTACGTGTATATGTATATTTACACTGCTCCTTGCCAAACACGCCGCTCAAGCACCCGAATATATTTTGCAATTTTTGATGTATTTTTCGTTTCTCATAAACCAACGAAATGGGCGTAACTAATTGCAATAAGAAATCTAATTATAAGATGTTCACCACCTTTCCATTTTGATTTGGGATGTTAAATTTTCCAAGATAATGATTTTTTTTTGGAAAATTTTGTTCGCAATAAAGCTGTTTTGTAAATTTTGGTTAAGATTAATTCCGGGTAAAAATTTCGAAAGTAGTAGATCATTTAAGGAGTTCTGCATGGAACTACATAAAATTTTTAATGACGCCAATAATGTCAAATCACACTTAATTGACCAAAGATCACAAATTTTAAGAACGCGGAGTTATAACACTGCCTCAACGATGGCAAAAGGTCGGAAAACAAAAAAACGGACAGTATCTAACTGAATTGTGAGTTATATATAAAAATTTCGAATTTTTATTCATGCTTAAAATCCGCAATCATTTAGTTGCCAACATAATATTTTAACAATTAACAAATAAAAGACTTGAATGCTACCGGTTAACATTTTCTTAAACCATAGGATAGTTTCAAGAGAAGTTTTCTTGCTGTACCTTGAATTATGACTAAAATGTTAAAAATGAACGTGAAAATATTTTTATAATACTTGCGACCTTTTCATAAAATTGTATTAAACTCAATATTTACCCAAGGGGGGACAAGAAGGGAAGAAAGAATTTAATCACGTGCTTGGCCATGTACAACACAAAAGATGCATTTGTTACCAAGGGCGTATCTATAAGTGTAATGACGGAGGATATTATAAATGCATATCATTCACTTGTGATCTCTGCTATACATGTGGTACGTGCTCCACATACTGCATGCTACTCTGTGTAATTTTTACACAGCTCATGTGTAGAAAAATACTTAACGTAATCTCTAAGTGCTTACTAAATGTTATATATCATACGCCCGTGCAAGTGTAAAAATGAGGCTATTATAAGCACTTGGGTGAACTAATAAAAAGTATAGTAACTAAAAAAGTTCCCTCAAAATATTATATAGACGTTTTTATTTCTTATAACGGTCACTATTTTATAATTATAGGTAACTTGTAATAATTCACATATGCTTTGAGTTGTACATTTTTAGTGCCGTCTTTTTAGAATTAAAGTAAAGTCACAGACTAGTTGCCGCAGGATTAAGCACTTGTGAAGTCAAATTAACAATTATTTCATTGGGATGAACTCTATGTATGAATTAAAAATATCTCTACATAGAGTAAACGAAACCTAAATTAGATCCAATAATCATCAGTCAGTATCTAAAATGGTAAAAATATTTAAATATTAATCAGGAAACATGCGCTCTGCAGAAGGAATTGTCATTTAAAATACTCATACATACACATATGAAATCTACATAAGCAGATGAAATGTTACGACATTCATTGTTTCCTGTAGCTCAAAAAGAGAGTAAGAGAAAGAGATAAACTTAACGAAAGTATTTAATAAAAGTTTTCTCAAACAGAAAATGTTAAGCAACGAGCCATTACATGTTATAAACTGTACTTTCAATTAGTTTGATTTTAATTCAAAATGGCAAAAAACTTGTTTATATGGGATGGTACTCGATAAAAACTAAAATATAATTATGAAAAGATATACCTTAAATGAAATATAAAGAAGTGAAAAAACCATAATCTATTCTCTTCGACCATAATTTTAATACCCTACACTATTTAGTTGAGTTGGATTAGTTATCATTGCCATTTAAATATATTTAAGGGGGTTCCAAATTTGACCTAATTAACCTTGCTCACCAAATTTGATTAAAGAAGAGGTTCCATAAAGAGCATTTTCAATAGTGACTGTCATTGGCACAAAAACAAAAATTTATTAATTAATATGATTAAGTATCGGTCTAGCATTTTCTGTTTGGAAGTTACAAACATTCAACATGCACAGAATGTTTTAATCGTGAACGTTATTGCCAATACTTAGGACTCTTTTTAAATAACGCAAGCATATAATTACTTAACACAGAACTATATATAAAAATTGATTTTTTGCGGACATCGTGAAAGATTTAACGAAGTAAAAGTATAAAATATTCAACAAACCATAAAAGTATAAAAACGACGATTTCATGTTTTGTGTGCAACAAAAATATGCAAAGTTTGCTCTTTTGTTACATTGTTGAATCGTTAAACCGTACTCTACATTATGTATATATATATATATAAATTGTATGTCTTATATGCACGTGGGAATATATTTAAGTATGTGCATATATATATATATATATATATAATATAATTAAGTATGTGTATTTTCTCAACTTATATTTCTCTCATTTATAACATTGTTTTTTAACGGTCCCCATAAATGCCAAGAAGTTCAGTGAAATAGAAGTAAAATAGAGCCACTACATGCTGTGGACTCTATCTTTCAATTGGTTTGACTTTAATTCAAGCTGACAAAAAACATTTATATATCGACCACAGTCCACGGCATGTAATGTTGTTGTTATTTAATAATACATGTTCGAAAACACTCTTATCTCTCTTTACTCTCTTTTTGAGCTACTGGAAAAACTTGCGCTCCAGAGTTTCAAATTATGCACTTTTAGTTCTGATATCCGACTTTTTTTTGGTTCATTAACAAATTATTTGAGTAACTACATTACTTTGTAAGGAGTTGTGAATTTAAAACTTACAACATAGCTGAACAGACTAAAGAATTTTTTTTTTTTGAAATGTAGGATTGACATGAACCGAGAATGCAGCTCATATATCCAGATTCTTGATGATGACGCTCGAAAAACCCGATTCGAATTACCTTTATTTAAATTGAGGTTATGAAAATAAAAAAATAAAAAGAGTGTGATACGTCCGTCGAGTTCACAAGTCAAAAACTCACTCACAGAAGGACCTCAAGGTTAAAAATATTAGCAATTAGGGCAATTGCAGCAGCAGCTAAATGATTTTTTATCTTAATTGAAATTCACCAGATTGTCACTAGATTGAAACTTTTTATAAGGTAATAATAGAGAATTTTAATACGTTGATGCGGAATGTCATGCACTCGAGTTACAAAAAATAATAATAGCATAATAAAAAGCAAAAGAAGTCAATATAATGTAGAAAAGAACTACATAAAATAATTGAAAGTATAAGTACAAACAAGTGTAGTGTTCACTTGTACGGAAAGTTTGTACACATTCAGACAACTACGTTAGTAACTGCTTTGTAGTTATTTGCGTACTTTACAGTTATAGTTATTGTTAAGTACAAAATTAGTCAAACTTAGAACAAATTTCAAAACTATTTATTTCAAGTTTAACTATTTTATGCAAGTTAATGGTACAAAAATAACAACAAATAATATTTTTCTTGTAATATAAAGAAGAAAAACATTTTCAATTCAACAATTCAATGTCGAAATGACATTTGCTTTGAAATGAAAGTAAACAAATAAAAAAGAGTGTATGCAAAATCTAGGTTATCCACCACATTATCCAAATAGGTTTCCACTTCTTTACCATTTCCAAACACCACATTTATTTTATTTAATAAATGTACACATGTTACAATATAATAAAATTTTTGGTTTAGCAGTATTATTTTTTCTCAAGAGTAAAGAATTTTTTCCAAAAACTCTGAAAAAGCTGAAATTTTTCATATAATTCGCCATAAATGCATCGCAGTCAGATTTAAATGAATATTTTCAGCCAAATTTCCGTTCGATATCTAAATGTTTGCGACCATGAGAGTGGCTGTACAGAATAGCTAAACCGACTCTGCCTTTTCATACATAAAAACTATTGAATAAAAACAATATCAGATATTGAAAAAAGTACAAATAAGATGATCTTTGTAAAGAAATGTGCTCGTAGCGCTAATGTATGTTGTTGTTGTTTTAGCTTTTAGTATTGTTGCCTTGCAGCTTTTGCTAGTTTATGCATTTCTGCCAACATAACGGAAACAAAAAGCAACAAATAATAATCTGTTGTGTATATAAAATAATAATGTATGATGAACTTGTTCCTATCAATATGTCGGGCGTTCTACAAAGTCCCTAAGTTAACAGAATCTTTTTAAAATGATTGCGAAATTGCGGTCAAATGTCAAAGTGTATTTAAAAAAAATGAAGATTTTACATTAAAAATTTCACATAAATCTGTACATGTGTGTGTTTAGTTTTATTTAATTTCTTTTGCATTAAATAAGATAAAATAAAATAAATGGAACTTTCTATATTACATTGTCTTCCACAGTATTTGTGATGTTGAGTATATCGAGTTGTTGCCAAAGTTTGTAACTAGGGGATCGGACAGTGTACACAGGTCCTCTTATAGTATAAATTTTCCAAACATATTTGGTTGATTTTTTCGTTTACTTTTTATGCCCACCACCCTACTACAATTTAATTCAGAACGTACGGACTAAAACATATAAAACATTATATATTTGTAAATCTAAAAAGTAAGATTAAATTTTAAAATTACATAGAATACATGGTATATATAAAGCTAATTAAAAAGAGAACACTAACAACCATAATTAAAAAAGCTGATACTGCCCAGAAATTCAGCCCAATTGTTTCGCTCGATATTATATTATGTTTATGTATGTGTGTATATATGTCATCTATTTAGTCGTGCAACTGGTGCAACTGATCGCATATTGCGAGATATACTCGACCCATTTCGCCCAATTTAAATAGCGATATACGTGCAGAAAGTTGATGAAGAATATACATGTATATGTTGCTTGCAATTTTGCAGGTGCTCTGATGCCTCCTACTGAGTGTTGCAAATGAAATGACAAACTTAGGATATCTCATGGGGATATAAAGAGGAAGAGGCTTTTCCACTTAAACAGCCTGTCATGTTACATAGCATTTGATGTCACTCAAGTTATATAAAAACATATACTAGCGTCAGAAAAGATAATTTAGCATTAAAATATTTCTTGGTGGAATTACTTAATTTTTTGAAATGTTCGCAATTACAAAAGAATTCCTTTGAGCATAAAATTGGAGGTATGGTTTTGTTTTATAATAGACAGTCCTATCGCGTTAATATTAAAAATGTTAATCAATTTCCATAGACAACTTAAAGCTATTTTCAGGGTAAAAGATTGAACCTCTGTTTGAAATGTCCAAAATTTTAATCTACTTGCTGAGGTCTTAGTGGCTAGTAGCTCATATATCTTAGATAGTGTTCGAGAATATTTAAAAAATGTCCGGTTATGCGTTAACCATTACCGTTCAAGGTGAAGACTAAATTTCACTATTTAAGATATGCAGGTGTAAATAAATGTACATAACATATGTGTATGTATATTAGTGTAAAACCACACATAAAATTAATTATATTACACTATTCATATTATTTGATAAATTAAATTACATCTCCTTTAGTGCTTGCGTAAGCGTAAATTATAGAAAAAAGGGCGGATGCCGAAAAGCGTGTTTTCTAATTCTATGATTATTCTACAAACATGCAAACCAGAAAGGTTTGATTCTCTACAAGACATCATATAATATTAGGAGGCGCACAACAAACGAATTTCACTTATATTATGCTATACTCGTATACAGCTAAAAACATAAAACATAGTATTTGGCAGAGAGCCAATATGATCCATTTAAAACAAAAACAATGTTCGCATACAAGTACCATAAATGCTTAATAAATAAACTTGTTAAGTATTATGTGAACAGTAATTTAAGTATTTGACACTAATTAGAACTAATAATATATAATTTTAAGGGACAAATTTTAAAATTTTTCATAGTTGAAAATTAAAAAAAAGGGGACCAAAAAGTATCAAATATACTTATTTGGTTACATACCTATGGCGTAATTTATGTATGTCGGTGTTATATCACAATAGCTTGTTGCGTTGTGTGGACAATCTTAAGTATTAACAAAAATTAACCTATGAACTTAAAATTTGGTATGCCTGTGTATAATTATTTCATATGGTCGTATATCAAACACGTCTACAATTTACAAAAACACCATAACCAACGTAAAACACAACTTGCAAGCTGAGATTTCATTAGAGGGTGTAATCTTAAAACTGCCATGCCCACTCTTGTAGATGCGGAGAGTATTTGCTTATTTCTTCAATGTATATGCATTCTGTTAATATAATTTTAATGAGCTTGCAATTTATAAAAATAATTACAATACCATACAGAAGTGGATTTTTGTTTACTTTTTTTTTTTTTTAAACCTCAAAAACTAAAGCCCCTCTAACATTATTGTCTTACGTATGTACGATTAAGTTCATAAATGCATTACAACTTATTAATGTACGTAAGCTATAGCATTATCTAACATTTAACTTTAAGACTCACAATAAATGCGTCATATATTCCTCAAACCCCACGTAACTGGTGGATGGTGTTTTCTATGCAACAATCAAGTGAGCTTTTCTCCATACAACCGTAGCATTATATTTGCGTCAATATTTGCTCGTCACGTATGTTAGTTTCTCATATTGTAAAATATATTATAACGGTACATATTGTCTCCTTCTATTCATATTAATATTACTACCAACTCCAGCTGGGATATGCTGCATTAGTCTTTTATACAAAATAATCATGTAACACGTAATGTATTTCATCTAACATGTTTATGTACTCTATATATTTATATATACTCGTATATATATATATATATATAAAGCCACGTTACTTGCAAACACTTGCTCATTTTTATGCGAATAATATCATTTCCCATCATTCAGAATGTCAAATGAGTGTTGAGTGTATATACGTTTAAGTAAAAGTGTTTATATATATTTTACATAACGTTGTTATTCTGTACGCAATTTTCAGAAGGAGGCTTCAGAAGCACCATAAAGTATACACATATATATCTGATCAGCTAAATATCTGGGTCGATTAAGCGAAAATGTCAAAATATGAAGCTAAAATTTAATACGAATATTTTTTTAGTAAAAGCAAACAATTTTCTTTGTAATATAGTTAAATTGGTTAACAGAAAGCCCATAATTCCCATTATTTATTCAATACTTTATTCTTTTATATATTCCTCACTCCGTCGACATTCTAAAAATGGTTGGTAGAATTGTGGACACGCCTTCTTCTATTAAAAAATTCGATTTTTTGCAATTATCTTGAAATATTACTTATACTTTAAAAGTTTACAGTTTAGTCAAAATGAAAATAAAATTTAAAAGTTTACTTTTATCGTAACCACAAATTTCACATTAAGGTAAATGTGTTCTTCTTACTATGTAAGAGTGTGTTATCAAGGAGGATTTTATATACATATATTATGTATGTATGTATATATGTATATATTATAAATGAAGTCAATTTTGAAATACTTCTTACTTACGCGAATACAAACAGCGCATGGTGAATCAAAAGTGTGTGTTCACGTTATTTAAGATGCAATAAAATTTATCATTAAAATATTTTCACCCCTTTAAAACTTTAACTAAATGTAAAGTAAATGTTATGCGTTTATGCAGATATATGTATAAAAAGTCCTTTAAAAGAGAACGGTACAATAATGACACCATTGAGGATAATAAACGTACAGAAACTATATTCAGAATGAAGTAGGAAAAGAATATTGTCAAGTATTGGAAGGTTTTAATAGCTTTAAAAAATACATGTATTTAAAAAAATTACCAAAATTTATGACTGGCAGTTTGGTCTTAAAGCAATTTTTGAGGAAAGACAGCTTCAAAATCCGAGAATGTTTACCCTGTGGAAAACGGAAACAGAATTTAATGCTGATCAAGAACATATGTACTTTGTAGTATGTCACATTTATACCCCAGACCTCAAGGTGATGGGTGTAATACAATAATAAACGAATAAGCTACATAACATACCAAAAGAGAAGATAAAAGAAACTACTTAACTGAAACAAAGTACATAACAAGTAAGAAATTGCCACAATTGGCATTGTGCCGCCAACCTCTGTTGTATATAGCAGTACATGTAAACATAACATTACAAATATCTAACTGTTTATTCTTTATGGAATAAACTTCTGCCATCTTGTTGAATGAGTTGTATTTCAATTCTTCATTTTGCCCCCTCCACATAACATGGATTTTTTCTAAGTTTTCAATTTTATTTGCAACAACTCCAAAAAAAAACCTATAACTATTAATATGATTTATTAATCTTGTGATAAGCATTCAAATCTGATCTTGACATGACTGTCCGAATGTCTGTCGGAAAACGTTTACGTACTACATAGAAAATGTAGTCAGATAGCTGCCACGCTAACGTTTTGTATATCGATGTGGAGGGTGTTTTAAGATTTAAACTAAACCAAATTTAGTTTCTTTACTTTGTTGCTGTTTCTATTTTTTGGTTTGTTTTTATTGCAGGATCCTTTTTCCACACAGATGCAGAATTTATAGATAATTGTAGATGTATATATATATTGAGTATAGACCCGTTTACGAGGACGAGCAAGATAACAAAGAAACCTGACAATACTTGAAACTTTTATCGTACGGACAAGGGGAAAACTTCCCTTTAAGTGGATGGGATTTGTGCCTCTTGCATGTTTATATGCAATAATGAATGGGTAGTAAACTGACACAATGTATTTACCCGCAATTATTTTATTTTTACATAATTATAAATTTTGAAAACTTAAAGAACTTTTTTTATTTCACTATCCTATATAGCTATCCACACTGCTAACCCACATTGCTTACATTTATGTACATTATTATCTTATATATATACTTCATCGCATTATTTTAAGCTAGTGAAAACAATTACCATAAGACGCAACTTTAGCTTCAATTCATTAAGCTAATATATCGAAACGCTTGGTGTTTAAAACAGAAAAAGGTAAAGTTAAAGAAAAAATTTTTGCGCATTTTGATAGTCTGTAAAAATTAATTTCTGATGACTATTATAAATAAAAAGAATAATAAATATTGTTCTAAAAATAACTGTTTAAACTTATCGGGTCAATGGGAGGTATACATCACTCACCATTACCTATACTATTTAACACATTTCAGAAAACCGCAGAAAATATTTGAATACAAATTTCGTAAATTGAAATAATTTTTGTTATATTGTTACACTCTGTTGCTTCTTTGTCCATTAATTGAATATATTTGCATACACATATATTCTTGCAATCCTTGTCTTGTTTTCTTTTCATGCTTCCTTCCTACTGTTTACTGTTTTTTATGGAAACAAGTGTATAGCCACTAAAGTGCTAAAGTATAATTTGGCTACAATCCAAAAATATTTCTTAGATATTCGTTATTCTTACACTTCTAGGACGAGTGGCGGTTGGTTTGTAGGCGAAGTTAACATATCCTGAATGAAAGGAAAACACACCAACGTTTAGATTTTCTATATAGTCTAACTGCCGTCAACCCATGGTAAGAGGTTGTGTAAGTAATGCAATCAATGTGTATGTATGTGTGTGAGTGTTTTGTGTATGTTTACATTGTTTTTTTTTTGTTATTTTTTTTTTTTGTTATTGTAAATACATATTTTGTGGTGCCGGTAATGTAAAAGCTATTAAGTGTGCCTCGAAGTACCTACTCGGGTAAGTGCTATTTTGTGTGATTTGTGGGTAAGAGCGCATACTTGTGTGTAATCACTCTTAAATACAATATTATTACTTATATAAAAAAGTTCATTGTTGTCACTTTGTGCTTGGATTTTTTTTAAGAGATATAATTTTCTATTTTAAAAAATACAAATTTGGCACAAGCAACATATAATGCATTTAACCCTTAATCCGTTAAATGGTAAAATTCATATTATCCAGATGTGTACTCAACAAAACATTTGCCTTTTCTGGTTTTGTTTTTGATTCATTTTTTAATTTTTTGCCATAAATTTCTTTATGTTTTATAACGTGAAAACACTTCAGTTCTTGATCATACAAATATTTTAATTTTTGATGACTTCAGTTTGTCCAACGTCTCTTGGGAGTTTGACGAGCAGACTGGTCATGTTATTCCATTTTACCAATTGCTAAGTATGAGCTAATCTTGGGTCTTGTTTTTATTCAGCATCTAAAACTAAACATGTATGTATGTATGTGTCTGTGCGTCCGTCTGCAGTAAGCATTCTCACGGGCGTAAATTTTGAGATGCTGAGCTGAAATTTTGTGTAAACAACTTTAGTTTTTGCACGCAGATTGCTTTATAGAAATTTTTCAAGTCACTCTGCTGCCAGGTGATAAGAAATGACAGTCTCAGATGTACCAATAGTATTTTTGAGAGAGCATCTGACAGTTTATTGACTCGGGTAGAGGCGAGCCTTATAAATACGCGTAGTGCTCGTTTCAATTGAACAAATAAAGTATTTCGCTTTAACAAAGAAAATCTTAGCTACCGCGATGGAAAGGGAAAAGAAAGGCGACAGAAACCGTGTGCAATTACAATAAAATTTGTACTCAATCTTGTATTAAATTATGTATTGCATATGGCAACAATGAAAACAGCAACAACTCGGCCTCTGTGGCTTAATCGCATGTATAACACACATAAATATAAGGAGCAATAAGGAAAATTGTCCCCATCTCATCACTACTTTTCATACATACATAAATGTGTATTCATTACAATCAATTATTACTCTTTGCTTATAAGCTTTTGTATTAAAATACTAAATGTATATTTCATTTCAATACAATGCCGTGGTAAAATTGGAAATGTTTGGATGTACACATATTTTATGTTATATATGTATTGATTATATTGTTTTTCAATCCATTGTGATGTGATGGCATATCATTTGCAGATTTACATTTTATACAACAGCGTGCACACATTTTCAACATAGGTGCATTTGTATGCAAGCATGCATTTCAAATTAATTGCTTCGAATATATGTTTCACGGTGCGTATCAGTGTGAAAGTATTTTAGTGAGGAAATTTCCCCTAAAACGATAGATTCGTATACGTGCATTTATTGTACTATACATACGTATGCACTCATTAACGTTCTCTTGGTATATTTGTATACTGTTCAATGGTATAAGTACACTCTTTATAAAATGTTTATCACTACACTACACCTGAAAGCGATTTAATGAAGCAAAAGTCTTATACACTGCACTGTGTAGCAATCATTATCTGTTTTAGTGTAATTTAGCCGTTGTTACTACCAAAAATGAATTATTTTAGTTTTTTAAATGTGTAATTAATATAAACAAAGTAAATCTTCATCAACGTTTACAGTTTGGTACGACAAACAGGCAAAATCGGTTCTCGTAGGATCTAATTATTTAATTAATTAATTAATTTCAATGGCAGTCAAGCAAATTTCGACTTTGAATCTCTAAATGAGTGCTTCTTTTAAACATTCTATGATATTGGGCTGGCCAATCTTGGGGAGACATGTATATTGAAAAGGATAATAGAACAATTACACAATGCATGACTAATATGAGCAATAAATTTGTGTAATTAATTCTATTTATTGGCGGAACTGTTCATATTAATACCTCCACATAAGATGGTGGGTATACTAAATTTGTCATTTCCTTTGTAACATCCAGAAGAAGGAGTCAGAAGCCCTACAAATTATGTATATTTTTAGACAGATTTATCCTAGATTTGGCCTAAAGCTAATGTGTCCCTTTTTTACTTGCTTTTATTTGAAACCATACATGAACACAGAGTTCGTACTATTTTCTATTCTGTTCTGCGTACATTTGCCAAGTGAATATGGTTTGATATAAATGAAAATAGTATGGAAACTATGATTAAAAACTTTTCAAATATGTTTCCCATCAATACTTTCACATATGAGTATAAATACGTATCCATAATAATATACAAATAAGAAAAGGGTAGACTAAGTTTTTTATTTCGTTGGCAACATCAGGTGTCAAAAACCATAGGAAGTATAAATATTCTTGATCAGCATGAAATTCAGTATTATTTCAATCTTTCTTCCCGCCTTCGTTGTCTATTTGTAGTAAGAAAGGATAAATTTTTTTAAAGCGGTTTTTCACACAAAAATTGCGTTACAATCCAACTTAATAATTTATAAGCATAATTACTAGTTTGAGGTTGTAAGGCGTTGGGTATGCATAAGCCAAATATAACGGTTACATATGTGTTTTTATTTTGCAAAATTTATGCAAACAATGAATAATGTTTAGAATGTAATGCAATATTTCACTCGAGCAACATAAACATTCAAAAGGGAATCAAAAAGTTGTACAATTTGTTTGTTGTTGTAGTTATTGTTGTTGTTGTTATTTGTAAAGAAAGATGAAAATATAAAAAAAAAAAAAAAACTTATTCTAGGTGAACTATGTATACAAACAACAATATTCATGTAAAATTTAACGAGGAATTTCAAGGAGTACCTTACTTCTTAGTCTTACTATAAATTATTTGGTAAATTATTTCATTTATATTGCAAAAGGTATATTTAGAGTATGTCTGTTAGAAGGTGTGTTTTAAAGCATTTAAATCAAAAAATTCAGCCTTTGTTTACCAGTCCCTACTAACCCATGGTTAGTGGTTAGTAGATATATGTATACGCACTGAAAAGATTATATTTTATATTTTGTATCTACAACCACTTTGAATAATAACGCTTAATATTATATTTCATTTTCATCATTTTCCGTTTCTCTGTGCTTGTTTGATATTGGACAATCCTTTACCAAAGTACAAAGTTTGCCTTTTTAGGTGCAGATCTTCTTGTAACCAAGGATAAAGCAAAACTTATTTTATTAAACCATTTTCAAAAGAAGTTTAGCATTAAGCATAACTTATTCGTTGCGTGTACAGATTCTCGTTACAATTAGTTTTTATATTGAAAATGTTTTATAATTTCTCATAAACAATTTATTTTTATTTAAGAAAGAATCAGGCTTTCGAAAGGAAAATATTGTCACTTATATATATGTACGTTATCATGCACGTTTTTGCTTGAAATTAATCTTTCTTTAACAAATCATAGAGCAAACGGCATACTGTGCTGCTTATATATATGAGATAGCCCAGAGGAATAGGAAAATTAAAATTCCATTACACTTGTAGTTATATAATTGCGTTCTTAAAATTTTTATCCAGCAGTATTATTTTCATAAATACTAGCTTCTACGATATTTGTAAATATAACAATATATATGTACGAGTATATAACAACGATCATGTGTGTATTTCTGTAAGTATGAACACATACATTCGCATTGTTTGTATGTTATATAAATCTCTACACGCGTTTACAATTGAATAGAATATATGTGAAAAGGCTTTTTTTTAATATTATATAAAACCATTACCAAAGGCTGTTAGTTAACAGACATGATACCATATATATACAATATAATATTCGTTTATTCTTCTTACTTTTCTTATATCATAGTACATTCTCTGTATATATGGTAAATGTATCCTTGAGTTGAAGTGTTCTTTATTTCCGAAACCCTTTGAAACACCTAGACAAAAACATCATACTACACACAAAAGCTATTAGTCTTCGTCAGACTGAATTATTATAATCAATCAGATCTTATATGTGGGTCTGTACTAGTTGTTATCCAATTGGCCAGGGATGTCTTAGGTTAATGCCTAAGTATAAAATCATGCTCCTTTCTCTTTACCTTATATACGTATTACTAGTTTCTTAAGGTCTGTATTATTAATTATATTATATTAATTATATTATATTATTATTTTATTTTTATATTATTTGTTAAATTATTCATAAAACGTGTCGTGCTATATATTGATTGAATGTTAAGCGGAATGGCTTTCCAAACACGAAGACGAATTAAGTTGCTTATTAGTAACTTTTCAATTGTTAATACCGTCGGCATCTTTGACATCCTGACAATTTCTTTGAAAATAGTACCAATATGTATACGAAAGCTTGTCACCCTATCTGAGATATCAATAAAATATGGTTTGGAAAGTTTTATTCCTACTTTTTCAAATCAATTGAGTTTAAGCTTTTGAGCTTAATAGGGATAGCAAAAGAAAACTAAAACCAAATTTCGCATCTATGAAGAAGTTCAAACGTTCACAATTCGAATAAAATATATAAGATATGTGTTTACATAAAACACTTTATTCGCCTTATACGGTTTAACTTATATATTTACTTTCCAGTGACTGATTGCATTTTCTTGATTGTATACCAATTTTGTTAATGTACGTACTTTAATAAGTACCGTGTTATGTATGCCATGTCAATAATAAGATGCGTACAGCAAACAGCATAAAAGCCAACGATTCAATTAAATAAGGATGTGGACGAAGGTGGATGTGTTATTTTGTAAGCATACTTGTGTATTTAGTTGCGTTGATAGTTGCACGTATTTCAGGGATGAAGACGTGGTAGCGTTGATATAAATATTAAGTGCTTAAGTTAAAGTAGTGTATGCTGACATATGTACTTAAACGGAACCAACGCAGAAGTACATTTGCACGATACATACTTGATTGCTTTTAATACAGCTCAATTCGCTTTGTTGCCTTAATAATGCAGCAACAATGCATTTTTATACGAAATACTTCTGCTACCAACATTACTGTTACGTGTATGTGGGGGAATGTGCTCTATAGCATGGGAGTAGTATGCAATGTCGTGGAACCGGGAAAATGGTCGGGAAAAATATAAATTTTGGAACAAAGTCACAGCAGGGAAAAAATATTTAAATAATTCAAATTAAATTATTTTTACTCAATTTACTCAAGAAAAGGGGAAGTAATAAAAAATGTGCCAATACGATCAAAAGCAGGTATAATAAAAAATATATTTAGGCAAAATGTTGAGCATCGGACTATTCACAAACTCACTATTTCGCAATATAATAAAATGTAAATCAATTAGGATTAATTGCAATCTATGTTATTAATTTAGTATTCAGTTAATTATAATTTTTTATTTTTGGTAATAGTGTAATTGAGTGGCATAGATTTTGTATATAATACACCCACTGCACGTGTTATTTTGACATGAGACGTTGGCATAACTTTTTATGTATAATCTCTAGGCTCAAAACCAACAGGCTGAAGACAGAACCAAAGCTAAGCAATACCAGAGCTGATGTAAATGTTTGCAAATCAACCTACAAAGAAACAAGTGAACAAACTAACTGAACTTCTCCACATCTATATACATATACAACGGTGGACACTCAGGTATACCGTTTTATAATTGTGGGCATATCTATTATCCGACTATGCCCATTTTTGGCACATCGATAGATGGGATAATTATATATCTGTATACCAAATCGATTTGTGTTGATCGTGGCCGTGACTCTTGATCGATTTTGCTCAATAGAAACTAGCCCAATATCGTAAAATTTACAACAGTGAGTGTGGCAGTAATAGACAGACACACGGCCATATACGTCTAAATCAACTTAGTTTTTAATGATTGGCTGATTTAGAATATACTTTGTAGAGTCTCTGATATCTCCTTCTGCGTTTAGCAAATTGAATGACAAACTTAGCATTTATGAAAGGTATAGTAAATGATTTAATGAATATAGAACATAGGCATATAGAAATTATTATATATGTACCTGTAGGTCTTCGGTGTGCAACTGCTTCACACAGCGAGGCTTTGGAGAATGCCAAATTCTACGCTGATAGTCGGTAATACCCACTTCTGATACGCGCCGTAATCTATAAATAGAACAATAGGAATACAAAGTAGAGGGGAAAAAACTATAAATTACCCATATGTTATCATTTTACGTAAAGGCGAATCTTTCTGAACAATGCTCATCATTTTCTGCGTAGGAAACAATTCAATTTCGGTTAAATCACAAATTTCTTTCTCGGTAAAAGTATCCGCTATGATTTTATAAGCAGTGGCTACGTCAACGTGAAAAGCAAAACCTATAGAAATTAATTCAATTGTAATACATGATACATGCAGTTCTATGTAGTCCTCAACTATTTGTAAAATAGTACTAACGCTCTTTTTGAATTTTTCGTACACCAACTTCTGGCTCATACCAATTAGAAGCTTCATTAACTTTGGCATGTGCTCCAGTCTCATGACTGTGCAATATATTGCGATAGTTTTTAGATAGGACCGCTTTCGATATATTTGAAGGTAAAGCAGAGAACGATTGTTCGAGTGAAGTTTCATTTCCCCGCCCTATCTCACTTGTAATTGTTGAATGGATCATTTTTTTGGCATACAATTCCTGAACCAAAGGATCTTTGGTACGCTATGAATATACATCACAGAAAGTCATAGATACTTATAAACATAATACATAAAGAATGTATACCAAAAAGAAATCCCGAGTATAGGGAATATCCTCAATTCCAATTTCTAACGAACTCCGTATTAAATTTCGTAGGCTGCGTATCGTTTTCGGTTTCTCCATTAGCAGAGTGCCCACTATACTGGCTAGATAGAATTGATAAATGGCAAATGAGAACAAAATCGATGTCAAGACAATGCAACGTCCCGAAACGATACGTGTTGAATACGATAAGCCTACAAAAGCAAAACAGAAGATACTCCTTGATTTAAAAAGGGTTCCACCAATATTTCTTATATTTGTGTGTGATATATAGTTTTAACTACAACCTATTAGCATTTTATACCACTTCTCTCACCTTGCTGGCACATCGACCCTACATAGAACAGAAACGTTTCCATAAGCAAACTTATGCGGGATTGCTTTTGGGTGACACTAACATTGTTACCAAAATAAGGGCAGCCACAACCTGAATAACAAAAAAAAAATGTTATTTAAAATCACCGTTACTATGTGCAGATATTTGTCGTTGCCAATTACTGTGACCCTTGCTCGAGGGTAATGTGCTCTCAACATCTTCTTCTTTAATCAACCCTTTGCAAAAATTAAACATCTTATAACTGCGCTTAGTGATTAGACGATTTGTGGCTTTGGTGATGGTCTTTGACTCTTGTTCAGGTATTATGTTATGTTCCAAAGCTGTTGAAATCCATAGCAAGAGAACGGCAATCGCACCGAAAAGAACGGTATACAACCAAATGTCTTTTGTAAAAGGTTGCAAGAATACAACACGATCCTTTTTAGTTATGCGTGGATGGCGAAATATAAAACATGGCCTGTAAATGCCAAAAAAGCGATTTCGGTTTATTGAATAAAATGTTGTACACAATTAAAACTAAAAATGAAAATTAAGACGAATATAGGTCCAAATACAAATTGTATTATATTTTACTTTATAACTTCTAAATAATGACGGAGTAATATCTCAAATTTATTTGAAAAAATATGCCATGGCAATATTTTCCCGGAGGACACGCCCACAATGAAACAAAAACTAAACGATAAGGAGCATAACAAGAATCGGAAACGCCCACCAGAAACTATTTATCAAAATCGATATCGAAATTTACCCACCTGGCCACCCAAGTGCGTGCAGTATAATCAATCACTTTGGCACGTTCCGTACGAAAAAAAATTGGTGATCCTCCAATATCCGCTTGTTTACGCACCAGTGCACCAATCATTCCATCAAATTTTCCATTCTTGAGATAACCCCAGGATGAGGTTTGTGATACAATAAAACTGCAATAATCAGGATAGCTTATAAAATCTAGTTGAATAATATGTGGGAGAAGATGTATTCGTGCACACACACAAACCTGAAATTAAACATATCCCTCACTAAGGATAACAATGCATAATTGAAGCGATGCATTGAGTCAATGTGAGGATCATTATGGCTGGTTAAGTAGTCTTCTATTAAGCCTGGATAATTTTTATGGGTTATCTGAAGACAAAATCGTACATAACATATATTGCTTATTACGTGCAACTCATTATGATTCACTTACGACAACTAAACACCGCAATAAAGCCATATGCATATTCGCACGTCTCCTCACTGTTGTCGATCTTTGATACAAAGTGCTTAATTGCAAACCATGCTCTAAAGTAAAATTTCCTATCAAAGATGTATTCAATGTTCCACCATACTGAATACCGGGATTCCTTGAGTAAAAACATTTATATGTAAAAAGAAATGAAGAATTTAAAACAACAATAAATGGCATTGCCCAATTATGGCGTACATCCTCTAAACAAATTGTGCATACTCTGTTATACTCTAATGTGTCTTTGAAAACTTGGAACTTTTTATTTTAGGTTGACTTGTAAAATCAATTTACTATAAATATAAAATTTGTAGTAGACGTACCAAATATCATACAAATTGTAGCAGAAATCCAAACACATTGGCATGTTAACGTCGCGGCCATTAATGTATTCATTTTCTTGGCAGACAATGGCTGCTGAAGAAGAGCGAGTTGGATATGGACGCTGCAGCACAAGCTTTGCTAATATCAATTCTGTATTTATATTTATATTTAGTTGCTCTAGAAACTTTTCTGTTGATTTTGTGTCGCTTACATTCGATTCAAAAACATCTTCAATAAGTGATTTCCATTTCAGCGGAGGCTGTTTATCACCGCTACTCTCACTGCTATTTATGTTTGAAATACTGTTACAAGCGATATTGGTCTTTTTATCATGCACATCATCAACTTTACTTTGTTCATAATAATCCTCCTCTATCAGTAACCAATGGTACATTGAGTTAAAAAGAGCTTTCTTGGAAGCCTATGTTGAGTTCCGTACGTTATGCAAATATATCGTTAATGTTAATATTTCAGCAATTAGTTAAAAAATCATTCATTCAAGTCAAAGACTTAAATCTATAAGAAAAAGTTCTAAAAATGAGCTACTACTTGAATTACTGAATAAATCTATTCAAAATGTGATAGGCAAGGATGGTTTATAGAGCAGTTATTATAAACATTATACCATTTCCAATAGTTTGCGGCTTGCGGTTCTGCATTGTAAATTTACGATTACAATTTGTTTGAAAGTGCTGGGCATTAATATCTCCTCCAACCAATTGGCATTGAATAAAACACTTTGTCTATTAGGGTAGTTATTATTTTCACGTGGAATCTCTTTCTTAGTACCAGATAATGTTTTATGTTGTTCTTCTTGTAAATGATCGATATTAACAATTTTCGATATGAAATTATTAAGTTGTTCTGTGTTTGACTGTTGTTTATTTTGTGTACTTTTCATTAAAATTTCTTGATAGTTGCAGGCTTTCATAGTAAATGGCATCAGAGAATTTACATGGCCGAGGGATAAGGATTGACGACATGTAAAGAAGATGAGTCGAGATATTTTTTTGTACTTTATGGCAAATTCATAAATTAATTGTTGTTGTAGTTGCTTTAAAACTATTTTTAAATCGCTATGTTGAGCATTTAATGTATCTTTGGAAGTGATGTTATCCAGTTCCATTTTATGTCCTTTACTATCCTCATTGCCAATATCTCTAATGTCCATTTTTACATTTTCATCAAATATTTTGTTACTTTTACTCAAT
This sequence comes from Crataerina pallida, assembly GCA_949710015.1. Lineage (NCBI taxonomy): Eukaryota > Metazoa > Arthropoda > Insecta > Diptera > Hippoboscidae > Crataerina > Crataerina pallida. The sequence goes on from OX453292.1 coordinate 30,547,286, forward strand.
CTACTGTTGGTTGTTCTATTGTTGCTACTGACCTTTGTTATTTTATACTCATTACTATTAAACTGTTTATCCTTGGCAATACCTTCCTTTGACAGCGTTTCAATTTCAATATAGGAATCCCACATATCCACATCATTACTATCATCATTTAATTGCTTTCTAACCATGACTTTATCATGCTTAGTTATTACAGTATTACATTTTTCATTGTCCTTTTGAGTAACAGAACTGCTTATAAATTTTTTCTTATCATTATAAACATTTTCAGTTGAGCCTCTGAAAATGTCTTCCGCTTTGGCTTTGTATGACGTCGCATCCTCCACCGATACACGTATATCGCGCGCGTTATACAGTTTATTACTACTTGAATCATAGTTACGCATACATGAGGCAAAAGCACCATAAAGATGATGGCTCATTAATATTGGCAGCCATATAAATAAGGAAATTTTTATTTTATTATACATTCTGTGCAAAATAATCTATGCACTGTAGACTCTTTACAATGTTCTTCAAAAGTTCCTGGCAACTATCGTCTTACTTTGCAAATGCATAGTTTTATATATAATACGTGAATTAAATACAAAATATAAGCAACCAATCAATATAAACACAAACATACGTGCGCATATGGTACACGATCAAATGAACAGGTAAGACGAGGAATACTCTATGAAACGTTATTCATTATACTCTGCACCACTTATGGCAAATTTTTAGAACCTCTCCCTATAAAACGTTTTATTATAAAAGAAAGTTTGAGTAATATGTCAATTGGTGTAGGATATTTGGTGGTCAGGCTTGGCCAACTACAATATTTTCACTCGTGTTTTTTTTTTTTTTTTTGTAAAATATTTCCCCCATGTTTCACTATGATTGATAATTATTTAATTTTTTCACATGGCTGTCAAAACGTGGATATATTATTTTTGTTCAAACGTTTGGAAGTACGAGAAGCGGACGAGATACAGTCCCAAAAATATATATATTTTTGATGCACATCAATAGAAAAGACGATTTAGCCCATCTGTTAGCCCGTGTGAGTTTGTACACATTTTTAGTAATGTATGCTTTAACGTCAACAATTCAATTCTAGATTGAATAATTTAGAAGAGTGTCTTTATTAAAAGAAAACATTTTTATGTCACAAGTACTGACAGTTTGTCACAATGTCAAAACGGAGGCTAATTTAATCACATTGTGTCATAAATATCACTTGTGCAGTCTATTTACATATTTTTAAACCCACCATTATATATATGTGGGGGTTTACTATGTACCAATTTGTTAAAATATTGGCAAAGTCTAAAGGTCTGAGACCCAACAAAGTACATGTTTTATAAAACTCAGCCTATATAGACTTATCTATCTGTGCTTGACCTAATAATTCTTTTAGTTTCAAAAATTTTCGATATCGATTCAAAAACTTGACAGAGAGTGGATGCAAAATCGACCACAGAAGGCAAGAAAGCAATTTTTTAATAAATCGTATTTCTGTATTTTGATGTCAACTTCTCCACAATCGAATCTAAATTCGCAGAATTGTCGCTGCACATCTTATAATTATACTTTAATCTGCTACGCTTAGATTTAATAACATTATTTTCTTTTGTAATTCTTTCAATAAATTCGATTTTATTTTTCTTAAAATCGCAAACAGTTATACAAGTTATTGCAGTTTCATTGTTTGTAGTTATTTCATTGTAGTATTATTTGTGTCTCTTAAGATTCAGATCACTGTACAAATTCAATGTTTTTACAAACACATTCACACATACATATATACTTACTCCAATTCGGTATAATAATCGTCCATTCAATCGCACTTACAATTATTTACAAAAAAGAATTTCTGTAGGTAGAGGGCGAGAAACAGAGTAAAAGTTATATATAGTATCCTTAAGTTTATTCATTTAGCGTTTAGTGTCGTATGCTTCTAAGGAATTTTTATTTCAAATCTCTCTTTACGATTATTTGTTGCCGCCGTAAAAGCATTAAGAATGCACGAAAGGAATGCAAAACTTTGTAAACTATGTAATATTATGAAATACAAAGATATTGCAAAAGTTTCTTTCATAAATTTAATACCATTAATTTAAGAGGAAATTCGTTTTTTTTGTATTAACAAATAAATTTTTGTATTGTAAGAAAGAAATAATGCGGGCTCAAACTGGAATTTACGCGGAATTTTCTCTACTGGATTCGCAATATATAGCGCGAATACTTGGCGCATTGAACTTTTTGGCTATTTTCTTAATCATGCATTTCACGTGAACACTGAATATGTCGGGTCTAAATCACAAAATTTGAGTTTATGGGCGTATTCTTGAACCGATTTTGCTTCTTTGCAAGAGCAAACTACAGACAAACTTGAAAGTTTTGTATGTCAACTTTCAACTCGATATCTCAATGGCTGCAGCCGTGAGATTGCCGGAACAGAATCCAAAAATATACATAGTCATATGAACGCACAGAAGAGCTAATCTACTGATGCAGATTAAGAATATTTATACTTTTGTAGATGTGGAAAACAAATAATAACAATATAATCCCATTTCACTGCGTGGGTAGGTACAATAAAAAACACTTAAGATGAAGAAAAAGAAGTGACAGTAGTTAATTATGAAGCAGAAAGTGACAGTTAAAATGAAAGAGTAAAGAAAAAAGACACAAACTTACTTTAAAATAAAAAAAAGGACATTAGTCCATTTAAAAATATTAGAAAGCGACACTAATGATCTTTTGTAAACGAGTTTCCAGCTGTCCTTTTAAGAATAGCCTTAGCACTATGACCAAATGAACATGGTTGTCTCCCTGTGTAGACTATATACTTACCTGAGATTTTTCCGACTTTTTTTAAATTTAATTTCTATGAAAAGATCACGCAAATGTTGGAATTTGAAACAAAAGTGTTGTTAGCGAATCGAATATTGTAAATAAGTCCTCCTTGAACGTCAATCGCAAACTTAGAAAGACTATTGGTAGTTCATTGTACCATTTGTAAACGCTATCTCACGCTACAAAAGTTTCCTGTGAAACCAACTTTATTATGGTTGGTATTTTTTATAGTTAGTATGTGGATGTTCTTATTTAGTGAAAACTATAAAGTTTGGACAACTCTGTGTGATGTGAATTGAAAGTGGATACAATATTCCCAAATTACCTAAATTATTAATAAGAATGAGTGAAAGGACGTGAACTTTTAAATTAGTGAGTGGATCTAGAATTGGTTTTAAATTCTAAATTTAAACGGTTTCCTATGAATTGGTTTTTATGTGACAATTACTTACGCATTTCCTGATATTACCATTTACAAACCAAACTTTGCGTATAAATAATTTTATGAAAAATTGTTAATATTTATAATAATTATTATTTATTTGGCCATCATTCTAAATAATCTAAATATCTATGTATGTATATATAATTTGTATACCCTCCCCTTATAAAAAGTATTATTGATTTTTGCACGCTCATGATGATAATAAAGTTGGGCAAAATCGTTCGATGTAAACAATTAAACAAAAACAAAAGGAGGTTAAGTTTTTAGTGGAATTTTTTAAATGATTTTTCCTATAATTCAAAAAGAGCTGTAAAAGATACTGACGGACCGAATGTTGGCATAATTTATTAGCACCGATTTATTTTAACTATGTAGGGTGGTGGGTATTCAAGATTTGGCCGTGGCCAAATATGAGTTTTTACATGTTAATTATTTGCTCGTCTATCAAAAAAAGACTTCATTTATATATACATACAGGTGTTATACATATACTTATAAGTACTAAAACTGAGTGTACACAAAGCATTTTCTAATTAATATCTGTGATCTATAGTTTATAGATCTGACTTATTTACTTACTCTATATGCGTATAAATTGATTCGTCCATTTTGATTGATATGTTCGTAAATAGAATACATATTTAAATATGATTGTAAAATTATTCAGAGCTATTGCATTATAACTAAAAGCTATTTACGAATTATAAAATCATATGACAAGTATTGTTACGAAATTGGACCGTTGTTTTATTATTTCTGAAGCTCAACGTACATGCACAAATACACAAAATTATCGAATTATATGCACTAACAGCTAACTTAGCATTATAAGTAACAAATAAAAATTGTCATACTCGGCTTTCTATTGTTTTTTATAATCTTTACATTTTTAATTTTTATTAAGAGTTGAACATGTGTTATATTTATATTATGTATCATATAAACTAAAAAATTAACGGTTTTCAAATATCTTTTTCAAATTGTGCGCTTTTGTATCCACCATTATAATATAGTAACATTGAAGGCCAATAAATATAAATAGCTTAATTTTGTGGCAGATAACTAGACTTTTCTCAATTATGGGCGTGGCTCTTTTCCCATTTTAAATAGTGATCTGCGTGCAGAAACTAGAAGTATATCTGTACAAAATTTCAGCTCAATATCTTAACAATTCAAAACCCGAAGCGGAGACGTGAACGCACATGTCTAAATCGACTCAGTTTTTATATATATATAATATATATATCATTCTGGATATTGCCAATGGAATAATAAACTTAGTATTAGAGAAAATTTATTAATGAATTTTCCTTCAAAAATTTGAATTTTGCTTAAAGTAAAGCATAAATTATAAAATAAACATAATCGTTAAACAAACTTCGGATAACAGGCACGCCCACAATCTACATATTCAGCGTACAACTCAACTTACAAGTTAATACGTAATGCATACGTTATTAGAGGGCGTAATCATCTATATGCCAGGCCCAGATGCGGAGGGTCCGAATATATAAATATACATAAAATTAGTTATGAAATCCTTGGTAATTGGCAAAAAAAATTGTAATTTTTTTGCCCTGTGTAATTATTAATGAATATTTAAATAAGTTTTTCATTGTCCTTTCCTACAGAAATTAGTCTTCGAGCTGAGATATGTATTAAGGATCACTTTCTCCTTATGTTTCAAAATCAAAGAAATATGTGATGAACACAGTGTGACAAGGTTCGCTTAAAGCGTGCCCTGTTTAAGGAAGAGGTCTTTTGGACCGCTTACAATATTCCTTAAAAATACTCTCTTCAATAAGTGGCAAATTATATTTTTGTTTGTATAAAAACTTATATAATAGCTATAAATATGTGTATTCTCTTGTTCCTTGAACGAGTACAATGTTTATTGTCGTATTAGAAAAAAAAGTTTTAAAAAAATTATCATCTACATATTCATAATAGTTATATGCATCAATTACCAGATTGATCGCACATATGCTTTTAACAAAGAGTTTGCAAACCGTATTAAATATATACATCCTGAATTAATAGAGAATATTGAGTCCTACTAGTCACGTCCGCCTATCCATAGTAGTATTGATGGTCTTTGCATTATAGTTGGTATTCAAAATTAGGTAAAATTTAAGGTTTAAAAAACACACCTGTTTTGCAAAAAAAAAACATCTAATCTTTTGGTATTCCTCAAGTCCGACTGATAAAACAGAATTATGGTGCATGAATGATTTGGGTCCAGCCAAACTTGAATCTTTAAACTGGTTAAAGTAAAAAATGCTAGCTAATTACAGGTAGAATAGGGCCTGTTCATTAACCTCATTTCTCTATCCTAAGAACTCCAGTTATATAATTGAACTTTACGCATAAAAACCTATACCTTTTGCAACAATATTTCCTACATATTATACATGTACTAAACTGAGATACAATAATGAAATTTATATTATAATAGTTTTGGAATCTGGCTATATGTATAAGTATAATATAATAATATTCATATTTTGGTGTTTATAAGATTACATGTTTCCAATAGTATAGGACATGTATCATCTTTTTTTTCGATTGTGTGGTTTACGTTTTAAATGAAATTGTGAACGTTTCAGCAATTATTCCTAACACTTCCAATCATTGCATTATGTTTGCATGTAATAAAAATATGTGGGAATACGAATAGTTTATGTCATGTGTCTCCATAATAAAAATATGAACATGTAGCCACTAATTAGCCAAACATTTTTGGTTGTTCCAATATATATAGAAACTGTCAATAAAAATTATATGAAATCATTTACAAATATTACACAAATCCACTATTTGTAATTGTAATTGTAATTGTTTACATCAGTGTTTCCCAAACATTTTCGCGAAGCAGTAATGTAATATTTTTAATTATTGTATAAAATATAAATAGCATAACATAAGGAAAAATAGTTTGTGGAAACACTGCTGCACATTGTATATGGGACTTACCCACACTGCTGCTACCTGTTTCACTAGATGGGTGCTCAGTGTAAAACATACTTTTGCTTATAGCAAAATTACCCTTCCTATCGATTACATTACTTCCAACACCAAATGCTGCCAAACTATTACCAGCAATTGAAGAGATTGAAGCAGTTGCTATATATGAAGATGAAGACGATGATATCGACGATGATGATTGCCGCACACGACCCGCTCCCAATAATTCATTTCTCACACTATAAACATCAGATGGTATCGTCTTTATAGTGTCATTGCGTAGAACAGAGATAATATTATCTAAAATATGCGTTAAAGTACACATTGTGTCTTAAAAATGAACCCAATCTCCAAGTCACACTTACTTTCTCTAGTCTCTACCGTTACTTGTTTTGAGGGCGTGGACGGTAGGGGTATTTCTGCAATTAAAATTTAAGACAAAAAAAAAAATTGGTGATTTTGTGATTTTGCTACACTGATCATAAACACATTAAGTTGAGTTGGCATAATTATAGAAACGATCTCATATAATATACTGATTGATTACGATCTATTTAGGTCTTTGGCCTGCTACAAGAGAGAACGCCATGCACTTCGGTCTTCTGAACGTATTCTGAAGTTTTGTACATAAAATGCTTGCAGGGCATCAAACATTCTGGAATTTCGTTCTATTATTGTTTCATTTAGAATATCTGGCATTGGGGATAGATTTTAAATGAGAATGACCGTGCCCCCTTTATTATTCACACAAATTTATGAAAATTGACGTGATCGGTTAACGTACGTACAGATGTACAAATCTGGATGTATTTTTGTATATATTTGATTTAAGTGAGTATTTAAAATTTAGCTTTTTTTGTTTTAATTTTTTTTTTTTACATACCATAAACACGTATCGATCCTTCCGTTTCACCCAATGAATTTTTCGAGATGCAACGATAATTACCGAAGTCACCGTTTTGTAAATTTTTTATCGTCAGCCTCATATGTGCCCTAGAACAACGAAAAATGTTACAATAATTATAGAATAATATTATAGCTGAATCGTTTATATAAATAAAATTGAAATATATATTAATGTGAAACTATGTTAATAAATCCAAATAAATTACTTTTCTTACCTGTATGAATTTTCTGTATAATCTGTTCTATATTTCTTACTGGGCAACACCATTACCGAGTTATACACCCAATACATTATAGCTCTGTGGTTAAAAGATAAAAAAGATATTTCAATGAAAATGGCAATAAAATTAAACGTAACCGTTACACTCTTGAATTATTAAAGGAAATATTTTTGTCCTTAAAGAAAGCATCTGCTTGATGTCAAGCATCAGCCTAAGCCTATTAATTTACTAAGTTTGAAATACCCAGAAGAAGGTGTCAGAAACCCTACAAAGCATCAAAATCAAATTCCAACATGTATTCGTTCGTATAGAGGCCCGGATACCCTTGATTTTTTTAAAGATATTTTTTTTATAACATAAACATAACGGCCCCTTGTAGTAACAAAACCATACAGTTAAATTGTTAATTGCTTTACTTACTTCGGATGGGCTTCGGTATGACAATCAATAGTAACGTCAGTACCAGCCGGTGCACCCACCAATTGATTGGGTACCCATATCATGGGCGAGACTGAAAATATGTAATTATAACTGATTTATGATAATAATTATAAAAATAAATAGATGTTGCTCATAATTTATGACCATTACTTTATTTTAACACCCAAAGCTTAATTTTGTTTAATTTAATTTGAAATTATTGATTGTAGACATATATGATAATTATACGAATCTTCATGTAATGTAATAGGCGGTCCTAGCGCCCTAGTTTAACAACTTGTTTCTTGATTAAGTGATTGTAAAAATATGAAAATAAAACGAAAAATTATTTTCCTATTTTTTCGTACCTCGCATCCCCTCCACAGAAACGGAGTTTATCACCGGGCAATTTATTTATTTACCTAATAGGTTACACACACAATTCATTAACTCTAACTCACTGTTGTTATTTTATAAGAATAACGCTACAAAGTTCTAATATTTATACACTCTTTATTATATTTTATTGCACTTACACTCTACATCCAGTATTATGCGCTTAGATACTGAAGGTGGTACACCATTAGTTGCTATACACAAATAAGCACCCATCTCATTGCGACTGACTTTAGTCAGCGACAACACCTCACCATCATATACCAACACTACAAGCAGGTCAATGTTGGTACGTTTTTTGTTGTTCGTTTTTGTTCAGTGGTTTTAGTATAAATAAAATAGAAAAATGGACCAAATATATATATCGTTATTCGAGATTAGAAGGAAAAAATATTAGTATTATAAAAAAGGTAACAATAAACGAAAAGAGATTGATGCATTTTATATTTGAGAAAAAAGAAAAGAGGACCTGTTGTACACGATGCAGGGAAAATTCTTCTATAGCATATTCGTGTTGTTGACTTGATAGGTGGTTATATGAAAACAAAATAAGGGATGAAATGATCAAAATATACGAACAGAAACACATTGACATACATTCTGGGGGTTAGTACAATATGTGAAGAATGGTATATTGTGCAAATGAAAAGAAGTTATAATGCTCAGGAGTTGTCAGACAGACCACAGTGGTAAAAATTAAATTTCTAGTTGTATAAAGTCACCATTTCAAATAAATTCAACGGAAAAAGGAAAGGAAAAAGTTCCATAAAATCAGTTGCGCTTCTACGTCTTTAATAATTTTTATTATGTATGTACATATATGGTATGAGTTGACGAAAATCTAGTCTATGACTCTAAGTACCTTTCTTTTTCTTTTCTATAGCAACTTCCTCGCCATCCTCACGGCGCCATATAATTTTTGGAGCGGGAAAACCGTCTGCTCTACAGGTCATATTAATATTTTGATTTTCTCGTACTGCCACCGATGATGGTGTACTTTCAATGTCTAATATATTTGGAGGAACTAAGAGGACACGAACACAACGATTAGAAGGACAAACAAAAATAAATGATATGACATTTACCTACAACTTGCAGATAGCCCACCTGGCTAATCATCGGATTGGTGTTTACTTGACACATATAATAGCCACGGTCATCTTGGTGGGCCTGATTTACATGTAGCAACCACGTATTTGCATTGTCGTACGTGATACTGTAACGTGGTATCCTTGAGATAACATGACGATGAATTGTTAAAATCATTTGTCTATCGATATGGATCCAAGCTACCTATAACCATGATGTATAAATAACATCACCAAAAAATTCAAAAATCAATCCTTAGCTCAAATCCTATTTGTGCTCAGGTTAAGAAGACCTATATGTGATCTCTTACCTTATAACCACCTAAATGTTCAACCACGCAAGGTAAATTGGCATCACGTCCAACAGCAACTGTAACATTAGGTATAGGTTGGGCAAAGCGTGGTTCGTTCATCATAACTATTCTTTGAACAACGACAACGGAAATAAAACGTTTATATTTTATTTCATTTAATTTTATTTATAGTCAATATTTAAATTTGGTGTTTGTCCCAGAGCAAAAGTAAATTGTTTAATAATGTTTTATAATGCGCGTGTTATTCTTTCATCGTCTATATGAAGTTAAGAGACTTAAGATTCTTTTGCCAAATCTCTTTTTTGGAACGAAAAAATTTATAAAATGGCTAAAATGTTCAAATGCCTAAATTTGCCTTAAATGAAACTTTAAAAATGTGGTTTTGAAAATGATCTGCTCATACCCTCTATATAGTTTACGTTTCAGAGCCGTAAACTTTGATATGTTTAAGTAGGTTCCTATTTTAATTGAATAAAATCGGCCGGGAAGAAAAAAATGAGTTACGAAATTGACTTTCGCTTCACATATGAGCACATTTATGTATAATAAATGGGCGGGATCGTATAACACATATTTGCATCTGTCTGATTGATTGATTTGATTACATTATGTATTATATGCACTCAGCTTAAGTGATGTGTTGCAATGAATGTAATAATGTTTACTTACCCTGCGTAACCAAATTCGTTAAATAGATGAGGAACAATATTTTGCGATTTGTAAAACGATTCGGGAACAAATTGAGCGCAATGAACAGCACTTGCATATAAGTGGCCAAAAAAATCATTTTATTCACCGATATGCCAGCAATTTTAATTGTCTCCAAGTTTATGTATATCGCATATATTTAGACAAAAGCATTATTTGTGGTCTATAATCATTTTGTATTATCCATTGAATTCATATATAAATATAAATGATTGTTTTATGCATGTTCTTGTGGATTTTAAACTGGGCTTTCATATAATAGTTTTAACGTTTATTTTATGATTGTGACGTTCTTGTTTTATTTTTTATTTAACAGCTTTAAAAACTGATGCTATGTATATGTAAATATATCGAAAACTACATAAGTTAGAAAAAATATAATTAATTTTTTTGCTACGAAAAAAATTTTAGAATTTTATATTAATGAATATAATATAATTTTATGTATACTACGGTGTTGCTCGAATATGTTAGATGAATGGATGTGTTCTAAAATTCATTTAAAAATGTTTGCCCTCATGAGAGATGAGTAAAAAAAGTCAAACTACAAAGTTTTATCTTGATATATATATGCACTTTCCATAGATCTATGTAAATGGGAATTGGTCGGGTAAAAGATACGCCCATATGGCTTTCGCTAAAATTGGTCCACTGGCGATTTTTTGCCATTTTGGTGAAAGTAAGGTTGTTGCTCCGGATATCTCTAAGGGGTTGACAGAGTATGACATGATGCTCTGCTGTCCAAATTGACGGAGTTGGCGCGAATAATAATTTCGCTCAATTCATATCGATCTTTTTGAGTAATCGTTCGATTCGGCTTGTGATTAGCGGTTACGCATCTAAACAATTCTTTTTTAAGTACTGAAGTAACACCGGGTTCCGTTCTTTCTTCTTCCCTCTCCCTGGTGTTCATCAATGATATCTTGTGCTTGACGGAGAAATCTATTTTCTCAGTCGTATAGGGATGGTAATGGTGGCCCCTTTTTCTTTGACGGCGTAAATGTAGAAGAATCAGCTGCTCTTCAAACCGACATACAGAGATAAAAGAGATGTGTTCTACCTTAAAGTCTTTTACAAGATCTACGAGGCTTGTTCAGAGATCTCATCCATTTCTTACGGAGCTGCCGGTATATAGCACAACACATTATCGAAACAATTCGTTCTTCAACCGGGGTGTTCACCTCTGGAACCATTTACCGCCAGAGGTGTTTCCCACCACACCAAGTGTGCACATGTTCAAATCGAATGTGCACAAACACTACTTCTCCCATCCTCATCCTTCTAATACTTTCTAATCGCCACCGTGTATGCACGTATAGGGATCATCCCCTGAATATATGATTATTTAAAAAAAAAACTTGTGATTTTATTTAGTTTATGTTTATATATATTTATATGTTGGTAATGTTGGGATTCAAGGAATTCAAAAAAACTTTATTATATATTGCTGCCCAACTCATGCGGAACTAACACGTTAAATAGAGTCTGTGACAAAAACGAAAACTTTCAAAAACAATAAATCACACTTTAGCAAAATTTTCTTCTGACAGTGTTTTATTTCAAAAAAAGTGCACTTTTGAACACACCATTTACTTTCTACATATAAATATATTTGCATATATATAAATATGTAAATTTATTAAACACTTTAATTGTGAATTGTTTGACCGCATCTAATTTAATTAAGATTAAATAATCTTCATTAATTCAGCTAAATCGACTGTGATAATATTGTTGCAAAGCAAGTAGAACATTGACAACACTAATAAAATGTGCAACACTGTTTTGTAACAATACTAGGTGCGTTTTAGTCGAAATTTAGAAAGCAGTAGTTGGATACGTAAAAATTTTCATCACTATGATTCTTTCCTGATCAACTTTACATCTACATAGTATGAAGAAAAAAACATGAATGTGTTTCCATCTTTTTCCTTCACCCTGTAAAAATATATCCTTTATAAGTTTTATAGGGTAAATATTCTTTATTGTTTTTGTTTAATGTGAAAGCCATTCACTTATTTTTAATATAATATACATTTGTCGCAGCAATTAAAAGTTACGCACCAGCGTTTTATTCTATTCCATTACTTTATTATTTTCAATATACATACATACATATACAATATATTGATTAAACTGGGTGTTTTGTTACGTGATCCTTAAACATCATATTTAATAATTATTACGCACCAAACGCAATTTCCCAGTAATAGTTGATATTTCTCAATATAAGAATTTATTTTTATTTTTCATTTCTTCATTTTTCTCCCTTATAAATTACACTTTGAATTGCGTTGTCGAGTAACGTATGTTTATTTCACGCTCTAGCTTAAATCAAACTGATTACAAATGTACAGGTCCACCGCCATGTAATGGCTCGTACTTTAACACTGTTTGCTCGTAAGGATGCGTATCTAACATTTTCGTTAAGTTTATAAACGAAAGAGACAACGTTAACTTTATAATCAAACAAGAGGGATGATAACTAATGAAGTATATTTGGTTAAGCGAAATTATGGATATTTATCACTACGTTAGTGTAATAAAATAAAAATTAAAATTATTTCCTATTTTAATAAAAATTGTATAGTAATCATTCTAGGTTTAGGGTGGGGTCGAACTTACATAGTTTTTGGACACATATTGTGAAAGCCTAAGAACCCTTTGAAACTTACATACTCCCAAAATATAGTGGCCTCCCACCAATTATACATGCACTACTTGTCCCTAGAATTTATGAATCAATGTTTTTAATAATATTTTTATATCTAATTTTAGCGCTCTAGACAATATAATCCATTTCCAATTCTATTATTTGATGCCGCAAAATAAATAAAAGTTGTTACCTAGGACGTACCCAGATTTTTCACCGCAAACCCTTAAATATCTCAAAATAAAAAATGAGGACAACTTTCACACTACAGGTCTCATATTGTTCACGTAAATTTATATCTTTAAAATGACTAACGTGGTCTCTTGTATTTGTTGAACAATATATTAAAAGAAGTAGAAAAACTAAATTTGGCTCAGGTGAAATGTTAACCACGCTCCTCATTTATATGCATACAGTGGATGAGGCAGGTACATTACTGGAATCTCTAATAGTGTAGAATATTACCTATATATTTACAAGTCTAGTTTTTACTTTGATGATAAATTTATGTAGCAAGTTTCAGCTCGATATCTCAAATTTTGCGATTGCGAGAGTATTGAAAGTTTCATGTACAAGCTTTAGGATGCCTTTGTGGCGATATTTCCAAATTGCAAAAGGAAACCGTAGAAAATCTCGAAGATTGCGTAACTGTGAGAGCGTACAACAAAGCGTACAAATTCACAAGAAAACACGGATACACGGACGGACAGTTTAATTAAATGAATTTTTCTGTTGATGCTGATCAAGAATACATATGCACACAGCTAAAATTTGGTACAAATATTATTCACCAACGTCAAAATTGAAAATGGATTATATTGGACTATGGACCTTCATATGAAGTTTAGTTTTTAGAGTTTCTCCATTATTACACTTACACCATAAGATATACATAAATAAAATTATTTATATATTTGAAAAAGTCAAAGTAACCACGCCTACCTATCGATGTTGGTATGTTTTATAAGTTTATTTAGAATATTTGGCGTAGGTTGTCCCATATAAATATAAAATTTACGGATGCCGTTCCTTATTTATGTCCGGAACAAAAACTTGTAAAATTTTAATTTTTAATTCTTTTTTATGTTGATATCGACAAAAACGCACCTATAATTATAATTTGATTGTGTTGCCGCAACATTTTTTTATATAAATTTTTTGACTTTATTGTCTCAATTTTTTATTTTTGCAATCATTTTTACGTTTTATGTACTACTGTTTGTTTGTATATTTGTTTTAATTTACATAAGGTAAATAATCTTAATTGTTTTTGTTTAATTTTTAATTTAAACACAACCCATTGCAAAGCGGGCAAATACTAACGCAACGTAACAAAAATTAATTTTTAATTTATTATTATTGTATATATATGTCAGGCCGTTTTAACTGAATTATAGAAGAATTCGTAAACTTTTGTGGCAACAATACAGTTACACGCGCGCATTTTATTTTATTTCATTGCTTTGTTATTTCCAAAGTTAATGTGTACAAATCCAATAAATTGTTTAAGCTTGGTGTTTTGTTGCGTGATTCTTAAATATCATTATTAATAATTATCTCGCGCAAAATGCAATTTCCCGGCAATAGTTTTTTAATATTCATTAATGATTAATTTCTGGCTGGCGTAATTTCAAAGCATATTTAATAAATTATGTCATATCATAAATTGTTCAAGTAATATGATACGAGTTCCGCAGGTTACCTTTCTTCTCTGTTTTTTATTAATACGGCCACGCCCAATTGTCCATTTAGTACCTCTGCAAAATTTTTGTGCTAAGAGGTATTAGGGAAAAATTTATTATACACAAAATTTTTTATTTTCATTTTTACCATATATTATATATACAAAAAGATTCGAATTTATTTTAAAATTTTGCACATTTCTTATTTTACCCCCCTTACAAAAAACACTTTGAATTGCGTTGTCGAGTAACGTATGTTTATTTCACGCTCTAGCTTAAATCAAACTGATTACAAATGTACAGGTCCACCGCCATGTAATGGCTCGTACTTTAACACTGTTTGCTCGTAAGGATATGTATCTAACATTTTCGTTAAGTTTATAAACGAAAGAGGCAACGTTAACTTTTTAATAATGAAGTATAATTAGTGCAAGTCCGCACTATTTAAATCGTTATTAAGTTGAAAACAGGTAAGAAAACTAAATTTGGCTTAGGCCAAATCTTAAACACCCTCCAATGAGCGCTTGGCAGGTATATGATTATGTCCTTTAATAATGTATGTATATTGTGCCCTTTGCAAAACCCAGAAAGAAGGATCAGAGATTTCACAAAGTATATTTATTCACTTCAGCATCAAAAACTGAGAAGATCGAGACATATATGCCCGTGTGTCCGTCTATTGTTGGCATTTTTATGTTAAGTGTCGCAAATTTTGATACATATGATCTTTATCAGCGGTTACAGTTTGGTATTGCAAATATGTAAAATCGGGCACGCCCACAACTATTTATTAATGGTTTATTATTTTAATAAAATCGGTAAAAATTGAGATATTGAAATAAAATTACGCGTTAAAAAAAAACAGTATGGGTCTTACCTGCTTTTAATATATATTGTACATATATTTAGTTTTTCTTCTGGGGGTCATAACCACTTTAACAAAATATAATCCCTCTCAAATTGAATATAAAAATCGATATAATCATGTATGTATGAATCAAAAATGAGCCTTTAATGATCTATACACATAATTGCATTTGCTGCTCAAACAACACATTACAATTGTACATATTTTCATTCCAAAAATCATCCCAAAATCAAATCACTTTTTCCATAATACGGATAAGAATAATTGCACAGTGATTGAGCCAGGGAAACAAGTTGGTATGTACATTTGTGCGGTAATCAAAGCAATTAAGTTTAATATATAAGAATGCTGATTTAAAAGCATTATGATATTCTGGAAACATCTGATGTCAAAACAAAAGCTATATCAATACCAATATTGTATAAAGGGTAAATGGATAATGTATATGTAAGACAGTGTCCATTTGAGTATACGTTTAATAAAAATTGTCATAATGTGGATACATTTCACATACATCTAGCCCAATGCACACACTGTTGTGTTCGACTTTTTTTCTTGCTGTTCATTTTTGGTAATTCCATGTATGTATATCACTCATTTGAGTTTTTAGGTCACATATGTTTCAAATGAACTTTTCGTTCTTGGTATTCCATAGAGAAGGTTGCCAAATATTTAATATGTTCTATTATACACTCTATTGTTTTTTTGTTTAATAAAGTGTATCATGCAAAAATAAACATGTAATAAATTTATCATATCGTTGTCATTGTCTTCATACAGTTTCAAGTGCCCAAAACTTATGAAGTGTAATTTTTTTTACCATATTTTCTGAACATGGGCCTTGAACCACTTTCGCACCTTCCTATGAAAGGCTCTCTCCTACCAAGGTGAGCTACAGACGATACATGTCGCATATTAAATGTTAAGTACGATTTAGGCAATTCAATGTATTCTGTATTTTTAAACATAAAATTGAAACACTTTTATATTCTCATAAATAAAATTATTTTTTGGCATTAATAGCTACAATCCGAACAAACAGCAAATATTAATTTAACGAAATGCGAAACAAAAAGATTAAAAAACACATTTCAGTTAAGTTGTCAGGAATATTGTTGATTTGGTGGTGGTAACGGAAATGAACACAGGAAGAACGTAGTTTCTCACCGAATACTGTGGATATTTGTTAAACAAATTTATGGTCTGATTTTGTGGTCCAATTTTGTTGCATATCTAATTTAATCCAGCGTTTCGTTATTTAGACATTTTGTATGCCAGCAATACCCCTCATATCATTGAACCATCAAATATTTAGAAAGGCATGAATGGAGATTGTGTGCAAATATTATACATAACAAATCTTCGTTTTTCTGTACTTTGTAGTGTGAGATGTGTTTGTTAGTATGGTTCTTGTTGGTTTTTTGGTCGATTTTGCTGTTGATATTTGGTTTATGTGTGTGTACGCACGAGAACTGTTCCCACTTGAGTTGTGACAATAACTTAATTTATGAGTACATTGAGTATGCGGCCGCAAATGTAAATGCAAACCAAACCTCTCATATCATTGTTATTTATGCATAAATGCAATGTAGGCACGATGTATGCATGTAACAAAAATGTTACAGTATATATATTGTCTGAATATATCACAAAAGATAAAATTTTATTCTTCTTTTGTGCACAATTTTATCAATATAGGAATTTTAGAGGAATATATCTAATATATGTTATGTTAGTTTTAGGGAGTGTCACCTGTTTTTACCAATCATTCTCTCATTCGTTTCTAGGTAACGCTGAACCAGAATGTTTGAAATGGCGAGGTCTATCTTCTTATACCTCTAAATAATATCTATTAAATTTTATGTTTATTATTATGTTATATGTTTTATTCTCAAAAGGCCCTCCTTACAAAATTTGACATTTCATTACCATGAGTTTCTGCGCAGCAGAAATTTTTGTTGTTAACTTTCGTTGCTATATTAGCAAACATAAAAAGAAAAATTGATCAAAATAATTAGGATTGCGTGGAATACCGCAACATAAAAACCTCTTAAAACAAAATAAAAATTCAAAAAATTTCAATTAACCAAAATTATGGCTGCAAAGGTGGACACTTTTCAGAAATTACAAAATGTATGTGTGAAAGGCACTCAAGTACAATAACTATTGAAGAAATTAATTCCTTTCTTTCTATAGCACGATGATGTTCACATATCTTTCGAGGATCAGCAAAAAATCAATAAATTTGCTAAACATAATGCACGCATGGATGAACTAAAAATTGAATTAGAAACAAAAAAGAACCAACTGAAAAATGTGGAAGAAGCTCTTGATGAAATTGATTTGTTTGATGAAGAGGAATATATTCCATTCTTATTTGGAGAGGTATTTTTATCACACAAACTCTCAAGTACACAAGTGGGTCGTATACTACATGGTTTCGATACGTTTGCAATTATTTAGCTGAATTTCATTGCAATTTTCAGGAACTTCTGAATGAAGTTAAGGCGGAAACCCTTAAACAAATTTCGCGCATAGAAGCAACCGCTAATGATATCAAAAACGAAATGAATGAATTAAAAGCGCAGCTGTATCAGCGATTCGGTAGTAATATATCATTAGAAAGTGATGACTAAATATTACATCTCTGCATAATAGTGTTATATTTATAAAATATATATAAATAAATATTATAAAATTGGCTTAGGCCGGATTGTGGAAATTCTATTTAGAGGAGTGAACCGGTATTAATAAATGATGAAAAACAACAGTAAGAATTAAGTAAAAATGTTGTAGTTGTTTATAATTATTGTCACATATAGCACACTAGCGAACATTTTTTAATGAATTAAAAAAATTTAAGTTTTATCCGACTCAATATTAGAGATCTCTGTTACAGGCATTTCAGCGTTGATTTTTCTTTGCACATTGTATAATACACTTATTACAATTCCTTTTACATGCCTAAATAAAAATGCTACTTGACCCTTAATAAAAAAATAGATGAAGAAGACGGAATAAGAGATATATAGTTCGATATACTTCTGATCCCGAAACTTAATTTGGGATAATACGAAATGAATCATGTATGTATATAGCATCTCTGTTCTTATGTAAGATTTCGCCATTTCTACTCTTATTGCTTTGGGCCATATCGGTTTTATTAAATAAAAATATCTAATCCTAGTTTTTAACAATAATTGTACACTTAATAAAACTGTTCATTAATTTAATTAATTATAATGGTGTTAGCTGATGATGAAACGGTGAGTTTTTCTTAACATAAACAAGTAAACATCATCCATATTAAAAAATATATAATTTCCATATTTGTATGATACGCATACATTAATGTGATTATTTACAAGTTTATTCGCAAAAATTAAGAGAATGTGTCAGTGATTCCTCAACTTATTTTGGCTTAAAAATTGACATTAACACGGCCCTGGCCAAAATCTTACTTTTAAGAGCTTGTAGAGCAAATTATAAGTACTATAAAAAACTGAATGTCCTGAATTTAAATTATTGTACAATGTAGTAGAGAAATATACAAATAAACGAGGTGGTACACCAAGAAGTAAAGGCATCCGCAGATAAGAAGCCTTGGAGTGCTTAGCATTGCTTAATGCACTATAGTCACACAAAAAGCTTCGCCGAGCGTTTAGTTTTACATCTGAATCTTTTGCCTTATAATTTAGATAAATTTGTTCATATCAAAATTTTTCGTAATTTGTGGTTTTTTGAAATTTGGTACAGTTATAATTACCCCATCCATCGATGTCCCAAATGGTCGCGACACGCTTACAATCAATATAGTTATAGTTGTTCCATCCATCGATATGCCAAAAATGGGCGAACAGACGCTCCCATAATTAAACAAAACTCGACTTTCAAGCTGAAACGTAATACATACGCTATTAGAGGGCATTGTAATGTACCTGCCACGTTCACGGTCTAAATCAAATTTACTTTTCTGATTTGTTTTTTTATAAAATCAAAAATTGTATTCATTGTACTTACTATTAATTACTCTTCCCCAAATTTTGGCAAAAAAAATATATAGAATTGCGTATTTTCGTTATAGAGCGATGTCTTTTATAATAAAATATTATATGCAGAGAGGTTCGAAAAATGGTCTGATCGGGTCCAATTTGATTATTAAGCTAATTAACTATTTTTCACCAAATATTGTGCACTTAAAAACCATAAAGAACAATATTTACTCCAGCAACGTAAGGTTTGTCAACTTTTGCAACTTTGGCAAATCAAATATGCATATGTTTCCAAGCGCATGATACAAACTTGCCGTTAAATGCTACAAACACTTTGCTAAAGTATATCTTTTTTAAAAAAAACTACTGCCTTTGGTTTTATACAGAATAAAAATACTTTAAAGAATTTTATAAATAAAAATATTATAAGAAAAGCACTCCAGAGGTAGAGTCCAAAAATAATCATTCAAATCAAGTCTACATTGAATTTCTGGTGTGGCATTATTTTTCATAAGAAAACAAATTTCTTCGAATTTCTGTTTGTTTCGTATAAAAAATTATTTCTCATAACCAAAAATATCCAAAAAAAGAAAACTGTTTGGATAATCCCAAAACACAAATTTGTGAAAGAATACGGGAGACTAATACAATCGACAATTTTTGCAGAAACATATATTCAAAAATCTATAAGTACAAAGGATTAGCTAAAAGGAAGTAAAATCGTCTGGATCCATAACCAATACATAGAATCCTCGCTAGACACCTTTCCAAATAAAGAGGATATTGTGACGTCTCGGATACTCTAATTGTTTTAGAATTCCAGTTTAATTAACAAGGAAAGCGACCTACAATCCAAGTTGTGTGCTTGGCTACGTCTTCCACTCCTGCTTCTTCCGGTGCTCTCTTTAGATTACTTTTTATTTATTTAATACAATTGCAATTAACTAAGCGGCGCTAAAATTGGCGATGATGTTTCCAAGCGAATTTCATAGAAAGAATTTCATGAACGCTAACGTGTTTATTGTAAGCAGATCATATTTGTTACTTATTTGTTATTTACGTTAATGTAATAATCCCTAATAGTTTTCCAATTTTTTTCAATCTGTCAAGCTTGTACGACTGACACTCATTAAGACTATCGTAAAAACCTACACAACCCAAAAATTCCATTTTGTACAATTCTTAGTTGGCATAGGCTTTTTTGGAACATTTTTTTTTTTCTCCAGATCGAAAAGTCTACAAACGATAGGACTTATACCCAACTGAACGTTTTTAAAATCTCGTCTATTTTTTTAGAATCCTAATGGTGGATCTGATGCTTTGCCTTCAACCGAATCGAGTCAGCCTGACACCAAAGAAGAAAATAAAGAACAAGAGGAAATCCATCCGGAACATTTGCTGAAGCATCCATTACAAAATACATGGACACTTTGGTACTTGGAAAATGATCGTACCAAATCATGGGAAGATATGCAAAACGAAATAACCAGTTTTGACACCGTGGAAGATTTTTGGAGGTTAATATTTTATACATTATATCAAAAAATGCTTGTGGTTCTATTTGATTATTTTTCAGTCTATACAATCATATTAAACCACCATCTGATATTAAAATTGGCAGTGACTATTCCTTGTTTAAGAAGGGAATTCGGTGCGTAAGTTGGATACTATGAGAATAAATTTTAATAATTAGTGTTTTTAACAGGCCGATGTGGGAAGATGCTGCCAATAAGCAGGGTGGACGTTGGGTTATAACATTAAATCGGAGCCCCAAAACCGAGATTGATAATTTATGGCTAGATGTGGTAAATGTTTGTGAAGATGGATTTTGTTGGACTGCATAGTATATCTTCTTTTTAGCTTTTATGTTTGATAGGTGAAGCTTTTGATCACTCGGATCAAATATGTGGTGCTGTTGTCAATATACGCAACAAGACTAACAAAATTTGTAATTTTGATATTCGCATATATATGGATGAACATATTTAATATGGTTAAATTTTATTGTTATACAGCAATTTGGACGGCTAATGGCGATAATGAAGAGGCTGCATTAGAGATTGGCCATAAATTAAGAGATGCTTTACGCCTGGGACGTCAAAATTTGCATTATCAGCTGCATAAAGATACAATGGTTAAGACAGGGTCCAATGTCAAATCAATATACACTTTATAAATGTATTAACATCAACCTGAGACTAAGTATTGCAACCTCAACATCATCTACATCATTATACTTTCTCGCCTGTTTAAACATATTTCTTGATAACATCTACCATGTAACAATGTGCAGTTATATTTTACAGTATTTTTCTACATTCGCTGTGGGTTTATAAGGTTTATTTATAACTGCTGACATGGTGCAAAAAACAATTTTATTTAACAAAATGTAAATTATGAGAGGTCGCGATACAATTAGCAAATGCCGTTTCCATTTTGAAATCAAAGCAAATGTTTTATTACTTTAGTGAATTGAATTTGTATACAAACAACCCAGTTGAATTGGAATCTAAATGTATGTCTAATAAAAACCCTATGAAGGTGATGTGCACATAATTGCTAAATAATTTCTTTACATTTGTTTGAATGTTATATTTGCTAAAAAGAGCACGTTTAGGTGTTAAGGAAAAACTTTTTACAGCCAAAAAAAGTTTTAATCTTCCCTTTTATATATAAAAACAAATCGATCCAGCCCGATAATTTAAAACCCCACACCACTTAGCTCCTTGAATTATGCTACAATTAATTTGGTTGTATTTGTATACAATTCTAGATAAGTTTCTTCGTGATATCATTATATGGGAAGGAGTTCTAAAAATGGCCGGTAGGATCAAATATGAAGCTAATTAAGTATTATTTATTGAGTTCTGTAAAAAAATTACGATTTTTTGCCATAGAAATGCTTCCACTATATTGGCACCACATTTCATGAGGGATTCTAATAATGATCCGCATTCCTCTTGGGCCAAATTATGTCCTTGTGCCAAATTTCATCGAAATATCTCAAAACATGCGACCGACATAGTTAAATAGTTTTTGATTTTAAAGCGATCGGTATAATTGAAGATGGGTGTGGCATTAGCCGTTTAGGAGTTGCAAGTGGTGCAAGGTATAAAGATTGTGAAGAGTAAAACCAATTAATTTATAGAGCACTCTTTTAACTTCTCCACTGGTTTTGAAAATCTATAATTCAATTTTCATTTTTACACTTTACATTCAAGTTTAATGAAACATAATATATTCGATTTTGCGTCGTAAGTCTTTTCGATTACAATTATCTAAAGCCCGACAAATCAGAATTGCATGCGCGCTGGAGTTGGATTCATTCTCTTCAAAAATTTCGAACATCTTAAGCACTTGTGATTTTAAGTCATAGGGATATTGCACTTGAATGCTATCCATAACACCTTGGGATATATTTAATTCGCGACCGAAACTGCGCCAATAGGATCCTATCTCTCGAGAAATTAATTTACATATAGAATGTTTGTGTGTTTCAAAATTAGTAGTTTTTTTAAATGTATTTGGTAAGAATTGAGAATTTCTTCCACTTACGCTTGTGTTTTTACACCTTTCCGAAATTCTTATCCCATGATATATATTATGCAAATTTCCGTTATAGATGTCATTAGTAATCCATCCATAAGCTAGTGTTAATGGTTTTGTTTCACCATATAATTGGTTTGAAATATGGTTTAAGTATTCAAAATTGGATTGTGAGAGGGCATCGCATCTCTCTAGGCAATCGAAGAGATCTGCTATAGCGGTTATGCGGCTTTGACTGCGTACAGATCCAATTTCATTATGAAAAATCTGTTTGCATTTCTCAAAATTATCCTGTACGCTTTGCGTACTTTGTTTCGATTCTGTTAGGGAAGCTGGCTTCATTAATTACACATAATCAAATTTACCCACATAATTCTTAAACAAAAATTTATTAATAGAGATAAATTGCTTGAAGAAAATATGGGCGTGTGTACATGTGTGAAGATATCAAATTCGAACAGAAAGAGATGTCAAATCTACTATAATTAGACGCTAAACGATCTGAGGATATAATTAGCAATTTATTAAAAGGATGGAATAATATTTTATTCTACAAAGGGACAAAAAAAGGAGAAAAAACACACAAAATGCTTCAAAGTTATACAAAACAAAACAAAAAAATAAAACGAGATAATTTCATATTACGAGAATATAAAATATAACAACAAAATAGATATTTTTTCTTTTTCCATTTATTCCTTTTTCATAAAAGATTTATTTTATTAATTAAATAAAGTGAAATTTTTTTCTAGAGAAATGGCGGATTCATTATTTTGAATTAAGTAAGACAGCTTATAATTATATATATTCATTTTTGATAGCATTGAAAAAAACTTCAATATAAACGGCTAATTAAATAATATCGAAAAACATGAACTAGTTCATTTTTTCATTTATCTGTACTGTTCGCGAACTACACAACTCTCCTCACATATCATAATATGTGGTTTTACCAAAGTTTCTTGACTTTCTAAAAGGAGTCAATCATTTAAAAAACAATTTATTTATAAACCGATTAAAGTTTTATATACAAGATGGCTAAAATGGCATTTCAACATCAGGCCGGCACGGCTATGGAATGCTTAAGTGTAAGTTGTAAAAAGAAATTTTATTACACAAAAAAATTAATTAAAAAATTAAAATAAGACTTTTGGGCAAATAGTAAAAAGTTTATTTTGTTATTTTGTTATTAATGTTAGATTCCAATAACGTTGCACAAGGACAAAGATTACGATCAAGAAGGTCGAGAGATATTAAAATGTGGATTTAAAATTGGTGGCGGTATTGATCAGGATTATAAAAAAAGCCCTCAGGGTTATACAGACTACGTAATTATTCTTAATAATTATTGTCAATAGTGTTTTATTAGTACATTTGTATATTCTAGGGTATTTATGTCACTGAAGTTCATGAAAGTAGTCCGGCCGCTAGAGCTGGCCTACGCATACACGATAAAATATTACAATGTAATGGATATGATTTTACTATGGTCACACATAAAAAGGCTGTTAGCTACATACGCAAAAATCCCATATTAAATATGTTGGTTGCTCGAAAAGGTGTTACTTCCTCGTAAAAAATGGTCACCATTAAAAAACAATTATTTAAAAAAGAAGAAACGTAAGAGACTAAGTTGTATTTGATAATTTTGCAAACATGATATTATTTTAATAACTTTTTAAGATTAAAGAAGTATTTTATACACAATATTTGTTTCACATTTATAAGACACACAGTTGACTAATATTTTTAACAATATTTGTTAAATATTTTATGTATATATATAAATGTGGCCAAAATATATAAATTTATGTTAATAGATTTATACCATAAATTGTGTATTATACTGAAATGTACTAGGATATATTCTAGAGCGCATCATTGCTGTGCTGCATTGAAATTCCAAAACGGGTTTATTGTATGTATTAAAAAACGATTTAACCACAGGTTTAGATATAACAAAAGCGATGTTTTGTTGTAATATATCGATATTTTTAAATATCGAATATTTCTAGTTTACAATATTTGAGAAAGCGTTAAACCGTATATATGATAATTGAAATAAAAAAGAATAAAAATTAGGTTAAAGCTACAGACATAATATGAAAAAAGCTACATATCTACATTGCATCAATTTGCATTGACAAGCAAAATAAAGAAACATATGATGATGAACATCTTTCGAGAGATCATATGATTTAACTGCAGTACTGCAATAATGCTTCTTCTTCTTAAAATATTCCTGGCGAATCGATAGCTGAAGAGGCGCTGCGTCAATACAATGTAAAAGCCATTTTTATATATATATTATAATGGAGGTCAAAAGTCACTACTCTTAATATTTTTTTACAATATTTTGTGAACAATAGTTAAATATAGTTTTTTACTTGTGCAGCACTGCTACGATGTAGTGCAAAGTATGTGTTTGTTCTTAAAAAATTGTTGTGGACATACGTATGCTTTCAATCCAATCAAATAATCGAAAAATCTAGTTAAAAATGATTATAGAAAGCAAAAATACTGCGTTTAAAGTGCTTGAGTGAAGATCGATTCTATATTTACATTTTTAAATGTTTGGATTGAAAATTAATAATAAATAAAGATAATAATAGTTGAACCACAAGAAACAAACCGTGAACTTAGGCGAAGGAATCAACTGCTTTGGAGAAATGTTGAATGGTTGGTATACATTATTTCACATGGCCAAATAAACGTTTAGCACTCTCATACAGTTATATAAAAAATTAATTTCCGTGTTCTAAATGACCGCTGAAGTGTTTGGTGTTATGAACCACAACATTAACAGCGATGTTAGTTAAACTAAAAAGCAATTGCACACACGCCGCGCCAAAAAAGATTTTATATAATTGCGGATGGTATTTAAGATTTGGCCTAAGCATCAATTTAGCTTTTTTTCTTTATATAAATTTTTTTTTAGCTTTACAACGTTTATTGGGTGGCGATTACCCACCCAATCGAGTTTTAGAAATAAAAAGTGAATCGTTAGGCACTCTACAGGTATTGGCACGTGATGAAGCAATGGTGCTATTTGCTCCACCATTCAACTCCAACGATAAGAAAAACTTTTATCAAATTGTTTTGCAACGACCTCACACTGATTCCAATACAACATCTTTTAGTTTGTATCGGTCACAAACACAACGAGAAGCGGAAGATAAATTTAATATTTATATGCATCGATTACCGGTATTTGTGAGCATTGTAAAGGAGGTATGTTGCACTTTAACCAATAACTTTCAAGACGTAAACGTACAACCTATTGTGTGTATATGTCAGTATAGATCAATTTGTCACATATTGGTGCACCGGTGGTGGCTTAAGCTAAATAGTTTTTTTTACTTGTTTTTAGTTTTACAATATCAACGGTTTACAGAAAGTTTCCGATTGCCTAAATGAAAATCCTTCCTGGTCTTTAACACATTTAATAGCATATTACAATATGGTGGAGTATATTAGTAATCCTAAGGTCTTACAATTCATTGACTATGCGGATCATATTAATTTAATGTCACCATTTCAGGTATTTATGAATTTGTGTGCACATGCGTAAACATACTTGAGGTTGAAGACTAAGTTTTTTGCTACATTTATTTGTTTTTTTTTTTTTAGGTAGCCATTAAAGCTGGTAATATTGAAATGGTTAAGACACTATTACCTCTGTGTAAAATGGAGCATTTGGACAATAATAGTAATTCGGTGTTTCACTATGCGGCCAGTACTAATAAGGATATAATAAATGTAAGTATTTTTAAGTTAAACATAACAGTCATTTCATAAGCTTATACAATGTATGCGTTGTATATTGTAGTTGTTAACTGCCGTCAGTACCGTGAATTTAAATCATTTTAATTCGGACGGTTATACCCCTTTGCATTTGGCCTGCCTCTCCGACAAAAAAGATTGCGTAACCGCTTTATTGGTCGCTGGAGCTGATGCCAATCTCAGTGCTAAGAATATAAATAAATTGAACAAATCCACCAATCCTACCTCAGTAGCCGCCTTGTTTAAGCAAAACGACAATAAATTATATTCACAGGATATGAAGTATGGGGGAACTCCTTTGCATTGGTGCTCGTCGAGAGATACACTTAATGCTCTTATAATGCGAGGTTGCGATGTAAATGCTACCAATTTTGACGGTCGCACTGCACTGCATGTTATGGTTAGCGTAACTTTTTAAACTTCTATACCCACCATGGTGTATGGGCGTATATATCACTGTAAAAACGTTTGCAACGTTTGTAAAAGGATGAAAGATTCTACAAAATATATATATACTGAATCGCCATAGAACATTTAGTCCGTCTGAGCGTTGTGTGTGTGTTTTCTGTGGTAATCACTCTCCTGATCACAAAACTTGAGATATCTATTCCACATTTGGCAGTACTGGCAGTTTTCTTACCCAGGTTGGTATTAAAGTTAAACAAAACCCGTCAAACGAGACGACCACAATGCAATAAAAACGTAAAAGTAACAATTATAGTAATAATAGTAAATATTCCCTATTACCTGTTGAAATATATGCACCCCGGGACTATTTAGTGCACTTGTGGTGGGTATTCAAGATTTGGCCTCGGCCACATTTACTTTTACTGGTTCAAAGATCTAGTTTTTAATATTATTTAATTATTAGGTTTCGCGTAATCGCTTTGAATGTGTTGTAGCTCTGTTGGCTCATGATGCTGAAATTGATGTTTGTGATAAAGATGGCAACACACCCTTACATATTGCCATTGAACAGAAATTAGTCCCCATTGTTCAATGTCTGGTGGTGTTTGGTTGTGATTTAAATAGGAGAAATAAAAATGGCGAAACACCGCGACATATGGTGGGACATGATACAAATGGTACCAAAGAAGCTGAAATTTTATATATTTTACACTCTGTGGGTGCGAAGCGGTATTTCATTTCTCACGTTAAATATATTTTGTGAGACTTGATGAATTTTATAACATTACAGATGTGAGGAAAGGAAGTACAAGTGTCCGCCTGGATGTAATGCTAAAGGCACTTATAATGGTATACCACCAGAAGCTCCTGAATCAGTCGAACAACGAGAGCATATAGAGAATATGTTGGCCTCTACTAGCAAGCAAGCTGTACATAGTTTCTTAAGCCCTTCAATACGCGAAGATTTCAGTAATGAGCAATATGAGAAGCAAGAGTAAGTGATGACATGGTGTTTTCCTGTAAATGTTATCATTTCATGTTTGTAGAGCTGCCGTTATTATTGACACGGAGAAAGAGCAAAAGGGTCAAAGCATTATGGATGCCCTGTTGGGTATGTTTACCACTAAAGTTAGTGCTGACTCTAAGAAAGGTAAGCCAAGCAGATGTAAAGGGTGTAAATGAAACGTACTGTAAAATTTTATTTAAATTATTGAAAGACTCTGCTCCTAATAGTATGGCTAGTGGTTCCCCAGCTGGTGATGCCAGCACTCTTGTCGCAGGTAGTCCCGAAGCTTTATATTCCCCCACCACTGAGAACGCCATTCTTAATCAAATTTCCTCTTCCCAAAAAGGCGATAAACCTTATGGACGCGGTCGTTTACTATGTTTAGATGGTGGTGGTATTCGCGGTTTATTGTTAGTGCAAATGTTATTGGAAATGGAACGTTTGTCTCAGACGCCGATTATTCATTTATTCGATTGGATTGCTGGTACTAGTACTGGTGGTATTTTAGCTTTGGGCTTAGGTTGTGGTAAGACAATGCGGCAATGTATGGGTCTGTACTTACGTATGAAGGAGCAATGTTTTGTGGGCTCTCGCCCATATCCCAGTGACAATTTTGAAAACATTCTCAAAGATAATATGGGAGAATTTACTGTGATGACAGATATTAAACATCCCAAGGTTATGGTTACTGGTGTTATGGCAGATCGGAAACCCGTGGATTTGCATCTTTTTCGTAATTACACTTGTGCCAGTGAAATATTGAATATTGATACACCCATTTGTAAGTACATAGAACGATTTACTCCAAGTAAATATATTACATAAATTACATGGATTAATCATGTTCATTCTTGTATTCGTCTGTTGTTGAAACGCTTTCGATTGATTTAAACTGCGTCAGATCGATCAATAGCCCCACCCACAATGAACAAAAATTACTTAAAACCACAAAAATAAATCTATAAAGTTTACAGGTGTTTATGTTTTGTTTGACTTTGATTTGCTTTATGCTAACGACTCGCACTTACTCATACAACTAAACTCTTCCTACTAAAATACAACCACTTGTTTATACTTGAAGAAATAAGGATTGATAAAGCAATACAATGTAAACAAAAAATGTTTTTATAAAATCTTGTTATTTATTAAGCAAATCGTCGGGTGCCCCCACCAAGCCCAGGAAATCAATTAGTGTGGCGTGCCGCTCGAGCCACTGGAGCAGCTCCTTCTTATTTCAGGTGCTCTCTCTAAAGTAACGTATTTCGCCTCCCAACTAAATCTAGTTTTCTGTAACTATTCTTCAGAGCTTTCGGTCGCTTTTTAGACGGCGGTTTAATTGCCAACAATCCCACTTTAGACGCTATGACTGAAATCCATGAGTACAATATGGCTCTACGTAGTGTGGGGAGAGAATCAGAAGCGATACCGGTAAAAAGTGAAAACGTTAAATAACATAATTCTTTTTATACCCTCCACATTATAATTTCTTTCTTGATCACCATAAGAATCTGTATATAATTGAAATGCAACACAACGTTAACATTTTACACTACCAAGGAGCGTAATCAGTTTTTAGATGTGGACTGTGTATAAGATTTGACACACTATACACTAAAAAGTGGTGTATTTGTGTGACAAACGTAACACTCACCTTTAATTATACCAATTGGCTCAGGGTCGAAATTTTTTATATTCTTTTTTAAAACTTGTCACTATTTCAAATGGAACGCTTTCATCCATTTTTTAAAATTTGGTAAACACATTAATTTACATTCGATTTGACCATTCATTTCCATGTAATGCTTTTTTATGAAGTGATTTATACGCAATTAAACTTAACTAAACGCATGTGAAGTGAGTGGTGTAGGGTATTAAATGACCGCCTATAATGTTTTTACTTGTACTTATTTGTTGCAATATTTTTATTGTAGATCTCTGTTGTGGTATCATTAGGTACTGGCCTAATACCTGTCACCGAATTAAAAGATATTGATGTTTTTCGGCCCGAAAGTATTTGGGATACCGCCAAATTAGCCTATGGTATCTCAACAATTGGTAATTTTATTGTACAATGTCTGTTTTTTTTAATAGTTGTGTAACTATTGTTTTTTTATTCAAGGTAATTTGCTTGTTGACCAGGCTACTGCTTCAGATGGTCGCGTAGTGGATAGAGCTCGCGCTTGGTGCAGCACAATTGGAATACCTTATTATAGGTATTGGAATTTCTTGAAATATTTAAATGTTTTTTACAAATCGCCATAATTTAGATTTAATCCACAACTATCTGAAGATATTGCTATGGATGAGAAAAATGATCAAAAACTAGTCAATATGTTATGGTGTACAAAGGCTTATATGTATAGCAATCGTAACAAGGTTATGGAAATGATTAATTTATTAAAATAGCAATTAAGAAGAATTTAGATCGCATGATTTAAGTATGATTTGCCTTTTTATACCCACCATCATAATAATTAAGGAGGTATGTTGATTTTGCTTAAAAGTTTTCAAATGGCGTAATGATTGCTTTTGTATAAATTTGAATACATATATATATATATTTATAAATTTCACAATATAACATAACGTATGAGTATGATGGTGGGTCTAATAGAGCTTTTCTAATAACCATAACTGCGATCTAAATTATTGATTTTGAAAAAAAAAAACTTACTTATAATGCATGAATAAAAAGAATAACAACCTATCCTTTTAATTTTAATGTTTAATTTGTTCATATAAATGTCGTGAACCGAAGTGTCGAACATATAAAAACTAGTTTAAAAATTAATTTTCCCATTTTTTATACCACAATATAAATTTAATGAATATTCAATATTAAATGTACCATTCCACTATCAATAAACGTGGAGGAGTATATGTATTTTATTATGATTTATGATTTTACTCACTTTGCTAGTTAATAACTCCTAAAGAAGGCTACTTATATAGATTATAGGGCTGAAAATTGACACTCATGATCCTTTAATTTATACCTCCAAAAGGTAGGTAAGGTATGGACGACTGTTTAAAATTAGTCAATAGCAAAGAGAGAAATGGTTTCTAATGGGACACATATTGGTATTAAATTCAATAATATTGGTTTTTCAATCAAAACAGGAACGTTCAAGGCGTATTTGAAATGTGTAATAGTATGAAATTAATGCTTCCAGTTGGTGTATTTTAGAATTGTAGCCAATTGAAGGATATAATACTTTATATTTCAAAGATATACTCTGCAGGAAGTACTGCATATGTATTTATATATGTGGCTTGAGCATCTCTGCAGAGTTGGCCTTTCGTTAATTTAATGCAGCTCTGCGAAAGTAGAGAAGTTAAATCTTGTTTTTGTGGTTGTTTTCTCTGAAAAAATGTGGCTAAATTTTGTCAAATATTTTATAATATAGGGTGAAAACGTGGTAAGAAGCTTATTTTCGGTAAAAATATTATATATGTATATATGAAATGTCAATATAAGGACAAATAAATTCACACCATCTGTGCGGTCAAGTGTTGCCAAAGTACTTTGATATTTTGTGTAGCGCTTCATTTCTAATTACCCATCGCTGTCAAGCTGTCTTTTCGTTGATAACACTTTATTGCACAAATCGCGTGAATTTTAAGAAACCTTTTAGATGTGAAATAATGTTAATAAAACAATGACACATCTATGCGTAGGTGAGCTTTACGCAAAAAAAACTTGGCACTCTTAGGCTGGGTTAATTCGGTAGGGCAGAATCGAAAAGCGGTTATTTAATGTATTTGAAGAGTACTCCGGTTCGAATTTTGTAAAATCTACATATTCGTATACATAACTGTTTTATTAATTAAAGTGTTATCGTTATTAAAAAAAAATTGTTAAAACATCTGTAATATACTCGTTAATCGGTTTCCCAATTTTGGTTGTTATGTTCTTTGTTCGCGAGTAACCAACGAAAATTTGTCTTTGATGCGAAAAAATCAATTTTTTCACTACTAATAAAAAAGTCGGAATGTATTCTACGAAACTGCTTTAAAAATTGTGCACTGTATAGTAAAGATGTAAGCATAGTTATTTTATGGAAAAAAAAAACTTATTAAGAGTGAAAATGTTACAAAAAATACATTATAAGCTTTCAGGGGGTGCTGAAATGACATAATTTTTATGAAAACTACCATTTAACAAGGTTAAAAAAGGCAAAAAATTACTGAAACCTGTAATTATTTTTCATTATAGATTAAATTAGTTAAAGATGGATAGTTGTACGATATATTCGTATATGTACATATATACGAAATGCGTAAATTATTGTACATAGATTTGGTTAGATTCGTATATATTGTAAATTTCTTTCTCGTGGTTGAGGCGAGATGAAATCTCTTTGTGTATCTATATACATGTACACACAATTTTTTTACGCGGTATTTACTTAAGTAAAAAATTGGTCAAAAAGTACATATCGTATAGAAAAGCAGAGGATAGAGGATACGTTGCATGTAAGTGAAAAAATATTAAAATAATAGAAAAACTAAAATGCACATATGTCATGTAATTAGGTACAGGGTTGAATTTTTAAAAGAGACAGGGTGCACGAAATTCATGGAAATATCTCAAAAAATGCGACCTATTTACGTGGACACACAGGCAGGCAAACGGACATGGTTAAATCGATTCAGATTTTGATTCTGAATCGATCGGTACAAGAGAAGGTGGATGTGGCATATGCCGTTTAGGAGTTAGAAACATCCCCACAAAGTTAATACAACCTTTGTCAAAATTGGTGTAAGGTATAATAAAACGTTATGTGAAGAGTGGATCAAAATATGGTCCGATTAGGTCCAAATATGGCAGTCACTTATTAAACAAAATTTTGTTCAATATCTCAATTCCTCTATGTCCGGCATAATCTTCTGAAAGTGGACGCGGTTGGTCAACGAACACACATGCACTTTTTAAAAACTCCAATTACGTTTTTCTTGCGTTGTTATGATATTGTTCATAAAACTGTGGAAACTATTTTAAATAACTTTGTATTTTTGGAATTGTTTTTGTATGAAATGGGCGGACCCCATTAAAAATGTGACTTTCAGATATTTTTTTCTTATATATATGTATGAAAATGCAAAAAAATCAGCTGTAATAAGCTAAACCTTTGAAAGCATTGGATAAGAATTCTATATTTGGGAAAAACATATTAAAGTTGCCGCGCCCAAAAATTAATTATATTGTACACATATTGATTATAATATAGCATTTTTACTGATAGATTAATGATTAAAGGAAAAATGAGCCAGATTTCTACCTCGACGCCTGAGAAAAATCATCATGATGTTGTTAAGGGAAAATCCTCTACCTTGATTCCATCTTTAGATGATCAGCGCGTACGCGGCACAGGCGTACCAAGTGTTTTTGATGATTCGAACATTTCATTGAGTCCCGCCAGCAGTAAAAGTACTGGTGGCGTTATTCAAAATTCCAATTCTGCTACAAATAGTCCAGTAGCGAAACGTCATATTAATACAGGCTCCATAACCCGACCGCAATCCAGCTATTCGGCTCGTGTTTTGGTCTTCGATGATTCCGATCAGGAATTGGGTGGTAATAATAGCGCTAATAGTACTATAAATGCTAATGATGATGCTAGGAAATTGACAACCGGCTTAGACGCGTTGTCTGGTTCACCCAAAACTGATTCGTTTATATCGTCATCGTACTCCTTGTTACGTAATATGAATTTGGCAAAATCTTCTTCAGGTGGTCTTTCAACAAGTTCCATATCATTGCCGACTCGGGGATACGGCGCTTTAATGCGTAAGATTTCCTATCATCAGCATGGCTACCCTCTGCGCTTAGCTAGTAATGGTAAACAGAACTTTTTTAGAAAATATTTATAATTCTTATTACAATTAATTTAATAGATTCCTCGAATTTGGTGAGAATGAGTAACACATCTTTGGGTAAATCAGCTCCATGTTTGACGAGCACACAATTTTGTGAACGCGATGCTAGTCTCTCTCCAGCTTTGCATAACCTTACGCAATCCCCTTCTTCATCTTTATGCAATGCTCAACCGTCTTCTTTAACACCTTCAAAAAGTAGTAGTGGTCACATAACGCAACCATCAGGATGTCATAATATAACGCGTTCAGGCAGTTGTACTGGCCTCGGCATCAGTAAGCATCATCTTCATGGTGTGGTTATGCGGGGCGGGAGTTCTTCAAGTGGTGTAGCTCATCATCGTTTAAGTTTAGTTACTGGAGGTATGGGAGCTGCTGCCATTAATTCCAGGTCACACTCACCCTACTCAGCCAGTCCGCTAGATAGTCCACGCATCAATTCGCCCATGCAATTTGCATTTACTCCCATTAAGCGATTAGCCAGCTGCAAGGGGGATGGCAGACGATGGTCTGTTGCCTCTTTACCTTCTTCGGGTTATGGCACCACACCGGGCAGTTCAAATTTATCGGTATGTAACAAACAACGTTTCGTTAATGAAATAAGCTTACAATTTGTATATTCGTAGAGTCAATGTTCAAGTCAGGAAGGTCTGCATCAACTGTCCAGTGCCCCTGTACAAGAAGAAATGAATGTGTTGTGTGGCGAGGTAAGCAATATGGTGATAAATTGTTGCGTTGAACATATGCAGCAGCAACAAATGGCCATTGCGGTGGCCACAAATCGTCCGCACTGTGTTAAGCACTGTATTCTATTAGCCGCCACAGCCGCTACCGGTACAACACACAAGACAACCGTCCCTGGGCCACCCAGCCCCAAACAATTAAAAAACGTAACAATACAAACACCACCGTCTTCAGGCAAGGCTGTTAGTCCTCATAATTTGCAAAAACATAAGTCTTGTCCTAACTGTTGCGCTGACGTTAATGCGGTGTGCAGCGGGAATGGCAACAACACTAGTAGCACAGGTAGTTCTCAACAAAATCACAAAGAAAGTATATCCCCTTTTCGAAGGCCGCGCTCTAGGTCTTTGTCCAGCCCATCGCGTTCACCCGCTGTTGATAATGAAATCGCTATAATGAATACATTATACAAAGAGCGCTTTCCTAAGGCCACCCACCAAATGGAGGAGCGTTTAAAACATTTTATTAACGAAAATAAAAGTGCGGCCTGCAATAGTTTTAGGGATTCTCAACCAATTGTGAGGTGAAGATTAAGGAATATTAACCCTTAAGTTAAAGTATTTTAATTACTTTCTTAATTAGATTTGTGCATCATCAAGTATTAGAAATGGCTCGCGATTGCTTGAATAAGTCAGAAGGTAAATTGATTACTTCGCGCTATTTTTATGAAATGAGTGAAAATTTGGAACGTTTATTATGGGAAACTAAGGAGAAGTCTCCTGAAGCCGCTGTAGAATTAGCTGGTGTTATAAAAAAGTTACTCTTAATCATTTCCAGACCTGCTAGATTATTGGAGTGTCTAGAATTTGATCCAGAGGAATTTTATAACTTATTAGATGTGGCCGAAGGTCAAGCCAAAATTATACAGGGGATCAAAACTGACATACCCCAATATATTATACATAAATTGGGTTTGAATCGGGACCCGATTGCGGAAATGCGCCAAGAGATTAAAGAAACGCACGAAATATGTGATCAAAGTGGATATCCATTCAATTGCCCCAACACATTGAATTATTCCGATACACCGTGCTCGCTTCTGATGAGTTCTCCGTTCACATGTGTTTCAGCTACACTAAATCCAAACGCGGAAGCTAATTTGTTAAGAAATAGTAGCGGCTCGAATACACCTCAGTTACCTTTACCAATGCAACCACCTCAAACACCAGTCGCTACTGGTGAAATGCCATCGTTTGCACCTATTTTCCATGCCCAACAAAAAAAGCAACCGCTTAACCAAGAGTTCCCGTTAAATGCTTGTAAAAAGCAACAACAAAAACAAAGCCAACCAGACCTACAGCAGCAACAGCAGCCCATACCAAGTGAATATGATTTCGATATACTGAAATTAATTTCGAATGGCGCCTATGGCGCAGTATACTTGGTAAAACATAAAACCACGCGTCAGCGTTTTGCAATGAAAAAGATCAATAAAAATAATTTGATTTTACGCAATCAAGTGGAACAGGTGTTTGCTGAACGGGACATCCTCTCTTTTGCTGACAACCCGTTTGTGGTCAGCATGTACTGTTCCTTTGAGACGAAGAAACATTTATGTTTAGTTATGGAATATGTAGAGGGAGGCGATTGTGCAACTCTACTAAAAAATATTGGTCCCCTTCCAGCGGACATGGCACGCTTCTATTTTGCCGAAACGGTATTAGCTGTGGAATATTTGCACAGTTACGGCATTGTGCATCGTGACTTGAAACCGGACAACTTACTAATAACAGCCTTAGGCCACATCAAGCTAACCGATTTTGGACTGTCGAAAATGGGTCTCATGTCATTAGCTACTAATCTGTATGAAGGCTATATTGATTCAGAAACGAAACAGTTTTCTGATAAACAAGTAAGAATGTATAATTTTTTTATTGTGATATTTTTAAAGTTGAATAATTTTCTAATCTTGTATTATACCCTCCGTCTGCAACTACGGGAAGGTTTGTTCAGGGACTCTATTAAGTATATGTACAAGTTAATGAGTTCCCAATAAGCATTAAGAAAACAATCTTTAATGAAAATGAGTGAATTTAAAAATAATTAGAGATGAGATAAATTTACTGTAAAAAAATATAAAAAAATAAAACTTTTCTCGTCCTTCTACCAAGAACTAACCTTCTAAGCTTGCTTCGTTCGACTTGTCTTTTTAGGTCTACGGTACACCGGAGTATATAGCACCAGAGGTAATATTACGTCAAGGATATGGTAAACCCGTAGATTGGTGGTCCATGGGTATTGTCTTGTATGAATTCCTAATTGGTTGTGTGCCATTCTTTGGTGAAACAGCCGAAGAGTTGTTTGCTCATACAGTTAATGATGATATTGAATGGCCTGATAAGGATGACTGGCCAGTACAACCGGAGGCTAAGGATTTGATAACCCAATTATTGCAACAAAATCCTCGAGATCGTTTGGGTACCCATGGTGGAGCAACCGAAGTTAAAGAACATTTTTACTTTGATGGTTTAGACTGGAATTCATTGTTGAGACAAAAAGCTGAATTTGTTCCCCAATTGGCCAATGAAGAAGACACTAGTTACTTTGATAGTGAGTGTACTTCATCCATTAAAGAAAAGACAATTTGTATAAATTTGTTTTGTTCGATTTCTGGATAAACAGCTCGTATGGATCGTTATAATCATGATTTAGGCGAAGAAGATACCGATGACACAGACGATACGCCCGTTTTCGGATCATTCTCTTCGTATACGCCGCAATATCGGAAACATTACTCTTGGTCTCGTACTAATTCTGTGACATCAGTAATTACCACCTCCTCCTCAGCTACGACACTTGCAGCTGCTGCTTATACTCCAACTTGTTCAATTAATACGTCAATAGGAGATTTTAGATCCATAGTAGAAAGTAAGGCATCTCCTAAGGAATCAACACCCAAAGAACGAAATATGTCACCGTCAATCAGCACTCCTTTAACAACCACCAATAAGCAAATGGTTAATAAGATCTTAACCAAGCCGCAGTTAAGAAAAGTTGAGGTGATTCTTTTTGTTCGTTTATTCCCTTTTAATTTTATTAACGCATATTTCTTTTTTTATTGTGAAGCTGTCTACGCGTTGTTTAAAGATTCCCTCCACACCAGATGGCGATTATTTACCTGAATTGCTGCATAGTGCTAGAGATGAGAACGATTTTTGCGCGTTAAATAAGTTTTGGGATCAATCGCAAATTTCTAAAACCACATCGGTGGACATCTGCACACGAGAAGAGTCACCGATTAAAACAGAAGTACACCAACGTCTCGGTATAACGTCGTCCTCATTAAAAGCAGTAATTTCAACCACACCAGGCACTCCATCTTTAACAGCACCATCATCTACAGCTTCTATGGGTTTGTTAACGGCTGGTCGTGGTGGTAATATCGGCATTGTGACTGCTACAGCAAATTCTACTCCCATCATGGCTAGTGCAAAATATTCTAAGACCAACACTAATCCGCACCTATCTGAATGTGCTACCGCCTCAACCATTCAGAGTACACCAGAATCTTCGCAAACGGATAGCGATGATTTTTCTCCGCAAATAGCCCGTAAACGTAAAGGAGTGTGCGTCCGTGACATATTACCGCGTTTCTCAATATCTATCGAAGACGAGACTGGCGGTTCTTCGAATGAAAATACGCAAGTTCAGGCGCCATTGGCTTTGCAACAGCACAAATCCATGGATAGTTCTATTGAAGTAAAAACCAGTTATTTACGTTCCTCTATAGTGAAATCAGCTTCAGCTTTAGGGTTGTCGTTAATGTCTAATACAGGTGAGTCTTCCAAGTTAATTTGGACTTAAAAATTATAATTTCGTGTTTACTTTAGTTAACAGTACACAATTGAATCAACAATTATACAATATGGACGGAAGTAGTGGCAGTAACAGTGGTGGTACAGGTGGTGGCGGCGGCTCTAGTACAGCTTCATCCAGGGACACATCTCCTTGCCGTGAACTGTCACCTTTGGTTACTAATTTGAAACCACCAATTATTATACGTCGTGGCCCACGTGGCTTTGGCTTTACAGTACATACCATTCGTGTTTACTATGGTGACACCGACTTTTACACCATGCATCATTTGGTCATGGCTGTGGATGAAGGAAGCCCAGCTTTTGAGGCCGGTTTACGGCCAGCTGATTTGATAACACACGTGAATGGTGAAACGATACAAGGTCTCTTTCACACTCAAGTGCTACAACTACTCTTAAGCGGTGGAGAACATGTCACGTTGAGAGCTACTCCTTTAGAGCATACTAGTATTCAGAGCGGGGGGCGTAAACGGGATCTAATGCACAGTAAATTGGCCAAGAAAGGTGTGAACCGTCAAAAGAAACAAACGAAAAAGGAGCATGACAAAAAACGTAAAACATCACTATTCAGACGAATCAGCACGAAAAGGGCATCAGCAGAAATGCAACAGGTAATCATACAAGATAGGGGAATAACAATATTTAACTGATGTACGATAATTTCTATTTATGCACTTATAATAGATTGTTGCCGGCATAAGCTCGTCCTCTTCTCCATCAGCGGGTGGTAATTGTGGTGTGGGTACGGCCACGTCGCTCAATATTTCGCCTATAGATGCTTCATCATATTGCAGCAGTAGTTGCTATCAAACTGCAACTACCTCATCACCACAGTGCACGTCCCCATCATCTCCTTTGCCCAGTACATCAACTGCCATGTGCACAAATATATCCACATTTGGTACTAGTAACAGTTTCGGTCTTGTTAGTACTTCTAGTGCGACCCTCTCACAAATAACTGGTGCTGTACAAAGTAACCCTACCGTTGCAGGTGCTGTTAGTGTCATAGAAAACATAACCGGTAAATTGCAATAAAATAAAACTAAACATATAAAAAACACTAAATTTGGCTTGTGGGCCAAATTTTAAGTAGCCACCGATGCATAAAAGCCCTCAAAGGAGAATATCTATCAATTTTTAATTTTTTTTTTACAAAAAAGTTAAACTCAGTGTCAGTTTTTTTAAACTGTGGGCGTGTTATTTGACAAAAATTGACTCAATTTTAATATCAACCAATATATTTAATATCTACGCACAAACGGACATAGCTAGATTGACTCAATATTCGATTAGGGTTTGTTGGGTTTCAATAAAGATGCCTAACCTGGGGGTGGGGCGAATAATAATATATTTAAAGTCACCTACTTTTGAATGGAATTTTTTATTTTTAGTGTCGCCTACATCAGCGCCCCAGTTGTATCAAAGACCATCAACTTTACATGGTCTTAAGCATAAATTGCATACCAATTGTGGAGGTGGCAACAGTGCAGTGTGCCCCACGAATGGTGCTGTTAAGTGTTTACACAATAGTACTGCGGTTTCTTTGACAAACAGACGCAAATCTGTCGGCCATATACCATTATCACCTTTGGCACGCACACCATCGCCCTCACCTTTGCCATCATCTCCCACACGTTCGCCCTCTCCACTGGTCTTTCCTGTGATTGGCCATCAACCGGGCTCTTCAAATACCACTCAATCCTATAGTCCGGGTAGTGTGCCGGGATTTCAAACCGTAACTGCAGGTAGCAAAAAAACGGGTTTTGTACGTACTAAGCCTTCGGAGCCTAGTTCACCATTATTGCGTCGTGCTCTCTCACCAGATCGCCTGCATCCGCGCAGTGCTGAATCCAAATGTACGCTCATTTCTCCCTTGTGTTGTTCACCCATTAAACAACAACAGCAACAACAGCAAAGAGTCATTGGTAGTGCCTGGCGATCATCCACAAATAGTTCGAATAACAACAGTAGCTATTCAACGACAACGTCAAGTGCTAATAACTCTTCCATATCTTCATCGCAACAACCACAATTGAAACAGATCCAATTAAACCCCGGACGCTCATTGGACGGATGTGACTCTTCCGGCCCAAATATGAATAAGGGTTGTAATGACGACCTTACTGTTATTGTGTGTGAAACCACCCAATTGGTTTCTACGCCGACAGGTACCGGGTTACCTGGTCCAGGAGAAATGTTGCCACGCATAGCAGAAGAAAAGGACTCACCAACCAACACTTCAGAGTCAACATTGGGTTTTATGCAAACGATCGATGAACAGGATGCCGAAACTACAGATGATAAACCAATGATTGAAACCAACGATAAACAACTCAAGGGTGCTGGTGGTAATGATAGTAAAAAAGCTTATACAAGCAAAAAATGTAGCAAAAGTTGTAAGTGAGAAATATCTCCCGATTTTCATTAATATCTTGTAATAATTAAGTAAACATATTATAAGCGAAATAGTTCACATAACATCAACAATAACAACAATTACTTTGCCTTTAATACGTCACGCTAAAAAACTAAGCTAAGCTAAGTTAAGTAAGCAATGCATACTAGAACTCTTACGTCTGCTGCAATAACTTCATATAAAAAATTAAAACTCGATCTAACAAGAAAGTAACAACCACCAACTTCAATACAAACTGCTCCAGGAAATACACAAAGTAATGAAAAATTTCAAGTAATTGCATTGAACGTTTGTTTATGTTTGAACAATTTTGTAAAAAGGAATATATTAATATAAATGTATGTATGTATGTATGTGTGTGTTTGGTTGGTAAGCAATTTTGTACTTTTACAACATACTATATTTTTTATAAGTTACTATAAATATATAATAGTACGTATTGCGAGGAATATTTGTGTTTATTACAATAATTCACTTAAATATTTCTTAGTATTATAAATTTATGTACATATAAAAAAAAAATAGATATATTGAGCACATGTATTTGTAAATTAGAAAAAAAAAAAAAAATTAAATCGTGTGAAATATTGCCATAATTTTAATAAGCGTTAGAAATAGAGTTTACACAACAAATTTAAAAACTAATAACAATTAATAATTAAATGTTCTTCACGAAAATTTTAGCATTTAGCTAACGAAACGATAAAATATTTAAATCTTTCCTTATAACAAAAACAAAATAAATTATTCACGAATACGGAACCGATTATAGAGCAATAATCGTGAAATTGTACATCTGTGCTAATGTTTAATAAAGCGCAAAAAAAAACCCTTCTAATTACGAAAAAAAAAAGCGGAGTAGTAAGTTAAGTTTGTATTCCAGAGAAAAAATGTTCGATTGTTCTAAATGGAGTTTTAGAAAAACGCGGCATCTGGTATTTCATTTTTATTGTGCAAGTCTAAAAATACTTCCAAAGCTACTTCAAGATTCCAATTAGAATCATCCAAACATCTAAGGAGGAAAGAAAATTAAACCGACTTTTCAATCAACTTAAATATTATTATACCTAGTGCACCATATTGATTTCATTTTAGTTAATTCCTGCATCATAGCGAGCATAGCTTCTTTATCCTCTACCGAAGATTCGTCCTTTTTTGATTTCTCTGAACTTTTGTAATATTTGAAAGCATTTTTGCTTTGCATACAGGTCGGATTAAATATGTTTAGCTGATCATTTACTATTTGAAATGCACTACCATACTTTAGGATACCCTACGAAATTCATAAATCATATAAAAATTGTTTTTCAGTCAAATTCTTTTAATAAATTCTTAGATTGTCATTCATTACCAATTTCCGTTTTACGGTAGTTATGATGAATGTCCGTGAAAATCCGATTATTATATCAGTTTCCGCAATAGATGGTGCTTGATCCAAAAATATTCCATTCACGGTAATGGCAATCATATGCTTCTAAATTTATTAAAAAACGAAACCAAATTACTCTTGAATAATACAGTTTTTGCAATTTTATGAAAGAAGTAAAACCGCTAATCATGAAAAAATGATTACTCTTTCAGTTTTTATTCCACCTTAGCACAGCTAGGCTGTCCAGTAGTTTTGAATGCTTTCAGACAAACAGATGCTCCAAATGTAATTTATACATTTTTGTTTATAGTAGAGGTGTTTTAGTCGAAATCGTTAGAAAAATTCACTTAAAATTATTGCATGAACTTAAAAATCGAGAGAGTAGAGTCCCAAGGCACAATTTGTAGATCCAAAAAATTTAAGAGCGCGACGAAAAACGAATAGAATCACAGTCAAGTTTCTGCACTAATTCGTGTTCAAGGAAGAATTAATGAATGTATCGTTTCAAACGTTGGTCTTCTTAAAAAACATATTGTAAATTTTATAACGCCGTCCTACTTACATTATATACGGTGGTATCTGTAGTAAATGTCAGCATGTCAAACGTTACATTCGGCAGACGTACCAACACTTTCATAACTTCGTCACATCCACAATGTATTGAGGTAA
This sequence comes from Crataerina pallida, assembly GCA_949710015.1. Taxonomy (NCBI): domain Eukaryota; kingdom Metazoa; phylum Arthropoda; class Insecta; order Diptera; family Hippoboscidae; genus Crataerina; species Crataerina pallida. Next base: position 30,590,411 of record OX453292.1, read on the forward strand.
ACGACCGGGTCAAATCTGTTATTTTTAAAATATTCCGACTGACATCAGCATAGTGTGCAATACGTCTGACTGTATGAGTTGTAATATTCGTTGAATGATAATTACAAGTCATACTAAGCATTGCTTGCGGGTGATAAAGACCTTAAAAAATAATTGCTTTAATTTATCTTCCAAAACATCATTCATTACGTTTCATAATATCCAACCTCTTAATTGAACCCGATCTGAGGCTGCTTCAAAAGTTTTAAAATAATGTGAAACAAATTGTTCCACAAAGTCATAACCAGCGGCATCGCATAAGAAATCCTTTTGTGAGCTGAGATTTCCTTTCGTAGTGATTTCAACATTATCCTAAATTGGACAATTAAAAAATTATATGGTTTCCATTTAAACTGTGTGCATGACATATATATAATAGAGCCCCTCTCAACGATTTTTGGTGTATGATTTATATCCATCTGAACAGAGGGTTCAATAAAAATAATTTTGAGTATTACGAGTATGTCTATTATTGGAACTCGCTCATTTTCAGAACCGTGTATTCAGTTATATTAAAATAATTAATAATTAAAAAAATATTATTGCCCTTTTTCGTGGTCATAAAATATTTTTTTAATTAGGGTCGTCTCTCAATTAATTACATCCTATTTATAATGAACTTCCAACAAGCAGACACATAGACAGATACGTCTAAAATAATTTGATGTTGATTAAGAATATTTCTAACCATTACCAACATTGCAACATAAGAGTAATTGTTTTCACATGTGACGCCTTTCTTCCTGGATGTTGCAAAGGAAATGAGAAACTTAGTATACCCTCCATCTTAGGTAGAGGGTATAAAAATAGAAAAAAATACTTACTAATTTTATTAAATCTGTAAATACTTTTTTTACACATTTAATGTATTCCCCAGCAAAGTTATACTGCCCACATAAAGGATTTCCATCTAAGCGTAGCGACCTCAAACCTAATACCGCTAAGTCCTTAACATCCTGAAGACTGTGCAGCCAGTTGTTACTTAAATCGACGGCTTTCAAGTTTCCCATAAGCGTTAAGACTTTGGGAAAATTAGCAGAAACAATTTTGTTATGTGCCAAGCGTACTTCTATACAAGCCGACATAAATTTCCGAGAAGCTTGCATTAATACTCGCGACAATATATTAGGCGAACTTAAATTTATAATTATATTTTCTAGTCCTAAAAGAAAGTGTTAAGAGTTGAGATATATTCAAAGAATTGTGAAAATATTATGAAACAACAAACCTTCTATGTTTTGAAAATTATTTAAATTAAGCATGCGATCCATTGTATTAAATCTGCGCACGAGAGCCTTTTCAATACACTCCAATGGCTCTACTTGTCCCTTTTTAAATGGACTAACATTCATCAGCAGATAGTAAGACATCGATGTGTCCGTTTGAACTGGCGCCATAATACTACTACCAGATTGTGTGGGTCTACCGCATATTGTAAGGCGCGGTATTTTTATTTCCAAGTGAGCATCTTCTACCAAATGTTTTATTTGATCAAAACACTGACGTACCAAGAATTTGTGTTCACTACCATCGAACTAAAAGACAAACATTTTTTTACATTAGTAATAATAATTTTATATTGATTTGAAATGTTTACTTTGTAATAGCAGGGAAAAATGTCGCTACATGTAGGTGAAACCATTAGAAAGAAGTAATCGAATAATTTTTCTTTAGACAATTTACGTTCAACATCTGGTATCTGGAATATTTAAAGAGATTCATTAAAATTATAAAAATATAATTGTACCTACTATGTAAGTAAACCACAATAGAAACTTGGACAGTAACCAAATGTTTTTAAAGTTTACTTTGAAGAAGAAAACATTACATATTTCCTCTATAATCATCTATAAACAGGGTTCATTCATTAAAACCGATAGGAAAGTAAAGTAAAATATTCTCTTCCCTAAGGTGGAGGGTATAATAAATAAAAAGTAGGTCTCTTTTTGGCCCTTAAGAGTTACAATGTAGTATTCAAATGTATATAGATTCAACGTTAGGCTTAAGCCAATCTTTTTATACTTGCCACAAATGCGTGCCAATCCAAGCTACTTTCAAATTGTTTCAAATAATCTTTATTCGATTCAACAATGCGGAATCCTTCATTTTCTACATCAATACCTCTAGTTAGAGGTGTATAATTCTTGGATAAATTTTCAGTTGGAATGCCATCCTAAAAAGAGGACAATTAACTTCATATATATCTTTGCTTTAGATTAACTTACAATAAATTTGAAATTTTCCAAAATCTGCGTTAGACATTGCGGATAAGTGGATACATTCGTAATAGGATTACCCAACAACATTAATTCATCGGCTTTTAAATATTGCAAGTCTCGACACAGGCGACTAGCAGAACGTAACTATGTGAATAAACACAAAAACCAAAAGCATCTTTAATTTAAGAGGGTGCAACTTTCCTTTCCATCAACGTAAATGTGGAGCGTATCTAGTAATACTATCATAATGATATGGGGTTATATTGGTTCAAACGTTTGTAAATACCAGAGGTTGAGTTCAAAATTGTGGAATAGTTTTCTTGAAATATTTATTTAGTTTCTGTAAAAATTTTAGAGGCGTGACTCCAATCAAATTACAAAAAAAAACATATTCTCGGGTACGCTTCGCCAAATAAGTAGTTGGCAAAACATTCTTTATATAAATCTATTATCTTTTTCATTTGGTACAAGGCATGATTGCTAAAATTTTTTAAGGTTTTTGTTTCGTTGTAGAGTATACCCTTAGAAAGAGGACTCTATATCAAATTAATAAATCAAGAATTTTAGAGACGGACGTATTAAAGAATGTTAATTTTCTCAACTGTGTGTTGGTTTCTAAATTACTCATATAACTGTTACACTAAAGTTTTATATATTAATGTGAAGAGTATTCCAAAATTTTTTACCTTATTATCTCTCAAATCTAATATGGCAAAATCTATACCCGTGAACAACGTTAATGGAGTTAATGTGGTAATGCCGTTATTTTTCATAACTATTCCGTTCACCTGAGGAAATTTTTCATCATTGCTATAAATCATATTACAAACACGATCAAATACACTTTGGTTGCCAAGATTAATTATCAAGTCCGGTAGATTATGGTTTCGAGCAAATTGGGTTAAATTTAAAATACCACCTTCTCCTTTATAAATTTCCATTTTGTCAAAGAATTCATTTAAGGCTTTAGCGATTTGATTGCGAGGGGAAATTTGTCCATACTTATATTTCGCTACATTTAATTGAACAAGAAGAGGTATAAGTAATCCATTAGACAACCGCAAACGTAGATTTTGAGCAAATAATTTATCTAGTGCTGGTTGACATTGACGCATCAAAAAACGATCTTCTTGGTACCCACGCTATCCCGCAAAAAATCCTTTTAAATGTGTATTCGAAATGTAAAAATATGTACACATATTTACTCTGTATGCGACGGGATATATTTCCTCACCATCCACTACTTCAAACAAAGCGTCCAATATGTCATACTTCCCTTCTAATCCTCGAATTTTTCCGTTGTGTTGTACAATAATTTGATGCCAAGCATGTCCTTGATTCATAATTTTAGCATCGTAGGAATTACATTTTGAGTATGTTTGCGCATTTGCATAGCTGATCTCTATGCTCATATTATTTGGGAAGTCTATAATTTCGTCTATAATACAATGCATTCATTTAAATTTTTCGACTATTACATGAAGTATTTATTTTAATTACCATAAGCTTTGAAAGACGCCATACCGCTCTACATTTATTAAGTACTCTTTTGTGTACAAAAAATAAACACGTATTTTTCATCCAGGAATTACCTCAATTAATGGGGAAATTTTTCAAAAGTAGGAATAACAAAAGGTTGTTTAATTAAAATTTTCAGGTGCGCAAATATAGCAACAATATTTTTTTGGCGTGGTAACGCTGTAAGAAATAAAAAAAGAAGAAACATTCATTAAATATTTTAAATGAGAAATTTCCCTGAGACAGAATTATAAGAGGAAAATTTATTTTTATATGTAGTTAATTAATTTTGAAAATCGATTTAATCGAATTTTTCATGAGAATCTTTATCAAAATTTGGTCTTGAAAAATCGATCCTAGCGTCTAGTATCCCATTACGGTATCGACTTTGAATATTATGTACTCATTATATGGCAATATACTTTGTCCAAGTGCAGGACAACTCTATGCTCTTTTGTGCCCAAGTGTTTTAATAAATTATTAAAAACATTTTCAATTTTATATATATTGTACACAAAAATATTAAACGATTAATTCAATTTTGTTATTGCCTCTACGGTAAATTGCCTTTCTTCGCTTCTCACAGCGTTGCCACTGTGCCAAAATAAAACTTAGTGGTTAATTTTTGTTGCAATCTTGGCGCACGTATATTTTTATTCACGTATATTTTTATGCACGTATAATGGATAACTTAATTAATCAGATTGGTTATTTAATTTTAAAAGATGATGGCGCTGTTTTAGAATCAGGAGGAGATTTAGAAAATGATGAAAAAATTGCCAATATTTTTCTAGATCTTATAAATCTCACGGAAAGGTATACTTAGTGCCTATCGTTTTATTGAAACATTTTATCGGTTTTGTTATAATTTTATAGTATAGATGACCGTTTTATGCCTAATAGTAGTTGCGAACGTGTATCTCTTGTGTACGAAGACCATAGCTATAATTTGTGCATGTCAAACAGACGCATATATATAGCAAAACTGCGCAACATTCATAACAATCGTGAGGGCATGACTGACAGTGGCGTATTTGCAGAAGCTGAAAGCAGTGTACCATCAACCTTTTCCGTCCCGACTTGAGAATCCCTGCGGGCGCTCTGTTGTGCATTCTGTGTTCATAGCGTAAGCCAGCGAAATTCTGCGGACAGCGCCTGCAACAAAAAGGATCGATCCCGACGTTTTAATTGGAAAACCCCATTTATTTATTTAATTATATTGTTTATTTGTCAAAGAATACATCATCTTTAATACCTTGGAAAGAAATGCGTTCCGCTTCTATTGTAACATCTAACAAAGTTGCTTTTTTACTAAATAAAATCATATAAAATTTCCGCCAATTACACCGACGCTTAACAATCCAAAAGTCAGAAGTCGATTTCACCAGAGTTTCTTTAAATGATCGCATAACATTTCGCCTCTCATCCTTATCACCTTTTGTGGTACGCCCAGAAAAATTTTCTAAATCAATCAACATATGTATCACATTTGATGGAATCAATTGATGTAAATTCGAAGTAGCATCATTCACTTGGCTGTGATTAGATATACTACTTAAATGTTTAAGCGTTTGTTCATTCACAAACAAATATTTAGGATTCATTGTATCCCGATTTGAAGTAATTTGCAGCGCAGGCAGTTTATTAGTTCCTGCCATTTGAGCTACAATCTTGTTCGTCAGTATAATTAATTCAGCATTAATATAATTATATAGATCTTCTTTCATTTCAGCAAGCACAGTAACTGCATTTTTAAAGAATAAGCATAATGAAGCAGAATCTATATTGTAAATATATAGATTAAACGGCATAAGTTTGTTGTTGTGAGTTATAAACACTTCATGGAGAAAATTATTGCAAGAATTATTTTCTTTAGACACCCTCATATGTAATACATGGTTGTAGATGGTATATAATTCGACAGGTTGAAACTTTCCGCCACTGGAATAAAAATTATTTGCACATACATTTAAAGTCAATGAAATTGGCTTAATCGACATACCACACTACGTAATCATTGAAGAGAAACAAGACGTTTGCTATTGAAGGAAAGGTCGCTTTAATCATATTCATAAAATTATGAACTTTTAAGAATAATGTTTTATCCAAAGGTAAATACTGTATAGAACGCATATATTGCATTAGATTGCTTGCCGGTATTTTCAAATTTGTTACAAACTGCAAAACAATGAAATTGAATTGAAATGCATAATTGTTGACAACTGTTTATAATATGAATTATATGTTATAATGAATTATACCTCATCGAAAAACTTTTCCAGCTTTTCTTGTAATCGCAGAAGAGTATTGACTTTAGTATCTTCTTCATACTGACTGCATTTTAAAACCATTCCAAAGGATCCGTATAAAAGGCGGAAATTATTATATGCTTGTTCCACTAGTCGACGATAATATGTATCACATATTTCACTACTGCGATACTCTTCAAATTCAACATTATCATTGGAACGTAACTCTTTGGATATATTTATCGTTAAAACCATCCAGAAGTCCTTTTCGGCTTCATAAAATATTTGATTAGTCTTCAAGGTATGAACTTTTTCGCAATCACTATCATCACTGAAAGTTCTTATTTCGCATACATATTGGAAAAAAAAAGTTGTACCTTTCTTTTAAAAATATGCTTTTTTTTTTTTACTTACTTAATAAACAATATAATAGCTTCACTAAGCCCAACGTCTTTAATCTTCGTATTCAGCTCTATATTTTTGGGATGATAATATAATATCTTTTCCCCTTCCTAAAGGAAAGTCAATGAATTTTTTTATCTAATTATATATTTATATAAAATTTACTTCGCCTTCTTTCGTCCCATAATTGGAGTTGAATATATAAAAACTACGTATTGAAGCTTCGACCGTATGATGAATATTTGTCATTATGTTCGTAAGCAAAAATGTTTTCCAGTGCTTCTCATTTAACTTATCTTGTTTTCATTTGATTTTTTACAAGTTGTTTTAATTCATTTAATTAAAAAAAAGACTTGTTAACTTGCGTAATAAAAACAAACAAAGCAATAATTGAAATACGTGTGTCAAGTAAGTACATTCTGGCAACTCTAATAGTTGCTGCTTAAAAATGAGTAGATAATATGTATACTTGTTTGTTAAGCTACTCAAGGACTTAAGCGCATATGAAGTTATCAAGGAATAGTTCTATTTAAAACGAATATAATGTAAGCACAGTCTTAATAAAATAAAATAATATTTATGTAGCTAAAACTTACAGGCCGAGAACTTTAGGAGATATTCCGTTGAAGAAATTTAGAAAATAGCGATTACTTTGGTGGTAGTCTATTTGGGTAGTAACAGACACCTCTTGATATAAAAATAAATTTAAAGTCCAAAACATTTAAGAGCATAATTTTACATCTGTGTATTTAGAAGTCTTTGTCACTAGTACAATTGATTAACTTTTACTAAGTTTTTGAAAAAAATATTTAACAATACGTTTTTGTTGCCCTTGTCGATGGCTTAACAGCTTGGAATGATATGAAATTAAAAATTGCCAACAATTAAAAAGGTTGGTTAGCTGGTTATAAATTATAGTTATTAAAATAAATTTATTAAGAGCTCTTATATCAACATGAGTGATGATGATAGAGAGATTGATATTGAAAGTGATGTAAGTTAAATAATATAAAGATAAAGAATATATAATGCTTTCAAGGAAGAAAGGTTGTTTTTATTTAATTGAAAGGATGATAATGATTCAGATATGGGAACAGGATCTATGCCACAGCGTTTATGTACACAAAACTTTACGCAAGAAGAAAAACGTGCTCATCACAATGCATTAGAGCGCAAAAGGCGCGATCATATTAAAGAAAGTTTTACTAGTCTACGTGAGGCAGTGCCTTCTTTAAAAGGAGAAAAGGTAAAAACGTTAAAAAAGTTATAACCAACTTACTTAATATAATTATGTAGGCCAGTCGCGCTCAAATATTAAAAAAAACTACTGAATGCATACAAAGTATGAGACGGAAAATTCAAGCCAATGAAAAGGATGTCAACGAACTGAAACATCAAATTGCAATACTGGAAGAGGAGAGTAAGTTATATCCTCACATTCTCTTCACTAACCTCTATAAAGAAAATGCTTTTTAGTACGTCTCTTGGAAAATGCTAAAAGTGGCAACGACATAGATCCCAGCAGCTATCACCAACTAATAAATAATGACCTTACCTACCACCAAGATAGTTCGGATGGTGATGATCAGGATTTTAATCGACGTAGTAAAAAATTGAAAACATCTTATCATCCACAGTAGTTATACGGAACTTCGACTTTATCAGAATTATATTTGAAAAGTGTAAGAAATGAAGTTTTCAAAAGCATATACAGATAGGAATTAAGTGTAATATATGTAAGGTAGCAAATCTTTTGCTTTTATTGTTGCCCTTTAGCGTATTTTTATTTCTCTTACTATATTTTTTTTTACGGCTAACGATAAAGTCCATGACTTTCTTACCTTGGTATATAGTATTTAATTTAAAACACTTAGTTATGTATTTATATATACCTAACGTTTATTATATAAAATGCTAAGGATAATTTTGTATAAATGTAATAAAACAATAAAACAAATGTAGCAAGTTTTCTATTTTCGTACACAATTAAATCAAGTTTCATTTAAATTTGATAACCAGGTAAAGTAGTAGGAAAATGAACAACACAAATAAGAACATATAATACATATGACGACCGCCTGAATGTTTGCTCATGAGTACCACACGACTCATTGTATTTCCTAAAAAGCCCCCTGTGCGATCCATATCATCATCTATACCACGAAGTAGTTTATCTTGGTAACGTACTTCATGGCCAATATCAATAGTTAAACTTTTCAGAGTTCCAATTTTATGTGTTAACTCTTCGGCTGCTCTTTCATTTTCGTCTTCAAGGGTATCTGTGGTGGTACCCAACGAACCGTTGCTTTCCTTCAAAGGTTGATAAGAATAATTGGTACGTCTCATATTTGGTTTAGCCAGGATTACTATTAATGTCTGTAGCTACACAATTAATTGGCCTAAAAACTTAAACAGTAACAAATATTTATTTATTGGCTATAAATAAATGATTTATAAACAAAAATCAAAATATACACTTTGTTGATTTTATTTTTATATAAATTTTAAACAATTTCACAGATGATGTGTAAAAGAGGGTACTTTTAAAATTATAGATATATCAAAGTAAAAAGTCACCGCTAGGGGCCCTCAAACAGAGGCAGAGACGGAATAACGTGCTCTTAAATTTTTTGGCTCTAAAAATTGTACCTTGAGATCCCAAATATTATAATTTTACATGAAATTTTTATGTTTTTGTTTAGAGTAATGGCGGGAAAAATTTCCACTAGTGAAACCCTTAAGAGTTCCAAACTCAAAAGCGTAACCTTCATCGCAAAGCAGAATAAGGCAAGATACTTGCAACAAAAAGCCAAACAATAAAAACAACATGTCCTCCAATATAAGCGAAGTTGTGCTAAAAACAGTCATCAAAAATAACTACGAAAATCCAAACGGGAATGCAAAACGCTAGAGATAGGAAATCCATCGACATGAATCCAAAAGTTCTTTTCAACTCCTCCTTTTTGTAGAAAAATTACCTCCTTTTCGGCAATGATAAAGAGGTAATTGTACATTGTACAGATCCATACAGATCCATTGATAATACAGATTAAATCACACCCTTAACAAAGTTTAGTCCACTGGAAAAAATCCGTTATATAAGTTCAACGGTTTCATTTCATTACAGCTTTTAAATATAGTCAAAATGAAAATAAAATTCATAACATATCTATATACACCAACTTAATAACGGTAAAATATTTCTTTGTAAAAATTAGCGTGTAAGTGACACAAAGTATATCTCTTACCACATATGCATTTATGAATATTTTACCACCAGGAATTTTTATTGAATATATAAGAATACATTTTGAAATTTAGCAATGAATGGAACTTTCTAAAAAATTATAATTGAATAGATCATTTGTTCATAAAATTTCAAGTGAAATTTTTACGACATTTCTCATTTAATTAATAACCAACAATTTTAAAATCAGCTAAGCTTTTGCTTAATTTTTTTGTACATAGTTTTTGCTCATTCTTTTTTCATTTAAGTATGCAATACGTGACTATCGTTTTTACATCTAAATAATATAAGTAAAATGAAAACATTATACGTATATTGTAATTTTACATACATTCATTTGGGAGGAATAATTTAAAAAACGTTAGCCATAGTTCATGTTTGCGCTATGCCCGGTCGCTTGAAAGCTGTTGGATATGTTCTTTTGTTGTGGTTGATATGGCTGTTGCGTTGTATATGAAGACGCTAAATTGGTGTTGCTGGATTGCAGGCATTGCTGAGATTGTAGCACTTGATGTTCTTGGCACCACTCGACGAAGTCATCGATTAGCACTGGCCATGCTCCTTCTGAATCATAATTGCTCATATTATCATCAATTTGCGCAGCAAAGTCCAACAATAAATTCCATGTGTCCTTCGGTATTGAACGTCTATGCTTTTCCTATACGGGTATATATATAGTTCTGTTTTAAACAAATCTTATTGAGTACCTTTAAAAACTGACACCATAAATCTAAGAATTTGAAGCGACCGCTTAGTACAATTTGCCAATAGGCTATAGCCATATCTAGATCGATGCCCTTTTGCCCGGAGTCCTTAGCATAGTTAAACGTGAATTGATAAAAATCTTTAAATTTAGCCATATCGTTCAATTCCATTTCCAGTAAGGGCAATTTGGTTTTCAACTTTTCAATGCTATCCACACCCAACTCATTCATACCATTAATGAATTCTTCACGGGTAAATTCACATTGCACCTCAGCATGAAATTTCCAAGCTATAATAAGAACCAGTTTAGAATCTGCACTCAATTCAAGATCTTCCAGGAAACGTATAACGCCCTCTGAATTGATTTTTTTAGGGTCGTTGTTATCCCGATAACGCATGAACAACTGTTCAACACGTTTTCGATCCAGTTCACGGTAATAATATTCAGGATTTTGAAAGTAATTATCGCTGGCTAAGTCCAATTTCCAGTCGTTTTGTTGCAAGCAATAAATGGCTGTTTGCTCACCGGTCTGGGTTAGAGAAATGAATTTCTTCACCTTGTCCTTTTGAATGGATCTTAGTTTATTCTAAAAATGCCAAACGGCATACATATAAAAAAATTAGTAGCATGGAAGCAAAGGAAAGGAAGGAACTATTATAGCATAATCAAGTTACAAATATAATTGTTGTTGCAATAAGAGAAAGATCTTGTTGTAGTTTCTACATTTTTTCCTCATTTTACGTTCTTCTTCGTAGCCATTTATAGTTTTTATTTAGGTATTTATTTTCTACTGTCATAAATTTTTTCATTAATCCACTTAGCATCTGCTATTATTTTTATGTGCATAACAAACTTACCATTTTTCTTATGTACGTTATTTAAAGCAATTTGATAATTTTCTGAATTGATTATAAATTTGATTTACTAATTAAGTTATTTGTACAAAATAAAAATAAAAATTTAATTGTGTGTACTTCCCTTTATCTTCACCAAAAGTAACTGCTGGGTTCTGTTCTAAAGCTCTAAACATATATTCGGCAGGGACAACGTTGCAGTTTAACATATACTCTGCAGAGCATGGTATTCAAAAACGAATCATATGATTGAAGAACAATGAACAAAGCAAATAAATATTTTGGGAAAGTTATTATTTTATTTTGAAGTCTGCATTAACAATTGACTTTAGAACTAGACGGACATATGGCAGCACTGTGCGGTCGTTTATTTTAAGCTAACGAGACAAAAATATAATAAACAATCGTTTTAGTAACATGTGTCGATATTTAGAACGTTGATATAAATTGACATCTTTAGATAATTGTGGTCGCCGGTACAAAAAAGTTTACATTAACTTGCCCAACATGTACACCATTAGAAAGTTGCCACACCCACTATTGTAGATGTGAAGGGTATTTAAGAATTGGCCTAAGCCAAATTTGGTTTTATTATAATTATAATTAGAATGGATTTTGAATACATGTATTAATAAAATAAACATTATATGGAACTGGAAATAGTTAATATTTTATACGAATTAAACAACAGAGGACAAAATTAAGATTATTAAAACAGAAGCTAAATCAAATGTAAATAAATTGCTACAGAATATTTGAGAGACAATAAAATTCAGTAAGTGGTTTACTTATATAATCTTTCTAACATTTTGTTGAGCTTCTCATAAGCATAACGCATTTTATGATATAAGTCCCTCGGACAGCCGTGCTCAATAATAGTAGAGAAACGATAAGTACGAAAATTTTTATATTGATCCATATAGGTAACGGCACTCATACGTGGACACAATATTATTTTCATATGATCGGAAAAATTTAGCTGTAAAATAACCAACAAGTTATGTTTTATGTGAATAACTATAACATTATAAACTACCTGCACAGTCCCGTTTGTTAAATGCATAACCACTGCACATGTAGTGCGAAACCAAGAATTTAAGTGAGGTGGTCGCGATATTGAATCGGATTCTAAAAGAACATTATTAGCGCCCGCCTTCACCAAATGTTCAATCATGTAGCGTTTGAAGTACGTTAGCAATTTCATTTTCTTATCCAGAGTTTTGCAATATTCCTCGGTGGTCATGTAAGATTCCTTGCCATCCTTGTCAATAAAGTGTACATTACTACAATATATTAAGGGTTAAATATAAAGCATAAAGGAGAGAAAACATCCAACCCACAGTTGATTAGGCAAAAGAAGAAGCTTAGTCGTATCATTAAACATGACTCCTATTCCCTCATCACACAATTGATAGCCAAACCCATATTTATCACTGTAATCCACCCACTTGGAAATCCAAAATAAAGGTTGCGCAGCAGGATCCGTATTTTCATCACCTAGATTTCCCAGCAAAACACGAGGCTGTATTTTTTTTGTACATGATTAATGTGGGTTCTTCATATATGTATAAAATGTTCACCTTTGAATTAAAGAGATTTGTCAGTTGTTGTTGCAAACTTTCAATATCAGCTCGATGCTCCTCATTGTAGTGGCACACTTGAGCTGACGCGGTAATAGCATCATACAAGTGATTTTTAAGGAATGTCGATTCCAAGCGGGTATCGTCCTTCAGGCCATTGATCGCAGCCAAAGGTTTTCGTTGAGCGTGCCCATCTACCGGAGGTTCTTGCATCTCCAAACGCGGTGCCATGGTCAGACACGAGCTAGGCAAAAACATAGGAACAGGTGAGCTACTAAGAAAATCAAAATTTAACAGTTCGCCGATAGTGGGTCGATTTTCGGGATCTGACTGCAACATTGACACCACCATTTCGGCGGCCGATTTCCGCAAAAATGTTGGCACGCGATATTCACATTTTTTTATTTTGGAATACGTATCTCTCAATGTTTTTGTTTCAAATGGTGGTTGACCAACTAACAGAGTGTACATGACACACCCAATCGACCATATGTCAACCTCGTACGAATGACCCTTTTTAGTCAAAATTTCTGGAGCTATATAATTGGGTGTTCCGCACAAGGTTTTCTTTCGTTCGCCTTCATACTCAATACGAGTCGCTAAACCGAAATCTCCAATTTTCACGTGCAAACTATCATTCAAAAAGAGATTACCCAACTTAAGGTCCCGGTGAATTATGCGATTATCATGCAAATATTTGACTCCTTGAATAATCTGGTATATATAATAACGGCACTCGTATTCAGTGATATTTTTTCTGCGCTTGTGCAACTCCATCATGGACTATATCAAATCAAATAACCAATAAATTACTGTGCAACTCACTACGTTCTTTTTATACTCTCCACATTTGTCATTTCGTTTGAGACATCTTGATCAGCATCTAAGTCTGAGTCAATCTGTACATATCCGTCTGTGTGATTGATTAAATGGGAAAATAACATGCTAAAAATATGCTTGGTCCGGTTACACTGTTACAACGGGGTCCATTATGCACATGTCCCCTCAAACTTTACTAATAAATGTGGAGGATACCCACGATTTGGCAGAAGCCAAATATAGCATTTTTACATATTTTTCTCTAACTTACTCTCTTCTTACATAATTCCAATACTATATAAATATTGTAATTATCCTCAAAAAATCCATTAAATTTAACAATATTTGGATGATTTAACGACCGATGTATGGTGATCTCTTGAGTCATTTTTTCTTTTTGGTTGTGTTTCATCATTAATTTCTTGGAAACTATTTTACCAGCATACACGTCATTGGTGACCACATCAATTATTTCATAACATTTAGCAAAGCCACCCTATATAAAAAAAAAGGAGTTTTACCATATATAGAATATTTAGAACAACTTTAGCGGTTTTATAGTTTGTACATATAATATAAATAATGTTTAAGGTTTTAAAATGGAAAATATTTTATTGGAAAGGTTATGCTAGAGAGGGACATAAACGTCTCAAAAGGAACCTTCCTCTTCCTTTTTTCCAAGTGTTCGTCTCGTGAAATTTTTTCTGTCACGTCTTTGGATAAAATTTGATGGAAAGACTTGTCTTACTCTTAGGAAAATTCATTGATTATAGAATGTACCAGCTTTTTTAGGGCTTCCACTCATTTATACGCTTTTTAACACACCCATATTTACAATTCTGGAACCCAAAGTGGTTTGCCATAAAATTTGCCTCTAAATCATTTGGAATGACTGGGAAATTTCTATACTTCTTTATTGTAAAACAGATTTATCCTGCGATCTAATTGAAACTTGTGAGACATTATCTAATTTGGAAAGATACTAGTTTATATTTAAAACCCACCAATGCGATAAAATAAAAATAAAAAGTTAAAGGCGCAGCAATAAAGAGATTAAATTAAGTTCATCTTTTGATATTTTTTGTTACCTTTCCAAAGAAGCGCATACGTTTATAAGTTTTACTTGTGTTCGAATCATATAAACGTTCTGGAATGTCCGAAGATGTCCTCTCCTCAGATTTAGACATTTTTCTTTTTTTCTTTATTAAATAGTTAGATTCTTTTTTACAAGAAAAATAAAACTTCGGTGAAATAAAAAAGTAAAAAATATCTGAAACAGAATTGATTTATAACAAAACTCTATATATATAAACAAATAAAATTATATTCTTCTTTCAGTAGAACTCCCAGTTACGAGTTCCTTTATTCAAAACGAAGTTCGACGCGGTATATTCACAAAATTAAATGAACATAAATTCATCGATTTCTTCTTCGATAAGCACATCGTTTGACATGCGACAATGTACCACTGAAATTTATTAGCGATTTTCTAACCGGCAATTTCGGGCGTTGCCATCTGGTCAAACAAAATAAGAAGTTAGTTTTTACTTCAATAAAATAAAATATTCTCTTTCAGACAACGTTTTCATATGTTCAAATAAACAAAAATTTTAAGTTTTCCAATGTGTTTAAATCTAATAACAAATTATGTTCTAAAAACGAACTCGAATAAGATGAAAATATCATTATTAACATTGTTCTTAATATATTTTTACTCACATTAAAAAAACACATTCTTGGTATATTTTAAAAAATATAAAAAATATTTGATCTCCCTTGCGTTAACATAATATAATGTTAAATATATGTAAATTTAATTTAAGGATCTAACTTTTTATTAAAGAACAGCTTACTAATTTGTTCGCTTAGGTGGGAACTGCCCTAATTGCATACAAAAAATCGTTGATTCGTTGTACGTCGTTTGTGTGTATATGTATAGGTAAACAAAATTAATAATTACCGCTTGATTCAAATTTTACGCGTATTTTATGTTTTCGTCTCTTTTAATTCAATATAAAATACAGAAAATCAAAATATATATTATCTAATTCTATTGGATTTTTTTATAGCAATGTCATTTGCTTTCCAACCAATTTAAAGAATAATTTTTAATTGCCGTGGTAGTGGTCTTTGGAATTATTCTTAATTTGTTTTTAATAATATATATAGACCGAAATGTATAATAAATAAATATATTTAATATTCGCATTTTATATTTTTTGCTGCTATTGAAGGATCCTATATACTCAGCGTGAAACTCGACTTGCCAGGTGAAGCAATACATACACTATTAGAAAGCTGCCACACCCACTATTGTAGATGTGAAGGGTATTTAAGAATTGGCCTAAGCCAAATTTGGTTTTATTATAATTATAATTAGAATGGATTTTGAATACATGTATTAATAAAATAAACATTATATGGAAGTGGAAATAGTTAATATTTTATACGAATTAAACAACAGAGGACAAAATTAAGATTATTAAAACAGAAGCTAAATCAAATGTAAATAAATTGCTACAGAATATTTGAGAGACAATAAAATTCAGTAAGTGGTTTACTTATATAATCTTTCCAACATTTTGTTGAGCTTCTCATAAGCATAACGCATTTTATGATATAAGTCCCTCGGACAGCCGTGCTCAATAATAGTAGAGAAACGATAAGTACGAAAATTTTTATATTGATCCATATAGGTAACGGCACTCATACGTGGACACAATATTATTTTCATATGATCGGAAAAATTTAGCTGTAAAATAACCAACAATTTATGTTTTATGTGAATAACTATAACATTATAAACTACCTGCACAGTCCCGTTTGTTAAATGCATAACCACTGCACATGTAGTGCGAAACCAAGAATTTAAGTGAGGTGGTCGCGATATTGAATCGGATTCTAAAAGAACATTATTAGCGCCCGCCTTCACCAAATGTTCAATCATGTAGCGTTTGAAGTACGTTAGCAATTTCATTTTCTTATCCAGAGTTTTGCAATATTCCTCGGTGGTCATGTAAGATTCCTTGCCATCCTTGTCAATAAAGTGTACATTACTACAATATATTAAGGGTTAAATATAAAGCATAAAGGAGAGAAAACATCCAACCCACAGTTGATTAGGCAAAAGAAGAAGCTTAGTCGTATCATTAAACATGACTCCTATTCCCTCATCACACAATTGATAGCCAAACCCATACTTATCACTGTAATCCACCCACTTGGAAATCCAAAATAAAGGTTGCGCAGCAGGATCCGTATTTTCATCACCTAGATTTCCCAGCAAAACACGAGGCTGTATTTTTTTTGTACATGATTAATGTGGGTTCTTCATATATGTATAAAATGTTCACCTTTGAATTAAAGAGATTTGTCAGTTGTTGTTGCAAACTTTCAATATCAGCTCGATGCTCCTCATTGTAGTGGCACACTTGAGCTGACGCGGTAATAGCATCATACAAGTGATTTTTAAGGAATGTCGATTCCAAGCGGGTATCGTCCTTCAGGCCATTGATCGCAGCCAAAGGTTTTCGTTGAGCGTGCCCATCTACCGGAGGTTCTTGCATCTCCAAACGCGGTGCCATGGTCAGACACGAGCTAGGCAAAAACATAGGAACAGGTGAGCTACTAAGAAAATCAAAATTTAACAGTTCGCCGATAGTGGGTCGATTTTCGGGATCTGACTGCAACATTGACACCACCATTTCGGCGGCCGATTTCCGCAAAAATGTTGGCACGCGATATTCACATTTTTTTATTTTGGAATACGTATCTCTCAATGTTTTTGTTTCAAATGGTGGTTGACCAACTAACAGAGTGTACATGACACACCCAATCGACCATATGTCAACCTCGTACGAATGACCCTTTTTAGTCAAAATTTCTGGAGCTATATAATTGGGTGTTCCGCACAAGGTTTTCTTTCGTTCGCCTTCATACTCAATACGAGTCGCTAAACCGAAATCTCCAATTTTCACGTGCAAACTATCATTCAAAAAGAGATTACCCAACTTAAGGTCCCGGTGAATTATGCGATTATCATGCAAATATTTGACTCCTTGAATAATCTGGTATATATAATAACGGCACTCGTATTCAGTGATATTTTTTCTGCGCTTGTGCAACTCCATCATGGACTATATCAAATCAAATAACCAATAAATTACTGTGCAACTCACTACGTTCTTTTTATACTCTCCACATTTGTCATTTCGTTTGAGACATCTTGATCAGCATCTAAGTCTGAGTCAATCTGTACATATCCGTCTGTGTGATTGATTAAATGGGAAAATAACATGCTAAAAATATGCTTGGTCCGGTTACACTGTTACAACGGGGTCCATTATGCACATGTCCCCTCAAACTTTACTAATAAATGTGGAGGATACCCACGATTTGGCAGAAGCCAAATATAGCATTTTTACATATTTTTCTCTAACTTACTCTCTTCTTACATAATTCCAATACTATATAAATATTGTAATTATCCTCAAAAAATCCATTAAATTTAACAATATTTGGATGATTTAACGACCGATGTATGGTGATCTCTTGAGTCATTTTTTCTTTTTGGTTGTGTTTCATCATTAATTTCTTGGAAACTATTTTACCAGCATACACGTCATTGGTGACCACATCAATTATTTCATAACATTTAGCAAAGCCACCCTATATAAAAAAAAAGGAGTTTTACCATATATAGAATATTTAGAACAACTTTAGCGGTTTTATAGTTTGTACATATAATATAAATAATGTTTAAGGTTTTAAAATGGAAAATATTTTATTGGAAAGGTTATGCTAGAGAGGGACATAAACGTCTCAAAAGGAACCTTCCTCTTCCTTTTTTCCAAGTGTTCGTCTCGTGAAATTTTTTCTGTCACGTCTTTGGATAAAATTTGATGGAAAGACTTGTCTTACTCTTAGGAAAATTCATTGATTATAGAATGTACCAGCTTTTTTAGGGCTTCCACTCATTTATACGCTTTTTAACACACCCATATTTACAATTCTGGAACCCAAAGTGGTTTGCCATAAAATTTGCCTCTAAATCATTTGGAATGACTGGGAAATTTCTATACTTCTTTATTGTAAAACAGATTTATCCTGCGATCTAATTGAAACTTGTGAGACATTATCTAATTTGGAAAGATACTAGTTTATATTTAAAACCCACCAATGCGATAAAATAAAAATAAAAAGTTAAAGGCGCAGCAATAAAGAGATTAAATTAAGTTCATCTTTTGATATTTTTTGTTACCTTTCCAAAGAAGCGCATACGTTTATAAGTTTTACTTGTGTTCGAATCATATAAACGTTCTGGAATGTCCGAAGATGTCCTCTCCTCAGATTTAGACATTTTTCTTTTTTTCTTTATTAAATAGTTAGATTCTTTTTTACAAGAAAAATAAAACTTCGGTGAAATAAAAAAGTAAAAAATATCTGAAACAGAATTGATTTATAACAAAACTCTATATATATAAACAAATAAAATTATATTCTTCTTTCAGTAGAACTCCCAGTTACGAGTTCCTTTATTCAAAACGAAGTTCGACGCGGTATATTCACAAAATTAAATGAACATAAATTCATCGATTTCTTCTTCGATAAGCACATCGTTTGACAAACGACAATATAGCACTGAAATTTATTAGCGATTTTCTAATCGGCAATTTCGGGCGTTGCCACCTAATAAAATAAGTTTTTACTTCAATAAAATGAAATATTCTGTTTCAAAAGTCTTTAAAATTGTAAGAGAATTAATTATTATTCATAATATGTAATATAATATATATATATATATAGATATATGCCCTGATTCTAATTTAGTTTTTAAATATAATTTGGCTCATTTCCCAAAAGATGGCATTCTTGTTAGAATTTCTTACAACCCTGTGATACGTAATGAATATAATGTACCAAAAGATCTTGTCATATAAATTAAGGGTAAATTATTTTAATTTATGTAATATTACAAAGAAAATTAGTTATGTTAAATTTTTATTAAATTTATACAAACTACAATATAATGCAATATAATTGTCTTTAACGTGTATATTGTAAAAAAGGTGCATTTTTATGGACATGCGGCTGTCAAATATATGCTCAGCTGGCCGTGTATATGAAGAAATGATTAGACTCTAACTTTACTATAAAATGAATAATAAAATAAGGGAATAAACAAATTTTAATTAAAATTCTGTTTAATAAGAGTGTTAATACATTGATGAGTTGTGCAAATAGAATCAGCAAATATCTAAGATTTTGCAAGAAATCCAAAGTTTTACACATATACGGACTTTTATAAATTAAGGTTGGTATAAACGATGAAAAACGCGTTAACTGCTGCTTTTATAATGTGTATTAAATTAAAATTTCTTAGGAAATCAGTTATAAATATAATATTAAAAAAGTTTGCTTTTGATTTTTCATTTTAGGTAAAGTAAACGCCTTTTCACAAATATTTTCACATTCATTTCGAAAGGAACTTACTGGTGAGATTGGCTTATACTAATGTGTATAATTTTTACAATAAAAACTTGCAACTAAAGCATATTTATTCATTTTTATTTCAGACTCCGTTGTATTTAAATATATACAATAAGAAAAACAATACATAAATTTATAAGTTTTCAAATTAGTTTTTCTTATTCCACTACTTTAATTCAACATTTAAAAACAGCTATACTATTTAAAACCCCCAACTATACTCGAGTTTCGACGAATAACGTATAACGGTCATGCCCCGCGGTAAACGTCGCACCAATCACGACATGAGTGAGGACGATCGTCGTACATCATCAAAAAGACAACGCAATAGTTATACACAGAGTACATGTACTACAACAACCGCAACACAAAATAGCAGCAGGTATAGCAGATGTTTATTTCTAATAGGTGTTTCAAAAAATAAATTTATAATCACATACAATGTTTGATTGATATGAAACATTTTATATTGAACATGGTATAGTTTTTAAAAATAGGCATCGAATGAACAATTTCTATCGCTAATTAGTTTTATTTATTAAGACGTTTAATATACACTAAAAACGAATCAGAGAGAGGGAAGGATTAAAAGCAAAAAAATAGATAATTTTATTTTTGATTGATTGATTTGAGAAGAAGGATATTGTTTGATTTATAAATATATATACCTGAATTAAGTATTTTAAAAAGTTAATTTTGATTAAAAATTTTAGGTATTGCTTTAATTATGTGTTTGTTAACAGTTTCGCTTAGTGCTAGATAGATCGATTCAGAATATTATTAAGAACGCGTTAAAAAAAAATTACAAAAAATTATTTAATTAATAAAAAATAATATATAAAATAATTTTCTGGGACTATTCCGTGCGTGAAACTTCATATACTTCCTTTGGGGGAGTATTTATTTCTCTTTCTATTTAAGTAATATAAATTGTAGTCACTTTGTAATGATCTCTTTAAATTTTTAATATGTGCTCTTACATATGTGTCTATTCTTAATAAAGCAATGTCAAGATTTCTGCAGTTATTTTTAGAATTTCTAACATAAATGTACTAAAGCAAAACAATTAATTACAAAGAAAATTTTCTCTACTTAAAGAATCAATGAATGACAAATTATTTAATGAAAAAAATGGAGTAAAACTTGTGCTGAAAATTTAAGCAATTTTAACAATTTTCCCTTTTCCAGACGTCACATCAAATCAGAAGATGCATTCAGTTATAAGAGATGTTTGGCTTGGTTTCATAAATACACAAACCCTGATGAGTCAGAGACACTAGGTAGAATTGATTTTTAATAACGCAAATGTTATTTATTTGTAATTATTATTTTAGGGCCTGATGGCATGGAGAAGTTTTGTCAAGACATTGGTGTAGAACCGGAAAATATTGTTATGCTGGTACTGGCTTATAAAATGGGTGCCACACAAATGGGTTTCTTTAGTCAATATGAATGGATTAAAGGACTAACCGAATTGCAATGTGATTCCCCTGCTAAACTCCAGACAAAATTGGAATTTTTAAAAAGTATACTTAACGACACCAATATATTTAAAAGTATATACCGTTATGCTTATGATTTTTCTAAGGTAAATAGCAATATATAATTAATAGACTTAAGATTAACAAGTAAAAAAGCTAAAATCGGGATGGGTCCATGACTACGCCTTGATTTACGCCGAATAAGCTCTTGTTGTACATTGGGGACCGGCTCTTGATCGATTTTGCCCAATTTAAATAGCACTCTCTAGGTGCACAAAATTTCAGTTAATACCCCAAATGGGAAGACATGGACGGTATTCAAGATTTGGCCAAAGCCAAATTTAGTTTTCTCACTTGTTTTAATTAATTTTTTTATATTGTGTACAAAATTGTGCGCAAACAAAAGCTGGTTGAGAAAACGGAGTGCATATTTAAATTTTACTAAGTTTAAATCCTTTTCAATAAAAAAATTGTATATTTTTGTCCTATTATAATTATAATTTCATCATAAAAGTTAATATATATTTTTTTTTTTTTGAGGAACATCAATCAATCCATTATATGAACATGTAAGAAAATGTTCCGTTTTCACATATCCGTTTTTCTTTCAAGAAGCGCTAAATAAAACTTGAAAAGAGTGTAGGAGTGGGTAAAATAAAAAGCAGTAAATGACCGCCAACGAAATTTTATTTATATACGTTAGGATATGTGGTAGGGTTATGGGATGAGGGGTTATTTAGTTCAAAATTATCATCAACATCATCGTACCCATAATTTTCACTTTTACTCAAAATATATAATTATATATAATTTTTACATTAATAATTTAATTTTTATTATATTATGAAAAAGGATTCAGATCAACGTAGCATGGATGTGGTGACAGCGAAAGACATGCTACAGCTATTATTAGGAAAACGTTGGAAATTGTACCCACAGTTTGCACAATTCTTAGATCAGTCCAAGTACAAAGTCATAAATAAGGATCAATGGTGTAATATTTTGGAATTCTCGCGTACCATTCACGACGACTTAAGCAACTATGACATCGACGGAGCATGTACGTGTTATTGAGTATAAATGTAATCCTTTACTAATTTTATTACGTTTCATAGGGCCCGTTTTGTTAGATGAATTCGTGGAATGGTTACGACAACAATGCTCCTATCCAAATTGCTCACCATTAAGCTGAAATTGTTTGCATATGTAACCAATTTTCCTTTAAAAAATCACTTAAAATAAAATGATACCACCAGTACGAGCAAAGAAAATATTTAGATGTGTTCTACCCATTAATTAACAACTAAGGAAACTACATTTGGTTTGGGCTAAGTCTTAGATATATATTACGCCCTCTAATAGTGTATTATGTATCCGTTCGTAAGTGTAGTTTTACGTTTATTATTTTTTTATTCTGGCGTGTCTGTCATCCGTCCATGTTCATTTTTAACACATCGATGAATGTGATAAGTATAAATATGTGAACCAAACTTTAACTTTAGAGGTCAATTTTTGTGGCAGATATATATATTTTTTAAGAGTAGGCGCGTCTCTTATTCGACCCCACCAGTTTTGGCACATCTTTTTTGCACGCCGATCGCTATTTAAAATGGGCAAAATCGGCTGAGTAAGAATATATAATTTTAGGTACGTGCTTGGTCTCCTAGCATTCGCACATGTTTGAACAAAATCAATATACCCCCTAATGAATATAAGATGGGTATAATAATAAATATATAATAACTAAAAAATAGATAAATGTAAAATTGTCCTTTTTAAATATTCAAAGAAGAAACATTTGCCATTCTTCCGTTTTAACTTTCACAGTGTTGCCACGCTGTCAAAATATTTTCGCAGATAACTTTCCTTGCTATCGTGAAGTACGTGTATTTAAGACATATAATAATTTAGTGAAATTTTAAAAATGCCAACAGAAATTGAAAATTTTAATCCGACTGTGTACAGTAAATGTAAAGAACGTGTCTTAACCAAAGTAGAATTCGACGAAAACATACCCGATGTTTTTGATGTGCGTGAAGTATTTGGTAAATATTTAACCAAACATTTTTGGTCTATTTAGTATAAAATTTTTATTTTTAAGACATCATACGTGATATAAATGACCCTGAGCACCCCTTAACGTTAGAAGAATTACATGTGGTCCAAGAAAATTTAATTAAAGTCGATAATAAGAAAAACGAAGTGTTCATAAATTTTACTCCAACTATACCGCATTGCTCATTGGCCACATTAATTGGTCTGTCAATACGGGTTAAACTTCAAAGATCATTGCCACCACGCTTTAAAGTGAAGGTGGAAATTACACCGGGAACCCATGCTTCAGAAAATGCAGTAAATAAACAATTGGCTGATAAAGAGAGAGTCGCAGCAGCCATGGAAAATAAACATTTGGCAGAGGTTATTAATCAATGCATAGCAATAAACAAGTTTTTATAGTTACACATGAATGGTGTGTAACAAATTTAATGGAAAATTTTTCGAAAAATAGCAGTAGCAGAAGGGGTAGAAGACTTCCCAAATATGTTACATAAACACATAGAATATACCCATTTACCACTTTGTGGTGTGGGACATAAAAAGTGGCACAAATAGAGAAAATAAGTAAAACCTTGGCAAAATAGTATTAAATAATACGTCCGTATTGTAGAAACTTTATTGGTTGTCATAAATTTCCTTTGGTATTATAGATTTGGTCCGAGTCAAATATTGCTTTGCTTATAAAAATACATATTTAGATTAGCTTGTCGCATTGTAATTTAATATATTAAATAAACTTTATTTTTATAAATTAAAAAGGTTTTTTGGGGTCTAAACCATTGCCAGAGGGGCGTGGTTTGGTAGGATCATATTTGTACGTCTTTATTAAAGGACCTTTACCAGCCCGGGCAAAGCGAATTTCATCTAAACGTTGTCGTTCTTCAATTTCCTTAGCGATTTTCATATTTTGCCAAGCTAAATATAGATATACATATAGTGAAGCATAGGGTTTACAATAATAGTACTTACAATCTTTTACTCCCTCTACGAACTTTTTCTTTTTAATTGGAAGACTCTCAGGTGTGTGTGTAATTAATTGATCTATTTTGAAATACTGCCGTACAGAGGGGATTTTCAAAAAAGCCACCTATTAAATTGAAAAAAGTAAAAACGGTGTATTTGGCTTGGGCCAAATCTTGAATACCCACCACCTAAGGGCATTAAAATGAAATCATGGTTAAAAACCATGGGCATGGCTTTAGCATTTTCGTTAAAATGGGCACGTATCCTTCAACCGACTTTGCTCATTTTTAATATCAACTTGCACGCAAAAATTTTCAATTTCAAATGTGAAATCGATATCTCCATTTTTGCGAAGACCAAGAATTTTATACTGATCAAGAATAAAATTCTTTGTGAGGTCTTTTACACTTTTATCTTAGTGTTGCAACCGTTTTGAGAAAGTAATGTACTCCTAACATCTAGGTAGTGGATATCAAAAGATTTTGAACGTCTTGATTAATAATACAGGTCTTCGATTAAAAAGCTGATTGATTATTTTCATCTAATCCTTACGTTTTTGGGTTTATCTTGTATAGTTTTTAAGATATTTTACTCCGAAAAAGGGAGATAGTAGCATTTTAACAAACAAAACACATGATATAATGATTATGTCAGGTCATATTAGGACTTACTGGATCCAAAAACATAAAAATTGGAGAGAATAACCAAAATACATCTTCTTTTGTAGACCTGTGTAATAATTATATATACATTTTTTCATTTTACTTGTGCTAATGATATGAAGTTACTGCAAGTCCAATATGTTAAAATTGCGGCCGGGAAGTTCATGGTAAATGGAAAAATAATAAGCGGCAAGGCTCTTAGTACATATTTCATCGTACCCATATTATGAGCAGATAATCGGGCACTATCTGTTCCCACTTCTATTGTCACAAATAATGTGACACTGGTAATAAGCGGTAATATATATGTAGGATCCGCCACAGTTAAATCTGCAAACCAAAACAAACCACCTTCTCTCATTGACTCTACCGGGGTGTTGGCCATGCCTCGTAAACCCAAGAAAAATGAAATAAAAAGCGGTGCTTGCGCTAATGGTACAATAATATTTTTTAATGGGTTTACGTTTTTCTCTTTCATGAACATCATCATCTCTTGAGCGTACCGAGCGGAATCGATTGCATTTCCTATTTGACGTGCTTCAGACATTTTCATTTGCAACTCTTGCAATTGCGGCATATAATTGTTCATTTTAGCTGCATTGCGTTGGGCCATTATAACCAGCGGGAAAATGAGAGTCCTTACAACGACGGTGCCTAAAGCTATAGCAGCCCACCATGGCATATCCAAAGTGACGTGTGCAAATTCCAAACAGTTTTGTACTACTCCCACAGGAGAATAACCTCCTAAGCCCAAAGAAGCTAAACTTGACTCACCCAATGCATTCAAAGACGTCGTAGTAGCATCTTCGATTATAGGTGGAACTGATGGTGGCGCCGGTATGTCAGTTAAATCAATCTGAGCAATTTTTTCTTCAGACGGCGAAGGAATTACTTGAGGCGCCGATACATTCTGCATAAAATGAACTGTGCTACTATGAAGCATAACATATTTTAAAATATTCTTAGGAGGAGTTGTGAGAAATTGTACTTCATTCCATTTCCTGTGTGTAACGGAATGGATATTCCGGCATTTAGGCAACTGATGCTACAAAAGATGTTTGGGTAAAGTTTCAAATCAATTGTTGAATTTTCTATTGTTTTTACTTACTGTTTTTTGTGGGCTAAAAGGTAATCTTACTTTGACTAGACGCAATAGATTCACGCGATATATAAACATATTTATTTTTACCTTATTAATAACACTTATATTAAAGTTTTTTATCTTTGTATTTTTTTTTGTTTAACACTAGAGTTGTGTCGCGAAAGAACTAGTTCTTTTTAACGGTTCATATAACAGAACGGAAAAAACTAGTTCACACAGAGAGGAGTTTTTAATATATGTCCTTGCTATTGCTTCAAAAGATTAGAACCAAGTAATTATTTTGTTCGAACAGATGGCGACTACGTACATTGCAGGGCAAAAAATCGTTGAAAAATTCGTTGCTATCTTGACGTACGTAAATGCTTTTGTTCAACCATATATAATTATGTAATTTAAAAATTTAGAATTATACAATTTTGGAAAAATGGTAAATTGGAGTAGCTTTTTATATCTGGCGACTCAATCAATTAAAAATCGTACAATATTAGAAACAAAAAATGGTAAGACATAGAAATATTCAATTTACTTTAAATAAATTTATTATGATTATTATGCAACATGTTAAATATCTAATTAATTGAACAATTTGGTTTTTTTAGTTACTCAACAATTAAGACAAATGAGTAGTGATCATGGCCACCATCAAATACATGTTGAGCCGTCTCGTTTTCAATGGAAAAAATATAAAGATATGTTACATTTTTATGTTATGATTGGTGTTATCCCCATAACAGCTATTACATTGTATTTCAACATATTTATCGGTCCCGCCCAATTAGAATCTATACCTGAGGATTACGAACCCAAACATTGGGAATATCATAAGGTAAGACAAATATAGAAATGAACTAATTAAAAAAATTTGCACATTTGCAGCATCCCATAACTCGATTTTTGGCTCGTTATATATATCCCAATCCACAACAAGAATACGAAAAAGCTCTACATCACATTTATGAAGAAAATGAAAAGGCACAAATTAGGTACATATTTTTTTATTATACCCTCCACCTTAGGGAAGAGGGTATATTAATTTTGATCATCCGTTTACAATACATCGAAGGCTTGGAGACCCTACAAACCATATATATTCTTAATCAGCATGAAAAGGGAAATCCTTTGAGACATGTCCGTCCGCGTGCTCGTCTGTTGTTGGCACTCTCAGGGTCGTAATTTTTGAGATATCAAATTGAAACTTTGCATACTTAATCTTAGTTTAATTTCGCTGTTCCGTATTGAAATTGGGCAAAATCGGTTAATAGACACTCACAATAAATAAAAATCTTAACATACCCCGAAAAAATTGTATCTTTAAAAAATTATATATCGCACAATACTATGCCTATCAAGTTGAAATTTGGTATAAATATAAGTGGTACCGCAAACGCCTATTATTTAAAAAAACACTATTTGCGTAAGTACATGAAATAGTCATATACATATATATGGTAATAGGAACTTATTTTTAGGGGATTATAAAAGGAGGAGGGTATTTAAGCTTCGGTCTTAACCGAACTTCTCTATCTTGTTTTTATAAATCATTTTAAGTATAACTCACATGTATTTTAAAGAGTTCTTGAGGAAAAAATACGGACGAAGATGGCGGAACGCAATGATTATCAAGCGTATTATTACAGACCAATTGTTGCTAAGTATCATAGAATTTCGAAGCAGGCTGCCGATGAATTAGAGCAGCTTCGCGGTGATTTATAAGTATAAGTATTTCCGATTTACAATTTATTTGATTTAATGTAAAGTGTGTGAAAAACTATTATAAATAAAGAAAATAATATCTTACTTTAAAAGCATGAGTAAACAATGTCAAAGAAAGTCCTACCTTAAGAAGACAATGTCAGATGTTTATATCTCCATGTTTTAGAGAACAGCTGAATGCTCTAAAATCAAAAAATCAGACTGCTTAAAAGCGCAACCCGTTAACCGATTTCTTTCGTAAAATTAACGGTATTTCTTCAAAAACCGTTCAAACGTTTGTGAGTTCCAGAAGGGGGCGAGCCACACCTCTACAAGTACCTAAGTTTTTAATCAGCCAATTCGACTTAGTGCGTCTTAACGTTTTCTTTTTACCACACTCGCGGTCGCAAATTTTGTAGCCCAAAAGGGCCAAACTTACTTTTAAGGATCAAAATCAGACCAAGGACTCGCCCACAATAAGTCATAATTTTGAAATTTGGTACAAATATCAATTTTCGTACCATGGTAGTGAAATTGGTCTGAATTGGTCCATTGATTTTCCTTGTGAAGCGATAAAAACAAATTATGAAAACAGTAACAACACTACCTTTTGTTAATTTTTACTAAAATATATAAAATACAACTATGTCAATTTTGCGGAAAAAATCATCACTAAACAGAAAATAAATTACCATCCATAAAAAAATGTGCGAATCCACATGCAAGTGCGCTCAGCTAGTTCGCTTCTTCTATGTAAATGTGGTATATGCGTAATAATAAAGACTGTGTGAACGTTGTTTTGTCGAAAATATATATTCCAATATTTAATATTATTAATTGCATAATAATTTTTTAAAATGACTGAGAATAGACTTGAACACATTTCGACTTCGGAGAAAAAAGAGAATGCTAAAAGTTCGCATTGCAACGGTAGTTTTTGGTAAAAACCATATATCAAGTTTGCTTTTTCATTATAGTTTGCATTTTACTAAATGCTACTGGAAACGTGCCTATTATTAAAAAGCGCACTTGGACGGTGGATCCATACAAAACAATTAGTTGGATACAAAAGTTCATACATAAATATTTAAAATTAGACCCGGAAGAGCAAGTTGCAAGTTTACAATAAAATTTATCGTGATTGTAAAAATTTTAAAATTTCATTTTTAGTTTTTATACGTTAATCAAACATTTGCTCCAGCACCAGATCAGATTATAAAGAATTTGTTTGAATGTCACGGCACAAATGGCAAATTAATTTTATATTATTGCAGAAATCAAGCCTGGGGATAATGGTTCATTTAAAATAATTTTCTTTAAGTAATGTTTTAACAATGTGGATCAAAAATTTACATAATTAATCATATAGAGAAATAAAGGTTTATGATGCCTAAGTTTAACATGCTTTTTGTCTTACAAATAAATTGGAATTATACTAAGTTTGTCATTCCCCACAAGGAGTATTGTAAGACTCGAGATGTACACGCTTCTAAGTATCTAGGGAAGTTCATAATATTTAAAAAAACGAGCAGTCCTAGCAAAATCGTGTAAAACTGGTAAGTATAAATATTTCTGCTTGATTGTGAGATCGAATTTGTACGAACCAATTCTTCCCTAGTACAAAATGCGTTTGATCTATGAAAAGTTAGAATTCATTTCAGTGAATTGTGGTTGTAGTACTAATGAGAATGAGATAGTAGTTGTAAGATTTGAACTTTCTTTTTGAATTTGAAATTCTTTTTCACTCAGTTATAAAAAAATAAATGTTTTTAAAATTTTTATTTTAACTTAAAACGTTTTTATAAATATAATACGATATATAAAAGAAGAATTTCAATTTATAGAACCACATTTTGCAAACATTTTTATATATGTTCATTTTTACGGCCGTAGGTACTTTTTTTATAGTATTGAATATTGTTTTTATTAAACGTGATATATTACAATTAAATAAAACAGTTTAATATAAATATACGAAAATTACGAAGCACGACCATTTTATAAATGTTTAGTTAGTACGGGAATTCTCATGGGGGTGGGGTGAATTTATCACGGAGAGGCAGGAGCAGTGAGAAAAAGTAGGCATCGTTTTTTATAAAAGTTTTGTATCATCTGCAACGGCAATAACGGTTTCGTTTTTTTCCGACATTTCATTTAAAACCATTTCCGTGACATTATGTGATTGTTCAGTTATTGCAGCAGTGGCATCATTGACAGTGTTCACTTCGCTATTTGCCAATTTAATGTCTTCTATGTCGAAATGATGACTTTCACGTTTTTTGGGCTGACGCAGAGGTACGTTTTGCGTACAGGAACAAGGACACATACATTGATTTTGTTTTTGGCTTTCGGCAAGGATTGAATTTAAATTATAATTGAGAGGTATGGAAGAAGGCTGTACTCCAGATGCTTGTATGCCGGGTTTGTTTTGATTATTGTGCGTTTTATCGTCACATAGTTCAGGTAGTATAACAACCGGTAAAAACACTATTGCTGCTCCCTTTGGAATTTTATCGGGTGAATAATAAGCGGGATAGCCGGGCAGTTGAGGGACAACGGGAATTTGTGGTGACAGTGATCCATAATTGGCTGTGGTTAATTGTGGTTGTATAAAAGGGACACCTTGCTGTTTATTGGAGGTGGTTTTGGCAAGGCAAGGACAAGTACTATCGATTTGTTGTGCTTTAGAGGGGAAAGAAGCAGGAGGTGATATTACAGTTTTTTGATTTAATTTATAAATATTGGTGTTAGTGTTAAGATTAGTCTTTGTTGTTGGTATCAATGTCGTTTGTCTTTGTATAGGCTTTTCGATTAGTTTATAAGGAGTGGTGGTGGTAATTACTTCACTCGCTCTCCCTCCGACCAGAGGTTTGCGTGGTTGTTCTTGTTGAATTATAGCAGTTTTGTTTTTAAATTGAGATGTAGAGATTGGCCTTTGCGGCGGTAGGTAGATATTTGTTGCTAATTTCCTTTCATTTGTTGGCGGTCCTTTAGTTGTTAGCGTAATCATAGATGGTTGGTATATTTTCTGTCGCGGTGTTATTGTATTAGTAGTTGTAGTTAAGGTCATGTAAGATTTGTCCTTTTCAATTCTAAAATCGTGGAGCTGTTTTCCGATGGTAGGATAGGATGTTGATTTGGTAGGTTGTTGTTGTTGTTGAGGTTTGGGAAAAGGGGAAGAAGAAGTGGGAATATAGGTTAGTGTATTGTTAATATTTTTATCGTTAATAAGTTGCTTATTGCTAACGATGCTTTTTGTGCTCGTGGTAGTGCTAGTAGTTGGTATGATCTTGATCTGTGATGTAACAAAAGATGTTTGTTTGTTTATAATTGAGAGCGGTGGTATACTATCTACTTGTAATGAGTATTTATTAGTATCTGATATTTTACCATTTTGCTTATAAGGGGGCAAATATCCTGGCGATTGTAATGCTGAATCTCGTGGATCTTTTGGATAGAGTGGTTGTGATTTTGAATCACTTCCTTTTCCAGGACGTTGAGGCCCTGGTGGTCCGGGTGGTCCAGGTGGACCGGGACGTTGAGGGCCTGGTGGTCCTGGCGGACCGGGACGTTGAGGGCCTGGTGGTCCTGGCGGCCCCCCTGGTCCTTTAGGGCCAGGTCTAGTAGGTCCAAATGGTCCGGGTGGTCCTGGTGGTCCTGGTGGGCCAGGAGGTCCTGTATTTAAAACAAGAAAAAAGCGCTATATTAGGCGTTTACCAAATCCTAGATACCCATCATCTTTAATATAATCTAAAGAGAACACTACCACTGCTCTAAATAAGAAAAAAATACATTCTATTACCACACCTAACATTTTCACAAGTTTGTTCCGTTTATAAAGGAGAAATTCTCCCGTATTTATAAATATAGTTGCATCATTATGAAGCACTTACCTAGAGGTCCTTTGGGTCCTCCTGGGCCTCCGGGACCACCTGGCCCTTTTGGTCCTCCAGGGCCAACCCCCCCGAAACCCCCTTGTCCGCCTCCACTGCCGTCACCACCAAATCCACCTTCAGGTCCGATGACATGGACATATGGAGGTGCTGGCGGTCCCGTTGGGCCTTCCACGTGCACATATTTGCCGGAATTATCGTGATAATATCTACCTGACTGAATACCTAAGAGAGAATGCAGATATTTTAAAATATAACCATTAAGCACAAGTCGATGTACTGGCGGATCCTTACCTTTGTATCTACCATCATCTTGCGAATTTTTGTATTTCCCCTTTTCTATTAGCGAAAAATATAAAACGTTTATGTTATTAAAAATTGTTTAAACATTTTGTGTATGCAAAAATTTATAACTTTTTAAGAAAATTATTTATTATTTTATTAAACTATAAAATACGCCTTTTTTACTGTTGTAAGTAAAGACTTTATCTACTGTAAGTAGTTAATTACATAAAAATGTGCATATAGAATGTAAATATTTCTATAAAGCTGAAAACCTCTAAACCACACAAGAAGCCAACGTGTAGCGTATACATATTAAATTCGCACACCATTAACCAAGATGACTACATTGGAAGATTGAAAATTTTCGATGTGATATTTACAAGGATGTGTAAAATGCATGTAAATGTATAATAATTAATAATAATTTATTGTATAGTATAATTTTGCAGAAATGGTGTATTTGAGTGAGTGGGTGCTTTGTAAGGATAAAGAACGAAATGTTAGGTAATAACACACACACAAAAAGAAAAAATAAAATAAGAACTTTTCATTCACATTAACAGTTTGAGTGTGACAGATAAAAGATTTTCTGATTAAGATTTGCGGTGTCTTAAATTAATTCCCTAATCTGAGATTTGCACATATCACTTAGTTTATTATTTTCCCATGTACTGCTCTTACGTATATTAAGAGTTTTTCATATATATCTGAAAATAAAAATGTTACTTATCAACATACATTAGAAGTAATAATATTAGTACCTGAGAATACGTAAAAAGTTAATGTAAAATACGGAATAGAGGCACACACAAATACGTTTATGATAATTCGCATGAAAGGAAACACTTTCTTTCCTAGCGCTCATTATTGCTTTAAATAGAAGCCTTCCACATATTTGATGTAAAAATTGGCATGTTAAGTTTTTGAGAAAGATATCGAAAAAGGCATTAAATGGAAATTTAGCAACAAAATTCAAGTAAAATGCAAATTATGAGATGTAAATGGTTGCATATTAAATGTTTTTGAAAATGTCATGTCGTTTCAACAATTTTTCCAACTGCAAGAAGATGTATTTTTTTTTGGCACGCTATTACAAAAACTGGTCTTTCCACCTTTTCTAACATACATAAATACATACTAGTTAATTTGTTCTGGGCTTCGCGCGAGGTCTATGCGAGGAATATGCACTTTTAATATGAATTGCGTATGGCGTTTTCCTCGGTTAGGTAAATATGTTTTTATGTCGAATTCACTTAAATCGGTCACTCAATGTTCTCGTTTGTTGATAAATACTGCGATTCACATTATTCTCTTCCTCTGCAAAACTTCGGTGTGATTGGTTAAGAAATATATAAAAGACTTGGACAACGCGTGGGAAATTTCTAAATGACATGTTCAATAATAGAATGTATATTTGTGTATTTATATTGTATCAATAAAAGTACTGTCCAATGGATCAAGCGCCATATTGAAACGAACCATTAAAGCATGCAAATAAAATTTTCTTCATAGGTTCCTTAACCTCTTCACTTGAACTCGTTCTTTTTTGTAGATTATAACTATGTAACGTTTTGTATCGATATGTATTTGTGTGTGCTTTTTTAACTCTAAGAAAACGAAATCATTTGCTAACCTTGAGTAGAATCGTTTACCCCAGGAAGACGAGATCCCTTCAAGCGATTAAACGTTTTATCGTTACCTACAACATATTCGCCTGTTTGCGCTCGTCCAAACAGTGTAATTGGTACATTTTTCTGAAAGGCATCATTTGAAGAAACAGTTGTAGCCACATTATCAAAAGTTTCCAAAGTTTTGAATTGGTTTACAGTTTCAACACTAATGGATCCCCCCGCTGAATTATGTAAAACGCTAGGCCTCCTTTCCAACTTATTTGATCCACTATAACTTAATGAATCAGATTTATCACGCTTTCCAAGCCCATTTATGTAAGTCTTCTGTAATTCTAGCTGATTGCTTAAATGTGAATTAATTGGTGCACGCGTATTAGTAACATTTACGCTTTTATTTGAGTCAAGTTGTGCTGGTGTCTGTGTGAAAACTGGACTCTTTATGGTAATGCCGTTTGATTTTGCAGAATTGAAATTTTGCGCAGAAACGGGAAAAGCAGATTTGGAAGATCCTGGAACCCTGTTTATTTCAAATAAACTTAAAGAGTTCTGGGTTTTGGTATTAGGTCTTAGAATCCCCTTCATGCCAGATGAAGGTAAGGAAACAATAGTACTCCCTGAACTACCAGAGAGATCGCTTACAAATGCCGATTGATGTATACGGCTTTGAGGTGAAACCTTATTTGATGAAACCAAACCACCCGCGCTACTGTTACTGTTACTATTCACTTTATGGCTATAATGACGAAATTTTTCAGTATTATACGAGTTGACTTTGCCAGGTAGTAAAGTTTGTATTGAATGGAATGACGGAGACTGGAAACCAGGAGAACCTTCGTATATGTGTCCATGATCTATATCAAAAAGACCAGTCCCTCGATTAAAGTTAGCGCTCTCTA
Organism: Crataerina pallida; assembly: GCA_949710015.1. Lineage (NCBI taxonomy): Eukaryota > Metazoa > Arthropoda > Insecta > Diptera > Hippoboscidae > Crataerina > Crataerina pallida. Next base: position 30,625,196 of record OX453292.1, read on the forward strand.
GGGTTTTTGGTTTGTTTAAATCGTTCAACAAATTTTTATCCTTTATATTTTTTTCATAAGAAGGACCTAAAATGTTTGTGCTTTCACCGCTTTTGCCTTTAGTTGGTATATTATTGTTTTTCCCATTATCGAAACTTTTTAAAAGTAAAAGTAATTTCGATGCAGTTACATTTTGTTTGTTAACATCGCTACTTGAAACTTTAAAATTTGAATTTTCATTATTTAAATTCGCCAATAGTTTTATTTCGCTGCTATTTTCACCATAACGTGGAGATGTGGAATATTTTGAAGATCCCGCAATTGTGGAAGCTTTTTTATTATTCTAAAAATTAGCGGAATGTTAAAGTTATATGAAGAATTTCATCTTTAAAGTGAAAAAACGTACAGTTTTAAAATAATCAAACGTCACATGGGATTGAAGTTCATCTTCGAATGTACCACAACCGTTTGGGAAATATAGTTCTTCCCATGCTAAAAGAACACCGCTGCTGTCGTCGGGATCGGGATATGTTATCACAGGTTTCTTTGGTTCCACAGTTCGATAGCCGTGACTATCAGCCACATAATGTGTAACACGTAATCTTTTACTGGAATCTATTTGACCGTAACAGCCATATGTAACATCATCTCGTCCATGCGTTTCATGATGGAAATTACCAGTTTTATCAATTTGATAACCATAGCGGTAAGCATCTTTACAGAAAGAACTATTTAGAAGTATTGTATTACACACACATGTAGTGTAAGGACTATGGATTTTATCCCCGCTGGTTGTTTTTATAGCAATATAGTGACACTCTTAAACGGTAACCATTATACTTATCTGAACCTCACAAAAAATCGTGTAAATACGAATATGACGCAAATTATGAATTGTATATCTTTGTGTATAATGTGCATATGAAATTATAGTTTTGGTATAGAAGAAGAATGACTTAACACAATTCTATTACGATATTTCTAAAAAAAAAAAAATTCTAAAAAAATAATTTCTAAGTCTTACTTACTTCTAATATAAGGCGTCGTACAGATTGCTGTAATATGTTGGAGGGTATACTAAGATTATCATACCTTATGGAACTAGACGTATCTGTATAAGAGACAGACACGCACAAAATTGATACAATTTCTCACGATCACAAATAACATGAGAAACAGAGCTGATATTTTTTATAACCCACACCCACGGTCGGCAGTGGTTCTCGTTTATTCTTTAGTTTTTATTAATGATATATAAATATTTTTTAAGATTATGCATTTTGCAAGACTTTAAAAATACAATAATTTTGCATGAAATTTATATGGATTTCGAATAAAACCCCTCTAAAATATATTATTTTATAATTGTATATTTCATTATATTTATTGAGAAATATGTGAATTTAAAAATTGAGAATCTCAATCTAGAATGTCACCACAAGCCAAGGAAAAAGGCACAATTTGTAGGTCACACAAATTTAAGTATCTGCCATGGCTGTATACTCGTACACTCGTGCACACCTTACCTTAAAGCATCCATTGCTGTTTAAATAGGAATATAAATTCTTCCTAAAATGTCAGGTAGTAATCCTGATCCTCCCTCCTCAAATCGAGCTACTAAGTTATGATTTACATTATCACTGAGAGGAAATAAAGTGGTGAAGCATTAAAAATATATTTTTCAGTTGAAATAATGGACTGTTTTAATTCGTACCATCGTACTATGTGTGGACATTATAAAATTTATTTCACTAAAAATTTTATAATATCCAAGAAAGAAATTTTAAAAAAAATTTGAATTTTTTAATCAGCCATTGTATTTATGTTTTATTTTATTTCATCCGTTTATTAATAAAATCCCCTTTTTAGTAGGTGTTCACCGATTTATCAATAAATTCTTTATATGTTTGAGTTTCATAGCGCCTTCTGCTGAGGCCGCTTCTTACTGATTGAGAATTTCATATTTTAGCATTATTATTTGAGACCGGGTAAAAAATTGGTAAAATATGTTTGCTAATACTACAATACATTGTAAAATGTATATCTTGTGGAGGTGTAAGTGATTTTATTTGATATATATGATATATATGAGTTAAGTTTGGAAATGAATTTATGTTTTTTGTAGATAATTATTGTGGAGTATATGACTTGAAATGTGTGAAATGTACAACAACGTTGTTCTGTTGCTACTATTACTTCTGCGAGCTTCAAATTAATTTAGTTAGATAACAATTTCTAATAATTTTAATAAACCATTATCTTTTATAAAAACAAGTACAAATGCTATGGTCGGTCAAGCCCGATCATTTAATACCCCACACCACTTAGCTCCACCAATTATGCTTAAATGAATTTAGTTGCAACATTAAAAGCGAGGTATTACCAAATAAGTCTCTTCGTGAAATATCATTATGAAATGAAAATGGATTCTAATAATAATCTGATCGGGTCCAAATTTGCACAGCCATATATGAAGCTAATTGAATTTTTTTCACCAAATTTTCTCAATAAAATTAAGAATTTCGATTTTTTACTATATAAAGACGTTCTAAAAATGCTCCGATCCAGTCTTTTATGAGCCAATACATGTTCTGCTTGCGCACAAATTTACATGGGCAGACAGACATGGTTAAATTGAGTCTGATGAATTCCTGTATAATTGAAGGTGGGTGTGGCATTTGCCACTCAAACTTAATATACCTTTTGTCACAAGTGGTGCCGAGTGTAATGATGAAGGGATTTCTTTCTACTTAAAAGCAGCAAATTTACATAACTACTATGAGAGCAAAGTAACATCAACTGATTTCAGAGATATATTATATATGCAAAAAGAGTCCACTACGATTTATTTGATTCAAATAGTATAAGAAAGATTTACGTTATATGTGTTCAATGACATATGAGACGTTGGTGCAAGTCCACTTTCCCAAATATAAATCGATGTGCTCCAAAAATTGGCTTGCCCTACTTTCATTCACAACGCCTCATATTCTATAACTTTTGTCAAGAATATTTTAAAAATTTACTTACTTGTGTCAAAGTTTGATGAGTAGTATTGCTTGTTGGTGCTATTATTGTTTCTTCTATATTGGAAGGGGCGTCTCCCCGAATCGACATTGTCAGAAAGCGCGCTGTGAATAAACACGCAAGTGATGGCCTAAAAAATTAATAGATAAAGAAAATTTACATGCTAGATTCAATGTGTCTTTAGAATTGAGTGACAAAAATGTGCAAAAATCTTATCATGCAACGTCCCACATGCATTTTCTTTAATAATATTGAAATAAAAATATATACTCCAAGTATATATCACTTCTTCCCAGGAGTAGGCTTCGCAGACCCTAGCCAAAGTATATATATTCTAAATTAGCAACGAATACTGAATCTATCTTGCCATAGTCAAATACGGCAGCTGTTTTAATAGTTTTTCAGTAGATCAGTAAAGCGAAACGTCCACGGTGCAAAAAAAAAATCCAAAAGGAGATTTTTTTTCAAATTACTTGTAAATTAGGAAAGATATGTTGACATCTATATTCTTTAGAGAGCTTTGGTGCCTAGATATTGGGTATTCTAGATTTGGTTTCAGTCGAATATTTAATCAAATAAGCTAAATTATCTCTATAGATATATAAAGGTCTCAGAATTTACAATATGTGTTAAACTAAAATTTATTTCATCATCATCCGGTTATGATTTACCTAAGAATCTGCAATCAAATCCGGTTCATTTAACCTGTTTATATTTTTCTCACTTAAATGTCAAACGAGCTTAAATTGTTTCTAATCACTCTTAATTTTTATATACAGAGGTATTTTTCCATTTGTATTATAATTTAAAAATGAACTCTTCGGCAAATGAAATCCAATTACTTTTACTATTTTGCGAATTTGTCATCGTTTTGCGCAGTTGTGCTAAAGTAAACAAGTAAGAAAACTAAATTTGGCTTACTGGTCAAATCTTAAATATCACATATAAAAGGGTGGGTGTGGAAGGTATATGGTTATGCCCTTTGATAGAGTATATGTGTTAGGTATTAATTTGCTAAGCGAGTTTTAAGCTGAAAACGGTTTTTGTAAATTGTGGGTGAAAAGTCGATTTAGAATATCTGTCTGTACGTATGGCTGTGTGAATGTCTACGCATTTTTGTTGGAACTCTTACGGCCGTAAAAAATAAGATATTACAATAGGAAGCCGAAAAAAAAATTGAAATTTGCGTGTACTAAATTTTAGCGCGATATCTTAATTTTTACGTTTGAATAAAATAAAGTGAATCTGTGGATTTACGCATTGATTTTAATGCTGTTTTGTCAGATGTTGGAAGTATGTATGTGTACATTGTTTATTACTATAATTTATATATAAATCCATTATATTATCTTCATATTAATCAAACTAAAACGTAATTCAACAAAACATTGGTCACAACTTAATGCATAATCGTATTAAAGAATTATTATAAAAATATATCCAAGTATATCATGCAAACTTCAACTACAGTAATTTGTTTATCTTATCAAAAACCAACAATAAAAATTTTGTATTCACGCTGGTCTATTATATTTTATATGTCCTACATTAGATAGGCAATATAGTTGATTTCGTATTTCATTTAGAACACCTGGAAGAAGACATCAGGGGTATATATATTTATATTTATTCTTTATAAGTATAATCAAGGTCGATATACTCTGTACATACTAAATATTTGATACTCTCTTCAAAACCCTGATTTGTACAAAAACCTTGCGTAAAAATTTGCATGAACAGACACCGGATAGGCAGACGGACATGATCAGAGTATAAACATAAAAATGTCCACTTTGCAATTACGCTTAGTGTGAACACACATATCCATAATTAAAGTATACTAGATAAGTGTTTGTAAATTCATATATTGATCTTCTTCGTATTTAACAACAACAACAACATGTTATATAAACTAAGCAGACCAGTAGACAGAGTGAATTGTTAATACTTATTTAAGTTTAATTTTCTCATTATGAAATTCTATAAGCTGTCAGTTTGAAATGGATTAAATCTCCATTTCCGAAAGGTTTACTTTAATACCCCCCATATAAGATGAGGAGATAAACTACGTTTGTCATTCCATTTGCAACACCCAGAAGGTGGAGTCGGAGACCCTATTAAATGTATATATTCTTGATCAGCAGCAAAAATTGAGTCACAGCCGCAGTCAACAAAAATCTTAATATCTGCTACAAAAACTTACCTATGAACTTGAAATTTAATATACCTATGTATAGTTACCCCAATTCACTTATATGCCACAAATGGACATGGTCGGTTAACCACAATCAAGAAAAATCTACATATATATTAAGATTTGGCCCAAGCCAAATTTAGTATTCTTACTTGCTTTTTATTTGATTGTAATAAATTTGAATGGATTATGAAATTCTCTGAATGTATTAATTAGGATTAAAAGTTGCTCTAACGTCAATAAATTTGCCGGACAACTCATCTACTTAATATATACAAATTTGTATTCTACAAACACAAGGTAGCGATGATTAAGAAATTCAATTCTGTCACTTCTTATTATATACAAGATAGAAAATTTGCATCCTATGCGTCAACGAACAAATCACAAATGTAGTTAAATAGGGGTAACAGAATTTAAATACTTTTTTCAATAATTTTCTCGTTTTCTCTTATTTGTTGTATTTGTAGTTTATTTGTAGTGTTTGTAGCGTTTATCATTTAAACATTTTCTCTGTTAAATTTTTGTCATATAAAAATAAGTCGTAAAAGATTTGTACCAGTTTTATTGGACAAGTGCCTTTTAGAAGGCGATGTTTAATTATTTTTTTAAACTCTTTGATAATTTTGATTAATGCAGCTAATACACAAACTGCATTTTACATTACATGTTAATTAATTGACCATTCCTACCATTGCCCTGAATACAATACTTATGCAAAGATCCACTCAATTATTAAAACTCGTTTAAACATTGTAAGGCAGTATATCTGCTGGCGTTCTTACCGAAGCATTGATAGCGTCTTCAACTGTTCACCACATGTTTCGCTTACGCACTTGTATAATATATAAATTATAAATAATATGACTCCGTTTTCCCGTAAAATAGTCAAGGTTATCTACTAGGTACTAGACACTACATAAAATATATGCACAATAAATATGTATTACAATACATATATATTGTTATGTTTTACCAACTTATAATATTAATGCCACACATGCATTTGAAAATGTTAAGGTTATTGTAATCCATACATGCATACTCTTTGTTTGTGTATGTAAGAATGTTTAAAAACCTAAATTTCTACATTATGTGCGTATGGGCATTAATTTACACCATCTCGTTTATCTACCTACATACACATAAATACATATGTGTTTATAAAAAAAAGCGAGCAAAAACATCTCAAGAGTTGCACAAAATCTATAAAATATCATATAAAACGCATGTAAACAGGTTTGACAAGAGGAAGATGTCAGAGGCAGCACCAGACTCGTTTTAGTCATTACTGCATTATTGTTGTGTTGGGATATTCCAACAAAAAAGGCAATAAATTGACCCTTCATCATACTTACGTTAAAGCAGAATTGAGAATTTTGAAGGTCATTGAGCGAACGTAACTGTCCCTAAAACGCTTAATCACAGAAACTGGGTCGTCCAATATAAACACAAGACGCACTTATGATTTAATCACACTTCTTCTAGTCGCAAAGACCAGATATATGTATAATCATTATAGTGTTTTGTGTATTATTGAATATGGTAGGATTTGTTAGTGCTTTCATATATCCAGCATTCAAGGACGACCTTATGAAAGACATAACCTGTACTCGTATATGTTCCATATCAAAGAATACCAGCAGCGTTAACGTATTATATGTGCTGTAACAAAAGAAGTTGGTCATACTCAAATATTTAAACCGTTAATATATACTATAAACCAAATTTATGCCAAAGTTCTCTATAAAGAATAAATCGTAATCATTTGGCTAAAAATATCCCGCCAGCATTTATTCGATAATAATAATTTCTTTTTAAAGCAAAAACAACAGGTAACCAATACAGGCACAACATCCAGCGAAGATATTTTTGAAAATACCTTTACTGCTCAAGTCGCTATTGAACTGAACCAATTTTTATTGTTCCATAATAAATCCGATGGTAAATGTATAAATATTTTGAAACACATGGTAAACTCCCCGCATTTGTTCACACATAATCTGATAAGTCAGTCAATTTTTTGAATACTATATATTTTAGTAGATGATATAAATTAACTTAATTGGTTTTTTTTAATTGCACTGTTATTTAGCTTTAACAAGCACTGCCTTTGATTTTTAATAGATGATTCTGTATCCGGGCCAAGTTTTTGTATAACTTCCACTTTCGGATTCATTACTTAATTAAATTAATAAGCTAAACGAATTCGAATGCATTACTAACTAAAAATAAACCCTCTAGCTAACTAACTCTATATGGTACGCTTACGTGGGTGATCGTTACCGGATCAAAGAAGAAAAAAGTTGATTCACAAAATATATTATCTAATAAAAAACGTTGGTGCAAACATAAATCACTAATTTATGACCCTTTGACTTCCCATTATAAAATAATTAATAAGCAGTACATTTGCAGATTAGATACTTTGGTGTTACACGCAATCTACGTGTGTATATGTTAACACATTTATGAAGTAATACCTTTATGGTACCCTTTGAAATGTAACTAGTTTTTTTTTTTTTGTGATCGAAATTCAATCAACACGACTTGACAAGAGTTAAACAATTATTTATAATGAATGATAAACAAGTGGATACAGAAAGGAGTTCATATTTCGAGAAACAAGTTTATGATCTACAATGCAAAATATTTTTAAATAATTTTGAACTCTAGAGTACTTTGGGATGGCAACAGAGCCACTGACGGACATCCACTTGATCGACTCAGCATTCGATGCTTTGGGGTGATAGGTACGACAATACATATATTAAAAAATTCTGGTCAGACATTTTTTGTTGAAATAACATCTTTGAGTTATTATTGTATATATGTATTACAAGTAGGTTTATAATACTATTATAATCACCAAATCTCTTAATAAATATTTATATCTATGTCCTTCTCTACCGATCCTATTTTAACTCTCTAACAGAAGGACATTTTTTTTATTTACTTAACAACTTTATAAATGTCTGTTAGAGGGCGTTTAGTACAACATCAGTTTCTTATAAGATGTGAGTATTGTTTAACAAAAATTAGGGATACCTACCAAAACAAAACTTATTATTATGAAACCAGTTTTTAATGTTATCTAAGATTTAAAAAAAAATCAAGGTCGTCACTGCCATTAAAATAATTTTACACATTAGCAAATTAAAGTTGAATGACCTTAAAACATGACCTAAGATTTTTGAAAGTTATTATGAACAAAATAAGGTATCTAGCGCCCAATTTTAAAATTACAACATTTTTGGCTGTGTTTGGTGTATTTATAACCTGCACTATTCGTGGCAAAGGATATATGAAATTTTCTTTTTTTTTTTTAGTTTTAAAAATAGATGGACTCATGAACAAAGATATCTAAATATATTTATGCTTTATTGTCACAAACAATATACTTTCTCGCTTATAAAGAATAGATTGCAAATGGTGTGTAAATAATACTATCGTAAGTTATTAAATGTTTTCTTTGAATATCCACACACTCCATTCTTTTATTAAATGAATTACTAGCACAAGCACATAAAAACAATATAAAAGTGCGCAATAATTAAACAACATTTGAGCACAATTCTACCGCGTACCGATATGGAGAGAAACTAACCATTCGAACTAATACAAATTAAATATGACATGATTTCATGTAAAGATACATTATGTCGCTAAGAGCAACCTTTGAAATCACTCAAAACACTTTTTAAATTTAATGTTTAAATAACATTTTTGGTCACTTGTGAAATGAGGATAAAAAATCAAACTAATGAACTCACCAAGTAAACAACTATACGCGCCATATTTTGTTCAAATATTGTTAAATTGACGAAAAAATGGTTTCCGTTTCCCACAGTCGAATGTTCTTTAACAGTTCTCGATTTTACACTGAAAAATATATATCTATAATCGAAAAACGATTTTTTCACAATTTTTTGTTATGTTTTAAAAAAATAATTGTGGTAGACATTTATTATCCTTTATATCGAACACTATGGAAATGGATGTTGCGTGGAAAGCGTTTTTATTGTAAACGAAATCGCAACGTATGATCGTATTGATCGCCGCAAACTGAAGATGATCTGTGGTAAACTATGCAATATAAGCAATATTTGTACGCAATAACGTTTAAAGTTCGCACCAACAACCAACAACCCAAAGAGACATATAACCGTAACTAAGGTAATGGAAACACATACATAGGTACGGCATGTACATTTATAAAGTTGTCATATAAACATTATATGAGAAACGCACACTAATTAGCTGCAAATCCTACATGGATATATAAGTAGGTGTTGCTCTGTTATATTTTCATAAGAGTATAAAAAAGACGAGCAGCATCTCTATTTATGCATCATTTGTTCATGTGTATGGCTGTACACCTCTAAAAAAATACATATCTGTTAGTAGCTTTTAAGCTTTTTGGTATTCTTAGGTGTGTTCTCTTTTTCATCAGAGTTAAATCCTAATGAAACTGTACATACTAAATTTATTATTATTAAACGATGTCAGACCGTACGTCCGTAATTGTGTTTTTAAAATGTTCATGGTCGCAAAAATTTAGAAATAAAATTAATTAAAAAATTTAGCTGAAATTTCGTTCTTACTTTTTTAATTTAACGGATAGACATCGTTAAATCGACTCAAAAATTTGATGCTGATAGAGAAAATAAACTTTTTGGGGTCTATTAAACCCTCAAACTTGGAATGGATGTAGAAATGCATTAAAAATGAATTTGAGTTTCTTATTCTAATGGATATGTTCAAGTTATCTTCCTGTAATTATTTTTCTATCTCGTAATAATTATAGTATTAAAAGATTAACGCTTATTTGCTAATAAGAAATTAATCTCTTCGATCGATAGGGTTAAAACTAAGTTTTCAATTTGATTTGAAAACTTAAAACTATGCAGCCCATAAATATATAAATATAAAATATAAAATATAAAATATAAAATATAAAATATAAAATATAAAATATAAAATATAAAATATAAAATATAAAATATAAAATATAAAATATAAAATATAAAATATAAAATATAAAATATAAAATATAAAATATAAAATATAAAATATAAAATATAAAATAACGAAATAAAATAACTTTTACAATTAAATTGTTCTCTATAAATTACCTGAAGATTAATAATTAATAACGGCGGTTTTCACTCAAATTAACAGTATACATTATACAGACATACACACAGTAAAGAGGTGTCTGCCTACATTGTATTTTGAGAATCTGCTCGTAGTATTTAAGAACGTGATACTCCATCTCCAGATACCATAATAGGGTATTAAACGCTATGATTGATTTTTCAAATCCAAATTTTGTTGAAGATTCTTGTCAAAATCTCGATTCTCGACGCTTTTTTTGATGTATTAAGTTGAAACGGCCGAGTGACTGAGATTCATATAGCCAGAGAAAGTTACACTGACAAAGACGCCAACAACCTTCACTGCCAGGATCACATTAGACTTAGATGAAGCAGATTATAAATTAACCTTAATCGCTTTTATTAGGAATGCGAAGTTATTTGATAAATTATAATTACAATAATTCTTTTATAAAAGCACAGCCTATCTCATAGATTTAACATCAGCATTTTTCAATGCTTTCGTTTTACGTTTCGTTAACTTTGTTGATAACCTTGCTTATTAATCATTGTCTCTGTTTTGAACTATTTTGTGCTTACGTTTTATTTAAATCTACTTTCAAAATTAATTAATAACATATAAAATTTCTTAGGGAAATTTTTAAAATTAAAATTTTTATCTCACGAAAGTTTCTCTCTTTACTTTCTCGTAGCGTTGCCACTATGCCAAAAATAAATCTTGGATTTCAAAACAAGAGAATATATTAAGTACTATAACAAACGATATAGATTGAGAAATATGTGAATTTAAAACCACAAATCTCATGACAGAAATTTTAAGAGCGCGACACTCCATCTATATAATAGATTTCTCTGTTACCATGTTTTTTTTTTGTTTTAAAAAAGAATAGTATTTTTATAAATAACATAAAAAAAAAAGTATTTTAACTTGTGCCAATAAATTATGCAAAAAAGTTCACACATAGCGCGGGCCGATTCACAAGATAACATAGAATCAATTGTTAGAAAAACAGTAGTTAACATGAAGCGGCGAACTGTAGCTGGTAATTGTGGCGTTGGTGTATTTGTGTTGGCATTCGGTTTTATAGCTATTGCATTTGCCACACCTAATTGGCTGGTAAGTGACTACCGAATAACAGGTGCTAAATTAGATCGTTTGGGATTATGGGTGCATTGTTTTCGATCACTACCAGATGTGAACGACGATAGCCAGCGACGTTTTTTTGTAGGTTGCCGTTGGGTTTATGACCCATTTACGACTGGTTACGATGAAATACGTGGATTTCTCTTGCCCGCCTTTATGATTGCCACCCAGTTCTTCTTTACAATAGCTTTCATGGCTATGCTCATATCAGCAATTGGTGTTCTCATATTTGTATTATGTGCCGGACCAGATCAGAAGCACTTTGTCTTGTTGATACGTATTATTGGAAATTCGACTTTGACAGCAGGCGTGTGTGCAAGTATTGCTGTGATTGTATTTGCAAGTTGTGGAAATCGCAACAATTGGATGCCAGAGCATGCTAACAATTGGTTTGGTTGGTCGTTTATACTGGCATCTGTAGGAGCAGTTTTGGCTTTGGTGGCAGCAACGCTTTTCCTTACTGAAGTTAACGTTCAACATCGAAAAAGACGATATTTTAAAGAGTCTCAATCCAAGTTTGAGATGATGCATAGCGGGCAGTAAAAATAATAATACAAACTTAAAGCCGTCATTCCTTTTATTCAAATTTGTATATTAAAGATTTTCATAATTTCTAAATAATAATATTCATCAAATTTAGGGCACAAACATATATTCTGTGTAGCGACATCGTTACAGCCCTGCACTAAATTCAAAATAGGTAAACTTTATGTTTTTCCGTATTTTGTAGAGAGTAGCGGAGTATGTGTTTGATGCCTTATACCACACATACATCCAATACCACGTCCAGTGACTGTTTTGTAATAGTTTTACTACTTATAGTACTTGTTCTATTTTACACTATTACAGGTCGATAATTAGATATACGAAAGTAAAAAAAAGTAATATGTATATATATATATATAATTCTACAATATTCGTGTTCATTAATATTTAAATTGTTTAAATGAATCACCCAAGTTCAATTGTAATGCCTTTATTAATTATTCAAATTTCTAATCACTATTTTCACATAGTAGAAGGTCTTCCAACGGTATTATTACAAAGTACATTACAAAAACACTGCAGAAGAGACATGTCAGGTTTTTGGTATTTTTGACCTAAAAATGTGTCTTAAGATTCCGGTCTCTCAAATTTTATATTCATGCATATTTCAATAAAAAAATTATTTGACAATACATACAATATTGTTTATTTTTTATTTATTACCAGTTTCTTAATTGAAATCTATATAAATTTCTTTTTATCATCCAACGTTTGCCGTTTAGGAGATACAAACAACCGCATAAACTTAATATACTCTTTGTCACAGATGGTGCAAGATGAAATTTAAAAAAATTAACAAAACGGCCTTAAGTTTAGTTAATTTTTTTTAGACCCTCATAATTCAACTCTGTTTTTATGTGCGAAAAAGAGCATCGCTAAGGAGAAAATTTACTAATTCACAAACAAAATTCTCACTAAACATTTGCTTCGTGCACTCAGCTGACACACGAATATTAAATAATTCGTATCTATGTGAATCGATGACTACATCGTTTGTATATATTTTACTTAAAACTGTAGGATATTTAAATTGATAGATTTTTCGGGAAGAATGGAATTTCCATTATGTCCACCATCATTAAAACAAGTGCAACATTTTTTGAAATTGGCACAGGAGCATGATGCCAGAGATATAGTAGTTGCTTATTGGTCGAGGCTCTAGTGAGTTTTTTTTTTTTTGAGGAGAGCTGTTATAACCACTTTATTTTTCTTCATCAGTGCCTTACAAGTGGGTCTTAAACTTAGCACCAAACAACCGGAAGAAACTGCATTATTGTTGGGTAAGTCATTGGATATTCAAATCGACATGTATGTATATTAAATATATTCTAATTTTACTTTTAAAATCAAATAGCTATTATGGATTGGTTAGAGACAGTCAAAAAAGAGAATTCCAGCAACGAAGCTATAGTTAATGACGTAACTGCTCAGGCTCATTTAGAAAATTACGCTTTAAAATTATTTTTGTATGCTGACAAACAGGATCGTGACGGAAATTTCGGAAAGTAAGTTGAAGTGGGTGTGGCTTTTCAATATACTTTAATAAGATTATATTGGTATTTTCATTTAAAATTCAGAAATGTTGTTAAAGCATTTTATTCAAGTGGTGTTATATACGATGTATTGCAAACTTTTGGCGAATTGTCAGAAGAGGCAATTGAAAATCGGAAATATGCTAAATGGAAGGCAGCATATATACACAACTGCTTGAAGAACGGCGAAACGCCCATATCGGGGCCATTAAATGAACAGTCAAGTGATAAAAATGAACAGGTGGAAGGTGAGCAAGATGATAATGAAGCAGTAGGCAATGAAGAAATTGTGCCACCTAAGAAAGAAGAATTTGATGAACCTGTAGAAGACAATGAATCCGCTCCAACGGTAGAAGAAATTTTGAGCAATACAAATAAACTACCAAGTCCTCCTGTAGAGGAAGAAAAACCCGGTGGTTTTGAACCTTTTGTACCGTCAGAAAAACCTCAATCTATTTATATAACACCAACACCTGTAGCAGATTTACAATTAACATCTGATCAAATGATGAAAGCACAAAAGTATTGTAAATATGCTGGCAGTGCCCTCAATTATGATGATGTGAAAACTGCAATAGAGAACTTACAAAAAGCCTTAACTTTACTAACTACAGGACAAGATAATTAATTTATAAAATTACGCTTTAAATTATTAGTATTATAAGCTTAAGAAAAAAATCTGCTTCAATCATGTATGCCTATGTAAGCCACACTGCTTAGATCACACAACAAAATAGCTATTAAAGGATCGTTGCAAGATCAATGTGTGTCTTCTTAAATAAAGTATAAATTCTATGCATATATATACTTAAGTAATGAACACAATTTTTGATTTTATTCCTTAAAGCTACGCTTTTTACAAATGACTGGGTATTTTCAAGAGAATATGTGCGTATATGTAATTGTGTATTTGTAATAAATTTTTTGCCGCTATGAATGAGCTATTTCTTGCCTACAGGTTGTCCGGGAGTGACGTATGTTACACATTCAGCTATTGTCATTTATTCTTGTTTAACACCATTTGCTTGTGCTTGTACAACAGCAGCTAGTTCATCCTCTTTACGGTTCTTCTGGGAGCATTTCATTATGTGTAATTAATGATATGTCAACGTTCGAAATGATAATGATTAAAATTAATTACCTGATACCAAACGATTAAACGACCACCCAACATAAATGTAAATACGAGCGCTGGTCCCGAACGCTCAAAAGGATCACTAACCATCCAATGTTGATAAATTCCCAAAACCATCAATCCTAACAAAGTTATATTGGCAGCATTTTTTACCTTATCTTATTAATTAAATGAATACATTTACTTTATAATATTTGTACCTAAATAGAAATAGAGAACGATTGTACATACGGTGCGGAATAATAGCCATGGCAAGACCACATGCAATTTCCAATACTCCAACAGTGCGCCTATACCATTTGGAGGGTATTTTTATGCCAAACAAGGACGTAAATGGAAAAACTTTGGCATATTTAACATATTCTGTACGCTGCAATTAAATTATAAACGAGTACTTGAATAATAATTTTGCTTAAACAGAAGTTTGTGGAATATTTTGTTTCCCTTGAATTTAAAAACAATTTAATAATAATCAGTTCTTCTACACGAACACATATATCAATACATAGAAAGATTTAAAAATAAGCATTCACTTGCCTTTCGCCGGGTTTTCAATAATATTATTCATTAAACGAAAAAAATCTGTCTATATCACTAGTCCTGAACCGGTGTTCCGCAGAACGATAGTGTTGAGCTTGTTGTAAGTGTTCCACGAAATAGCGGAATTTACTATAAGTTTATCTTGTTAACAAGCTCAGTTATCAAATCAAATGTAGCAAGGAAATGTAATTTGTATAAGTATTTAAGCATCAAATAATTACATTCAAATTCATAATACAATAAAAGTAAAATATAATAAAATTTTTAGTGTTATAATAATTAGTTTAACAAGTAATATATGAACTCTTTTTGAATTGATGTTCCGTGAAATTTTCATGTTCGTGGCTTCAAGAAGGTTAGGAAGCACTGTCTATACAAATATTTATATATGATCAATTTTACACACTAATGAACGTGAAGCAACTCGTGTACAATATCCGCCATTTACTCTTTATACCAAAGTCAATATTATAAATCCATTCCATTCTACTGCAAAATTATTCATGTTACTTACAGCGTCACTAATACATGTACATACATTTTAAATTATTTTATTTTATTATATTTCTTATGTTGATATATTTAAGTAACTTGTAAACCTAGATGTATATATATTTATGATGTAGCATGCATACAGAGGTCCAGGTTACTTCGTCTGTACATAAATATGTATTTAAAATTTAAATACCATTGCATATGCTACATTTATTATAAAAATAGATATTGCTAATGAACTTAAAATTGATGGCAAGATGTACTGAAAACTGAATTAATTTGTATTTACATTTTAGAATACATGTTTATACCTGGTGTAGAGTTATACATAAGAAGTGATAGCAATATTCTTTATGCTAATGAAAAAAATTAAATTTATATAGAATTCACCTTTTCTAGTTAAAGTAAGTAAAGGTAAAAACTGTGTAAAACTGCATATATAAAATATGTTGTGACCATTGAAATGTAAATAAAAAAACTTCCAACTTACCAAATCCTTATGCAGATCTTTACTAATAAATGGTGTCAACTTTAGCATACCCACAAACACAAAAAACAAACCCAGTAATATTGAAAGACTTTTTAAAACAATTGTATTTGATGTAGGCATGATTCTACCACAAAACCCAAAAATTTGGTTCAGTACCTCAAATTGTGTATGTATGCAAGACAATTTATTTATGCTGCACTTAGCAACGAGAACTCTTACACCTCATGTATTTTTTATAATAAACATAGAATAATACAATTAATAATGATTATTATATTTTATAGTCACTGTATATATTTTTAGACTTTTTTCTGTGTTTTAAGGAAATTTTAAAACAAAATCAAGAAAAATGCGAATATGCACACATTTTTGAATCAAACAATTCACAAAACCGTATGCACACACGTAGATTGGACAAACAGTAATGTAAAAACCAACCCTTAATTATGGGGGTCAAAATAACGATTTTTTGCCCGACAATTTCGGGAGTTGCCATCTGGTCGAATAAATTATAACGTTAATTTTTACTTCAATAAAAAGTTAGAAAATTAAGAGTATAATTATTTTATATTATTGAAAATTAAATCATCTTTAGCTGTTTAAATCGATCCCCCAAAAATGGCAAAACAGCAAAAATCGTCCCATTGAACTGAATCTTGTCTCAATTGAATATTTTAGTAATGAGAATAATTGTGCCAAGTTTCATCGAAAAATATTGAGAATTGTGGATTTTAGCAATAAGTTATTTATTTGTATTTTTTTTAATTCTTGATTAAAAATTATCAACATTTTTTAGTGCTGACTTAATTTGTAATCATTTAAAAGATTCATTATCGTAATATTTTAACTTTGTAGTGAAATTCGACCAGGTGACAATTCCCAAAATTGGCGGGCAAAAATTCGTTGATATCTTAACGTACGTCTTATAAGTTATAAAGTTATTTTCCTTCTGGATGCAACTCTCTCATGTCAACCTTGTATTTCCAAAAGAAAATGTTCTTTTAATATATACTTAATATTTTTAATGTGGCAAAAGATTCTAAAATAAAACCATTCCTTCAAATCACAAACAAACAAACAAAATAAAACACTTCAAAAATGTCTCTCGTAAATTATGACTCAAGTAGTGATGAAGATGTTAATGGCATTGTTGAAACCGAAAAAAATTTGGAATCCGAGGCAGAAAAAAGAAGAACCCTGAATGCATGCGGCGATATTAAAAAGAGATTAAATAGCACGGATAACGTACTCAATAATATTACAACTAAATTATCGAAGCCATCAAAAAGTGACAAATTTCAGGGCATATTTAGCGATTTACCGTCTCCTATGTTGTGTAAAAATAATGAGACTATCGAAGAAGATGATGAATTTTTACATAAAAAAAATAGGGCAGATAAACTTTTGAAGGCCGGTGCCAAAACACGTCTTGTTAAAATAAGCATACCCTCATTGAAAGATTTCTCCGATGTAAACGAAGAATTAGGGGCGAACGCACAAAACAAAGTAAAGTCCTTAAATGGGAAATCAAAATCCTCTGGTCTTTTGAGCATACTTCCAAAAGTCAAATCTGAGCAGAGCTTAAGTACGCCATATGCAGATTGTACAAATATTAAAATGTCACCTTTTATACCAGACGTAATAAGAACTAATCGATGTTCATTAAATACTGAAGAAGATGGTATTCGACCAAAGCAAAATAAAACTAAAAAATATCATACAGCACTGGTAGCAACAGCGGAACGTGAGAGTGAGGATGAAGACAATAATAAAGACAGTGCAGACTTTTTCTGTATTGAAAATAAGCATCAGCTTCCTGAGATTAATGTGAAGGAAATTCAAGCAATGGTTGCAAAGAAATCCAAAAAAATTTTGGAAACTACAACAAAGTTTTTAAATGAATGGCCTTCGAAAAATTTAAATGAGATCCCAGAGTCAAACGAAGAAAATTTAATACATATACGAGGGTTAGATTCGCAAGCAATACAAGCTCTTGTTGGTAGCAGTGTAAAGAGAAGCCGTCATGAAATTAAAAATATTGAAGTGACGGACATTTCTAGTGAAGAAATTTTTCCGAATCGGGATGAATGGATGCGTACGGCTTTGGCTTCAACAGGTTATCAGCCTACTGGAGTTTTAGTAGATGAAGAACCATCATCTGGCACCAGGCGTAAGCATCAAATAACGTACTTGGCGCACAAAGCTAAAGCAAATGAGGCAGAATTACAGGCAATGTGGGCAACTAATCGCCAAAACAGACGTGCTACTCAGAGTAAATATGGTTTTTAGGTTAATTTTTTCTCTTCCTTTATCCTTATCTACGTACGAACATATTTTGTTATATAACTTTTTACAATAAATCTATGTTAAAAACTAAATAAACGCTGAGTACTTTCATCGTTAATGGGTTCTTCCTTTCGTCACCACGACTCAATTTTATTGAGGCGACCAAAAACGTAAACAATCGAAGTCGATAATAGAATCCAAATCGGTGCCATTGTTACGAATATGGAAATTTCTAATTCCGGGTATTCCAATGTGAGACATATCATGAGTTGAGATGTTATTTTCAGCAAAACGCCACCAATATACCACTGGTAGTAAATCAATAGCTCCTTTAATCTCTTCAGATTCCGCCATTTGCGAATAATTTTTATTACTATATATATAATTAGAATAGCATCAAAAATCCATAGAGGAATGAAAACGAGGAACCAGTTCCAGTGCGTTCGCAAATCCAACCGTAGACATAACAGTATCAAGAATACCAGAACAATAAACCATGTAAATAAAGCGCGATGAGCCAGAGTCATAATAATCAACGCTTTCTTCAAATTCTGTGCACTAAACGAAAGATATTATTTGATATTTTAAACTAATAACTGTACTAAGGAACATATTTTTATACCCTACACCACTTGTATATTAGGTTTGTGCCGATGTTTATAACTCCTAAGACACCTATGATTTGTTATACCGATCGATTCAGAATCACTTTCTAGATCAATTTAGCTATATTCATCTGTTATGTGCAGGCACGCAGTTGGCTACTACAATTTTGGAAACATTTTTTAAACAGCAAACAATCAAATTCTCTTCTTCCCGATTATGTTCAAATTTCTTTATCGTCCGATAATCTTGTATTCATATATTGGTGGAATTAGCTAAATTTGGAGTATATCGCGCTATTTTTGTAACTCCTCTCCATATAATGCCTTCTCGTGAAATTGCTTTTATGACAGAGCGGTGTTTACGGATACAACAAAACTAATTATAACACAAATTGGAGAATTAAGTGCTGTTGGGTATAATCAACTTTAACGTTTTCACTGCTTTTAAATTGGAAAATTCTGTGAAACCGCAACTCGGTGGTCATTTATTCAGTATTTAAAGTAATTGAATTCCATTTTAGTGTGACTTTAACTGTGTTTGTGATATTAAATAGTGACGGTGCACCGAAGGCAGTTACTACGATAATGTGAATTTTTAAGTTTTTTGCAGTTATATGTTAATTATTTTTTATTAATCATAAATGTATATATTTTATAATAATAAATTATAATAAAATGCTTACATTTCGACGAGTTAAAGACCCAAATATATGCTTAGCAACAATATCGTTGCAGCGATGCACAAAATTAAAAATAGGCCAACTATTTGTAGCTTTGCACTAAAGCGTTGAAATACATGCGTCACGATAGTTAGTCACGAAATTTATTTGGCGTAGTGGCAACAACGTGAGAAGGTAAACAAAGAAACATGTGTAGGAGAAACATTTTAAAAGAAAAATTTCCCGGAGGGGAAACAAAAAAGGGAATTTTTTTATATGTTGTTTAATTAATTCTCAAAGTCGATTTAATACAGATAGAGAGGTATCTGGTGTCTACTTTTATAAACAAATATTAAAATGCGCCATCCAGTAGGAAAATTTCTACTTAACCTTTTAAAATTAGTAGATAATACTTTGTGATGTATAAACGAAAAATAGCCATTGGTAAAAGAACAAAAATTATAGTGACGTGTTAAAGTTTTATTAAATAAAAAGTTGAAAAAGAGTTCAATTTCAGTACATAAGACAATCGTAAAAAATGTTAACAAATTTTGAATCTAAATCTGCTCGAGTGAAAGGTTTGTCCTTTCACCCAAAACGGCCATGGATTTTGTCCAGTCTACATAATGGCGTCATACAATTGTGGGACTACCGTATGCATACATTGCTGGAGAAATTTGATGAGCACGACGGCCCTGTACGTGGAATAGCGTTTCATCACCAAATGCCACTATTTGTATCGGGTGGAGATGATTACAAAATCAAAATATGGAATTACAAGCAAAGGCGCTGCATTTTTACACTACTTGCCCATTTGGATTACGTACGGACAGTTGCATTTCACCACGAGTATCCATGGATATTAAGTGCTTCTGATGATCAAACTATACGTATTTGGAATTGGCAATCACGTAATTGTATTTGCGTATTGACTGGTCATAATCACTACGTAATGTGCGCTCAATTTCACCCAACCGAGGATCAAATTGTATCGGCCTCGTTGGATCAAACGGTACGGGTGTGGGATATATCCGGATTGCGCAAGAAAAACGTAGCACCTGGACCGGGCGGTTTAGAAGAACATCTGAAAGGTAATCCAGGTACGACAGACTTATTCGGACAAGCTGATGCTGTGGTAAAGCATGTTATCGAGGGTCATGATCGTGGTGTTAATTGGGCCAGCTTCCACCCAACGTTACCTCTTATAGTTTCCGGTGCTGATGATCGTTTAGTGAAGTTATGGCGCACCAACGAGTATAAAGCTTGGGAAGTAGACACCTGTCGTGGTCACTATAACAACGTTTCATGTGTACTTTTTCATCCTCGCCAAGATCTTATATTATCGAATGGTGAGGATCGCAGTATTCGTGTTTGGGATATGACTAAGCGTCAATGTTTATATACATACCGACGTGATGGTGAACGTTTTTGGATTTTGACAGCACATCCTACATTAAACTTGTTTGCAGCCGGCCATGACGGTGGTATGTATGACTGATTTATTGCTTAAAAATTGGAATGCAAATCACTTTCTTGCAGGTATGGTGGTATTCAAACTGGAACGTGAACGTCCCGCTTACGCTGTGCACGGAAACGTTCTGTATTATGTGAAAGATCGTTTTCTGAGAAAACTCGACCTTTCAACTACCAAAGATTCCGTTATAATGCAATTGCGAGGTAGTAATAAGTCACTCGTTCATAGTATTTCATTCAATCCCGCACTAAATGCCGTCTTAGTATGTACACGCACTAATAACTTGGAGAACAGTACTTATGACTTGTGCCAAATTCCTAAAGATACTGAATCGCAGACTGACAGTGATAGTAAGCGCTCTTCGGGAATAACAGCAATTTGGGTGGCGCGCAATCGCTTTGCAGTTCTTGATAGAAACCAACAACTTGTTATAAAGAATTTTAAAAATGAAGTGACAAAAAAAATTCCGAACTTTTGTGAGGAAATATTTTATGCGGGTACCGGTATGTTGTTAATACGTGACTCTGAGTATGTCACATTGTACGAGGTACAGCGCTTAGTGTCTGTTGGTTGTATTAAGTTGACCAAATGTCGGTATGTGGTTTGGTCACCGGACATGTCTCTCGTGGCTCTTCTCTGTAAACACTCTGTAACAATATGTGATCGTCGCTTACAATACCTCTGCACGATACAGGAAAACTGTCGCGTCAAGTCCGGTGCTTGGGATGACTCGGGAGTGTTTGTCTATACTACCAGCAATCATATTAAATACGCCATTACAAATGGAGATCATGGTATTATACGTACATTGGACTTGCCCATCTATTTGACGCGGGTCAAAGGCAATCAGGTGTTTTGTTTAGATCGAGAGTGCCGCACTCGCGTCCTCCAAATCGATCCCACAGAATATAAATTCAAATTAGCTCTAATTAATCGAAAATATGATGAAGTCTTACACATGGTCCGAAATGCGCGGTTAGTTGGGCAGAGCATTATAGCGTATCTTCAGCAGAAGGGTTATCCTGAGGTGGCATTGCACTTTGTGAAAGATGAGAAGACGCGATTCGGTCTCTCTTTAGAATGTGGAAATATTGAGATAGCTCTGGAAGCCGCCAAGGCACTGGACGATAAAGATTGCTGGAATCGATTGGGTCAAGCGGCACTCTTACAGGGCAATCATCAAATTGTAGAAATGTGCTATCAACGAACTAAAAATTTTGATAAGCTCAGTTTTCTCTACCTCATTACCGGTAATTTAGAGAAACTCAAAAAAATGAACAAGATCGCCGAAATCCGTAAGGATATTTCTGGTCAATATCAGGGTGCTTTGCTATTGGGAGACGTCAAGGAACGCGTGAACATCTTGAAAAAATGTGGTCAAATATCATTGGCATACTTGACAGCAGCCACCCACAATATCACTGAACATGTCGTGGAATTGGAAGCGGTTATTGCAAGAGAAGGCAACATTTTACCCGAAGTCACTCCAAATGCAACATTTCTAAAACCACCAGTACCCATTCAGCAAGTCGAGGGCAACTGGCCGCTACTAAGTGTTTCAAGAGGCTTTTTCCAAGGAGCTATGATAACACGTACAGCCACCAGTGGCACTGCCAGAGAAGCTTTAAACCTTAACGCCGACGCAGCTTTGGAAGTCGGTGCTGGTGATGGATGGGGTGCCGATGCTGACTTGGAAGTCGACGACCATGGTAATGCGCAAATGCATGATGCTCTTGATACTGAACAAGGTGATATCGAGAGTATAGAAGGCGATGGAACAGGTTGGGATGTCGGTGATGATGAAATTGTTGTACCCGAAGAGCTGGCCTCTAAAATAAAGGCTTCCGCATTAAACAACAGTTATAACGCAGTGCCGAACCGAGGAATACCGTTCACTCAACATTGGGCAAACAACTCTCCCTTAATTTTAGATCACATTAAGGCTGGTTCATTCGAAACCGCCTTTCGACTGCTTCATGATCAATTGGGTGTAATAAATTTTCAACCATTAAAATCATTATTTATACAGAATTATATATGTGCAAAAACCAGTTTCACAGCAATGCCGAATGTAATGTCGCTGGCTGCCTATCCACTCCGCAATCCAAACGAGAATAACGTAAGACAGCAGCGCCCCGCTATTGGTCTTAAATTAAACGATTTGGTACAACGTCTACAAGCTGGATATCATCTAACCACCGCAGGAAAATTTCCAGAAGCTATCGAAAAGTTCCATACAATTTTGTTAAGCATTCCATTGTTAGTTGTTGAAACTAGACAAGATATTGCTGAAGCACAACAACTATTAAAAATAGCGGCCGAATATATTCTTGGTTTAAAAATGGAAATAACCCGTAAAGGTCTGCCAAAAGAAACACTCGAGGAACAAAAAAGAGTTTGTGAAATGGCTGCATACTTTACTCATTGCCAATTACAGCCGGTACATCAAATTTTAACACTTCGCACGGCACTGAATATGTTTTTCAAACTCAAAAACTATAAAACGGCGATATCGTTTGCTCGAAAACTGTTAGAGTTGGGGCCACGACCTGAAGTGGGTGAACAAGTGCGTAAAATTCAACGGGCATGTGAGGTCAATCCAACAGATGAACATCAATTGCAGTACGAAGAGTTTAATCCGTTTAATATCTGTGGCGTCAGCTTCAAACCGTTATATCTTGGCAAACCAGAGGTGAAATGCCCCTTCTGTAATGCATCGTATAGTCCGCAATTTAAGAATCAACTTTGCACAGTGTGTGAGATTAGTCAAATAGGAAGTGATTGCATCGGATTACGTATTTCGAATTTGCAATTTCGTTAGCTCGCCGATAACCCACTCCAATAAATAATTCTTGAATATAGTTTTTCTGTTCTATAAATACATATTTATATATAAATCATTTTGTTTTTTTTCTTTGATAATAATTGCAATCGATTCTAAAGCATTATTCGTATTAACATATACTATATATTATATTTTCGCATATAAATTTGAAAAATAAAGTAATTATAAAGTGAAAACAAAGTTTGTTCAAAGGTATTAACGGCGCCACATTGTAGCTGACCCAATACCAATACCACCAGGCGTAACGCCAAGTCTTACAGCCTCCATATCCTCAGGTCGATTCTCACGGTAGGCCCTTTTCGAGTCTTCGAACTGTTGAAGGCGCTGATTGTAGCGATCAATTTGACGACGCAGAGTCGCATCTTCTTGCAGGGCGTGATTTTCATCGTATTCCAAACAACCAACACCATCAAGACGCTCCAAATCCAACCATCCACGGAAATGAACGCACACACCATTCATTATGAAATAGGATTTGATGTGTACCTTGCCATGTTCCTTATCAAAATCACACTCCTTGTCATGTATATAAAGATTTTGCGTAGCATTAAAGAACAGCTGCAAGTTGGTACCAGATGTAACAAAAGAAATTTCTGTACGTCCTTCCCGGCAACCATTTTGAAAACGAATTTGACGCTCCTCCAATGCCCGCTCACGGTAACCTGTGTAACGTATTTCACTCTCTCGACTTAAACGCCGAAACAGTTCATCACTTTCAAATTTCGATTTTTGATCAGGAACAACTCGAGGCATTTTAAAAATAAAATGCGCCTTTGGCTGTTCATACAGACCAATGGTATCGTATGGTATCATACCAGCCAAGGCTGCCTCATTCATGATGTTTTGATTTTCAAAGAAACAGCAAAGGTCTGTTTGGGGATATTCCCACTTATGTTGGGCAGCTATTTTCGTTTTTTTTTATATTCACGTTGGGAACAAAACAATAATTCGCAGTACAAGATTTTCCGTAAAATTTCCTTTTTTTATTGCAAAAACACGATAAATCGTAGCTGAGGATTTCCTTATATCCAAGACATATTCTTCATATACATCAGGCAATCAATAAATACTCCGTTTCGTGAAACTACTCCATTTTTGACTTCAATTGAGAATAAATCAATTGAAAATGAAAAAAGAGAGAGTGAGAAAGAGGGAGACAATATATAAACAGAGACTTCAAAATACTCATGCGCGTACAATAATGTAAATTCTCTCAAATTTTAAATTCCCCTATTTTTCAATAAATTCAATAATTCTAAATGAAATTTATAAGGATTTCGACTAAACAAAAATATGGAATCTGAGAGCACAATTTGGAGATTCAAAAATTAAAGAGCATGATATTCCGCCTCTGTATATGGAAGTGTCTGGTTGGTATTTAAATTTTATAAAGCACAACACATGCATGCATCACTGTAGCAATGTATGAAGTTCACCAATTTTTCACCTGCATTGAAAAAGCAAACCTATATATTGCCTACGAAATATAAGAATCATACGATTTTTCTGCCGTAAAGTGCTACGCATATGGACAGTATACAATGCAAAACATATGTTAGGGCCCTAAGTGAAGCGAATATTTATACTGAACTTCATTTTACTCAGATGATTGAAAAATTGTATACACATTATCTTGGTAAACGTCGGATTTTTACTTTTATTGTATAAAAGCGGAATTTTAGAGATTTATCACCTTGCTGACCACATAAGCTTACAGTGAAAACAAAAAAAAGATTAATATCAAGAAGTGATAGAAGATAGAAGTGATAGTTTTTCCATAATTTTTATTTACTCACAAAAAAATTTACACAAAAAAGTTTTATCTTAAAAAAAATCTTGAATTCTACATTTCTGCGAAATATTGTTTATATTTTCCTGGAACGTGTATATATAAAAACAACGAAAATAGCTGCCCAACATAAGTGGGAATATCCCCAAGCAGGGCTTTGCTGTTTCTTTGAAAATCAAAATACCATGAATGAGGCCGCCTTGGCTGGAATGATACCATACGATACCATTGGTCTGTATGAACAGCCAAAACCGCGTTTTATTTTTAAAATGCCTCGAGTTGTTCCCGATCAAAAGTCGAAGTTTGAAGGTGATGAACTGTTTCGGCGTTTAAGTCGAGAGAGCGAAATACGTTACACAGGTTACCGTGAGCGGGCATTGGAGGAACGTCAAATTCGTTTTCAAAATGGTTGCCGGGAAGGACACACGGAAATTTCTTTTGTGGCATCGGGCACCAATTTGCAGTTGGTTTTTAATCCTACGCAGAATCCTTACGTGCATGACAAAGAATGTGATTTTGATAAGGAACATGGCAAGGTTCATATAAAGTCCTATTTTATAATGAATGGTGTGTGCGTTCGTTTCCGTGGATGGTTAGATTTGGAGCGTCTCGATGGTGTTGGTTGTTTGGAATACGATGAAAATCATGCCGTACAGGAGGATGCAATTCTGCGTCATCAAATTGACAGATATAATCAGCGCCTGCGAGAATTCGAAGATTCTAAAAGAGCCTATCGTGAGAATCGCCCTGAGGATATGGAGGGTGTAAGACGTGGCGTCCAATCTGGAGGCATTGGCGTAGGGTCAGCTACAATGTGGCGCCGTTAATGTATTCGCAAAAACGATACTTTATTTTTTGAATATATAACATGATATAAGTATGTTTGTATGTATTAAAGCGAATCAGTACACTTTCACACAAGACGTACATTTGTTAGGATCATGTACTTGCATTTTTAATCTATAAAATGGCGATTTAAGTAATCGCGGGAAAAAATATCAAATATTAAAAAGAATTATAAAAAAGAAGCGACGTACATACATGTTTACGGGGCTTTGAAATAGCTTCTTTTTCGAGTTTCTCTACTCTGGTGTCAAAGTATTTGCACGTACAAAGAACCACTACCAAATATTTTTATGAGAGAAAAAATTGAATTCGTGGATATGCGAAGCAGATCAAATCATTACGGTTCCTGAGTCACGAAGTATTAAGATATTTTAAAGAATTCACTAAACGAAAAAATTTTATATCTAAAACTCTATTTTACTTTTATTTAATTCTGCAAAATTTGGTCTTGAATTTTTTTCAAGTTTACGTAGAAATTCTTCAAATACTACTACACCCTTAAACATACTAGTCTTCTTATAATCCTTTATGCGAAGTTTGTCACTTTCCTCATCATTGTTTATGTTCTTTACGTCGAAGGCATTAATTTCTTGTAGTAGGTCGGCTATGGTAGGTACCGTAACAGGATTAAATTTGGCAACAGCACTAGCACTAAAGGGTACACACACCTTACCACTCGATGGATGTATACAGAATGGAGCTTTCAACAAATGATTAAAACCTTTGGTTACATTTATATCTAATCTAGGGTATAAGCAGCCAAGTTGAATCTCTTCGATGATATTTTTTAAGCGGCGCGACCATACATTTGAATTAGAGTTGCAACGCATAGAGCTAGCATAGCATTTAAATTGCTCCCATATTTCACTCGAGTGCCCTCCTTTGTCAAGTTGTTTTAGTAAAAATTGTTCAATATCTTTACGTGCTGATTCTTCTGGTATGAACTGGCACAACTTGTTGATGCCCTTCGGTGCAAGAAAAATATTCTGATCATTTAGAATGATTTCCTCAAATATAGGTTCAATAATTTTTAGAGCTCTTCGTAAACTGTGATGCATTTTGTCTCCTATATGTACTCGGGGAAAAGAAACACCATCCTTTATTATATAAGTTATAGGTTGAAAGTATTCAGCTACTGCCTGTCGGGCGGCACTATCTAAGTGACGAGCATTATAATCACATACCCAGCAATGGATACCGCGTCTGCCAGAAAACACCCACAATATATGCTCCCATCCAAAATCTTCACGTAGTGCAATATCCAATATCCGGCAAGCTACTGCCATAAATTTCCAACATTTTTCACACACATTTGTGCCACTGCAACATGTTCGCACATCATCGTAATCTGTCATATCGATATCGAATACAAGTTCCCTTTGAATCGGTTTTATGGTTTTTGCTACAACCAGTTGATGCGTCGGTCTCACGCTCAATACAGCTCCTATATCAATCTTATAAGGACATTTGGAGCACAATTCTTTTTCAAAAGCAATTTGGCTATCGAAAGACAAATATCTAATATAGACGTCTCCGCGCATAGTGAAGGAAATTTCGCGCTTACTAAATATATTTTGTTCACCTGAAGTCAAAATACCAATTAAATGAAATAAATCTATTGAAATTTTCGCCTGCTTGTCAACTTACGCAAAGAGTAAGAAAGCCAACGATATAATAATTTATGGGGAAATAAGCGTTTATAATATACGGGTAGCATGTCTTGTAAAAAAGTGTCATCATAATTCACATTTAAGTTTGATCTTTGTTCAGAGTGGATTACTGGACTGTCTTGATTTTCCTCTGCATTAACTTCCCCCTAAAACGATTATTGTTTAAGTTAAATATTTCAATTATAATTAATAAAATATATTTAATTACCTTCATGGTACTTTTTACTTTATAAAAAAAAACTACTACACCAATTGCATTAGTGGCCATATATATATATTAACAATAGAACAGCTAGTGGTTTACATTTTTACGAAGATAAATCACAGTTGTATTATAATAGATAAACCTAATTCCATAACATATTGCCATCTTGGCAATACTGGACGTTTTGTAAAATTATTATATGCTTTATTTATTATACGGTAACCCATGTTAAGAACTTTTAATAATAATAGATGTCGAAAATTTTAATGGTAATGCAAATGAGATAATACTGCTATAATCATTTTAGTCGATTAAGAATACTTGTATACTTTGTGTTAATTTAAATATTATCAACCTAGACGTCAGTTAAGATAATTATACTTACATTATCACCACTTTGGACGACGAGGTTTATACATACGTTCAATATTGATTGCTTATCCCAATAATTTTCTGTGGCTTTTATAATTTCACGCCGATAATTGTAATTTTTACTTCCTGATTTTTTATTAAAGTTTTCTCTTCATATGGTACATAATATATATAAAATGGTATATATTATATATTTTGTATATTGAAAAATTTCAATATAATAATAAAATAGCTACTTTATATTATTTTGGGGAATAAATGGTAGAACTGAAACTTTTTGAACAATCAAAAGACAATAATTTAATTAGTGATTGACATAACAACGTAATAATAAAAAAAATGTATTAAAAATCGCAATCCACTACATAATTCATTTGGAATATCTCACAACAGAGTCAAATGAATCTCCTTCAAGTTATGCTGTTCGAAAGGTTTACATATATTGTTGGGTCGCTTAGATGTAGGCATGCTGTACAGAGTTAATGATGCAATGAAATCGTTGGGCATCACTTCGAAAATAATGTCCTGAAAGCCATAATAAAATGTAGAACCAAATGGGTTGCCTTCCACATTGGTACAGTCTGGCCGATGTAGAACTAACGGTTTCTCGGAATAACTCATGGCGGTACTTATTGTGTCCCATTTTGAATATGCATTGATTGTTATAGGGCTATCAGGCAATTCTTCAGACGGAGTTATGAAATGACCAACCAGTTGTCGTTCGGGCTTCAACTGGAATTGGAATTCACATCTGTGATACATATTAAAGTCAAAATGACCCGGATAATTGGTATGCAAGACAAACTTTTTACAGGTGTATGTGCGAGCATCAAATTGTATGTCTATGCCCAATGTGTAATAATTAAATATGATATCACTGCGTTTACTTTGAGCCAGACGATGTCCTATAGACGAATGAATGCTCATTTTGTCCTCACACTTGTAAAAGATGTCATTGGGAGCGCCCAATTTAGAGGTGATGTCTTGACAGTTGTCACCAAATAAAACCTTCTCGGTGAAGCATTGTTTTCGGGGTTCTGAAGGACACTTGGCCACGAGGTTCAATTGCAAACCCTTAGTGCAACCAAGCGTAGACCGCAACACTTTAGCTGACTCCAAATACAGTTGGCGGTAGTAACAAGATAGTGGCATAGGCGGAGATTTTTTTCCTGCCGTCTTACTACCAACGTAAAGTGACATTTTTGATACAATAGGTGACTTTCCGCTCATAAACACCAAAGAGCCCATGCCATAAGCATATCTAGAATGGAACTTACTGTCTACCGGAAAGTAGAAACTCAAACCACGAAAATGCAATGCAAAAAGTTGATTTGCAGCATCATAAACGCCTGGATGGGTAGCACCAAAGGAGTGCTCTATTTGTTCAATTGAAGGCACTACCTCTGGTGAATTAAAATAAACTCCTCCATATTTCAATTTAACCAATTTCATGTTGAAAACTTCCATGGTCTTCAAACGTTGAGTAACTGGATCAAATATCAATCGCAACCCATCCCTAGTTAGATTAATAATAAGATCTTTGCCCAGAGGATTGATTACCGAATATAGAACCTGAACGTCTTTGATGATACAAATTTGAGCCTTTATTATAGCGATAGCTTGGGAGAAATGCATCCCCAACACGAATTCCCAAGCATCGCATCGAAGTGACACCTCTGGAATTACTTCCAAATCAAGCATATCTTTTTGTAAACACACCTTACCTTCGGTTAAGGATATATCTTTGTGTAATGGTAAAATTACTCCCTTTACTCCCTTTTTTTTCTTATTTGATTACTTTTTTACATCAATACAAAAAGAAGAACACAGAGTATTATACAATAGATGAACTTGTTCTTTGTTTTATCCTTTTTTAAATCTTGAAAAAAAATTTTCGCCCGAAAATTCTGCGACCTTTCTTAAAATAAAAACGCATTTTCATAAATAGCTCGTTTGAATATGAAGCAGAGAATAGAGTATTATTATAAGAGGCATTATTTCTCTTTACTAAACATGGAACTTAGTAGAAATTTTGTTACTTGATGGCGCTTTGCAATGCTGAGACTTTTCTAAATAAACGATTTCGACTAAAATGAAGCCCATATTTTTATGGACAGTTTATAAATATATAATCAAATATCCTAAATAAATCCTAAATAAATAAATCTCTAAAACATATGCATATCTATAATAAGTCCATTTTTTTAATTTTTCATATATACAAAAATATAAACATATATTAATATTCTGGTACAATTTTATTTTTTATTTCTAAAAAATATCTTTTATTAATTTTATTATATTGTCACCTTACAATGGAAACTTTTAGAAATGGTTTTTTAGAATTATATATAATTTTCCACAGAATTAAAACAAGATAGAAAACTTCGGTTAAGACCGAAGCTTAAATACCCTCCACCTTTATTATTATTCAGGTACCACCAAATTTCAACTTGATAGGCATAGTATAGTGCGATTTTTGTTTATTGTGGGCGTGTCTCTTAACCGATTTTTCCCAATTTTAATACGGAAAAGCGAAATTAAACTAAGAATAAGTATGCAGTTTCAATTTGATATCTCAAAAATTACGATTGCGAGAGTGCCAACAACAGACGGACACACGGACAGGCATGTCTCAAACGATTTCTCTTTCCATGCTGATTAAGAATATATATGGTTTGTGTGGTCTCCGAGGCTTCCTTCGATGTGTTGTAAGCGGATGATCAAACTTTTTTATACCCTCTTCAAGGTAATTGCGTTACTGTCATTACAATGCCCTTATAGAGTCAGCCGAATATACAGCGTCACATTTTGTGCAATAAAATTTAGAATCTGTCACTAAATTAGCGGCCAAACAATAATAACAATAAATGTGTGCACAATTCATAAAATATGGCAATATTGGACGTTCGGCACAATAAGAACAAAAAGTGTTATCAAACAACTCTGGCTTTGCATGCATTATATAAGAATTCCCTTTAAATGCTCCTCTTTTCCTAATGCGGAGAATCTTACTAAGTAACCCTTTAGTTATTCGATGGATTTTACGAAAATTTATAATAAGGAACGCAAAGCTTATTAATTCCTAAAATGTAAATAACATTTTGTTGTTTTATATGTTCTTTCCAGTTCTATAACAAATATTGATTTAAAAATATTTTTATCATACGTACCAAAAATCCACCCCATAGTAATTCCCATGTCAGGTGCCGGTAACCTATACTTCGCTTTTGGTTTTCTTTCAAACTAATATAATCCATATTTAAGACTAAATCCACTAGCGTTGGTTTACGGCCATTTTTTAAGAAGCGAAACCAATTGAAAATGTCCAATAAAGAAGTGATATTTGTTCTCCATTTCGCAACTTTGTTAAACCAATTTGGCATGGAGTGTGACCGTAGTTCATCGATATTTTTTAAATAACTAGGTAAAACAGTTAAGCAAAAATGCAGAGCAAAATTTAAGTTACTTATATGCTGAGAATCATAAGCTAAAACTAAGAGTTGTTGGCCAAATGTTGCGCGTTTTTTACCTACAGAACCCAACCATATAGCCGAACATATTATCAAGTCTAATTCCGGCTGAACCTTTATAAACAATTTAGGCTGTACAAAATT
Source organism: Crataerina pallida (assembly GCA_949710015.1). NCBI lineage: Eukaryota > Metazoa > Arthropoda > Insecta > Diptera > Hippoboscidae > Crataerina > Crataerina pallida. The sequence continues at coordinate 30,657,763 of OX453292.1, forward strand.
TCATTGAAATTAGAGATAACTAGTTTTTCATAGTACTCACACTACTTACCGCAATAGCCTGAAGATTTTCTAGAAAATTTGACCTCAGCAGTTGTGAAATTTCTTTATCCAAGCTTATAGCGTCTACCTATTTTATACATTATTTATATCCAAATAAAATTTATTGCAATTTATACCTGGTTGACACGGTATACAAATTGATAATTTCCAGACATGAATATGCTTAAAGTTTGCTCTTCGATATTTCTGGTAAACCGGTTAATTTTTTATTTGATTATTAAACAGATGGCGAGCAGTTGGGTTCTCTTGCCAGGGTATCTCACTTTCTAATTATTATTCTAGCGGCATTCACTGCCCGGCCAGGTATCAAACTCTGAATTACATATATTAAAAATATAGCCTTAGTGCGATATGTACGTTTTTGAATAATACAATTGAATAATTTTGCTATAATGTGAACGCTTTATAAACATGGGTTAAAAACGCGTTTAGCGGATATGCCCATATATTATTATGTTATCTCTATTCATTATGATGTTTACCATATGATTTTTTTGTTTGTAAATTTAATGAAGCGCACAACAGTAAAAATTGCACTTTGAAAAAAAAAAAAAGTAAAAAGTGGAAAGATGAATTCTCCTCATAATAAGAATAACAATGTACTTCAAAGTACTTGCAACAAATTGCGCAAAACGCCCAAAACAGGTTTAAGCTCAAAATCATCTAATTTAGATACTCGGGCAGAGCTGGCGGATCTTATAAAGAAAAAAGCCGAAACGTCTGTAGGTTGAATACATAAATTTAAAAATTTTTTTATTTTAATCTTATTGGATCTCTAAAGGAACAACTTGCCAATTTGGAGAGACAGATTTATGCCTTCGAGGGCTCCTACTTGGAAGATACACAATTGTGTGGTAATATTATACGAGGTTGGGAGCGATATTTGACGTCGAATAAAGCGACGAACTCCAAAGCTGATAAACGTAATCGCAAATTTAAAGAAGCTGAACGTCTGTTCTCAAAATCAAGCATTACGTCAATGGCAATTTGTAATCGTAAGTCCTGCATACAACTTAATAAATCGCTCCATTGATTGTTCTATTCTATACTATTATTATTAATCATATATCAGCTGAAAGGACGAGTGAATCAGATTCAATCACCAATGAAGATTCTAGCGATAATCAGATAGCTTTACCACAGAATATAACAACTGCATACGATGGCACCATTTGTTTTAAAAATGCTGGTAAAGACGATAAATCTGACAGAGCTGTTACGCCACAACGGGAAACTACTAAAGAGCCTGGCACTCCCTCTTCAAAGAGTAAACTTTCTTCTACTTCAAATGTATCAGCTAAGAAAGGCGGACACATCAATAAGAAAATACGTCAACGATGACTTAAGGCCAGCTGAACGCAAAGACTCTGAATTGGTTGAATCTTTTAAGTGCTTTGAGAAATTTATAGATCCAATAACAAAATTAAAACATTTCGAGTTTTTCATTAATGTATTATATTGTGGTCTTCCGGGTGCTTTTCTTTGAAATCGATATTTACTGAACTTAAATCGACTTTCCTTTCGAAACGAATCAGCCTTCCGAAACTAAAAAGCTTTTCAGTCGAATTACGTGGTAGACTCTCAGTTTTTCTTGGTCGTATTTTCGAAAGGGATAAACATATTTATTCGCCTTCTATTGATATCTCATTTCCGGAGAAGTTCTCGAGGAAGCCAGCTATATATATTAACACTATCCTTGTCACGAATTGGAGATTCTTACACGATAAAATAGATAACTAAACATATAATCAGCAACGTTAACAACATTCCTCCAATCATAACGTATTTGTCCTCTACGAAACGTCGTTCAATTAATTTCATTGTATGATTCGAAAGTCCCAATGTACTGCCAATAGTCAAAATGCGTTTATGCGCCCCCTTTAAAGTGTTGCGTTGATTAGTGAGACTACTTAAAATATTACTACCACTAGCCAGCATTTCATCGACACCTCTATTGACGTTGACCAATTGATTATGATGTTGTAGAGCATGATCAATGTCTAGACATATTTCAGCATTATTTGATGAAAAGCGATGACTTAGTAATTCTTCTCTTTCTGATAATTCCGCCAAGCGTTTTTGACGTTTTTCTCTAAAGAGTTGCAAAGAACTTTGAATGTGTTTAACATCGTATTTTAACTGTTCCACTCGCAATTTAGCGGTTTGTCGTTGTGAAGCGGGTATTTTATAGAGCAGCATATCCAAACGTTTACAATTTCTACATAAATACTATATTGTATTAAAAATATTTTATTATTACATTAAACTTACGAGTTTACTTCAGCAATTTTCGTTTGTATATCATTCTCTACAACATAGTTCTCAGGTGTCGCACTGAAATCAACAAGTTTTTGAAAACTTTCTTCAATTTCTTGTAATATTCGATTAGTTTGATGATAAAGTGATTCCATTTTATTAATTAATAACGGATTTTGTATTAAACATCGCCATAAAATAACGTAGTACAAGTTATTTGTCTGACGTGTTTCAGTTTTCTTTTGATTATTAAGCAGATGGGATAACGAGCCATTAGGCTCCAAACATATAAATTCTAAAATGCAGTGCTGCATTACTACTACATCAAATGAATAAACATATACTCTGCAGCAGACTGTTTTATTGTACCTTCAAGGTTCTCCACCTCTCTTTAAATTGTTCAGTTGTAAAAAAAACTGGAATTAAATCCAACAATGTTGGGTTTTTTATATTATATTTGTTATTCCAACCACTTTTTAATTTTAATCTCTTAAATTTTTATAGTAATATTATTTTTAAAGCACAAAAACAACAAAGAAATTATTGTTTTTTTTGTCAATACAAAGATTTACTGAACTAAATTGAAAGTCAGCAAACTTTTTACAGCACTGCGCTCAAGTTTAATACATTTTGCATGAATAAACACCGCGGTGCATTGAATACTTCTTCGCGTTGTATAACTTCGAATATTTATTCGATCTTTTAAATAGTGACAACTAATGGTTTCGAAATAGCCGTGTTTATAGAAGCCACGTCATATGATCCCTTGGAAAATTTATTGTTCTATTTCAAAAGCGTATGATTAATTAAAATGTTTTTTATCTGCTGTATATTATACAACGATAACTTTGTCACAATCCAGTAGTTCAATTGAACTTTGGAATACTGCAAATGTGTACTACTGGTTTATTGGTGTTATCCAATGCCAAACAATTTCCACGAACATTAAAAGTTATTGAGAAATATGTACAGTTACTTTATGTTCATCTAGATGTTTCTACTAATTTATGTTCAGTGCCTTTGTGGAGTCGTTTTATATCTGAATTATATGTGGAAAGCGCATCATTTTCCAGCGCCAATAAACAATTTAACATTAATGTATTAGTGGGACCGCTGAAACGAAAAGGTGCTCTTGATGTTGTAAGCCTAAAACCTATCGAGGTGATATTTTCCGATGTTCAATGTTCCGAGTTATGCGAAAAGTTGCGAACAAAATTACAAGTTGTTAAACCAATCATTTATTTGGAGCATGAAACTACCAACGACTTGAATGGGCATCAATATTTGCAACCAGAGAATAATGTAAAAGTATACGACAATGTTGTGTTGGGCGGTACATTTGATCGCATTCATATTGGCCATAAAATATTCTTAACTGAAGCTGTTCTAAGGGCTAGGCAGCGTTTGGTGGTGGGTGTTACTACAACACAAATGACAAAATGTAAAATCACAATTAATAAGTATTTCAGTTTTACGTAACAATTGAAATATTTTTTTAGCAAAAATTTTGAGCGAGTTGATTCTACCTGTAAAGACACGCATTTCGGAAGTGCAAACATTCTTAAAAGAAATTGACTCTACTCTTCAATATGAGGTGGTTTCTATTGACGATCCATTCGGGCCCACTAAAATAGATCCCAACATGGATATGATAGTAGTAAGTGCGGAGACGCTGAAAGGTGGAGAGAAAGTTAATGAAATTCGTATTCAAAACAAATTGAAGCCACTTGATATCTACTGCATTAACTTGGTGGAGTGTTTGGATGGAACGGGTCCCAAGGAGAAAAAAATTAGTTCCAGCAATACACGAATAGATTTATTAGGTACTCGTCTGAGAGAACCTAATCCACAAACACATTTGCCTACAGAACCGTACATAATTGGACTTACGGGTGGCATTGCTAGTGGAAAAAGCCAAATGGCTTCGTATCTGCAATTATGGAGTGCCGAAATTATTGATTGCGATAAGATTGCGCACGAATTGTATGAACCTGGAAAAGTTTGTTATGACAAAATAATACATAATTTTGGCAAAGCTGTATTAGATAATAATAATCACATTGATCGCACAAAGTTGGGTACGCTGGTTTTTAATGATTCCAAAAAATTGGAGCATCTAAATAAAATAGTTTGGCCAGAGTTACTTGATGAAGTGAAACGACGTATTAATGAATTACCAAAAAAACCTAATAAACATAATATTGTTGTAATAGAGGCTGCCGTTCTTTTGAAAGCTGGATGGGATACTGAGGTCCATGAAGTGTGGTCGATGATTGTGCCACCACATGAGGCAATACGTCGTGTAATGGAACGTAACAATTTAACAAAAGAAGCAGCGTCTAGCAGGCTGGCGAGCCAATTATCAAACTACGAAATTGTCAAACGATCACATGTAATATTCAGTTCTCAGTGGGAACCTGCATTCACTTTTAAACAAGCTGAAAAGGCTTGGCGTTTATTAATGGAATATTTATGTAGGAAAAATTCTTTGAAAGAATGTAACTTATAAAAGCATCCGTTTGCATAATAATGAGAATTTTTTGATCAATATCAACCACTAAATTTATTTGTTTGTTACAAGTACAATGCAGAGTCCATAATTTGAAATATATATATGAATATTAATCATTGATTACCTTTGTCTTTCAATGACTTTCACCCTTTTTACCGGCAACCCGTTTAAAATCATTCATTTTCGTTGTCATTAGAGGTGACCCTATAAAACCAATGTAATCGATTTGTGTCACATCGCCCCCCGATTGATTATTTTTTACAAATATTTGTATATTTTGTACATTTTGGAACTTTACGTAGCGCAAATTCACTGGTGTACCCTTTTCCAATTCCTTGGCATCCAAACTGAAAATAATATTCAATAATTCAAGTTTCTTTGAAAGATTTTCTGTTATATAAAATCTTACACTAAGTCTTGTACACTACTCATAGATTCTGCCTGATCAAAGTCTATGGTGCGAGGTTGATTGATGAAAAGTTTGATGTCTTTGGGTGCTAATTGCAATGGTGCTTTAAACTTAATAGAGTGGATTTTTACAAGCTGATTAAATGTTATACTCAAAATCAATTGCTCGTCACAATCTGACTGTAGATAGCCCCCGTTGCTGGCCAAACAATGACTTAATGGATGTTCATCTGATTCGTTGAGACATTCACACTCTTGTTTTGAAATGAAAGTATTTAAATCCATCTAAAAGGAAATACTTAACACTTGCTTTTTTTTTTGTGTTATTACATTATGCATACCAAGCCTTGGCCATATTCTTCTCCGTTCTCATCACCCCCCTCGGCACCAATAAGCAACTGAATTTTTGCCTCCAAGGAACTTATATCAGCACCCTGGACTCTATCAATTTTCATCTAAAATCAAATAAATAACTACACTAAAATTTTCAAAATTCCAATTTTCATTATTCAACAAACCCGATTCCTATAAAAAACGAAAGTGGGCATTGCGGAAACTCCCTGACTTGCTGCAGTGTCTTGGCATTTGTCCACGTCAACCTTCAGAAATATTGCTTTCGGGTATTTAGAAGGCAACATTTCAAACTGAGGTGCAATACGTTGACATGGTCCACACCTGGGAAGCAAATATAAAAACTTAGTGATATTCACGAATCGCACTTTGATTTGACTTGAACCATCGTACCAAGTAGCAGTAAAATCTACTACAACCAAACGACAACCAGCTGCTGTTAATTCCGATTGAAAATGTATTTCATTATTAATTACGCGAACACTCATATTCCCTAACACTAAGAGTTGGATTTTAAGAAAAAGAAAACAATTTCAAAGAATTTGCAAAATCACCAACGAGTCAATAAGAACAGCAAATACCGAATTATTCTTTAACGAATATTCACTTCGTCCGGAAACAAAAGAAATAACCAAATAACTCACATTACTATCGATTAGTAATTGCGCTAAAGCGACATCTCTAACAAGATAACATTTTATTTTAGTGGGCTGTATAATACTTGTTACAAAAAGTAATTGGTTCCTTTTGTGTGATTAATTATATATATTTTTGTTGTACCAGGAAGAAATGTCACGTCAAACATCTAGATTGGATACCAAAAAGGTGGTAAGTCAGAAATGAACACAAATTTTCTTTACGGTATACGCAGAAAAAATGATCCTTTTGCTGAAAAATTAGAGTGGCCACCCTCGCACTCAAAACTCGCTTCATTCAACTTTACAGTGAAGTCTTTTATTAGGCAGCTCAGCCTGTGAAAGGCCCAATAGCAAATCCTAATTGATTATTGCCGATATGGAAAGTGTGAACAATGGCAGTCAACAACAGCAACAACACATATCAGAAAATGGATTATCAACAAATACACCTGTTGGCTCAAGTCAAATACAGGTTATACCGATCCCTGTAATGACAGCGGGAAGCGGAGCTCAAATTATAATTGGTCAACAGGCACAACCAGTAACTGGATTGAACCCTCAAATAATACCGCTTCAAACAAACCAAATAATGTTGCAACAAGCTCATCAAACGACGCAGCCCATGCAGCTGATGCAATTACCCGACGGGCAAACATTACTTTTTCAAGCTCCCGCTGTAGCAGGGGAAACAAATTCAGCTACTCTGCAGACCGTTCAACCGCAGTTTATAAATATCAACGGTCAAATAGTGCAAATAGCCACAACCATACCAGCGCAACAAGCTAATTCTGGAACAACCAATTTGGGTCAACAGCAGATAATTATGATACCTCCAGGAGGAACAACTTTGGGAGCAACCTCAACACCTGTGGGCGTATCTAATACCACCCCAAGTGCAGCAGTCGCTGTCACTGTAACGCAATCGCCTTCTTCTAGTACAAATAGTATTGTCCCGGCAGAAGCAGCTCATTCAACGGATGAGTCAATTGGTCAAAATATTGAACCAGAAGAAGAGCCACTTTACGTCAATGCAAAGCAGTATAAACGAATTCTTATAAGGCGGCAAGCCAGAGCAAAGTTAGAGTCGCGAATCCCCAAAGAGCGTTCGAAATATTTACACGAGTCGCGTCATCGCCACGCTATGAACCGTATACGAGGGGAGGGTGGCCGCTTTCATTCATCTCAAGAAAAAGCTGATCAACAGCAGCAAGAGACTGCGCATGATTCACAGCAGGAGCCATCAAATCTTCGCGCAGGTGTGCCTCGCGCTCCCCCTAGAGTTATAGCGCCCCATCAAATTGCACCAAGTATAACAATTACGGCCATCAAATAACAGCTGTTAAAATACATAGTATACATAATATATATAACACACTCATTTACACTTTTTAGCAATTTTATAGTTATAGTCGTTAGAAAACTAAATATTAAGTACTTACTGATTCCACAATTATAAACCAAAAACCTCCCCTCGTAGAATGCAGAATTTTTAACGCTCACGTATGGTGCCTTAGTAACGCGAATGTTGCGTGATTTAGAGAATGCGGAAGATGTTAACAAGCAATTGGAACGTATCGGCTATAATATGGGTATGCGTCTTATAGAAGATTACTTGGCGCGGACATCAGCTCCGCGCTGCTTGGAAATGCGTGAAACGGCCGAACGCATACAACATGCATTGCGCATTTATTTAAATTTACAATCCACCATAACCAATTGGTCTGCTGCTTCGGATGAGTTCTCATTGCAATTCGAAACGAATCCTCTAACTGAATTCGTGGAACTGCCAACAGACTTAAGCAATTTACGGTATAGTTCAATTATTAGTGGCTGTATTCGAGGGGCCCTTGAAATGGTTCAATTAGAGGTCCAATGCTGGTTTGTGCAGGTGATAAATTACCCAATAATTTTGCTATAATCGTATACAATGATTTACTAACTTTCACGTGTTTTAGGAACAAACTAAAGGTGACAATCTAAATGAGATACGTGTTAAATTTATTCGACGACTTGAAGATGCTATACCCGCTGGAGAGGATTAAAATGAATTATAGCTTAGAGCATTCGTTTTATGGCTTTGTATTTTTCCAAATGTATTTTGATCATACGTATTAGATAAAATAGCATTTATATGGTAATTCTTGTAATGATGATTTAAAAAATCCAAAAGGCTTAATATATGCATATATATATATTATACCAGCTTGATTACCTCAGCTTCATGCGCAAGAATTATTATATTCTTTAAAGCAAGGACTCAAACCAAGCGGGTTCAGATTTATTCATTTCCTCATCCAAATTAAATGACGAGTCATTTTATATTTATAAATTTTATAAGAAGTTAATTCTTTTTTTCGAATTTAAAGAATTGCAATTACAATATATTACAACTCGTATTTGTAATTACTCTCTTCACACACGATTGTATGATACGAAATGGGTAGAGATGCCATTTTTCGTACCAACATTAACGTTATATTTACTTTTATGTTATGCCATATATAATATTATGCATTAGTATTTTTTACATAAAAAAAATAAAAAATAATAATTTTAATTTTATTTTATTTTAAACTCAGTGAAAATATAAAAAACAATGTTTATTAGAAGTTCATAACACATAATATAATAAATAAAACAAGTACACTAAATTTGAAATACCCGCCACATCATCATATTTCCCGTAACTGTTTTTACAGTTGCATAAGAGAATTTTTGGAATGCTTGATTTGTAGAAAAACTTAAAGTGGTCAAAATTAAGCACGATTAATAATTATATATACTATTTATTATAGTATACCCACCCTACTAGTATATACCTCAGAGTACACGCTATTCACAAAAAAGTAAACACTTATGTATAACCGTTTTATTGAATAAGCAATTTTTAGTTGTTCTTTTCACATTGTTTTTGATTTGGACAAAGCATTAAATTTAAATTTTTACGAGATAGTACTTTACGTAAAGCCTGGAGAGTTTTAACGCAGATTACAATACAACATCCATTTGCGACACCCTCTGATGGACTCTTGCAAGTACACGCAGTGTTATGCAATCTTTGATTTCTCTCAATTTTTTTACAACAATTTTTGGTGGATTGTGCTATGTTATTTTGAACGTTACCACCACAACAACCTCCTCCATTTCCACCACAACAGCAAAATCCGGCAGTAGTTTTACTGCTACCCATGGCAACTAAATTTTGCAATAAAATAGCAACATCTTCGATATTTTGATTAATCTCAGCTTCTTTTTCGCCCTTGACCCTTTTGGACAAATTTCTGCTGTGGCTCATTGAGTTGGAAGTTCCATTGTGAATTGATGATACGGTCACTGGCAAGCAATCCTTTTCCAAAGGGCAATCTGCTTGGCAACTATTATTTTGATCGCACTTACAATTGGAGCAGTTGCAAATACCAGCTTCCGCTGTAATTTGCTTTAAAGTAGGCTGCTTATTGCTCAAGTCCATTTCGATGAGACCTGTAGGATCACTGGTTACTCCCTCTGCCTGTTGCAGAGTTTGCTCTAGCAAGGTGGAATTATTATCGATGGCCATCAGAATATCATTTAGCAGTGATTCTGTTTCCATTTCAGCTTCACTGCAGAAGTCAGATTTTTTTAGTAAGTCTTCAATATTTTCCTGCAGAGCTGTCGAATCGTCATATTCATTTTTTATGTTTGCTTTCATGTTATCAGAGATAAGATTAGTAATACTATTTCCCTCATCGACATCCATTGAAGTAAAATCTGAATATATTTCTTCAGTGAAATTATTGACAAGACGCGGTTGTATATTATTGTTTGTTACCACCCCAGAATAATTTGTTGCTAAATTAACAAAACTTGGTACTTCAGTGGGCAGTGCTACACAAGCTGATGTAGCGGGAGCCATTGGAAGTATGGGATTTGATACCAGTATACCCGTATTTATCCAAGGTGTCGGTAGTTCCTCTTCATTAGCATGAGAAATTTGATATGCTTGTGATGTTTGTGGTAAAGAGATAGATTCCACTTTTGGTAATTCAATATCGGTTTTTGTAATTTCGTAATGTTTGGAAAAAGGAAAATCGCTGAAGTCATACACTGAAACTTCATTTTTCACTTCGGCCCTCACCTTGGTATCACAAATCAATGAAACATTTAAGTCACTGGATATTTTTCCTATATTTTCGTTACTCTCCGTTTCAGCAATGATTCCCACAACATTATTTTTAAACGTGGACGCACTTTCGGTACCCACTTTTTTATTTACTTTATGATTGTTTATTTGCTCTTTATGATGAGTCTTCTTATGCGACTTCAGACTGTGCAGAGTACTGAACGATTTTTGACAACTTACTTCACTGCAGCGATACGGACGCTCACCTGTATGCGTTCGTATATGAGTTTTAAGATGATGCGAAGCTGTAAATGCTTTACCGCAAGCGTCCTCGGGACATTTATAAGGTCTCTCTTGAGTGTGGGTACGCATGTGTTTCTTTAAATCACTTAAAGTAGTAAAGTATTTGGTGCAATGGTGACAATTGAATGTCTCGCCATTGTGCAAGCGTAAATGAGCATAGAGTCTGCTGAAATTATTTCCATTTGCATTAAAGAAATCGTTTCAGGAATAACGTACATTACCTATAGCGTGTGTTGAAAGCTTTCTCGCACCCGCCCACACCACATTCATACGGCTTGACTTTTGTATGAACTCGTATGTGTATTTTTAAACTGTACGAAGTTAGAAACGCCTTATTGCAACCCTCTTCTGGACATTTAAAACGATATTCGCCTAAAGAAATGTTGACATATTTTTCAGTATAAAATATATACACATACACCTACCCTTGTGTGTTTTTATGTGCGTTCTTAAATTGCCAATAGTGCTATAACTGCGATTGCAATTTTCATAATTACATTTGTAACGAGAAGAGGATTCATCTGAACTCTAAATGTACGAAAAAAACACAGTTTATACTAATTACAATATTTATAAAGATTGTAAAAAAATTACATTAGACTTGCACCACTTATAATAAATAGTGTATTTCGTCAAAGACTCTTGTAATGAGTCTACACTAAAAGTTTCAATTCATCACATATTATATAGAATATACATAATTGATATAATTTTGGATCGTATGGGATTCTTTTTATACCCACCACAATAAGGTGGGTTTGTCATTTCGTTTGCAATACCTAAGCATATAAAAATCGGAGTCTCTTGTCCCGATCGGACCATTTTTGCAACCCCTTCCCTTATAATTATATTTTTCAAAGTAACTTATATGTCAGTGTCTACATATACAACTTAACTAATTGTAGCTTAATTTTAGGAGGTGAGTGGTGTGGAGTATTATATAGTCGGGTTTGACCGACAATATTGTTTTGAAAATTGTTAGAGCTGACATCCTCAATTAAATATTCAGTTGGTTTTATTCACAGATGAAAGTCTAAAATAACTTTTCATATGATTTTTTTTTTGTTGGCTTTCTTTTAGACTAAAAAAGCTGCTGGGAGGGTTAAGAGGAGCGATTCATTAATTCTGCAATTAATTGTGTGGTAAAGTGTAATTTTATATAATACCTCAAGCATAACTGTTGTATATTGTGGCTCTCCTTTCTGTTTGTGCAAAACATCAGGTCGTATGCATAAAGAAAGTTCATCCGGTTCATTATTTACTTCCATGTAACAACTATAATCCATTATTAATTCATTACAACATGTTGACTTAGCATTGATTGCAGAAAGCGTATATTGCGTAATTCTTTTATTGCCTGCCTTCAACACATATATTATATTAGGCATATTGATAATAATTGTGTTAGTATAGTTGTTATTTTTTAGTACCAACAGCCGGTTAAATGTAGTTTTCATAAGATTGATGTGAACCTTATATAATACGGAGCCAGATATAATTATGTTAACTTGAACGTTAAACGGGAGAGCTTTTAATAGGTATCATATTAGGATGAAGATAAAAACCAACTCAATATTTTATTTGGCTGAGGCCAAATCTTGGATATCCACCATCTACACTTTTATATTCCAATACGAAAACTTTAAGTGACGAATATATAATGACACCTTCATTCAATTATGCATAGGGTCTCTGACGCCACCTTTTGGGTGTTGCAAACGGTACATCACATTTAGTATACCCTCATCACTAAGGTGGAGGTTATAAATATGTGGTCTTAGTTGTCTATGTTCAACATTTTCAATACAATGCCGATTACTATTTAACCACATCCACCTTCAATTGTATCGTATATAATTATATTTCACGAAGTGACTTTTATGGAAATGCTTCGGGTTTACTCATACAACGAAACTTATTTTAGCATAATTTGTAGGGTAGGGTATTAAATGGTTGGATTTGACCGCCTATAATATTTGCACCTGTTTTTAATTGCATATTATTTCACTACCAGACCAACGCACTAACATCTTTTAGACAAATGTGGATAGTATCTTGGAGTATAAGAATCATATTTAGTTTTTTACTTATTATTATTCCAATAAAGGACAAGTGGCTAATAAATAATAATAAAACATGCAAAAGTATTAACATAAAATTTATTTTTTCCAGCATCTGTTCAAATATGTGATGATTGAAAAAATATTGTAATTAACGAAACGAAAAGGTAAAAAATAAATGTTTTAAATCGAACTACAATATATCACAACGCAAGCTAAAAGGCATCTGCATAGGTAATAATAATTAGCCAATAATTTCATTTAGTTCATGGAAAACTACCTGTTTGTGTTATTTGGAGATTGAGACTGTAAAAATGGTATACAGGATGAACTTGAATTTGTATCTAGAGATACTATAGAAAGACGCTCATCCATAACAGTTGATGGTTGAATTGGTATGAGGTTTGGATTCTCATAAACATATTCAAATTTTAGATAAATTTTTTGTTTATTGTCTAAACCCATTATTTTTGGATCAATGTACTTATTGAGTACATTATTTATTTCCGATTCATTATAAGAAGCCGATGAGTTTAATGATGGTAATGCCATCAATGAACCCGTTTCAAAGTTGTTTGATAGAGTTATGTTATTAGTTATGGGTAACTGCGATGATTGATTATATGTTAGAATTGAGGATGATGTTAATGTTGTATATAATGGATTTGTCATTTCAGTGGTTGAATTTAAATAGTTTAAAATAAAGTCCTCTTCCTTTATTAAATTATTTTTAACAGGCACACTCAATACTTTATCGGTGCATTCATGCCTTATGGAGGAATTATATGAATCCATTGTTTTGCAGACTAAATCAATATTATCGTTGCATACATTAAAGCCTAAATTATGCAGCACCTGTTGATTTGGTTCCTGTTGATGTTCTTTTTGTTCATTTGTAGGCTTTTCTACATATTGATCAGTTAATGTAGGCGCTCTTGTACAGGGTGTCTTTTCACTCAATGCATCCAAAGAGAATTGAGGAGTACTTTTGATATTTGCTTTTTTTATATCAATCGGGAACGATAGAGACGTAAATCCTGATAATGTTTTATCTAAATTTTCTAATGATGAGGAATTGCATGCTTGTATATCACTTTCGTTAGTTTGCACTGCATTTATACATAATATATCTTTACTAAAAGTTTCCATTTTTCTCAAATCACAATTTTTATCCGAATTCGTTTTATGAACATTTTAAAATTATAATTTATTTTAAATATTCCTATCGTAATAGGAAAGAATTCCCTACCCTTGCTCACGTAAAAAAAATACAAATCAACGAGTATTAAATAGTAGAGCAGAGTTGCTAAGTATCAGAACATACTTATGCCTTAGGCTTGAAACATATACTCTGATACTGATACTGATCAAGTCTATAAATATTTTGTAGGGTCTTGGACGCCTCCTTCTGGGTGTTCTAAATGAAAAAATATTTTAAAAAAATAAAATTTTTACTGTTATTGGTTGCAATGAGATTCAAGAAGTCCAGTGTTTACGAAAGGGAAATAAAAAACAATAGAATTGGCGCGATTTGGCGCCATCTTGACAAAAACAATGTCTTCATGATTTTAAGGTCATTGTTGCGTTATCTTGAGAAACTAACTTAATGGCTTCATCACTCGTTTCTGCTTCATATAATTTCTGCTTTTATAATTTTCTTTTGTGTCATTTTCATTTAATTTTCATAGTGGTAAAAGTAAAGAATTAGGAGAAGAAAAGTATATAAATTGGGAATAGAATTTGTGACGTTTTTTATTATATAGCACAAAAATGGCCAAAACTTATGATTATTTATTTAAGTTATTGCTAATTGGTGATTCCGGTGTTGGGAAAACTTGCATTTTATTTCGTTTCTCGGAAGATGCCTTCAATACTACATTTATATCTACAATTGGTAAGTAAGGGAAAAGAGAACAAGATGTGCTGAGATATAAAAGAAATTAGAAATAAAGAAAGTGGAAAATCATAAACTGAGTGGGAATAATTGGAAATAATAAAAATACAGTATTTGGGGTCAGTGGTTAGTAAAGGAATCAGAGAATGTTTATATATTTGGATAGTTAGTAATAACGGGATTTTGTGGTTACTTTCCAAATATATATATATATATGAGTCAATAAGGCGTCAAAGAGACACACTTCACATAAGTTAGACCAGCCAAATAAACGTTTTTGTTAAAATTTTGTAGGGAAACACATTATATGCAATATGAATAAAAAGTTAGGAAAATAAAGCAGTTAGATACTGAACAATAACTGCACACTAATGGTTGTTAAAGAGAACAATTGAGTAAAATATTACGCATCCGTCGACATGGTTAGGAATATTATAGTCATTAAAAATGGCAAAATAATATGAAATGAGTCATAAAATTTTAAAACAAAAATCATAGATGAATTGTCAATGTTATGTGCAGCACATGTGCCTGTGTTTTTCTTGTTGGAATTGAATTATTATTAGGTGGAGGAGCGTGCCCGTGTTTAATACGGCGTATTCCCATGCCGAAAGTTTTCGTAATAATCTACATTGTAATGTCAATGTTTGTATATGGAACCAAAATTTACAATATGAAATTTTTGGGCTCAAAAGCATTTGTAAAGTGAATGGACATGTTTCACTATATACAATTTATATAAATTTATTTTAGAGAATTAAAAAAAAAACTTTACAACTATGTTGGCAGTGTACTATTCTTTTTTAAATAATTTTTCATTGTTATTTAAATATCACAAGTTGAATTTAATTAAGATGGCGTCTACAGGGCGAATGATTTATTAAATGGATAAAGCTTTGTTAGTACAAATTCTTCTATTAACTTTAAGTAAAGTACCACTCACTGGATTCATACATTTGCACTTCTAGTCTATTTGATTCACAGAGTATTCCGTTCGAATTATAGTAGAATTCGATTTTAAAACGACAGTTATATGAATTAAACAAAAAGTATTTAATATCCAATGCAAAGAGGTATTAATTGGAAGAAGTTATTTTTCAGATTAATAAAAAACAGTACAAAATTTTTCTTTAATATATTTACACAAACTTATTCAGTTTACCGTACACTTTACTACAACGTACATATGCGATAAGCTTTGCGTTATAAGAGACTTGGATTTCGAAATATGCTAATAAACTCTCACGGAATCCTCCTACCACTATAATTTTTTGGAAATTAGGACAAACTGCACGAAAAATACTCTAAAATATTATAACAAATTATTATTGTTCTTTAATCTTGCAGGTATAGATTTTAAAATTCGCACTATTGAATTAGATGGTAAAAAAATCAAATTACAAATATGGTCTGTATAAAACAAAGTCATATAATTGTAATTCAATAATAAATAATATTTTAGGGACACTGCTGGACAGGAACGTTTTAGAACCATTACTACCGCTTACTACAGAGGAGCCATGGGTATAATGTTGGTGTACGATATAACTCAGGAAAAATCCTTTGAAAATATTAAAAATTGGATACGTAATATTGAAGAAAATGCATCCGCTGATGTGGAAAAAATGTTATTAGGCAATAAATGTGAACTTAATGAAAAAAGACAGGTAAATATACTAAAACACACAAATAAAAAATCTTTATTTGGGTTATGTTTGAATACCCACCACCTCACCAAAGCTCTTTAGAGATTTATATTTTTATTGTTGTAAGAATTGTGTAATAATAATGTTTTTACTTAATACAGGTTTCCCGTGAACGTGGAGAACAATTGGCGGTTGAATATGGAATTAAATTTATGGAAACCTCAGCTAAAGCTAGCATTAACGTTGAGGATGCATTTCTAACTTTAGCTAGTGATATTAAAGCAAAAATGGAAAAACGAATGGTAAGTCATATACGTTCGTTTATGTACGTTATGTAATATGTATAAATGGTAATTTTAATGCTATATATAAATTTATTAGGAAGCAAATAATCCACCTAAAGGCGGTCATCAATTAAAATTGAATGAACACAGAAAAACGGATAGTTGGTTATCCAGGTGCAGTATACTTTGACGAGGTAAATACAACGACGAATGTAGTTATCTTTCCTCCTGTTGAGCGTGAAATAAGAAAAAACGAAAAGGTACAGTTTTTATGTAAAACAAAAAATTAAAACAATAAATAAAATCTTTTTTAAAATACTTTATACATAATATAAATAAACAGCATGACTATTAATAATTAAACAAGAAAAATATAAATGTTAACATACGCACGAAAATTATTAATCGAATCAAAATAAGTAAAAAGCAACATTTGGCTTAGGTCAAATCTTCAAACCTTTCACATTTATACATAACCTGTGGGAGTGGAATAACTTGTGGGCGTGTCCGCACACTTTTATTGTACCAATATTTAATTTTTCATTTCTTTTTGTGACTGTGAGAGTCTCTTTCAATTTAAATAATCTCTAGAGATATTTGCACAAAATTTCAACTCAATAACTTAAAATTTACTATTGTGAATGCTTTATTAACAGATTTTAATCTGATCGGAAGTTATTCCGAAAACTTAGAAGTGCAATAAATCCCTTGTCATTTCTATCTACATAACCCATACATACACACTTTGTGACGACGCCAACTTTTGGATGTTGCAAACAGAATGAGAATGTGGAGGGTTTAAAAGCACGATTACATTTTAAAATCGAAAGTATATTTCTACACAACCGATACGTAGGGATAAATATATACTGTACGCATAATAATTTAAAAAGGCTTAGAAGAATAAAATTTTGTCTTAAAACATTGAACACACAAATTTTCTCGCTCAATTTACATAACCTTCACACCATATATTCAATGTCATTTTAGTTTAGAAGAAATAGAGGCAATTAAAATTATTACCAACAAGAAAAAAATTTTTAAAACAAATGTGACAGTTACACGAATATTACTTAGAGTAAAAAGGGATAGATAGAACGATTTTTCTCTAATTTTTTGTTCGCCTTAAGCGCATTTTGCACATGGATGTTCATATTTATAGATTAAGATTTACAATGTGTTTTTCTTCTGCCGTTGGTATTATATTCATTATTGTAACTTTCTTTTATAAAATATATATATATATAATAATTTGCTATGTAACATTTTAATTCACAATTTTATACAAAAAATAATATATAAGCAAATAAATATAAGTTGATACGTGTTTGTACCCTACACTCACTTGTGTTATTAAATGAAGTAAATTCGTTAAAATAGATTTCATTCATGCCACTTGTTCCAGAATAACTTTTTGTATTGATTTGAAGCAGGTAGGTTTAGGTGCTTAATGTGAATCTCATATGATAGTTTTTATATAATATTTAAGTAATTTTATTCACAAAATCAAGATTAGTATAAATTTCTCTCTGTCCGATGGCGTATTTATTTTCTGATGTTGTATTGTACATATATATATAAATATATTGATTTGAAAAAGGTATATCGCAGCTTAAAATTTCATATAAATTATAATACACAATTAAAAAAAAGAAGTTCTAAGTACATGCATACATAATCATTTACATAGTTTAGATATATGATATATGTGCATCCTTAATTTTATCAACAATAATAATAAACAAGACTTTATTTGTATATAACAATTGCTCTAATTAACTGGTACAAAAAAAAAAAAAGAAAAAAACAGTTTGACACTTTCGTTCTGTTGTTACTTTACGGAATGATAATAATCAGCTATTATTTGCCAAGCTTTAGGTTCCATAAAACCACTTGGGGGACAGCACTTAGTTTTAGCAAGTGCACGCATTTTAGTGCCAGATATGAATTCAAAATGTTCAGAACGTTTAGGTTCAAAAAACGCCATACATGAAATACTTTTATCATAAGCTGCCACTCGAAATGGTAAAATCTATATTTTTTGTTTTCAAGGTAAAAGTATTTTAATTTTAAATACGTAAAAATTATATAATTATAAAAATGTTATACATACTTCCAAAGTATTCAAACCCTGGGTCATTTTCAGGACGCGTGACCCATGACTACCGTCGTATAAATTGCCATCTGGATACATTTCTTTATTAGGATGTGGCATGCCAGCTGGATCGCGTCCTACTATGTAAAAATTGGCGCCGGCATTCATGCGTGCTTTTGCATGCCATTGCACTTCAGTTGGACCGGCATACAGCATAGGTGAGGGAAATATGGCTAAAACGGTATCTTCTCTTTTCAACACACCCGAATCAAGCACAGCTTCATGTTGAGCGATGCGTATCGGCAAAGGAACATCATCATCTTTAGTCCAGCCACCGAGAGGATGTAACAGAAGAACAGGTTTCTTAAAACCACGATCCAACAACTGGCGTTTAGTATCTTGCATTAGTAATACGTGGCCATTATGGATGGGGTTACGCAACTGGCGATTTTATAATAAAAAATTTTACTATCATATTAAAACCTCTTGATAAACTTTGTACGTACTTGGAATGCAAATATCGCATCAGCAGAAAGTTCTTTAAATTTTTGTCTAAGTTGATTTGGTGTTAAACGATATTCATCCAAGCCATCGTGCCATTGTATGTGTTCCAAAACTTCTAAATCACCCCCTACCAGATAATCGCCCGATTCTAATATCATCTTAATAAGTTTTCACACTTCATATATATATACACCTTTTCGTAGTAAAAACTATTAAATTACCTTGATGTGCGGATGTTCGGGATTACTGGTGCCGAATTGCCTAGATACTCGCTCCTCCTTACGATGGTAATAGAATTCCGGTTTGCGCATTATAGCCACTGGCTTATTATTATAAGTCAAAGTTAAAGCACAAACTCCATTTAATAGGTTTTTAGCTTCTTTCGTAACTGATAAAACTATTGGCACTGATTGATTTTCCCGTAAAACAGCACCACCTTCACCATTTAGCAATGTATTAAAGTGTAACGTTTGCAGATATTCATCTTCACGCATAAAACCTTGTAAAGGAAAGGCCCAACCTTCTGCCAACACTTGTACCCATTGTAAATCTAATGTAGTTATAGATATGGATGGCAAAGTTTCAGCTTCATGGAGAAATGCCTGCTTAAGTTTAGATTTTATAAATAGTTCGGGCAGTGTATGAACATTTCGAAAAGATTTTGGTATAACACCTTCATTCTCTAGTAATTCAATTACTTTTTGTGTAGATTCTTTTATAGTAAAACCATCAGTGGCCACAACTAATTCGGGATGTTGGGGCCTTTCGTACTCTTGCGTAATGCCCGTGAAACCTTTTATTACACCTTCTCGAGCTTTTTTATACAACCCCTTTACATCGCGAGATTCACATACTGCCAAAGGAGTATCCACAAAAATTTCATAGAATTTTAAATCAGCATCCGTATGAATTTTGCGCGCCATTTCACGATTATCCGCAAATGGTGACACAAAGCTGCAAATTGTTACCACGCCGCTATCGGCAAACAGTTTGGCTACTTCACTAACGCGTCGTATATTTTCTTCACGATCAGCCGGACTAAAGCCTAAATTTTTATTGAGACCCGTACGTATGTTATCACCATCTAACCCGTAGGCAGGTATCCCATTAAATACAAGATATGCTTCCAATTCAAAAGCTATTGACGTTTTACCAGCTCCACTAAGCCCAGTTAGCCATACAGTGCAGCCACGAAAGCCGCGACACAAACCCAAATTTCTACCTCTTATCTCGCGGGTAATATTATGTTTTTGTTCAGTAACATTTGTGGCCACTTGTAAACACTGAGATCGTTAGAAAAGAAATTACAAGTGTACAAAATTTTTAAATTATTAGGCACAATTGAACATCAAAATTTAACAAAATGTAAAATAACTAAAATTGGCTTAGGCCAAATCTTAAAAACCCTCCATCGCCACCGCCATATTGGGTATTACCCAAGTAAATTAACGATCATAACATGTCTATATCGACATTTTACTTTGATGCTGATTAAGAATATATCTAATGAAGAATAGAGTCCTGTATAGCCCGCTTCCGGTAGTTTTACACGAAAAGACCAACTTATTGCAAACTAACACTTTCCATATAAACCATCTTAATTAAAGGAATCTTGTTGGTGCATTGTAACATCATGTATAGGTCTTACAAAATTATTTACCATTTCCGCATATTTCTCTTGACTTAAACTACAATCGTTTGTCCTAAACGCTTTATTATTGTTCGAATTTGTATCATGAAATAACTGTGAACGTATTGCAAACATTATCTTTTAATATTTTTTAAATATTCTCTAAAACAAAGAATGACACAATTAAAATGTTATTGTAATCTTGTTTTACTTAAAAAAGAGAAATTTCAACTTTCATTCACACATACACAACTCTTTCTTACAAAAGCATACATTTGTATAAATTTATATAAAAAGAAGCTGAGATTAAAATACAATATAAGCGTGTTTGTAACCGTTATAGTTGGATTCGCAAACGCAACTAAAATTTTTTTGTCGAAGAAATACTTTGGGACCTAGCAGTCGTTATGAAAATATTGGATATTGGTCATGTTGAGTTTAAAAACTCAACTACTTCAAGGCAGGGAATAAAGGTGAAAATGTCCGCACATGTGTAAATAAATTGTAAATAAGAATAGTTATCTACTTTAGTGCAACAATAAAAATTTACTTAAAATCTTGATAAAAGAAGTGAAAATGTTATAGTCGGTAAAGCTTAATGATTTAATACCTTACACCACTTAGCTCCACCAATAAGGTGGACAGAGTCTTCTTCCGAAGATATTTACTAAATATTATGATTCAATTAAATTGTCAACTTTACAACCCTTTTGGGGTTTTCTGCAAAGTTTATAATCATAATTTTCACTTATTCGATCCATTTTTGGATTATATGTGATATATGGCGCAATCAGAATTAACTTTTTAGGATATTGAGCTGAAACTAATAGTTTGTGCACCCAGAATATTTTTCAGAGTGACTGGATCAGAATTTTCTACTTGCTGAAAAAATATTAGAATTGTCACGCCCAAAAATTAATTATATTGTAGAAATGAAGCAATTTGTCTTGTCTTTCTAATTCTAATTTGGCACACCTTATATGGCTATGTGCCTTTTCTTTTTACTTGTGTCACATGATATAGTCCAATATATAATACAAATGACTGCAATTTAATGAGTACTTACCGTTTTTTGCCTTTTCTTACTGGATTCCGGTCTATCGCTCATTATTTATAATAACTTCAAACATATGCTTACACTGACGTAAGGCAGCAGATAGTGTTCACTTGGATCTAAAGAAGAATAACGCCCACTTCTTAATTTAAGTTAAATAACATTCCGTAGTGTGATTTTTTAAAAATAGTATAAAGATTCGTTTCATTAGTAAGGCGTTGTAATGTTATTCTTATTAAACTTTTATAAAAATTATGGCAATTAAAAATTAGTACTAAAGTAAAACAAGAGTTGTGTAATTTATGATTTCACTAGTTTAATTGAACATCTTATTTTAATCCCCTAGTTCATTCAAGGCTATCCTTGAACTCTTTTATGCTTGTTATATAAATTTAACAAGAAAAGTATAAGAATTTATATGTGTTTTTACATAAAAAAATTATGAATCTCAGTCGTAAATTTTGAGATATCGAGTTGATGTTTTGTACAAATATTTCAAGTATCCGTACGTTAGTTACTTTTTAAATTGGAAAATGTGAAATTTGCTTTTGCTTAATTGAACGACTATAAAATATTAGTAGAATATGAAAATATTTTCGAAATATTACATAATTAATAAATAAAAGACAACGACAAGTTTTTTTTGAGGGTTTGATAGATAATTTAGGTGTTTTACGTTTAGGGGAAAACATTTTAAAAATTGGCATCCCTTATGCATTGGTGTGTTTCTAAGTAATATTCTATGTTTTTAATTTCTCTTGAGATTTATTTGTTATATTATTAGTTTGGTAAGAAGAAGAGCATTTTTCTCAAAAATTGAAGACTGGAGATTTTGTTTGGTCAAAATGCTTGCCTTGTTGCAAGAAAAGCGACCCCTAAAACGTTCCCGTTTAGGGCCACCAGATGTGTATCCTCAAGAAGCTAAGCAACGCGAAGACGAATTGACGCCTTCCAATGTAAAACATGGCTTCGTTACATTACCACCATTGGCGGATGAGTTTGGTACAGCACGTACATCTAATATAAATGCTGCCAAGATAGCTGCATTTTATCAAGGTATATTGTCTAAAAAAGAAGAACTGATGACTCTCCAAGATACAATACGAAAGAAGCAGCAGATTAACTTCAAGGATAACTTTTGGCCAGTTTCACCGCGTACAAAAGGTGCTTTAGATGCTTGGTTCAAAGATTTAGCCGGCAATAAGCCTCTGCTGAGTTTAGCGAAGAAGGCGCCTTCATTTAATAAAAAGGAGGAAATTTTAATTACATTATGTGATCATCAGGTTAATATGCAGAGAGCCACTTGGTTCATAAAATTAAGCGCTGCTTATATGGTCAGTGTTTCCGAGTCGAAAAATAAAAAAAGAAACTCATTTGACCCAGTACCAGAGTGGACGGGGAATTTAATTAAATTTATGAAAGAACTTTTGCCGAAACTTCAAGAATATTATCTTTTGTATGAGAAAAGTAAGCAAACTGAAAACTTTTCATTACAAATTCTTAATAAAAGTTTGTACGTTTTAGGTAGTACTTCGGAGCGGGTATTTTTAAGTGGATACGGAGCACCTACAACGCAGAATAATAATACCTCATTGACTGTCATATCTCATTCTACCAACACTATTGCAGCTGTTAGTTCTGTCACAAGTCCAGTTCCAATGTTAAGTCCAGCTCACAGTCAATCATCTAGCGGTGGAGGTGCAAGCTCAACCAATGTTTTAAGTGGCACAACTAATACAAATAGCAGTAGTTCAGCAAGTCAAAGTGGTATATCAACAAGTTCAAATCAAATTCCTGGTTCTGGATCTTCTATTTCAGGCATTGGTAGCAATTTTGAGGATAGTCGTAACGCTTTAAAATATTGGAACTATTGTACTCAGCTAAGCAAGTATATGCATGAAGAATCACTGCTGGATCGTCAAGAATTTTTCAACTGGATACTCGAGCTCTTGGACAAGATGCGGACTCAAGGCAATTTTGATGGATCTCTCAAAAAATTAATACTCACCTTTGCTCTGCAATATATGCAAGATTTTGTACAATCTGAACGTCTATGTCGCCGAATGGCTTATATAGTGGCCAAGAAACTGGCGAATATGCTGGACGCTTTTGTTGAGCAACCGCATTTAATAAATGGAAAAATGCAAAATTTTACTTTAAATAAAATGGACCCAAATGTGGACGATATGGACAAAAAGAAACCTGAACTAGATCCATATGAAAGTGCAGTCACAGAATATATGAATTGCCCACACCATCGTGATATTATCATATATTTAAGTACTATTTTACAAATCATTACCGTGGAATGTCCTACGGCTATGGTATGGTGTGGTATAGGAGAAAACAGAGCACCCGCAGCTCTGTGTGGCAGTCCTTTGAATCATTTACCGATCGCACCGTCAGCACTGCCAATGCCCACTAAATGCTCATATACTAATGCCGAAGTGCGGCAACTATTGAAATCCGCTGAAGCTGAAATTGTTTTACGTTCCAAACATGCAGAAAATCGTTGGTTTGCAGAAAAATGGCAAAATGCCAAAAAGAATTCATTTATACAAATCTTGAACATATTGGATCATTTAGATACACATTGTTTTGATCGAATGGATCAAAATAATTCCATAGATCAGCTGTATACGAATATATTTCAGCCGTTTGTCAGCGTCCATCGTGATATGAATTCCAATGGAGAATTGAAGGAAACAAGGCAAGAGTACGATGCAAACAAAGTGGATGGTATGATAGTAAAGATTTTATGCGAGTGGGCCGTATCTAGCCAGAGGTGGGGTGAACATCGGGCTATTGTTGTAGCATTGCTTTTAGATAAACGTCAAATTGAGGTGACTACCTCTACGGAATCGGAAAACAATATCGTTAATAGTCAAGGCATTTGTAATGCCATGGACGAAAAAGATTCAATAGCGTCGGGAGCAGGTCTTATAAATGGTTTACCTGCTTTTCAGTCCGTACTAATGAAATTCTTAGACCACGATGCTCCGGTTGTAGACGAAAATGGAAATGTATCCAATCGCACCCAATTCACAAATCTTGTACACTTGTTCAGCGCTTTAATAAGGTATGACGTGTTTTCGCACAATGCCTATATGCATACACTTATATCGCGTGGGGACTTGCTAGAGGGGCTCACTCCTGGACCGCCTAAGCCTGCCTTAACACCCGCCACATCGGTAAGTGTCAAACCTGCTTCACCCCAAGCACCGCCCCAAAATCAGGGATTCGAGGATGACTTTGGTCCATCCATAGACTTTAAACATACTGAATTTGATGATTCCAATGTGGACGATGACTTGGATAAATTGCTACAAAATATCAAAGAAAAGGGCCAAGCTGAAGCACCAGATAGTCCCAAAATTCCCGACACAAGTAACATCATGATATCTGATCTCTCAAGTCCGTCCCGTCACTACATATACACGACACATTTTCCCATACCGCAGGACGATCCATCGGCACCATACAGTAGCGAAGCGAATCAACGTTATATTCTTTTGTTCGGAGTAGGCAAAGAGCGTGACGAAAAGAAGCATGCTGTGAAAAAAATATCCAAAGAAATTTGTAAATTGTTTTCGAAAAAGTTCAGTATCGATGTCGCCGAGGGTGGTAAAGTTAAGAAACATTCACGTAATGAATTTAATTTCGAAGCAACCACTGGCAAATGTCAAAATTTACCATATTTTGATCAACATGTCGTCACATCACAAGTTGCTGCTACGGTCCTGGAACAATTGAATAGTTTCGCCTCGGGTAGTAGCAATTACTTGCCGGTGCAGGAACACGTGGCCTTTCTTTTTGATCTTATGGAGATGGCTCTCAATATACAGGGTTTACTGTACATGTGTGATCAGATATTAAAAGAACTACCTGAAGTGGAAACGCAATTACGGGCGAAACAATCAAATTTGATACGTAGCTATACCACCTCCTTGGGTTTGTACATTGTAGGTATCTTGAGACGTTATCATAGCTGCTTACTGTTGTCTCCCGAGCAAACGGTTTCAGTGTTTGAGGGTTTGTGTTGCATCATTAAACATGTAAACAATCCCAGCGAATGCAGTTCTGCGGAACGTTGCATATTAGCTTATCTCAGTGATTTATATGAATCTTGTTATCTACTAAAGAGCAAAGATCAGGAACCGGAATTTTTTCAACAGATGTCAGCCATCAAGAATTTTAAAGATATCTTCAATTTACCCGAACAATTAAGTATCATACCGCAAACATATAATCCACAATTTTTACAAGAACTATTCAGCTCGCCTCGTAGAGGGGGAAAAATTGATCCGCTGTGGCTGCATCAATTGCATGAATCACCATCAAACATATACAGTTTTGTCTCAAATGCCATTGTTGCCGTTTGCCATGAAACTGACAATGAACGCTTGAATGATATTGCTATTTCATGCGCTGAGCTAACGGCTGGCTGTAATGCTCTATCCGAGGAGTGGATTGCTGCTTTGCAAAGTATATGTAATCCTTCGAAGAAATCGCGATATCCGCATTTTTTTCAGCTGGATATACAAAACAGCAGAATACACAACTCTTTGGCGGTATTAATATGTATAATGGTGGCACGTCATTGCTTCTCGTTGGCGTATTTTGTAATGAAAATTGCATTACCCACATTGGCCAATGCCTATCCGGTAGGTGGAGAAATTAGTGCTGATGCTGAAGCAGGTAAGTTTCTGCTGGGCAAGGTTATGTTGTGAAATTAGTCAATAGTTAGAATGTTTAAAATTTGTCCAGAGATATATAAAGATTACTGCTTGTTTAAAACAGTCATACGCGTCATATGAAGTTTCACTTTATGTACATACGAGTATATAGAAAGTCTTCACGAAGTATTTTATTTGTAAAATATTTGCCTTAATATTTTATTAGGAGCCCGGTTAATTTGTCACTTGGTTTTGAAACTATTTAAAACAATTGAAATACCGCAACCCGGCATGTATTCGGTAAGTACATCACCGAATCCTTTAACAGCTGTTAGCAGCTCATCTAATATTAAGTTGAGTTGTGATCGTCATTTGTTGAGTGGTGCGCATAAAAATGTACCGCTTGAAGCGGTATTAACTGTTCTTAAAGCAATTCTAATTGTTGTGGACACGACGGCCTTAAAAACGCCCAGCATGTTGGGTGGTGGTAATACGACCTCCAGTGGTGGATGTGTGTTTGGCAATACGAGCGGTAAACGGAGTGGTTTAAGTACTCCCGTTCATCCAGGTAGTACACCAAAAAGCAACGAACGTCCTGTAGATTTAAGTCAAATTCTGGGTACTAGTGATTTGGGTAGTCTTAATACAGATCATGATCATGATGTCACACAATCTATGACAAGTATTCCGAATATCGTTGCCCCAATGAACAGTACCGAACAGATATCATTGCTGGAGTTCGCTCAACATGTGTTGAAGCAAATCTGCGCCCAGGAACACATTTTAGAGCGTTGTTTAAAAAACGCAGAAAAACTGTGCGATTGGATTATAGATGATATGCTGACACCCAAACAAGAACAGCGCATTTTACACATGATATGCTATCCTGAAGCAGAATGTAATATAATTGCGGAATTGGATCAAAGGGCGACGATTGTACGCATTTTGGAAAATTTGGGCCAATGGACGTTGCGTACGTCATGGCTGGATTTGCAGCTAATGTATCGTCAGATAATAAATAATCAAAGTGTAAATAATCAAACCGAGTTGAGTAGTTGGTTGGACGTTGTCGCACGGGCCGCTATTGACGTATTTCTTATGGAACCGGTTGTGGAGGGCAATGGTTTGAAATCTGTTCATCGCCCCAAGCCATCCACGTGGCTGGTAGCGCCTTTAGTAGCAAAACTGACACCATCAGTACAAGGTCGCATTCTGCGAGTGGCCGGCCAGGTGTTAGAAAGCATGACTTATTTCTCTAAGATTTCTAAATCAGATAATAATAGTTCCTACAGTGGGGATGAACGCGAAAAGAGCAATAGTTGTGCCAGCGCTAGTAGCAGCTACAGTGTAGGTAACGGCAACAACAACAGTTCTCGAAGTCGCAAAAGGCCATTAAATTACCAGCCTTTCTTGGGTTTAATACTCACCTGCCTTAAGGGTCAAGACGAATACAAAGAGGGCTTGTTGTGCTCTTTATATGTTCAGTTGTCACAATGCTTGCAGTCTTATACAGAGGTAAGGGGCTATTTACAAATATTTCAATTTTATTATAATATGTAGCAAACATGTCCCGTTCTCCAATTGTTATTCTTTTTCAAAACAAAGCAAACATAGTAGAAATGGGTGAAAATCTTAACAAACAGAAATTTTAAAACTATACGCAAGACCCAATCAAAATAAGGGGGTAACTGTTAAAATCCTAAGCTTGATTTCAAGTTGAAGAAAGAAATATAAACTACGTCTTGTTAATGGTTATTTTGTATTTCTTTTAGTTCGATACCATGGGCGGAGTAGATGATCGTCAAGGCCGTGAAGAAATGTTGGATGCATTACAGCTGCGCTTTTCTTTGGTGGGTGGCATTTTTGAGTCTATACAAAAGAATGCTACTTCCATAACCGACTGGGCCATACTCTTGGCACAATTAGTATGTCAGGGCGTAATAGATCTTAGTACCAATAGGTGAGTTCGATTTGAAATTATGATACGAAGAAGAATTCTATTAACGGTTTTTATATACGGGCAGAGAACTCTTTACCACTGTGGTGGATATGTTAACTACTTTAGTCCATTCCACGTTAATCTCAGACGGACAATCAGAGCGCGATGAAAAGTTTTATTCGAATCTAATGAAAAAATTAAAAAAAGAAATTGGTGAAAAGTATAACGCTTCTATTAAAGTAATAAGACAACTGTTGCCGCTTTATAAGCAACCCATCGAGGTAAGTGAAACGTCATTATTGTACAATTCCTTCCTTTTTCAACAGCGTTCCAGGTCCTTGCCCTAAATTTCATCAAAAAATATCAAAAAATGCCACCTCTGATGTGCGCACAAATTTACACTGTAACACAGACGGACATAGTTAAATCGATTCAAAAAATAATCCTTGCCGTAGGAGTTACAACCATCCGCGCAAACTTAATATATTATTTATCACACGTCGTGATTATATTTGGCAAACGAAATATACTATTTTGTAATTTTATGTATAGGTTAGATTTATAAATTTTGTTTAAAGGCTACGCATTAGTAATATAGTAGTAAATGTATGATGTTTTTAATATAATTTAGGTAATTTCATGTGAGCCGGCTGGAGTTGATCAGAAAGGCAATAAAATTAATGATATGGATAAAAAACAATTGCGTATTTCTGATAAGCAACGTATATCGGTGTGGGACATATTGGAGGGTCATAAAAATCCTGCACCGTTGTCTTGGGTTTGGTTTGGTGCTGTTAAGTTAGAACGCAAACCTTTAACGTATGAAGAAGCTCATCGGAATCTGAAATATCATACGCACAGTTTGGTCAAGCCTAGCAGTTATTATTATGAACCGTTACCATTACCCCCCGAAGATATTGAACCTACTCCTGAAAAGATTGTGGTAAGTTGTTATAATTTTTTCTCGCCTATCATTTCCATTTAATTAATTTTAAATTTTATTTAATTTTTTTATATGTTTATGATGTTCGCCGGTTCATATGCGTTAAGACACCAACATTTTTCTTGCAGAAAGATGAAATGAAAGCTGATACACCATCTTCAGTTGACCAATCTCCCAGTGCTGTGGTTACGGGACGAGGACGTGGTAAGGGGCAAACACGAAAACGTAAAACAAAAAATACTAAAACGACACCACCGGCTATTTTACAACAACAACAACAACAACAACAACACCAAACTTCTCAACAGCTGATTCAGGTTCAACAGCAGCAGCATCAGGTACAGCAAATTTCAACTTCACAGCAACAGCAACAATCACAAATAATGCAGCAACAACAAGCTCAACAACAACAACAGCAACAGATGGGTCCTTTGCAAATGAATATGCAAATGAGTTCAAATGTAAGTCCAACATAATCCTAAAGAAGGAACATTTTAATAGTCTCCACATAACATAAAAAGTAATTATACAAGAAAAGAAACATGACTTTTTATAAGGCTAAAAGTCTCTGTTGATAGGCTAAAAAAGCAAATTATTCTGCGTTTTGTTAGTATTATTGGTTAAATATAACAAAGACTCGAAATTCGATGCAGCACAAGGAGTACACTTACTTTTTGGGTATGTGTATACACATCCTTCAGGGTGTTACATATATTTGCATAAATTTAATGGGTGTGTCATTGTGATAATTATAATTAGCCCAATCATGAATGAGCTAAAGGTACTCGATTGTAAACACGTTCACGATTTGCAATTTATAATATATCCTTCAATAGTAGTTATAAAGGGTTACATCTACATACATGCCATACATACAAATTAAACATTTGCCTAAGTCAAACATTCGACACGTTATGAATGGGTTTAATAAGATTAATAATAATGCACTCGGGGTAATAATAATAGTAATATATGTCCACTCAGGTCAACATGCAACAATTTACGCCGCAGCAAATGATGCAACCAAACCCGAATGTTATGATGCAGCAGCAAATGCCAAATGTGGCAGGTGCCATACAATCACAAATTAATGTGGGAAATACTCAAACAAATACACAAATGGGCGGTTTCATGGGATCTTCAAATGCACCGCAATCTCAAACAAATCACTCAGGCCAACAGCAGCAGTGGCCAGGACAAAATCAATTCCATCCTATGCAACAACAACAGCAACAACAGCAATTTTATCAGCAACAACAGGGAATGCAAAGTAAGCTAAAAACAAATAAAAATGCATATTTGCTGTAAGCCAAATTTTGAAATAGAAAAATAGAAAAGAAGTGAAAATTTTATAGTCAGTCACGCCCGGCCATTTATTACCATACAGATCCTTAAGTTATGCTACAATTAGTTTGTTTGTACCTCAAATAAGTTACTTTGTGAAACATCATTACATGGAAAGGGGTTCTAAAAATGGTCCCATCAGATCCAAATTTGGTCAAATATTAATCCAATTAATAATTCTTTACGCATTTTTGTTGAAGAGGATTAAGAATTGTCACTTTTGCAATATAAAGACTTCCATTACAAGAGAATGTTATATAGGGAGAAGTCCTAAAAATGGTTCGCTTTCGTCTATTTTCAATAGGGTTCTTCTTTGGGCCAATATACATCCTAGTACCAAATTTCATTATTTCTTGCGTAAAAATTTACATGGAGAGACGGACGGATCGATGCACGTGCTTAAATCGATTCATTTTGATTTTGAATCGATCGGTATACTTGATAGTCTGTGTGTGTGTTTTTTCTTAAATTCCATTATAACATATTCCCCCTTTCTATGCACTTTGATTAAGAAGAATGACGGCCTTTAATACCCTAGAAGAGATGTATTTCTCTAGGTTGATTTATTTTGTTTGAAACAAAAATATGAGACTGATGAATTTGTGTACATGTACCAAAAGCAAACACGTCAAAACACGTCTTCCATAGGGAAATAAATTAGGAAAAAGTGAAATTTAACTAATCTGAATATAAAATTTAATTATAAAATAATTGATGAAATGAGGTACAATTTGCATTATGTCTTATGGGTTGATGTAGCTCTTTCGTCAAGTATTTAAATCGAATGCGTATTTGCGTATTATCAAATCATTCTTGAAGTTTTGGTTATAAAATATAATTGCCGAACAATTCAAAACTTTTCTATCACAGTGAATCGTTTCGAACGGCCTCAGATGAACAATTCCCGACAAGCTTTGCATAATATGCTGAGGCAAAGAGCGCCACCGTTTAATCAAAACAATCCGGCTGTTTTCAATGCTATGCAACAGCAACAACAACAGCGTCAAGTTCAAGGACAAACTGCAGGCTTGAATCCATTACAACAGCAACAACAGCAGTTCACACGTGGCGGTATGCGTAGTGTAGCGCCAAGTCAAATGAGTAATGCGACACCCAACCAAATTTGCGGGAATACGAATACTGTCGGAATGAGCGGGGGCCCAACTATGAATGCACAATCCAATTCTATGATGCAACAAAACATCCCTCCACAGAGCATAAATCCACAGGCAAGTAATCAAATGAATATGACACCCAATGCCAATAATGGCAACACACCCATGATCGGTGGTGGACAGAATAATGCAAATTTAGTCAATACCAACGCTCTGATGCAACAAAGTGTGGGAGTTGGCGGTAGCACAGCCGTCAATCAAGGAATGGTTAACCAAAGTCAAGCCCAATACCAACAATTCAATCAATATCAACAGCAGGGTCTAAATACAACAACAACACCTAATCCACAAACTAATATGATGGCCAACTTTATGGCTCAACAGCAACAACGAGGACCGTCTGGTATGCATGGTAATCGCGGTCAATATATGAATCAAACCCCTAACGTAACTATGAACAATCCAATGGGCCAGGGCACAATAACACCGTATTCCCGGCAACCAACAACTGGAGGAAAACCAAATATGATAACGCCACAACAACAATTCCAACAACAGCAACAGCAACGCATGCAACATCAAATTATGATGCAAGGTAATTAGAAAGAATAGAATACACAAAAAAAATAACATTGTAAACACAGAAAATTTCTTTACGAAGGTCTAAATTCGCAAAATCCCACTGCGGCTGGCATAGGTCAAATACAAAATCACAGTATTGGACAACAGCAGACTCCCAACTTAGTAGCACAATTACAACGCCAAATGCCCAATCAAGCCAATATAATGGGTCAACAGTATCAACATCAACCGCCACCCTATTAAGGATTCTGCGAATTAATATTTGAATACGGGCATGATTAGCAAGTGCCCCTGAACGCTTTTGTATTGTATTCGTGTGTTTGCCACCTTTGTAATTTGCCTGTAAACGCGAAGGATATATCAGCGGTATCTAATGCTTAAGGCAAATATTTAGTTCATATCATGTTTAATCCTAAAGTAAATAAAGCCGATTGCCTTATGAGCTTCATGTTAATACAATTAAAAATATTGTGACACAAAACAGTATAATAAAATATAAATATATCTAATATTTTAAATTGTAATTTAAAATTAATTTTAAGTTTTTACAAACTGGCAGTTGTGCTAGTTATGTTGTTCAATCATCTAATATTAATATTTCTATGCATTTGATTTGACATTTAGGTGTAGTAAAAAAAGAGACTTTCATTCGTATTTTATGTATTAACATCAATTTAAATATACATATTCTCAGAGTTGTAAATATATGATTAATAAAGTTATACATTTATGAATAATATTGAATCTTTGCATCCATGTAGCTGTCTGCTGTTGGCATTCTCACGGGCGCTGAACTGAAATTATGCGCAGGCACTTCTTGAATCTAAATATAAATATAAATATTTAGAGGTTTCTGCTACTGCGCATTTTGCGGTACAATGCAGCTGAAGGGGAAAATTAAAGAGCGAAAAAAAATGTATACTCACAAAGAGACCAATAGAGGCATGTTTATATATGTATGTAGAAACACCAGTTGAGAATTGGAAATCACCGCATATGGTCCTTGAAAGAACTAAGATCATTTCTAGAGAAGCGATTAAAACACAAAGTATTCTGTATAAAAGCTAAAATTGAAACTATTCACTTGTTTTATTTTTTAACTGTTACAAGCAAGGTCAACTTTTTAATTATTTTTTAATTTATATTTATAAATAGGGTGAGGAAAGAAGAAGAAAATTTTTCTATTTAAAGTTTTTTCAAAAAGTTCCAGGACGTTACTCGAGAGTTTCCATCTCTTTTCCTTACACTGTATAATCCTAATCCCTACCTATAGTATATTATAGTTATGTGTTTTTAGTACATAAAACATTTCGCAATGTATATATATCTAAAGAAAATACTCTGGTCAAGTTTAAACTCTTTGTAATGAGTGCAAATTACTCAAATACATGAAAATATTCGTCGGTATAAGATCCGGTGTTTGGTGTGAGTGTAAACGTGAATATCCGGGCGATTATGTTGCTTATATTTGCTACTTAATACTTGTTCAAATGAAATTGAGAATGCGCAAGCGCTGTAACGTCAAACCTTCGTGAGTGAGTGTCACATAGCATGGATACCTAGTGCCGCAAATTCACGACAAAGCAAAATGAATAGAAAAGAGGAGTGTGAGTAAAACAGACACCAAGCAATCAAGGAAAAAAGCTATTCAGTACGACCTGCTTTTATACACGAAAGCGAAACATACAACAAATAAGTTAATAAATAAATTTTTCAGTCGCGAGTTTCAACTACTGAGTTGAATGTGAGCGAGTACGAAAGCGAATGAGTGCAGAAAATTATTCATTATAGATATATATCGCATACAAAAACAAACAGAGAATAACAAAAATCCTAAGTAAGTGATTTTCCAATCTTATATTATTTATGTGATAAATTGAAAAATATTTCAATAAGTATATAAAATCATAAAATATCATCCATCCATTTTAATCACAATAGAGGAGAACAATACCGCGGATAAAATTCTGTTATAAAACATTTGCACTAACACATAACCAGGGAATTGCGTAATAATTCTCGGTAGAAAATGTGTGAAAAAACAAAAAAATTCAAATTAAAATTCATTAAATAGGTGAACAAATTAATATGGATGCTGTTATAAGCCAGAATATATAGAAAATATACAAAAAGTGTTAAATGAAAAACTGGTTCCAAGAAAAGGCTGTATTGTGTATTGGATATAAAAATTACAAACAAAATAACCTTCAACTTTTTGTATATATGTTCATCAAAATGTATGTACTCATATATATACCGTGCCGTTGTGAATGAAAGTGGCGCAAGTGCACAGATGTAAAATGATTGAAATTGTTCAATCGATGTGTTCCCAAAATGGACTTGCACCTCTATCATTCACAACTTCTCATACATGATGTACGTATTCTTTATGGAAAGTGCATAAAATATTAGAAGAACAATCACAACTCGAGAATACTTCATATGTGTTACGTAGGTGCCATACATTATGACGAATAAAAATATCGAATGTTAATGTGCGCTGGAAGTTTGTGCGGTTATATATATGAATAATATATTTTCATTGATATTAAAAGCGAATTATATTTACGGATAATAGATTTTCTTTTGTTGGTAAACACCATAAACATATATATACATATGTACATACACATCATACTAATTTTATGCATGCAAACACTATTGAATTGAAAATATCTTAAGTGCGATTGTTATTGTTGTGCTATATGTTGCAACAGCATAGAAAGTCCAACAACATATATGTACGCGTTACACCAACAAGAATTATTTATGATTTTTTATACCCTCCACTTAAAATGGGTGGTATACTAAGTTTGACCAGCAAGCTGATACATAATACGTGCTTTATTAGAGAGCGTCATCAAATACCTGCCACGTCCACCGTTTGTCTGAAGATGTGGAGGGTATTTAAGATTTAGCCTAAGCCATTGGAGTTGGTTAAAATATATTCTAGGCATCTTTATACCTACACATATACAAAAGTGGCCATGCTATATGATACCTCGCCATAGGACAATGAAATGCTTATTTAACTGTAATTGTTGGTTGTTGTTTGTAATTATAAACACATAATTTAAATAAGTTTCGCAAATTGAAACAATTGAAACTTCGTAAAAAGGGTGTATTGAGTTATTCAACTTTCAAAAAGTGACTTGTCAACTAAAAAAAAAAACAGCCTTCAGAAACACTTGCAACAAAATAAAATGGTCTAAGGGCAGCCCTTTACCATGCATTCATACTACCATTCAATTCCTTTGCAAAAAGATATTAAACTTATATATTCCATAAATTTTAATATATTATATAAATTTTTATATAGGTTTGTCGCATGCACCTTATTTTAGGAGACGAGAGGAAAAACTTAAGAATATATGTATATACATTTTAAACTTTATATCCTGTAGGAAAAAACCTTAAGAAACATCGATTTTTATTTAACAATGTCCGTCTGGTAATCATGTAAATTTTTGTACAAATGAAAGGTCGTATTTTTTTTGAGTTATTTCAATGAAATTTGGGTTAAGGACATTTGGGCTCTTTTTGAAAATGGACCGAATTGGAACATTTGGCCTAAGCCAAATTTAGCTCCCCTACTTGTTTATTAATAAATAGTTGTCATAACAAACATGTTGGCACAACTTACGTAGTTCCACGTTTGTTTTACCGTTACAGGTACTAGTTAAAGAAAGAAAAAATCAATCCAAACAAGTAGAAATGCTAGGACTCACACGTACAGCTCAAGTCGGAGTTAAGCCCAAAGTGGCCGCACTCATCAAACACTCCCTTAACCCTAATAATATAATGACGAAATCGCGCGGCATTACTTCTGTAATGCCGAATACTTCAGTACCAGATTTTACAACGCAAAATGAACCTGTCTACGAATATAAGAAGGGTTCACCCGAATTAAAAACGCTGCAGGAAGCTCTTAAGAAGACGAGCTCTAAATGTGAGGAAGTACCTATAGTAATTGGTGGTAAAGAGATAC
This sequence comes from Crataerina pallida, assembly GCA_949710015.1. NCBI lineage: Eukaryota > Metazoa > Arthropoda > Insecta > Diptera > Hippoboscidae > Crataerina > Crataerina pallida. The sequence goes on from OX453292.1 coordinate 30,694,144, forward strand.
GCTCCAGTCAGGAAGTGTATCAAGTGATGCCTCACAATCACTCACACAAAATAGCAAAATTCTATTATGCAGACGCTGCTATGATTAAGCAGGCCATTAAAGCGGCCGTAGAAGCACAACCCAAGTGGGATCGGGTGCCATTAGCGGAACGTATTAAAATTTGGGAGAAAGCCGCTTCTTTAATGGCTGGCAAATATCGTCAAGATTTGAACGCAGCTACCATGTTGGGCCAATCAAAAACTGTTATACAAGCGGAAATCGATTCCGCGGCTGAGTTAATAGATTTCATACGGTAGGAAAAGTGGAAGATAATTATTAAAGTGTACTCTTTTTATACCCTCCCCACATAAGATGGAGGTACACTAAATTTGTCATTCCATTTGTAATATCCAGAAAGACGCGTGCAGGTCTTACAAAATATATATATTCTTGATCAGCATGAAAATCTGAACCGTACTAGATATGTCCGTCCGTGTATTTGTTATTTTTGAGATATTAATCAGAAATTTACAATAAATTAATTAATCGAAATTTCTATTTAAATTGGTATAAATCGATCAAGAGCCACACTCACAATCAACAAGGATATGTCACAGCCACTAATGTACCAAAAAACGACAATGGTTTGTACATAAATATGGAGGGTACTTAATATTAACATTTTTACTTGCTATATGTTTCAATTGATATATATTTTCTTTCATGGAAATATAGCTTGAATATATTCTTCCTGAAGGAATGCACTAAATATCAGCCTATAAGCCCAGATCCAAAAATTACGCGGAATTCAATGCGTTACCGTGGTATTGATGGTTTCATAGCTGCTGTTAGTCCATTTAATTTTACCGCTATTGGTGGTAATTTAGCATACACTCCAGCATTAATGGTAAAAAATATATTAATGTGAATAATACATAAATTTACATTTGAATTGATTGTGTGTGTGTGCGTCTTTACAACCTATTAAAAAAAAGGGCAATAGTGTTTTATGGAAACCCTCGGATACGGCCTTGTTATCGAATTGGCGCATTTTTACCATTATGCGCGAAGCTGGCGTTCCGGATGGTGTTGTTAATTTCGTTCCAGCTGATGGACCTATTTTCGGTGATAATATAACTGCCTCTCCGCATTTGGCCGGCATCAATTTTACGGGTTCTGTTCCGTAAGTATATCCTCTAATTTAATGTGAACCAAAGTGAGCAAGGCAGTCAGTAGAATTAAAAAAATTTGCGGCTCCAATGGCTTATTCTGGTAACGCGTTTCATCTCATGTCTAAACTTCTTTCTAATTGCGAATATTTTTTTTAAAAATTGCCAATTGAAATTTAATTTTGCGTTCAGAGTGTGATTAATGAAAACTTGCAACTTATCATTAACTAAAATTTCCGCTTATGTCATCTCAGCACTTTTAATCGTTTGTGGAAACAGGTGGGTAATAACATTGACAACTACATTAATTTTCCACGTTTAATTGGAGAATGCGGTGGCAAGAACTTTCACTTTGTGCATCCATCAGCTGATGCCGATACCGTAATACCCTGTACCATACGCTCAGCATTCGAATTTTGTGGTCAGAAATGTTCCGCCTGTTCACGTATGTATGTACCAGAATCTCTTTGGCCCAAGGTAATGCAGATTTTTTCTTTCCTACTCCATTGAAAGACCAAACACTTAAACTCTACCCCTTTCAATTAGATTAGAGACGGTTTGGCTGCCGAAGCGAAGAAATTAAAAATTGCTGATCCTACAGAATTGGATACATTTACAGGGGCTGTCATCGATGACAAAGCATTTAAACGCATTACTTCGTACATTGAACATGCCAAAAAAAGTCCAAACTTAAAAATCATTGCGGGTGGGAACTATTCGGATGCTAAAGGTTATTTTATACATCCAACTGTTGTGCAATCAACGGATCCCAAGGACAAAATTATGGTTGAAGAAATTTTCGGTCCCGTTTTATCTTGTTATGTTTACAAGGATTCAGATCTCAAAAAGGCGATGGATTTGGTGCCTACCTCAACACAATTCGCTTTAACTGGTGCTGTATTTGGGCAAGATGAGTACGTCAAGACCGTACGTAATTAAAAAAAGGAAACTGTTAAATAGGGTTTGTTTTACACTACACAGATCCTTCTTAAAAGAAGCTTTGGATGAATTCAAAATGGCTGCTGGTAATTTTTATATAAACGATAAATCCACTGGTTCTGTAGTAGGTCAACAGCCATTTGGTGGCGGTCGCATGTCAGGTTAGTGTAGTGTAAAGTGACGAAATGTACTTTATCAATTATTTATCTGTATATACTTTCTTGCTATATAGGCACCAATGATAAAGCTGGAGGTCCTCATTACGTATTACGTTGGGCTTCGCCGCAAGCTGTTAAAGAAACCTTTGTACCAATGCGTGATATAACATATCCATACATGCAAGAGTAAAAAACAAACCGCCGTCGTAATACAAAATTTTTAGAATCTCAAAACACAACACAGTCACTCACTAACTAGAAAGGAAAGCAAACAATAATATATTAAAAATTATTACCTTGCACCACTTATATACAAATTGAAATTTTTATAAACCAATAACAAAAACTATATGTGTATGTATGTATTCAATTTAGAATATAAAAAACAATGGAGATAGAAAGTAATAAGGCAGATCATAATGAAGATAAATCTGAATATAAAACTTTCGAGGCTGACTTTTAATTCAATCCAATTCGGGACTTATAAGAAACTACCAAAATAAACTATAGGAACGAAGATAGAGAGGAAGAGAAATTGTGTAAACGGCTCTGCCATCTCATATGAACTTTTACACGCAAAAGTTATATGTCGTTTCTTATGTGAGGTGTCAGCAATCACGAAATGTAAAATAATCTTTTGTGTTCTCAATGAAAATTTCATTAAAATGAATTTTTTGATGAAAGTAAAAACGAAAACACCGCTCTCACACAGTTAACAGTAAGAAAAAAGTTTTGTAAATTTTTGTTAATTAGATTATTATTTTTAATTCAGTTTCCCATTTCCTTATCCACATGAAATTGACAATATTCCTTATATTAGTAAAGATATAAAAATCCCGTTAAACGCAAACAGAATTAAATGATTTTTTCATAATATTCAATCAAAATCCATACATTGATGTGTACTTGTATAAAAACAAAAGGAATAATATTTAAAAATACAGACAAATAAAAGAAATGGATAATATATTCAATCAAGACAATACAATGAGATTTAAGCAGTTTTATGAAGTAAATTATACATGGTGTGTGTTATTTCAAATTTGTTTATGAAGTTGCTACACATTTTGGGATGTAAAGTGAAACAAATCAAGCGTAAAATTCAGCTTACGCGAAAAATGTTTTATTTCATTAAAACTGGACTTTGATAATATAACATCATTTAAGTATATAGGGCACCAAATATGCCTTTTCACTAGTTTTTCGACTTTATTTATCTTTATACATTAAGACTTTAACTATTTATTTACACATTCATTATTTTATGCAAACTATCACTTTTCTAAAACGTTTCGAAGCTACGAGTTTTATTCTCTTTTGCGTATGTGAGGAAAAATGATATATTTGCAATTGTTTAAATAAATATTGAATTGATTAATCGAAACGCGTATTCCTTTACAATAAAATAGAAAGGACAATATGTTTTTTACTAATGTCATGTCTTTTTTTCTCTGGGTCAGCTAATTGAGACAGTATGTATTAATAGAAACGTTTACGTGAATTCCTCTCCTTTATGTAGGATATAGCAAATATGACCACAGCAACTGCGATCAACATTCCGAATAAGAGGATGAAAAATATTTTTGCATTTGACATACTTGGCTTGGGGTCATCTTTGTGCTCTCTTGGTGTTTCAAATGTTTTAGCATTTGGGATAATGTTGGCGCGCACTATAATCTGTTCAGGCTAAAATAAATTTCCATTATATTAATCATTTTGTTATATATTAAATTTAAATTTTAACAAACATACCGTTATATTGGTATCAAGATCATAAAATTTAAAACCGAGAATATCATGATTATCTGATAAATCACCAGTTGTGGCGGACACACCAAAATAATAACCGGTAGGTAATTCAACATTATTGACAACAAAACAATTTTTCCAAACGCCAAGATTTTCTAAATCTGTCGACACAGATAAAACATCATTTTCGTAACGTATGCTAATATGTGTATCGAAATTAGCATTACGAAAACGTACTTCACATCCAGCCAATTGAGTATGAGTACCATCTCGATCGTGATCGTAACTCCAGGTGCCATTATTAACCATAGCACTTAAGTAGGGATGCTGATGCTAATGTTTTAAAATATTGCAAATTATACAAATACTTCCCCGAAACTCTATAACTTGTAACTTACATTGTGTGGACCATTATGATTACTGTAGGTATCTAATATTATGGCCAAACCAGAGAAATGATCTCTACTACCGAATACCGGACCAGCCTGCATACGATCCTTGGTATACCAAACAGCAAATCCATCGCCAAATAATTCTGTACCTTTGCCATGAACTTTAAAAGTGATATGTAGCTCCCAATTGCGCGTCATACATGGCTACGAAATATAATACGGTTAATTGTGTTTACTATTACAATGGATATTGAGTTGTGCATTTAAAAAAATCACCGTCAAATTCCAAATAGCTCCACTTTTTGATTGGTGATTTGGTGTAAGCCTAATATAATTGCTAGTTACTACCGTGTGGCCCATAAAATCCCAATAGGGTAAATTAACGCCAACACCTTTAATTATGTAAATAAATTGAAATCCAAACTACTACACTACACTACTTACCTTGGAAAGGTCTTACTAGTGAGTGCTCTCTTTTCATATAGTGCGAGTTGCTCGAGATGCAATCGGTAAATGAGCCCAGAATGAAGAGAAACGCAATTTCTATACTTTTCACTAGCATTTCTCGCCAGGTGTATTCATATATGTGTAACTGATGGCTTCAATTTTTACTAAAATATTCAAAAATTAATGTTAGAATCAGAATTAATTAAACAGTCGGCTTTTTAATATAGTACGGCACAAATGATAATTAAATAGATGTTAAGTTGCCAGACATTATTTTTTCAAAATTATTTTCACTTTTTCAGGGATTACTTATAAAAAAGGAGTGTTCACACGCGATAATAAAACGCCGCTATGAGAAGGGGAGTTTTTTTCTAAGGCATATTTCTTTCGTGTCATTCTGTGAAATAAGAAAAGGTGTTGCCTAGTTTAAGTTCGAGAAGGTTAAAGATTACAAAAATTTGTAGTTAGCATTTTGACTATGGCTGTGGACGGTGTTTTTCCTGCACTTGCAAGTAAATAGAGTAAAAATTGTTAGATTACACGGAATTCATTGAGAAATTAATTTTTGGCTACGGAAAACTAAGTTTCTGACGATCCATATAGGTGTAATTGTTAAAGAACAAAATATAAAATTTCCATTACTCATCCTAAAAATTACATAGAAGTATATGCACATGTGTATATATAATCTATAATAATGTTTGTTTTTTCTTTGTTTTTCGTTTTTGTTTTGTTGGCAATCGGTTGATGGTGATCATAGTTCGCTCTAGCGTGGGAATAGAACTATGGGCTTCGTCAGGTCCTAAGCTACCTTACGAGTACAAGCCTTATCTTCCACGAGAAGAGACTAAGAATTCGCGTACGATATCATTCAGTGCAGATGGCCGCTTTTTTGCTTACTCAAACGGCCACGAGGTAAAAATATTGACAACGGATGATTGGCAAGTGCAGTGTACTTTGCCACGTCCGAGAGCTTTCTATTTAAAGTTTTCGCCATGTGGCAATTACATATGTACATGGGAATTGTACGTGATTACAAAGGACATACCAGAGGATTCGCCAAATATGTTCGTGTACGATACTTTCAGTGGCTCGGAAGTATTTAGTATTGTGCAGAAAAAACAAACGGATTGGGAGCCTTCATGGTCCGCAGATGAGTCCCTCTTCGGTATTGTTGTGGGCGGAGAAGCTTTATTTTATAACTTATCTAAAGATCCTAAAGGTTTTACCTCATCGAATATGAAAATTGAAGAATGCCGTGGTGGTGTACTGTCAATAGGGCCCGGAAATAGTCCACCATTCATAGCTTTTTATACACCTGGTGCTAAAGGTGCTCCGTCAATGTGTAAGATATATAAATATCCTTCAGTACGCCAAAATCAGGCAGTAGCTTGCAAAAGTTTCTTTGCTGATCGCGTGGAAATGTTATGGAATAAGCGGGGTACAGGATTGTTGTTACTATCCAGCACCGAGGTGGACAAGAGTGGATCCTCTTACTATGGTAATCAGGCTTTGCACTTTTTGGCTACAAAAGGTGACTCCTGTTCAGTGCCAATGTGTAAGTGATTATCTTGATAATTGTTCATAAAAAGTCACATTGTGTTTATAACTACAAATTGTGAATTAGCCAAAAAAGGACCAGTTCATTGTGTTAAATGGAGCCCTAATGCCACGGAATTCGTTGTAGTATACGGTTACATGCCCTCCAATGCAGCTCTTTACAACTTGAAATGTGATGTTGTCTTCGATTTTGGATCAGGACCACGCAATTGCGCTTTCTTCAACCCCTTTGGAAATCATATCCTTTTTCAAGCTCGTTTATTGATAACAATTTGAAATTAAAAAAATTTATGATATCCTTAACTCCTTAGCACTAGTTGTATTGGCAGGTTTTGGCAATTTGCCGGGAAATGTGGAAATTTGGGATACAAAAACGAAAGAGAAAATAGCCAACATCAAATGCCCCGATACAACACACTTTGAGTGGAGTCCGAATGGTGAATATTTTGTTACCGCTACAACAGCTCCAAGGTTGCGCATTGGTAATGGGTAGGTAGAGTAACTTCTCCTGTTTACAATTTTACTCAATTCGTTTATAAATAGATTTAAAATTTACCATTATTCCGGAGCTTTAATGCATGAAACTATTTGGCCGGAAGGACAAGAACTGTTGGGTGTGGAATGGCAACAATTTCCTGAAAATTCATTTACTGAACCAATCATAACGAAAGTTAAGCAAGAAGGCATCAAGTCCAGCCAACCTGAGGCTAGTAATAAAGTTTATACGCCACCGCACTTGCGTGGTAAAAATGCGGAAGTTATATTACCACAAAACTCCATACCAGGCTTATTTGCAGGTAATCAGAGACAATTTCGCAAAAGACAATTTAATTTAGATGCTTCAAGGATGATACCGGAAAAGTGGAAGATACTAAAATACAATAACACAGATCAAACATCACAAAAAAAACATTATAGAAATCCATATAAATCACGCAAAAACTAATTAATAATATACGTTTCGTAAATTCAAAATAAAAGTGTGTTAGGAATAAAGTGAAATTATTTGTCATTCAAGGTAATTCTCCCGCCCAAGTTAACAACTGTAATAACAACAAGAAGCAAAATTCCCAGAAGTATCAATTTCACCAACATGCTACTAAGGCTGCTAAGCAGGCCAAAGTAAAAAAATCTAATCAAAATAACGTTAATGGTGCTAATAATGCAAGCACTGCTGCTGCTTCCTTAAAAAGCGACAACGTTAACTACGAGTCGATGATTAAGCAGGAATTGAATGAAAACAATGAAAATAGCGGAACAGGCGCGGAAATAATTGAAGGGAATGAACAACGCTCGCAGCAAAAACGTCTCCACAATCAACGTCGCTCCCAACAAAATAATGCAGCTAATTCAACAGCAAACAATAATGACAACGAAAGCCCTAACACGAAAAGGCAACAAACTGATCAACAATTACAAGAGCAGCACCAACAAAATAATGCTAAATTGCCTAAGCAGTCATCGAAAAAGGCAGCTAATCCTGAAAAAGCAAAGAAAATACGTATTGTGGCCCAGAAACTGTCTGACATTAAGAAACTTAAAGCACGGCGAGACCAGGGCCAAATTCTGGAATTAAACCAGCTGAATAAAATTTCAATGGAAGCCAAGTTTTTAGAAGAACTTAAAGCTCTAAAACTGTCCGATTAATTAAGTTTTCGAAAGGCGTCTGCTTATTGAAGTGTGTTTCCTCTGTATCCATGTTTATAGATATTAAAAGTCCGCTTATTATTGCTTACTGTCTGCCACCATAAAAATTATGTTTTCAGCATTTTTTATAAATGTATTTTTCTTATTAATTTAACCATAAAAAATTATAAACACCTGGGTGTTTAATTAAACAAAAAAAAAAGAAACAAAGAAAACTATGTACGAAATTGTTTGTATGTAAATTGGCCTTTTATGTAATCTTTCCAAAAACCGTAACAAAAATCAAATTGTGATTTATACAAATTAAGAAACTCAATAATGATTAAAATATTGCAGAAAATGAATAAAAACTATAAACATTTTGGCACAGCCCGAGGGGACAAGTAACCGAAGAATATTTAGTCTTAACTGATTTCAAATATGTCTACGTTTAATCTATTTTCAGGTATCCCATTTGGACTCTTTCTTTGTAAATACTTCTTTGCCATCTTCTTGGGTAGCGGCATAATAACCCATTCCTTCATATTTTGCTCTCATATAGGTTATATATCCTACTGCGGTAGTTAAACAAGCAAGACCGATAGCCATTATAATTTTATTCTACAGAACAAACAAAATCCGTTTATTCAAGTTAATAAAAAAAAAATATATTTAAGATCTGTTATTACCGGCTTAGTGTACAGTTCAAAATTTATTATTCGAAAAGCAGCCGTAGATTTAAGTTTTCGTAGACCATCGCTATTTTCGTAAGGTTTATTACTCAACTGATCTTTGGAATCCATCGTTTCGAAAACACTTATTGCACGGCTATAAATATTCGTAAATTTTTTTGATTTTACTTCTTTTTGTTCTAGATTTTCAAAGTTTCTTGTTAGAACAAAATATATATGTTTTTAATAAAAACAGCCTCTTTTATGCTATGAGACAGAGTATCCAAGGTATTCTACGTACTAACTGCGGCACTAGCAGCATACACTGCCACAATTGAACCAGTTATTTCGCTTAGATAATTCACCAAACAACTAATCAAACAATTACAATTAGGCGTTTTGCGAAAAGTTTTCGACAGGGACATTACAAATATTATATAGTTGACTCCCTCGCGAAATTCTCCGGAAATGAAAAATCATTTCTTTATATGAACATAACTTTATGTGAAGTTTTAAAAATTTGACTCTTTCGAAAATAACATCAAGAAAACACGAATTACATTTGCTTCTTTCAATGAATGTTCTAAAAAATAACCAAATCATGTAAATTGATTTTTCTATAAGGAAACCGAAACAACATGATATTTGCATATATACATTATTCTTTCTGATGCCGTAAACTCTTTGTTCATTTTTTAACAAGAATATGTTACTATATATATATGTTAAAACCAACAAGTAAAAATTAAACAAACGAAACGAAGTATAATTTACAAAATCGAGAGAAATTGAAATTTTGCTTGCTGTCCAAAATTCCAGAAGTAGCGGGAAAGGTAGATTTGAGATCTTATTTCTTTTTTACTGTAAAATTGACGTGGACTGAGACGTAGCTCATATGTCCAGTTATCTAATAAAATTTATTTTCCGTTACTTTCACAAAACGAATGCGCGCAGTCCAGTCATCCTTCCCTCATGTTTAGAAGTCAAGAGCGCACTGTGCGATCTTATATATATATATATATATATATATATGTATAAATACTTTTGTAAAGCTTTCTTATTACCAACAAACAACAACAAACTTAGTATTCCATATCATTAATGTTAATTATGTAATTAATATATTGAACTTTTAGGGTAAAATAAGTGGGTTAAAAGAAAATTAGGGAAACAGCGTTGACAATATTTATGTAATAAACATATTCAAATTACACATCTCAAAAGAGTGAAAAGGCGTAAAAAGCATGAACTAATATATTGCGTCACTATGTCATCCGTTTAAAAGAACTAGTTCATTTGCGAACGACACAACTTTAGAACAAAGTCATTTACCAGCTGTATAAAAAAATTGTGCCTCAGAAAAAATTATATATTACAAAATGTTGTAAATGCATTGCACTAAATGAGTCCATTGTTTTTAAATAAAATGCAGTAAAAGTATGAAGGATGAGTTTTTTGTGCTTCGTGCTATCTATGTTTCTGACATTACCTTGCGAATAAAACACTGTTAAATATCGGTAAAAAAAAGTATATATTTTTTCGATTTAAGAGAGGAAAAAAGTTTCAATGTATATATTATAAAGAATTTGCAAAAATTGCATTATCGAAATATTTAGCCTGTGGGCCCTGTTGGTGTTTGCGTCCTTTTGTTGGTTTACTTGTGGAAAAGAAAAACGCGAAGGTAGGTAACAAACTCGTAAAATGATAAACATGCAGAATATTTTGTTTATTTATTTAATGAGAAAATAATTACAATTTTGCTTTTAATACTTAATTTTTGATAACCAATTATAAAATTATTATTTAATTAATGTCTATTTTTTTAAAATGTTTTATAAGAAGTGTTGAGGTATTTTAGGGCGATTACAACATTTGCAGCAGTTACGTTTTGTCTGTTGAATAAAATGTACCACTGTTTATATAAAAATTGAGGCATTGTAATTTAAGAACAAAATTAAATAATTTTTTTTTTTTTTATATATATAGAAGTTTAGAATCTAACCTCCATTTAGATAGAATTTCAAATTTTAATCTTTAGTTATTGTCATTGTTTACAGATAGACGCCGTGTGGGGTTGGGCTTCTGCCCCTCTACGTTTTGGGGCACACAGAATGGGCGATGCGTTGCTTCCAGGTGCCACAGGTGGCACGGGAGCAGCATCTGGTGGTGCTGTTGACCGACCTCCATCGCCCGCGCGCCTAACTCATACCTCTGAAAAGCACCCAAAAGTCACTTTGTCTGAATTGAATATGTTGCGACGCCACCGCGAGTTGTGCGACGTTGTCTTAAATGTTGGTGGCCGTAAAATATTTGCCCACCGTGTCATACTCTCTGCCTGTTCGCCCTATTTCCGGGCTATGTTTACCGGTGAATTGGAGGAGTCCCGGCAAACAGAAGTTACCATTCGCGACATAGATGAGAATGCCATGGAACTTTTAATTGATTTTTGTTATACCGCTCATATTATTGTAGAAGAGTCCAACGTTCAAACTCTGTTGCCGGCCGCTTGCTTATTACAATTGGTGGAAATTCAAGATATATGCTGTGAATTTCTGAAACGTCAATTAGATCCAACCAATTGTTTGGGCATCCGTGCCTTTGCCGATACGCATTCATGTCGGGAATTGCTACGGATTGCAGACAAATTTACTCAACACAATTTTCAAGAGGTAATGGAAAGTGAAGAATTCCTCTTGCTACCGGTAGGTCAATTAGTAGATATTATATGTAGCGATGAATTGAATGTACGCTCTGAGGAACAAGTATTTAATGCGGTAATGTCTTGGCTAAAATACAATGTGGCGGATAGGCGTCAGCATTTGGCTCAGGTAAGAAAAAAAGGATAGAAGGACATGTTAAAGGAATCGAACATAAATGATCAGAACTCTGCAGGTATTGCAACACGTACGTCTTCCTTTACTGTCACCCAAATTTCTGGTAGGCACAGTAGGCTCCGATTTATTAGTACGCTCAGACGAGGCTTGCCGTGATTTAGTAGATGAGGCCAAAAACTATTTACTCCTTCCACAGGAACGCCCTCTTATGCAGGGACCCAGAACACGTCCCCGCAAACCCACTAGGCGTGGCGAAGTTTTGTTTGCGGTAGGTGGTTGGTGTTCAGGAGACGCCATTGCTTCTGTAGAGCGTTTCGATCCCCAAACTAACGATTGGAAAATGGTGGCACCCATGAGTAAACGGCGTTGCGGCGTTGGAGTGGCTGTACTCAATGATCTGTTGTATGCTGTGGGTGGTCATGATGGTCAAAGTTATCTAAACAGTATAGAACGTTATGATCCTCAAACAAACCAATGGTCGTGTGATGTAGCGCCCACTACCAGCTGTCGCACCAGTGTTGGTGTAGCAGTCTTAGACGGCTTCCTGTATGCTGTGGGTGGCCAAGATGGTGTACAATGTTTGAATCACGTTGAACGTTACGATCCAAAGGAAAATAAATGGTCCAAAGTAATAATATTCAATTAGAATAGAAAATCGATTCAATTATTTAATGATTTTGAAAATTTTCAGGTTGCGCCCATGACCACACGTCGTTTAGGAGTGGCTGTCGCCGTTCTAGGTGGTTATCTTTATGCTATAGGTGGTTCAGATGGCCAGTGCCCTCTTAATACTGTAGAACGTTATGATCCCAGGTTTGCGTTATAAAGAACTTTTTTGCACACTCTTTACACATTTTACTTTTCCAAAATACTTTTAGACAAAACAAATGGTGTGCTGTTAATCCTATGTCAACACGCCGTAAGCATTTAGGTTGTGCGGTATTTAACAACTACATATATGCGGTGGGTGGACGGGATGATTGCATGGAACTATCTTCGGCTGAACGTTACAATCCTCATACAAACACGTGGAGTCCCATTGTGGCCATGACATCTCGTCGCAGTGGGGTGAGCAAAGCGATATATTTTTAGATCTCCATATTCTCTTCAAATTTTTATTTAATAATTTAAGGTTGGTTTGGCTGTGGTTAACGGCCAGTTATATGCGGTAGGAGGTTTTGATGGTTCCGCTTATCTCAAAACTATTGAAGTGTATGACCCCGAAACGAATCAATGGCGTCTGTGCGGTTGTATGAATTATCGTCGTTTGGGCGGAGGTGTGGGTGTTATGAGAGCTCCTCAAACTGAAAATTACATGTGGTAAGATAATAGCAAATTGGGTTTATTTTGTCCCACAAGGAACTAAAAAGAAGAAAACATACTATTATGAATTTGTTGTAATTTTTTGTTTTTGTTAAAGGATACGTAAAGATTCTGTTGTTTGATTAGGCTTGGATAACGAGAATGATGTTTTATTAAATAAATTTTTTCTTGAGAAAACTAAAAATGACACTTCCTGCCTCACTTTCAACTCCCAACAAAATGTTAAATAAATATATGTACCAACAATAAATCTTACGCTAACCATAATATAAATTTGTAAAAAAAATACGTTTATAACGCTATTAATAGTTGTCCTACATATTGTGTGAATATATTTATAGTACTATATAGGTCCATTCTCTATTAAGCGTTCTACGAATTCATAAAAAACATTTTGGATTGTACTTGCGACTTTACAAGTAACTTTTAAATAAAAATAGAAATTGTTTTATGTTTATTTCCTTAGCACTTAAGATAAAAAATACACAAAACGATTAACTACTTTTTATTTATAAGCGCTTAGATTAGTTTGCATTATTAGAAAATCTTTCATTTATATATTAATACCGCTTATCTCTCCATGTCTAGATCGACTCGGATTAAATATATTTGTGGGGTTTCTGATCTTTGCGTGTTGCAAAGGAACAACACACTTAATATACTTTATTAAGGTTGATAAAAATATTACATTACCTTTATACGCACTATCATAATTATTATTTACCAACTTGTTTAATTTGGCCAATTAAAGCCGATACAATTGAAGCAAATTTAAATAAAGGGAGACTACATTACAAATTAAAATTGAAATAAAAAAATATAACGAAAGAGTTTTAACTAATTAGTCACTGCAGGCCTACCACAAAGGAAAACATGTTGATACGGCGAAGTTATGGAGTTTATTAAGTAAATCAAACGCTTCTTGCGTTTTGTACTGGTTAATGCTGAAGACTCTACCCGGTATTATCACCATGTAATTAATATGTCTGTAGGAAAGTTCTAACCTAAATGTCGCATCATATTAATACAAATGCGTACAAATTATTACGCTCTTGTATTTTTACCAAATAATGTTTACCCCGTTATATACTTGGGATTTTTATTCTTGCTTTTCTCTATGTTTAGAGCACTATTCTTCACCACACTGCGGATAAGAGATCATTTTGTACCTAGTTCAAGTACAATACTTCATTTTGTCTTACTTTTAACTGCCCTGTTTTTGATTTCCCTGATTATCTAAATAAATTTTTACTTATGTTGCCAAATTGACGTGCTACATAATATGCTGTATACTTTATTCTAATTTGGGTACACTTTTTTCGACAATATCAGTAGATTGAATTAATAAATAACTAACAAATCTAATTGTCACAAATATTTTCTTAGCACCTTTTGCGTATAAAATAAAATTACGAATTCAAGTATACCGATTGATTCAGAATCAATATCTGAATCAATTTAACTATGTCCGTGTGTCCCTCTATACGTCTTGGTACTAAAACAAATCTAGTGCGTATTAGAGTGGAAGGCAAAAAATATGCAATTTTCATACCATTTTCTTTATGTAACGCTAACTTTTTCATCGGCCATCGTAACCACATGAATGTGAATATGTATTGAAATGTACATATTATGCGTTGCTTTTTAAAACCCACTGTCGCAGTGTCCACTCTAAGGCCCACAACATTTTTTTTGTTAAATACTCTCAGCTATAAAAAAAGTATAGCTGATATATTTTATAATACAAGCAAGCAGTGTATAAACGAGCGTGTCAAAGCGAACGTTGATCTCTGATCACTATTTAAATAAAAATACTTGTACTTAAGACAAGTGATGGAAGGAAACATACGTATATACATATAAGTGATTAATAAAATAATGTGTTTAGAACAATAATAAATAAAAATGGGAAAATTCAATCAAGAACTTAACGATTAACAATTATACATTAATCGATAATGCCCTCTTGATTTGTACTCCAAAAAGGAAGGAAAACTCTTTAACAAACATATTTATGCCACAATACATACATGAGTTGGTTAAGTGGACTTTAACTTTACAATTGAACTGTATGTAAGGAGGAAAAGAAGGTGTATTAACCGGAATTTGTATCAAAAAAGTTTACTTCTTATGCTATAGAAAAATCATCCTACCGCATAATTGTATTAAACAAGAAATAAGAATTGAAAGCCTTAAGCACGTAATATTTTTTGACACAATCGGTTATATACCACGCCCACTATAGAGGAGGTGGAAACTATTTAAGATTTGGCCTATACCGAATTGTTTTTTTACTGGTTTTAGATAAATAATACATACATACATGTATTTCGACGTTGTTTCTTGTCATTGAATTAATTGAAGGCGTGTGGCAAACCTACTACTACTCCACATCTTACAAAATTGCGTACCCCTATATTACTTCTTTAAATATGGGAAAAAATACCTGAAATTTGACAATATTATTGATCGAAAAATTCACACTGGTAGACAGGAAGTACTAAATCGACTCAGCTATTCATACTGATTAAGAATACATGCCCTTCTGCGGGTGAGAAAATGTCTGTCTATAAAAAAAAACATTGATTACTAGAAAAACACAAAGCGCCACCACCAACCTAGAAATTTTTTTATCAAAGAGCGCGCGTTTATATGTGTGTGATTTGTACATTAATATAAAATTGTATGTAATCTTATCAATCAAAAGAGCGTACCGTACTTAAACATTTGAACGGATATAACATGGATAAGTTATGTAAAATAAAAGATCGTTGGCGTAACAACAAAATTCCCATTAACCTAGATGATGGCTTGGAGACATTGGAAGAATATCATCAACGCTGGCGTTCAGTGTATACTATATATTTCACTATGTTTTTAATGTCATTGGGCTTCAGTATTATTTTAACGGGCATATGGCCATTTTTGAATAAGGTATAAATATAAATATTTTATTAATTAACTGAATTTAGTGAAGTTGTTTTTAGTTAGATCCCTCAGCGGGCAAAGAGTTTATGGGTATTATAGTGGCAGCCAACCCTTTGGGTCAGATGATTTTCAGTCCATTATTTGGTTGGTGGAGTAATAAAGTGAAATCGATACGTTTACCTTTGCTTAGTTCATTAGCTCTGTTTACGGTGGCTAGTGCCATGTATTCATTATTGGAATTGCGACCACCTAATGTTAAATATTGGATGTTAACATCACGTTTATTGGTGGGCGTGAGTTCAGCCAATATAGCTGTGTGTCGTTCATATTTATCGGCCGCTACACGTTTGTCTGAACGTACCCAGGCCGTATCGATGGTATCATTAGCTCAAGTTTTGGGTTTCATTATTGGGCCCGGCCTTCAGGCTTTAGTTACCATGCTGGGCAACGATGGGTACAGTTTGTTTTCGAATTTCATCATCATAAACATGTACACTGCCTGTGGTTGGATCAATGTTCTTATGGGTATTGGGAATTTTATTATGTTTTTACCTGGTATATTTAAGGTAAGTGAACTCATATATAATGATGATACACACATGGCCTACCCTCCCTCTTTTTAATTATATATTTTCAAAGTTTCAATTAATATAGAATCGCTAAAGCTTAAAAATAATTTACTAACACAAACATATTTTTTTCATTAAAAAATAATACTACATACAGCGAAAACAATCCAACTGCCTTCTGTGGTATTTAGGCAGAACGGTAAAGGTTCAAATAATTCTTTAATTTCTACATACGAACACTCTCATCTCTAGTCAGGTTAAAACTTGTAGAGTTCAGTTAACTTCACCACCTCGAAGAATTAAAACTGAATGAATATTCATATGAACATTTTAATATTTTATTCAAATTAATATTTAATTGAATTAGGTTTGTCTCACTCTATCACAATTGAAGTGCAATGTTATTATTTTTATACCCACCAACCAATGGTACGAGGGTACATTGTTGATGTCAAAACAATGAGTTGAAATTTGGTATGAACAACTTTTATGAGTGTGCACTGTTATACTGAAAATCAGCAAAGATCGATCCATGCGCCATGCGCCAAATCTACGATGCCAAACAACATTATCACGCATATGATAGAATTATTTATATGATAAAAATTTCAATCCTTAATATTTTTGACAAAATTTGAAAGAAGAGTTAATTAGCTTAATACTTGCCTATGTTAAATTTGGATCAAATCCGACCATGTTTAGAACTCCTTTTTATATAATATTTCACGAAATAGATTACTTATAAAATTTTCACTTGTTAAACCCATATCATAATGATATAGGGGCATATTGCCTGTTTTTTTGTTGGAACTCCCACGGCCGCAAAAGTTGTTCCCACAAGCTTATTATATTCTGTAGCACAAGTGGCATATGGTACAAAGGAGTCCCTTTTTTTTTAAGGAACACAAAGTGGCCGCTCGTGAAATTATGAAAAAGAAAGGTAAAAATTCTGAACGAGAAACCTGGAAATCTATTAAACCAGACTATATATCGGCGTGGACTTTAATTGTGGCATTTTTTGTATTGGTTTTTAATTTTGTCTTATTAGAGACGTAAGTTTACTTAGCACAATCGAATGGCTTTACATTGCTAATACTGTTATTTTTGTTTAGTTTGGGCACCTCTCTTACCATGGACCAGTTTGCTTGGTCCAATGATGAAGCTATTTATTACATGGGCATCGTCATGTCTGTGGGTGCTGTGATAGCTTTAATAACATTCATAGGCATAAACCCATTATGTAGATGGTTTCCCGAACACTTAGTTTTGATATGGGGTGGCTTTGCATTAATGGTACTGGGCCGTATTTTGCATATACCCTGGGGTAGCCAACCACCGAAAATTGCTGAAGTATATAATGTGACTATACCGTTAGTTGGCAATGCTACTATAGATTTGTTACCGGATGATGAAATTTTTCTGGGATGTCCCAAAATACAGGCATGGTGCGCTACCACTCCAGCACTAACATTACCGCAATTCATTCTGGGTTACATTTTCACATCTGTGGGTTACCCTATAGGTGTAACTTTAATACAGACAATATTTTCCAAAACTTTGGGTCCACGACCACAAGGTGTATGGATGGGCTTTATGACCGGGTCAGGTTGTTTATCACGGGTTTTAGGACCAATTTTTGTGGGATCTATTTATACACGATTAGGTACTAATTGGACTTTTGGTATCACTTCAGTCATGATGTTTACGGCGATGATTTGGTTGTTAATATCAGAGTAAGCAGTTTTGAGACCTTTCGTATATATTGCAATAAATAATAGGATTTCTATTTATTTCAGAAAACGTTTAATACCACCGGATTATAATGCTTCTACAATGGTAGAAATGCAAAATTTACGAAAAAACACAAACGGTCCAGATATTGATCAAGATTTATAGAATGAGGGTGCTGGTTGAATGATCCGTCAAAAAATGTTTGAACTGTTTCGTTTGTGAAACTGCACTGCCGGCCTTGTGTATTTTTAGTGCAATTATAAAATAATAACGTTGTTAATAGTCTTTCAATAAATGATGATGTTTTTAAATCTTTTCACTCATATAATATTTTTACAATATTATAAAACAAGCGAGAATCTGATCATTTAACACCCCACACTACTTTGCCCCACAAATTATGCTACAATTAGTTTGTTTGCATCTCTATAAGTCTCTTCGTGAAATATTGTTATGGAGAGGGGTTTCAAAATGGTCTGACCGGATCCAAATTTAGCACAGCCAAATGTGACGCTAATAAACTTAATCCAAATTTTATAAAAAAATATAAATTACGATTTTTTGCCATATAAAAACTTCCATTATAATAGATCTTATTTAGGGAGCGTTTCTAAAAATGGTCCGACTCGATCTATTTTAAATAGTGTTCTGGGCCAATATATGCCCCCGAAAAGCGACTAGTACGTTACGCACATGGTGCAGGTATAAAAATGAAATTGTCCACAACCTTGGGGTGAAGGGTATAAAAATTTTACCATCAATGTTTCCAAAATTCTTAGGAATTAAGAATAAATACACTTGTGGTTTTCTCTTGGCACATGTTCCTTTCCTTGAAATTCGTATTCGTATTCGTTTTCGTTGATGAACACATCCATGTTGAATTATGTTACATGATGGTTAGTAAGCACGTATAATTAATCTTTTAATTGTGTATGTTATTAAAAGTTTACAAAGTGGCTGTTCAGCTTCTTAATTTCCTATAATTAAAAAAAACTTATTAAAAAAAAAACTTCTATAAGGAGCTCCTTTCTTTCTTTTTTAAATCAGTTTGAATCAATTTTAACATCATATTTATATTTGTCAGCATAATAACGGAGAATATTATTGCTGCATCATGTAATTATTTTTACTTTTGATAAACGTTTAATTACTCATTTATTTATTACCTGTCTCTCTTTAAATCATCGGAAGAAGTGCACACCATATAAAACATGCTTCTACCTGAAATTTTAACAAAAAACCAATATTGAAAGAGACTTTATAAAAACGTTTCAATTTTAATAAATAAATTGTGTCAGCTTATAAATATTTTGTTACATAGACTTTGTTTCAAATGAACTATACTTTAAAAAAATCATCATTCTTTTACAATATATAAATAGTTGTTTTTAACACCTACCCCTCAGCAGATGGATCCCACACAAAGACCAATAGCAACTTTTACTTAGGTACATTTTATTAGATACAAACTTATTTATTGTGTAAAGCAAACCGCACTCCATATTTTTATCTAAAAAGAACAAATTCCTTAAATTAGTTTTATTATTCATTAAAAAGATTTTGAAGTTAACAAATAAATAATTTAATATCAGAATCCTTTTGGTTTAATTAGTATATATCAGCATAAATTTTACTTTGCGTAAAAGCTTTAATCACTTAGCTCAAAAATTGTTTTTTGACCATATTGTTAAGACTTACCTAACTTCATTAACCAAGCGCAGGCAAACTCCATATTAATTAATATAAATATGCTATTCAAAATGTGTTTCCATCATATCTATAAATAAAAGAAAATTTACCACAGCTTTAAATATATGTATATCGATATATAATTAATTAAAAGATCACTTATTTTATCAGTTGGCCGTTCTTGTTAATCATCAATATAAACAATGTTTAATATATGAAAATGACAATGAACAATCATCAATTATTAAGAATTATTTATGCTTATATAAAAACTTACATTTTCCGCTACGTGTTTAACACATTTCGCTCACTGAGCAATTGTGAGAAAATGAGAACAAACACGTTTGTGTCAAATCTTTTTTATAAATTCACAACTTTAAGTTAGCTGTAACAACTTTAAATTTGAAGTTGGCTGTAACACATCACAAGTAATGCCAAATTTATAAATTTTACTAACTATGCGTGAAGAGTGCAATTGGCAACTATCCGAAATGAGTGGTGTTTTTAACTTATGTAATTGTAGCATAATTTTTAGAGCTAAATAGCGACAGATTCTGGCTTGATCAACCATAACATTTTTTTCTTTTTAGTTTTCCACTTTGTTGTTGTTGTTTTCCCCACAATTTAAATTTGGCCTAAGCCAAAGTTTTTGTGGTATTTTATACAATATGTCTATTGATTAGGTACCTGTGACTACCCTATGGAATAATTAATAGGTGTGTTTTTGTCGAGATCTACATAAACTTTGGATGATTGGAACTCGTCTTAACAGAATATAAACATATCCAGCAATTTTAAATTCAAAATAATTTTATTCATTGGTACAAAGGAGTCCCTTCTTCTTTTAAGGAACACAAAGTGGCCGTTCGTGAAATTATGAAAAAGAAAGGTAAAAATTCTGAACGAGAAACCTGGAAATCTATTATGGTTGTTAATATCAGAGTAAGCAGTTTTGAGACCTTTCGTATATATTGCAATAAATAATAGGATTTCTATTTATTTCAGAAAACGTTTAATACCACCGGATTATAATGCTTCTACAATGGTAGAAATGCAAAATTTACGAAAAAACACAAACGGTCCAGATATTGATCAAGATTTATAGAATGAGGGTGCTGGTTGAATGATCCGTCAAAAAATGTTTGAACTGTTCCGTTTGTGAAACTGCACTGCCGGCCTTGTGTATTTTTAGTGCAATTATAAAATAATAACGTTGTTAATAGTCTTTCAATAAATGATGATGTTTTTAAATCTTTTCACTCATATAATATTTTTACAATATTATAAAACAAGCGAGAATGTGATCATTTAACACCCCACACTACTTTGCCCCACAAATTATGCTACAATTAGTTTGTTTGCATCTCTATAAGTCTCTTCGTGAAATATTGTTATGGAGATGGGTTTCAAAATGGTCTGACCGGATCCAAATTTAGCACAGCCAAATGTGACGCTAATAAACTTAATCCAAATTTTATAAAAAAATATAAATTACGATTTTTTGCCATATAAAAACTTCCATTATAATAGATCTTATTTAGGGAGCGTTTCTAAAAATGGTCCGACTCGATCTATTTTAAATAGTGTTCTGGGCCAATATATGCCCCCGAAAAGCGACTAGTACGTTACGCACATGGTGCAGGTATAAAAATGAAATTGTCCACAACCTTGGGGTGAAGGGTATAAAAATTTTACCATCAATGTTTCCAAAATTCTTAGGAATTAAGAATAAATACACTTGTGGTTTTCTCTTGGCACATGTTCCTTTCCTTGAAATTCGTATTCGTTTTCGTTGATGAACACATCCATGTTGAATTATGTTACATGATGGTTAGTAAGCACGTATAATTAATCTTTTAATTGTGTATGTTATTAAAAGTTTACAAAGTGGCTGTTCAGCTTCTTAATTTCCTATAATTAAAAAAAACTTATTAAAAAAAAAACTTCTATAAGGAGCTCCTTTCTTTCTTTTTTAAATCAGTTTGAATCAATTTTAACATCATATTTATATTTGTCAGCATAATAACGGAGAATATTATTGCTGCATCATGTAATTATTTTTACTTTTGATAAACGTTTAATTACTCATTTATTTATTACCTGTCTCTCTTTAAATCATCGGAAGAAGTGCACACCATATAAAACATGCTTCTACCTGAAATTTTAACAAAAAACCAATATTGAAAGAGACTTTATAAAAACGTTTCAATTTTAATAAATAAATTGTGTCAGCTTATAAATATTTTGTTACATAGACTTTGTTTCAAATGAACTATACTTTAAAAAAATCATCATTCTTTTACAATATATAAATAGTTGTTTTTAACACCTACCCCTCAGCAGATGGATCCCACACAAAGACCAATAGCAACTTTTACTTAGGTACATTTTATTAGATACAAACTTATTTATTGTGTAAAGCAAACCGCACTCCATATTTTTATCTAAAAAGAACAAATTCCTTAAATTAGTTTTATTATTCATTAAAAAGATTTTGAAGTTAACAAATAAATAATTTAATATCAGAATCCTTTTGGTTTAATTAGTATATATCAGCATAAATTTTACTTTGCGTAAAAGCTTTAATCACTTAGCTCAAAAATTGTTTTTTGACCATATTGTTAAGACTTACCTAACCTCATTAACCAAGCGCAGGCAAACTCCATATTAATTAATATAAATATGCTATTCAAAATGTGTTTCCATCATATCTATAAATAAAAGAAAATTTACCACAGCTTTAAATATATGTATATCGATATATAATTAATTAAAAGATCACTTATTTTATCAGTTGGCCGTTCTTGTTAATCATCAATATAAACAATGTTTAATATATGAAAATGACAATGAACAATCATCAATTATTAAGAATTATTTATGCTTATATAAAAACTTACATTTTCCGCTACGTGTTTAACACATTTCGCTCACTGAGCAATTGTGAGAAAGTGAGAACAAACACGTTTGTGTCAAATCTTTTTTATAAATTCACAACTTTAAGTTAGCTGTAACAACTTTAAATTTGAAGTTGGCTGTAACACATCACAAGTAATGCCAAATTTATAAATTTTACTAACTATGCGTGAAGAGTGCAATTGGCAACTATCCGAAATGAGTGGTGTTTTTAACTTATGTAATTGTAGCATAATTTTTAGAGCTAAATAGCGACAGATTCTGGCTTGATCAACCATAACATTTTTTTCTTTTTAGTTTTCCACTTTGTGTTGTTGTTGTTTTCCCTACAATTTAAATTTGGCCTAAGCCAAATTTAGATGTTTTTACTTGTTTCCTTTATTTCTAAATTTTTTATTGTTAATATACTCTTATTATTAATATTTTTATTTTATAAGGATTAATTCAATTGTTTAATTTATTTTTAAACACTTATGAACCAATATCGTTATTTTTCATTTTTACATTTTACAGAATGCTTCTACTTAGAATATATCTAAATAACATAAACATTTACATAAAGATTAAAAAATTTTTCTGTAGTATTTTATACAAGATGTCTATTGATTAGATACCTTTGACTACCCTATGGAATAATTAATACGTGCGTTTTTGTCGAGGTCTACATAAACTTTGGATGATTGGAACTCGTCTTAACAGAATATAAACATATCTAGTATTTTTAAATTCAAAATCATTTTATTCATTGGGATAATTCAATGTCAACAACTCAAGGTCTACATATATCTTTCGTGTTGATGGCGCAGCTTATATAGACCACGTCAAAAACGAATCTAATATGGCATATCTCAAGAAATGCCTTTGAGACGCTCTTACGCTCAGTGTTTACAATAGTTATTTCACATTTATGACCACATAAATTTTTACTATAAAAATTAATTAAGTGTAAAAGGCCCTGAGTTAAAATTCTACTCTATTTACTCGAATTTTATGTGCATGTTAGCGCTACTATATTTACTACAATAGTATGTTTTTTATTTTTATTTACCTGCTACGTTACTTGGATTTTGAGCTGCTTCTGCTTATTTGAACATTGAATTAAAAAAAAATTAAAAGTCTTAAACAGCTATATACCATGTAGTAAGTCTCCGTTAAACATTTCTTTGCTGATTGCTTCCCTGATCATGTTGATTAGAAAAAAAGTATAGAAACCCACAAAAATTGACTAGTGTTCCAATAACAAACAAGGTGACATTGTTCCCGTTCACTCTTAATTATATTGTAGGTACGTGTGTGAGGTTAGATTTTCGCGCGTACGTACGCGCTATCCATATATATAGTACGTATGTCACATTTTGTAGAGCTCGGGTGGTTCTTTACAAGCCGGTATACCCTGATCATACTTTCCCAACTCTGCTTCATACAGTATATTATTAATTAGATGCTTAACCACAATTTTGGACTTTGATGTTTTCAATCGTCGTATCGTGATGCCAACATATTCACCAAAAATGCCATATTCATCATAATTATGGCTGGTATTGGTGCGACTGTTACCTGCTGATGTCGATATATTATTATAATTGATTCCAAAGTTATTTAAAAATTCGCATTGTTGGCGGTGGTTGGCCGATATAGCATGTTGTTCATGTGCTTTATGTTGTTGTTGTTCGATGTTCTGCACTTTTACAGGTGAGGTCGTTTCTTCATCATCAGACACTTCAATTGCAGAGGATTGAGTTTTACGTTTTCGACTGTAACTAATTGGATTTACAACATCTTTTTCATAATTAAATGGCGCGAAAATAGAAGAACGATTGCGTTCATAGTTCAAATCACTTTCGACCTGCGATAAATATGTTAAATAAAGTAAAATAAAGTAAATAAATAGTTCCTTCAAAAAGGAGGAGGCATCGAAGCCCATATACATATAATTGAGCAGTGTCAAAATTTGAATATGTTCGTCTGTATGACTAACGGATGTGGGCGGTCGCATTTTACGGTATAAAATATTTTCCCTTTATATTATAAATAATTTTTAAACGTAATAACTTACGATTTCGGTTTTCACATCCCCAGCACGAATGTTGCCATAGTCGTCACCATCAAAATCCCTGATATTACGAGCCTACAATAACAGTAGTATTAAAATAACGTCGACTCTTTTTTTTAAAGAAATAACTAATATGTAATATGTTAAATGTTTTAAATGTGGCGCAGTTCTATACATACTGAGGTCATAATTCACGCACAAATGTGGAGCGCATTCAAGATTCGGTCAAAGTTGCAGATGAGGCTTTTTTATTTGTTTTTATATTTACCTATTTTATGTGGAGCTCAACAATATTTTTTGCTTATTCGGAGAGAGGTAAGAGAGAGTAGTATTTTCGTTAAAGGAATCAATCAAAACGATAAGAAAAATATTCATGTGAATCAGATCGTATAAGAACGTAATTAAACTTTGTATGGAATTAAAAAGCACAACACGTCACGCAGTTTTGGAGAGAAAAATAATTGGCAAAGTCAAGTTTGTGTTAAGCGATAATACTACATTTTTAGGACAACATGTTGTTCTCAACCGCAACGTTGACTTATATAAAAGAGAAATAAAACACGGAAGAAATAGGAGAAAGAGAGAAACTAGATAAACAACTTTATAGCCATTTAAATAAAGCGCATGCATATGTGAATACACCCAAAAAAATTTGTTAATGAGAACGTGTTGCTGAACTACTGATGTTGACTAAGTCTCTGTATTCGGGTTATTCCAATTATTTAAACTGCTTGATTTTAATATCGGGGTAACATTTTCAAAAAAATTCATAGTAACGCATGGACCTACACTATGTCATGAAATTACGATAAATACAGATAGTTTTGCTTGGCTATATTATTCACATGAGTATGTGTAAAGTGTGATGTTTCTTTATTACAAATGTGGTGCAATAAAAGCAACAATAATACATGTGGCTAATTCGCAGTACACATCGATTTGTACACATATACCGTGAACATATACTTTTGCATGAGAGCTAAAAGAGGCCTTTACTTACCACAGAAGTGATCGTCAAACTTGAAGGCAAAGCCGCAGTAGCAGCAGTTGATGACTCGCCAACAGAATTGTCATTCAAATGCAGAGCTTTTGTAGGAGAAACATAAAAGTGGTTGGAGTCGGAGTTTATATTCGACATTGGCTGTGGTGACATAGAGTGGGCAATTGTTGTAGGTAATGGGGTCAATATCTTTAATGCTTGGTAGCTGTTATTATCGATTGATTTTACTACGGGCTTAGATGAGGAAGGCAATCCCGATACTTTATGATGTCTACTCAACTGTATAACGTTCAAATGAGCAGAACTTGAGTGCTTATCCAGCTGAAATTTATGGACTTGCTGATTCAATTCTTTAGTGTATTGACCTTGAGCATCTGCTTCAGTGGCGGCTATCATAACCATAGGTTGATGGGTTTGTAAGCCAAATGCCAAAAAGTGATTATTGAATTGTTCGATATCGTGTCTGGAGAACTTGCAACGTTCATCCGATAGATCTTCATCCGTGGTGTCTCCAGCACCACACCAATTAGCAGCCGTCTCTGACATCTGTTTACTATTTGTTTCATGCTTAACTGCCTCCGTATCAACAGCGTTTTTGTCATCCACGTTTTCGCCATCTAATATGAAACGGATAGCATCGTAGGCAAACCACATCGGCTGATAATTGAGGCCCTTTCGGCGCCCATTAATGACTTTACCATGCTCACGATGAAAAGAAGAACGCAAACTTTTAATTTTTGAGCGTATAGAGCGTATTTCGGTGCCATACTTCTCACCTAAAGCCTTTAAAGCTTCATATTTGGTTTGCTTAATGTGGTAACCCTTGGTATTGGGGTCCCATAACACACGTTGGCGTCGATAGTCCTCAATAAATCCTAATATTGTGGCACGTGACCATTCAACGCGATCTGACGGTGGTGCATGACACTGTCCATTTGTGGCACTATTGTTTTTAGTGAGCTTGCCATTTGCAATGGTATTGTAACTGGTAGCGGAGTTCATTGCTTAGCCCTCTGTCAAAATGATGGCAGCGCTGCAAATACAATTTTACTAAGGAGTGTTTTTGAGGAAACTAAAAGCAAGCTGATGTAGGGTAAAGGGGAGAAAGTGAGATATAAACTGCTTCTGTGGTGCTCAAACATAAGCAACACGTTCGTTGTTTTGCCGTCTCTGCTCTGGAGTTTAGTTGCCCAATGTTCTGTTCTTATGTGTGGAAAATTGAAAAGGTCTCTCTTTTATTTGTTTTTAGGTTTTTTCTGGTCCTAATTGCTTTCGATGGTAAGAATTGAAGTTGAAACAAGGAATGTTGAAGACACAACAGAGAAAGCGAAGGGAAGGGGCGCTCCATTAAATTAATAATCAATGATACTGATTTCGTAATATTGTGTGTTGGTGTTTGGCAATGCCTGTTATTTTATTGGTTATGCAGCAGCCGCAACTTGACTGATTAACAGCTTTGAGCGTGTACATGTATGTAGCGGCCGTTCCGTCGTTCACCGTTGAAATCACGAATTGTACTAATTTCGTATGTTTTTTAACTCACCGCCACTGTTACAGCCGCAGCCGCAGCGGCAGCACAATACAATACAACACAATACACCACACCACGCCACGCCACATCACATCGCACCGCACTCATTCATTTGCTTATGGTTTATTATAATTGCGATTGTTTCTTTCGTTTTATTGTTGTTGTCGTTGCGGCCTTAGTATGTGTGGCATGCTCCAACGTAATTGCCATTTAATATATGTATAGGTACATTAATGTAAGCGTAAACGGAGAAAACAGAAGAAAAAAATAAGTTGCTAGTTAATCAGTTAGTCAATCAGTCAGTACGTGTGTCATTTAGCTGCTTTTCATATTTTACATATATATGTAGTATATTATTCATCTCCCTTCGCAGCACCACTACACCGTGCATCTAAAGCTAATATTTACTTTTGATTACCAATGACCGGGAGTGAGTGTGCGAGTGAGTATTACTTTTGTTTTTTTCTTGGTTTTCCGTTGTTGTGGTTGATGCGTTGTTAGCTCAGTGTTGTATTATATACCAGTTTATGTACAATAACATACATATGCTATAACTGGTCATTGCTGAAGTCTGTTAAACATTAGCTTTCATTACTTACGCTGTCGCGTTTAGTGTGTTTTTATACCTTTCGCATAAAATGGGGCTTACACTAAGCTCCTCAGTTCATTTGAAATACTAGTACTACGTGAAGGGGCTGAATTATGGTACAGACATTCTTAGTCCATTATTGAGTTCGAAATCACGGTAACTTCCAACTGTTGCTGTTGCAACTACGCTATGTGGAGTGTAGAGGGTTTGAATTTCGAATCTCGTAAAAAAGTGGAAATAAAAAATAAAAAAAGGGTTGAAGAAATTTTTCCCAAAATACTGCTACCACTGAGACACGACGACTTTGGGACTCAAGAATATTTTTACAAAAGCCTCTACAGCGACATTAGATGACGGAACATAAGAAGAGGGAACATCTAAAGCGGGTTCAATAATAAATGCCTTTCATCTATTATCTTTTGAGAAAGTACTCTAATAGGAATACTATTTGCCTTAAGTCATTAAATCTGGTTCGCGACAAGTAGGGCATAACCAATGGAGACCATTGGTTCTAAAATAAAATTGTTTTCCTTTACATTTAGTGCGCTCAGAATGCGCTGAACTGTCACAGAACCAAATGTCTCAACTGTATTTTTTCTTGGTTTAAGTTTCAGTAGCATGAATCCATTTTCCAAAAAAGCCACAAAGTATGCAAGTTTAAGTATAAAAACCAAATAGAGAAAATCAAAAAATTTAATGAAAAGAGCAAGAATAAGCATTGTATACAAACAATAATATATATAAAGAAAAGTACATATGCAACATAAATATTTTATGCGTATATGCAAAGGAACTATACACTGAGTCAAAGAAAGGGATTAAAAGAAATAAGTTTGCGTACTTTTTTCTTTAATAGAACAAAATACGCCACACCGTCGAATGAGACGCCTAAAAAAGAAAGAGATGTGCACCAAGATACAACTAAAATGCAACAACAATAGCAAGCACACTAAGCTTTTCCACAAGTCACAATTCACACACAAATAAATTCATCCTTGAACAATATTTTAGCTCAATATCTCAAAATTTAGGACCGTGAGCGTTCCAAAAATAAACGGATACAACGAACCGATCAAGAATATGTAAACTTTTTTAGGGTCCCCGCGCTTCCTTCTAGATGTTGTCATGGAAGAACATGTTTTAAAAGGAAGCGACATGCAATGACGGATTTGTGTATGCGATACTGCAAAAATCCGCTTCTGTTTGTACATATATATTGTAGCTGTGTTGCAGTTGTCTAGTGGGAGTGCAAATTATCCAGCCAATGCAGTCAGTAGTCACCATTTGCAAGAAATTTTTTAAACTTGTTTCCTTTTCTCTTGATTTGTTTTGCTCTTTTCTCTTGTTGTTCTGCTCATACTTACTCTCACATATATTCATTTTATGTAGTGCTTACCTGCCTGTTCAACTTACCTCTGCTTTTTATACGTTTGATTGTGTTTGGGCAATCTTCGATTTAGCCGGTTTTTCAGTTTTTATACCCACCATCAAATGCATATGGGAATATATAGTATATATATACTATTTTGTACAAATGTTTGTTCGAGGCGTCGGAGTCCCTACATAGTGTATGAGTGTGTGTGCTGTGGTAATCACTCTCCTGATCGTAAAAATTTAGATATCCATTTCATGGCAGAAGTGTTGGGTAGTTTTTACGTGCAGGTTGGTGTTGTAAGTGGACAAAAAGGATCAAGCGGTTCACTCATAATGCAATTAAATCCTGAAAAGGAACATTTTTTAAAGTAATTTTTCCATATTACTTATAAAACGCAGAGGATATATTGGCCTATATTCTATTCGGGTATTCAAGATTTGACCCCAGCTAAATGAAGCTTTTTTACTACATTTCGATTGAAACGTTTTCTTTACTTCGCCTTTTTCATTTCTTGTCTCCTTATCTTTTCTTACTTGTTTTTACTAATATGTATGTACCTACGACAATATGAAATTATGTGCGTGCATGTGCGACCTCGTCAATTTAGCAATAGCAAGCAATTTGCGTATATGTATACTCGTATGTATGATGTGTTTGGCCAATAAGTTGAGAAACGTGGGAGGAAGATAGAGATGCACATCTATATGCTAAGGGTATAAAACACTATATTTTGCTTATTTCACTATTTAACAAAAACCCTCTTTCGGTCTGTCTGCTGTTTAGTTAATTTTTTTATTTTCGCTATATATGCGCACACCGCATATATATACATTTCATTTGTATTTGCCATCATGTCTCTATTTTGGCCTCCGTCCGTTCAGTGTTTCTTGGTATTTTCTATTCTACTGTGTTTTTGCCTCTATTTATCATTTGAGCACAATTTCGTTTCGACTATCTTATGTACAGATATATATATATATTCTGCATTGTGGTCTAGTTAAGCTTTGTTATTGTTGTTATTATTATTATTTATTTCCATTTTTCTTTTTGCTAAATTTTCTTTTGTATACGAGTGCAATTTTGTTTTTTTCTTCTGTGTTATGTGTGCGATGATTTTCGAACATGTTGTTGAGTTTCTCTATTTTCCCCAATCGTGTGGTGTCTTTTATTTGAACTTCGCATATTCTCGCAACTTTTGCTTAGTTTAGTTATTCGCCGATAATTGATGTCAAAGGACGTATCGCAATCGGCGGCTTGTGCGTACATTTAGTGCAGCCACTCTTACCTAAATTTACATTTAGTAGTAGAGGGAGATAGTCCCCGAAGGAAGTCCTTCTCTTTAAACCGGTTGTCCGGAAATGCCGAAGGAAGATCCATTCGTTAATAGAGGCCAATTATTGAAGGCCATTAAAAAATATCCAGAAATCTGGGATTCGAACAATAAACTGCACATGTGCCGCAGTGTTACAGCACCAATGTGGAATGAAATAGCGGTGCAGTTTGGCGGTCATGTACCGACCGGTAAATTTGTCATATATGTAGATAGAGATAATATCCTTTTCCATTATTTTGGCTCTCGTCAATGTCAATGATATATTTTTCGCAATTTCCGATACTTTTGCTCATTTTTCTCTCTTTATCTCTCTCTCTCTCCCTTACTTCCTATTTTCTACTTGTATCTTTTAGTGAAACTACAATCAATTTGGAGCCAAATGAAATATCACTATCATAATTTGGTGCACCGGCAAATATTACACAAGGAACGCTTCACCACCAAATGGGAACATTTTGAGCCAATGTCTTTTATGTATAATATAACCGTGGCAAAAATTGTGGGTGCCGGTGGTTCGGATGCAGTTGAAATGAATTTGCCTTCACCACCTCTGCCGCAGTCGCAAGGTCGTGGTAGACCCAGCGGCAGTTTCACTTGGTTACCACCTGTAGCCTCGCAAGCTGAAGTGAGTGTGGAGACATCACCGTTTCGAACATTTACTGGCCTAGTACCACCGGCTGTCGTTACGGTGGAAGCTATTACAACGCCATTACGCAAACCAGGTCGTCCCGGCTCCCTAAATAATAGTATGCGTGGACGCATTATTGATGCCATCAAAGCCAGACCATTGCTATGGTCAGGGC
Source organism: Crataerina pallida (assembly GCA_949710015.1). Classification (NCBI taxonomy): domain Eukaryota; kingdom Metazoa; phylum Arthropoda; class Insecta; order Diptera; family Hippoboscidae; genus Crataerina; species Crataerina pallida. The sequence goes on from OX453292.1 coordinate 30,725,508, forward strand.
GTCAGAAAGAGCAAAAGCAAGGACAAAATCGTACTTCAGCCGCGTGGAAGGACGTTTCCGTAGAATTGTCCCTAACGCCAAGTATGAATAAGTTTTAAATGAAAAACTAAACTTCAACAAGTAAGAAGACTAAATTTGGCTTATGCCAAATCTTAAATACCCTCCTCATCCACATATAAACGATGGGCGTGGCATGTCACGATTGCGCCCTCTAATAGTGAATGTGTGAGCTTGCAAGTCGAGTTTTAGGCTGAGTATCGTTTTTTGTAAATTATGCGCGTGTCTGTTATCCTACCAGGCCTATCGGTGAAGGGATATGTATGCAAAAATTCAATTGTGGCAGGGCTTTTGGCCGGTTTTGTGGAGGGTACAAAAAAATTGAAAATCTTGCCAGAATAATCTTTTTTATATATTTCGCAGGTCTTGTTCAAACGCGTTGGTCTATAATTAAACAGCGCTATGTAGACGAATTGCAAAAGGAGCGGCATGCACGATTCGCTCAAGAGCCATTTCATTCGAATTGGGAACATTTTGAACGCATGTCTTTCATGCGTGAGATACTGGCGAAAAAAGTCGATGAACGAGAACAGACTCGTGAGCACATACAGGAAATTGTTCATGAAAAGCAACAAATGCAAAACCTACAACATCAACAACATCATCAACACCACTTGCACCAGCAACACCTATATAGTCACGGTGCTCAGCAATTGCGCTACATACGCACTGCTTTGAGCAGCAGTGTAACTGAAGCTCAAATGTTGCCATTACCACTATCATCCGGCCATCCACACAATCACTCTACACATTCACATCATCAACTGAGCATGTGCAGTGAGAGCGGCAGCAATAATAGTGAGCACAGCCAGCTCACCGTTCACAATCAAATTTTAGCTGGCAACAGCAGTAGTACCAGCGGCGGCTCTGATACTAGTGTTGTGGGTTTGATACCACAGCAAACGGTTGTGACGACTGGTACGCGTAGTAGACGTGTTAAACATGAAACCGATATGGAATGGGATCCATTCGAGATGATTTTGCATGTTCAGGCTGCTGCAGATGCCGATAATAATTGAATTATAAAAGAAAATACTAAAACGTTTCGTGACGTGGTTCTGTAAGACTGACATACATATTATACATACGTGTATATAAACGACACTATCAAAAATATTATAAAACAAATGAACGAAACAAACAGATAACAACAAGTGAATTATTTGACTACCCAGAATTTTATAAATATACTTTTATATAATAAATATATAATATATTCATGCATATATATTTATAGATATGTGTCAGTAAATACCAAGACTATTAATACGTAAATAAACATACATTTATCGGACTTAGTAATGAAGTTAAAAAAAGCTATATTTGACTTATGGATACTCTTCTACTTTACGAATATACACCAAACTGTGGGCGTCCCGCCCATATTAAAAAGATCGTTATACAGTCACACACATAATACAAGTCATACATATATGCGGACCTAATTTGAACTTTGCAGCTGTTGTTGTGTTTAAAGAAACACGCAAGAATACTTATTTTTAGAAAAGGTCTTAACTTCGTATTTGTCAGGGTGCGAAGTAGGAGAAAGGTCTAGAGTATTCTGATCTAACCCATCAACGTTGGGGATGTGCGTTGGTTCAACAACTAGTTGCGTTAAGCAGTTTTCTAAAGACAGGGGGTATCCTCTCGTGGAGAAGACAGAGCAAAAGCGGATACAAGAACAGTTTGGATTATGTACAAAATGTACAAAAAATTCCCTGACTTTTCGTTTATGAGTAAAATCTCTTTCCCTTTTATGTGTATAACCTTTTTACTCCAGCGAAATTTGTATTGTGTTCTTTCTGATAGTTGCAACACAAAACAACTCCACAGCTAATGTTATATGTTTGGTGTGCATATGTAATATTTTTATATACACAAACAGCTTTGCATATTATGTGTACACATATATAACCTGTTTTACTAATATTTACGTAACCTATATATGTAAATGCTTTATTGTAAACTCTTGAATTTCTCTTTTCATATAAGCATATGTGTGTAATGCAAGTTCGCATTTACGCATATATACACATATTACAATATCATCTGTTCTGTTGCTATTTATTCTGTATGAAACATTACATTGCGTACCCATATGACACTTCCATATACGCATACGAAGTAAATCTGATCAAGAATATATATACTATGTAGAGTCTCTGGCGCCTCCATCTGTGTGTTGCAAACGTAACAACAAACTTAGTATACCGTCATCACTAAGGCGAAGGGTATAATAATTTATTATATAATACAAATTATAAAAAGCATGTAAACCGTTTTAATGTGAACCCGTCAAATTGACGTGTTTTTCGTGAAAACCTATTTCAATGTAAAATGATTGGTATTTTAGAACAACGGGTTCGATTTAATTGCATTCAAAAATTTTTTCAATGTTTTTAAACATCTTTATAAATAATTATTAATATAATTTAATGACAGGTGCATAGGTGCTTTGGTTGTATTCGGGCTCTGATTGTTTTTCTACTTTTCATTCTCCCTGTAGTTACATTTCTCTCTCTTGCACATACGACCTATTCCATCTGTTATATATTTTTAATATAAACTATATAGAGACCTACAGTTGTAGTTTTTACGATGTGCTCTTTTTAAATTTTGAACCCGAATTACAAACCGACCTCGAACCTGAAATTTTTATTTCAATTAACCCGAATTCAATTTTTCAGCAATTAACTCATAATATTGTACTACAAAGATAAACATTTACATATAGTATATACTTGGGGGTATCAATTTAAATATATTAAGATATTGAATTTAAACCCATAAGTGTATATTGTTTGTATACACAATACATACAAAATGATTTGGATGTATTTACGTGCTAATGAATATATACAAACTAGGTTGTTCGGTTGTCGCTAAGTAAAACCAGGTAGTGCCAACCTAAAAAATTATCAAGACCCCTTCTTAGCATAAAATATGCATTATTACTTTAATCTGTTACGTACTTCTGCCTTAATCGTAATAATAAATTTATTGCTCAGCTAAAAGCTTAGTCAGAACTATTAAAAATTCAATTCCAAATCAATGATGTCCCTTCAAATAATGATCAAATGGCACATTCATTTTGTTATAATTGCTGCACATCCTGCAATATCCTTCCTTTGAATAGGTGGTTAGACATTGTAATTAAAAATTAATGGAGTGCCATGGTGTGTGCGTCTGCGGGTATATATATATAAACGTGCATCGACATACGGAGAACGCTGATGAACAAGTAACAAAGCAAGAATAAAATAATAACAGCATTGCATATGTAGCAAAAGAACACACGTATATGTTATATGTTCATGTTTACCTATACTTATTAGGCATTTAGAGAGAGCGTAAAATAAAAACCTTACAAACTCCTACAAGTATATCCAATTTATTTAGTACGGTACTTTGTCTTTCTCTAACTTTCTGGTTGTGCTTATGCTCTTTTGCCTCTTGCTCTCTTTTAAATTTTGCTTAGAGGTACCTTATTCTCATATTTTATGTTTATATACCATGAACAACGAAATATAGTCGATGAACTCCAATGAGTGTGAACGCATCGGTTGTTGTAAACAATGGGTCGTCAGAGCAGAGAAAACAATTACTGCAGCTGTAGAGGCTTCACAATAATGATGATAATAATAATACAAATGACAATAGTGTTGTTGCTGCTTTGGTGGTGGAATTAATGTTATTTGTTCCTACCTTTGTATGCATCCGTACATAACGCAATCATCTGTGCTGAGGTCGACCCCATGCATCAGCAGTAAACAGCAAGTATACGGCTCGGTATTGTCGTTTTTGCTCTGTTGTTGTTACGGTAGTTTCGGTAGTTGCCGACGTTGTACTTTGCTATAAAAGGCTGACCAACTAACCGGCCGGAATAGTAGCTTCGTAGCACTCTGCTGTTAAACACTTCATCATCAGTCTTTGCATAAAATCGTTCAATCAACCACAAAAAAAAAATAAGCAAGCTCCAAATTTAGTTACCAACCAACTAATTTATCAACTGAGAGGAAAATTCACAAAGAAAATAAAATTTATCTCTTCACCTAGCCATAATCTGTAGCAACAATAATACAATAATAAGACAACATTTCGAAAAATCACGAAAACTTTTCCTTCGTTAACACACAAGGCAGCGATTTATTTATGTATTCAATATCCAAAAATACGCTTCATAAAGCTGTCAATACAATCAATAACAAAAAGAACGAACATGCATTACAACAACCAATCAAGTTCAAATGAAATTCAATAAATTGTAATTTATTCCTTTGCCTGCAATTAGTGATAAATCAATATTTTTTAAACTAAATAAAGAGAAAGACATCATTTGAGCATAGCATCGTACATACAATATTACTAAAATGAAACTTTTTCTAACACGAAGTGAAACCGATAAGATAATCCAAAAAAATTAATTGCGGTGTCGTATTTGTTACTTTTCTCACTTTTGCTTTGCAGCTACATTACATTGTATTTATTGCAGTGGTGGTAGTAGTAGAAGTGGATCCGTGTATTTATTGATTTTTACATAAAAATATTGTGATATTTTCATCTCTAATAAGAACGAAACCGCTCTGTTTAGATTCTTTAGCGTCATCGACATTGGGCATTGATCGATTTGCTAACAAACAATTTGTTATTAAATTTTTACATCACGTTCACAATGGAAGTGTTAGCGGTACAAAATCAATACTCCTCAGCTCATTATGCTCTAGCTACAGGTAAGGAGGATTAATTAAGAATTAGATGTTAGATTAGATGATGTTTAATACAATGCTAAGAGACGTTAAAATGGCAGTTGACACAGACCTTAACAACGATTGTTCTCTTCAATAAAAGCCATTCACATCGAAGGAGAATTTAGAAGTGCCGATTTTCGAAAACGTTCAAATCATATTCGTCACATTTTAAACAAAACTATTTAACAGTTTATAATACTGTATGAAAGTCTTTTAATGAATTTTTTTACAAATCAATAATTCTGATAGCTGCGCAGCATTGCGCATATATATGTATAAGTCGTATAAATATATGGCCAAGCATAGAATACACCACAGCGACCAAATAAACTAACATACAAGCATAAGTATATAGAGAAACGAATGATTTCCAACTGGTAGCTCTCAGCTGGAAAACCAGTTATTCTGCTTTACCATTAATTCACTTCCATAAGGTATACTTATTCTTTTTGATAAAAAAAAGTCAAAATATTGTTAGTTTTGTTACAAACATTTTTAATTTGTGGAAGCCGTTTCTTGTATAAAATGGGTAAAATCGTTTGACAGACACGCCCACAATTGACAAAAATAACACGTTCATGACGTCGAAGTTTAGTATTTGTATTTATTTTTGCTCTATTCATCAATGTGCTGAATTGGTGAAGTGCTCTACAATATCAATAAATATCCGTGTGCCCGTCCGCACGCTTATAATTTTCGAAAACATTAATACCCTATATAGTCTAGTGTATGTTGCTTTGTACTATAATTTGTTTAGTTATTTCTGTAAACACGAGTCGTATAAGTCACCTTATGAACCATCTTTATAGGGAGGGAGGTTCTAAAAATATTCCAATCCGGTCCAAAATTAGAATGTTAATTTTTAGGCTAATTACTAATTTTCATTAAAAATAACTTTTGCATCCTCGTTCTACCTTTTGCAACACCCACAAGAAGGCGTCTGAAACAAAGTATGGACATTTTTGATTCGGATCAAAATCTAAGGTGTTCTAGCCAGACATTGAGGGGTCTATGAATTGGAACCCGGGTAATTGCATACTTGCAGTATTTGACTTTAAGTGAATTGTATGATTAACAGAGTTTGTTTTATTTCTATAAGCATTAGAGAATGGTTTGGGGGGAAGATTAAACGAGGGCGCACTAGGTATATGTTCTCTTTTACATTTATTTAACTGTTAACAATACTAAAAGTGATTTTCTCTGTTCTTGTTGTAGATTGGAAGAGTCAACTAACTTTATCTACGCCCGCCACCAGAGGCTCATTGAAAGCTCAGTCTGAGTACATATTTAATACTAGAAAAATAGCGAACGCAACAAACAACAATAAAATTCTAACGCAGCATCTTACGAATCCACAATTTCAGCATAAATTGAAACAACAACAGCAGCAGCAGCAGCAGCAAAAATTTTATGAGGTGCCTGAGAATCAACACAAGCACTTACAACAAAACAAACGAAATCACAATATTTTTTACTTTAATAAGAAGCCTCTAGCAAAACAAAATCATGCAACAAAAATAACAGCAACAACAAACACCTCTAACTCCTCATACAAATTAAACTGTGATAAAATTAAAACAACAGCAGCAACAAAACGAACCGTACCATCTATAACAACAACAACATCAAATGTATTAAAAACGGCGGCCGTGCAAGAATTGTCACAGCGCCTTTTAGAAGAGTTGCGTGCGGCAAAGTCACGCCATTTGGCTTGTACCGAAGTACATATTCCCTGTGATCTTACGCAAAGTATAGCGTTTAAAATTTTACAATTAGCACATGAAGATGTCAATGGCCTTAGGGCCTGCATCATTTATATTGAATTTGAAGATGAGCCGCACAATTCACGACGTATCGCTACTCTCGATTTATTGAATAAGCAGCGATCACAGATTATTTATGAAATTTATGTGACATTACGGCAAGATTACCGCGGTTGGACCGCCTTGTTGCCACAATTCATAAAACATTTTTCACGCACCATCACCATAAGTCCTCATTTCAATATTACTAAACATAAACCCTATTCCACCAAGAAATTACGCTAATTTTTTTGTTCTATATACATAAATATACCCACATATGTGATAGATACAAGTAGTAGAGTATTATAATATTATAAGCTAAGCGATGATTCATATCAATCTCGAATATTATTATTGGAACAAGACACAATCGTAAAAATAACAAATTAAAACCAACCTTGAAGTACCGCAACCCCCTTTAGGTAGTGTACGCGTCAGTTTTTAACTTTCTATCCACTACCCTTTATAAGACATTTTTTGCTGCAAAATATATACACTTTGTTGGGGCTCCCACGCCTTCTTTCGACCGTTACAAAAGTGTTAATAGAGTGACATAAATCCTCAACTTTGGGGTGGTGGGTATAAAGAATTAAGACAATTAACCCACCGCAAACTCTTCACTTATTGCTTCCTCTCTTATTTAATTTTAAAGCATTTATACGTAATTTTTTTACTAAATTTATATTGCTAGGATTTTGTTATTATGTCGGCGTAATCCGGATACCAACTACCCAATTATTGAGATTTATCCACTTGTCCTCCAACTTTTTGCTTCAATTAATTATCGATGTACCCTTAAGTATGTGTGCGGAGAGATAGAGAGCGTGAAACAAGCAAAACCGAGGCTAGTAGTGGATGAAATCGAGTAGGATGACTTCAAACATGAAATAAATTATTTAAAAAGTATTTGCCAAGATCTCCAACTCATTAAAATGTGATACTGATTAAGTTTTTTAGGTTAAGCTCATATACCATAAAAATCAACACAGACACATATAATACATACAACCGTTTATTGGGCGAATCTCAAACACCTTTCTAAATAAAAGGAAATTCGTATTAAACAATAACTTACTCGGTTCTATCCAATCGTTTAATACCCCACACCATTTAGTTTATGCTACAAATAGTTCAGTTGTATCCGTAAATGCAAATATTCGTCATACGAAAGTAATTTCGTAAAATATCGTTATGTGGAAAACATTGTCCGATCAGTCAGTCAATGTCCAACTCTGACACAATCAATTGCTGAATAAATTAACCATTTTTCATCTATTTTTGAATTCCAAGTTTTATTTCATATTACAGAGCATACATGCCCGTATGCTATGAAATTTATAAATGAATATTCAAATGTGTACAAGAGCCATCATTCCCTGCACCACTTGTGGCAAAGGATATATTGTGTTTGCGCGCTGAGTATAAAAACAATAATGCGTGGGAGTATACATAATTGGTCAAAAGGTTTGCAATGCCCAGAAAGAGGCGTTGGATAATAAGTTTTATATTTTTTTTTATTTTTGTAAACATTGATGGAATAAATATTCTTCTTCGCTTTTTATCAATTATTTTTTTAACATCACCTTCAAATTTATCTAATCAGTGTAATTGATAAATTTGCCCAATTTCAATACCTTTGAGAGTACCGGACAGACAAATGTGGTTAGAAACAATAATAACAAATTTCATCTTCAGAATAGAGACAAAACGGTGATGATTTGACAAATGCTTTAAAAGTTCATCAAAATATCTCAAAAAATGCAACCTATAGCTTGTACACAAATTTATACGAGCAGACTTCAGACATGATTATTTGACGTTTAGGAGTTACAAACGTCCGCACAAACTTAATATAAGGTTTGCCGCAAATGGTCCAGGATACAATCAACACAATTATCTTAAAAAAATAAAAATAATAAAAGTCCATTAAGGAATCAACCATAAAATGGAAATCGTAAAAATCAGTACATTGCCGTTCTTATGTAGAATCAATCTAAACGAAATTGTTGGCTTTTTGTGTGTGTTTGCAAGTAGTGTTTATGTATTTTTAATAATATTTTTTTAATAGATAGTTTCGGCACTATTATCAAATACATTATTCATAAAGTAAGTGAAGTTGGATTTGTTATTTATTCAAATTTCTGTATTCATATGTAGTTGTAAAGCAAAGGTCAACAACACATGTTTGGACAAATATTATACATTTATACTTACTTAAACTGTATACACAATTGTACAATTAAACTTATAGTAGGATAATAAATTCAACAGCAACAAAATATGTAACTTTTTTACGCAAATGAAGGAAGAATTAATTATATAATAAAATCAATATCATGTCGTTTACTTATTTAATTTCTATTTCTATTTAAAATCTACCTGATGCATTTTCACAGCGTGCATTACTTATACATATACATAGTGTGTTATGTTTGTGTGCATGCTTGTAACAACTAAACGGCAAATGATCCCCTTAAGATATCAGATCCCCTTAATTATATCAATTAATTTAGATTGTCCGTTTGTGTGCCTATGTAAATTTTGGTGCAAGCTTCGCAGTAGTGACAAATAACGAAATTATTTTATTATTGCGGTACATTTTAAGACTAACTCATCAGTTGTTTCTAGTTAGAACAAATCATGTTGATCTCAGTATTTTTATTATTATATTATTAAGATTGATTTTCTCTATATTGTTTATTGTTCCAAGTTGATAAAACCTTATAAATGAAAGTTGCAATACATGCCAGTAAACGTGTAAACGTGCATACGTGTATACGTGTATACGTGTAAACGTGCATACGTGTATACGTGTATAGTGTTATACGTGTATACGTGTTATACGTGTATACGTGCATACGTGTTATACGTGTTATACGTGTATACGTGTTACGTGCCAGTACTCGTATATGAACGTGTGTACGTATTCCAGAGAAAATCAACAACCTAGAGAAAAGTAACCGTATGTGTACGCGTCGGCTATACCGTATACCAGTAAATCTCTTTTTATTGTGGCTCAATTGCACAATTTATGAGAAATTTTCCTTACTTGTACTCTCTGTTCGTAGAAATCTTGCAAAGAATAAAAAAAAAATTAAATTTGGCTTAGGTTAACACTTAAACACTCTCCACGTTCACAATAGTGTAGCAGATATATAGTTTTTTGTCGATTGTGGGCGTGACTCTTGACCCATTTTGCCCATTTTAAATAGTGGCCTATGTGCAAAAACTAAAAATATCTCATAAATCATGAATAGGAGTGAACAAATACGAGGGGATCCACTTTTTATCCGTCTTTTATTATTTATCACTTTCATTACACCAAAATTCTTTGACAGTCACGAAAAGAAATTCTTTTCAGTTAGGTCATATTTATATGTTTGGTTGTGCATGCTTTTCCACTGGAATATCACGTTTAGCTCATAAAGTTGTGATAAAATACCTTTGTTGTCCAAGGGCGTGCAAAAAATTTAGTTAAAAAGAATAAACTTGAAACAGCTTAAACCAACCTCAGGATACACGATTGTTCAAACAAGTGAAAAACAGCAGGTACACAATTTCAGCTCAATATCTGAAAATTTCCGCCCGCAAGAACTTAAAATTTAAATGTCAAGTATATAAGAAGATAATAACTTTAAATTCTTTCACAATAGTTGCATTTTAGTCAATATCTATATAGATTTTGGATAATTGGTTTTAAAAAATTGACTAAACTCTATGCCGGTTTAGCAGCAAAAAACTTAACATCACTAAATTTTAAAATTCAAAATACTGGATTCTATGAATAAAACAATTGTTGTTTTTATAAAACTTTTATAAACAGCAGCTTTTGTATATGTTATATTCTAACCATATATGTAAAACTGGGCATCACTCTATTTATTTATTTATATTATATTTAAAGACATTAGCATTGCAAATTTAAAGCGATTAATTGAATCGGATAATGAAAAAGATAATAATAATTGTTAAAACTCTTACAAGCAAAATGAAACGAAATAAATCAATGATAATTCGAAGGATAAATTTATAATATTAAGATTTGTTAAAATTCAAAGAAATGAGGTTAGAATATGAGATCTTCTAAGAGATTCGCGCCTGAGCGCCTCAGCATCATTATCAAATAACAGAAACAACTTAATATCATCGGCATAAATGAGGATTTTCGATGGTTGCTTGATAAAAGAGAGATCGTTTATAAAAAGAACAAAAAAACTATTCTAGATAGGACATTCTTATATAACATTTTTTAGGTGCGGATTTTTAAGTAGGCCAAGAACCACTTAAACGGTTTCAGTTTAGTGTCTACCTAACAGCCATTTTTGAACCCATTCAATTACTTCTACTTGAACCAATGGCGTTCAAATTGGACAATCTCTTCCATTCGAAAGCAGCCATCACCCTTCAAAATTTCAATTTCAAAATCAATCATTTTCTAAAACACATTCATTTGATATTTAAAATGTTTTAGCATTGTTGATGCTAAATTACATTATGGGCTATTGTACTAAAAGAAAAGCAATTGTGTAGAATGAATTTTAATTAACTAAGCAATAAAATGATTATACATTGGTTTTTACTCTCTCTGTAATCAAGTCATTTATCACCATCATGATTATTATGAATATCAACATACAAAGTAACATACCCATACACATAACATACATATAATAATGTACGCAAATAATGAACAAAACATATTAAATAAATTTATACTCTGTGCTGTTTAATTACTGAGAAACACAACAAAAAATATGCACAACAGACAAAGGGATTACAAAGAGGAAGGCAGACAAGCAGCCTATTACATTCATATATAATATTTTACACAATATGAACGAATGCGCACACAAAATTCTCTTAGTACCCTATAGTACGACGAAAGTTGACCTATCGAATATATTGCATATTTATATGGTAGCATAATAGACTTAAAAAACATACATATTAAGATTAAGTGCAAAAACTCACTTACTCTGATCGCTCAGTCAACCCAACGTACAATTGTTACCAGTACAGCTCTTGATAATTTGGTATCTTATCATATTTTGAACATGTTTTCAAATAAAGTCTCGCACGCTTTATTTGTAGACACAGTGTATCGGAATAACTTGTTTCAATATATCAGCCGATTACTTCAGGGAATGAGTCAACAAGTGACTGAGTAAATGACAAAGTGAGTGTGTGAATCAGATGGTTTATTGTGAAGTTGCAATATTTCCACCAACATTAAAATCCTCGCTCACCATCGACTTCCAGGCAAGCAAGCATTTTTGTTGTACAACAATATTTTCCTATATAGGAAGGTATAAATAAAGTATGTAATAATATTGCTCTTATATCTTTAAAGCAAATGCCATGCCATGTGTTAAAGTGTTAATTTTATATTTGTGGCACAAACACACCCTTATCTATATAACATATTCTTGATCGTATTTGCATTTATATATTTATTCAACATTTACACAACAAAGCTTAAGTATGAATTGTTATTTTGTAAAATTAATGTAAACAAACTGTCCACAGGAGTACGCACTCACATGAATTCGTCACTTCACTTCACACTAAATAAATTTTTTGAAAGAGAGGCATAACTGTTGTCTGACCATGCTTTTAATTCATATATAGGAATATTAAATTTTTTTATCTTTCCTTAAGTGGTTTATGTTAAATTGCCTGAATTAGTCCAAAATGTCTACCGATTTTGAGTTTTATATTGACAACGAAAATTTATTGAATTCATATGTTTATCGTACGCACAGAGTTGTATTATTTGGTACTGTTGTTATTCTATATTTTACTCAACTATTATAACCAACGCGTATATACATGGACGGACGCACATGGCTACACTGATTCAAATTTTAATGCTGACCAAAAATGTAAATACTTTATGGGGTTTCCAACGTTCCTTCTGGTAGTTGCAAAGGAGACAGCAATCTTAGCATATCTCCCATATTACATGGAGGGTATAAAAAAACCGATATCAATTGTTTGCCTGAAGATGTGTAGGGTATTTAAGATTTGGTCTAAGCCAAATCTAGTGTTCTTGCTGGTTGTTATTGTATTCTAAGCGTGGGCATTTGTTGTTATTTTGCAATAAAGAAAAACAAAAATGTATCTGTTGTTTGTTTATATTATATTCTTTTTCTATTTGTAAATTCCTTAACTATTGTTATTACAATATATTTTTACACCAATTAACCCGCAGCAAGCGAGCGTGAGTCAATCCTTTATAATGTGTTTTCAAACTTCATCACTTTCACGAGTGGCGTGACTTTTTTGTTTAAAGTAATGCAAGTTATTTCCTAATAGAAAATATTACTTAAAAATTTTATCGTGTACATACACTTGCACATATATATCTGGCCAGAAAGTTTTATTGTCATCAAAGATGGCTAATAAATAAGTGTGTATTAAGTAATAGACTAAGTTTATTACTCCGTTTGCAACACCCAGAAGAAGACTTCATCGCCCTCAGAGAGTATATATGTTCTTAATCAACATAAAATTAAGTGTGACTTTAGCAAAAGTTGAGATATTCAAGTAATAATTTATATAGATCTTCAAGAGTGACGACTCCCTAAACAGCTTAAATCATGAACAAACGAGTAAGAAAACTGAATATTAATATATGCCCAAGATTTTGCGCATATGTTTTAAGCTTTCTCGATGAAATCTGTTACAAAGGCATGTCTAGACGCAAAGGCGTGCACTATTAAAATCCATTAAATTGGACAATTTTGAAGAAACTAACACAAAAACACTCTATATCACAAGTTATGCAAGGAGAGAGAGTTCTAGTTATTAGTGTTTCAAAGAATAATTTTTTCACTTTTCGCTTACCTGTTAATTAATTATATTGTTTATATATGTGGTTACATTCATGCCCGTAATGAATAGTATATAGGTGTGTTCACATAATGGAAAGATCATTATACAATATAAATAATACACAAGCTTGTGTACATACATAAATCGTCATTGTCATCATCGGCGTCGGCATCGGCATCGGTTAACAAGATCATTATTATGAAAACTCAGGCCAGACCCCTTGGGCCATGTTAAATAACAAAAATGTATATACAAAAACTTATAACGATAATGATACAGCAGAAAAGCAACACATTAAACACAATAATAAAAACAACAATTGAAATGACTAGAATTTTCTGGCTAGACCGATTAAGGGCACAAACATATACTCTGCAGTGCCATCATTGTAGCGCTGCACTAAATTAATAAACTTTTTGCAGTAATGCACTTAAACTATATGTTGGAGCTTATTTAAATACATACAATCAATATTTCGAGCAGGGCTGCAATGATAAAACTGCAGAGCATGTGTTTAAAGCCTAATAACGCAGTGAACTGAAAAAAGTCACGTACACCAGGATCTACAACAAGACCAACAACGGCAACCTCAAAAAAATAGCAATAAATAGCAATACAAGAACATAGAGAAGAACTACAAGAAAACACAAAAAGGCATATTAGAGTAATATCTCAAAATACTTACGCTTCGTATATGAGTGAGTGCACAGCTGAGTAGACGAAAATTTAAAAAAAGTAAAAAAATGAGAACTTATATAAAAGAAAACAAGATACGTATTACGTATACACACAAATGTTTTAAGAGCCATTGTAGAGAAAAGTATATTTTATAGAGTATGGAAAAAAAGTATATTTAGAAATAAAAGGGTAGAGAGGAGTAAAAAACGCGTTTTTTTTATTATACGTATACTCTGCATATATATATATACTTATATACGTAAAGTTTTGATTTAATTATTGTAAAACGTATGTGCATAAATACATAGCATCTTAAGTTTTAAAATCATTTATTTGTACGTGCTTTACATCAGCTCTTTAATTAATACGAGATTTATCTACACTACCTCTTGCGACAGTGATGTCAGATTACAGGTTTTTCTTAATGTCTTTGGATATTCAAGAAATTCATGTAGGGAGAGTAAGTTTGAGCGGTTAGTGTTGCTGAACACACATTCTATGTAAATAATAATGTTCCTTTATATGAAGCTACTAATTGCGGAAAGCACGGAATACATTTATTTCAAATTCACAAAATATGTTTATGATACCCCGACCTGTCCTACCATACCGTTTTAGTTACGGGGTCCGAGATTTTGAAAAAATATTAACAAAAACATATGGCATCTTTATATTGTATTCATACACAAAAGTGTATATGCTTCGCATGTATTTATATACATATTATTTAGTAGAAATACTCGGTCGCTTACATATCAGAAAGGGAAAAAAGAAAATAAACAACCTCCTGTTTGCTGAATGCACTCAATTTGTAACGCCAACAAACTCTCCCGAACTGTTTGCAGTACACTCTACTCTTAATATATTTGTGTCTTTTTTGTTGTTTATGTTCGATTAGCTCAGACAATTCACTCATAGTTGCGGCCTATAAAAAGGCAGACGCACAGCTGTTTTGCTCAGTTACCAGTAAATACTGCTGATATTTGGAAATAGAAGTTCAGGCGGAAGCAAGTTTTTTTATGTGAAAGTACCCTGCCTATGAATTGATTAAGAAATATACAAAAAATATCAGAGAGTGATACGTGACTGTCTAGAAAAAATACAACAGCATTATCTTAATAACAAATTTCGCCAGTGATTATAGTTCGTACAACAATAACTTTTTATACGCTCAGTCTGTGATTTTTTTTTTGTTTGTTTTTAATATAAAGTTGCGAAACATTTTGTGAGAATACAAAAAAAATCTGCATTTAAATACAATTTACGAAGAAACTGAGAAAGGCTCTTGTTTCCTGGCACAATTGTGCAAAAACAAAATTTCACCCGACGACATGGAAGTATTATCCGTGCAAAATCAATATAACGAATGTTTTAGTGTACTTAGTGGCTCGACAAAAGCTAAAGGTGAGTAAGTAAAATAAGCAGGCAACAAAAGACAAGAAATTAATTACTTTTAAATCAAGAGGCTAAAACTTGGTAACTAGGGAGAAGCACAATAGTTCAAGTGTTAATAATTTTAGTGTTTTGGTATGTGTTAAAAATTATGAGTAAATTTTCTTGTATTTTATATAAAACTAAAAATACCGCATTTCAGATGTCTATATAAACGTCAAATGTTGGCAAGTTCTTTCCATATCATAGAGTATATCCGACTTACAGCTTATTTTGTATTATGAACTGTGAGATAATTTTGTGAGAAGTGTAGTTTATTTGTAACTTTTACTATAAATCTTGAAAATTTTTTTCTCCTAATAACATGTTATTGCGAATGTAAGCAAGTAAATAGATTAAACTGCAGCATGCAGTGCGCTTACTTCTGTATACAAAAGGCTGTAGTTCACTAAGTTTAGTTAAAGAAGAAAAAAAAAGCAATAGGTTAATAAATAGTGTAATGCTTCATAGAGATGTTGCTCTCTGTAATCCTTTAATGAGACTGATTTTTCTTTTCTGTACCTACTGCGGGTTGTTACGTTCTCTCCGCTGCTTCAATGTTTTATCATTTGTTCGGCTTGTGAAACCTACACCTATTCATCATCATTCTCTTTTAGTTGTGCAAGTATATTAAATTATTGCATCATTTTGTGCAAGCAATGAGATATGAATGCGTACGTGCTGCTGTTGTTTTTGTACCATTTAGATGATGAAATTCTTCGTAAATAATACAAACATGAAAAGACAGAAAAGGACCCCAACTGATAACAAAGAAAGAGTTTTATAGAATAAATAGAAAAAATTGAAGAACGTAAATAAAGGATTAAATATATACAAAATATTCATAACAGCACCACTTGTGGCAAAAAGTATATTAAATTTGTGGGAATGTTTGTAACACTTAAGCCGCAAATGCCACACCCACCTTCAATATAATGTAAAAACTCGCAATTCGTAAAATTTTTGGTGAAGAATAGTTAATTAGCTTAATAATTGACTTTGCCAAAATTGGGCTCGATCAGAATGGATTTATATGTCAATGCCTCATTTACCGATGCAACTGAACCAATTGTCGCACTATGTGGAGTAGGACATTGACTGGTTAGACGAGACAGACTATAACATTTTCACTCGTTTTTCATATTGTTTGTATAGAAAATAGAATTTAACTGAACCAAGTTATTGTAGAACAAGCATACAAGCTATATATGGCTGATCATTTATGTAGCTATACCACCATCTAAGCACCACAGCTCTCTAATTTGTACATATCGTAGAGAGGCAAGAAAAGAGTCACATCGTATGTTATTATGTCAATGCATCTGTCATACTTTGTGAGTAAATCAAAACTTTAAGAAATTGGCTCTTTTTCAGTTTTTGTTGCATTGCGGATGTGTCGTTTGGCGATTTTGCCCAATTTCAATACCAAACCGTGTTCGAAAACTCCTCGTGGGCGTTAAAACGTTTTCATAAAGTGATATTCATAAATCCTCATGTATGTACATGTGGTGTAGGTGTCGCGTATGTGACTGGAATTTTCTCTATATTCTTACGTTTATTAGTACTTCAGCGTGGCATTATATACATTTCCTTTATCTAAAGGATGTATTGTCTTCACTAATGTTTAACAATGGACTTATACAACTTACTAAAGGTCATATAATGTTTTTTTATTGTTTGCCTATTTTTAGATTGGTCACGGCCGCTGCAAGCACATGTAAATGGAAGTAATACAATTCAGGCTGCCTCAACCACCAGTGATATAATATATGATGATGACGGCCCAAATACATACGAGGTTAATGAACTCTTTTTCTGTGATAATATCGATGCGGTGGCAGTGAATATGTTGTCACTACGTTTGCTCGACGAATTACGTGCGGCCAAGTCGCGCAACTTGACATGTACGGAAGTATCAATACCCTGTGATCTCACCACACGCATTGCATCAGAAATTATGCGAGTTTCAGAACGTGAACCCTGCGGCATACGTGGCTGTACCATTTACATAGAATTTGAAGAGGAGCCGCAAAATCCTAGACGCATTGGGACCTTGAAAGTAGCGCCCGACATGGTCTCAACATTCGAATTGTATTTGACGTTGCATCAGGATAAACGTGGTTGGACTTCACTGTTGCCACAATTTATGAAAAATCTATCGCGCAGTATTACAATAAGTCCAACATTTAATTTGACCAAACACAAGTTGTACTCATGCGAGAGCAGTTAGTGCGTCCACCTAAAGTGGTTGCTTCTTCTACAATAGGTAACGCTGACTGATGTATTGAGAAAGCGATGAACCCATTTGCCCACCTTACTAAAACTCAACAACAACGCACTATTAAACTAAACGGCAAACATTAACATATAAGTCTCTCGGTAAACAGCTTTTCTAAGTATTGTAATAATTAGTTCGTCAAGTAGGTCGAAGTGTAGCAAAATCCGCCTTCAACCGCAATACATCGGAAAATTAAGAAAAGTATCTCAAGCGAAATGTCATGTTTCACTACTCATTACTCTCAATATATATTTTGAACTAAATTGTAGTCCACAGAGCACCATCAACATTTAATAACACCCTAACTCTCAATAACATACCCACAACATTATAGGATGTAAGTTTTAACAATCATTAATAATTATAGCAATGACATTATTATGCGGCTCACTTTTTGATATGTAATACAGTGTAATACAGTGTTAGTTGGTAGTAAGTGTGTGACTTATTTATTTTTAAGATTACAACATTTTTAAAACGTCAAAGAGGAACATATATTGTGAAAAGTATGGTTGGATGCGTGCAAAAATGGGCCACCACAAGGAGGGGTTCACTTCCGATTCCACCTCAGGCCATAGCATCTCCACCATAACTCAATCAAATGTGATACTGTTGAAGTGGTGGTTGTAAAAAACGAAATCACCAACAAACAGAAAAAACACTTTAACAACAAAATCAAACATTTTTCTAAATGTATGTATTGTTTACGTAGTTAGTTAGGATTAGCGTTTATTAAAAAAAACAAAAAAAAAACAACAACAACAACAACAACAACGAGAAATATTGAATAAAATCTTTTACAAAATATTGCCTCAGCTTATACAGGGGTGTCACGTAAAGATCTCAAAATTTTACATTGTATGTGACAAATTCGTGTAGTGTTGCATTAATAAAAAATAATAAAAATTGTGCATAATTGTAAAACCGTGTAAGCGGAGGACCAGGTGCACTGTTCTTTAGAAACAAAAAACAAACCACAAATAATAATTAAAACTCAAAAAGTAGTAAAAGTAAAATGTTTTAATTTGTAGATGCCGGCCCCACACAAAGTATCAAATTCTCCGATTTTTAATTGATGTCTGAATAAATACAAATTAATAATGTAACAATAAAAAATATAGAGACATTTCAATTCACTTTATATGGTATTTATTATTAATTTAGAGCAGCAAAAAAGTATAAATAAAAAAAGAATCTTTTTATATAAGCAGAAAGTAAACGCGACTGTGTGTGTAATTTTTTATGAATTATGTGGCTCAGTTAATAAAATTTGAAGCGTCCACATTTAAATGACAATTTCAAGATAATTAACTGAATTTTAACACAGGCATTCTCAGTTTATGTCTCTCGTTATTAAATTGGGCAAAATCGATTAACAGACATACAAAAACCTTATTTAGCGTAGAATCTGACTTGTGAGTTAAGAGATAATACACAACCATAGGGGGCGTTTTTGGGTTAATTAAGATATCGATCTGAAAAATGGTACAAATAATTTTAGAAAAGCTAGAGAGTTTGGTATTGAGATGGATCAAACCAGTCAGTGGCGGTCAATTCTTGATTACGCACAAAAAAAGATACAAATTTAAAAATTTGCCATAATATACTCGTACACGAAATCTTTCATATTAACTACTCCCTCCAACAGCCACGGGCACGTCACTCTCTAATACTAACGATACTTAAAAGCCAACTGTAAAGAATATAAAATGTATAACAAAACCTGAACTGAACTACAAAAAAAAACCACCTAAGCATGCACCAACATAAACGAATGAAATACACAAATAAAAATATTATAGTTGGTCAAGCCTGACACTTTTATACCCTACACCACTTAGTTTCTTAAATGATGCTGCAAATTAATTTCGTTGTATCGGTATACAATTCCATAAATTTTCAATTGGGTTATTCTTTAGGCCAATATATGTCCTTGTAACAAATTGCATGGAAATATATCAAAAAATGCGACCTTCAGCTTGGGTGCAAATTTATATGGCCCGACAAACACGGAGATGGTTAAATCGATTCAAATTTTGATTCTGAATCGATCGGTATAAGGTAAGAAGGTGGGTGTGGCATTAGCCATTTAGCAGTTACAAACATCCGCACAAAAGTAATGTATCGTTTGCCACAGGTGGTGCAGGCTATAAAAAGCAACATTGGGCACACAGAACACATATAAACAGAGAAATATATACGTTATATACATAATGAACATATAACTACATGAACAAACATTGACGTTTATTTGCCGCTCTGATGCAATCTACGTTCGCACTTGCATGTACAACACATGAGTAAGTGCATGCATGTATGTTACGCTACATCATACTTTCTTAACCCTTCGAGAGTAGCGAACCATTAAACAGCTTAAAACATAAAAAAAAAATGTGGCGACCCCCTTCGCTTCTGAAAAGACTATATTTGTATCCTTTAAAAAGAAATACATTATTTTTATTGCAAAAGCGAGCAAATTTTTACAACTGTCATGATTTAATAATTATATACATCTCCTCGTTCGTACTTTATACATGTTGTAACTTTTTTAGTTGTTCAAAATGTCCTGGGTTTAGTTTCAGGTGAAAGTAGCCTTACGTGATGTAATAAATCCAAAGACAGGGTTAGATTCTACGCTAAGGACATAGAAGCGCTTACCATTTTCAGCACTTGGCTTGTTTCCATCCATTTATTAGATCATTATTTTAAATAAATTATTGTTTTTGTGTGTACGGGTTCTATGTTATTATTACTACCACCGCTTCAGAAACGCTGTAATAATAAGAATATACATATATGCATGGGTGCGTGTTTGTGAATACAATGTTTAGATTGCAGCGACGGTTTTCTGTATATTTTAAGCTGTTGTTGCCAAGTGCTTGACTTGTGTTTTGCATTGAAGGTTTATATAAATGCATGTATGTGTGTAATCTTCGAAAGTATTATTTGTGCTGACTATTGTTATTTGTTTATTGCAACTATACACACATCATCCTGAGTATGGGGGTATGTTCATTTTAGCAAAATGTTTGTCATACATACTAAGCCATATGACAACAATTCGCTTAATAAATGAATAAATATTATTTCTACCGAAATGTCTATTTATAGAACACATTCCCTTAATTTTGTTAAACTAAAGTATTATTCGTGTATTTTATATAATTCAAAATGGGAAACTATTTTCTGAATTTAAAAATATTTGTACGAAATTTCAGTTCCGTATTCCATACTGATTGAAACAAGGGAAATAAATATGTACAGGGTGCGTACGGTATTTGAGGACAAATTGACATTAAAACTTATGTTCATATTTTTTAAAAATTTATTATAATTCCATAAATTTTTTTTTTCAGATATTTTTATAGAAAACTACGGTTAGAAATAATTACGCAAGTAATAAAAATTCGCCACCGACGAAAACAGCCTTGCCATATTGTATAAACAAAAATTATGACTAAAGACAATCTAGAATGCTCTGCATTTAAATCAGAGGTGATTTATAATAAAACATAACGGCTTAATTCGTTACTGCAGCAATGAAATAGAGTTGTTCAACTTTTAATGTACCAAGCACTATTATTACTTTATATGAAGAAAAATAATAATCAAGTTTATGTGTTTTCTTCTCATTGTAGTTCAACTAACATTTTCATTATAACAAATCGGAACGAATGAGAATTTAAAGAAGGTTTTAATGTAAAGTACAAAACTCAAGCAGCAAATGTTATGTTAACTGAAAAAACTGTTATATAATTTGAAAATTTTGAAATATATTTAAAAGTTTACACACAATTTTAATGGGACCGGCAGTTAAACGGTTTCAGAATTGAAAGATATAACAAAAGGTGGGTCTCTCGTTAACCATTTAGGAGATAGAAACATATAACACAAACATAATTTTCCCTTTGTCACAAAAATTGAGTTATTTGGGATGGAATAGAGCAGAATATGCCCCATCTTAGACTCAACACATATGTCTACATATAAGTCAAAGGTACGTAAAGTATGTTTAAGGATATTTTTGAAATTCAATGCACTGAGTGCGTTTTGCTCGACTAATCTTATTAACTACTTCCAATAGCAACCAACGTGGCGCAAGAGAACAGAGAATAAAATCTAAATTCAAAGTAATTGATACTGTTAACCTTAAATAATATTTTTATTTGCATATTTTCACATTTCTAAACGATTTTTAATAATTTGCTACATTTAATTCATGTCTTTACAATTAAAATGTTTTGTTGTAATTTGGTTGACGTGTATTGTAAGAGGGATCGTGTGTGGTGTGTTAAAGTAGATTAACGTGAATTTTTGTTTTGTTTTGTTGTAGTTCATATATATTCATTATTATTATGTGTAGTGCCATTTTTATATATATATACACATATCCAGCACAAGCGTTTGCACTAAATAACCATAAACTAAAAAAGGCAATAAATAGTTTAACCTTAACACCATTTTATACCGCCCACCTTTATATCCAAATTGAAAATTGTCCTTCAGACACTTGCTTGCGCACATAAATATTATCTAGATTTGAAGTTTTTCTTGTAACGTTAAATTTCTTCTGTACAAATTGTCGTTTTATTTTTATTTTTATTTAAAATAATTGCTCCACCCAATACTTGAATAGATGAAAAGTATTCAAAATTCAGTTTAGCCGA
Source organism: Crataerina pallida (assembly GCA_949710015.1). Taxonomy (NCBI): domain Eukaryota; kingdom Metazoa; phylum Arthropoda; class Insecta; order Diptera; family Hippoboscidae; genus Crataerina; species Crataerina pallida. The sequence continues at coordinate 30,748,006 of OX453292.1, forward strand.
ACATAGCTTTTTGTTAATTTTTTCTCCTGGGATTTCCATTTGATATTCTATAAAGAAGTTTGCTAACGAAAATTTCCTATTGTTGTGTTTGTTATTTATTTTTACTTATATTATAATTTTTTTCATATAAACTAATAAAACAATTGTTGCTGTTGTTAAAATTTTTAGTGGGTTCTTTGTGTAATCGTTCCTTGTTTCACTAATTCATATATGTGTTTGTTTTTTTTTTTAGTTTTGAATTCGTAAATTTTCTGAGGATATTACGGTAGAGAGCGAGATATATGTATATATAGAGAGAGGGAGACTAGAGGAAGAGAGACAGAATGTTTACAACTAATTTTTTTTTGTTTATTTGTGTTTAATTTTGATCCAGTGTGAGGAAAACAGAAGGAAATCCTCGAGTAACGCCATATGATAAAATTTTTCGAAAAAATTTCAAATAGAAAAGTTGTTGGATTAAAAGATGATGACCTTGATCTTGATTTTTTTTCTTTTAACTTCACAACTTTCGTCTTTCTTTCATCCTAAGACGTTACGTGATCCAAGAATGTGGTTTTGGGTTAGACTAAAATAGCAGCATTCGCAGTCCCCGTTACAATTCACTGTTAAAGCAGCTATGCAGTGGTTGAGGACGTTGTGTTGACCGCACTAGGAGCATTCGTGGCATTGCACTGTATGAGGCCGCTATTTGGTGTATAGAGATTTTGATGAGCATGCACGTGATGAAGCAAATGATGAGTATGATATTGGCTGTTATTGTTGTTGTTATTACTATTGTGATTAAAATTGAAGTGTAGTGTGCCAGCCTCCGCATCATTATTAACGCCCGGGGCTGATGTTATCATACCGTCGACTGTGTAGCTACTGGTACAAGATGGGGAGGAATTACTGGTGGCAGAGAAGGAGTAAGCAGGAACTGGTGAAGCACAATAACTTAACTCACCGGTGCTTAAATCACCCAAAATACCGCTCATTAAGCCGATACTATTGAAGTGTTGTTGTGACTTTGTAGTAGCCTCCGGTTGCGTACAAATGGGCGGCACCGATTGCTTACTCTCAAATATTAACGACGACAAAACACTAATATTATTGTGTTGCACCCTTGAATTGACTTCCTCCATTATTTGCTTACTATTACTACTTTCTCCACTTTCATTAAACGTTGTTGTAGTTGATGTTGCGACTGCCACGCTCGCCTGATTATTTTCGCTCTGCGCTGATTGGGAATTGCTGTCATCTGTTAGTCTTAAAGCCACTTCCAGATCACGCAACACATCTGTTTCCTTTTCATCAATTAGAGTGAAACGTCTGTGTAATGCTGTCAAGTGGGCAAAGGTTAAATTTAGGTGAGTATGCAATCCCAGCAACGCAATTTCCCGAAAGTGCGCCGCATAGAGATGTGCTATCACATGAAATTGCAAGCGTAAAATTTTACGTGCAATAGATTCAAACGAACTGGGAAATTCATTAGCATATTTGGTTGGAAATATCGACTCGTCGCTAACCGTCTTCTGTGTAAATGTCATCACATAATCAATGTATTGAGGGGCTGCCACTCTTGTCTTTTTGCCCTTCTCATCAAACCATAAGTACGTTCTAAAAATGATGCGCAAAGAATTACTATTTTTAGACATTCAATGAATAAATTCTTATATTACCTGTTGCCCGGTCCTGTCATATCCGCACACCCTGAAGGAGTGCAAAATTCACTAATAGTGCCATATACCAAATTCACGTGCTCAAATAGAGCCAATGCTAAGATAGAAAATAGTTTTCAAATGAAATCCAATTATTGATGTGAAAAGGGTTATAAATATGAACAAGTAAAAACATTATGGTCGGTTGTACCCTGTCATTTAATACCCTATAAAATGCTCCGATCGGACCTAAATTTGGCACAATCAATTTTTAAGATAATTAATCTTCAACAAGTTTGGCAAAGAAGATAAAAGATAGCGAACTCCACTCAAATAGCGAATGGAGTTCATTCATTCATTCATAATTCATTCGGAGAACTATCTTCAAAAAAGTGTACATTCTCAAAACATTAGACGTACATGTGAGGAAGACGTTAGCTAATTTTTGTTCATCAGTGTTGTTGGTGTTGTGGGTAGAGTGAAATATAACTTACTGTGCGATGCTAGCCATTCATTATAGTCAAGACCGGCTGGTAAGTCAACTAGAGCTTTGAGATCAGCTTCAGGTAGTTTACGCTCCAGAACACTTTCTTCCAAATATAATTTAGTATCTGTTGAATTATGATCACCTTCACGTTCTTTACGGCGAGCCTTTCTAAAATGACAATAATAATACGAACAAACGAACAAGTTAAATCAGGCTTGGGCCAAATATTGGATACCCACCACCTCAAGACATCTAAATAAAATGTAGGACTGGTAACAGCCCCAGCGTGATCTTAATGCAATTTCTAAATTAAATGCTGATCTCTTGTTTTTCTCTTTTCTAGAGAAAACATAAAATCATTAAAATGCCAATATGCCAACGACACATTTATAAATTTTTTAACTCGGTTTCGCGCAATTTCAATACCAACTTGCGTGCAAGAACTGTAATACATTTCGTAATATTTGTGACCGGGAGATAGTTAGAGATCATACAGGTGGATGGACAGACAAAACGATTCATAATTTTGTGCCGATCTGGTATGTATATATAATACTGTACAGGGTCTTTGAGGCCTCCTCTTAGTGTTTCAGGCGTTGTGCTAAAGTCAAGGAAGTGGGTATTTATTTAACTAAATATATGCTTTTCATATTTAGAAGAGATGGTGGCGGCAATCGTTCTTACCCTGTTACTGCCACACATAATACACCATGGACGGATGTTTGTGCATAACGGTATAAAGTACCAATTGTTTCAGCAACTCTTGTAGACAATTGCGTCACTTGCCACATAAGACGTACAGTCTTCAATAAACATTTAATGACAAACGATGCAGAACTATTTGCTGATGCAGATGGTGGAGGTGGTGAATTTGTGGTAGCGGTACTGGTTGTTGCAATATTTTTCATTGCATTATAATCCCAACTTAACAATTACAATTGAAATTATACGATGTGCATCACAGGAATTCATATGAGAGCGCAAGATGTGGATAAAGAGTGAGACACCCACCTTCTTACCACTTGTAATTTAAACGACTGGTTATATGACTTTATAATACTGCTTTGGAGCTTATTTTGGATCTTATTACTATTTTTATCAAATACTGTGCGCTTTTGTTTTTGGAATATTTTAGAAATAATTATCCCATCACAGCCTTACAGTTTTACAATTTAGAAGTTGAAAATTTCTTAAAAATAATAATAAAGTTGGTGTAAATGATTCATAAATCGAACCCATTACTGAAAGGGATTTTTTTTGGATATTTTTTCACGTAAATCAAATACATTCTTAGTTTATATGACAAAACAAACGCGGTTACTTTTTTATCTGCTTTTGTTGCTTTTAATGTATTTTTCTTTACAGGACATCTGTTCATATTAGTATCCTTTATACTTAAAATTTACTCTAGGACAACTTCTGACATTCTTAAATTCTTTTTGAAAGTTCCTTTCGTTACTCTTGAACCTAAAATTTCGTATAAATAATTTCTTAATATCCAGCTATCTTGGATGTGTCGGGTATTTAAGATTTGGCCTAAGCCAAATTTAATTTTCTTACTTGTCTTTTTTTCAATGTACGTGGTTGAGAAGAATTTCTTTTTACAGAAAATAATTTATCGTCAAATGCGATTAAGAAATCGTTATTATTAAAATTCATTTGCATATACGTAAGGCAATGTTTGTAAACAACTGCAACAATATAAAATCAGCATAGTTTTTAACAGAGTACAAATAGAAAGCAAAAACGAAAAACACAAATAAATAAATTTTGCGTATGAATAGTAAAAGTTTTGTAAACAAAGGTCGAAATAAATCACGCAAAAATTAAATTTTTCAACACTCAAGTACTTTGGGCGTACCGTTAGAAACTAAAAAATGCGTTGCATGTAATCAATGAATTGAGTACGTGTACAGTCTGTCTGTTCACATGAGTACGTTCTGATATCTACCCATAGATAATTATTAGTTGCACACTAGTGGTGATCGGCTGATTTTGTTATTTTACAACATTTTCTTTATCTAATATTTTCTTTGGTAAGGCCTTGCGTGAGCATATGTGTAAAATGTATTGTTACGTCCCATTCGTAATTCTCTGAAAATGTATAAAAATCTTTTTGAAGGTTTTTCTTTTAATTTTTTTTTTTTATATAAAAATCTTACAGCCGTCTTTGTCACGAACGTGATGGTATCATGTGCCTCATTTATCATTCTGTTTGTATTTTGTATAAAATAAAAATAATTTCTTTTTAACCCTACAACACCAATAATTTTCCATATATGTACCTATTTGGGCAATAACCCGTCAATTTGACTGGTATATATTAAAGCGGTTTCTATGCTTTTTATTTTATTATTGATCCATTTAAAAATATATTTAATAAGAAACACAGCCTCCAGGTAGAAGAGTCAACTCAAATTAATAAATATACATATATTATTTATTAATTTGAGTTAAATGTAAAATAGAATTAATCCTTGTATTTAAGATTTGGTCTAAGATATATTTCGTTTTCTTACTTGTTTTTTATGGTTTTCTTTGTCATGCCATTTAATAATTGTACTCTTCTTTTTCCTCGACCGCAATCTTTTATGCTATTTGATGGAAAATTGGGCCTTTCGATTTATGTATTAGATAATTAAATTAGGTCACGTTTATTTTACGTACTTGCCATGCTCATAGCTTATCTATATAAATGAAGGGTGTTCAAGATTTGACCCAAACAAATGAAATATAGTTATCTCCTAATGTTTGCATAATAATGACTCAATATTATGTGACTCATTTGTATAAAAGAAACCCTATTGTTGTTGTCTAAAATTGTAAACACTCACGAACTCTCTAATTCAGGAATAATTATTACTATAACATGTTATAATAATTCAATACTGGGTTCCTTTAATTTATTGCACAAGAAATTGCGGCGCATGTTATATTTCATATTATATGAAGGAATTCGTGTAAATATTATTGTAAATAAACCTTTCCAAAAGTTTGCCAAAGAAACTTGTATTTATTTGCCGAGAGCAGCGAAATCATTTGTTTACGCTTCTATTCGTGTCTCTTTAATTTATTATATATATATCTCTTCCGCTTATATTGCGACATTAGTTGCTTGTAATTATCGTTTTGTCGCAATATTCTGCAGTATTTGCTTTTATTTCTATTTTATAATTTATATCATAAGTACACATATTTATACATGCATATAAAAAATTTACATTAAGGATTTTTCAATAAGGACATAACAATTTTGTGTTTTAAGACAAAACGCTCCTTTGGACTTTTTCTATGATCTGTCACGTCGAAACGTCATGAAGTTCACATAGGGGCAATGTTTGGCAATCATTATAAATTACTACAATTCTGAATGGGTGGTCAACATTTTAAAGAGCGCTTACCTCAATGCGTTATTGGACAGCAACAAACAGATTCAAGACTTCTAGGTTTTGCAAACGAAATGACAAACAAAGTGTACCCCCTATATTATGTGGGGTATATTAAAAACTATCATTATGAGTCCATTATTATCGCAATGAAATAAGCAGCGTTTTAAATTCGTCCTACTACACTTAATATATTTCATTTTGTCAAAAAATATTTATAATCGAGCGCACAACAGGGCCTTATTATAATTACACTTTCGGTTGCGTGACAACATAGGATAACAGACAATCAAATTACCGTATGCATATTTTAAGGGAAAAAACCAATTATTATATAAAGCAAGTGTCATTACGGCATTATAAACTACCGTACTACCGTACTACCGTAAAAGGTCACGTTGCAAATAGAATGAAAAACTTGGAACATCCCCACCTTTGTGGAGGGTATAAAAAGTAACCAATTGCAAAATTAAAATGAATAAGTGATCAAAAGTGATTAATAATCGATTGATTCCGATAATTTAATACCCTACACCATTTTTAATTGGACAGACATCCAAATAATACCACCATCTTTATATTGTATTAATAATAATTAATAACAATAACTTGTTTGGTAATATCAGTAAAGCGAGGGCTTGCCATCAACTTTTACGAAAAGAAGGGCTAAGAAAATAAATCAATTTAAGTTGAGGGTTCTATATATACTCACAAATTTACATGGGACACGGCCTGTGCCAAATCGAATTGGAACAAGGTGTGGATTGAAAAGGCGTTTTTGATTATTCAGGGGTTACAAACATTCGCGAAAACTTAATATACCCACTACTACAAAAAATGGTGCAGGGTAATAATATAAAAAAAAAAAATAACTTACGCAACTAAACCGCCCAGAAATGCGACTGGACCACCGCCAATTAAACGTATTTTGCGATGACAGGAATCAAAGAGAGATGTTCGCGATGAGGGCGGTATTTGGGAAGTGGGTGACATAGCGGTCGTGGCGGTAGATGGTGACAGAACGGCAACGGTTACTAAAAAAACTGACGTTGTAACTTGTGTACTAACTGCTGTTGTTGCTGTTAAAGTAGACGACAAATTTACTTTGGCGGTTAAGGCTGTTGCTATGCTTGTTGTGATGTTGCCTTTGTTGTGTGCGTCACTTTTGGTACAGTTTGCCTTTAAATAATTGTTATTATTCGTGTAATCGAAAAGTTTTGGTTTTTTACTATTTTTTTATACCCACCACCACATGTATGTGGAGATATGTCACTTTCTTAAAATGTTTACAACGCCCAAAATGGTACGTCGGAGTCTATATATATATACCAGCACCGAATACTACGTCGATCTAATCATATGTGTCTGTCTGTCTGGTGTGTGTGTCACTCTCCTGGTCGCAAAAATTGTTATATCGATTCCAAATTTGTCAGAAGGATTGTTATAGTTCATACGCTGGTTGGTATTGGAATCGGGCAAACTCCGCTAAGCGACACGCCCACATTGTAACAAAATCTGAATAAAAGGCAAATTTTTTAAGTAAATTTTCCGTATTGCCTATAAAGTAAAGAAAATATATACAATTATAGTCCTCGGGAAACTTTCATTCAGAAATGGTGGGCATTCAAGATTTGGCATCTGCCAAATATAGTTTTTTTACTTGTTGCCATTAGTGGCTTCCGTTGGTACATAATTCATTCGCACTAATTTTGTTTCTAATCTTTGTTTCGGTGTAGTTTTGTAGTTACAGTTACAGTTTTATTGTTGTTGCGACTGTTGCAACAATTAGTGTTTTTTGTTACTATTATTGTTAGCCGCCAAGGAAACATAATCCACCTAGTTACTTACACGCTTATATTTGCGTCCAATTGGTGGGTCTGTTGTGGATGTTGTTGTTGTTGTTGTTGTTGTTGTTGGAGACGTTGACGATACCTTAAATCCATTTGTTTTTTTTAAACGCATAAAGGCAAATGACGTAAACAACAATAAACTTGGTGATGTCAAGTGTTCTTTCAATGATAGAGCTGGCGATGTATTTATGTATAAAACAGCGAATGTAGAGGTTATTGTAAACACAATGGTTATGCATTCGTCTGACAACGACGATGATGTTGACAACGACTTAAGTTTAGTTTGACTATATTGTTGTTGCTTATTTTGCAGTTGAATTTTAAATAGAAAGGGGGTGGGATGCTGATTGCAGTGATACACCGTTGTATCGGTACAACAACTATCAGTATGTTGCAGTTTTGGTAATAATGTTGGTGTGGATTTCGTTGGCCTTTTACGAACTTCCACGCATTTCCTTGCGTAGGTGACCTCAATATTATCTGGCATTCGGTTCTTGATTTTATTTTCGATCTTACCAAATACGTCTTGAAAAGACGTTTTGCGCAAAGCTTTCGTGATTGTTATTCCAAACTCACATAAAAAATAACCGTCTGTTTTTATTTTTATGTTTTAGAAATGATTATGATTTAAAAAACAGCCAATATTGAAAAAACCATGGAATGTTTTATACGCCGCTGTTGTTTTTCATGATAATTCATTTTTTTATTTTTATTCACTTAAAAATTCTATTCAACTTTGATTGTCTTGCATTGTCTTTTATTTATATTATATGTATTCCACAAAATGGCTTGATAATAAAATGCAATTCAATTTCTGAATGACTAATGCATACAAAACAAAGTCTAAAAGAGATGCAAATCCAAAACTTAGAGAAACAACATAGATCTGATTTTTCAGAGTCGCGCTCTATGTTAATTTATAATGAAAACTCTTTACATGTATTAGCCTCAAGTTTAAAATATAATTAATTCTTTGGCTTTACTTTAATAGACTGCACGCCCTCATAATTTCCATGTAAAGTTCGAAATTTTTAATTTAGTTTCTAATTTGTATTTGAATTTCAAATTTCTTCGACTACTTGTGTAGGCAGATGAAGGAAAAAGATACTCCAACTATTCTATTTCACGCTTCTTGATCAACAAGCTAAGCTAATACACAAGCAGCAAAATAACGGATTTCTGCTTTAATAATATTTTTCAAAAAAAGCATCAATTCATAACCGGTATATGCGGCTGCCTTAATTTTATCCCATTGCAGTCATAATTAATTCTATACCCATTAGGAATTAATTGTATTAAACTGTTTTTTACTGTTGTTACTAAACAGACATGCTTTGTTCAGTCCAAAACACCATCAAGGTTCGGATTTTTATACCCTACACATAACATTGGGGGGGGGGCATTCTAAGTTTGTCATTCCGTTTGCAACATCCAGAAGGAGGCATCATTTTGTACATTCTTGATCAGCATCAAAAACTGAGTCGAACTAGATATGTATGTTCGGGTGTCAAGAGCAATGCATTTCCATAATTATCCCATCCATCAATGATAAAAAAAATAGGCCTGATTGAATGACAGACACGCCCACAATTTACAAAAAAAAAAACATATCCAGCGTGAAACGCGACTTGCAAGCTAAAACATAATGCTACACTATTAGAGAGTGAAGTCATATTCTTGCCACGCCCACCGGCTGTACGTAGATGTAAAGGGTACTTAAAATTCGCACTAAACCAAATTTACTTTTCTTACTTGTTTTTATTCTTTTCAATACCAACACCAACTACTATGAACTTTCTTTTTTGCTGTGCTAATTGTTTTTATACCCTCCACATAAGATACGGGTATGCAAAATTTGTCTTTCCATTTGGAACACCCAGAGAGACTACAAAATAAATTACATTTTATGTGTACCAAATTTCAACTTCACGAGTACATGTTTATGAGTGTTTTTATACTACTAAGTTAGAGGACATAAAAATTAGCTGATTTTATATGCAATCCTTCAAGTTATCAATCTGCATCATTAAATTGTTTGCAGGTCCACAGTTGGCAAAATAATAACGAAAAATGTTCTAAAAAGGGGTGAGCGAAGACTCTGGACATAATCAACTATATATTTTCCTAATAATAATCAGCTGTTCGGCCATGAATACATGCAATAAATACACTGATAGCAATAAGAAAGAAACTATAACTCTTGAAAATAATGAGAAGTCCTTTGAGGGTTTCTTGTTATTTTTTTTTTTTTTGCAATAAATGCTATTAATTTATAGATATATATTTTAAGTACCCATCAGTGAACATTCCATTAAAGATTTAATTTTCCTTCCTTCACGTTACATTATCCGTTATTTCATATCATATTGCAACAAAAGCATTTTTATACACCTCACCTTAGTGATGGAGACATACCAAGTTTACTATTCCGTTTGCAACACCCAGAAGGAGACGACGGAAATCCTACAAAGTATATATTTCTTAATGAGCATCAAAATCTACTATGACGCGCATTTAAGATATGGCCTAATCCAAAAATAACTGCTTTACTTATGTTGAATAATTTCTTCCGCATAATAAGCAAAAAGTTAAAAATACATGCAGTGTATGTGTCTATACTTCGTAGAGTGGTGGATATTCAAAATTTGGCCTAAACCAAATGTATCTTTTTTACTTGTGTTTCTTTTTGCTGTTTCTTAATAATTGTCTTCTTATTCATTTATAAATACTCTCTTTAATACAAATACAACTGAAAGCCTGTCTTAAAGTTGACGCACACATACATATAAAAATGTTTCACATAATTATCATGGGGTTTGCGGTATTTATTTTAAAATTAAGGTTCATTAAACGTTGTCATTTTAACATTTCTTTTACTCTTTGTAATTTGTTGTTTTGTCATATAGTATAATAAAAAACACGAAAACACTCAATGCGCCAACGTAGCGTAATGCGTTATTTGTACATTTGAACAAAATAATACACAAAAGACACGTTTACAGGTTTGTTAAAAACGCGACGTCGTTTATTACACACGATCCAAACTCAACTAAAGAAGATTTCATACTAAACAGAAACTGATTTTAGTCATGAGAGCTTGTAACTTGTTCTATGCCTATTAAGAGGCATACATACACTAACGCAAAGCCGCAATATAGTAACAGCAACATGAGTAAACTCGGCAAAGGCATCTGCATTAACAACAATTGAAACATTGTAATAAAAGGAATAAGTAACTAACCAATACTAAAGCGATAATTTTTAGTTAAATATACACCAACTTAATAAGACGGGACAGAACAAGTAAGAGAGAAACCTGAAATCTGCCAACAGAAGACAATATTATTATATAGATATGTTTAGTGTTTTTAAAACGTTCCAGTTATACTATTCAAAACGAGTCTCTGATAGTAAATACACATGAATGGATTATTTTGAAAGTGGCATAAGTCCCATACAATTATAATGGACTTATGCCACTTTCAAAATAATCCATTCATATGTGGGTTTCTAAGTATATATGTGACCATAATTCTAAAGTTACAACTTTCTGTCTCCAAGTGTACGTGCGAAGCATTCAAAAGCAGCCATCGATACGAAATAAAACAGTTTCCGCAAAAAGAAATTTTTTTAAAAAACAAAAGATGGGAGGATGTCATTCCATTTACAACACCCAGAATGGGGCATCAGAGACTCTACAAAGTATATTCTTGATCAGCTATTTAAAACGGACAAAATCGTTCAAGAACCACGCCCACAATCTATTTATCTGCCATTAAAGTAAACATTTATTCAGTTGAAATTTGGTACATATATTTATAATGATATATAAGTTGGATAGCAGACACGCCCACAATCAACAAAAATCTATATATCTTACCCATGAACTTGTTATTTGGAATGCATATCTATAGTTGTCCCATCCATCGATATGCCAAAAATAGGTGTGGTCGGTTGAACGACACCCTTACAATATACAAAAACCATGTTCAGCATAAAACCCGATTTTCAAGCTGATACATAATACATATTTTATTAGAGGGCGAAATCGTATTCCTGTCACGCCCGCCATTGTAGTTATGGAGGGTACATGAGATTTTGCCAAAACCAAATTTAGTTTTCTTACTTGTTATCTATTGAATTTCATTTTCATTTTGTTTTTCTTCTCTCAGTAAATAAGTACATAAGTAAGTATGATAATATGGGAAGGTATAATTATTATACATTATATACTTGTACCTTAAACCAAATACTTACAACCTTTCATTGAAATTATACTAAGTTTGTCATTCCATTTGCAACACCCAACAAAGTACATATATTCTTGATCTACATTAAAATCTGAATCGGTCTAGACATGTGTGCCTGTGTGTCCGTCTGCTGTTGGCATTCCTTGAGAAAAGATCGGAATTTTTAAATGTGTACAAAAGCACACATGCGCATAAACGTGTGCTTTGCTCATATTAATTATAACAAATAAGTTTCCAATTTCACTTTCATTTCGCAGAATTTACTTTACTGGAATCAAAACAAAAATTAAAGTTGTGTGTCAGTCAGTGGACTGATTTTACCCATTTTTAAACCAAACTTTCGTGTGTGCTTCGAATTTCAGCTCGATATCTTGTTAAAAATCAATGACAATCAATGCACAATAAATAAAAATTGAATGGAAGATGATACGTAAGATAAAATCAACACCCGTAGCAACAATAACAACATGACTGAAAATAATGCAAAATCATAAAAAGTTGTGAAAAAGGCAACAAATAGAATAATATAATAATTTCAATTATAACATAATATATTATAAGGTCATAACCAACACGTTACTCGCAAAGGAAACGACAAACTTAATACCCTCTCTACAATAATGTGAAGGTTAACAAGAAAGAAAGCTAAATGATGAAGTTTTGGAAAATGGAACGGTTCAAATCGGGTGCCTTCTGCTTACACAGCAACTGTCACATGTAACAATTCGTTCGCTCTTCCAGTTATAATCTTGGAACTTGCATTTATTTCAAGGTCCGTTTTGTGTAACGACATTTTCGTTTAATGTTGTGAATAAATAGTATGTTTATATTAAGGTGGTTATGGCGTTTGAGACGGTTATCTTCTAAATCATCTTTAATTTGAGGTAGTTAGTCGTACAAAATTTAATCATCCCACTAAATTGTAGGCGTGTCTGATAACCTACAATAAAGTAAAAATATACGATTCTTTTACATTTTATATTTTTAGAGAATCATTTCTTTGGAAATTCTTTTTGAGAAAGCGTGAATCAATTAGTAAAAATCGAAGGAGTCTTGACATCTGATAGCTGTATCACCATCTTACACGATAATTTGGAACCAATTTGATTTGAAGAATCATAATTTTATTTTTCAACGAAATAGGGATCAAAGCAAAGTGATTAAATCATCAGTAACTAATTAAAATTATAATTACAAGCTTCGATCCCAATCATCTGCGAAATCCAGTGGAGACCGTATCACATACTAAACTTAATTTATTTGTATATAATTTTTATTTTATAAGGGGGAAACGAAAATGCTCCTTTTGTTAAAATAAGGTTATAATACTCCCTTAATTTGTTGTTAAATCCTTGGAGAAACTTTAAAAAAGGCTTAAAATAGAATGATTTTTTATTTAAAAGCAAATTTTTAGACATTTTTGGATGCCACATTAATCGCAAATATGTGATTTGTCCACTCTTCGACGAACCTTATGTTCATGTCGCCCATGGACGAACAGAAGATATAAAAGATATTTCGTTTAATTACACATTTTTGTTTTTGCGGTCTACCGTATTATGTAAGGTGAGGATCTTGTAGATTTTAAATGTTGGTATGTATTCATATTCAGCATAATAATACAAGTAGTATACATACTTTTATTTAACATTAACCCATCGTATACATTCGTTTGTCGCGCTATGTGCACAAAATAAAAGCAATTACACATTACACATAGAGAGAAAAATTAAAAACCAGCCTACCCCACTAAGTAATAACTCAAACTTTAAATGGCAGAAGCACGATATAAAAAAAGTGCAAAATATGAGAAAAACAGTAAATTCACACCACACATTCAATAGAACCTGCATAGAAAAGAAACGAGGGCAATTGGCACAAAGCCAACAAAAATTATATGAATTTGTTGAAGATATCAGTGGGACACCAGCCTTTAAACCATATTGTATAGAATAGAAGGAAAAATTATAAATAACACTTTGCTGAGTGACAAGATTTCTTTAGCGAGTTGAAGAAAGTAATTCTCAAGTGGTGGCTGTTGTTTTGGTAGTGGTCACAGTGATGACACTATTGCTGCACTAACTGAAAATTGTCAAATTCTTCCCCTTTATTTATAAAATCTATATCATTTCGCAACTAATATAGTTTAGTTAGTACGGTAGAAGATATAGACACATATTTTATTCATATATATATATATATATTTATATAGAAAATTTACTTATATTACGTACCCCATTAACCAATCGACAGTGTCGCGCAAATATTCCGGAATGCGCTCCAGTTTGGCGGCTGCTATTAAATAATAGATTTATTCCAAAATATAAATTATACCCTAAGGATTTTCCACGTAATTTTTCAAAAACCACAGGATATCCGTTTCGTTAATTTTATTATGCATGAACTTTATAGAAAAGCAAATTTCGTTCCACTTTAAACTTAAACTTTATTTTACATTAATGTTAAAATAGTTTCAATGTTCTTCCCATTGTGTAATCACATCACCACATGTAATTTTTGTCAAAATTTTCACATTCTTTTATAATCACACGACAAAGCACAACTTTTTTTCAGAGAAAACTTTTGTATTAGCAAAGAAGAAACTGAAAACTGTAAATAAGGAGAAAAACACACATTATAACATATTTGGTGCTACCTAGTTAATGAAATTATTATGCATTTTTTTATTTTTGAGAAATTACCCGCATTGGAGCTGAGACTGAATACTTACATACGCAACGAGCGTTACTGAATATTATTATATTCCAAATATGTAAAAGAGAACATTAGTATCGAATTTTTCCTCTTAAACATTTTCCAATGAATGTAATTTATGTATGATTCGTTGAAAAATGTAAACAAAAGAAACATTCATTTAATTTTGTTGCTTCTCAAAGCAAATATTCAGCTAAACTACAAGTCGAACAATTTCTTACAGAGTTACATTAAGTGCGGCAATACATGCATTCTGTCTAAATCCTCAAAAGAAAAAACTCGCTATAACAGACCTGTTAAAGATTTGAACAATTCCGCAATTTAATCACATGCCTTTTTGTTTATTACGCTACTTCCAGATGATATAATAAAAATTGAATATAAAAATTGCGCAATTATTCTTATGCAAAAGTATAATTTTCCAATTTGGGAGATTTAAAATTTATTTACAATAAATGGTAATAAAATGACTAAAAGTAAGTGTGGCTGTAAATAACTTATCATATTAAATACTTTCAGAGTTCTGTAGCACTAGTTGGTTTAGGATTGGCTGCTTTGGGTTTTGCTGGTAAGCATTTTATTCGTCGCATGCCTGCAATGAGCAATAAACTAAATGAAACACTTAAAAACTTCCCAAAATTTGATGCTGAATCTCTGGGGAATTCGAAATACTACAGAGGTGGTTTCGAACCAAAAATGTCTAAACGAGAAGCAGCTCTTATACTAGGTGTTAGTCCCAGTGCATCAAAAACAAAGGTGTGATTTTTATGAAATATTTCTGGGGTATTTATATAATTTTTTTTTTTTAGATTAAAGATGCCCATAAGAGGATTATGCTATTGAATCATCCAGATCGTGGTGGTTCTCCTTATATAGCAGCAAAAATTAATGAGGCCAAAGATTTTTTGGATAGTACCAAATAGCAGAAACTAGTCAAATTTAGGAAAGGTTCATCATTAATTGTTTATACAAATTTACATCATTAAGTTAATAAATTAATTATCGCTTTTTAAATTTTATTAGTAATGTGTAAAACTTTACTCAAATTAGAAATCCGCTGTATTTCCCAATAATGGATCTTGCTACGCGTGGTACCAGTGAAGTAGTTGGCACTAATTGTACATATCGCAAACTCGACTTGGGGTGCATGATAAGAACAAGCATGTGGAAAAAATCATTCACAAAAAAGTTCTTATGGCAATGTGCGTGTACGGCGGTACACCAATACTTTTGATTAATTTGGAATTGATACCTTAACTTTTGCGACTAAAAGAATTTCCATCCACAAGTGCAGATGGACAAACGCAAACACACTCTTCATTTGTTTTTCTTTTTTTCATTATTTTTTGGTCATTCGACTTAAGAATTAAACCTATACATTTATGTACAAATACATACGATAAATTCGCAAATAAACACTTGTATTTTAATAAGAAATATAAGCAGCTTCCTAGGGATTGTCTTCACTTAATCGAGCCTGTGCAACACACGCTTAATTTTTCACATCACCAAACTGACGGTGGGTTACCAATCCCACGCGACACAGGAAGAAATATCGCTTTCAATCTTTTTCTCAGCTGAATTTAAACCCGAGTCCTATAGCTACTGAAGAAAATATTAATATATAAGCATAAAAAAATTCAAAAAGGAAGTGAAGAAAGCAAAATATTTTATATTTTTTCATTTGCAGTTCAGCTAAAAATATGCCCAATTCTTTTTTGACTAAAATGATACAACTTTGAATCATTTAAGAAGAAGGTAACCATGAACCATTTTAACCATCCATTACGTAGGCATAAGATACGTTACAACAGGTTACTGAGGCTTTTATTTCTTTCTACTTTTATTATATGACGCTTAAAACAGGGTTATCCTTGAGTTTGAAAGTAAAAATATTGAGACAATATTTGTTTAATAATTGTTTATTAATAAATACTCGTACGTATAAAGTTTCTTGTTCATTTATAATATTTAACTAATTGAGTTTTTAGGTGATTTATGAAATGTTTAATTAATATGTCAATACATAAACAACTACACACAACTATAAACAGCATGTAGACAACACAAATGATTGTAGGGTCAACATCTTAAGCCACAATAGATCATTATTTATACAATTTTATACCCACAACCTTGAGGTTGATTTTCATGACCTTTGTAACAACTCTTCTCACTAGTTGGTATTGAAATTAGACCAAAACACACGCCCACACGGCTTTGAAGATTACCAGATATATAATTTCACATTATTTAGTTGCTAATAACACAATGACTATTACAATAGGGATATATATCCAAGGCTACGGCGGTTTTTTATTAATTATGTACTAAAAAGGTGTAAGTAAATGGCAGACAAGAAGATGGCAATTAATAAGGATTTTATTAGCAAATATAATAAACAAGTGTTTTGAATTATAAAAGATTTTATTGAAAAACCTCCTACAATATAAAAGAACGTTAACTTTATGTTGGAATTCTTTTATATGAACCTTCCACTTATGATGTGATGTGTACTACTCTACACGTGTTTTGTTTATTTTTTTGTTGCAAAATTAAATTTTATTCAGTCCAATTAATAAAGATTGACATTGGGAATATTTTGGAAAGTTTTTATGTAATAATTTGTACCATTTTTCGTTGATTTTTAAAATCATTTTCTCAATGTTTCATAATAAAATTCTTTTGTGATCTGCTCAACAGGTGGTCATAAAATTGTGCTAAACTTGTGACGTACTTTTGCTTAGAATAAGCCTATTGGTATACGTATTCATAATTAGCCCCTTATAGGCGGCATCGAATTACAGACAAGCCTCTGGTGTAGAATTCGAACTGGAGTTCAATTGTACAGGTGCTTTATGTCATTGAAAGAGGGCGCAATTAAATATACGCCGCGCCCAGTTTAAGTGTAAATGTGAAGGGTACTCAAAATTTGGCCTAAGCCAAACAGCTCTTTACTTGTTTATATTATATTAGCAAATTATATGCGAATGTTTATGTACATCGGCTTTACTTAAAGCAGGACAGAGAGAAATATATTTATATCGGAAAGTTGAAGCGTATAATTCATATATTTGAGTGCTCCCGTTAGGATCATCTTTTCTTATCTTAATACATTTAATACTTAAGTGCTAAAACTATGAAACCAAAGTGAAGGATAAATAAAAGTTGCAGTGTTCAGTTAAATATTTATAACTTTAATTGCCCGTTTTTGTAGCGATTGTGTATTTTTTGGAATATATACTTTCAGAAGTTCATTTTACCTACACAGTGAAACTACATTGAGTGTTGTCTGAGTTACTTAAAAAGTTAAAAGACCACTATAGTTAATGGTTTGTTTTTTTGTTCATTTCACTACAATTTCTAACTCTAAGAAGCTCTTTAGTTGAATCATATTTAATATACAGTGCGTCTTACAATAAACATATGATTACTAAATTTTGTTTATAGTACAAGGAGCGGTGTTTTATTTTGCTTCATTTCAATAACGATTCAAAGCAATAGAGATAACTGTGTGTGTAAAATATTAAAAATTATTAATTTTCTCTCACAAATATGTATATGATTAGTTCATAATTATATTATTCCAAAATCTGTATCTGTGCGTGAGTTCTTATTTAAATTGGGCAAAATCGCTCACAATCAACAATAAAATCCCAGAGCCACAAAAATATACCTAGGAAGTCGAACTTTGGCTCACACATTTACAATTAGGGCAA
Organism: Crataerina pallida; assembly: GCA_949710015.1. NCBI lineage: Eukaryota > Metazoa > Arthropoda > Insecta > Diptera > Hippoboscidae > Crataerina > Crataerina pallida. The sequence continues at coordinate 30,766,050 of OX453292.1, forward strand.
CCCTCGATTCAACAAATATTGGCTTGATCGGAAAACAGACGCGCCCACGAAAAACCTTCTTAGCCTAGAATCCGACTTTCGAGATGATATGTAATGCATGAGGGTGAAATTATATACCCAGCACGTCCACTTTTTGTATATACATAGATGAGCGGGGCACTTGGCATAAGCCGAATTTCCCTTCTTTTTTATTATTACATTAATATTACTAACTTATATTATTTGCTTATAAATTAAAAATTATAATTACCACAAAGCACAATGAGGTTAGAATAAATTATGTATAGTATGATGAAAGCACTACTTAAGAACTATTAGTTTATATAAATCGGTTATGTTAACCGCGTGGTGGAAAAAAATTAAATTCCAATTTCAGTTGAAATCCCAGAGCCACAACAGTGCAAAATCTTTGCAGTTGCTGTTGCTATTAAAAGTTGCTCTTCTTAAAAAAGGAGTGAGAGAAATGCAAAGAACAAATCACAGCACATCGGCGATAATGCCACCAAACCAGGCCATATATAATGGTACCAAATATAAAAGCAGTGCACGACGTAAGGACATCTTGGCACCTGCACTATCCCTTAAATCAATTTCATCCACACCATTACCATCGGTATTCCCATTATTAGCTATATCGTCTATTCGGTTGATGTCGTGTGGACTTTGTGGGCGTGAGGTTTGCGTTTGTATGTCACCACTGCCTCCACTATTTGAGCGTCCATCAATAATTTCGTCATCTTCATCGTCCACATTATTATTTATGTTATTATCACGCCCAGGTGAATGATCTATTTGAATGGGTTTATATGTGGACATTGGCGACGACAATCCGGATCCTTCGTCATAGTCTTCGTCATCGCCGTTACCACCTGAACCCGAACCACTATATGAATCTGGTTCTGAAATATTTAAAAACAATTAAAAATCAATTCCGTCAGAAATATAATAATTTTATGGGAAATAAATATGTATGGAAGGAATAAAAATGAAATAAAATTTCCTAACATCATACATATACACATACCGCCCGAAGTTTTTTTACTTACCTTGATCTCTCCAAACAACTTCTTGACCGTTATAAGCATTTCTCAATTGTGCGACAGCATTTCTCAAATGGTATACCTGTGCGTGAACTAAAGCGGTTTGCCTTTCTTTTGTAGGATTTCCAATGAATTCCGGGTTTGTTCCATATTCTGTGGATATCGAGGGCATGTACCTAAGTATTTATTAAAACATATTCTCAAAGATGCAAAAAATAATTTCAATTTTGTAAGATCACATACCTATCAATAGTGTGGCCATTCCAACACATACTGTCCGCTTCGTCAGATGATGATATATTATCCTTGGTACAAAACTGATGCGGTAAATTTATCCAGAATTTTTTCAAATCTTTCATACGCTGTCTTATATCACGAATGCTTTTATCTAATTCCGGATCACCACGCCCACTAAAATCTTTCTTATTTTTACGATTTTTTTTTTTATTCCGCTTTTCATTACTACCAGCGTCTGCATTTTGGTCACTGTTATCATGTTGACCGGGATCTGGACTTCGTTTTTCCTTTAACACAATAGCATCGTCCACAGTCGCATCAATGTCTAATATATCCAAATCGGACTCTTCCGAAGATGTTGCATTAGTTTTTTGTAAAGAAGGGGCAGAAGTCTCTGTACTCTTAAAGAAAGTGCGTTTGGGGCGCGACAGAGACGGACGACCGCACCCTTGGAACACCCGATTGGTTATATCATGTCCGGTATCCTAAATGTGACATTTTATTACATCAATAAATGTTTTATGATTGGATATATGTGCATATACAGCTTGTAAGAAAAAATTAAACTTTTTGCGCTGGCATTATTGGAGTTATTTCATCTTAAACCATTTATTCACCCAATTTCTATGATATATATATATATATATATGATACGAGACGATTACACCCATAATCATATAAGAAAAATTTACTTAAATCTGTGGCTTACAGATTTACCATTTATACATAAATTTGTGTACTACTGTGAACAGACAGAAAGAAACCAGGCTCCTCAAGAGACAATTACAATAAAAAAATTACTGATACTTATATTACAATATCTACATGTATGTATGAACATTAATGTATCACAACAGGGAGTAACAAACAAGCCACAAAGCCGAGTAAAGTGGCTTGTTGTACGTATAGTGTGTGATATAAACAAAATGTTTAAATTATTATTAATTATTACGAATTGTAAAATGCTTGATAAATAGTGCTACGGTTTATAGTTTTCATCAATAGAGAAGAGGAATCAAAGATAATGTTTATCTATTTGCTCAAGAAATCCTATAACATTCGTGTAATAAATACGATTTAACAAGCATGTAATGTTGCATAAGCGTATGTTGCATGTACACATCCATTGATTGAATTGTGGTGTTGACTTATCTATTTATAGGTAATAAGCATTTTTGCCAATCAACCACTTCATTGGCCTAATTGTTCTTTCCTTAGTAAGCACTTTTATTTTTGAAAGAAATTAGGAAAAATCTATTGGGAGCCATGCCTATCTATCTATTTTTTTAAACCCTCCCCATTTTAATAAATAATTAATAATTAAGCAAGGCAATGGCCACTAACCTGAAAGTTCATAATAGCCTCAGAAATTTTAATATTAATGGGTTCGACTACCATCACAATGTTAAAAGAACCGAGTAAACGTTCCGCCAACTTATCCATCGCTTGAACGAAATTCTCCCATTCCGTATCGAATTCGTTAAAATAATGTAAACAACCTTTGATTACGTTTATGCAATAATTGGTACAGGGTCTTTCCGCGTAACCCTTACAAAAGCCGCAATTTTGCATTTTTGTTAAGGCCGACGTACAATCAGGATTTAAACGTACCTAAAATTTAATATAATTTTTCCTTTATTATATAAAGCAGAAAGTTTTATTTGGTCAATTGAACTTACAGTAATCAATTTTTTAATAGCTTCAGAGGCAGTGGCTAACGCTTGACCATAAGTACGGGTGGCCACAAATGATCGTTTAATTTGGACGGATAACTTATCGGGTACATCACCAAATGGCTTCAGTTCCTTCATATGTTCACCAACACAACGCAGGTACCTAACGAAGTTAGAGTTTTTACTTTGAAGAGCACTTTTCTGTCTACGACTAACGTTAAGGCGTTAGAAGTTAAATATTAAAAACCAAACCCCACACAAGAATTGTCGTAGACAAAAAAGTTTTTCTTTTTTCATAATTCAATAATTTTTAGTTTTGTATTATTTTGTATTATTTGAACTTGAGACCTTATTTTTTTTATGTTTTAATTCACCATTCCATAGTAGATGGCAGGTATTCTAAGATTGTCATTACATTGGCAATACACACCCTTTTAACATTTTACACGGACCAAGGACTTCTGCACAATATTTAAATTTCAAATTTGGTCACACATATTGTTTCAGCAACGAACACACGGACGAGAACAGAGATTTTTTGGAAGAAATATATTTCCTTTACAATAATCGAACTGTACGAACTATAATAAACATACTTTTCATCAAAATAATATTGAGCGTTGAGCACTGTAAACATCTTCTGATATAAAGTGTTAAAAAATTTATCCATGACATCTATTAAATCGACATTTCCTTGCTTGTAATAGGCTTCAAATTCTTTGTAAAGATCTCCAAAAACGTACGAGTTCTGTTGATAGATGACGCCGTATGTACGCGTGAACATTAAATTAAAGTCTGCTTTTGAATCCTTTAATAAACTATCAAATATTTCTGAAAAAATTCAAATAAACACAAATTTTTGACATTAGTTCTTTAGTTTCTTTCCATTAAACTGTATGTATGTACGTATATTCAATTGAAATTCAGAAATTTCGGGTTGGTTTTTTATTCCCAACCAATTTTGCTATTTTTCAATACCAACACAAAAATATTCAAAATGTAAGCTTACCGTTATATCTTTGCACTTTCGCGCTCAATGTATGTGACATTTTTACAATCAATTCTCGGGATTGTTTCTCCAATTGAAGACGTGACTGCATGGCCATTTTAGTTTCCATACTGTGTGTACAACAAGTGCCCACCATGGGTGATTCACAATAACGTAAATCCATCTCTGAAAGTGTACGACAAAATTGCATAGAATTGGTTAATATTTTATACTTTGTGTATACAAAAGTAGATACCATTTAATGTAACACGATATGTTCTGCACATGCATACATGTGAAAGAATGCATTTGCAAGCTTTTATATATATGTATGACTCATAATTTTATATTAGGCAGAGATGTGGATGTACCAATTCTGGAAAACATAAGAAAAAAGTGTGTGTCACTTCAGTTACCATCTTCCGCCCTTCTTCACATAGTAGGTGTCAAATTTTATATTTTATATGAACGAAATCGGTTAAAAGTCCCAAAGTTGACCGAATGCTGTCAAGACTACAACAAATAAAGTTAAAAAAACACGGCTTACTAATAAATGTCAAATTGATATTTTGACTTTTTTGTATTTTCGAATCGAATAACAATTTGGAAGGCAAGTCCTACATGTAATATTGAGAATTCGAAAAGGTGTCTTTTTCATGGTCTTCATTTCTGTCTTGTTCCACCCATCACTTTGTAGAAATGCCTCTTTTGTGCGTTGTAAACGGAATGACAAACTTGGTATACCCACAAACTCATTGCTTATTTTAACAAGTTAAATGAATAGTCCCAAGTAGCACAGTATACGAAAAATTTTATTTTTACAATTATAAATTTTAATGGACAATGCGTGAAAAAGAAAGATTTCTTTGGTAAATCACCTTGCATGGGTAGAGGACTCTACGTACAAATGTTTTATGGAAATGGAGTTTTGCCATTTTTAATGACTTAATTTGTGGGATTGTGGGTGTGAGAATTTCCGTTTAATATAAATATTTACTCGAAACACTTTTTGTTAACCAACTCGTCGATTAGTTCGATCATCTATAAACACAACAATTGCTTTCTTAGGCTTTCTTCTGCATCTTACATCATTGTGCCTTGTACAGCAGTGTTCATTCTGAGCGTTGGGATTTCTTGCCTGACAAGTTTCATTAGAGCAACAGTGCTGTTTATGCGCTTCTCTCGGCTTTCTCGATTCAAGTGTTTGCGATTCTTGCGATTTTGTCTGTTTGGGAACTTGTTCCTCTTGTCCTTCTCCATCAGTGGTTTTACTTTGAAGACAACCCACAAATTTGTGCCAAATCGGATTTTGCGCATGATTAATAAAAATGTTAGGGATAATGCCGGAATTTTTTATAGCGTTTCTAAAATTTTATTTCTTTTGTAAATTTATGCTTTATTCATTGTACGTCATGATTCAATTTTTATCAAAACAAGCACACATGTCATTCTCAGTTTATTTTATAATTTAACAACCCGACCTTGGATACCCTTCACATTTAACTTAGCCTGTTGGTGTGGTTCATATAATGTGCGGCCTCTTTTATTTTAAAATTATTATTATTATTATTATTGACTTTAAGGTGTCTTTCCAAGAATAATATGCACATGTGTATGGGTTTCTGACGCCTTCCTCTGGATGTAACAAACATATTGACAAACTTAGTTTACTCTCATCACCGAGGTGGAATGTACAAAAATATTCCAAATAAAATAAGACAACATCTATGTGCCAAATAAACGTATTAAAATAAACTAATCGTATGCGTATAAGCAATACATATACGTGTACATACAGAATATATTCAAAAACATAAACTTCACAAACACCCAAGAATGCTGCAAATAAACATTAAGCTGAACACTTTCTATTAAAAAACAAGTATAAAAGCTATATTAGATGTACGCCAAATCTAGGAGTTCTACCAGCATTACTTTCTTTCTTTCACTATATAACTTCTCTTGTGCTATGCAATGCTACGCTGTAAACTATAATATGACAGTACAGCATAGGTTATGTTATGTAAGGCAATATCAGATATTGGCTATCGTATGTTAACTGCACTTTGCAAATGATTGTACGTATCTTCTTCTTGTCCTTTTTCTTTATTCAGATACCGTTGAAAAAAGAGTAATTTCGATTATTTTCGAAATCAAGTTTTTCTTTACCAGCCAACAAAAAATTAACAAAATTAACACAAAATATTTGAACAAAACGGGCGTATGTTGGTTATCACATCATGATCATCAATGAAATTTTACGTTAGTGATCGAAACAAATTTTTATTTAGATGCTAAGCAAACAACTCCAACAAAAGCAATTTATAGTTAGTAATTATGTGCACCATGTAGATATACAGGAACTCGTTGAATGTTTATTTATGGATTTTCCAATATAAAATCTAAACATGTTGTTATTTTCATTGTTACGACTACAAAACAAACAACAAATCACTTTTGCATATGAATGTGAAATAAAGTAAAGAAAGCAAGAAAGAAAATTAAGTAAAGCGAATAAAGAACAACAAACTGTAATTTATGCGATTGCCTTTAAATGCTAGGCGTATAGGAAACGCATTCTAGAACACTGCTTTAGAGCAATACCCACTGTGTAGGGAGGTATGGAGGTATTGTACAATACCAGTGATAAAAGGCCAAGCGTACACTTGCGCCAGAAACCATAATGCGATGCACCCACCACCATTTTTTAACACCATTACCAAGTGCACCACTTTCACAGTGAACACATGTAAATTAAAATCTTTGCATTAAGATGAGTTCGTATTGTGTGCACTAAAAAAATGTGTTTAGTTGTAATATGGACAGCATTACAGCCCTCTATGGTAACAATCTCGTAACACTTTAGGTGAGTTTTTCAAATGTATTACGCGTTTTCGTTATTGCTGTATGCAGAGGTATATTAAGTTTGTTATACCGTATGAAACTACCAGAAGTAGGCTTCAGGAACCCTTTGACCAAGCTTAAATTGATAACAATCGATTCGAATTTTTATTATGAGTCGATTAGTATACTTAAAGGTGGGTGTGGCATCTGTCGTTTAAGACTTAGAAACAACCGTGCAAACTTAATATTGGCTCAAGTGATTAATCAAGTACGAATTGGTAATTCGCACCAACAATGATGCAAATCCAAATCAACTATTTTTCTATAATTGTTAATATTTAATTGACGGTCCGAGAATTTGTTTAAATTTTTAGAAAACTGTGTTCGAAGCTCATTTTTAAGACAATACATTCACAATTACGGCAAAAGTGCATTGTGTCCCTCGTAGTGCAATGATAATTATGACAAATCAGAAGTTGAAAACTTTCTTAATATTTGCAGATACCGTAGGAACACTAATTTGTCATTTTGCATTGCCTGCATGCCTTAAAAGGCCTCTGCTCTATTTGAATACAATATCAAACTGTCTACACACATACTTATCTATCACTCTGTCTGTCTGTCTGAATGTCTATTAATGAAAGACGATCATTATCATCACAATCACATTCTTGCAATAAACTATTTGTATGATTGCGCTTTGAATGCATGTGCCCGCACGCATTTGAGTTCGAGTATGCTTCAATTTTAATTGAGTGGAAGCAAGAATACAATATATTTTCAATTGGTCTGCATCACTTGACTTTAACAACATTTACGCACGTACTTGTTTCGTGTTGAATCGGTTACAATTCCTGATAAACCAGTACATAACAAAGTACTTTATCCAATCAGTTAATTGAGAAATATATTAAGTATACCCTGCACATAAAAGGTGGGGTATACTAAATTTGTAAAGCAAGACCTAAAAGGATGTGCCAGATACATCACAAATATTATAAATTCTTGATCAGCATAAAAACTGAGTCGACCTAGACATCATAATGTAAGAAAAAGGCGGAATTTTATTATGGGCTACTTTGGTCCAATAAAAATAAAGCTTCGTCAATGGGTTCTCTCTAAACTTAACATTATATTGAACCGATCCGACCTCTATTTTGGCAACTAGCCTCACATTTTTATATAATAATGAACAGAAACTGAGCATTGGGGAAGCATGCCATACTGAATCAAACTTAACATAAAAATCACAACAGCGTTTCTTTCTTAATATGCTCGTATTAGGCGAGTGAATAAAATATTCCATTTCATCTTTAATAAAAGGTGTAATAAGTAATTATGTACACAGATTTGTTGTCTTGTACATACTTGTACATACTCCTATATAAGAATATAAGAGGAAGACAAAAAATTTTCTGAATTGAAATGTTTTCAAACGTTGTAACATAAAAGAAAAGTTGAAAATGATGTCATCATACTTGTTACGTAAATCAAATAGAATGTACATCTACGTTTTCCTCCCTGCTTGTCCATCTTTTTCACCTTGAGTGAGTAGGGCATACTACGTTTGGTATTCATTTTGCAAAGGAGACGTCAAAGAACCTACAAAATACTTATATTTATCATCAGAATCAAAATCTGAATCGATCTAAATGTGTCAGTCTGTGTGTGTGTTGGTGGAATTCTCACAGCCATAAATTTTGAAATATAGGGCTGGAATTTTGGACAAATATATCTATTATTGGTACGGTTCTTATATAAATTGGGCAGGCGAAATCGGTCTAGCGTCACGGCCACAATCGATAAAAATCATTCACAGCTACAAAAATGTACTCATGAAAATAAAATTTGGTCCACACATATTTATAATTAAAGCGTTATTTATTAAAGTGGCAAAAAACGGGCACGGTCTTGTAACGCACACGTCTACAAAGTGGAAGGCACACACTTCATGAACCGTTTTGTACGTACAGTGTCACGTTTGTTTGAGCCACTCAACATTTTCCTCTAAGTGATTATTTATGTTCCAGACTAGTTTAGAGGGTTAAAATAGGAAATGCGTGTTGTAAGTTCACGTATGTATGCTTGATGAACGATTATGCAAGCGATTTTGAAATTCCTTGTACAGCACAGCGCCTTTGCGTGTATATACCTATATTCAGGAATGTTATTACAAAGCTGCTTTTAGCTACTGCTCTTCCTACTGTTTTACTGTACCTATCAAGCTATTTGTTTGTTTGTACTTGTTTCACTTGTTGTTTTTGTTGTTTGCTTCTTTGTTTATTTGTTTGTAAGTTATAATGTCTTATTACACACATGCAAATATTATGTGGATTTAATGCACTTCCACACGCCAACACTCTCATCTAACCTCTTGTATATCTTATTTGTATACCTTGCACCACTTGTGGCAAAGATTATATTAAGTTTGTGTGGATGTTTGAAACTCCTAAGCGGCAACTACCGCACCTGTCTTCGATTAACCTGATTGATTCAGAACAGAACTTCTGCAGTGTTTACTTTCAACATATACGCGATTTTCTCGAAAAATTTTTGAATTTGATGTTGATGTTGAGCCCGGTGTTGCTAACGCCTTCAATTTGTCCAATTAATAATGCATATGCCATAAAGCATATGCATTACACTTGCAGAATTAGCCCTTTTCGTTTCCAGAGACCTACACTTGTAGTTTGTATGATGTCGTATTCTTAAATTTCAAAACCAAACCTGAAATTTCGATTTTGATTAACCCGAACCTAATTCTTTCAGGGTTTCAGTTTCTGCTGTATATATAGTTTCTGTTACTTTGACTACAACAACATCATTTTCAAATTTTTTTTAATATAAATATTCTTAATCAAGTAAACCACAGAAACCACCAATCATTCGGATATGTTAAGCACTTGTACTTGTATCTCTACGCCTGTACGAAGTATATGTTGCACGTAGTCACCGTGAGGCTTTGTTGTTGGTCACGTTAATGAAACACATTAAAATTGCGGTTTCATCATTTTTCTTATGCCACAATTTTTCGCATGTTTTGCGCATCGTATGTGACACAATGCGTGCTGTTGTATGTATTTTGTGGCTAATCGACGTAAACTTAATACAAATAAAAAAACCATTAAGACAAACTCCTAATTTAGGTACCCACCATGCCACGCCCAGTGAAGAAGTGAATGAAAATTCCTCCATCTGTTTATATGCTCCAGCTAAAGATGGGAAATATTTAGTTTTCTTACTTGTTTATGTTCGTCCGTCTGGGTATTGCACAGGGATTAACAAATTTAGTATATTCCCATTATGTTAAGTACTTCCTACTTTAATAAGGTTGCGCACCATGGACACCGGACAAAACACTTGCAATATTTATTCAACAACAATGGTTAATATTTTCGAAATTTTTCCCAAACGATATTCCGGTTATGAACGCTACCTCATGGGAAACTTCTATAACAACATTTGTTCGATTACCCACCCATTATTGCACCCATTATAAGGTTTAGTTTCTCATCACCACGCTAATACCACTAAATTATTTGACTATATCATAAAATCTTTCTTACGAGTTGTTTTACAATGTGTGTGTGTGTGTGTGTGTGTGTGCATTGAAGATATGTTTATATTAATCACAACTCTGCGAGTGTATTCACCAACACTCAGTAACAAAACTCATCTGAACCCATTAATCATCGTATCGCTTCGTCTATTACAATCTGAAGAATAGAATCGCAAGCAAAAATGAAAATGAAGCAATAGCGCATTCTTTCGATGTGACTTTGCATAAAAGTCTGATTTTCGCGGAATTCGAATTCATCATTCAAATTTTCAGGATTTGTAGCGGTATAAATTTAAAGAATAACGGCACATTCTTTCTTGCCGCAAAAACAAAATAAGCATCCAAAGTTGAGTAAAGAATCCTTTGTACCGGAATGAAAGAGTTTTTGGTTTATGTATAATCATTTTCATTACAATCCAAATGGGTGGAGCCATGCCTCTACAAAATTACTACGGAAGCCTATCTACTTATTTCAATCAAGACGTTCTGCAAAAGTTGTTTTCTCGGTTCCTCACTTCATACAATATAAAGTTTGTCATTCTCTATTATAAGGTCCTTAATCTTATTGGGCGCAAAGTATGATTTCTATGTACCTGCATGACATAATATAAAAACGTGTAATAAGTTGTAACTAAGGCCATTGAAGTATTTCATAATAGAATTTCATAACTCCCCCTATATATGGTGTGGAAAATTCGACGCGATATTGCGTTTACCAAACAGAGAATGTTTTTGTACAATTTGAAAACTTTTACGTTGGTGTAGTGTTTATTTATTTACCTGTTTTACTTATACACACACACACACTCATATTGGGCTAAGGATATATCATATCACAGGCACAAGAAACTGGTCTCAGCTTTAGCGTTCATTCTGGCTTCACAGGCGTTTGTGGAAGGTGAATGGGCATGAAAAGCCATGCTAGGCTATGCCGGCCATGTCAGTATGTGTGTGCATTGCATTCTAAAAATTACCAAGCGAACAAATTTATTACCTCTCTTTCTTACCTTTTTACCATTTTTTTGTTTTATATTAGTTATGTTTCTCACGGCACAAGTTGCCCTAGTATTTTGGTGTTCATGAGAATTACCTTTCACGTGGATATATATGTGTAAATATGTACATAATGTTTCATTTTTCCTTCTTGTATAGCGTTACCTTTAAGTTATTTAAATTGTCCAGTTTTCTTATTCTTTGTGCGTGTGTGTGTGTGTCTGTATTGCATGCTAAGGTATGCACAATGTACGTGCTGCTAGCTGTCAGCTCATTAGATATGTAAATGTTTGTAAGCGCAACCAATATTATAAAACTTATGCTGATACTGATACGCCATGTATTGTAAATTTCATAAATATGTCTCTCTCTCTCTCTCTCTATATATATATATATAATACTAGTGCAAAATATTATTAACTAAGGCAACATAGCTATGTAAACGTTAATAATATTCCATGATTGGTTGTTATCTTGAATCGGTCTGTCCACCAGCATTGCATTTTTTATTGTGTATTCAGTTCATCATTAGGGCTAAACAAGCAACAAATAACTACTTAATTAAACTCGTTACTATGTAATGTTATTTTGGTATAATTTTTTATCGATCGTATATAGTAGATTTTGTGGCAGTCATACCTCACTTAAAAATTAATTCAGGTGATAAGACCTCGCATACTGCTAAGTATTGATATAATGCAGAAATTTAAGAAAATATTTATGTGCATGTAATAATGTTTAGTCAAATTCTTATAGGAATTATTCTATACTAAAAGTGTCTAAAGAAGTATTTTATATAGAAATATTAATTATTCTTATACACCACGTTTTATAAAACAAGTACTAACAAGTCAAAAACTTTACTTAAGTCAAACCATAAAAACCCTTTAGGTATATATAAGTGGGCATGACAGGTAGTTGATTACGCCCTCGAATACTGATCCTGAATATTACGTATCAAGGTGCAAATGTACCAATTTTTTGTTATAGGTAAATTTTTGTGTCAGGTATTTATATTTTTATCTATTTTGAGTGTGACTCTTCACCGATGTTCCAAGTTGAATGAATCTCCTTGGGTGTTTCAAGCGGAATGACAAACTTAATATACCATGTATATGTAGAGTATGTAGAGGGTATAAAAATAATCTACACTACCGCATCTTAATCAATCTAAGAATAAAACAGTGTTAGTTCAGTGTAGATAATTATTCAAGACTTAAAGATGTAATCATCTTATAACCTCTGTATGTTGCCCAATAGTGATACCGATTGAACAGCACCTTTGTCGCTTATTTATAGATGCATGCGTGTGACCTCGCTCATCTCCGCTAAAGTACACACACACATACACATGTGATATTTGGTGCCACTAACAAACATCACTCAGTGTAATCATTGTGAGTGTAGAAAAGTGGTTTGACAACATTTTTGTGATCCGTTGCTAAGGAATTTCGTATACCATTACTTTACTTTACATATACCTACGCAAATAACTTTGTACCTGTACATGTATACATTATCAATAATACAATACGAATCTGATACCTCTTTGCTTGGACTACAGTTAGGTGGTTGGTTTGGGACGCATATTTATGTATAGAAATACTGTAACAGCAACTATCGCCGTGGCGGAAGAATTTAATTTCATTTAAGTGTGTATGAAATATATGGTCTCCGTTTGAAATCTTGCTTATACAAGTATAAAGTTCCGTCCGTCGGTCGTGGGCACTCAGCCAGAACAACAATGAATATGACTGTGTTTACATAAACTTGTATTTACGTATGTTTATTTATTACATACAATACAAATATATTTACAGTATATGTTATGTAGGTACAAACACTTCGTTTCTGCTTCTTTAATGAAAAAAGTTATTTGTATGTATTGAATAAATATGAAAAATGACAAGCTGAAATATTCATCTCTGAAGTTGCCAGGGATTTTGTTGTTGTCCTTGGAATTTACACTTCTTCAGTTTCATATTTTTAGCAGCAAAATAATGATTCATGCAACCAAATATTCACCATTTATAATCTCTTTCCTCTATCGGCTGTTCGTTTTCTTCATTCTTTGTCTTCGTCGTTAAGATGGTTGATAGTTTATCTACATTCCTACTTTGGTCGCATTGGCCATTCATATTTGTATATATGTAGATGCATTTTTATACCACACAACACTTTATTATATGCACAGCTTGAGTCCACAATTTGCACATTCCTACGCCAATAAAGTTTGGAATTTAAAGCTAATTGAGCAATAAGCTAAAATTATGAAGTTTGCCAAGTTAATGAGTTAATTAAATCATATTTAATTAACGTATGATAAACGAAAAAATTTGTTATGAAATCATTTACAGCGCCGTACAGCTGGTTTTATCCAGTGTTCAAGGAAATCCGCCTTCGTTAAAAGAAAAAAACAGTAAACTTTACTTATCGCCACACATATATACGAGTACTTACGAACAATATTCTTATTTTGAAACAAAAGCATGGAACGTCTATATATAAATTGTGGGCGTTGCATGAACCTAATTGTGGTCTTGTCCGTAATCGTACCATACCCATTTTCGCAAAAAATTATTTTCAACTTTATAGGTTGTCTTTATGAAAGCTACGGAGATTTTGGGCGTGGTACTTAACCTCTTCGCCTCATTTTAATATGAACCCACTATAAAATTTTTCAAAAATAGATGGGCTTTTTACACGTAAGGGGACAATTTTCCTTTATAGACAAGTTTGTACTACAAAGATATTATATTTTAGGCGTCTGCACACAGGCAGATAAACAGGTAGAAGAGCTAAATCGACTTCGCTATGAATGCAAATCTTTATAAAGGATATTCCATGTATTCATGGTCTTCTTTTGCATATTGGAAAGTTTAAAACATTCTTCAAATCATCAACCACGATTGTTGATGCATATCATATTAATATATATACATATTAATTAAATTATTTTCACCATATTAAGTAATTTTTTACGACTACCTTGAAATTAATGAATTTTCACATTTTTTTTATTAATATACATATATATAACAGAAATACTCTATCAATAAAGTCAGTAATTAATTTGCGAGCTATAATTGAAAAAATATTTCTGAACTTTATAAAATGAAAATCTTAAAGTTTTTTACGTATGTTTTGTCCCTGCTAACCCTGTGGTGTAGTGGTGTTGTTACTTTTATATATGAGGATACAGATGAAGTGAGAGTGATAATTTTGTAAACTTCTTTTTCTTAACTTTAATGAGTGACCTACGTCGTAGGATCTCCCCATGTCTTCTCTTCTCTCTTCCATTTCACTGACAAATCAATTACAACTTATGCAGGATGCCATTGAACAAATGGAAATGCGTTTTTATAATGTGGAACATACTGTCCTGGAGCATTACCAAACTATACAGAATCAATTGAGGGTAGCCAACTCAGCGAATTGTAAAATCAGAAAAGAAATTGGTATTTTGAATGAATCAATCATGAATGGGAAAGCATGTGCACAAGGTAGAGGTAATTAAACTTATTAATAAGTGTATATTTATTTGTGTCATAATATTTCTTGGGTACCTTTACTTTATAAAGGCCAGTTAACCTCGCCATCTACAAGTGAAACAAATTTGCCTAAAAGTTGCCTAAATTTCAAACCTGAACGTTGCCCAAACAGTGTCTGCAAAATCCAATATCCCGATCGTAAGAATGAGGCCTTAAGTGTACCGTGCGATAACATCGTAAGCGATGGTGGCTGGATTGTAATGCAACGACGCTTTGACGGTTCCGTAGATTTCTTGCGCAATTGGACCGACTACAAAAACGGGTTTGGCAAATTAGATGGAGAATATTGGTTGGGCTTAGATAAATTGCATGCCTTTACGAGTTCTTTAGGCCCACTTGAATTGTTAATCGAATTGGTCGACTTCGACAATGTCACCAAATATGCCAAATATGACTCATTTATTGTGGACAGTGAAGAGCAGAATTATACGATAATAGATACAGGCAAATATTCGGGAACTGCAGGTGATTCTCTCAGTCAACACATAGGTAAACAATTTAGTACGTTAGATCGTGATAATGATAGTTATGAAGGCAATTGTGTGGAAATATTTAGCGCTCCCTGGTGGATGGATGAATGTAGTTGGAGGTAGATATATATAAAATAGGCAATTTTATCATTTGCATTTGATTTATGTTATATATATTTTTTAAAGCTCTTTGAACGGTTTGTACTACAAAGATGCAAATCCGATTGCCAAAAACGATGGCATTAACTGGCACTCTTTTCACGGTTATGGTTATTCCCTAAAAGCTACTCGAATGTTAATAAGGCCAAAAGAGAATTAAATTATTCTTTTGTGGAAATTGTCGTCTTTCTTATATATAAAGAAATGAAAATAAAAAAAAAATTGGTTGTAGGAGACTTTCCCTACTTTCCTACACTTGTTAACCACTCGCAATGAAATTTTGTACAGAGATACTGATACTGTACGTTAGAGAATATTGTATATTGAATAAAAAAAAAATTTTAGACAATTGGGCGCGGCAGTATTTATAAATATATGAGAAGAAAGACGGAACTCATCTCACATTTCTTGATAAATTTTAAAAAATATTTCACAGATATATTACCCATTTATATAAAAAAATGTAAGTATGAAGGGACAAGGCCAATCCTTTTATCAAAAGAATTTTTTAATTTTACTACGTTTACATTATAGTACCAACTTTGATGATATTCGACATGAAGGCATATTTTTAACCTCCCGATCTCTAAAAGATTGTAGCGTTTTTAACATTTTTTCGCAAAATTCTTAAACTAGCAAAGACGAAACTTTAAAAGTTTTTTAGTACATATAGGCAATGGGTGTCCTAGCTTTTATCCAAGTCGCTAACAGTTGCATTTGTTTTTATAAAAAGATTGAAATTGTATTATTTACAGATTTCCCAAAACATTTATGTAGACTAACGATGTGAAATGCACCACGCTAAGGTAATTGGTTACACTTTACCGTTTAAATCGCTAAATATATATTTTTCATGCGCTCAAATAAAAAGAATGTATGAAAATAAAAAACCGCATACATTTTAGGCACTTCGTTTAATTACTTTAGATTCACATATGGTATATTATATTGTGTTGATGGAATCTAACTTAACCATGCTAAGTTGGGTTATATCGAAACATTAAGCAGAAGCTTAAATAAAAGTTAATTCCTTATTATATATTCATACACGTACATGTACTTTTATATGATGAGTTGAAATTTTCAATATTCTATTCATGTGCAAAATGTACATTGTTGGCGTAAAAGGTTTTACGACATAAATAAGATCAAGTAAAAAGCTATATTTAATTTAGGCTGAGGTACTGTCCATATTTATACATTAGCAGTGGGCGTATAATACGTATCATCATCGAAAGTTAATTACTGCACAAACCCCCTTCCTCTCATCGCAATCGACTTAAATTGTTTACTAATGATGTTTCGTATTCATTGTACAATGTGAATATTCTGTATGAAATAATGTACTACAATATAATAAATGAAGAACTGTGAGACGCTTACCGTTGTTGGGTCGCTGTGGTATTTCAGTGGCATCAAAGCCACGAACTTGGAAAACATGCAATACGGCACTACAATTCGGAGTGAACTGTTCTAAAATAGATGAGGTAGCAGGGGCAGCTAAAGCGGCTGCTAATGGCGATGGCGCAGCTGTTCCATTTAATGATAATGCTACCGGACTTATAAAGGCCAACAATACTAAACAACCAAAAATTATGGGAATATTTCTCAATAAATAATTATAATTACTACGGATGGTATATCGCTGAGTCCCCTCCTTTGGTGTATGATAATGTTGATATAGTTGTTGTTGCTGTTCTTTTTGTATTTTTTGTTGTATATTATACGGGTGTTTAAACAAATTATGTACAACAACAGATATTGCAGTTATGGCAGAGATGAGGGCAGTAGACTTTATATGATTACGGTTTCTATCGTTAGCAAGAAGACATATTACTCCTTGTCGCACTATTGAATAACAACAATATAATGTTCTTGTAAACATTGTTGTAATGGTTGCTTGTATTATTGTTGTGAACTGCGATGTAAGTGTATATTTAAAGGCATCAGCAATTCAGTCTTCTATATACTCACACACAAAAAAAAACAGAGTTACAGAGAGGGGGTATAATAATGTCGGTCGATAACAGCAGTTTTAACATACACCTAGGCGCACACGAACAAATACATATAATTACAAATTCATGCACATTGTCAAAGAAACAGATTCGTATTCTAGAGTAATAAAGAAATACTGCTGCATTACAAAATATGCACATGTGATCATTTTCATTCACAGGTTTTTTATACCCTAAGGGTATATTGCTGTGTGCTAATGTTTGTAACTCCTAAACAGCAAATGCTATACCCACCGATCAATTCGGAATTAAAACCTGAATCTGAGAAAATTCGTACAAAGACATGTATTGGCCCACAGGACCATTTTTAAAACCCCTCCCCATCCTATCCTAGTCCTATTATAATGGAATTTTTATATGGCAAAAAATTGCAATTTTCATTATTTTACAAAATTTTATGAAGAATAAATAATTAATTAGCTTAATGATTGGCTGTGCCAAATTTGGACCCAATCGAATTATTTTTAAAACTCCATATAATGCTATATCTCGCTTACCGATGCAACTAATTTAATTGTAGCATACTTTATGGAACTAAGTGGTGTAGGTCATTAAATGATATGTCTTGATCGACATTGTACTCGTTTGTTTGTTTTTAATTTGTTTGGTGTTCTCCCTCTCTCTCTCTCTTTATCATTAATGTGGTTGTTGTTGCTTTTATTGTTGACAATTCGTTACTATGATTATT
The DNA here is from genome assembly GCA_949710015.1 of Crataerina pallida. Taxonomy (NCBI): domain Eukaryota; kingdom Metazoa; phylum Arthropoda; class Insecta; order Diptera; family Hippoboscidae; genus Crataerina; species Crataerina pallida. Next base: position 30,784,270 of record OX453292.1, read on the forward strand.
TGTTACTCTCTTTTTTTTTTTTATTAATAGTGTTATTGTTTTTCATACATATACACACATATATTTACTTTTGACTTTGCCGGCAAAATGTGGTTAACTAGCAAGTGCTGCCAAGCCAATCGTAAACGCAAACGTAACACAAAGCAGTCAATAAATAGGGCGTGTGGAAAAGTGTCTGTATAGCACTATATATGATAATGATTGTTACAGTGTTCGTGTTGTTTATGTTAACTATTAAGTGATAATATTATACAAGTATATACTTAAAATAGTTCACAGTCTGGTTCTTGCTGCATACATATTCCACAAAGAGAATTCTTCCAAATGGTTCTTTGTTAGCCTTTCCTTTATTATATCTTTATCTATAAACGTTCCGCATGTACATACACTTGCGCAGTATTTGTTGATGAAACGAAAAAACTCTTTTGTTACTATTAGTGAGAGATACAATTGACAACACGTAACTGCAAAACCATTCATTTATTTCTATGTACGCAAAGTAAATATAATGTGCTTCTTGGGAGGAAAAGTGTACGAATTGTGTAATACAATATTAATTAAATCTTTTATTGTTTAATGTTTGATAACTGAGAGATTATATGTGTGTGCGTGTGTAGTATTGTTTACATTTTATATTATCTAACTTTACGCTCTTTAGAGAATATTTCTCAAAAACTCATTGGTTTTTCTTAAATATCTTTTCATTACACATTCAATTACATGAATTTAATTTTTTATGTTTCGGTTTTGTTTAAAAAGACTATTTGTAGATGTGTAAAATTTGGAATTTCCTCTCAAAATTTTATTAAATCGTACATTGCACTCTCACTATTAAATTATGTGGCAATTTATATATTTCGTTACAAATTTAACAATACTAACAAAGCAACTAAATGTGAATTAAATAAATATCCGATCTATCGCGTAAAGTATGCCCATAAGATCTAACACAACGTATAAAAAGCGACACCAAAAAAATTAACCACAAAGCATAGCAATCAACTAACAACTGAAGAGGATTTGTGAACAACACTAGTGAGCGGCATGTGGCAGTGAAATATAATAAATGTATTTCTTTATACTTTTGTGCCAATATTTTACAACCATTAGAAGGCAAGTTGCACTTAGAGTGTACTAAATGTAGAGTACTTACAGTGCTTTTTCACTGGTGAGCTAACATTTTTCCCTACCATAGCGGGTTATAATAGTTAGTATAATGAAACTTTTTTTGTTGTGGTTATCACAGAAATCAATGAATAATTTGAGATCAAAATTCCAGTATTACTCTCTTGTAATATGTGTGTGATTAATACAAAAATTAAAAACCTTTGCTCCACATACTTTTTTGTAATGTCAGTGTTTGTTCATGGACGAAAGAGTTACATTAAAAAGCATATTTTTGGGCACAAAAAGGTAATTATTTGGCTCCAAAACAGTGGCAAATTGGATCGACACTAAAAAAATTAAATGAATGTATATAGAGACCCAAAATTTGCATAAACTTTAAAAAACAATAAGAAAATGTTTTAGTATAATCTTACTGATCTAATTTCTTTAAAAATTTATTTTGTTCGCGGGCGAATCGGCTACCTGCGCACTAGTAGGTATATAAAATTCTTTAAGTGGTTAAAATGAGCACGTAGGCAAGCACATCTAAAACGGGCTTTCCATTTGTTATGATATAATAATTTATGAAATTGTGGATGGTTAGCATGTCAGAAAAATTAGTCATGTAGTAGGCTTCTTGATGTGCAATAATAGCCGTAAAGCAACAATTTTTAAGGAATATCTCAGTTTTGCTAACTGAGTATAGAAAATATATTGATACATGTAATTATTTGAGAGTTTTGGTGCATTGGTGGACGGTAAAATATCACATACAGCTTTTTTACTTGTTTCATAATTACATCACTATTGTTATATATATATATATATTTAATATAATTATAAACTTTGTGATATATTCTTTTATACATTCAACAATATTCATATTAAAGGAGAATAAGAAAAAGCAATTAAAAATATATGTACACATAATAACTAAATTCATGACATAGGAAAATATTTATTGATATCATCGTTGCTGTTGATCATTGTCAAATTATGAAATTTATTTTTTATATACGATTTACAGTTATCAGAAGCTGCAAATACAGAATATAATAAAGAAAACAAGTTTACTTTTACCATAATTTGATATTTACTACAACACCTACCAAGTTTACCATCAACAACACGATTGGTTATACGCTTGGCTAAAGCCTTAAATAACTCCTTTGTGGCTATTTTACGTTTATAATAAGGATTTAAATAATCCACCACGGCTTTACTAACGTTTGCTTTATGTTTAAAGGTGGCTTCGCGTTCATTTTGAGTTTGGTTTTTTAAATATGTTGATTTTGTCGAATTGTAAGACGACGTTCTTTCTAAGAACTCTTTTACTTTTTGAATACTCTGAGATGAATGTGACAAAGACCAAGCAGACATATCGGAACTGGAATTGCTTAGTCGTTTAAATTCGCACTTTTCTACTTTTCCACTCCCTTGGCCCACATTTACCTGGGTATCTTCCACATTATTATGTTCCGTAAAGCGATTCTCTAAAGCTGAACGTTTTTCGCAGCTCACGTCTGTATGCATAATTTTATGGGTATCTCGTATGTCTTTTGTGTAATGAGAAGTTCGTTGTTTTTGTTTGTAGGGTGCACCACTTAATGGAATACTGTTTGTAAATATTGGTTTGTTTGTGGCAATTACGTTATTGTGATTCTCTTCAGCTTCTATTTTTTCCAAATTTTCAATTGCCAACTTAAGTTGGCGCTCCTTAGTTAGCAGGGTCTCTAAATTATCATCTTTACTTTCACAATTCTCTAGAGATGCTTCCCCATCTTTAACGTCTACTCGTTGCTTCTCTTCAATCACTGGCAAATCAGTCAGTTCCTCTTTTTCTTCCTTTATTATTATCGCCTCTGATCCCACATTATTTGTATTTTCTTCATTCATTGCAAAATTTTCATTCACCGTACTGTTAGTATTTGTTTGATTATCGTCTGTTACGATTCTCTTCACTTCAGCTGCATTCTTCTGAAAATAACTGTCCATGGTGGTTTGTTTAACAGTATCTTGTTTGTAGCTTCTGCAAGAGCGCAACGCACGTGGTACTTCCTTTTTAATTTCAGTAGATTGTGGCCTTTGTTCCTCCAATTCTTTAAGTTTGCGCTCAAAATATTCCACACTGCCGCCATTGTAGAAGCTTTTCTTCGGATTCTCTGATTTAGGTTTGTAATCCATTAATATTGGCATTAAATGTTTATTCTTGGTCATTTGCCTTATGGCTGAAAGCTGTAATATATCATTTAACACCAAAATAAATTTATTTTAATTTTAGCTGTATTAAAATATACCTCTTTGGCTAAAACATGTCTGTACATATTGGCCACTTTTTGTTTCGAGAAACACTCATATTCCATATTGGCTGCTATGGATTCAAAGTCTTTTTGTATCAAATCTTTTTTAGGCTTATCTTCCTCGGAACTGTCCATATTTTGTTTTAGCGCCTCAGCTAGAGCGGTTAAGTAGTTTTCACGTATGGCAATTTTCAATCCTGCCACTTTGGTGGCGGTAGCTTGGGCTTGATGTATTCTAGTTATTTGGGTGGAGGTTTCCTTTTCCAATTCTTTAGCAGCATTTAAACACTTTCTTAATTGAAATTGTTTACGTATAAAGTCTTCAGCATCTTGTCTTGCCTTTTTTGTTATTTGGTGATCAGTGGCGCCACCACTACCTGCACTACTACTGTCTTCATCTTCAGCATAATCCTGATACGCTCTTTTAATACCGGCACGGCCACCTACGTAAAGTATAATCACAGTAATTACTTTTATAGAATATTTTATCTAATATTTACCCTCGTACAAGTCCGAACTATCTTCCAGGGATATTGAAGTTTTGAAAGCGGAATCCATATATAATTTGTGGAAGGTGTCCAGTGCTTTCTCTGTTTTCGTGGGATTTTTACAAACGTCGCATTGTTGCTGGCAATTTGGTGGCAGCTCACCAAAATATTCAGAGAACAGTTTATGTCGACATTGTATCATTTCGCAAAATGCTACAATTTCGTCAAAGTTCTTCAGAGCACGCTGCGCTAATACGTGCTTTCCTGAGGAAGTTGCAGAGCGTGAACGATTTATATCATTTTGCAAGAGAAAACGTATAGGTCTTACGTCTTCACGTCCGTAGTATAGGCGGCAATATGACTGAAGGCCATCCCGACCCGCTCGTCCTGATTCTTGATAGTAGGCAGCCACATTTTGCGGCACCTCCCAATGCACTACAAAACGTACGGACGCCTTGTCCACGCCCATGCCAAAACTGTTTGTAGCTACAATAACGGGATATTCCCCGCGCATCCACTTCTCCTGAACTTCTATGCGTTCCTTACCCTTTAGACCGGCATGGTAGGCTAAAGAACCAACACCTTGCCGTGACACACCCATGGCAACCCGTTCTACATTTTCACGTGTACGACAATATATGATGCCACAACTTCTTTTAGAGGCCTGTGTGCATTTGAACTCTTCTTCGTCACATTTCAAACAATGCAAAGCAAAACTGGCTAAATGTTCGAAATCATCTTCGATGGTATTTTTGAAGACTACGTCATAGAATAGGTTTTCACGAAAACTAGGCGTTATGAACTTTGCCACTGGTTCGCGGAACTGCAGCTGTTGAAAGATATCATCTCGCACTTGTTTAGAGGCAGTAGCCGTTAAGGCTATCCAAACAACTTTTGGATATTGATTGCGCAATTCACCCAAACGCAAATAGTCTGGTCTGAAATCATGTCCCCATTGGGACACACAATGAGCTTCATCGACGGCAAAGTATCCAATTTTATCATATGTTACCAGCTGCCTTAACAAATTTTGAAAACCGGTTGTTGCCGCCTGTTCTGGAGTAACATACAGAAATTTTATATTCGGACGCACTGATTTTACATCGTTAACCACGCGTTCACGTTCTTTTTGTGTCATTTTTGAATTGAGTGAATCCGCGGCAATTTTTAATTTGTTCAAATGATCTATCTGATCCTTGATAAGAGCCAACAATGGTGAAAAAACAATCGTAATCTTGTATTCGGATATTAGAGAAGGTAGTTGGAAGCATAAAGATTTTCCGGAACCAGTTGGCATACTAACGAATATATCACGTTTATCTTAAAAACATAATTATAAATAACAATGAATTCCACATCTCTCAAGAACCCACTTCGCACACTTACTGGTTAAAACATATTTTATAGCTTTGCGTTGCAATTCAGATTTGAATTTCTTAAAACCAAAATACCTTTCTAAACATTCAAACATTTTTTGATCTATTTCATCATTTTCCGTCATTTCTATGTATAGAAATTTTCTGCTTTTAAAAATTAGTATTTTACAACTCCTTTCACAGTTTACTTTGCAAAATCTCTTTCTTGTTTGTTCGTTAGAGCGTAAATATATTATCAACCGTCTTATGTGTCCTTAATTTTTATCGCATATAAACGTGAGCCAAGATAGCAACGATATTTGGCCACGAAATTTTTTTTTTACATAGTGGCATCGCTGTGAGTAGTTAAGAGATAAAAATTCGGAAGAGTATTATTTAAAAGAAAAGAGAAATTTCCTAGAGAGCGAATTTTAAAGCAACAACTTTTCATAAGTAGATAAATTAATTTTCAAAGTCGATTTAATCGAAAAATCAACCATAGTATCAGTTTATTCACATAATTATCTATTATATATGACATTTGAAACATAATCCAGAACAACAACAACAGCGTAATTTGTTCTGACAGTATGTAAATATATAAAACATTTCTAAATATTAGATGCATTGTAGTTTCATCTTATATAATTTTAATTATGGAAAAGCGACCAATTTAAACGGAACATGAGCATCGATCAGGAATTGTTGCATCTGAAGAGGGCAATCAATTGCTGGGAGAAAAATGTCTCTAAATTGGATTGGATAAATAGAGTGAAACGGAAAAAGATTATTGCGTTGTTGAAATTGCATTTATTCAATTTTGAATTTTTGGTAATCACCAAAAGACGCAAGGCACGACTGAGGTGGGCTCAAAAAAAGAGAAGATTTATTGATCTTTTTTTACATGCATTACAAGAAATGCAAATCACTTGCATTGAAAAATTACCAACGATAGTTATAACGTATTTGTTAAATAATAAAGATATATTACCAAGAACTAATGGAATAAGGCCTAAGGCGGCTTTGGATTTCTATAGTGATGTTCTTCTATTTAATAAACATAAATGGTTGGAAACCTTTCATATGTCACATGAAACTTTTTCAATGGTTTGCCAGCGCCTTATGCAGACTCCCTATGAATTCCCAAGCAATGATTTACTAACATTGGAAAAAAGGACCGCCCTAGCTTTATATGTATTTGCCAAGGGTACAGATTTTTACTCTGTTGCCATTACATTTAATGTATCGCCCTCTGAAATCCGCGTAACATTGCAATGGTTTGTAAAGGGATTTCTTGATGCTATGGGCTCTAGTTTGTTATGTATGCCCAAGAATGAACAGGAATACTTTGAAATAAGCAAAGCTTTTCAACAGGCCTCAAGCATGCCACCTTTAGCAGTGGGCGTTATAAGCATATTCCAACTACCAACTACAATTAAATGTGCAAAGACTGATAACAATAATCATGCCATAATACAAATATTAGTAGACGACCACTTATTGTAAGTACCATCACATAATATACTCTTCATCCATATAGACATTACAATATAGCTTGCGCTATCGCTAATCGACTTAAAAGTGGCGAAGAGTATACAATATTTGGCCCATGCCAAATATAAATAGTGTTCTTTTTAACGGTAAAAATTCAGAGTAGTCCATTTCAGAATTCGAAAAGTGGATATAACCGAAAATAAACCCACATTATTTTTGCGACATAGCAGAGATGTTAATTGGCCTTTGCTAAGTGGTAAATTTATTGGCTCATTTATGGTAGCGCCCAGATACTATCCCTTGCGTACCTGGCTAATGAAACCATACGACAATCCCCAGAAATCACACGAATTTCATTTCAATGACGCAATAGAACATCTCTATGTCTTTCCCGAAATTGCTCTGCATAGACTCTTTTCTCGTTGGAACATTCTGTCCACATTGGAATTGATCGACGCTCAGCTTAGAAGCGATGTTGTGAAAGTGTCTTGTGCCTTACATAATATGCTAGAAGAATTGGAAGAATTTTATGATGAAAAGTGGTTTGGTAATCTGGATATGGGAAAATTTGCATTCACTTGCAAACCGCATGTAATGGAGTGTTACGATGATTGTACGGACGCTTTAGAAATGCGTGACGCAATAGCCCATTGGATAGAAAATGACCAAAACTCATTTGACAAACGGTGTTAAAGTAGTATATGCCACGCCAAAGGCTTCGGCAGATAGGACGCCTCGCTTTTACGATCAGTTAAAATGTACGAATTTAACTGAAGGTATGCAATTAGACGAAGCGATACGCTGCAGAGCGAGTTGTTTCTGGTTATATTAGAAATATGTTCTACATTTTTGAAAATTGTTATTGAAAAAAAACCCAAAACCCGTTTGTCCCGGGTATTATAAATGTTTTCACCCATGGATGGTGGCTATAGAAGCGCAGTAATATTCCGATTCTGATCTGAAATTAGACACAGCGAAACATTCTATATGACTGGCGTACTAAGCACGGGGAAGCTTCTTGCCGGCTAAAAGCTTTATTTCAAAATAAAATAATGTTTATTAATTAGTTGGATGTTTTATTATGTTTAGTATTATAAAATTACAAGCACTAGTGCTCTTTGCTAACAACGATTTTAATAAAGTCGCTGGGCTGGACCCATGGAGGACTTAATGTGCAATGATCGCACATTTTGCCAATTCTTTTTCAGCAGCGAAACCAAAAAGTTGATAGATAAGTGAATGTTTTGAACCAATTCATCGGGTTTCATGTTAACATGGCCAACAGCAACAGACAAACATAGCACTTTCTTCATTTGGAACTTTATTGTCGATTTCACTTCCTCAATCTTGGCCATCATCGATTCCTGATGAGAGAGAAGACCGGGAAATTTACCGGCCTTATTCAAACCAGGACCCAGTAAACGAGGAATTTGCTTAATCAACGATTCGGAAGCCAAAAAAGCATCATATGATTTGGCTAATTTTTTCACAAGTTTTTTGTTCTTATTAAGTTTTTTTAAAGCCTCAGCATCCATGCATTCAACACCATTCGTCTTGGCCTCATCACAATGTTGTTGATCACCTAGAACACACACTTTCATTTTAGGCCGCGGAATATTTTTCAATCTAACAAAAATAAAATTTCAATTCACAATGAATGTCGACTTTTTTTTATATAAACAAAATGTGAGAATCTAAAAATCATATAGAAACTATAAGCTCTTACGTTTTCAGATAATACATGCGATAATAAAAAAAAAAGCAAGAACTTCGGAGACTTACACGTGGTCACCCAATTATTAAAGACGTGCTCAGCAGTTCTTTTGCTTAACACCAACAATATGAAGGTTGGCTTAACAATAAGCCTACTCAATTGGATTTTAAGACCCTGAGTGCAGGTCCGTCCAGTGCACTTACTAGCACCAGACTTCCTGGTAACAAATTAATACAACACACAATAGCCAACAAACGACTCTAGTATGTTGTGTTAATTTGTTCAGGTAAATATTTTTTCAATAACATACTTGACAGTGCCGGAAAAACGTTTATCCTTTTGGGGATCATAGTTCTTTAAGCCAATTTGTAATTCCACAGTCTCCAAGAAATGACGTTTCTTTTTCACTTGCGAATATAACAGAACGCCGTTAACGCTCTCGTATAAAGTATCACGCGACACTTTGGAACTGCAAAATATATTAGGGAAAAATTAGAGACTTAGGATGCCTTTTAAAACACTTGAGAAATTATATATTTCAAATATTTATTCTTATTTATCACAAAAATTTACTCACGCCATTACTGTTCACAACAAATGCTTCGTAAAGAAAGGAAGCGACGTTGAACATAGCTGTAGTTTATGCTGCTTTTTATTGTTGCGTGTCTATTAAATAACTTGGCATTACTTTTTTTATATAAGCTGTGACACTAACCATTTAAACAAATTTTACTTCCAAAAATACAAGAATTTTAAATAAAATTTACAAATTTTTGTTAACAGCAGAGGTGCGTTATGAAGCAACTATAAATTCCTCAAACAATCGATCATGCGCCTTACAAACATAAAATTTAAACTTTGACAATCTCTTGTTATATTGCTTGTAACATAAGGAGCAAATTTGAAAAACATTCAAAAAATTAAATAATTTATTGTATCCAACTCGTTTAAAAAAAATTAAAATGAAACACCCATTTATTTATATAAATTAAAACAAAAACACATTTGTTAATACCAGTTACGAAAACGTTCTACAGCTTTCAACCACAATTCCATATTGTGTCTTATTTTTGAAAAATTAGTTAGGCATGGATCAAAAACACGACCTGAAATTCGATATTTATTAACTTCAGCTAAATCCTGCCATAGACCCAAATTTAAACCAGCTGCATAACAAACACCAATCACACTGCTTTCTGAACAATGTGCACGTTCCACGCATTTTCCACTGGCATCCGCCAAATACTGGCAGATAAAATTGTTTTGCGAAACACCACCAGCAACTCTACAAACCGTATGCATATGTGTTAGTAATCTTTAGTAAGTAGTTGTAGTAGTAATTAAGTTGTATGTACTTAAGCAATTTGATGCATTGTTGAGTTTCTTCTTCAGCCGTTTCGCATAACAGTACTAAGCGGTAGACGATGCTTTCTAAAAGCGCACGAATCAAATGAGGTCGTTGTGTAGAAGGCGTAATGCCGATGAAGCCAGAGCCTGATTTGTGATCATTTAAAGGAGGCTGTAAGTATAAATTCTTATTTAACTTATTCAAATCTTGAAGTTCTTAGGACATACACCGAAACCACTAAAGGCAGGTATAAAATATACCCCATTGCTGTTCGATATACTTTCAGCTATGGCCGAAGTTTCGTACGGGTCTGCGAAGAGACCACATTTTTGTCCCCATTCAATAACAGTCCCAACATCATTGACAGCTCCTTCTACACAAAAAATGGTTTCTTTATCATATTGCCAGGCCACCAACGGATACAAGCCATTCACTGAAGCCTGACACGAATTTCCAGTAATAAGATTTAGAAATCCTCCGGTGCCCAAAGTAATTTTAACATCACCTTTTTTAAAGCACTGTGACCCCATAATGGCAGCCGTTTGATCGCTCATTGAGGCAGTAATGGGAATTTGGGTAAATTGCCATTCTGGTAAAGAAAAACAACTTGAATTTATGTAACCGTAATTCTTAAATGAATTATTAACAATTTGTGGCAGCAGAGAACCCTAAAAAACATCAAACTTAGCATAAGAAATGAAAAATTTTAGTAACAATTTACATCGACGCCAAAAAATTGCTTAAGCAGTGGAGACCAGCGTAATAGGAAGGGATCAAATAAGCCTGTAGCTGTGCACGATGTAATATCTGATATATGTGACATATTACAATCATTACCGTTACCCGATCTGTGCATGTGTAAACAATATCGTAAAGAAATTTTGACCAATTCTTCTTGATCTACACTGATTGGTCAAGAATGTAATCTGAAACTTTCGGCCTAATATTCATTTCAAACGGCATTCCTGTTGTATTAGGTTTATGTTTAATCTAGAACATCCACCCTTAATACATTTAATATATTTTCATTCAAAAAATATTATTAGGCATATATTTCAGATTAAATTTTTGACCATATTTTGTTAATCAGTGGTATTATAATATAATTAATTTCTTGGAAATTCACCTCAATTTATACAGAATCCATGAATCTAAAAGTTCAATGCGAGCCTGCTTCTTTTTGATAGCTTCTTTTAAACGGCTGTTATTTTGTATTTCATGTAACAGTCTCAGAGTTACCTGCCCATTCATCATTTTTAAAACACTGCCAGCCAAAAAGCGTTTACTGCGCGTTACGAGATATAATGCATATGAGATGCTGTTCACTGTTTTCAATGTTAATCCAGCGTTCCATTCATTCACCAGGTGATCAGCTCGTAAATCTTGCCATGTTATAAAATTGTGATAATATTCATTTGTACGATGATTCCATGTCAAAAATGTGCAGCGTTGCGAGCAAATACCCAAACAACTTAGTTCAGCCGGTGTTATATGAGCCGCTTAATTTATTAATTAATATAATTAATTTTTATAAATTTCTTTCCTTACCTCTAACAGCATTTTCAATCACACGCACAATTTTGCGCCATAAAGCTTCAGGCTCAATTTCAAAGTAACCTGGTTTGGGATTTATTAATTCCACCTTCATTAAAAACAAGTGAAAATGTTATATGCGATCAAGCTCGACGATTTAATATCCTACACCACTTAGTTCCATAAATTATGCTACAATTAGTTGGATTCCATCAGTAAACAAGAGACAATGCCATTTTGTGAAATATTATTGTTTGGAAAGGAACTATTCTCCAACAACTTTTGTCAAAAAATATACTCTATCCTCTATACTAGGACCAATAAATGTGCTTGTACCAAATTTCATAATATATCTCAAAAATGCTTGCGCGGGTAAATAAAGGTTCTTTTTTTGGTATTATATATTTGGGGGTTACAAAAATTCGCACAAACTTAATATACCTTTTGCCTCAAGTGGTGCAGGATATAAAAAATACTGTAAACTCTCTTTGCTTTTAATATACTCAACATTATATGTATATGTATCTAGGTATATATCACTATATCAGAACGTTTGCAACGCCTAAAAAGACACCGTCGGTGACTCTACAAAGTATATACATTTTGAATCAGTATCAAATACCGAGTCGAGCCAATCTGTCTGATTGTCTGTCTGGTGGGGCTGTCCCTCGATTCCAAACGCCGGTGTTTGTACATTTCATACGCTGATTAGTACTGAAATTGAGCAAAATCGATCAAACGACACACCCACAACGCAACAATAACTGAAAAAGGAGCAATTTTTTAGGTACATCTTCCATGTTATAAGTACAGACCCATTTACACATCGGGGAAGTTATCGTGTATCGATGTCGGGTATTCAAGATTTAGCTTCAGCCAAATATTGTTTTTTTACTTGTTTTCATACTCTTACACTCACCTGTTCAGTAGAAGAGCCCTTTATTTCACAGTTATCATTGAGTATAAAACAACGTACAGTGGTGGTGCCTACATCTAATGCCGCAATAAAATTCATGGTTTTTTTATTCTTCAGTTGTTAATAATCATTAAATAACTTTAAGAAGTTGCTGAATTATTTATTATTTATATCTAAATATTACTATAATAAAAAAGCATTGCCAGAAGAGAAGTTCGTTTGTAGCGACTTTTTATTCTCTATCTTTTTACAGCAAACTCAAAGCACCAACTAATCTTAAAGCTGATAATAATATATAATTTAAATGCACAGTGTGTTTATTGAGCTAACTGGAACGTTTGCCTATGATTATTATTATTGGAGAGAATAATAATAACACAAACAATAAGAATAAAGACCCCCTGCACACTTCTGAATAATAGCATCCAATAATAAAAGATAATAGGAGGGAAAGAGAATAACAAATAGAGCGCATATCGTATTTCAATTATACAACTTTCAAGTGTTTCAAATGTCATTCATTAATTATCAACAATAACCTGTTTGTTGAAACTAATTAATTTATTGTACTTTATATATTCACGCAAATTACTGTTCTTAGAATGCGACTCTTTTTTTACTTCCCCTACTTATTGTACATTTTTTATGTACATACATAAATTGGATACTTCTGAAGGGAGATGTAGAACAAAAAATTTTGTATACTGAGTTTATTAATCCGTTTGTAAAACTAAGGAGGAGGTATCAACGTGATCCTGCAAAGTATATGCAGTAGCGGACGTAGAAATGCAGACACATCAATAATTTCCCGTTTTATTTCTATACATCTGAATGTTTGGAAAAACAACTATTGGAAATGTACGAATGTTTGCATTAATTAATTGAAATATATAAAAATAAAAATATAATATGAAGAGGTAAACAATTAACTAATTAGGGTTTTATCCGCTTCCAACAACGACTCAGATATAAAATCTAAATTGATTTAACCAAGTAATATTGCGCGTAAGCTAGTTTAAGATTATGATGCAAAATCCGCATATTAGGCAATTTGGAATTTTCTAAGTACTTTTGTGTCTAATTAACTCACAATAAGTTCTCTCTGAGATTTGCAGGCACTATCATAACCTCACACGAACATATTACATACGGAGACACATTTATCACATCAAAACCGTTAAAGAAATACCATACGCTGGTGGTGGTGCTAATGGTCAGGTCGCCTCAATCAGCTTAAGCCGAATTAACATTTTGTTTATTTTAGAAAAATTCTCTTTGTGTAATAAAGTATAAGTCGACTTGTTTATTTTATGTGTATTAGGCATGCATTTTTATACTTGAATAAATGTGATATTTTTATAAGAGTACTTAAAATATATTTAAAAACATATGCAAAATACATAAAATGTTTCCTTGTTTTCATTTAAACATTTTCAATAAGCCATCGAAAGTATTTATTTGTTTTAAATATTATATAATCGGTTGGCAAGAAAGAAATTTTATAATGTAAAATAAACAGAATTTTTTATATAGAAAAAAATATATTTCACTTAATTCCTTTCTTCATTTTGTTCGATGAATTTGCCATCATTCGGGCAATTTCATAATTTCGAACTCATAAAACTCAACTTCAGGGGTTTGTCTTTAATTGTTCACCCAGTTCCTTTGATTTTGAAACATGTATCGAGCTTCTTCCCGAGTCCAAAACATTCAAAGTGATTTTCAATTGTTTTGGCACACCATGTTAAAATTGAAAACAGAAATTAGTCTCTTGCCAACCCTTTATATAGTTTGATAATGTTTCATATTGGAGTGCTATCCTTATTGTGATATAAACTTACATACAATATGCTTTGTTATCGAATAATATATATGTAATGTTATATTTACTGGGAATCTTATACTGAATGAATTGTTTTCCTTTAATTGGACTGATGAATTGTTTTCCTTTAAGTATAATACGAAAAACTGAAACTGTTTATACATCTATTTTTCTAACCACTCTTGGTATTTGTGTAAGTAGTTTTATTTAACTTGCTTTTCTGTCTAGAAGCAATCCGGGAATCAATTTTTGCACATTTGATCATATTGAAATTCTTCACACATCTTTTTATACCATATATATATAGTGCAAAATGTTGTAGTCGATGAGGTCATTTTATGTCCTCATTTTCTTAATTCAATTGCTCCATTTGATATGACATTCAAGACAGTTTAGGAGCAGATTTAACTTAAAAGAGGATTTTACAAAAGCGGGCAATTAATTGGAAAGTACTTTTAAGCCTATTTGTGATTCAGTCACAAAACCCTTTCATTGCAATTTTTTAAGATTCCTTTTTGTAATAACTTTTTGTTCTTCTATAACATTGTAAATATTTTGTACGTAAATATTTAGGATATTTTTCTTCTATATATATGTATGTTTTATTATGCTTTTCGTTTTAATATTTAACACTCTTAGATTAGGGACAAAGGTGGGAGAATAGGAGAAAACAATATGAAATTAAAAAAATATACAAATAAATAAATTACCCGAGATAGACGCGAACGCGACCAAACTCCGCGATGAATTTGGTTTTAGGTACTTACGAAATCACGATTAATTTGTTGTTGTTGTTTGTTTGTTTATTTTATTAGTTCTAATAATAAGTCTTCTTCATAAAAGTTTTACTTTTGTACAAAGCGACGTGCGATATTTTTTATTTTGAGTCTGGGGGCGGAGACCCATTTAATAGACGCGACCCGAAAACTTTTCGTTATATTTTCCAATTTTTATTATTATTTATTAAGTTTTTTGGCTTTATTTCCCCCGCGCATTTTAAACTATTTATTGAAACAGAAAATACATTTTTTATTTTTATCTTATTTTATTTGTTTTGTTTGTCTGTCTTCTTTTAAGTACAAATATGTTTTTAATTACTATTTCTTTGTTAAAATATATAAAAAGTGCAAGTCTTTTGTTTCCGTATAAAATCAGATCAGAAAATGTACAAGTCCCTAATTATTAAAAGCAACTCTCTAACTATCCACTAAAAACGCCAACACTCATCTACAAACGTTAATACTTAAAGTGGTGCATATTGTAATGGAGACCATCGGCGAAACTAGGGAGATGTGTGCGCTTGGGCTTCTCCTAGAACTAAACCAGAAGAACGAATTTATTGCTATAAAGAAAATGAATTCATTGAGAATAACGCAAATTGACTCAAACATATAGCCCTTCACTGATCACGTTTCCATGTTATTATTATTAGTAAATTAATGTTACAATTATACTAAAGAATACATTTTTGGCTTGTACGTTTGTTTTTTGCTTTATATATATGAAATAAGTGGGGTCCGAATACAAAGAAAACAAGAAAAAAAAAAAAAAATAAAGTACTATATAGGAAGATATTTTAAAAATGGTCCGATCCGGTCCAAATTTGGCACAGTCAAATATTAAGCCAATCGACCTTGCGCATAGATTTACATGGGCACACGACATCCACAAATCGAATCTGTATCAAGCGTTAAGAAAAGCTGGGTGTATCTTTAACAGATTAGGAGTTACAAACATCCGCACAAACTTATAAAACTAAATTTGATTTATGCCAAATACCTGATTGACAGATTTATTAAATTAATAATTAAAAAGGAAGCTGTGTCTAAAAACTATATAAGACATATCTTTACAAAGTGTCAACTCAGTGTCTAAACTTTTGCAAATAACAAACAGACGCCCACATACACCGACGAATTGAGCTGTTGATGCTGATCAAGAATATATTTTTTGTCATCAACAAAAATCGATCTATTAAAATGAAGTAATTGAATTGAAATTTGGTGCACTTATTTATAAATATCCCATCCATCGATGTGCCAAAAATGGGCGTGATCGAATAACAGACACGCCTACAAATTACAAAAAACCACACTGTGCGTAAAACTCGACTTGCAAGATAATACGTAATACATGCACTATTAGAGAGTGTAATCATATACCTCCCGCGCCCAGTTTCTATTTGAGATATCTTATTGGAAATTAGAAGAAAATTCCAATGTTTTTAAAGTGTTTTGTGGTGGTGCCCCTGGTGATTACAGCCTAACGACTTCTACTTAATGACATGTATCCCGCTTATTTATTTAATTACCGTGGTTTGCTACATAATATCATAATAATCGATAACTATATTTTTTAATACTTTTACTTATACGTTACGAACGAACGATGAATTGTTTTAAACGCGAACGCGAAACCGTTAAAACCCGAAACGCGACGTTTTTATTAGTTATGCTATTAGAGCGCCTAATACCTAATGAGAATTGAAAATATTTGTGAGAAAAAAAATTATCAATTAAGAGAGGAGAACCCACAATTGGATGATGGTGATGACCATTAAACTTGCTCTACACTAAGTTTCGTTTGCAACACCCAGGAGATCCGCGCCGGAGATCTGCGTCAAAATCTGAGTCCATCTAGACATGACCGCGCGTGTGTACATCTATTGTTGGCAATTAAGATTTTGTCAAGCCAAATTTAGTTTTTTTACTTGTTTTAATTTACTAAAAGTATTAGTGTTGTTGCCGGAATTTATATTGACTTTATTGAAATGAAGTAATTAATATATACGCCGATTTTTTTTTAATCCTTCTTCCTAACTCATGTGCATAGTATTATACCTATTTTAACAAAAAGCTCCCTCTATGCATATTACATGAAGTGTCCTCTCGTTCTTTCCCTCTCTCACTTTCAAGAAACTTAAGGAACTGTAACAAACTGCAAAACTGATACATTAATGAAGAAAAATGTTATAATGGGAAGGGTCAGCAGAATATTTAGGTTGCGGGTGTACGACACTATAACCAATGTTTTAGTATTTTCACTAAGTGGATTATTACAGAGGCAGTGGTTTATAATAATTATAAAATGGTCAGTAAACATAGCATGGTCGAGGCAGTGGATATCATTTGTTCAAGTATAATGAAAAGTACGGTACATTGATTCGTTGTTATAAAAGAAGTTACGAAAAAACGCTTGCAAAATGTGACGTTAGAAATACAGAATCCAATTGTTTTTTGAAAACGCGCGCGGCAAAGAGAAATGAAAAAACATTGTCTCTCCACCTAATCTTAAGAGTTAAAGAAAGCGAATACCCGAAAATATACTTCCAGTACACGCAAATCCTTATCAATATGTAGTTTATATTTTTTTATTTTATTATTTATACTAATGTAAACTTTACATTAACTAATGTAATTACTCTTAACTACAAGTTAAATTATTTGATTTTCACTAATGCAATAAGGTAATCTAATTATTAGTTACTGTTAAGAGTAAAGTTTTCCGTTACTGAGGCCTTTTTGAAATAAATTAATATTAAAAACCAGAAAAGTCGATTTCAAATCAAAAAATTCAGTTAATATTGTGTTTGAGCGAAAATGAAATTAAAGTTGTTCATTACATTTTTTAATGTTATCGAATGTTTGCTTTTTTCTCCATTTTCTGGGTGTTAGTTAATCGAAATAAAAATTTCACTCACATTATTTTAACTAAAAGTTACCAAAATATGCATTCGTGAAAACCAAATTATTTAACTTGCAGTTAAATCTTCTAGTCTGTTACATAATCTGTTTTAATATATACATGACAAAGAGAAGTGTTTCTTGTGAAGTAGGTATACACATACATATATGATTAATTAAACAACTGCTATCAAAGGAATTTAACCACTTTCAAATAAAGCAAATTTTGCGATAGCATTATACACCAAAATTTCTTTCTTTAATCTATGAAGACATTGTGCTCTTTTGAATTTGAAATAAATAATATAAAATAATATATCTATATCTTACAAAAATAGCAAAATATGGGCTCAAATGACACTTTACCAACTTTGTTCAATTTAAAATAAAAATCTTTGTATAAAAGTAAGATTTTTTTACGAAACTTGTTAAATATCTCAATTGTTGCGACCGTGACAGTGCCAAAAACACAGACCAACACGGGCACCGACATGGTTAGATCGATTCGGATTTTATTGTTCAAAATAAATTGATCAAGCACTTTTAAATGTTGAACTAATACATCAATAATATGCTTGGCAGGTTAGATGCAACCATATGCATGTGAAATAGTTTATTTTGATTATGGTTGTTGGCGACATTGATATGATAGCATGTAACCTACCATAAGTGATTTTTGATATATTAGATCAGATCTATTGCATTTAGGAATGATAGATCAGGTCTTGTCTTGTGTCCATATAAACAATCTCATTATAACTTTATTACTTTAAGTAAAAATTAGTATTGAAAAAAGACTACATTCAAAATAAAAACAATATTTATAATTTCTCTCCAAAATATTTTCAATCCTTTTTGATGCGCATTTTTTATATTCAATTTTTAAATCAATTATATAATAATTATTTATTTATTTATTCCGTTAACGAAACGACGTATACGCGACGCGACCCGAAATATTTTTGGTTTTTTCCTTTTTCTAAGCTAAGTGACATAATAGAATTAAAATTAACAAATACGAAAGCTACATTTGGCTTGGGCCAAATCTTACATACTCTCCACATATACACATAAATTACGAACTGGTATATATACTTACAATACGATTTTATCGACCACCAAATATGTTACGATTGATCACTTAAGGTTTTTGGCAAATTGTGGGTATGTCAAACGTGGATGAGTTATATTATAAATTACGCATATTATTACGATATTAATATAAAAACGCATATGAAATTTCAACTTTGTGATCGTACTACTTTAATTAATTGCGCCCAATCTGAATAGGAATCTATGACCGGAAACTAGAACTGGTGCGCGATATTTCAGCTGAATATCGAATAATTTTTATAACCCTGGAAACGTCAACAACAAACAAACACATGAAAGTACAGACAGACTTAGCTATATCGATTCAGACTGCGATGCTAAACAAAAATGTGTAATATTTGTAAACTCCCGGATGCCCAGACTTAGTATACCGTCATCTCATGTGGAGGGTATGATAAATAATAATTTGAATTGAAAACATTACATTTAAAATTTAATTTTTAAGTACATGTACTTAAAGAAAAGAGGGAGAGAGAGTGTGATAACTGCGAAAGAATTGATGCTATTAATTTCAAATGTTGATAATTATGTTATAAAAATAAAATTCTTTTAAATGTCATTTCTACACTTACACACAGAATTTGTGGTAAAAAACAAAAATCGAGTACATATATATTAGCTTTTTAACTCTCTGACCGTAAAATTTAATAAAACTTTCTACTCATTTGAAGGGAGTTGTTGTTGTTGCAGTTCAACGGATGGACAGCTTAATTTTTTGTAAATATATTGAAATATCTGAAAGTTACTTTTGTTTCGAACATTTTTTGAAGTATTTTTTATTTAGTTTGTAGGTTTTTGTCTTCATACTTTGTTTAAATCTTTTGGATTTGCAACTACTTTCACGGAGAGTTAGTCGCCTTACAATAAATTTTAGAGCATCCTTATTGGAAAAATAGAGAATTGTAAACTTAAGCATTTCTTGTTCTTTCTTTTCTTTTAGCTATTTATATTAGCTACGAGCACTATTACTATTACTATTACTCCTACCATTAAACCTTCTGGTTTTATTTGAACTTCCTACATGTATTTCCTTTCTTACACACCCATTAAATGACATAAAACATATTCAAACATCAACGTGTTTAGATATTGTACATTGCTACTAAACGGTCCGATAAGGTAGGCGGGAACTGATCAACAAAACGACGCCAATTTTCATCGCCTACCTGAGTTTTGAAGCCATGCAGAATCTATTTGGGAAAGAATGTAAATATTTTTTATAGTATTCTGTGAGGGATAATAGAGAGACGGGCAGATGTTTAACCTTTTGTATCATTTGATGAAGATCTTGAGGTGGATTGACCCAGGATGCAATGGCATCACAGAAAAAAATGAAATCGGGCACCACACCCGCCGGGTTTACAGTAATCATATGACACATGCCACGGAATGCTGAATCCTTCTCATCATTATCTCTTATATGACGTAATGATGTACACCTGGGATATAAAGGATATTATAAAAGAACAATTTTTATCTTAAATCCACCACACTGGAATACTTTAAAAACATTTTGAATTTTTACGATTTATTCTACTAAGTATAATTGGCTTAGGCCAAGTCTGACATGTGCAACACTTTAGTACAGAAATTTTGTATCAACCAATTGAGCTAACTTTTATTTAAAATCCTCGTAACCTTCCTATTCAACTCTAAATAACTTCTCTGTTAATCGTTCAATTATCTCGCGCTACGTTGTGTGGGGATTGCGTTCAGTCGTTTTTATTTTTGGACACACGTATATAGAAAGCTCTTATAAAAAATGTTTTGCGTCAATTTTCAACTCTTTAAACTTTTAAACCATGAAATCGGTTATTCAATTTTTTCAATGGAATATCCCAAACAAAAGCGCAGACAGACAAGCAGGTATGGTTCATTGGTCCAAAATTTGATTACCATCATATGTATAAAGACATCAAGAGCTTTAAAGTGTCCTTCAAACGTGCATATACCCGCGACCTATAGGTGACGCGCATAAAAATTAGCATTAAGCTCAAGCATCGGAAATATTTCCAAGTACGGTGTACGGAGGGAATAATAAGGAATCAAGTGTTCAAGTACTAAAGCGGTAAAAACAAAGGGCAAAATGCTTACCATTGCCGTACAAAGTCAGGGAGGAATGGTGCCACATCCATAGGGCATACATAACCCAATCGACCTATAGTTATGGCTATTTGAACAATACACATACAAGAGACAATTGTAATTTTATTCTTACTTTTTTTGTCTTTTATTTTTTGCTACGTACCAGTATTTTCTAGAAGGGTTTTCGGTGTATTTGGCCGATTGATAATTATAATCAATTCCTTCAATACGAGATTTATGTAGTGTCGGGTCTCCTCACCTGATATATTATAAGTAACTATAAAGCAGGATGGAAAAAATCATTTGTCTCAAATCTCACCTAATTTCATACATATTTCACCGATGGCCCACGTGGCATTGTTACAAACTGATATATGGTCAGGATTCAAATTTTGGCCCAGAATGGGGAAAAATTGTGCCATAAAAGGATGAACATGTTGAAAACAAGCCTTAGTCAAATCACCCAATAGAGCAAATGACGACTGACGCACCTGAGGAGGCACAATCAATAAATAAATAAGCAATGGACACAATATATGCGTGAATATACCTCAGGTAGGGCATCTTGCATACTTTGATATAATAATTGCATTATCGTGCTGTTAGCCACTAAGGACTCTATGTGACCGTCCAGACCCTCAGCTAAACCAGATAGTAAATCCAAAGCTACTATCATTCGTTCTTTGTCAGGTTGATCGAAAGTGGGATTTTGCTTCCAGGTCTTTTGGAAAAATATATGTACGCTACATATATCGGTTTGGCTAGGATTTCAACAAACACTTACCATGTCTTGGTTAATGGTTTGCTCAATAAGTGATATGCAGCGTTTGTAGACAGGTTCACAATAAGGTAAAAAGCCGGACTGCAAGGCGGTAGCAATACTAGACAAACACTCCAATAGCGGAAATAAATCCTTATCGTCATCTTTAAGAAGATTCCACTTCGCTATTAGGGGCGGCATTAATATGTCAATGTATTGCGGTTTGTTGAGATGATGACCAACAGAATCAGCCAAGGTACCCACCGCATCATAAAGTATGAGTAGATTTTTATGTTGATATTTCGTAAAAGCGAACACCAATGTTTGCAGAATATACTCCAAATAAGGAACCAGTTCGGTGCATGCTTCCTCTTCAAGAGTAGCAAACGCAGAGCACGCCGCCTCTTGAACGCGCTTGTTAGAGTCCAATATACGTTTTAGCAACTCTTCCATAAGTGGTTTTAGGTATTGGTCATGCGGTTGATTCACCACCCAATTGGCATAGCGTGATAACGTCCAGCAGGTGATGGAACGCACCAAAGCCTTTTTGTCTGACAGACAGCTAATTAGGTAGGGTATCAATTCGGGCAAATGTGGGATCATGCCTTGCATGCACCCTTCGGCAATAGCACCCAATGCCAGCACCCCACTCTCCTTGATCACCCACTCTTGATGAAACAATGTATCTTTGAGTATTGGCAATATTATGGGCAAACAATCTTCCCGAAATACATTCGCCAGTACATCTAACGCAGCGGCACTACATTTACGCAGGTTCCACTCGGATAGGGAGGTATCATCGTCCAAACCATCATCAAAATCATCGTCTTCTTCGTCTACGCCCCCGCCACCACCCCCTCCGATTTCTCCAGATTTAACAGTATGAGTACGTGACTTGTGGAAACGTGGCCTGATATCTTCTTCACGGTCCGGAACCATATCGTCCTCCTCTACATTGCCCTTCAACAGAATAATATCGATTTCGGAATAACGCATACCACGCACCAGTACCGGAGCCAATTGGGACAAATACGGCGTAAGCACATCCTTGCATATATTTTGTTCGGCCAATGACAGCCAAAATTCTGAAGCCTCCAAAGCCACACCTTCATCAGAGTCTTGAGTGCGCATTAGCATATATTCGATAATTTGTGGCATATGCGGTAACAATCGATCCATCCGCACCTCCAGCAACATTACCAAACCGTGACACACATTCTTACGTACTTCATGGTCATCGTCCGAGGACAAATTGAATAAACTCTCTATAAAGGTGTCAATATGCAGCATCAGAGCCTGTGATCGATTGATAATGAATTGGTTAATGCAAGCAATAGCATGTGAACGTATTTTCGGATCTGTATGGCTGAAGTATTGCATAAATTTCGGTATCATAACATTCAGCGGGCGATTGAGAGCCGCTGAGTCCAGCACCTCAGCATGATCCTCACAGATTTTCTGTAAAGCACTGAAAGCACCCTCGCACACATTATAATCTGGCGAATCTAACATGTCACAAAGTGAGGGCAACAATTGGGGCCAATTGTGCAGGCCACCATTGCTGGCAATGGTAGTAATTAAAATCCCAACGGTGGCTCTTATCAAAGGGGAAGCATCCCCAATAGCTTGCAGGCATTCATGTTTAATATACTCTACAATTTCGGGGCGCAATGCTCCACCATGATTGCGTATATTGTTTTTGAGAATGAGTCCGCTCAGTGAACGTGTAGGCTCATCTTCAGTTTTCAGTTTCGTCAAAACATATATTAAATAGTTATTGAAGTCGGGATATTGATTTAATTCCTCAAGTTTCTTTGTCAAAGCAAAAAAGAAAATTAGAATTTAATTCTAAATTTTATTTACATGCAAACGCTTACCAAGTGTACAGCCATTTGGGTAGCCGTGTCAGGTGACTGTGACTCTTTCAGTATGGCTATGATTTGCTGTAAACCATCGGCTTGCGGTTCCCACGTCATTTTGCTTGTGTTTTGAATCCTCGTTACACTTTCTGGTTATAGTTTACGTCCTTGTTTTTTAAGTTCCTTCGAGACTTTCCTATAGAAATGATTTTTTATTTTATTAAATTCGTTTTTTAAGGTTATTGATTAAAAACTTTGTAAAAATTTTAAAAAATATATACGAAGACGTATGATTTGTATGATTGGTATATTTGGCTTTTCTTAAAAATATTTATTAAAAGAAAAACTACTAAAAGCGAACCGTAAGAGACAATAATAAAATATTTTTATATTCACTATCATTTATATATGGGGGTATAAATCACTTTGGGAAAACATTTGCAAAAAAAGTAAATCAGCATCGAATACTGAGTCGATTTAAACGTTTCTGTCTGTCCGTTATGTAGTATGGTAATCACTTTCCTACTCGCAAAAATTGAGATATCAATTCCAAACATGGTAAAAGTTTTGGTACAATTGACAAGATGCTGGATCATATTGAAATTGTGCAAAAACGATCAAGCGACACGCCCACAATGTGTGGCGTTGAACAAATATTTTTTACTACTACTTACTCATTCTATTGGTATTTCGGAAATTGTCGTACCTAACGTTAAGGAAGGTTATGATATACGCACCATGTTACATAATTATTTATTTAAAATATTTGTAAATCACGAACGTGTTTTTTTGTTGGAAATCTTCGCTGACCAACTTTCCTTTATTTCCTAGTTCTGTTTATTTTCAGTAACAAACTATCTACTAGACTAAAAACGTTTGTAATGAATTTTATCTCAGTCTCCATTTTTCCAACCATAAGCATTTGAACATTAGACATAAAGACGGACATCACTGAATTAACGCTGATTTTGATGCTGATCAATAATATATATAAATACTTTGAAAAGTTTATTTCATTCTTGGCTTTAAAATCAAAATGACAAACTTAGTATAGCCCCATCCTCTGTTGAGGTTATAAATACTTAAGAAAAACATTGACATTATTTTGTGAATAAAAAATAAATAAAAACTATTTGGAGAGGTGACTTTCTTAAATACTACTTTTTATTAATTGGTACCGCATATTTTTCTGACAAAGCCTTCATAGAATAAAAGCAGAAAGCCAATTCAATTGTTTGACATTCTCATCCTGAAAGTGTCAAACTCTGTATGTACAAATAATTGTTATACAAAGAGGCTACGGAGTGGGAATTGCGTGGTGTTTTCTTAAATTGTACGAAATATACTTAAATGCAACTTTACAAATTTGAAAAATATCCTTTTCTAGGAAATTTAATTACATTTCTTTCGTAAAAACGTATTTTGCAATCTCATAAATACTAATTGCAACAGAGGCGGTGGCTCCTCTAATTTGATAATCATATTCATTATGCTACTTAACTTACCAATTAGTAATGTTTATATGTTCACTTTTATTAAATTTTCTTATTCATCTATTATATTTTCCAAAAAAATATTTTGTTTGTTTTTTCTTCAGGTATTTTTTATTATGCAGCAAAAAAACTGCAAAATGAAGTCTATGGCTGCGGTCGAAAAATGTCGCGAACAGCATCTAACTTCAGAGAAAAATACGAACTTATGCACATAAACACAGATATGGCAATTACAATGAATGGAACCCCGTTCTTTTTCTTTATATTACGTATATATTTGCTTATATTTACACAATTTTTATTTGAGAATGACTTTTTGCATATGGCATTCTATACGATTTTTGGACTAGTTACATTGTGTTAAATGCATCTCTGGTTTTGTGGTAATAGTTCCGTTTATTGCTTTCTTTTCGACTACGCATAAATTTTTTTGCATTAGGCTGCGAATGTAAAAATATTTCATGTAAATTTTGCAAATTAAAGAATTTTTAAATTTAAAAATGTTACAAATTACTTTAAAATCTGTACAAACGCAAATCAAAAATTCTTTATCAAAAATGTTGTACAAAAATAAATTGTTCTAAACTATTGAAACAAGTGATTTTTATAATTGTATATATATAAAAAGTGAAGTTAAAGAAGATGAAGTTTGTTTGAAAAATATTTGCTATTTGGAAAAAAAGAAAGAAAATTGTGCGTTTTTTTGCGGGATATTTTTCAATATTGCAACAAAAAAAAAAAATTAAAATATAGTTACAGGTGATCTAAAACAAAGTGAGTATAAGAAAAGCGTAATTTTATAATATATATAAATGGAGAATTGACGATTGAAAAAATGATTACAACAAAAGACCTGGGTTGTTAATTTTGCTTTACTTTTGATTTTTTCTCACAACAGACAGCTGTTTATATTTGTATTGTATGTTTCATGTAGATAAGTAAGGGCTTTGTTGCAGCGCTATGGTATATCCAATGTGTAAGGGCCCAAAAGTATACAAACACATCATTGCTTTAGTTTATCAAATGAGTAAGCGCATACTTTGCAGTCATATGGCATTGAACAAATTAAATACATATATTTATGTTAAAAAACCCCCCACCTTATGTGGAGGGTATAAAAACAAGTGAAAATACCTGATCATTTACCACTATTGATAAACAAAAGTCATTGTCATGTCAAGGAATTACAAACATTCGCTTAAACATAATATACAAGTGGTGTAAGTTATAATAAATGGTAGGATAATATTTACAGCATCAACAGTTTGATCAAACAGTATGAGTATTACACCTGCTTTTGCTTTGAATGAGACATTGAATGCACCTCTGATTGCTGCGGCGGTTTCTGCGGCAGCCATTCCCACAACATTAACTGATGCTTCAATAAAGACTAATAATTACATGGTACAGGTTGCGCCAGTCTCTCAAATGGCCTCTTCTGCTATAGATCCACTTAGTCATGTAGGCGATGGTATATTTTTACAAACAAAAACAGCACAAGGATTAGCTGGCATATTCGTATGGGCTGCTCTCTTCTTTACGTGTCAGCAGGTACGTCTTGTACACCTGAAATAACTCTCAAAAATAATCTTTTTTAAATCATTTAGATCTACCAGCATTTGCGATGGTATACAAATCCTCAAGAGCAACGTTGGATTGTACGCATTTTATTCATTGTCCCCATTTATGCTACGTACTCTTGGATTAGTTTATTATTTTTTAATTCGGATAACGTATATGTTTACTTTTTCACCGTACGCGATTGCTATGAAGGTAATCAGATGTGGTCCTTTTATTATTAGAATTAGAAAACGTTTGGCATTGGTAGTATTTGGAAGACGTTACCTTAGATTTGGTATATGCCTAATGTAGCTCTTTTTTTGTTTGCATCTTATTGCAGCTTTTGTTATTTATAATTTCCTGTCATTGTGTTACGAATACTTGGGTGGAGAAGGTAACATAATGTCGGAGATACGTGGCAAACCTATAAGGATTTCATGTTTGTACGGTACGTGTTGTCTGAAGGGTAAAACGTATACCATCGGATTTTTGCGCTTTTGCAAGCAGGCCACCTTGCAATTTTGTTTGGTGAAACCGTTGATGGCCTTTATCATAATATTTTTACAAATTTTTGGTCACTACCATGATGGAGATTGGAGGTGCGTATATATTGGTTCAAAAAACATGAAAAGTTTTTATTAATTACTAAACAAATATGAGTATGAATTTTTAGCGCCGATGGTGGTTACATTTATATAACGGTCATATACAACATATCCGTATCGTTAGCTCTGTATGGTTTATATTTGTTTTATTTCGCCACACGTGATCTATTGACACCCTTTGAACCGGTCTTGAAGTTTTGCACCATTAAATCGGTAATCTTTTTATCCTTCTGGCAAGGTGAGACTAGACATTGTCATATTCGACAATACTACATTTTTTCGTCGTTGTTGCAGGCGTAGGTTTGGCTATATTGGAGAAGGCTAAATTTATTTCACCTATAGTGGACAGTGCAGGCACTGTCACCTCGGCCGGTACTGTTTCAGCAGGTTATCAAAACTTTTTTATCTGCATAGAAATGTTGTTTGCGGCCATAGCATTACGTTACGCTTTCCCCTACCAGGTGAGCAACAAAAAACATTATATAAAAAATTTCCTTTTAGTTTTAATGTGTATTTTCGTTTTTCCATGTGCAGGTTTACGCTCGCAGTTGTATTGGTGACGGCCATGGGCGTTCAGTAACTATGCAATCGATTTCCAGTAGTCTGAAGGTATTTCCCATTTTTACAGTACAAATAAATGACGTGTGTAAATAGGTTTTTGTAAGTGCTATTGTTGTACTTTTTGTTCTAGGAAACTATGAATCCCAAAGACATTATGACCGACGCCATACACAACTTCCATCCTCAATATCAACAGTATACACAATACAGTTCAGGTAAGTCATGATAATTATTTAATTTCCCTTTAATGCTGCTGTGCACAGTCCTTTATTTATGTTGTTCTTATATTCAACAATTTCACAGTGCATGTCATTATTTCTTTCGTCTTGATATCCTCCAGCTTAGTTGTGGGGGTATACTAAGTTTGTCTTTTCGCATGCACTACTACATAGAGAAGACACTACACAAAGTAACAAAATGTAAACTCATGGACATAAACATATAGTACAAAGTTCAGACTGGTGGCCATTATTATTATGTATCCGACCTTTTCCTTCTTATTTATTCAAATATGTATAATGTTTTGCCAATTCTCTTCTTTGCGCACAATAAATTGGATTATATTTGTTGCATCAGGTAGAGTGAAATATTCTAACCTCAAGTGTGGCCACAAATAGAAAATCTATCCATACCCTTCGCTAGGTGGGCACTATGCCTAAATATCTAGCCCTAATTAAAGCTCTTTTAACATCTAGCGTTATTAATGCGCAGTATTCCTATCCATCGTTTGCCTTCAAAAGCTTTCCTTGCCATTTTAACAACTAATCAACAGCATCATCCTTGATTGCATTTGAGTAATATGTATATGATGTAACATATAATTAATAATAGGGTCTGGCATTTGCCGTTTTTTTGTGTAAACTATGAGCGTAGTGAGTAAGTAAGTAAGACACTATAGGGCTGCAGTCCCTTTATCTTAAAATAGTCCTTGAATTTATCACGTTTCTTCTGAGCGCATTAAATTCTACTTGACAGTTAATTTCTGTAGATTTAAAATTTGGTACAAACATTCCTATATATTTAGGAACCGTGGTATTAGAAATGGTTTAATCGGTCCATGGACATTCGTACAATTTCATAAATCGGTTAGTACAGTTTTTAGAGACAAATTATGAGAGACATAAAAGTAACAGTTTGCTAGAATATTGTCGCAGACTTTCTATATATTTATATATATTTTCCTTATATGGAAAAGTATAGTGGTGCTCTATTTAGCAAGGGCGTGTATTGTTGGCATACGCCAAATATTGTCCTCTCTACTTATTTTATTTTTTTTATTTATATACTTTTTCGCACTTATTATTATTTTTTACAGACGTAACCTCATCGCAACGCTATGAGAAACTTTAAAGGACAATTTTTTTACCACTTGCATGCTTTCAAGTAAATTTTCACAATTAGTATATTAAGAATAAAGAAATAAAACTAAAATTATTCATATTTAGTTATAAAATAATTAAGCGTTCTGTGTACTATCGCTACCATAACGGCCTTATTATTTGTATTTGCTACAAAAATGCCTCATTTGCCAAATCGATTAACTCCCCAAAACAAAAATTTTAAAAGAGTGATGAAATATGTAGAATACACTGGACCTTAAAATACGTTAAATTTATTTTTCAATGGCTAAAAAGGTCGTCATTTAGTGGTGTTAATACTTATTATTAGAGAAATTTTTATTAAATATACATGTATAGTTAGATGTCCATAACATAAAAATTTAATAAAATGCGGATAGTGGATTTGGCAAGTGAAGCATTCAAATACCTACAAACTATGATTTTCGATATCGAGTTTTATTAAAAGGTAGAAAAATCGAGTTAAAAAATATTTTTAGTACTTCTTAATTAAATTTCATTATCCTTTTGTACTTTCATTATTCTTATGTACTTAATTTAAACAAGTTGTATAATTTTTAATAATAATCGTATGCGTTCCATCTAAATGTTTATAAATATTTCTTCATTATTTCTTAATTTCGGTTAATCTAGTGATTTCATACTGAATCTGAATCGTATTATTAGCCGTTCCGGACTTGTTTGTATGTCCGCCTGTGTGCGATAATAATTCCAAAAATTGAAAAAAGCAACTTTTTAAGTTTGTCTAGAAAGTTAAAAATTAATACATATAATTTTAAGAGAGTGCGTGTACAAGATTTGAGCTTTTCTAAGTATTGGTTTGTTCCGTTATAAAGAGATTTAAAATGAGTAAGATGCTTAGGCTCATGAACGGGACGTTCAATTGTTTTATTTTATTGGATGAATGCTATTATCCCATCAGTTTATTTTGTATTACTCGGCATCTACATAAACAAACATTTATTTTGGAAATAATTCCGTTGAAAATACCCACCATATCTCAGATTCAAAAAATAAAAATAATTAAAATTTTCTAAAGATATAAGTATTTGCCAGAGACTGGCTTTAACGATTAACGATTTTATGTAAATATACCATAATCGTTATTGTAATTTAAAAAAATTGAAAACAAAATAACGATTAAAAAATTTTAAATACATTTATTAATAAAAAAAAAAAATTATAATATTTCTAAAACATCACATCGTTTAAATGTACAATCAATTTCATGGATATATCCATTTTGTATTTGGACCGCTCTTATGTAGTCGAGAGAATTTTGCCACTTTACAGCAATTATTGGTGTGCCTTTGATACATTCGAGATAAAAGTGAATTAATGAATGCCCTTCGATTTAGATTTTTTGTGCTTTTAAACTAATATTATATTTTTAATCGTTATTCTTGTTTTATAAATTTTACAAATCATAAATAATCGTTACCCAGAACTTTGGCGCATATTTCGATATTGAGGTGATATATAACATATGCTTTAATAGTCACCAAAAGATGGTGATTCTATACATTCCACTTTCATAGTTAAAATACATACGGGGAATGTATCCCAGATTTGGTAGCTTTTTCTGTTGAGAGCTTTGGTGGGTATTCTGTTTTTGGCCATAAGATGAATTGCAATTGTTGAAATGAGTAATAATCACACATAAAGTTTTGCAAATATATGCACAGGTGGTAAAAATTCGCGTAGTATACGCATCTTATCCTATGATCCAGATGATCCGAATAGTATAAATCAGTTGGAGTCCCATGTGAATCTCACAACCAATGGCTACAATTCCTCAATGAACACAACAGCTTCGGGTAAAACATTGGGCAATCAAAGGAAATTTGTACATAATGGTCAGCGTGTGGCGACAATAAGTCAGAATTACAACGAAAAAACCATGTTGCTGAGTAGCGATGATGAGTATTAGTAAGATATGAGACGTATGATTAATTTTTGTTGATGGTAATGTATTCGGAGGGACAATACATATTTGTTAATATTGTTTAAAGCAATTGGCTACCGTAAGAATATTATTGCGGAATGTATTACTCAAGTGATAATGAATTAAAGTTAATGCCACCAAAAGTGAAAACAGAAGAACTGGACTAAGGACGGGTGGGTTTCAAAAATAAACTTTTCGTATTTTTATACCCTCCACATAAGATGTGAGGTGTACTAAGTTTGCCATTCTGTTTGCAACACCCAAAAGGAGGCATCAGAGACCTCCAAAGTATATATATTCTT
Source organism: Crataerina pallida (assembly GCA_949710015.1). NCBI lineage: Eukaryota > Metazoa > Arthropoda > Insecta > Diptera > Hippoboscidae > Crataerina > Crataerina pallida. The sequence continues at coordinate 30,815,671 of OX453292.1, forward strand.
GATCAGCATCAAAAACTGTGTCGATCTACACATGTGTGTCCGTGCGACTGTCTCACGACCTTCAATTTTGACATATTGTGCTGCAAAATTGAACAATCCATTTTAAATTTGGTATACACATTTATAATTAGCCCACGCATTGATGCGCCAAAAATGGGCATGGTCGAATAACAGACACACAATTTGCAAAGAATCTTATAAATTCGTTTTCTAAGTTAATCCGTAATACATATATTAGTGAGGATCGTAATAATGTAGTTGCCACGCTCACTACTTGTATGTACACGTGGGGCGTGTTTTAGATTTGGCTTAAACCAAATTTGGATTTTTTACTGTTTTTTAGAAAACAATAGTTTTTCAGATTGTTTTTGATACGCACACAACACTGGCTTCTCTTTTTCCATATATTTTTTTTACATTAAATTAAATTTAAAAAAAAGTACAAATTGTATGAAATCATAAAATTTCGAACGTTGTAGCAAATAAAACACATCTGATAATGTATTACGAAATCCGGCCATTTTATAATAAATAATATTCAAGCGAAGTTTGTGCATCTCTACGCGCGATGTCGAGCTTAAACTTTAAATAATATTTAAAGGTAAGAAAACGTTACCAAAAAGTATATAAGGATGAAATGTGTAACAAGAGTGCATGAACTTCATGAAAACTTAATAATCCAATCAAATATTAACCAACTGCCGCCGCAAAAAACTACATTATTGCACGTTGCATATAAAACAATTAAAGAAATTTATTTTCAAACTTTAAGGATCTTTGTGTATTTTTAATCCATTTGCCACGTTTTCTTTTAGCTTTGCTTTCTTACTAAATACAAACGCCTCCCACATAACATGGAGGTATAATAAGTTTGTCTTTATTCTCTCCACATCGAACGGGAGGTATACTAAGTTCATTCCATTATAACATATAGAGGGAGGCGTCAGAGACCCTTCAAAGTATATATATTCTTGGTCAGCTTGAAAATCTGAGTCGATCTATACATGGATGTCCGTGTGTCTGTGAGTCTGTCTGTTGTTGTCTTACTGACGTAAATTTTGAGATATTGACCTAAAATTTGACACACACACTTTTTGCACCTAAATTTAAAATGAACAAAATCGGTTAAGATCCGCGCCGACAAAGGCCAAAAATCTATTTGTCTGCCACAAAACTTGTGATATGAAGTTGGAATTTGGTTTGCATATTTATAATTATTACATCCATCGATGTGCTAAAAATGGGCGTGGTTGAATTACAGACGCACCCACAATTTACAAAAAAACCTACTCAATGTAAAACACAATGTGCGAGCTGATGCGTAATGTGGAGGGTAGTTAAGGTTTGGCCTAAGCCAAATTTTATTAAAATTTGATTAAGTGATTTAATAGTTTTCCTATGTTATATGTAACAAATTCGAACGAAAGCTAAGTGTAAACTACTGTAAAATAAGGAAATTGTATGAAAGGGAATGCCAATATAGTATGAAATCAATGTTCATACATAATGAACGTGAAATATTCTAGGAAGAAATGAATTTAATCATGTGCGTAATTGGAAAGTTACAATATAATAAAGAAAATATAAACGTTATATGAATCATTGAGAAATTGGTAACATTGTTGTTTTAAATAAAATCGAGTTTTCATTATATATAAGTGAACGATATTGAGATTCTAATGTAAGAATTTTCGACTTTGAATGTCTTGATGACTGGTTAGTATTAATGATCTTTAAGTAATTATTATTAAATTGGCAAGTATGGGTATAGACTCCTTCAACTTATTCTATTTCTTACTCTTGAAGTACAGATATTTGTTTTTCGTGAGAGTCGCACGCCTCTTTCTGGATGTTACAAAAGTTTTCCCCATTTTATTATGATGATGGATGCAAAAGGATCAGCTACAGCAATAGACCTGGTAAGAACACCAGAACAATAAGCGGCAAGATACATTTAACTGTTTAAGTGCTGGCTTTGGGGTATTCGGTGTTGGCAATTTCAGCTGTAACGTATGATTTTCAATATAAACAAACAAAACAATAAATAAGCAAACCAGCAAACTAGCTGAATGAATGAACAAACCTCATACCATCCGATACCATCTAAATTGTATACACAGGTACGTATTTCTCTTTCTGTAAGGAAAGAAACAGTCAACGACGGTTACTTAAGGTAGTTGAAACTCGAAGGCAAAATTAAATGCGATGCATTTTGAGTTTTGTTGTTATTGCTATGCGATCGTTTTCCTTAAACGGTTTGGCAATGAAATCTACCCACTTTGCTGTGTTTTGTTAGCTAACTAGTTCTGTGCTATGCTTCGTTCTGTGCAGATCTCATTTAATTTGTTGCGTTCGCTGAGTTTGTCTTAACCGGCATTGATCTTCACATATACATTTTATGCTCTTAGATTAGTACTTCACGTTTCGGTATCTCTGTGTGCACGTGATAAGGATAGGACGTCTGTTCTTGAATTTTTCAGTTTGTGCTCTGTTTACGGTTTTCGTGTTGGACTACCATGTCGATTTGTATGAATTTAATCTTTTTTTGTATGACTTCTTCAAATTGGTTTTTGCTTTTGCTTGTATGATAGGTGTGTGTTTTTCCACAATTCTTTTTGTCAGTTGCTTCGCATACTGTATATACAACGTTTTATCTCTATATTGCCATGTGTAATGTGTGTGAATGCTTTATTATTTGCTTATTTGTTGTTATATTTGTATTAGTCATTGGCTGGCGATTATCACTTGATATTCTTCTCTTTTTATACCCATCAGCATAATGAAATGGAGTTATATTGGTTTTGCTCAATCGTTTGTAAGTATTAACTTAACATAACAATAACATAACTAGAACATAGAACTGAAACGTTGTGGACCGAATCGAAGAGCGAAACAGGGCTATAATTAGTAAATGTTACATAAGTGTAATATGGGTGTATGTGTATAATATGAAAATGGCCAGCCTCTTAGAGATCTGGTACTCCCGTTGTAGCTGTTTGTATCCCGCATATACATTTGTCTGATTTTCGCCCACTTCTTTACTCATATGTAAGCATACTTTTGCATGGGATAAAATATGTATATATATATGTAAAAAAGAATGGTATGCGTTTTATATCCTTCATATAAGATGTATATTAAAACGTATAATAAGTTTGTTATCTCGTTTGCAATACTTCAAAGGAGCTGTCAAAGACCCCAAAAGGTATATACTTTCTTGACTCCGCAAATCTATTTGTCTGTATGTTAGTACGGTCAGGGTTGCAATATTTAAGAAATTGATGTAAAATTTTTTAAGGAAAAGGGTAACGGTTGTGCTAAATTTGGGACAGATCAAATAACAGGCACATTCTTCTTTTACAAAAAAAAAAATCTTATTTTTTGTGCAGAATTGAAAATTTAAAGCATAATATTACTCATACTTTAGTGGTCGTTAAAAAGATGGCGGAATTTCATTTCAATGATTACGTACAATATATATGTCCTAGACCCCATAGGGTCTAGAAGGTTTTTCCTAATCCAAAGGCACAGCAACAACAAACACAAAGTAAGTACTCGCTAGCATGCATTAATATATTGTATATGTACTATAAATTTGTAAATTTATAACTCGTATACTGTACGTGTTGGAACATGTAATGTGCGTTAAGCTTGGCAGCATCAGTGAATCGGCGAATGTGTGCGTGCGTGTGTTTACGTGATTTTTCAAATGCCACCATATTTGCAGTGTTAGCGTTAATCTTAGTTTATGTTTTCTGCCAAAAGGAATAGGACTTCAGCATTATTCAACAAGCAGCAGAAGTAGGATGAGCATCAGAAAAAGCGTGAAAAGAAAAATACGTACAATATATGCAATGCACCCATACAAACCCATATGTCGTTGGGTACCTAGATATATATGCGAAGGGTTTATCCAATGGAGTACGAAAAAACTACCAAAACGAGGTTATATTAGGTGCATGCCAAATCCAGGATACCCATCATCATTAACCCGCTCCACATAGTTGGAAAATAATATCTCAAATTTCTTAGAATGCAAATAAAAAAAGGCATAAAGGAAGAAGGATCATGAAAATTTTATATTTATATACGGTCACCTACGTCGAATATGCTAAATAAACCTCTAACAGATACTAACATCCATACTAAGTCCATCCTAGGTGGGCGTGGTTAAATTGACTTTTCCATAGAACATAAATAATTGATTCGTAAAGAAATTATTTATACTTAACTTTAGGTCTATAGGTTTTAAGATTCAAAAGTAATGCGGAAGTAACTTTCAAATATAAGTCAAGGACGTCAAAAAAGGCGTGGCCAATCTAAAGTCTGAACCGATTTTACCCATTTTAAGTAGGATACTTTTAACTAAAGGTCAGATTGATATTTCAATATTTTGCGATCGTGGAAGTTGCATGAAAAATGTGTACAATTTTACATGGATATACGGACGGACAGATGTGCTGAATCGACTTTTCTATTGAAGCTAATCAGAAATATATATACTTTTGGGGATGAGGCTTGCCCGTTTCAACAAAAACAATATGTCCACCAATCATTTTGAGGATGTGTATAAAAATGTATGGGTATATTTGCCCCATGCCAATTATGGTTATTTTACCTTTGACAAAGAATATTTACAAAGTAAAAGTTTCTTATATTTATGAACACAATGTTGCCTCTGGTCTCCAATGCGATTTCTTCTTCTTCATATTTATGTATTTTTCATTCGTTTCACTGTTTGAACGCTGTTAAGTTGGTCGCCTGTCTGCCTAGTTCTTCCATTCTGCCATTTTATAGAACCTCTATAAGTAACACAATACCAGTATATACTTATGCATATATAAATAGAATTTGTTGTATCTTGTTGTTTCACTTTAATGCGCAAATTATGTGCATGTCCTGTGGTGTACACTTTTTATAAGAATATCTCCTTTCTTGTACTCTTTGTATACCCTACACCACTTGTGGGAGAGAGTATGTTAAGTATGTACGGATGTATATACCTCTTAAACGGCTTTTTATATCGACCGATTTATGATAACTTTCTCAACAATGATAACATATCTGTTATCTGCCAACAGGTCGCATTGTTTAAGATATTTCGCTGGATTTTGGTGTAAGGACATGTTTTGGTCTATAGTCTTTATATAACATATTTTTGAAATTTTCAAAATTTTCAAAAATTTTTTTTTATAAAAATTGTTGAATGTCATTTACATAATCTAAGTATTGGGATGAAACCAAATTTGGAACAAATAGAATTATTTTTAGAGCCAAGTTTCTGATTGAGTTTTGTCACAAAGTGACTTTTAGCAATAATAATACTAATATGCGGTGTAGGTGTAGGGTATTAAATGATCGGGTTTCATTAACTATAAAATTTACACTTGTTTTGCGTTTTGTTTTATTTTATTTTTCTTCCAAGCGTTATAATGGTTATTCTTGTTCTTCTTTTACTTAAACTTTCATTCTTTCAACTGATATCTGAAAAACTATAACTTATATTTCTGTTACAGTTGTTGTTACTATTATTGCTGTAATGTTGAGCAGTTTGAAAACTTTTGCCCTTTTCAACGCATATATATATACTTTTAAACATCTACAGTCGTACCTAATGCGATTCCTTTGGAGAGATTTGGATATACCAAATTTCTCCCTTTCTCTGTTCTTAAATGAACACGTAAAATGTATATGTAAGTAAGATATGCATGTATGTTTACATATATAAGTAAACTGAAGTTTATAAATAGTTGGTAAGTTTTCTTCTGAATGAATAGTTTTCTTAAATATTTTCTCAGTTTTTTTTTTTTTTAGTTTTATTTTATTTAAAAACAAGTAAGAAAACTAAATTTGCCTTAGACCAAACCTTCAATTTCAGAGATTATAGATATACTCAGCGATTTCACTAAATTTAAACAAAAATCTGTGCTTAGAAACCGGAAATGTCTGTAAAAAGTTTTATGTCAATTGTCAATTTTTCAAAATTTACGACCATGGAAGTGCCAAAAGCAGACGGATCAGATGGACATTGACAAAAATGGCTAGATCGCTTCAGACACTGATGAAAGGCGTATTTGTGGATATTTTACCAATGAAAGGGAAGGACGCGTGAGAAAGTGTTTAAATAATCAATGAAAAGAAAGAGAAATATTTCTTTATTTCCTAGTTGACTTCTCCGTTACTTAAATACCAGTGGTTCAGTTTTTCTCCTAGAAATTCACGAGAAACTATATATTGATAAATATACAAAATAGTATTTCCACTTCTCACGTCCTTCCATTTATGTTTATATAATATTTACAGGACTTTATTTTAAATAAAAATGTCGTCATCTACTTCTGCGGGTGTGTCACTCTTTGAATCAATGTCTTCTGCACCATTTTTTAAGGGATCTATTCGTTCCAATTTACTTTGATAAGATCGTACGGTATACCCTCCATTTGGTAATTCTATATTACAAACGGGCCAGTCATAATTAGATTCTTCAGAGTGTTTGCGTTTTTTAGTCGATTTATTGGACATGCGATTACGTAACTTTTGTAATAGACCTATCACACCCGCTTGAAAATGCAACGTTTGATTATCATCTAATTGGTTGACTGAGGGAAGTATACCCTTAAAGAAATTCCAGTGACGATTTTCATTCAAATCATTTTGAATTTCAATTGTGGAAACATTGTTTGATGTGACCCGCTTCCGTTTCCTATCTTGGAGACGGCGCTGTTTACTGGTGGTGGTGGTTACAGTAGTTTCTGGTATTTTTGTTGCTCTCTTCGTGTGGTTTGTTTCGAGATTTGTGGCGCAACCAGTTTCTTTTATTATATCGATATCATTGCTATCTGATGGCCAATCCTCATCTTCAGAATTAGATTTAATATGATCAATATCATCTTTGAGGGTTTGTTTGTCGGTTACGTTTTTAGGTTGTTCACTACCCGTTATAACATTTGTAGGGATATCGTCGCTGTCGTCACCATTATCAATATCAGGACCACAATAGTTGCTCCGTTGTTTACCATCAACAAAGTAACTGTTCATTTTGCTTGGACGTTGCAGTTTAAAAATCTTCTGCATAAAATGCAACTCATTGTGGTACAAATAGGGCTTTGGTGGCATCATCGTTTCCTCATCGTAACCATTTTTCATTGATTTCACCCAAGCATCACGTATATAAGTCCATTTTTTACTAACCATTTTTTCTATTTATATCAAGAGAAAGCAGAAGCTTTAATGAAAAGTGATCTTTATAAAGGTGTAAATTTGAGTAATAACCGCAACCACTTACGGAACTCTTGTCTCGCTTGTGGCGCCATGCGATCGTAGTCTTCATTGATATAAGCACAAATCTCATGCCATGAGACTTCTCTTAAACTGCGCTCTCTATATGCTTCAGATGTTTTGTCCCATAAGGCAGGTCGTTCCCCCACTAAATGTATTAGAAATTTTGCACTAATTTTGTCCTTAATGGTGCTCATGTTATGTTCATTTGTAAGCTAAAAAATTCAAAACAAGCATCGCTACCCCTTCTTGGAATGCTGAAATTGAAACGAACCGCTCACGCCCAGAGTAAAAACGTAACTGATTGAAAAGGTGTACGGTGTGTGTATAATGAAAACCGTATCGGATGCCTTAAACAGTATAAAATATAGGTTATAGAGAAGGCGTTTATAAGAATGAGAACGATAGTGAGGTGACTGTGAATGGAAAGCCTTCCTTAACGTTTCTTCTCACGTTAAACGTTTTCAATGTGTACTATTAACACGTCGCGTTTCTGTAAACGTACGCTTATAACTTTACATATGAAAATAAGTATAAAAAAGTTTGCTCTCCTCTCATAATCAAAAATGCACTCTCACGCTCTTGCTTACTTTTTATACCCTACACCTCATATTCGTAAGAGGATATACTCTTTATTTGGGGATGTTTGTAACTCCTAAATCGTAGGAGCCACTCCTACATTAAATAAGGATCGAATGAGAATCTAAATCCAAATCGATTGGACCTTTTGCTTCTATGTTTATTTGTGTAATCAACCTACAGGTCGCAACATTAGATATTTTTTGATGAATTATTGGCACAAGTTATATATTATAATTAATAGTTAATTGGCGTTTTTCGATATAACTTTTGTTGCATTTACGAACCCGACTCAACTAATTTTGGCTTTTGGGAGCTAATGGGTGCAGCGTATTAAACGACTGGGTAGAATCGTTTATAACATTTTTACTGATTTTGTAGAAATTGTTTGCTTTACAGTCAAAACAGTCGTAAAATCAGGAGCGGCGTCGGCAAGCCACGGCATATATTGATATAATAGCGATTGCTTTTGTTGTTTTTTATACTTTCCATTCAATGTCGGAGGTATAATAAGTCTGTCATCCCATTCGCAACACCAACAAGAAGGTGTTAGCGATACTACAAAGTATCTTAAACAGCATTAAGATCCGAGTCGATCTAGATATGTCCGTCCGTGTTCTATCTGGTTGGCACTCTCACAGTCGTAAATTTTGAGACATTGAGTTGAAAATTAGTTCCTACACTTCTAGTTTATACACGAAGAAGATAAATTGGAAAAATTCGGTAAAAAGCATGCCCAAAATTTATTGAGAAATGTATGAATTTAAAATTAAGAGAATAAAATCTCGAGGGAAAATTTATAGGCCCCAAAATTTTAAGAGTATGCATTTAAAAGTCTCTGAACTCTCCCAATATTTCTATCTGCTCACAGAAGGGAGTTTTGTGCAGTGAATTTTTCTCCAGGTTTGCGTATATAAATGTTTTATACGTTGTTTATTATTTGTGTGTGGTTCATGTGGCTATTGCATGTTGTTGTAAAATATTGGGTCGTTCGGGTGGTCTCTCAACTCATTGATTTCTATGGCAAGTTTATATGTATGTTCATTGTGCACAAGTTAGCTATTAAAACGATAAAACCTCATGTATGTCATTTAAGTGGCGTGGGATTTAAATAAGATGACTGCCTTGCCAAACTATTGTCTCTTTAACTTATATTATTGTGTGCTGTTGCTCTTCACTCACACTGGTTTGGGTGGGAAGGTGTAATATTATGAGTGTATGAACCAGGAGGATGAGAGATGAGAGAATTACAAATGTTTATTTTTGGTAGAGGTCGTCCGTCATCAAAGCATTTCTTTGGTCTGAAACAACTCAGTACGCTTGCAACGTGTTGTTTGAAAAGAGTAGTACGAATAAGAAGAGGTGGCAAACTTAATTTATTTCTCTATGGACACAATGGAAGAGTGTACCTCATTGCATCAACTACTCCAATCGAACATGTTTGTTGTCATCTCTTCTTAGTTTATTTTTTTACGACCAACATACACGTGGTTTAGTCATGCATGCGGACGGTTATCAGGTTTTTGTACGTGGTACTAATATATTGTATAAGTATATACTCCGTTAAATAATTTATACTTTACTCCATATCGCCGTAACTGACAGTCTCTCAATGAAACGATAGGTTCTGTTTAAAGGTTTTAAGACCGTTCATTCTCTTTTTGGCACACATATACTATGACAACAGAGACTTATAATATTATCTCGTTCTCGATTATGTGACTGCTGTTATTGTTATTATTTGTTTAACGTGTATGAAGGATTTACATTGTCATGCTTCTGTTACTGTAGCTGCTGTATGCAGGCAGTGGTATTTTGTTGGCCTCCGAAATGCTCTTTATGCTATATTTGTTAAAATTGGCGGTGGTGATGGTGGTGGTTGTTGTTGTTTAGTTAGTGTATCTCATTTAGTTAAAGCTGTCATCATTATATTACTACCTGCTGCTGCACTATTGTATGTATATGCATATACTCGTTTGTATGCGCATAAGTTTATAATTGGAGAGTTGTTGCTTCCTCTCTTCCAACAATATTTATTTATTTAGCTACTTTTTATGCATTAAAAAAGATATATGCATCGGTGAGTATATGCGTTTAGACCTTTTTGCTGAGAGCCTGAGTTTATATACACATATCTCTGTAGCAATTCTTTTCTTTTTGTTTATATAAAATGTACGCGGCTTGGGTTAAATTTGTTGTAGTTGCTTTTGATATTGCAAGTTTCACTTATCGTTGATTTGTTGGTGTTATCTTTGTAAATTTTCTTTTTTGACATCCCTCTCTCTCTCTCCCTCTCTCTCTCTCGCTCTCTTAGAACTATTGGGCTATTAATTTTTTGATAATATTCACGTTGACAGAGCTAACGTAAGGTAAGTACATGTTTGCGATAGGATTGGTTTTCAGGATTGAACTACACCAGAATCACTTAAAGTTTTAACAAATGTATTGCTTTATGATGAAGCATCGTGGTGTAATGTTAAAGGAAATGTTAAAAATTTCACCTTCACCTGATATTGATCTCTATGGAAATCATGTAATATGGGCACAGATCGACTGACGGACCGGCTACTAAACCAGTATGTTGTTGAAAAGTTTTGTAGAAAAGAGGCGCAAAAAGACTTATCAACATTGTATACATGTATACATGTACAATTTGTATATTGTGCATTACGTGTATAGTACCATCACTGGTTGGACCAGTGTTTACACTGAGGTCATAGACAAGGAAAACTTGTTTCTTTTAATGCTAAAAAATGAAGTCGTACACATGGTATGCATTTATTTACGTTCCCGTGCTTATGCACTCAAGTTGTGCAATTGATCGCGTGAACAAAACCCGATACCCACACTTCTTCCACTTCCTACTGTTTGCTTCATATAGATGATTCCTATAACATCGCGGTTACTGTTTGAGTTAAATGTTTTAGGTATAAGTGCTTAAGTGTCAATATCGCTTGTAATGTATATACCGCTCTCTTTTTTCGTATTAATAGCTATAATGATGAAATCTGTCACATATGGCAAATAAGGGAATAATTTCCCGCATTTTAAAAATGAAAAAAAAAAATTATTATACGCCAACTGCAACTATAATTATGTAATTATTCAAATGATACAATCTATATTTATAAGTATTTACTCGGGCAGAATTCAAGACAAGTCCTTCAAATTTTAATATAACTCATAATTATGATTTGATTAGTATTATGAATGTTTAAAAGTGTAAGTAGATACCATAGGTGTATGGGTATTGTGGGGTTTTGCGTATCTACTAAATATTTCTGTGAAAAAAAATTAAGTCGCTGTGATGATTGTTTCTTTTTTTACGTTTATTTTTTTGTTGATTTTCTCTGAATTTCTTCTCCTTTTGCATGATTCTTTCTTTTAATTCATGCTTGCACATACACTTTGTTGTTGTTACAGTCAAGTTTGATATATCTACCGTAACATTTTGTAAATGTTTGGTATTTGCCGTCGTTTTGTTTAAATTCTGCTGACAGATTTGCTAACAATGCGTAGAAAATAAGCTAATTATTACAACAACCATTACAATAATGAATATTGGTCTGATCTGTCTTTTTGTGTTCAAGTGATATCAACTAAATCGTGAGATGTGAACATCATCGCCATTATCATTATCACTCACTATTGTTGTGTGTTTACGTCTGGCAGCAGACACAGCAGCAGCACAATAAAACAAAAACAAGTAAAAATATTATAGCTAGTCAAACCCGATCGTTTGATACCCTACACCACTTAGCTTCTTAAAATATGCTACAATTAGTTTAGTTGTATCAGTAAACACGTGGCATTGCTATGCAAGTTACTTCGTGATATATCATTACATGGAAATGGGTTCTAAAAATGGTCCGATTAAGTTCGCACAATTGTGGAAGTGATGTAGAGTATTTAATGGTTGGGCTTGACTGGTTAAAATATATATTTGTGCTACTTTAGCTTTTTACTGGCTGCACTCTTGCCTATTCGTCTTCATGTTGTTGTGTCCTCGTGACAATTTCTTTTCGTCGCCGTCGTCATTATCTTTATTATAATATTACACAAATGCATAATCATCCGTTGAGCTAGTAATGAACGGGGTACGCACATCCTCGTTCAGGCGTGTAACATGATGTATATCAACATTGTCTTGTTTGTTTTGTTATTGTAGTTATTTAATGCTCATTTTGCTCTTATTACCCAGCACAAAACAAGAAATCAAGATTCCCTTCATAAGCATGAATGTATATGCAATGTGAGTGAGTGTTGGTAGGCAGTTAAGTTAGGTGTTTGTATATGCAAACATTTCTCCTTTTTGTGAGGAGAAAATGATCATTATCGAAATTTGTTGTATCTGTTGTTGTCATTGTTACTTGTGCTGCTGTGTCTGTTTATCGCTGTCATTATTAATATATTAAATATATATAGAGGGTGTGGTGGCCATGGACATGAACATATACATTAGCATCCGAAATGTGTGTAAATAAAAAAACTTCATTTGTACAAGTGTGGGGTTGTTGTGTTGTTTTGGGCGGAGGGCAGTTCCGTAACAGACATTAATTAATAAAGTTTTAAATGTTGTTGTTTTATTTTTAGATTCCTGGTCATAGCACACGCATGCATGCTAAATATAAAACGCAACATATACAGAATTTATGTTGATGCTGCTTTATTTCAAACTCTATGAATATGATTTTTATACCCTCCATATAAAATGGGGGTATACTAAATTTGTCATTCCGTTTGCCACTCACCCAGACGGCAACGTCACAAACTGAGTCGTTCTAGAGATGTATGTCCGTGAGTCCGTGTGCTTGCCTGCTGTTGGCATTCTTACGGGCGTAAAAGTTGAGATATTTAGCTAAAATTTTATATAGACGCTTTTACTTTCTGCTAGAAAATCGTTATTTAAAAGGGCTAAAATTGGTCAAGAGCTACGCCCACAGCATAACAGACACTCTCACACAATTTACAAAAACCGTATCCACTGTAACACTCAACTTGAAGATTGATGCGTAATGTATACACTATTAGAGAGCGTACCTGACATGCCCACTTTTTATAGGAGTTATGAACGGTATTTGGCCCAAATCAAATTTAGTTTTCTTACTTGTTTCCTCTAATATTGTGTATAGCTAATAATCATTGCGATAATGATGGAGACGATTTTTACTTCATTTGTCCCATTTTAATTTTTAAACTATTAATAAATGCTCACATATTTTATGTGGTTTTATGCATTTTTTCATTGTGGGCATGTCAACATTTTCATAAATTAATATCACTCATACGTAGCATTGGCGTATATGAGTGTGTGGGGGACAAATGACTTTTAATTTATGTTTATACCCTCCCTATAATATGGGGGTTATAAGTTTGTCATTATATTTACAACTTTACTCATAATCTATTCTATTTATCTGACACAATGAACAATGATCAAAATGAAGCACTTGATGCGGACATGCAATCGGTTCCGACCGCGGATTGAGTCCGTTATTGGTGCTAATGAGGATAATCTAAGAGTTAATTAATGTCGTGTAAAAGTTTTATGGAATTATACAATAATAAACTTTTCCAAAAATATGAACAAATTTGTTTTAATGTCAATTTCTCCTCAAGAAATATATGTTAATTGAAATTTTAGTTTGTATTATGTTTGTAATATTCTTCATATTAATTTACAAAAAAATGTGTCCAATAATAAGAAATAAAAAAGAGGCGTATGCCAAATCTAGCAGACCTAACATCATTATCATACCCGTGGCTTTGATATGTGTGGTAAATTATGCCATGTTATATTATCTTTAAACTTGATTAAATGTGGTTAGGCAAAGTAAAGACCGCCCACACAACTATTGTAAGGCTGTTTATAATACAAATCTAATCCAATTCTATTCTGAGCCATAATGTATATACTTCTGGGTACTTACAAACGCTTGAACAAAATTGCCCCATATCTTTATGATGATGTGTATAAAAATGAAAGCGCGTCAATTTCTACAGATGCAAATTATACGCCGTATAATTTACGAATACGGGTGTATCTATAATTTTGCATAACTATACAAATGCATGCCTAAAGATATTCTCTGCAGACGTCTGTGTGGCATTACATGTGTTAAAAGTTTTATATATAGAATAAAATATTAATATCTTACGCTTTAGTATAGAGGGCAATAATGTACTAATTTTGTCACTGGGGTGTTGCATTGGCAAAGACTTATGGGCCCCTTAAAATATACATATATACATATGTGTAATCTTGATTAACATTAATATTTTAAAGCACATAAGACGCTGAAGAGCTTCAGCAGGTAATAGTAGTATTAAATCTATGATCTGCCAAATATGTAAGTCGCAATGAATCTTGTATTTGACACAGAACTCGACCTCTAAGTTTTAATACATCAAATATTTTGCTTAAAAGGGTGGCTGTATAGTTCCGGAAAAACAAAATAGCCGGAATTTCGAAGTAAACTATTTTTCAGTTGAATTTTTTTCGAATAGGGCATCAAACAAGCACTTGTTATTGAACCATGTAGTGCTGATTAGAATTCCGCTAAAATTTGTTTAATATTAATAAATAAATTTTCGCTTTTTGTATGCAAGCGTTCATATCAATATACGAATAATTAGATAATAAATGTCAATAACATTATAAAGACTAATATGTATACAGCAAATATATTCACACCACATGTCTTTAACATGCAAGGAAATACATATTTAATAACCAAAACTACTACTTTGCATGTAAAACAAGCAAAGACGTAATAGTCGGTCATGCTCGACCATTTAATACCCCACTCAACTTATGGTACAATTGGTTTAGTTGAATCTGTGTACACGTGGCTCTGTCTTATAAGTTACTTCGTGAAATATAATTATATGGAGAGGGGTTCTAAAAATAGACTGATCAGGTTCAAATTAACTTTGGGCCAATACATCATCTTTTACCATATTTCATCGCACAAATTTATATGGGCAAATAGGCGGATAAACGGACATGATTAAATCGATTCAAATTTTGATTCTGAATCGTGACATTTGCCGCTTAGAAGTTCCAAGCGTCAGCAAAAACTCATATAATAATTGCCGCAACAGATGCACACACGCACATCTATGTCTAAATGAACTCAGTTCTACTTTGCGAGGTCTGCGGCTTCATCTTCTGTTAATTGCATACGGAATGATAAACTTAGTATACCCCATCTTATCTAATAGTTTTACCTCATATTCATTCGAATATGAATGTTAAGTCTGTATGTAAAATAAATAAATGACCGCATATAATACAACAACATGACAATGACCTGTATAGTAATAATCGTATTAATGCAGCCACGTAATGGAGTACGGCTCAGCTAAATATGTTGAGGAACTCTATATAAGGGACGACGAATTGTTTATGAAGAAAACAAGAAGAAGACTATTGAAGCAAAAAAATAAAACCAATATCAACAGTAACTATAGCAGCGTCAGCTGCAGTCAACAACATAAGAAAAGTCAACAGCACAAATCTGGTTTTGAAAGACAGAACATTAGTAAAATGCAAAATTTAGCTTAAGTCAAACCTTGAATATCCTCCACGTATGTATGCACACTATGGATGTGGCATTGCGCCCCCTTTTTCTATTCTAATACTGTTTAGCATATTCGTATAAATATTTTCACAAAATAATTTTGGGTTTGACATGTTAGTGTTTAATAAATTATAGGATAAATTGTGTTAATTGTGCAGCAGTGCACTAAGGACAAGCGGGGTTAGAGACATCAATTTTATACGAGCAACTCCGTTTTATGCAGAATTCGACTGTCGATATGGGTCACGACTTATGCGAGTTTCTGCTAATTATATAAAAGTGAATAACATTTCTTTTTTTGGTTGGCTTGGTTGTCCAAACTCATTGGGTGGCATATTATTGACCATTAAGTTCGACTAATTTACACCTCACACCAGTTAACTCTAACAAACCAAATACAAATAAAAATCCATTATACGCTTGTACGATCGATACGGTTCAAATTTTTTAATTACCTGGGCCTTCATACACCGCTGTAGAGGTTCACAGGTTCATTTGTGATTGTCGCAAATTTTTTCACGAAAAACAAACAAAATTAAATGGTAACTGAGGATATCTGTACCAAATTTGTGTTCCCTATAGACACACGGGCATGTGTAAATTGACTCAAATTTTTTATAATTTTTGTACACATCTGTCACATGTCTGTGTGCCCCCAAAATATCCCTACACACGGATAAGCTTATATACAAATAAATATATATAGTTATCCGCTACAAAGCGTTCCCATTAAAAATTCACTTCGACTTCATTATCATGGTTATTCTTTTCTGTTTTGCTTCAAGTCACTTGATCGCTCAATTGATTTTGGGTCTCCTGTCTCTCGTTTTTATCTTTGTCTGCTTTATACGAATTTTTATTAACGTTATTCTTCTTATTCTTGCCGTCTTTTCTTTTGATGGGCATCAAGGAGGAAGAGACGATTCAACAAATTCCCTCAAACATGCAAACATAGGAAAACACATATACCGGGGTATTCACACAACAGGGCGACAGAAGGAGACACTGCAGACTCTAAATTAGAGTGTGTGTTGCACAACCATATAAGATACGTTTTATATCAGAATATACAAGTCAATGATATGCTTTTATAAGCCTGTAAATGCGTTGAATATAACTGAGATTTTTATGCTGCTTATATGATGAATAAGCAACAATAATATAAACAGCAGCCACATAAATACATATTTGCAAACATTTTGAAGAGGAATGAATATATTTATGCACAATTCTATACCAAATAAGCCGGGCTCCACTACATATAAATGCTTATGACAAACGATTGGCTATGTGCGGAGGCAGGTGGATGAATGGCTGGGATCTTTGTTCTCACATTGGCGTTGTTGTTATTGCTGCTTAGTGACGGTTTCAATGTGGTTGCTTATTTACTTTTGTTCAATATTTAGATCTCACAGTGATTTTTCATTTCGCATGAAAATATCAGAAGAAGGCTCTAGGGATATAAAGTATGTGTATTCTTGAACAGATGCGCCTTCGATCTTTGACGCAAAATTCGACCATTAAATTTTATTTAACACAAAGAAGGGAAGGGTATCCAATATTTGGGTTAATCCAAACGTATTGGAGGGGCAACTAAGTGATTGCGGATTTTATATAAGAATGAAAATTCGACACCTTGGCTTGAACATACAACTTTATTCAATTAAGCAGTGTCCAAACAATAAGATATATTACATATAGGTTAGATTAGGTTAACTAACTACGTTAACGAAACAAAGGAAAGTGTAAAATCCATTTTTATTGTTTTTCCTTTATTACAATTTAACCAAGAGATAGAAAAATAAAATGCAGTCAGAATATTAACAAAAGGTTATTATTCCTTATTATTTGGTAATATATTGGAATAGGTTTATTTACTTGTTTCATCTTTCACACTGTTCAACCAGCTAGTCTGTTAGTTTGCACTTACATAACTTTTGCAGAAATTTTATTTTGTCTTGTCCTTTTCCTCATCATCATCATTTTTTCAATAAGTTAAAAAATTTACTTCATTCTGTCGGAAAAATCAAATATAAAAGACAACTTTCCAAGAAATCTTTGGAAATAAAAAATATTCCCCATAAATGCGTAAGCGTTTGTATATAATATGTGCAAATGGGAATAAAGATTAAAAACAATTTCTGTTATTTAATCTTATTCAAATTGAGGAAGAAAGTAACAAGAACATTAAGAAAAGCTCTTTTGTGTGGTTTTTACTTATAAATTTCATTATAAGTAAACTCTTTTTATATTTTATATGCGTCGCTTCTGGGTGCTGAGTAGAAAGAAGTCTTTTGAATTATAGCCAGCCTGAGTGCCATTTTTTCAAACACTTTTACAACAAATTAGGTATTTATTGATTTCACTTCTCTAAAAATAATTCAAAATAAAATAAAATTTTGTCAGCGAAATTTTTTTATAAATTTGGAGAATATTCCACACCCACCTATAATGGACATATTTTAGATGCTAGTTTGCTTTGAGGGTTTATTTAGAGTTTTGACATAGGTATATGACTGATTAATTTAGGCGTCTAACAGTAGCAATCAACACTCTTTGAATGGGAATGACGCTGATGATAATAATAAAATCTAGCACGACGCTATGGTACCCTTAAGTATTGCAAGAATGAAACTTGGAGAGAATAACTGAAAGACAACCAAGTATGTGTAAACAAATGCATATACGTTTTTGCTGAAACGCATTTTGCGCTACGCTAGACACGCTATCGCAAAAGTTTTAATGCCAGCAAAACGAAAAAAGACCAAATCGGATAGAAAGACAAACACAAAAAAATTCAAAAACAATAACAGTGATATAGTTAAAATATTGTTAAAGCATTCTGAAGCAGTTTACTGAAATATTGTACACATACACACAGTGTATGGGGTTTAAACACACAACACAAGCGAGACATCCTTTTACAACAAGAGTTAAGTATAACAGTGCACACGCAGGTGGCTAAAGGCAGCACCCGTACCCATACATATACACATACGCATATACATGCATATCCGATGATGTTGCTATGTTGCTGTTTAATGCTATAAATGTCGCTGTTATTGTTGTTGTTAAAAGTAAACAGAATTTATGCTAAAGTGCAAAAAGGAATAACGAGTCATCAAGTTACTGTTGTTGTTTTTATTGTTGTTGTCATCAACTCCAACTATTCTATATATACAAACACATACACATACCCATACACAGGTAGCAAACTTACACTTGCACTTAGTATAAATTCGCTTTTACGTAAGTATTATATTATAATGATTAAGTTTAATTTTAGATGGTAGTGTAAATCTATATTGAACTTGCAAGTTAAGGTAACTAAGAAACACTTTTAAGACGTTCTCCGAAAAATGTTAAACGGAGACTGACTAGTTCGTTTCTATGCTCTTCGAAATTGGACTTTACTACACTGGAATCGAAATATATAACTTGGTTCAGCATTTTGAACCTTTTAAACTTGTAGGCCAGTTAGTGAATGGTTTTTACCCATTTGAAGTAGGATACTTTTGACGTTGATGGTTCAAATTTTAGCTCGATATTACAAGACTTGCCTGCGAGACTGTGTAGTGGTGAAGACCACGGGTGCTTTGTAGCTGTGTCCTTAGACCGATTTTGCCCAATTGCAATAGGAAAACGTAAAAAATCTTGAAGATTGCGTGTACAAAATTTCGGCCCGATATCTCAATTTTTGCGACCGTGAGAGTTCTAACAAAAACGTGTACAAATTCACACAGACACAGGGACGGATAGATAGGCTCGACCGCATTGGAATCAGTATACGATAAACGGGATAAAGGAGAGGAATGAAAGAAAACCTCAGCCAGCAATCTAGAGAGAAAAAGGCGGTTTATAGACTAAAAGTCATGCTGTGCAATTTTATCTAAAAAATTCCATTCTCTACCTGTACCGTGGACTTATGTACATATACGGCGCAAACATATTTGTGTGTTTAAGCTTGGGTATAATATGTCATTTGTACCACCCAGTTGTCACGTTGCGTTATTATACACACACAACTATCCGAATGAATGTAATTTTGGATTCTTGATATAATCAAATATCCAACCAAAGCAACAGAGCCAACATGCTCGTCTGTGTGCAGCTTAGGGCATGATAATATAAAAATATTGTTGTGTGCTTGTGCGTACGTGTGCGGGTTTTTGTAAAGATTTTTATGTTGTGTACAATTCACAAAAGGTTGCTTTTGTAACTGTATGGCAAATACTTTAGAGGGGCAGGGGGAACAAATCCCCCGACTTTTTAGTGATATCAAGTATGTCAATAGAATGCCAACAACAGATATACACACGGACACATTTAGTGCGGTTTCTGACTACTCCCTCTGGATATTGCAAATGGAATGACAAACTTAGTATACCCCTCATCTTATGTGGATCGGCTATACCAAATCTAGGATATCCATCAAACCTCTTCCAAATGAAGCACCACTTTGCTTTCTAATTTCTACAATTTGTGTATTTAGAATAATCAATATAATAATTGTGATAATTTAGTTGTTGTTATTGGCACATATTGCTTTTTGCCGTCTTATAAGAAAATATAACGTGTTATCTTGCTCCATATTATGGCAACACCATCAATAGCTGGAAAAGTTCATCATGTTTACAACATCACTGTATTTACACATACATTCATTTATAAGCTCAAATACAAAAACATATCTACAACGCATACTAACATGGCGCGAATCAATTCCATGGCTTACGGAATGGTTTTGGTTGAATTTTATTACAGAAGCAATAGCAACAACTACATCAACGATGGTAATTTGTTTGCTCTGTATATGAATATGTAAATATATATATATATGTGTGATTACAGTTGTGTGAGAATTTTTCGCTAAGCTTCGTGAAGGGATTCTGTGTATTATGATGCATCGGTATGTGCAGTACGTGCAGCATGGTAAGGTGGGCCAAAAAACACTATTTTGTTATTATAAGTTGGAATACTACGGAAAACGTGCTTGCACAAGAGCGCTACAGTGGGAAGAATCCTTGAAAAACAAGAACAATTAAAAAAATCATATGTGCACACTTTATATAAAACGAAGGTGCCTCCAATTTTCATTTCATATAAATATTGATGCTAAATTTGAGTTTAGTGCCTATTTTTTAAATCTAAAGAATGTTCAAATTGGTCAAGAACTTCATTTGAAAACGGCTCCCAAATTTTCGATTCTTTCATCTCACTCGCTCTTGCTGTTACTATTATTACCACCACTGTGCGATAATAAGAAAAGTAGGCTTTTTGGACCATCCTAATACACAGGTATGAGAAAGAGTGCAAAATTCATTTTCATACCAAACATTAAAACAACCTGACAAGCGTGAGCCGCCGCACAAACTATAACATCAAACTAAAAACATGATTCCCCTAGAACTACTTCCACCACAATAGAAATAAAGCAAATGCACAGCTATATGCAGCAGATAATAAATAAAATAATGTTCCCGCCACGTTGTTACAATATAAAGTGAAAATGAGAAAGAAAACTAAATTCTGGCACGGCGGGTGTGGCAAATATATATACATTACGCCTGTTATGTAATAATTCATAAAAAATTTTATCTTAGTAGCTAAATTTTTGTAGCAGATAAACAGATGTTGATTGTGGGCGTGGCTCTTGAATGATTTACTCCATTTTAAATATCTGCGCGTAAAAACTGAAAGTGTCTGTACAAAATTATAGTGATTACGCCCATACTTAGTAGTGATCGTCCTTAGCCCCTAATTTCTCCGAAAAATATCTAAAAATTGCGAGTTGATTACAGAAAATACAATGGCCAGCCCACGAATATTGTTAATCCATTCAGATTCGGATTGTGATCCGATCGGTTTAATTATAAATGTGTGTTTCATTTGTCATTTATGAATTGCAAAAATCTACATAAGTGCGTATCGTATACTCATCAGTGTAAAATTTTCAATACCCCCAACACAGAAATATTGCAACTCGAAAACTCCGTAGTATTGGTTCTGGGTTGTACAAAACTGAAACAAAATTGGTCACTACTGGTGGTGGAGACAGAATGTATGCAAAACGTATAGTTTAACATTCGCCCCAGTTCGCACAAATAAAATATGGGTATTGTTACAACAGCATTGTGAATGAACCAAAAATAGTTAAAATAAAAAATATTTTACATGTTTATAAAAATATCCATTCAACACATGTTGGTAAATATTGCATACAAGTGTGTTTTGGATATATGTTATATGGCAGAATGTATATGTGTGTGTGCTCGACATGAGATTTTATTTTATTGCTGTTTTTGTTCGTATTTATCCTCTTTTTCTTCTTATCTTCCTCCGAAACAAGAACACAAATACCAATAATATCAGACGGTGAAAACAGAAAGCTATCACAACACAAACCAACAAGAATGACAATGCAATAACAAGTAAAACAAGTAGGAAAACTAAATTTGACGTAAGGCAAAACTTATGTACCCTCCACACGCACACAGGTAGATGATTACGCCCCCTAATAGGTTTTTCGTACATTGGGGACGTGTATGTTATCCGAACATGCCCACGCGGACATGCATGTCTGCATAGACTCAATTTTTAATACTGATCTATAATGTATCTACTTTGTGGAGTCTCCGACGCCGCCCTCTGGGTGTTGCATACGAAATAGCAAACTTAGTACACTCTCATTACTAAGGTGGAGGGTACAAAAAGGACGACAAGAATTAATGTTGTTTAGTACATATTCCAACAACTTTGTCATATTCGTACATGTGGCACTGCACCCCACCGCACCGCATTACATGCGACCACACCACATCAATTGAGATGGAATATAAAGTAAATTGGAATTCGTGCACACAACACACCATTTGACAGTTGCTGATGGATGAATGGTGGTGCTGTTTTGCTGGATAGTATGGAAGGAAATGAAATGGAGTTGGAGTTGGAGTTGAGAGATAAAATTCATGAAATCATAATAAAAAGTTATTGCTAACATTGCACGTGCAAGGGGACATGATATGTACAATATATATACGTATACATGTAAAGAGAGCGTGACACTCTTGGATGGATGAGAATTACATCTGTTATGTTGTAATTAAGAGAAACAAAATTTCAGCTCAATATCTCAAAATTGACGACAGTGAGAATGCCAATCATAAACGGACACACGGACATACGTCTAGATCGACTCAGTTTAGACGCATGTCTTTTTTTGTACATAATTGGGAACTATTGAGCCGAATGTCTGTTTAAATTCGACGTAAAAATTAATTTCGTATTTGGTACAAAAATTCCTATATACCTAGAAACTTTGGCACATGAAAAATATATCGAACCGTGAACCTGTCAAAAAATTTTTTAAAACCTTGGGTATAATTTTGAGAATTTTTCTTTTTTAAAAACAAACAAAATGTTGCCTGCATTTTTACGAATACTTTCTATAAATTTGAACAATATTCCTCGTCCACCTCTAAACTATAGATATTGTATGTTTTAGAGGCTTATTTAGAATATTTGGCGTAGGTGACGCTATGTTGCTCTGAAATTCAAAACGGGTATTCCTCTTTTATGTCTGAACCAAACTTGTGGAAATGGGCGTGATAGCGCACACTGTGTTTACGTTTTACTTGGGTTTGGGTCGTATTTTGGGCGTGGCTTTAATACTTCTACTACATGTTAATGTAGTGGTCCTCCACTTGGAAGAAATTGATGGTGGTGGATATCCTAGCTATTGGTGCTCTCTATATATAATGAAGTATATGTGTCGTCTCTGACGCCTCTTTCCGGATGTGGCAAATGAAACGACAAACTTAGTGGAGGTTATAAAAGTAGCATCTGTATTGATTACTATAAGCACATTTACTTCTTTAAGGCACAACAACACAACACACATCCATAATAAATTATTAAATTCCGTTCCATTACGCATTTGCTTTGTAGCGAGCACATAAAGAAATCATGTTAGTTAGCGCTGTATATGAAAAATTAATTACTTGACGCTTAACCCTAATGATTTGTTGTTGTTGTTCTTGGTTTTGAATGATTCAGCAGATTCATTAAGTTATAAAACGTTCATTCATACAGATGTATATATATACGTACGTACAAACAAATAGCTAAACATGTTCATACACAGAAATTGGTCTAAAAAAGTTGTTGAAATCAGAATGCGGCGCAGCACCAGCGCAATATATCAACAACAACAAAAATTACTATAGTTATTGTATTGTTGCATTATTAATAATAATAAACGTTGGCCATAGTGCTTCGTTTGTTTCGGAAAGACATTGAAATATGAAGACTGAGGGGAATTAAATTGAAGAGAAGGAACAAGACGGGAGGTTTCAGTAAAAATATACAGCAGGCGAATAATAGGAGATACATATCTTTTAACAGATACTGACAGCGGCACTTAAATTTGCATTTAATGTTTTTGCTTGTTTGGTTGGTTGCGTTGTTGCACAAGCGCCACACATAATCGCACAAAACACACTTTCCAAATTGAGCATTTACTTGCATATTCCAACGTTTGGGCGCTGTTCACACTGCGAGTAGGCATGGAGAAGATATTGATTGTATTGTACCTGAGTTGTTGTTTTATATTTTGATACCTTCAATAAGTCTAAGGGAAAGTTTCAAAATCAAATTAGACTTGTGCTTTGTTACTGATGTTGCTTGTATTCATTTCTTGCGCCATGATATCTGAAAATATCGTGAAAATTAATTAACATGAGTCTAAATATTTAAATTTAGCCGACAAAAATGTTCTCTCCAACAACATTTTGATTAACTTTCAGAAAAGCGTTTGCAATTATCCCCTTTTTAATCGCAATTATCCTATTTTCCAAGAAGGGGCGACAAGCGAGAGAGAAACGTAACAAAACAATCGCATATATCTTTTGGGTTTGCTGCTTTTTTTCAACAAATTTAATAATGATCTATAATTTTCATGTAATTATGTTACTTGTGTACTGTTTGTTTCTATTTTTATACCCTGCAGCATATGCGGCAATAGGTATATTGACTTTGTGCACATATTTGTAACTCCTAAACGCAAATGCCACACCCACCTTTAATTGTACCGATCGATTCAGAATCATTCTCTGAGCTGTATCTCTGCATGTATATTTGTGCGCAGGCTATTATTCGCATTTTGAGATGATTCCACGAAATTTGGTGCAAGGACAAAAGCAGTTCCATTGAAAATTGACCAAAATATGAACTAAATTTAGAACCTCCTGAATTCCTAATTTTTTTTTTTATAAAATTTGATAAAGAATAATAATTGAACCCCATCGGACCATTTTAAGATCCCCTTTCCATATAACGCTTTAATGTGACAGTGCCTTAATTTTTCTGATGCAGCACTGGTAAACTAATTATAGAATCATTTGTGGAACAAAGTCGAGTATTAAATGGTATTAAATGGCTGGGCTTGACCGACCATTTTCACTTGTTTTTATTTGGTTTACACTGTTGTTGCGATTTGTAGATGTTTAGCTAGAGAGTTAGGCTTTAGGGTGATAAACTGAAATAAAAATAAATAAATACACATTTTGCAATATGTGTACACATGTGTGGCGATTTTGTAAAACCACAACACAACATGTTGTTTGTGTACGTAATTTTGTAACACATTGTTGCAACTACAAACTATATATTAATAGTTACCTTCTGGTTTTTGCTTTTCCTTTTTATTAGTGTTGTTGCTATCAATATATTTTTTTAGTGCTCTAACAATCACGCATTCACATGGAGTGTATGAGAGAGAATACGGTCAATTGTTACAAGAGTTAAATTAATGGTATTCCTTGGCATACAGATAATACATAACAGATACACTTTATTACTTGCTACATATAGAGAGTGAGCCAGTTTAAGATTTTTATATACTTTATGAGACGTTCAGATAAAGGAATGTGATGGAAAATCTGCACCCAATCATTGAAAAGCGCCCATTTGTACAAGCGATGGACTCAAAATTTTATTTTACAGGCAGGATATTTTTCTTAATACCTATTAAAACCTATTAAAGAGATATATACGTCAAATGAAAGCTAATCAACCATATCAACAATCATCTTATCCTAAATACTTTACGAGTTATATCAATAGATAATTACAGTTATAAAACTGTTTCGTCCCCCTTAAAATTTTTACTTCAATGTGAGTAGGGTATGAGTAGGGTATGGGTAGGGTATGGGTAGGGTATCCAACATTTGGTATTGGCAATATATATATCATTTACTTGGTTTCTGCAATCCGCATACAATAAAAGGACAAGCGGTGTGAAAATTTTATACTTTATAACGGCATGAGATAAAATATATTAACGCAAAATTTTTTTCGCAATTATTTAGTTTCTATAAGGAAAAGCAAAAATTATAAAAAATGTTGTGGACCCCCTTAAAATTAATTAAAACAATTAAATGAAAGAAATTTTTGAAATTTTTGTACTCATAAATATTAGCAAAATTACTTATCTCAACGATTTAATACTTAGTTGTGAAAAATAGAAAGGAAAGTAAAGTAGTAAAGAGAGGTGAGGTCTTCAAAGAAGAAAAGAATAAATGAAAATAAAATATTTGGGCAAGTCCGGGTAGGATAACTATACCACTTAGTTCCAAATATAGAGCGATTCAAGAACCACTATTCATTCTAACAATGGCTAAGTACTATTAGTGTATAGCATGCAATTCGCAGAAAAACTTTAGAGAAGTTAGTAATTAGTAAATGCGAGGCATTGTCATATAAAAGTCACTTTGGGAAATATCGTTATAAGCCTAAACCATTCCTTACTAAACTTTAGTAAAAAATATTAAGAATTTTGTTTCCTTTATAATTGGACTTTATATTGCGAATGGTACTAGGAATGGTCCAATTTGGTTGTTGTTGTAAAAGTTGTTCGTACTACTGAGTGTTTATATTTCTAAGTGTAATTTCCTTACGAGCTTTTCTACCACTACTTTATGGTATCTACATAGAATATTTTACTTACTTAGTGTTGTTATTGTTGTTGTTGGTTGAGGATATAGCCAAAGTCTGAGTGGATTTACATAAATACCACGATAAGCTATATAAACGCCACACCTACAATTTATGCATAAATGTCGAATGTATGTAAGATTTGACTTAAGCCAAACATGCACTGGAAGACTCACTTAACCGCACATGCTGATAAAATATAAACAGTTTATTATTAGGTGAATATGAACGGGTGTGGCATACAAGTTAACGCTTGCTCGCCAGTCTCAGTCAAAGTCTTGTTGTGTTTATTATGCTTAATAATCAACAACAACAGCACTAACAAGGGTAAGCACCAACACCATCATTAACACCACTACATAGTTAAGCGTTTAGAATGCAATTGGACAATTGGACGAGCATAAGAACGTACGCAGCAGAATTGTATGTATAGTAAATTGTATACACATACATATGTGAATGGTTGAGACTCCCATAAAACAAATCAGTTCAATAGTCAAGCGACATTAGTGTCTCACTTACAAACATACACATTACTTGTATTTTTGTGTTTGTTTTGCTTTGCAATAGCATACTAATGAATATTTAGGTTCTCGCTTTACTGTGCAACCTTTCCGTTCTTTACCTAGTTCTATTTATTCCGTCACTCCCGCTTGGTGGTGAGAAACAAAATATTAATTTTATCAATACGTATTTTTTATATTTAAGAAGACTTAAGATATCTTTCGATGAAATGCTGTCTAAATCATAAAATCATACAGTAACAAGAAAAAAGATGCAAACTCTCGATTTTTCGAAAAAAGTTGTAACCAAAGTTGTTGGGTTAGAAGATGGATACTTGAGGAAACCGTGGGAAGGACGGGTATTTTATTTGTATGTTTTTTCTTTGACAACTATAATAATTCCTTTTTTGGAAGGAATTGTCACGGTGAAGGTGCATACATAGATTCCAACAAGTTACCTAAACATATAGATTGAACCTGAAGGTAATCAATTTCCAAAGTTTTGGCCTACCACGCTTTCATACATACCGCCGTAGCGAAGCACAAGTATTTTAACTAGATAAATATAGTATTTTAACAAATAAATAATTACTCAGTAAAAGTTATTCATTAAAGTATAATGGAATTCATTTAATGGTCACAAGCACAGTTTACTTCTTTCTCCTTCTCGTTACTCATCTCTCATCTCTCATTCATAGTACTGTTGGATGCGTAGACATTTTTGTTTACCCCTTACTGGCGGCCTTTATGAAATCAACATCATCATACGCAGATTTCCGATGATAGTCACTTATTCGTATTTTTGTCTTCTTTTTATTTTATTCCTCGTCATATTGTTTTGTGTGTTTATTTTTCAACATTTTTCTGTTAATGTTGTTGAACTTTCTGTGAACAAGCGCTCACAAGTACACAAATACTTACATACGTTCATAGATACAGTTGTGTACGTGAACGAGAATGAAAAGTTTTACCAAGTGCATCTTAAATAACAAGTGCGCTAACCCGGAGGAGTATTATACATATTTATTTTTTCTCATTATTTTTTTCTTTAAATACACACTCTGTTAGTTTAGTGGTGTAGATGGTCTTGGTGCTTTTACGTGTTTAGTTGGTTGTGAATGTTGTGTATGTTGTATGTTTGTGTTAAATTTCATGCTGGCTAACTAACAACAAAACGAATTATTACTGTGAGAATGTAAGCGAAAGATACAGATTGAGACTTTAATTGAATTCTTTTGGGGTTACCACACTATAACAACAACAGCACTAAAAAATAAATAAATTGTACATTAAACGAAGTCAAGCAAATACAAAACAAACACACACTTACAAACATACCACCACTGCTACGACGGATGGATGGTTGGTCGGTTGGTTAATTATTTGGTTCCTCAAATGATGTTGATTCCCTCTCTCTCGCTATCCCTCCTTATCTCTCTCTCTCTAAACGGTTGGTTGGTTTAACTCAGACACAGACGGATGGAATGGATAGTGAGACAGGCGTAAGCATGTACTTTTTATGGAACTGGAAGAAAAGAACAATTCTTGTGTGTATGTAAAAATCAAAAGAAATTATAACAAATGAAAAGCAACAATAACAACAATGTCCAAAAGAAGTAAAAGAAATCAGAGATAAATTATAAAAAAATTCACAAACATTTATAACGCACTCATACATACATATACACATATTTATTTCACTCTGAAGCTTTATCTTAGTGGACGGTGCAGAGGACAGAGTACAACAGCGAAGAAAGAAATTAACCAGCTTGACTGAGTTTGAGGGCATAAGTTTCCTTACTGAGATTTTTCTACACACGCAGACACATACAACTACCATGCAAAGTTAAATCGGCAGCAACTTGTGATGGTAGTTAAGCAGCATATTAGTGCTGCGACTAAGAACATTTTTAAGAATCTTTATTATTACTTAGAAAAAATAATTCAAATACAAGTAAAAACATTAGTTGACTGAGGCCAAATCTTGAGTACCCATCATCGATGAACCAAAGTTTCCCGAGCGGTATATATATTCATATACCTTCTGGTTACTTTGTAAGCATGGGGGACTTCGTGATGATGTCCCAGCATAGTAGAAATAAAAATATAAAGTTTTCTATGCAACCATTAATAATTCGCTTATATGTTATTATTTTTTGAGCCTAATCAAGAATATATATATACTTTGTGAGGTTTCCGAGTCCTCCTTCTGGGCGCTGCAAACATAATAGTAAATTTATTATGCAATCGCCACTAAGATGAGGGTGGAATAAATGTTTTTCATATATTGTCAGATCACATACTAACTGTAACTGTAGTAACTGACTGACTTGGGGTTCTGTTTTTGGTAGCTGGGAATGGCTTGACTCCCCCTATAATTAAATTTTACAATTATTTCTTTTATTTGTATTATTTGTATGACTCTTTCTGTTCGTCTGGCTTTCACCCAATCTTTTAATATACTGCTTTTTTCTCAGTCATATAATATCTGTTTTTTTTCCATACAAATCCCCCTTTTACCTGGTTTATTTAAAGAAGTTGTACTCTGTGTCAATTCTCATTATGAATTGTGGTAATGTGAACTAATGCTTAAAATAATTTTTGATATTCGTACAAAAATTATTATGTTATGTAGTATGCTCCACATACCTCGAGTATAATTTAAAACTAAAATTTTTTGTATGAAGCGAAGCCACCGCATGAGAGCCGGCACCAATTTAGGAAGTTATTCTAAATTTTATAAGGCACCTACGATAGAATAATTCCAAGTTTCTATACACAACGGAACGTTTACTACGAGAATGCACTTAATATAATATTACGTTGTAGTGTAATGATCTTAAAGACGACTTTATATACTTACGAGGCGTTAATACAGTGATATCCTAACAATAATGAACACATGTAATGTCCTACTATTATGTAAACAATCAGCAGAAACAACAATAACAATAATAACCTTATTAAGCAATTAATTTACCATTAAAGTCAACTGCCACAAGGCAAAGTAGAAGAATTGTTGGCCTTCACCTGCCTGGAAATGTTGCATTGAAAATGAAATTTTAACAATTTTTGTGCGTACAGTTCCATGTGTTTGTGCGTTGTATATTATATATACGCTGAAATAGCCTTGTACTAAATTTTCCGAAATTCTTAAGTTTTAAGCAGCAGCAGCAGCAACAACAACAACGATAGCAGTACCCGCAATATTGCAACAACGTAAACGGTACGTATCCATATTTATAATGATTTTTACTAAACAAACACATAAAACTTACGTGAACAAATAGCCGAACAAATAATACAAATATTAGAGACAATGACTAACGGTAGTTACCAGTGGTAGCGTTAGTGGAGAGTGTAACAGTAACAACGGAAAATTTTCAAATATGAAATATCTGCGAACAGCAACAACATCCAATACTAGCAGCAGCTCAGTAAATCTACTCAAATGTCAGTCAAGTGTACTTGATTTTAATTATGGTGGCAATGTGTATACATGTACATCCGACCCTCCGAACAAACAGCCACCACCCAGCCTAGGCAATCCAACCAACCATTCAATAATTTTCATATTCTCATGAATGTATTTATATTTCTAAAATTTAAAATAAATTTCTAGTACAATTACAATTGTGTTCCTTTGTATGTGTTTGTGTTTGGGTTATACACTATGCACTGCTTGATTATGGTGCGGTTGCTATTTCACCTCGCAATTATTTATGCTTATGAGCAGCACCAATGTTTAATAAAAGCTTAAAAACGAAAAAAATTAGTAAATATACAAACACAGCAAACACAACAACAAAACGAAAACGAGACAAAAGACTATAACTAATATACGTGTTTAGAGGGGATTACGAAAACGTACACACACATAAATGGGTATTCAATCATTTTTTACTTTGATGCTTTTACTACCTTTGCCGCCACTATTGTTATAGCCAACGTTTGTTCATCACAACATCTAGGCTAATGCGTAAATACAAAAATGAATACAAACAAGTAGAAAAACTAAATTTGGCTAAGGCTGATTCCTAAATGCCTTCGGTGGGCGAACTGGGATAATATCATGCCCCTTAGTAGTGTAAGTGTTAAGCGCCAACTTGCAATCGAGTGTTACGATTTATAAGTTTTCTTGTAAATTGATCTCTGACATCTGTGGAGGGTCTAAAATAATTGAACCAAGTTTCAACTTCGTAAATCAATTTTTGTGGCAGATAAATTGATTGTGGCTGATCAAGAATATATATACTTTGTAGGGTCTCTGACGTCTCCTTCTGGGTGCTGCAAATGGAACGACAAATTTAGTATACCTCCCATCTTATTTGTTGCGTAAAAAACCACTTATGAGATTTACAACATACGATATTTCCATATGTGTTATATTTAAGGGGGAATATGATACACAAATATGGCAGTAAACAATTTGTGCACAGCTTGGAATAGCGATTCAACAAATTATTGAAAATTATTTTAATTTGTTTTTATACCTTCCACATAAGACACTACTTAGTTAACATCATAGCCGATAACTCTTCTGTCGAGTACATACTTTTGTTAAAAATTGTGCCATTATTGTTAAGCAGTACCTTCTCTTTGATTATGTGGGGGTTACATGTGTGGTTGCTGTCCTACCCAAGACCTCATTTAGTTTTGAATACGTATAATATCTTGAATTTTGCGACCGCGAAAAGACAGGCACACGGAAGGACAACTTTATATCGACTCAGATTATGATACTGTTCAGTAATATATATACTGATGCTCCTGATCCTCCTAAGTGTTGCAAACGTATTGACTTAGTCAGTGTGGCGTGTGTAAAAAGTAAGCTTTAAGACATACTTATGTGTCATTGCTTACACACCCATTTATTTTATTATGAAGCAATATATTTAGATAACATTTACTTCTCAGTTACTGTCGATAGTGTTTGGGTGCCGAATGCTAGCGCTGCTACTGTCAACACCATACACCATAATCAAACGTGTGAGTGTGAGTACATATGAGTTCGTGTGTGCGTAAAGTGTACACAATTGTTTATACTCTTAAGGTAAATGGAATTTTTGTACCCTTCACCTTAGTGATGGTAGATATATTAAGTTATTCATTCCGTTACTAGCAGACAGAGGATGTAAGTATTCTTGATAAACATAGAAATCTGAGTCCATCTAATCATATACGCCTCTATGGGTGTCTGTTGTAGAAACGCTCACGGCCGAAAAATTTTATTAATATATAGTGCTTTCAGCTATTTGCAAATCAATGACACGTCCTTACATACTTGGCGCAACATTCGATGTGTAAGTTAACACATAATACTCGTATATGCACTGTTAGAGGGCGTATTGCGATAGGTGCCACGCTTACTATCTGTACCTAGATGAGAAGGGTATTTAAGATTTTCTCTAAGCTAAATTAAGTTTTTGTTTACTTGTTTCACCTTAAAATGGACAAAAAATATATAAATTTGAACAACAACAAATCACTGAGAAAATATTTTTGCTAAAATAATTCATAATTTATTTTTGCAATTGTAACGGTTGTAACAAATAAAAAAAAAAATAAAAACATATACATAGAATTTGCTACGCTGCTATCTGTACTGTTAATTCAACAGCAGCATTATGCTGTTGTCGCCGTCGCTATTGTTGATGTTGTTGTCAATGCAATTAGAAAGGTTTAATCAATCAATGAATCAAAATGAGCACAACATTTGCACATATGTATGTATATTTGTGTATTGTTAAGGTAGTCCATCCGTCAGTCCACTATTCGTCATGCACTCCATCTAACACAGTTTTTCCCAAACTTTTTTGTACAATGTTCCACCTAAGCATTTCTATAGTTCAAATGCTTCTCCCAAAATATAACTAATTTTTAATGTCTACTGAATTAAAAAATTTAAATCAAAATATTCACTAAAGATATTTGAATCATTAGGAAATTGCACGGGTAAATACATTTTCAAAACATGGAATGGAGAACTGAAGTTCAAATAAAAGATAATATTAAGAGAATGGTTCGCTTGAATTTTCCTCTGTAGAATGATTTCGCTATTTTGAGAAAAGCAAAAAAGATGCGAAGTTGAAATTTAGTGTACATTAGAGTAATAAGTGTACTTTTTACAGAATTATAAAAAAAATATCTATATTTATATAAAACTCTGTAGTCAAGTATTGAAGATAAGATTATATAATAACTAAAAATTGATGTTGAGTGGAAACATTACTACAAAAAACTTGTCAAATTTTGTAAAAGGTTAAATTTAACCTTAATTAGTATTGTTGCTTAATACATGGCAACGGTACAATAAAATTTTTACAATAAAATACTTGCAATGAGCGATGATGGCGAGAAGGTATAGGTGCACCTAATGTTAAAATGAACGCAAACACTAGCGTCACCATTTAATTATCATCAACATTCATCCTCATGCTTATAAGCAATGTCAAATTATTTGTATGCATACAAAATCGGATCTTCAATACCCTGCGTATCCATATATGTACAAGCAGTACGTGTGGTCCTTTAACACACCACTCAGGAAAAATTATTGTAGGCTCGTCTGTTATACGACGTCGCCAACTTTTGACACATCGATGAATGGGTTAAATATAAATGTGTGCACCAAATTTAAAGTTCATGGGGTTCGCTTTTTTGGCTGTAAAAGCTTTTTATCAATTGTAGATGTGGCTCTTCTCCTGTTTCGTCCAAATGAAATAGCGACCTGCTTGCAGAAAGCAGAAGTGCCCGCGGAGGATGTAAAAAATCCAAAGCTATAACTGCAGAAGTAAACGATAACGCTGTTTAGATGGTACTAGCGTTTGCGACATATCCAAACAGTAACGATGACGATGATGATGTTAATGAAAATAAAGCCGCTCTTGCTATTAGCTGTTTACCCAAACGATGGAGAGATGTGAGTTTTTGTAATTTTTTTTGAATGCAAAAAGATATTAACAACTGAACGAGTCACAGCAGCATCTAAAGTGAATGGAAATAAACAATGAACCGTGCAGAGTACACTGCCTGCATTAAAGAGTGGGCACCATCATCATGCACAGCACTACGCCAAAGTTACCGATTGGGTTTAGAGTATGATGACTGAATAGAGGAAGGGCAAAGAGGGGCAATACTAACAGACATTTGAACAGTCTTACAGACAACGACTAAAGCTAAATAATGAAGTATATACATTTACGTTTATATGTGAATGAAGCGCACTTAAAATGCTCATTTAAACTCAGGCATATATTAATATGCATGAGTCGGAATACAACATATTAAACATATCTAGAATATAGCCGTGCCTATATATCTATATAAGTATATATTGTATATATATATACTTATATGTGTATATTTCCATAAAATGTTGTTATCTTGTTGGTGCTGTTGCTGCTACAAACACCACTTCATTTACTTGGTGCATACACTCAATTTTTAGTGACTGAAGTATACGGTAGCCAAACGTGAGTACTGTTGCTGCAAAAAGCATTTTATCTCATCACGAGAACTACATAGCTGAAGAGAGAGAGGAAGTGCTAACCTTCTAGTAGTCAGAGAACGCGCTAGTTTGTCTCCGTATAATATGTACATTTATAATGTATGCAATAACTTGATGCTGCCGGAAGTATCAGGAAGTTCTTCAGTGTATTTTGTATCTGGAATCATGGTATTGTATTTTCCATCTTAATACAAAACACACATAATGCACTCACATTGCCCACATCTATTCCATTTAAACGTAGAATTCTGTCTGTTTAAGCATCAGGGAAGCAGGTTTCTGGTTTTACTTTCTTTACACATTGCTCAACTTTACTGCTACTCTCTCTTGTACTCTAATACTCTTGTGTAATGTCTCAACTCATTTTATTATGCTGAACATTAGCGCATACTCACTCGTTGTGGCACTATGTCTGTATTTCTCACTTTACTGCTGTGGCATAGAGATGTGGTGCCTGCTATTAGGATTGTTTGTAGTGGCTTTTACATTCCCATTAACTCATATAACGGTAACCAATTTGGAATACAACTTTGTAAGAGACAAGTCACCCAGTCAATATGCCCTTATTATTACTATTCTGCTCAGACGTACACTATTCAATAAATAGCTATGGTGCTCTCTATGTTTCGCTCTTTATCATTAGTGGTATGCATTGTATATGATTTTTTTCGAATTCTGTAAAGCCTTCTTCCATAACATCTTAGTATACCGGAATTACTTACAAGAGAAAGAAGATTTATTGGTTTGTTGTCCCTTTAGCAACACCAAGAAAAAGACGTCAGGAAGAAGGTATACGTATTCTGGATCAGCATCAAAATTTCAATCCATCTGCTTTTGGAACACGCAACATTCGCAACAGTAGAAGCATTTCTATATAGTATCCGTAAGTAGGTTCCTATTTAAATTGGGCCATTGGTAAAGTGCCACGCCCAATTTAGTAAGCATAATTATTTTTACTGTATATACCGATATGAATATTTTCATTTACAATTGGGTTACTTGCGTCCATTCGCAAATTAGTTCTTTCCACTTGAAAACCGGCAAATTTCAAATTAATTTGCAATTGAAAATACTGTAGGGTATACTTTATCCTCAGTGTATTATACTTATATTAATAATAAATTATGAATTCTTGTTGTTTCCTAAGTCGTTTGTCACGTCACATTCGGATAAATTTATTTTTTAGCTCATACTGAAGGTCTGCTAAGGTCTGCTATTTTAAGCAGGTATCTTTATATGGCCAAAATTCACAATTAATATTTTATGGTAAAATTTGGTGCAAAGTAGTTTGGCTTTGCCAAATTTTAACCCGATCGGACCATTTTTAGAACCCTTTTGCATATAATGATGTTTCATAAAGTGACATCTGGCGTATACTGATACAACTAAACTAATTATTGCATTATTTGTAGAAGTAAATGGTGTAGGGTATAAAATAGTCGGGCTGAACGAACTAAAACATTTCCATTTATTCTATAACTATAATTTTCTTGTTTGCCGGGACATGCACTTGTATATACGCAAGAATTACTATATACTTTGTTGCTCCTGCCTATATTATCAATCACAATCATCACCATCAACATTCCATCTTCCTACTGGCTCTACGTTCTTGTGAAAACGGTTATTGTTTTATACAATTCCTAGTCTGTGTGACTTGCTGTCCACGTATTTGTGGTAAAATTGTTTTGTGAGTGGTAGGATCGACACGTACATAAATGACTGTTGCGTTTATTTGAAGCTGTTAGACTTCGTGCTTACACATACAATAGTGTGTCTCCTTAGTCGAAGTTGGCAATATTGGTGGTACTGTCTAAATATTTGGAGTGACTGTTGTGTGTTTGGAGTATAATGAATAATTACAGCATTTGTAGAAAAATATTCTTGGCCAGAACACAAGTTCAATATATCTCAAGTATGAACTATTTACTTACTCTTACATATATACTCTCCGAGAAAGAGAGATAATATTGGGGAATAAACGTAATCACTCCATTACAAATAATATATTTCAATCGATTTGAACTTGAATGTTTAACTCAACAAACTGGACTGATATGAACAGATTTTCCAAATTTCGGGACATTCGCCTTAGTAATTAAGGACTTAAAGATATTTTTGTTTACACACATTTATAATTATTTAAGTCATCGATGCTCTTAAAGTGTGTGTAGTCGAATAACAGGCACGAGAACGATTTGAGAAAAACTACATTTGGCGGGGAGTCCAAATCATTAGTTTATACGTAATGGAAAAATTAAAGAGGACGTAATCGGGTGCACGCCACGCCCAAATTCCAACTAAGTTAATTAATTGCAAGGTCCAATATTATTCCGCAAGTCACGCATGCATTCATGTATAAAAGCACGAGCAGTACTCTGCGTTTGTGATATTCGAATCGGATATATAGCTTACAGTTTTCCAGTGTAGTACATTCATCTTATTTTAATTTGGACAGACTGGCAGACACTGTCAAGCTGCAGTTTACAATTTTAGTATATTGCAGATGAGGTAGTTTGTTGTACTTCATTGTCAGTACAACTGAGCAACTTTAGAACTCTTTTCGTATATATGTCTGGTGTTAAATAAACACATATTTTTGTATTTATGAAGAATAGAAATGCTTAGTACAATGTATGTACCGTAAATAGTGTACCGGACTTCACTCGTTTAATAACATGAGGAGGGATGCAAATACAT
The DNA here is from genome assembly GCA_949710015.1 of Crataerina pallida. Taxonomy (NCBI): domain Eukaryota; kingdom Metazoa; phylum Arthropoda; class Insecta; order Diptera; family Hippoboscidae; genus Crataerina; species Crataerina pallida. The sequence continues at coordinate 30,852,816 of OX453292.1, forward strand.
AATACTGGGTGTTTATATTCTATAAGTGAAAGAGTGCTGCAGCTTTTGCTGGTGCTATAAACTGTAAGCCTGGTAAAATTAAACTCAAATTGAGAGAGAGAGATAAAATCATCTATAACACAATGCTCAAAAGTAATTGGTGAAAATTTTCTACTGCACCTCTTCTTTTATTTTTGATCTGGTTACTATTTTGCTTTGAGTACATACTACTTTTATTACGTAAGAAAATGTGAAATCGTGTAGGGCTGTGTTTATTTGAATGATTTCGAACAAAAATTTAAACACAAGGTTCCCAAACAAAGATTGTTGCAATGTTTCCTGTTGTTTTTTATGCGTGGTCAGGTAACGGACACGCCTACAATTTAAATTCAATTCAAAACTGTACTCAGCGTTAATCTCGAATTGCAAGTTGACGCATAATACATAAACGTTTTAGTTGGCAAGTTGCTGCAAAATTTCATCAGTTTCAAATCCGCGTAAATCATTGGTGTATTATGGAGTATATTAATCCTTTCACCAAACTCAGTGATGAGTGCTCAGAAATTGTGATGTGGATGTTGTTAGAAAACAATGTAAGTTAAATAAGTTTCCTAACTTGCTCCAAATTCCTAATTTAAATTTTGTACGATTTTCGCAGATTTTTTGCAAAATCACAATCGCTCAAAGCTAACTCAAGTACCATGCGATATTTTACGTGTTTATCTTAATATGTTGATTAAGTGATTTGCGCTTCATTTTAATTTATACCTTTTTATCGGTCACAGTTGACTGCATGAATAATTAGCCAATGTGTACGTTCCTTTAATTTTCAACAATTTTTTCTTGTCGCTTATATTCTTGAGCACGGCTACTACGTGAATAGAAAAATGAAGTCTTGGGTTTTATGTTCAATTTCTGAAGGTGAACCTGACTGTATGCGTATATTTGTTAGGAATTAATGCGACCCACATTAAGAAGTCATCATGATGAACGTGAATGAATACGTCTAATTCCTCTATATACATAAGTACGTTATGGAAGTTTATATTAAATAGTTTATATTAAATATGCCTCTTCTACCTCTGCCACTAACATTTAATATTTGAGCTGGTATAATGTCAAGCTTTAGTCGCTTCATTTAGTTTAGTAGTTAAAGACCAATGCTTAGTAGTTGAAAAATAATCTCTCTAGCTAGTAGTAAGTACATCATTTCCAGGAGTATTGCTTGATACTGAAATAAATATACTTTTCGTCGCTTCTGTTATGGAATTCAATATGTGACTTTAAATTTTTTAGCAGAATTGTCATTCTTAGCACTTAAATACTTACTGACGATTTATTAAAAGATAAACCTAAGTAAATCTCTTCTAGTATTAAGTAATAATAGTAATAATAAGTATTGCCCTATTAAGTATAGTGTAAGTATTGCTCTCTCTAATGTATTTAAAGATCGTTGCTCAGGAGAAAACCCGAATGAATGCTTATCAAGAGGTATAACAATGGCCACAAAAATTCTGATCTCTTTGAACGCGTATAACTTAAATTTCATTTGAATTTTCCTGATTTAACATCGATTTGTTCTAAGATTGTAATATTATCTGTAAAAATACGCGTCCAAGTGATGCCTAGAACATAAGAACACGAAAATTATTTAAAGGTTAAAAGTATAACATACACGCACACACCTGAATAAAGCTGTGCGCATTTGTACATAGTTATATTATTTGGTATTTTGTTCGGTTTGTCCTCCTTCACGAAAAGAGCTTTCCTGCGTTTTCAGAGTTCAGTTACGAAATTGGGTTAATATGTGTGATTTGAGGTGCTATCTAGAATGTACATATGTGCATATCGAATATCAGTGATGCATTTCTTAGAGAAAGGATACTCTTGAAGCAAAGGCGATACATGATCATATGTACATCAAGATGTACGTGTGTATAAAAGCTGCACACGTGGCAGACACTATATGGCTGCGTTGGGTGTTTAATTTTAGTTGCTTAAATATTGAAACTTTTTACCCAAGTAATTTTCATACCCACCATCATAATGAAATGGGGGTTGTTTGTATGCGTCATAAATATTTTCCCCCAAGTCGTCTTAAGGCTTTCTTTCTAATGAGAAGATGGTTCGGAAAAGTGGCCGATTCAGTCCATTTTTAATAATGAACGTTTTTGGAGCAAATCACCAAAATTTGCACGACCTATAGTTTAATTACAAATTTAGCCCGATAGGCACCGGAACGACGATTATGAATAGATCGGTATAATAAAAGGCTGCTCTCATTTTAGCCACTCTACTGTACGTGACGTAAAGAATAATAATATTTACTATTTAATGTAATGGCGAGAAATTCTAATCTACATGAATGTACTTTTTAAAGCAATAACAACGAGGTATCATATTAAGTTAAAGATGCATGAAATAAATTTGTAAAAATGAACCGCTGAAAGAGATGAGCAAGAGTATTTGAGCGGCAATATAATAAACGCTTTTATAATAAATCAATATCAATAACAAAAAATCAAATATCTTAAACGTGAACGTAACCCAGCATCAGTCACCATCATCGTCAACACTTGTATAAAAGAAGAGAAGACTTTGAATGCCTTTCAATATTGGGTAGGTACCGTTGTTGCTTTTGTTTTTATGTTTGCGTTACGCCTCTGTTATAACAAAGCAGCGTTTACATTATATGTACAAATTATATACATATATAGCTGTAGATTCGTATGGTGGTCGGCTTTTGATTGAGTTTTTGCTTGATGTTTCTCGACTTAAGTGGGATGCGGTTATTTGCTAATGCCCATAAACGCCATAATGAAATTGTTCGGTATGTTTCTTCTCGATGATTGAATGCACCGAGAAGAAGATGAAAAAAGGAAGAAGCTCAACAAAATAACTTATAAACGTCATGCAATAGTTATGTAGTGTCGCTGACAATGTTTTTTGTTCTTTGCGATGGGTGAAAATATTTTGCAGGAAATTCTTGATGACTGGCCGACTAACCGGTTGACTAACTGTCTAAATAAGCATAGTAACTTACTGGTTGATTGGTGGTCAAACTATTATTATTGATGATGTTTGAATGCCACACATTGTTTCCATGCTGCAACTCCATCCCTCTAGATTATAACTCGCCACCATCAAACACTCACATACTGACAATTAAATATATTCTTTTTTCTTTTTTTAAATATTATTTAGTATAAAGTGTGACGGAGGAAAATCTATCATCTAAATCAGAGCTACTTATATAGCGCTTAATTAATTATATTTTTGATTATTTAGTAAAATTTGAACGTAACGTAGCACTACCCCAATCACTTGCTTTAAATTGAATTAGTAGTGCGCCACCAACTGCATTTAGAAACATATTCGTGTGCCCCTTCATGTAGGTACTTCTTTAATATATGAGTGAGCAAAATATGAGAATGTCCTTCTACATTTTTGTTTTTGTAATTATGTTTTATTTAATGAATAGCAATTCTAAAGATCATAATAACTGCAACATTTTCTGTCCCTTATATATTCATATTTCCACCCTCAAACGTGTTGTTGATAAAGAAGCTACTAAAAAATATTCGTATTGTAAGCTTTTTTTTATCTTTTGCGGTTTTTAAGAAACACGAAAAAAAGGTTACAAACCCTAAAAACTGTCCTTTTATTTGCCATTTTCAATACCAACCCATTGGGTTTGGAGTGTAAAAAGTACCATTTCACCAAACAAAAAATAAAAAATATGTTTCGAAAATTCTTTAAAAAGGAATCAATGGTATACAAGAGTTGGGAAACTTTATTTAAACTTTCATATATACAATAAAACAATAAAAAAGAAAAAGAAGAAGAAAACGAGTATTTATAACGAATGAAGATGACTTTCTCACACACACAAAGCAACCAAATTCAGATCAAGAACAATCAAGGCGAGAGCAGTTAGTCAAATTTAAATCAATCTGAGAAACATGTATGAAAATGTTGTTGAACACCATAACGAACAAAACGGTACATTAAAAGTAAAACAAGAAATACGTTAAAGAAAGGAGGGCAACCAAAAAATATTTCTAAACACAAGCAGTAGTGACTTTATGAAGCGCTACAAAAGTGCATAAAATAGTCTTTAGGTTTATTAGATCTTTCAATAAGTTTAACTCTTATGTAATGAAAAGTTTTGTTGAACTGGCCATATGCCAACACCAGTTATAGAGTTTATAAACCCACCAAAATGTTTTGGCAGTTTGCAAATATTGTTGTTGTAAATGTATTGACAAACATTAAAAATAAATGTGAAGACAAAAGAAACAATCAGAAAACAGCACGTTTTTTAAACGTCTACGTAAGTGAGTGACTGACTGACGGATTGAATATTTGTTCGGTTGCTCCCACTCCTGTCTGTTTCGTCAGTTTCGTGGTAAGCTAAGTTTTAGGCCATATTATGTTATACCAGCTAATATTTAAATTACTTAGTATTATAAGAGCAATTTTCATTTGTCCGTCGGTGCGTCTATACATCCATTATTTTCTATTGCAACTATGTTGTATTTTAATATTTTTTGGTAGATTATTTCTTGATTTGTTTAATTTAGTGTTTGTTTTACAATTCCTTCTTTGTAAATAAAAAAAAAAAAAATTTAAAATCGTGACTCCATTTTGCAATAATTTATGACTTCTTCTTTCATTTCAATTCATTATAAACCTTCTTCGGGTGTAAATGCTTGTATATAGAAATATCTGTGTGCTTTTGAATCAATTCGTTATTCTGCTATCTTTATTTGTTTGATTGATTCATTGATTAGTTGCTATTTTATTATTTATTTGTCACTTCTTGGTTTAATTTAAGTCTGTTGAATAATTTTTTTTAAATAAGTAAATAAACAAAAATGTATACTTTTGTGTACACAAGAAATCCTTCCGCCTTTTCTAACTAATGATTTCATAACATTGCCATTCCAATCGGATTATTTAACTTGTAACACTTGTTCATAGTCTTGACAATTTGGTAAGATTTTGTTCACTGGTAATCGTTACTTGTAGCGAAAAGCTGCACTTGGTACGCAAAAATTACCTTTTTTTGTCTAAAATCCACAATTCTCAATATTTTTCGTTGAAACTTGGCACAATTATTCCGATTACTATAATATGCAATTCAGACAAGATTCAGTGAAGTGACAAATTTTACAAAAATTCAATTCTTTAAGATATTGCAAAGATTTTTAAAAATAGACTAATTTAGAAATATTTCAAAATCAAAATTTGTTTGAATGCAATTGAAATAAACAGATTTAAATTAATAATTAAGTGGTCCCCGGACACGTGAAGATTATATGTTTCAAAATTTAGCTCGAAATCCCAATATTTACAAATAAACGGACGCCAGAAGGGCTAAACCGAGTCGGTTATTAATGCCCCTCTTCTGGCACCTACAAATGTTTTAACAAAACTAGTGTACCCCCATATCATTATGATGATGGGTATAAAAAGGCAACAATGCAAAAGTTTGTTAAAATAAAACAACAACAATCATAACGTTAAGTTGCTGCAAAAATTGTGGCATTAGTACCAGAAGAATTTTATGGCTGCACATAAAGTGTTGGTACAGCGTTTACGTTCTAGTGGAGTGAGTGACTGAATGAGTGAGCAAAAGAAAAATAAAATGAAGAAAAAAGAAATCTGTTCAAAACAAATAAACACATATAACCCGACATTAGATCATGAAGGGATTTCGGCTATACCAACATCAAACATACTATATACATATACATGTAAATATGTATATATGTACATGCATTGTTGAGTTTTCTATATCTAATGTATATTCAGTTGTAGTCGTGGGAGTTGCTCGTATATGAATGCATGGAAGTTTTATGCCTCCTACATGAGACTTGTAAAATAGATATGGAGAGTATTTAAGATTTGGCCCAAACCAAATTTAGTGTTCTTGCTTGTTTTTCTCCATTTTTGTAAAAACTTTCATAAACTACTTTCTGAAGTTGGGGCTAGCATGCATTCGTACTTTTGTTCTTGGTAATATGGTGGCATCATGGCATCATGGCGTCATGGCATGATGCCACATGATGACTTCTTCAAAAACTAGAAAAAAGTTTAACACAGCAAAAGAAGTAAAAAGTTATATTTGGCTTGGGGCAAATTTTAAATACTCTCTACATCTATATACAATACAAACATTGGGCGCATTGTATATGATTACGCCCTCTAATAGAGCATACTCTATGTATGTAGGTGGGGGTAATATAAATTACCTCAGTTTTTCTTAAACTTAAATAAATTTGTTAGCAGTATTCTATAAAATAATTGGAAACTTAATTGACTTTCTTTCGGTGCGTTTTTGCAAGCGCTCTTGTTTCATTTGGAAAGCACTTGACACTTGATTTCTTGATTAACTCATTTTCAGCTTTTGATTAAAGATCGATTTGTTATGGAAACATGTAATCATTATTCTAGGAGTGGTGGTTAAAGTGTGATACTATTCAAACCTTGGATCAATGATGCGAGTAATACGTTTTTTGTAATGTTCTCTTTAATACAATATTAAATTTAAAAAACCTTCCTCAGTTTTTTATCTACAAAAAACTGAGATATTCTTTTTAATCTTTCCTCTTCTAAGGATTATTGGATTGTTTGTTGCTGTCGTTTGATTAAAAACATTGAAAGACACAATAAATGACACACCAAATTGTGTGGCACGTGCATATAAATAGAAAATGAAATCATTTTATTTACACCGTTAAAATTGTTCTCACACCAACACTTTCAATTCGATTTTGCTCATAAGCGACGACCCAGCCTTTACCATTAATACTCTTGCAATCGGGGTTGTCAGAGCTACCCAAAATTGCATTTAACCTCCTCAACCAACGTTTTTAACAACAACAACCCTGAAATGGGTATTAGGTAAATGGGCATCCACAAAAAAACTCTTGCAGCTGAACAAAGACTGCAAAAAGTCTGCTATATTCACAAAGAACAATTATTTGACATAAATATGGTTGAACGAAGGTATAGAACAATCTATACAGATGCTTCATCGTTTATTGTGGGTGCGTGTGCGTAATGAATAGGAATTTTGCAAGGTATGGAGTGAAGTGGAAAAATACATGTCCGAGAAATATTACGAATTAAACCACCACCATCATCACATTCATAACAACATCACTTGAATAGAAAGTTAAAATTAATCCTGAATTCAAACGCAACTTACAACTAACAAGAAAACTCTTCAACAGAGCCAAGGAGCATAAATTTATTGTTATAAAATATTCCTATAGAAGTCACCCTTTTTAGGGACCCTCAACCACCCACCAACCAACAACAAGTTATGGCAGAGTTAATATTTATTTTTGCTGCTATTTCCCACATATGCATTCAATCATTTTAATATCTGTTCAACCACTGTTTGGCATGTGCTTTCGCGGGAGTTCACTGGGAGCTCAGCAAAATATACAACAAAACATTGCACCTCAGGTACAAAAAAAGATAGCACACATACACATTTATACGTATACCGTTATAATGAAGAAGAACAATCTCCCTACTACTAACATTAGCAATACAATTACTACTACCACTGAATATGCACACACACACACACACAAACTCTCAGAAGAATGCTATATAATAAAGGAAACTCAAATACTCATGCAGCTGTGTATATAGAAGTTCATGAATGTATGTATATACGTGGCAGTGGCGTATATAAGGATAAGCAGTAAATTTTCAACCCCTAAAGAATGATTTTTCATCTCTTACGAATGTTTATGGGAAGTATGCACAAACACAGTTTTTACCTTTCAAAGAATTTAATTTGATCTTGAATTTTGGGCACAATACAATAACACGTAAAGTGAATCTTGATCGTTAATTCGATCGGACTTCATAAAAAATCACCTCAGTTAGGTGCCCAAAATATATATTTATAAGCACCACCTCACGCAGTGCTAAAAAGAAGTAAAATCCATTTAATTACTTTGAATTTGCATCAAGTGGAAATATGGGTACACCTCCCCAAATATTTCCACTCTACTTACGTCTGCTTACCGTAAAAACACACTTTTGTTTTAAAACGTTCCTACGAACACACGATTATTTAGACTTAGGGCTGGTTACTACAATATCGTCTTCTCTACTCATCTCTCTTTTACCACGCAACAATATTTGTAACAACGTTATGGGTGTATGTTCGAACTAAGAGTTTGTACAGTCCTTACCAAAGACGTGCAAATTCATGTATATATTATAAGTGTATAACTCTGGCATGTGCTCTACTTTATTCATATTTTTCACGTTTATACCCTGCACTACTTGTGGTAAAAAGTATATTAAGTTTGTGTGGATGTTTGTAACTCGTAACCGTTAAATGCCTTCAATTATGCCGATCGCTTCGGTATGAAAATGTGAATCGATTTAACCATGTCCCACTGTCCATATGTCTGCATATGTAAATTTGTGTGCAGGCCGCATTTTCGGAGGTAGTTCGAGCCTCTATCCATACAAAGATATTTCACGAAGTGACTTATATGGAAATGCTTTTCGTTTACTTAGTAGTGTCAGACATAACTGTAGCATACTTTGTGGAATGACCTGGTTTAGGGTATGAAATTTTCGGGCTTGACTGATTATAACATTCACTTGTTTTCTATTTTTTTTTAAGCTATCTGGGAATTCAGAAGTTTCGCTTCACCCCAGTTTTTATCCTTATTTCGCTCTGTTAAGTTAATTCTTGAAGCACATTTTTTACGTTTTATTTTACAGACGGAGCCAAACGTATAAATCAGATTTTGTACTTTGTCTTTTTTCTTTTTTTTTTCTTTTATTTCTCTCCGAGTATAGTTTTTTGTAAATCGTAGCCGTGTCTATTTTCTGACCACGCCCATTTGTGGAAAATCGATGGATGGACTAATTATAAATATGCGTACCAAATTTCAACCAGTAATAGGTGCATTTTTGAAGCAGTGTAAGATTTGTGAGCATAATATTTGAACGATTCTGCCTCCTTAAATAGGATCCTAGAAATATTTTTAAATGATTTTCCCATCATAAGCATTCCAACAACAGATGAATACACAGTATGATCTAGACAGTGATGCTGATCAATAATATATTTACTTTGTAGAGTCATTGGCGTCTCCTTCTAGGTGCTGCAAGCGAAACGACAAGCTTAGTATATCTGCACCTTATGGGGAGGGTGAGAGGAGAAACAATAGTTACTCTATCAACTGTTACATGTAATAATCAGTCCCAGCACCTTGTACATCCTAACGATTTTATGCAAAGACTTTTGAGCCGAGTTAATCTAATTACTTTTTAGAACACATTTATTAAGTTGTACTCACTTTTAGTAGCTAGATACGAACTTAATTTTTATGTTCATTGCACAGGCATTGCTATCGTTTAGACTTTTAAGAACATTTTTAAGATATTTTGATAAAATTTGGTACAAGGGCGTCTCTTGATGCAGCTTGAAGCACCTTTATTGATAATAAATTAAAATGGACTATTTTTAGAATCACTTCTAATTAGTTAGTGCAACTTGGGGCAGGTTGACCATATTAAAACCCCTCTCAGATTTTTCACAACACTAACACTAACATTTTTAACTTTGAAATGGATGAAGTTATATCATCGGTCATATTTCCATGTACGCTGGAAAATGTCGTAAATATTTGACGATTTTGGTCGAGCGAGGACGCAATGTCACACCCACCGTTTAACTATAAATGTGGAGGGGGTCCAAATTTGGTCCATTTTAAACAGAGCTTTCTTAGTTGCGTTCTTTTTAGGTTATTTGTTTTTGTTATAAAATAAAAACTTTGTTCCCCAAATGCTTTTGTATTTTTCCTTTTACAAATATAATTTGCCATCTAAACTTTTTGATGATTTAAATAAAGTTTTCTGTCTTCATATCCACCTATATACGTCTGTAAACATATGTACACATTTTATATAAAAACAACCACTACACATACAGCAGCCTTTCACCAACAAAATGCATACATAACTATTATATAATGTATATAAGTGTGTGTACAATACATAATAAAAAAGTTATTAAAAAGGAAAAAAATGCTGTATTTGTTTCTGTTGTAAGTGTATGTGAAAAACATTTACTAACGGAATCTTCTTTTTTGTGAGCTGTGCAAAACTTTTGCCTTTTACCTTTTTATCATGCACAACATTCACACATACCAACAGACTATATATATGTAGTAGTAAAAATATTATATACTGTGCAGTACTTTATATATACGTAGTTACACAAATATATGTATATATACCGCCATTCTGTGAAATAGTCAGCAAGGACACATTCGCAAGATGGTTTTTTTTGTTCATTGTGCCATTAACCGGGGCTCCGACAACCCCACTCGTACACAGATGTAAGACTTTTGTTAAATTTCAACTTTACATACATTCAAACACATGTATGCACAGTTGCACAAAGTTGATTGTGTAAGGCTGTACATTTGTGTATGTGTGCATTTGTAACGAAAGATGTAAAAACATTTTGACAGAATGTTTGCTATCATCTGGCTTTTATAAAAAATTGTTGTTGGTGTTGTTGTTCCAACAATTTTTTAAAAAAATATAACGTTGTTTGTGTGCATATGTGTGTGCTGCTGCATCAACATTGGGACAATTTTTTATACGTACTCTTTCCTAGGATCACGTACATACTTGTACATGTCCTCATACCGACACAAATGGTATATTTTTCTTCTTCTTCTACGATAATGAAAAATGGCATCAAATCTATACGTGAACAATATGCCAACAAAACGGATATGCTTAAAGTCCTTTAGCATACATATGTGTTTTTTTGGTATTCACGTGATGGTTTGCATTAACATTCACCTGGAGCTTCTTAACTCTTCACACCTCCTTAGTTCGGTAAAAATATATGCCGCTGAGCCGTTTACCTTCTGTCAATTTTCTACATTCTACATTGTAAAGCCTCTTTGAGTCGAAAAAACATGCAAGGCGCGGAGTAGAGGTGCATAGAGAAATGAACAGAGAAATGAACGAAACCCAAAATGTTATGAAAAGATTAAGCGCCAAACCAAGGGTTTCAAATCAACACCTTTCCCATAAAATCCTCCTGAAAAAGAGCTGCCACATTTCTTATTCAATATTTTTTGCTTCCTCTGCATAATCTATACTTTGCGTTCAAATCAGAGCAAATTTAACCAACTTCGTGGGTCTGTTAGCGTGCATTAATATATTGCGTTGAGATTTTCCGTTCATGTCGCAAAATTACAATTTAATGTAGACAAAATGGATTGACTGCCCTACCCACAATCCAAATAGCCTGTGTATTGAATGTCTAAGAGTTCAATTCCATGTTATTGCAAACATTCTATAATGATACATGCATATTTTGCACATATTAGAGGTACACACATACACACCACATAAATGATGGGAAAAACGCAAGAGTTCAAGCCTTGTCTCGTGCTTTGATTATTACAAGCAGGTCCTGCTTATATTTTATGTATATCAAATTTGTATGTATTATTGTGAATTTGAAAGTGTATCCATGTGAAGAAAACTTGTATGTGTTGTAACTGTGTTTTGTTCTCTTTCCTCTTCTTCTTAATCCATATTCGTAAGACAAGAATATAAATAACTTCAAATCAACACTTCATATATATCATATGTGTGTGTGTGTGCATGTGTGATCCTTAACTTCTATATACATTTTCTCAATGGAATGATTTTATTGTTGTTGTTACCTTTTGGACACATTTTTTATGAGTTAAGAATAATGTCTTAAGCATTCCTACCCATTTGTCCTAACCGTGCTTTCTATTATTTAACAAACTTACTCCAGTATATATTTAAATTTACAATACTTTCATCCTACCAGACGGTACTATACGGTAGTTTGTTGGTAGAGTGTTTATCAAATGGATCAAAAACGTGGTATATAATATATAACAATATAAAATCGTGCATCTACGCAGCTATTCATGGATATATAGAATTTTCTGTGCAAGTAACTTTTATACTTTGACAGCATACCAAGTATCCTTAAATGTAGATAAACTCACACAACACAACCCCACAATAGAAGAAAAGAGTTTTCATAAAAAATGGAGAAAAGGAATGTATATATACACAAGACGTCCAACAACAACATTTATAACATGAAACTATTATAAAAATACTGGAAAAGTATTCTTTGCTGTACAAGAAATCAGAAAGGAAGCAAAGCTGCAATCGAGTTCACTAGGAGACCAACTGCTTTTGTACTATGTGCCGAATTTTGTTTGTAGCCGCTTATGCGTACAATACACAACGAGTAAAAAGATAGATATACTGATTTTAATTTAATTAAAAATAGTTTTGAACTGTTGTAACTGTTAGAGCACTTAGCAGCGGAGATGGATGCACAGACAGAATTAAAATTTTAACAATACTTTGTTATTGATTCCGAATATGTATATATTGCAGGATCGTAAAGACATTTTTGTGAAGAAAATGTGAGTACTACTAATTGTCGCGCGCCGATTCAAAAGTTGAGCATTGTTTTCTCCATGCACCCACAGTTTTTTTTCGCTATGGATGCTTAAATATGGTCTTTTAAACAAAGCAGCTCACTCTAGTGTAGTAGGTAGTGTATGTCAAAAACTTAATTATTATTCATTACGCGTATTCCGAATCTGTTGTAGCCACTTGCACAATAGAACACCAACACATTGCTTTTATAAATAACGAAAAATACCTCAAATTTCATAATATTATTAATATGTTCATTACAAGTGGGCGTGGTTAACTTGAATTTACCAAATGTATAAAAAAGTCTTTTTTTTTTGGGATTACTGGCAAGGGAAAAATAGATTAGAGCAAATGATTTTATGTTGTATTAGCATTGTGGGCGTGTCTTTGCGTAGATTTTGCCCATTCAAAATATCCAAGGCCCCCGTGTAACATATATGTCTGTTTAATATCTCAAGTTATATGGCACGTCTCGCAATGTACCCCCATATTATTGTGATGGTGGATATAAAAGAAAGCAAACAGCATACAGATTTTTATCATATCCTCCAACAAAAACGTCAGAGTAAATAGGACGAGCAGCACATGTTTTCCTGTAAAAGTGTATAGACGAGGAGTTAATAGCAATATCAACATCAACAGTAAGGGCACGGTATTTGTTTGTGTGTGTTTCGTTGTAGATATAATGTATCTAGGGAATGTATGTTGTATTGTGTGTATAAAATGTTTTTGTCTGTGTGCTTGATCGGATTTTTCATTTATACACAACTTATACCATTTACTGTAAAACTTTCTCAAAAAGGTTTTTTGAGACACCTACACATACATACAGGCAAACAGACAAAATGGCAAGCAGACTCCCACTACCATTAGCAATACTGGCTGAGTATTCAAAAGTGTTACATTCATCCAGTCCACTCATACATATTTGCATCAAATTGTATTCAATTATTATAGCGGTAGAGCCATACTTTGGAGAGTGTATACCAAATTTCAGCGCGATATCTCAATTTTTGCATCCGTGAGATTTCCAATGAAAATGTGTACAAACACACATCACACGGATAGACAGGTGGGCTAAATCGACTTTTCTAATAATGCTGATCAAGAATAACCTTTTGGGGTGTAGCTGTAAAGCTGAATCATAATTGTTTTTTTGCAGTCATTTACTTTAACCCATCTCCAATCTTATTAAAGCAGGTAACTGGCAATAACTGGCTTAAACTAAATCTGACTTTTATACTTTTGAACACAGGTTCCATTTTTCATCTTTCAACACCCCCACTACTGTAGTTTCAAACATTCAAAGATGAAAGCGCAGTTTTTTAAATGTTTTTGTAAATAATCTCAATTTTCTTAAAGCTTTAAACGAAAAAACAATTCACTACCTCACCCCCATCGTCTGTTGCTTCATATTTATACTGCTATGAAAATAAGAAGCAAAACGCGAAAAGTCCCATAAAACCAACAAAATGTAACAACAACAAAAATAATAATGACAACTTTCTAGAAGTAAAAACTTATGTAAAGTGAAAAGATGATGAAGGAGTATAAAAGAAGTAAGTAAAGTTACGTTAGGCCTAGGTCGAATTCTGGATGCATTAAAATAAAGCCTCTGATTAGAAAAGATGATTTTGTGTTGTGATGTCGTCAATAAAAGCCTCTAAAATGGGGTCCGCTCTCAGTTTTTCTTAAAGCTTGTGTGCATCCTTCGAGCGATTTTCTGTTTGGCCTTGAAATTTTTGCAACAAAGGTGCGTACAGTATATGGGGACACTCATATATGTGAATGTAATATCTAGAGAACAAATTTTCTGGTTTTTTTCTTGTCAGACCATCAATGGGGGACTATGAAATGTATAAAACAGAAAAACAGACAGACATAGCTAATTCGTGTCCGAACTTTATACTGATTAAAAATATATGTAGGTTGCAGTAAAAATTTGCGATAGATGCGTAGAAAAATGAAGCGTATTAGATTATTTGTGGTCTCAATCTGCTTTTCATAAACGAACCGAAATGAAACCCAACGACACCAACCTAAAGTAAACTACGTCGCTTAGCTGGTTATACTACATGCTGCATGCTTTTTGCCATTCTACCAAAATGCAATATGAACATCTACGAGGCAGCACCGGCAGCAGAAGCCGAGGTGGCAGAAAAAACAAGAATGCTATATTAACAAATTTATTTCAGATTTTCCACAAATACACAAACACATGCAGATTAATACATGGTTAGAGGAACATTGGACACATATACAGGCGTACGATGCTTCTGTTAACAATATGACGAGGAGGAGCTAGCCCCATACACAATACATACAACTGTTGTGTGCGACACTTACTGTTGACAACTGGGAGCCTGTTAGCAAAGCAGCGTTTTACATTTGTGTGTGACGTTACATTTGACGTTTGCCGCATGCCATTGACTTGTCGTTATCGCGCATATATAGATTGTTGCACAGGAAAGACGACAAAAACAACAAAGGTGAACTTCAACACAAAATAAGCTTTCACATATGTGTTGAATAAAATGCTATACATATCAGGTAGGAGCACGTGCACGGTCGCCCATTCACTCACGCTCTCGTTTAGTCACTCGGTGGACTATTTGAAATGCATGGTACATATATGTGTACGAATACGTATTCAACCAACCGAAGAAATGTATATACGAGTAAGTACATCATTATCAAAAACAACACGCATCAACAGCACCTCTATCGATCCTATCACTCTTTATAGAGTGACTAATAAATATATATATCCTTATGCCTTCCTATGTATGTATGTATTATTGTACTGTAAAACATTGCCTTTATTGAAAGATCAATTGTTTGGTTAATTATACTCTCTTAGATTTTAGTTGGTGTATGTTGTTATAAATTTGGGGTCACAATGGACAGACACCCGTACATACATGACTAAATCGATACTGTTTTTGATGCTGATCAAGAATATATATACTTCGACGCCTCCTTCTGGGTGTTTCAAACGGAAAGACAAACTCAGTACACCCCCTATTTTAGGTCAATTCCATTGGATCATTTGAATAGATACGTAAATAAACAAAATAATTAGCCAATAGGTAGTCGATTTCCCAAAATGGGACCTGGTTCGATGCCATCATGTATCCCTTGTACGTTTACGTATAAAATATACACTATTGAAGCAAATCAGGTCCTTGCCGCACTCAAGTATACAAGTAATCAATAGCATCAATTCATTGGTTACGTTTGAGCTGTTATAAACATTTTTCACAATATTTTTATCAATATTGATTTTGTTTGTTATAATTGAATAAATTAAATTGCACGAACTGAAAGTGGAAAAACTGAAGGCGTCGTTCCCTACATTGGCTTAATTTTACGGTCTCCGATATTTCCCCCTGGGCGTTGTGAAGGTTTCTACAAAATGATATAAACGCACGCCTATATACCATACTACCGTGATGGGGTATAAAAACAAAGTGTATTGTGGGGGACTTGCATAGTATATTGACAGAAATAAACATCTACATGTATGTACATATTGTCCTAAAGTAAGCAGTAAGTTTGCTGTAAATAAAAAAGCCCTTTATTTGCTATACAGACATACAATGTAACAGCAACATGAAGAAGCAAGCTAAGTAAGTTACAAACAGGGCAAGAGAGTAGACAGACGAACAACCTAATAAAAGAACTAAGCAAACAGTTAGACCAACAGAAAGGCAGACAAATTGACAAACAGAGGGTTGGACAGGCGAAAAGTCATTTACAATGTAGCCAATATACAAACACCATAGCACTAAAAGGCGTCATACACATGCTGTAATGGCTGGTTTCATTGTTTATTCCCGCAAATCATACCAAGGGGTATATTGGTATGTCTACATAAACACATTGTTTATGTGTGTATGAATCAGTATATTTTATAATGTTGAAGCTGATACCGAACGAGAAACACGTAAAGAAAAACCATTAAATTGTGTACGGGGGTGTTTGGGCGTGCAAGTGAATTTTAAATATATTGGAAAGGTACGGGTGTTGAAGTTTCACGCTTACCTTACAAACAAATGCACTTGTTCTCATGTCCAAATAAAATGAAAAAGTTAACAAAACGTCTGTAAATTTGCAAAGTTTCGTGTAGGATAGGTGAGGATTGATGTTGTTGTTACTTATGTGAGAAGGGATTTAACCAAATACTTCAACTAAATTCATATATTATGTAATATGCATTATTACAGAAGAGAATTACATAACACTGGTGCTTACTGTACCAAAGAGTGACAAATTTAACAAAAAAAGGTCTAATGGTTGCGTCACATTATTTAAGTTGCTAAGCCATTGTTCACTCTTGTTAATTTGTTGCTCCCTGATTATACTCAAATAATTGTCGTTCTTATTAAAAATATTTTCAAATGAAACAAATGAAACATAGTCCTAGAATATGTACTGAGGCTTAGTAATCACCTCAAATTTTAATGACTAAGAAATAAGCATTCAAATGATTCAAAAAATGCTTGGCTGGCCATAATTATTACGAATTGTGGCTGAGGTAACAATGATTGATCAATATCTATACGGAATTCATCTTTTGTTTTACGAATAATTAGTACTGGCATTCAAAAGTCCATTGTCAAGTAATTATATATCAAAACTACCTATTGCTTGTGGAATATACTGTAAATATTGAAACCTTGTACCTATTTGTTAAAACATATAAAACTTGAAAAGTATAAAGAAAAGTATTCTAATGTTTAAGAATTATAAGTCAGTTCTATTTTTAAATAAGTTTTTAAACGTGCACTTAAATATTTAAAATTTTCTCTAAAATTTCTTGATTAGAGAACGATACCTCTGCGTTGGTATTCCGTTTTGAACAAAATGTGAACTCCCCCTATCTTCCCTATAAACCATTCGAAAGTCATAAAAAATGCAGAAAAAAGAAGTGAAAATCGTAGGTCACTCAGTCCGACCACTAAATACCCTACATCATTTAGTTCTAACCGTACAGTTGTACAGGGAATACAATTTATGAGAAGAGGTCTTAAGAATAGTCCAATTTAAACCATTTTCATTAGAGCTCACATAAAGGTCCAGACATACTTTTGTGCCAAGTTGCATATCGAAAATCTCATAAATTGTATCCTGCGCATTGATGGATAATAAATGTATAAAAAATTTGAAAAATAAATCGCTCTCTATGTATCGATCGATATATTACTTTAATAGGCGTGTCCTTTGTCAGCCGTTCAGTTACAAACATAGAAAACAAATTTAATAAACCCTCTACCACAAGTTGTGTGTGTTTTGTATAAAAACGAATGTTCCAGAATATGAAAAACCCACAAAACAAAAAAGAATAACAAAAGACGAAGGAATATAAAAAATTATATCCGTTAGAATAACTCCTCTCCTTTACTTTTTCCACCCATGCCATCGTCGCATTAACCGAATACTTACTCTTTTTTTGTCGACAAGTATTGTTTATAAAACAATCTGCCAACGTAATGACACATACACCAACGCACAGAAGCAATATTCCCACTACGAAATATCCTTGCTCGTTTTATAACTTTCTGCCTGATCTAAATTTAACTACATTTACTCACACGTACATGTGTACATATAGAATGTATGTATATGTACTCCTATAATATATATATATAAGTAAAATGTGGATGTACAACTAAATAAAAAGTGGCTAAAGCAACACATTACTACACATCCGGGCCCCACTAAAAAATAAACACACACACACACACGCAGATACTTTCCTACTGACAACACCCATTTAATCAAACCAGCAGCTCCACTGAACACTAACACTAATATCAACACTATACACGACCAGCTTTCACAATGTATGTATATGTAATGTATGTTGGCTGTAGAGTACGTAAACGTATTATATATGTATGTGTACGTGTGTGTATGAGATTAGTGTTGTGGCTTTAAGCACGTTTTATTTGCTACAGTTTCTCGTTTCTCCATTTTCTTCTGTTTCTATGTATGTATGTATAACGCATGCCCACCCCAATGTGTTTACATTTTATTGCTGAGTGACATAGCTGCCTTTGTTATAGTTTTCCACTTACAAGAGTATGTACGTGTGTGTATATGTTCCCATCCCCACACTATGCTGTTTCATTTATACAATGCCTTGTGTATGTGAACACATCTATCCATGGTATTGTGCATACTTGTAGGTCGCAGGAGTCATTGAGAGAGTAGTGGTTGTGTTATCCTTTACTCTATTGGGTTCTCTTTCACTACAACGGCTCCAACAAAAACGACCACTACAGTATCTCTTCTTTTTTCTTCACTTATTGTTTTCGGTCCTTTTCTTATTTTATTTTTTTTCTTTTCACCAAATAAAATCCACAAAAGTTCTGCTTTCTTTTGGCTACAACAGTATTCACTAGAAAATTCAGTATTTTTATTGTTCGCTTCTTCTTTTTTATAACTCTATCAACTAAAAAATCGTTAATATGTTAAACTGAAGCAAGTGTTTTATAACCCCGCCCTAGTGCTAATAGGACTTAATGACTTCGTCATTCTGCGCACAACGGCAATGCTGCAGCGCATTTGAATGAATTTTCATGAAAAAATTTAACGTCCTTTTTTTTCTATCCCACAGTCCCATTTTTAAATGTCCATAGCACAGAAATGTGGAGTGATATGTATGATAAAACAAAGGCCACTTTCGCATTTAGAGAAACTAAAAGTATAAAAACTATGCAGAATAATTCGATGAGAGTTTTTATTCCTTTTTTTTAATATTAGTACTAAAAAATTTGGAACTTCCTAGCAGTTCCAGTACTTAAAATTGCTGTACTCGGACACATGGACCGAACAACCCATATATTAAAACCTACACTAAATTCGATACCAATACATGTTTTATGGGCTTTTTAATGATTTTTCCATAATGTTAAAAAGAGGTTTATATCATTAAATGCACTCTCATCAATTAAGAGGTGAACATAAAAACAACAAACATGTTGTTGTTAAAAATAAGGTAACCTAACTTTGACTGTCATTCCATTATCCTCATCCCTACATACACATGTGTTAACTTCTCTAAGAATATTTCTTGTGTACGGTTGCCTGTGTGCTTCCCGTTGTATTATTTTACTTCTGCCTCCTTCTTCTGTTGTGTTCTTACCAAAACAGTAAAATTTTACTGTACTCGCGCCACACACAAGATGGAATCGTATACAATGTACAAGATAGTATTCCCCTATAAATCCACCCACTCACATGCATATATACCGTATATATTGGTGATACGTTAGTAGTTGATGGCACGACTGGTAGCAGTGTTGTAGTTTATGGCACTCATTTCGTCATCCAGTTGTAGTGTTGTTGCACATTCCTATATCCCATATCTGTAAAAGTAAAGTTTTCAAAAAATTTTATAGTGATAATTTTGTTTGAAAAAAAGCATAAACTGCCACTTTAAGTAAATTTTAGATGAAATTGATGCAAATTTTCTTCCGCATCCACATCTGTATCACGTATCTACTTGGTCAAAAACGTGTGTTGATGAAAAGACTCATAAATGTGTATACCGAACGTCAACTTCGTAGGCAAATTTTTGTGGCTGATAGAAAGATTTCTGTCGACCTCTACAATTCTGTATCAAATTTCATCAAAATTTCCTTAAAAACCGTGGTTTCTACGTTGACTAGAAATTTAGAAGAAAACATAGTCGCGGACATATACAAATCGATACGAATAGATAGAAAATTCTTAATACCTTGAGAATATACGAGTATTGTATTGGTTGTGTATTTTGCAGGCAAACGTGATTTAATATAAAACTTGATTAATCTAAGTAAGGAATGAAGAAGGCAGAAGATCTTCACATGTAAAAACATGCTCACTATCGCAAATATTGAGATATTGAGCAGAAATTTGGTCCAGACATTCTTAATTGTCTTATTTAGATGGAGGAGGTACGCTGACTATTGACAAGAATCGATCGGTGGAACAATGTAACCCAAGACGTTCACATTGGTGCAGAATTTGTCCTCTGAAATCAAATGGCACAACCTATCTAAGTAATCGTTAAACAAGGGTATCCACCGTTTGGCTAGGTCAAATTTAGTTTTTACTTGCTACGGTATTATTCTATTTCAGGACATTCGGTAATTTCAGTTATGGTGCTGTCGCACTCCCCAACCCATTCCTACGTCTTAAACTGTTTGGTTGATAAGTATGTAATTCCAACACATTTAGGTGATATATGTAACTGCTGCCTATTCTGTCCACCTTGTATGTTACACTACTTAGCGAATGAGCGTGTGTGTGTATGTATGCTACATTTAAGGTATAACAATGTACAGAGAGCGAAACGTATTGACGATAGCAACAGTCATGATGATGATTATGACGCTGAAAGGGTGGAACGTAAACAGCAAAGATAACAGTGTTGACGATGATGATTATGAAATAACGTTCTGTGCACGTACAAACACAGACATAGGGTACATGAATGCTGAATTCATTGAGCACACACCCTTACCTACGTTCATGATTACAATTTATATTTCACCATGAAGAACACCGAGACAAGTAAGTCAACAACGATAATATACAAACACAATATTATTCTTCACCCTCCATCCAGCACTCATTCTCAAGCTGATAAAGCCAACAAGTGTAGCTGTATGTGAACTGCTGGCTGTACATACAATGCTGTTAGTTTGCTTATGCTTGTGTGTATATGTATGTATGCATAAATGTACGTTTTATAGCAGAATGTTTATGATTGTGTGTGTGTTTAGGTATGTATTTTATGCCATTTTGTGACAACACAATCTAAAGTTTACTGAAACCTCTATAAACACATACACATATTATACATACAATAAAGTATATATTCACACAGCTTTAGTGTAAGCACCCCTCGCCTTCTTTACTACCTCCCTAAAGTAAAAGCACTTCATCCGAAAGCATCGACATCCTCCACACTTATGAATGAAAGGTGGGCACGGCTTATGCGCAAAAGCGCCCTCTTTTAACGACTATTGACGGATACGTTACATTTTACCTAAACGGTCGAAATATGTTCCAAACGAAGTTTTTTATAAATTGGCGGCACGTCTGCAATACGATCGCGCCTATATCTTGATGTCGATATCGTTATACCCCTATTTATTTGTCCCTTATGAGCGGAACCGTTGTCCATTTTAAATAGATACCTAACGAATTGGACAAAAAACGTCCATACCAAATTTTAGTTAAAAACCTCAACTTTTGCGACCTTGGCACGCTCAACGCCGACACCCGGATGTGATTTGTTGTACTTGACTACCGAATGACAAACTTAGTATACCCTCACCCTATGTGTACGGTGTGCAAGTAAGGAAAACGACATGAAGGGCGAATGTTATGAAAGCAGCTGGCAAGTCGACCGAGGGTGAAGGATAAACTTTTATGAGTTAGCACAATATGTGTGGGTGTTTGTAGCGCTACATTTTCCCTTATATACCCGTACCTTACCATTTCTCTTTGTTTGCTTTTAGGCTTGTGTGCGCTCTGTCTCTCTACTTCACTAACAGTTTATGGTTATGGCGTGCTATACGGTATTTTAACGATTTTCGAAACGTATTGTCAAGCTTTGGTAGTGGCTACGAGCAAATATGTGTACAAGTATACATACATGAAAAGCTACCATTATTCATGCACATAAAATATTAAACGTGTGACATATAATGAGACGGGCCGACAGACGGTTAAATCAGTTAACTTGTGTGACGGAGGATTTACTCAACTTACTGAACGACAAACATGGAAAACATGAAACGTTGCAAGGTCTGCAGTAAGCATTGCTGTGTATAGCATGTTCGTACATTTGTATATGTGGGTGAGATTGGGTGGATGGGAATGGAAATATAACGTACACAGTGGGTTCAGCGCGAAATTCATCAACTGAAAATTCATGAAAAATCCGACAACAAAAATAATAGTAACAGCCACAAAAACAACTAAACATAATATCATAGACAATATTATTTTTTGGGATCTACAGTTCACCGTATCTATGCGTGTGTTTTGTGTTGTTCTTAGAACTTTGTTGAATGGTTTTGCACGTGTACGAAGGATCTGCTGATGTTAAAGGTACCAAACGGACACATGTACGTATCGCATACACAAGTCCACCTAAACCTTATATTTTGATTTTTACTTCGTTTCCATGTACTAATAGAAAACCGAATACGCTATTGAAAAATTTCAGTACTGTCCACTGGGAGTCGTCAAAATGTATCCAATCACACAAACACATATGTGCACGACTATACGGACAGACGAACATGACTGAATTGGAACAAAATTCTATCTTGACTATAAGATGGCTCTGGGTGTTATACGCTTTGTAATATAACTATTATAACCTCGTACGATCAAAAAAATTTTGAGTAAACCACAAATATTGTAATAGAAGGTGCATGAATAATGTTAAGGATACTAGGTGTGGGCGCCACCCTATTTCCATTTCATTTCAAATATACCAACGTAGTGTACGAACACATACAATGCAGTACAGTGCAAAGCTGAATTCCTCTGGCAAGTGTTTTTTGTTGCAAGAAGGGTCAGAAAACTAGTCAAGGCTGCATAAAATATAAGTGATACTGTGTGCAAATATGAGCTCACATCTACCCACCCAGTCTGTGTGTTATGTGTATTGTGTAGTATAAGTGTGTATACACTACTGGTGTAGCACTGGGTGACTTTGACTCCTTGGGGCTGTCATGACTGCATGTATGTGTGTTCGTATGTAGCATAAACACAACCAAAATTCGTCCTTTTTATACAACGTAAACGTCTGCCTTTCTGTTCTCTTTGTATTAATGTTATTCAGTACACACCCCCATCCTCCCATATTGTGTGTGTCATATGATATTGTGTGTCATGATTATGCAATATAACTTACACATATGCACATACACTTGTGCATTTGTTCCCTTTCATGTGTACTATAAACGAGTATTATGCTAGATGCGCGCGCTCTGTTGAATTGTCAATTGTGTGTTTGGGAGCGTATATAAGTACGTGTAAAAGTTTGTAACTCTATGGTCATATACCCACTGTAATATCATACTTACAATAATTGTAATAACAGCAACAACATCACTACGTTTATGTGGTTGTTTGGCCAGAAGACAAGAGAACGTCGCCAACTAACTGTAACTTACGGTACTAATAATATTTGCTAAATGACGTTCTCAACGATCATTAAAAATAAAACTAACCCGTGCGGCCTGTGATACCGGTTCCACGGCGTTGATGATTATGATAACGATTAGTACGAACATGAGCAACATCATTTAATATTTATCATCATGTCCTTTGTAGGTAGTCTGCAGAAACATTTCTTCTTATATGTACGTTTGTTTGCGTATGTTAAACTTAATTTACATTCAAAAAACAAATACATTCGATGTTGTATTGTTTTTGACTGCGTAAGTTGTAGTAAATACTGGTTATTTAAACAACAATGCGGTAAAGTAGATATTTACTTTCATTCTATAACATTCGCACATTCCTAACAAATGAACACTTCGTTAAACATCTATAACTAACAGAGATAGAGTTTTAGAAATATTCTGTTGAAGTATATGAGCAACCCATGTAAATGGAACACCTTTGTCGTATATTTATATTTGTTTGTCGGTTTTCCTTTTTATTTCCTTCATCTTTTTGCGTACGTATGTTTTACGTAACAAGCTCGGGGTTTTTTAAATGTCCTAAAAAACACATCAAGAATCCAAAAACACTCATTCTTATAATTAAATTATAGGCGTGCCTTCCACCTTAACGCAAAACCGGCCAATAATTCCACAAAGTTTTAAGTCGATATCCACAACAATATATGTATGCCCTTTATTAAAGCACGTAATGCGCAAAAACTTGGGCGTCGGATTCTGTAAAAAATACTTTGATAAATTGTGCACGCTTCTTTTAGGCGACCTCACCCATCCTTGCGGACCATATTACAACCTTGTTTTTGCGGCCGTGTCTTTAATCGAAGGAGGCCAATTTAAATAAGAATCTACGCACAAAATCTGGAAATATCTTCTCACAGAGTTTGTGCCTGTGAGTGTTGCAGCGGAATTACAAATGTTGTACAAGGACGCCACAAAATAAATCATATTATTCTCATATGGTACGTATTCTCATATTTTTGTTTATATAATATTAAAAAACTTTCGAATAGTATTCTTTATAGTGTTACACTTACTTCTAATAAGGTGTGCTTGGGTATACCATAATACAACAAAGCTCAATTCAATATAAATCAATGCAAATGTGAGATAAATAGGCACACACACCAGTGAGAAATGTACACACTTTGATATGCATTGTACACTACGATCATCATCGACAAACCGTATATATTTGCGTAATATTGGTTATTAATAATCACACAGTTCACAGCTTTATGTCCACTCATCTATTTTCTATCAATACTGGACTACACCAAAAAAATCCCTTAAGGATATATTAATTGTCTTGTTTCAAGAAACGTAAGCGGCTATGCAGCTTTCAGTGTAAATATATGTATAAACAGAATTTTCCTTACTATCTCTTTAAACATTGATAATGCATATACAAAGTATTTACATACATTTATGTAAGAATATCAAAGTGTATTCAAATATAAGCAATATTTGCGCAGCACAACGAAATGTTTTCATAAACATGCCATATGTATATAGCTGCAATACTTGTATGTTGTTGGAAGTACTCATATACACTTAAGTTCATACACGCGTTAGCTACTTTTTAAACATCCTGCATTCTGCATGAGAGTGCGTACGTGTGTGTACAATACTCTATCGTAGCAAGAATGCTTTTTATTGGGACAGACTGACATGTTTTTTTGGTTTATTTTATGCGAGCAAGACGAAAGGATGTACACACTGACACATATACATATCCATATATCAAATACATACGTACATAATAGGTATATCCCTGCACATATATTGCATTTATGTATGTTTTGTTATTATATATATAAGCAATTACATTAACCAATAACTATGAAATCATGTGGCTGTGTTCATGTGTAGTGTTGCTTGTAAAAATTTCTAGTGTACATAGTGCAAAACTTTCGATGCAAATACTCCATGTACTTCGGCACTCCAAATTTCGTAGTTTGGATGATGATGATAGTTATCGCTGCACCGTAGTGCTCGAGCATGTAAATTTTCAGATATGTACCGTATAAACGTACAGTTATAAGCGACTTTTATTTTTATTTATTACTCATTACGGCTAATCCAACCAAGTACATTTAAAATAAATTAATTAATGAGAATAAAATTAAAACAAAATCCATCAACTCCGAGGATAATTTAGTAAATATTGATATTAAAATATAAGACAAAAATCAATAATCAAAAAGATCAATCAATCTATCGAATAAATAAAAAAAAATAAGTAAGAAAACTAAATTTACCTTAGGCAAATTATGCAAACATACATTTGTGGGTAGGTCCATGGACCGAATTTATACCAAATTTCACATTTACAGGCCTTATGGTTCAGGAGTAATACGAAATTAACTTTCAAGTATAATTTAAGGACGTTAGAGTCGCGGTCACAATCCTAATTTTAATATAAATTTTAAATATTAAATATAATGAACAGATCTGGACGTAAACGTGAGCATTGCTCATATTAATCAAACATTGTGAAATTATTCTATTGAAATGATACCTTCTTTTTTTATATACCTTCCGAACGGGATGTACCTTTCGAATTTACAAATAAAATGCTAATTTCGGCTTTCCTTAAAATCGGAATTTACCATATTGAAATCGACTCTTCCATTAAGTGCAGACTCATATAAATATGAAATAAAAAAGTATTCTTTATAACAAACCCGAAAAATTTACTAAAAATATTGCTCCTTTTTAGTTCTTGCTTAGTCCTTTCATAAAAGTAAAGTCGATATCTCAATTTTTGCGAACAGGAGATTAATTATCGCAAAACACACACTCGTGGTCAGACGGATAAGGTTAGATCGGCCCATTATTCGATAATAATGCAAAATATTTTATTAACATATGTACTCGTTGTTTTGTAACACTGACATAATAATTGATTAAGCTGGAAGCTTCAAACACACGCAAAAGATAAAACGTCATTATTTAATAGAAAAAAAGAAAAAAAATACACGAAAACAACAACAAATTAGCAGTAACAAGTGTTTGAAAGGTTCTTTATCATTCTTGTAATGCACGTATATTTAGAAAACAGACTTTGTTGATATCACATAACTAAAACACAACCACACATATCGACGATATGGTGCAAAAATAACAAACAAAGTTTTTCACGTAATAAGTAGTGGTGGTGGTAATGGTCGTTTAATTAACGTAGTGATCGAAATCGATCATTTGCACCTTGTTATAATTGTTGTTGTTGTTGTTGCCACTGTTCTGGCCAATTGTCTCGATATTTTTTTATAACAGCGTTAATACTTGTACTCAAGCACGTGCGCAGTCTTCATACATAAGTGAATTCAAGTCCAGTTTAGTTGATTTGAGACTTAGTTGTGATTTATGAATGGTTCAATAAATATTCTAATATAGTAAAAGTAGTTAAAGTTCCGTGTCATCCGCGTATTATGACTACGGAGTCATACGCATAAAGAATATTGTTGTGATGTGTACTTCAGTTATGTGGTATATAAAACTCTTTCGATTGGCAATCGATCTTTTTCTGGCTACGGAATTTACAAATTAAAACAAAATACAAACAAACAAGCAACAGCCATTTCGCAAAAAATATGTCACTAAAGTATTAAATTTTTCAGAGGCAAACAACAATAGTTTAGTTTACTTGAATCTGTTCGTTTATGAACATTTCTCGGAATTATTTTTTACTCAATGCCAAATAGAAAAACGTTAATTTAGCAGGAATTTCGGAGCGATTTTTGTTAAAATAAATGCGTAATGAAAGTTAAAATAAATTTTAGTAAAATGAAAAAATTCAAATTTCAAATACCCGCCTTGCAGCAGCAACAGGAACAACAAGGGCAGGGCACCCGCCAACATCAACAACAACCGCACAATATTAAATATGGATCTAAAATACGATCGCGGAAAATTGAGAAATGTCTAGAACAACTACAGCAAGCATTAACGTAAGTAATCTGCAACAATCTCATCATTTAACATATACGACATTATCGTTATATGGGTTTATAATGTGTGCCTTGATTGTCATTAAAATTAGACAAGATCTGTGAACGAAGCGCCTACTGAGCAATAAAAACTAAGCAAGGAAACATATTATTTTAAATTCAATACTTATAAACTATAGAAGATATATTGGCATATATAATTCAAGTGTATACATAAGAAGCAAGCTTTTTTACTTGTTTTCATTCATTATATTACCTAACAAAAACTTTTCTTTAAAATTTTAATTGAAAAGTATACATCGTGAAAACTTTCAATGGAAGAATTTTATAAGTATTTCTAAAAATATGGCGACGTACGAACGTTCCTTGTCATTTATTTTAGTTGAACCACTGGGTACTGCTATGTACTCATAATGGGTATACACGTTGTGCTATATTTACAGAGAAATTTTTTAAAATTAATTTAGCTAGGTCCGTCGGTACATCCATTTGCTGTTTATTTAACTCAAACTGCAACAACAATTATGTACTAAAGTGACGTTTAACTGTGTTACGCAGAGCATATAAAAAAGATTCTGAATCTTATAACTTTTTATCCTTTTATATGGTTTCGGGGAGCAGCTATAAATTTATGTAATTTGTTTGTTGAAAAGGTGGGCGGGTGAGCTAAATGCCACATAAATGTTTATCAGTGAACACCGAAAGCACTTAATTAAACTGGCCCAATAAATTTTATGAATTTTCTCACATTATTATTGTTTTTATATGTATGCATACATACATACATACATATGCGTGGCTCTCTGTCTGTGCCTGCCTCTGTGTAGTGTAACATTTCACAAGTATATAAATACTATTGCACATTCGTATGCATTAACAATTGATATGCTTTCATTCTGTTATAAGCTTTTAATATAATTGTAACAATATGCAACAACATAATTACAGCAAACGCGCACACACGCAGCACATATATGCACACATGAATTAATATGCATAAAGAGATAAGTACTGCAACAATATGCACATAAACCAATAAATCTTTCACAACAATTTCGCCATGAACGGCATGAGTGTTCATTTAGCTATATATTGTACAGAATGTTCTCACACACACTCGCACAATATTGCACAATAATCAGTTGTACCTGTATGTAAATGGGCTGCGTGTGTGTGTGTGTTATCTGATTTTCACTTGCACACGCTTATTAAGGATATTAATAAATATGTGTAAGGGTGCGTGCAAACAAGGGCGAGGTAATTCGGGCGCAATTGCATACAATAACTACAATATTATAATTCTACTGCTTGTGTTTCTACATATTTATGTGCGCTTATATTATGTATTTACATATATTTAATAATGGCATAAACACCCACATTTATACACACGCACAAATCTGCAGCATATTATTTGTGCATAAATTTATATTTATAAATTTTCATAAATGCGCACACCCACAGAATACATCGTTCGCAATTGTATTTAGATGCGTCCATACATATGCACACTTTCTGAAGTGTTCATATCCATTTATCTTACCGTAACAATGTGTTAAATTTAATATTGATTATGTAACGAAGCGACGAGGCTTTAATGATATGGGGGTGAATTGCTTTTGTTCAAACGCTTCATATAAATTTTGTAACTAATTTTCTTGTGAATTATGGGCGTAGCTGAAAGCAGTTTCATCCACTTTAATTAATAACCAAACTATGCAAACCACAACAGTAGCGGAATTGACGTAGAAAATTAATTGTTTGTATATAAACGCACTCACAGGTTGCAGGTACATCTTCTGGTAGCTTATGATGAACGTGATATGGTTTCTACGTTAATAAGTCTTTCAAGAACACGGTCATTGATATGTACGTTCAGTTAATTGATGGTCACGGCATACTCATTTTCATATTAAGAAAAAAAAATAAAATAAAAGAAACAAGTAAGAAAGCTATATTCGGCTTAAACCAAACCAAAAAAAAAAACATTTTTCTTTCTCCTAACGACTACAAAAATATTGCACTCACTTTACTTCAGAGGGATGAATTTTGTGGCACACAGGGAGTGGGCATGCCATTTAGCAGGTTCGGACAATAACACCTTTCAAGGGAACGTCATATATATATTCTTTAGATAAAGAGTACAAATGTGGCGTTCTTTCGAAGTCTCGTGTTTTTCAAGAATTTTTCCAAATGTAGCGCCCTTGTTAGAGCAGAAGATGCTAACTGCTTTTATTTGTTGTTTGACAGCCAATTAATCTTATTAATTCGCATGCTTTCCGCGGTACTACAACTTGAAAAAGAGAAAAAGTAGTTTTACGGACCACCCTAACGCAAATGCATTATTAATTTAGTTGTCAACTGGCTACTAAACACACTCAATATCGCACATATGAACGTTAGGGTATGCACTTGTCATACAGGCGCATATGAGTATGTGTGCTTATATCATTTTTGCATTTTCAATAATTGTCATTGTTTGCGTTTTTGTGTTTTACTCATTTAGTACCTTTACAGAGCTTAAATACATGGATGCGCCAGGGACACGCGTAGATGTCGATATTTAAATATGTATGCATATATGCTTAAGTACGTGCTATAATACAGGAGAATACCAGTTGTGGGATGATCATATTAAACTGTCACAACTTGTGCAAAACTTTTGGATATTTTTAACAATGTCACTGTAGAAGTGCATGTTTTGTATTGTACCTTACATCGCTTTCTCTTGAAACTTAATATTTCTCTCTCTGTCTCTCTCTGTGTTTGTATGTATGAGTATGTATGTACGGTGTACTATTAAAAATTTAGTAGACGTTACGTTGATACACTTTATTTTACACATTGCATACACAAATTTTGTTATACCTATGGACGCACATACTTATATGCATATTTGGTGTTCATGACAGAGTTGTGTATGCAATACTAGTATTTTCTTAATATAAATCGATAAAATGTAATAGGTTCAAGCTCTATTGAAATAAAACACATGTCTACTGTAAATTAAAAATCGGGTGAAAAACTCCATAAGCAGAAAATTGTTAACTAGGCTCTAAAGATGCTTTAATTAAATATAAAAGCAAGAATTCAAAAAATTAAATTCCTACTCGGGAATTAAACATTAAATTATGAAACTTTAAAATACTCTGCTACTCTGTACACACTACAAAATGTTAGAACTGCTACCGTTGTTTCGAACTAAACGTGCAACGTTTTATGCGCACTTTTGTGTATACACTCGTGCACACTTTAATATATAAATCTCTGTACATATGTATAACACATGCATGTATGGAACACATTGTATATATGCATCAGCTTACATGTGTGTGCATTAATGACTTATGTACATACAAATGTATGTTTGACAATTTACATATTTCCTTGCTTATATAGGAGTTGAAAATGGGGAGGCATAATTAACACGCGCCTTACCTACGTTATCAATTTCATTGTGTTCAGTTGAATGCTTACTCGCACATGCGAGTAATGCATATGTTTCTACATATATGAACAACAAGTAACTAAGGTATCGCATAAATGCAATATTTTTTTCTCTTAACTGATGTATTATTAGTTCTGGCGCACTGTCCGATTTCAGTCTGGTTTGTTCAGTACGTGAGTTTCATAAAATGTTTTGTCATGGTTATCGTATAAATGGAGCTTTTGTTTTATTGATAAAGTGTTTAAGTTTTACATTATATGCATTCCCTTTATGATAATTTTATTTATTTACTTGACAGTTACTTGTTATATAGAAACGTTATATAAAAAGCGTTTTAATTAGTTTCTTTGAGAGCACTTTTTATGCTCTCCTTCAGAATTTTGAAAATAAAGAAAGACAAAAACCACTAATTATGATAATTTTTCATGATTTGAACTCCATAACAACAAAGCAAGCGATTTCCAGAGACTGGTCCCTTTTTCATAGTAGCGTGATCTTCTCGGGACAACAAACGGCCATCGCAAACAGTGTTGTGTGCTCAAAACATTCACAATTGCATTAAATGGAAATCTTTCTCTTCTATTACATCCAATAAGTCTGCTTGCAGTGGTGAGAGTGGTAAAAGAAACGTTATAGAAGGGCTAAATAGTCTCGTCTAGTGATGCTGATTAAGAAAGTTTTGTAGATGTGGCTTGCTCCCTTCTGACACTTACATGTGTACGTTTGTACAAAACCTATATATCATTATGATGTGGAGGTATAAAATGGCTGGTCTAATTTTGTTCATTCGCATACTATTAGAAAGTTCAAAAAAGGACGAATATTGGCCTAGAGGCGCGTCCATGGACATACGGACATACATGTCTAGATCGATCAAGAGATTAGGAATATATACAATACTTTGTAGAGTCTCTGACGTCTCCTTCTGGGTGTGGGTGGTGGGCAAATGGAAAAACAAACTTAGTATACAACCCACTTTATGTGGAAGGTATAACAAGTTAGCTTCTATAGCGGAGGTGGGAGTATATACGCACATTTTAAGTCTTTTCTATGATTAAAAAGAAATTATTTGCATCAATAATTCAATTATTTACGTAACAGTAACGTTGAGTATCTAATATTCGGTATCAAATTATTGCATATTTGGATTACATGGAGGGCCTATCCTTTACGAATTTCGTTCATGTTGAACGTTTTTGCTTAACTTTTACCTTCTTTCGATTTTAACCGTAAAATTCGAACAATACTTACACTGTTCAAAATATATCGACATTTTCAGCACACAAAGGCACAACGACAACCACCAAAAAGGGTTAAAAGCTATACAAATACAATGCAAGCAATGTTTCGCTAATAGAATTTATTTAGAAGGAAAGAAGTGAAATTTTTATATTCAGTCAAGCCCGACCATTTAATACCTTAAACCAACGTTCGTTCCAACACTTATGCTACAATTACTTAAGTAGTATCTGTATACATTGCCATATAAGTTACTTCGTGAAATATAATTATAAGAGAAGAGGTTCTAAAAATGGCCGAAATTTTGCACAACCAATTAACCGAATTTTGTGAAAATTTATTAGAAATTGCGAATTATCGCTAAATGATTCAATTCTGTCAATTTTCAAAAGGATTCCTCTTTGGGCGAATACATATCCTTGTATTAAATTACATAAAAATATCTCAAAAATTCGACCTGTAGCTTGAGTACAAATTTACATGGACACGCCGACGTACAGACGAACATGGATTTTAATTCTGAATCTAATCGGTATAATTGAAAATATGTTGCTTTTGATACTTAGAAGTTACAAACACTCGCACATACTTAACGTACCCTTTGCCACAAGTGATGCAGGGTATAAAAATACAAACATATTCCGAGTATGGATGTACATTTATCGTGTGCTACTCCTTAAAGGATATTTTAAGGCACATACATATGCACATCCCTCCGTATATATAAATATTCGCATAAAAGTTTGTTAACAACACAATTTTCGAGACATTATGTTAAACTTCACATAAGTACTGTGACGTATTGTGTTGTGTTGTTTTTTTGCCACAAATGAAGATTAACGTCACACCACGTTCTGAGGGTTAAAAGATTGTTTTCAATTTAAATTCAGTATACATCCGGTTTAAGACATCTATTCATATGTTTGTTCAGTTCTTGTTGTTATTTCACCTAAAATATTCTACGTAAACTTAATAAAATATTGTATTATGGACATGTAGGTAGATAAGTATTTGCGTTTATGCAATGACGTTAAAAAGCAGACGATGACGATCACTGAAGCCATGGAAAAGCTGCAGAGGTCGCTTTAGTGTACTACATGTGTAAATCAACCACTTCCTTTGTATACAAATCATTCATTTTGTATTACTTAATAATTGAAATTGAATTTCCAATATTGAGATGTCGAAATATCAAAAGCCCTTGCCCTGCATATAAGATGGGGGTATACTAAGTTTGTTTTTTCGTTCACAACCTTATAGACGTTAGAGGCGTTGCCCGTGTATTCGTGGGTCCGTCTGTTGATAGCATCCTCAAGGGTATAAATTTTGAAATATTGAGCTGAAATTTTGTACAAACGCTTTTAGTTTTTACTCGTAGAACGCTATTTAAAATGGGTAAAATCGGTCAAGAGCCACGCCTACACAATCAACGAAAAATTTATTTAAAAAACTATACTCCATGTAAAACTCGACTTTCAAGCTGATACGCAATACATACACTATTAGAGAACGTAATCACTTACCTGTCATGCCCACTAATGTAGATGTAGAGGGTATTAAAGATTCGATTATTCAGAATGATATAAATATTTACGTGTACTTTTTAATAGTAAACCAATCGTCGTTCAAATAAATAGAACGTTGTTCATACTCACGACAGGAGCGACTCTCAGATAGAAAACAATCTGAGAGTGTCCTCTAAACGAACGAATGAATTGAATGAATGAATGAAAAGAAGTTTTCTGTGCCAGTCTTATGTTCTTCATAAACAATGAAAACAAACCCTCTAAGTAACGTTTTTCATTTTATTGTGAATGGGAATGAGAAAATGTATAAAGTATGAAGTAAGTCAGTACGGTAGTCATCACACTATTATCGAGTTTATTGGAGTTAAAGCGAAATGACATACAACCCCGTTAGCATCATTAAATGTTAGTCGTAGAAATTATGATGATTTTCGTATTTTTAATGTTTTTTGCGCATTTTTTTACTTTGTTTTTACAATTAATGACAAACCACCCTAAAGACGTACACGCATCAGTGTGAGTGTCGAATAGAGATTTTATTGTTTGCTTTTTGCTTTTTCATTTGTTTATACGTACTTTACCTTTTCATTAAACACAAGGAAGATAATTTACTGACGAATAACTTAGCTACGCAATGACAGCCCAAATAAATTCCATTCCAAGCCTTCGTTGCTTCAGCAATTTTATGTGGCTTCGTATATGCGGTGTTCTCTTAACACAATTAACTGTGGTAAGCACGCATGTAATCGCTTTAAGGTATGCAAACAAGCAAACAATTCAGGTAGCTGATAGTACGCAAACATTTGGAAACGTGTACGTACGTCCAAATATATTGCTCTACGTATAAAATATGTACCATAAATTTATACATATGAACGACTTGAAAAAAATCTGCTGAACATAAAAGTGTTGACATTTTCATTATTTCGTTTCCAGACAACGTTACGTCGAACAGTTTGTATTTTTTAGTATCTTGAGGAGTTTGATTTTCTGACGCGGTATTTAATTGCTTTAATTCTCCTCATTCATGTTCTCCTTTACAATAGATTACGCAAATAAATGATAATATTGTAATGTAAAAGGGAATTTCATTCAAGCGACTTTCTAGCGTGACTTAAACAAAAGAGGGCATATGCCACATCTATGACTACCACTACATAACTACTCCAAATAATAAGGAAAACATTATTTAAACAATGTGGCAATGTTAATATATTTTCCCAGATAGAAAATTCTGATCCAATAACAGTCTTTTGAGGTGCGACTCGTCCCCTTCTGGTTAAATAATCCATAATTCTACTTCGCGTGTTTTTAAATTTCTCCTGAAAATGGTTGGACAAGCTTCCGACTGATTACAAAGAGGTATTCTGCTTTGTGCATGGTAGAGATTTTAAACTAAGGAAGGTCAGAAGGTCCCCTTTGTCCCCCCTTTAACTCTGTCTATTATAGTTTTCTAACCATATACGTTTGATGAGCTTAAACCTATATAATTATTTCAGATACTGATACAATCCAAGAGGCGTTTATATTTCATCTAATTGATAATGCGGGCAATTATGTGGTGAATTTTATTTCTATTTGTTAAATAAATTTGTGTCAATGGCTACCAAACTCTGCAAATTGATACAGATGTGGAAGTTTAACATTCAATTGGGAAATTCTTTAAGATATTGTTTAAATATATGAGAAACACATTATTAGCAAAGAAACGCAAACAAAGGTGCACGTACAACATACCGTAATCAATGCTTACCCTGACTTTTATAACACCAATGAAGCACAAAATAAGGGTGAACAATAAATACTTTGTAGGAGAGTTGACTACAATAATAGCAAAACCGGAACGATAAACTCATAAAATGTGTAACGTATAGGTGGCATGTCATTTATTTGATGATATTTGTGTAGGTTTTTTATTGTTAGTCATGAATATGTTACGTTTGGTTTAAAAACTTCTGTTCATTTTCAAAATATTTCAATTTTTTCTTTCCTCTTTCACATTCTCAAGGATCAACACCGAAATGCGAGTAATTCTGTTTTTTGTAAATATTTAAAATCTTTGTAAAATGCATACTCTGTGTGTAGATTTCATTTCTGACAAATGTTTACAAAAATATAGGGTGAGATAAAAACTCGATTCAAACAAGGGGGGAAGTTGTGAAATCAATTCCCAATGTACAACAATATACAGCCCAGACATTCAGCATGTCGGAGTATGCATCACTTTATCTACTCTTTTCAATATGACTAGATTCGTAACGACTTGAAGATGTCATACAATAAACGAGGGGGTGTATTTTGATTAAATATAGAAACCAACAAAAGAAACAACAACACAATAATACCATCACCATAAAATATCAGACACGCACTCATCTCTCACACATTATTTTGATATAATGTTATTGTATATTGTGTGTGCACAAACATACAAAGGTATTCGTCAATGTAATGTTGTGCTTTATACCTTGATGGTGCGTGGGGGAATGTTTTATTTAACTAAATAGATACGCCAGTGCACACATAACACATACTTGCTATTGTTTATTATATATTTTACATTATTTTGGTTTACGTGCATTACAAACGAAGTGAGTTTGTATGTGAATTGATTCCTTTTTTCGTTTTTCTACTCTCCCTCCGCCCTAGTAAGCGGATCGCACTGTTCGGAACCGTCCCATGATAAAGTTCAAAAACCTTCTTTTATTGTGGATATGTGGATATTCTTAAATGTGTAAACAACTGCTCTGTGCGTCTGTACGTTCGCGTACGTTCGGTCACGATCGGTCATATAATAATTAAATCGTAAACATGAAATTTGGTCCCAATATTATTAGTTTATGTATGTATGACATATACTACATTGAATCCAAAGTGGAATCCATCATAAAACCGTTAACCGATTTCAAACATTTTTACATTTGCGTGTGGACTCTTACACGGCATAATATCATATAAAAAATTCTTAATAAAATTCCGAAAAAAACACGTACCTTCAAAATTATATACTGCGCTTATTATTATAATGAAGAACAGCATTTTCCGGAGTATTAATTTTATATTATCCTTAATAAATCCTTCATAAGAAAATATAAATTACAGTGTTATATATGAGTGTTTGAAATGGATAAGCTCAAAACCTCAAAATTTACTACTGATATAGCGCCGACAGACACACGAGCACAGGGATGCACATGTCTAGGTCGACGCAGTTTTTGATGTTGATCAAAAAATATATAAACTTTCCAGGGTCTCGGACACCTCTTTCGAGGTGTTGCGATCGAAATGACTGAGTGTACGCCCATCTTATGTGGAGGGTATAAAAACAACCATTTATAAACATACATGCATATACAAAAACACGTAGATGTGTACGTAGCATCTTCTCCGCACAAGTTTACGTTGATGGTACTTTATATCCGGAAACCGGAAGATATTTTGTTAAAGCAAAGACGTGACGCAGCAGCAGCAGAAACAGCGGCAAAGCAACAACGCAATGAAAATGAAATACACACTTATATATTGCATTGTGCATAAGAGCAACGTACAGAAATAGATGCGGGTAAGTAGACCAAACTTTCGTACCTTTCTTTAGATTGAAAAAAAATTTGTATCACTATTGTTCAGTAAGCAGGCCAGCTTGGTCTCCCTCTGTTGTCTTTCACATCGCTAATGTGGCTGTTAAACACTTAGGCATTGTTACTAGACTGATAATGTTTAGTAATGCCCTTTACCGTATAAACATTGCATTATGCTCAGTTGATGGCAAGACCGCTCCGATAATACATTTTAGTTAGTTAGCTAAAACGGGGTTTGATAAAGAACTAACTTTATATAGCCCAACACAAAAACCAAAATAGGGACAACTTACAAAGAACTCTGACAACCTGATCAGATACTGCTCATGTCCCATTCACTGCAATCCTTACGAGTGAACTACCTATATATACCATTATTGCAAGAAATTCTATTTATTTCCATTTCTCTACCATTTTATTCTTAAATGTTTGCCAACGCTTGTAGTTTGCGTGGAAAGTTTCGATAACGTCATAAACAAATGTACATACTTACACACTCGCATATACATACATATACATAAGGAATTTACTCCAAGTGCAACAATGCTCAGTTAGTATTGTATTCATATTGAATGTTAAGTTAATGAAGATGCATGTAACATACGTGCTTGAAATTTACTGTCTATACATATTTATTAAGG
This sequence comes from Crataerina pallida, assembly GCA_949710015.1. Taxonomy (NCBI): domain Eukaryota; kingdom Metazoa; phylum Arthropoda; class Insecta; order Diptera; family Hippoboscidae; genus Crataerina; species Crataerina pallida. Next base: position 30,890,885 of record OX453292.1, read on the forward strand.
AGTGTTAAAGATTCGTTATGAACTTGTTTTATTTACATAATCTCATTATGACGCGATTTGCAAATATGAAACACATATTTGTGTATAAATAATATACAAGCGCATATACTTTATGTAAGTATATGAGTGTAACAAAATGACGGTGACGACAACACTAACTACAACAAAATATGTGTGTATTGTTATCGATTTATCACAGCCAAACAGAACAAAAACAACAATAATAACAATATTATATACTTACACTAATCTTGCACTACGGGCAGAGGAACAAAACAAAAATGCGTCACTTCTTTATTCCTTACTTTTTCAGTCACCACAATTTGCCCCTTTTTTGTTCGAATATATATGTACTCATGTATATTATTTTATATCAATATGTACATTCACATGTATGTACAATATTTTAGTATGAGTGCGTTAATGGCTTGGTGCAAGTTCTACTCTGTACCCAATACGAGGTACTGTTGCGTTACTTAACAGATATATGGTATGTATGGTATATTACATAAATTCATGGTTGCCAAATTTCATTAAGGAACGCAGTTCTAAAAGAATGCGTTATTTTAAAAGTAAAATTAGCACAAGTCCATTCTCCACAAGTATCGAATTAGCTATAGTTAGGTCCTATTACAAACAATACTTCTTAAATTATTGGCGTTTGGGATGGAGAAAATAGCACGTTAAAAAAATGAAAAGTAGTTATTTTCAAAGTGGCTAAATGTACATGGTTAAGGAGGTGAAACATCAGAAACGTATTTTGCACAATAATCACTTTAGAATAATTATTACATAGATGCCTTGAAAGCATTTACTTTATGTTGTTGTGAATATATTGTAATTACATTTTATTGAAGAATCAAAGTACGAGTTTATGTATCTTTATAATTGGCTAAAAATTTTATATATCAATTTTATATATCAGTCGATATCTCAATTTTTACAGCTAACAAAAATATGTCAAAATTTACAATACACGAAAGTGCTAAATGGCCTTTTATATCAAGAATATATGTACTTTTGGGGGGTGCTCCCATTTTGGTACATACTAACGTTTGAAAAAAACCAATATACCCAATAATACATATCGTTGTGATGATGCGTAGAAAAAAACCGCTATATCAGAAGTACATTTTGTTGTTTTGCTTTTAATCAATTTATTAATTCAAATCATTGAAGAGTTCAATTCTATTTATGTACATGAAGTAACTTGTTGTGCATATTCATTTAATCAAAAAAACGCGTATGCACTCGCACTTACTGTTTTGGTATATATCTACGTACTCAGGGAGTTTTTCTAGACTAAAATGCCTATTCTTTATTTATTCTACCACTAGATGTAAATACTTGTGTATTTATTTACATATATAATACAGTGTATGGCTGCTTCCATATATATGTCGAGTACAAAAGATCTTTGGAATGTATACTTGTTTACCCTACACGCGGTAGTAAACAGTAAGTATAGAATTAAACAGCAGAAGCAAAAATAGCAACAATCATCGCCTTAAATTGACTTATAGTACATGTGCATATTACTTTGTCTCTCACCGCTACCTCGCTCTCCGTTGTGACTGCTTAACTGTTTGCTTCGTAGCTTGTCTGTACTTTTATATTTTTATTTTAAATTGTGTGGATTAAATGCGTGCTTGTGGTTTGTGCTTTTATTTTTAATTTTTATTTTTTTATTTTATAGTGTTCACACTTTTCTATTATTGCTGTTGTTCTTGTGGTAGTTTGTTATCGTATGTTATTGCCTAAGTTAATTTTTGTGTGCCTTTTTTTTTGTCTCCTTTATTAGTAAAGGTATGATGTATGAGCATTTGTAGTACATATACGTTTATTTGATTCAATATTGTAATTTTTATTTCTTCTTGATGTGTGTCCATTGCGAAGGTCACTTACACCCAAATAGGCATTCACCAGCTTAGGAGGACAGAGCTTAAAGTTCTTTTCGATGCAAGAAAATACATAGTAGGTGATCCGGTGGAGGAAATGCAGAGAAAACACTTTGATTGATAAAATTTTTCAATTAAGAGGACTTTAATATGGAGACTATAAGAAATTAATTCACATGAAGCAAAAATTTCGTATAAATACTGAATGGTTTTTATGAAGCATTATGACGTCATAGATAAGTGCTACGATGATAATCACTTAACACTTAGACGCGTGCGACTAAATATTTATTTAAAGATATGTCAACTTAAGTAACAATTAACGCGATATAAATCTTTATTAAATTATTACCACCTAACAACGCGCTCGCCGTATTCTACATGTTAGTGTATATATATTGAGTGTGTATGTTAAACCGTTGTCTGCCTTCCTACCTTTCTCGCCTGTCTGACTTCCTATTAACACAACTGTTAACAAGATTGCCAATTACTTTCTTGCACACTTCGGTACATTCTAGATCTTGATCAGGTTTTTCAACGCTGTTGTTGCTGCTCTTTTCTTTATTGATACGCGTTCTCTTTAATATCAGGTAGGCCACAAAAATATTGAGAGAGCGAACAGTTTCAACAGGCGTAGAATAGATAAAAAAGTGAAGCTCTTTGGACAGTGCATGTACGTCGGAACGTAGTTTTATATGGTTTAGTGAACTTCTTGTCCACATGAGTATCCATAATTTACCATGTTATATTTTGCAGTATTTTTTACCTCTCTCTTCAATATTTTCGTTTCCCGCCAGATTCGTATATAAAGAGAGTAGTTTAAAAATTCCAAGCTTCGCTATGACATCTTTTCTGTAAATACAGGTTCTCTATAAGATATCAGATAAAACAGCAAACAAATATTCAGTAATTGTTTGTTTTGTTTAACTTTCTCTTCTCACATTATCATTGCATATAAAATGTGTACCTATGTGCAAATTCTGTTATGTTCTGTCTTTCTCTCCTCTGTGGCTTGCGTGTCTTCTTTTATATATAAAATAATTAAGCATGTAGGGGAAGGATGCGACACTTTTCTTTTAAATTAGTGTAATTTTTTAAACTTCTGAAGAAGAATCTGTTAATAATTTACTTTAGCAGCCAGAACAAAAATTAAGCAAATAATGATTTTATGCGTTCACAAGATGACTAAGCGTCCTACTCTTTGCAGAGGGCTTCAGTGTGACATTCTAAAAATATTTCTCTGACAATTGAAATGTTAATTAGACACGCCCACTTCATCGAAAAACTACTGCATAGTAACGTTTTTTCTAATTTTCTTTTAAATATTTTTATATCCTTCACTTTTTTGAAAATATTTTTATAAGTTTAGTATGAATAATCTGCATAGTACAAAACTACTGGTCCTCAAATGTATCTATGTCCATTATGTCCAACGGTTCACCCCTTAACCCCTCCTTCACCGAAAAAATAAAGTTTTTACAATGTAAGAGAAATCGTTTTTCACTTTTCATTATTTAAGATAATAATATATACAGAAAAAAAAAATAGTATCCACTACAATTTTAACGCTTCCCATAAATAAAAAAGTACGACCAAATAGAATGATGATCTTAAAATAACCTGTGCACTCTGTTAGATCAACTGTTTGACTGAAGCGTTTCTATATAGGGCAGAACAAAGGAGGATGAAAGGCAATAACAAGTTCTTAATGGTTCGACTTATATGAAGTTGATTGCTATGAAAAGTTATTCGCTTTGTTCCACTGTTTGTACCGTCTCACTAGTCGCATCGTTCTCCTGCCACTTTTTTACATGTTGCCTTTTTCTTTTTTTACTTTGAATAGATAAACACAAGCAAATGATGTTAGTGACAGACAGGTTTACAAATTGTCATTTAATTTGTTTGAAATTTCAGATATTTTATCAGTTGAATCATGTAAAAACAATAACAGGCAACAATAAATAAAGAGAGATAAGATGCAATTAAATATTGATACGAATATATAGTGAAACATTCATACATCTAATAAATCGAGCGTACCATATACACAAACACACATCTCACTGAAACTATATTTCAGATGATCACTTTGTTCGTACCCTCGCTACTTGAGTTTTTGTCTATTTGCATTTTCTACATATAGTACAGTGCCATAGGGATTATTATTGTTGTTGTTGTTCTATTTCAACACTTGTTTATGAAAAATTCATTCATTCTTCGTTATTTATAAATTCATTGTAGCTCTTCTGGTTGTTGTTGTTAACACGAATCGCCAAAGTAACGTTAAGCTGTCAAATGAAAAGAGTAACGCATACAAAATTTCACACAAACACACATTTTAGCTGCTGTGTGTGCTTCTGAGCGTATGTATCAAAAGTAAATGTACGTTTGTTTAAATTACTACATTCACATAAACGTTACGAATGCCCTCGAATGCATACAAACCTACTAACACAACTATATCCAAGCAATGTGAAATTTTCGTTTCGTTTATATGAAAAAACCCAAACAAAAATATTTGAGTAGCAACCGCATTTGCACACACAAACTAACTATATATATGTATATGAATATTCATCCATATTGTATTATGTAGCATTGTATGGCAACAACACTAACAACAATGAACAGTTGCAGTGAGAACAAGAGCAGGCAAACAAGCGCACGAGAAAAAATCAAATCGTAATGAATCGAAACGAACGAAGCAACTTAACCTCATATTTATCCGACAAAATACTTTATAACCGATAAATAGTTGTTGCTGAAGCTCTGCTGCTGCCTAGAATTGTTGCTGCTTTGTACTACTCCGCTGAGTGCATGTGCATGTATATTGTGGTCTCTCCTCTGGCTCTCTGTTTTGTTCGGTTGCCGTTGCTATGTGTACGTGTAGTTCTATTTTCCGTTTTTGGGTAATGATAATAATGATTTTGTTGTTCTTTTTCGTTTATATGTTTTTTATTACTATTTTTTTTCATTTCCCTTCCCTTCCTCAGCATATATTTAACGTGAGAATATCAAAGAATCACACACAACCGCAAAATATATAAAACCATTTTACAAATACAAAACATATCAAAATAACAGAAATAAAATAGATACTTATATAAAAATACTCAAAAAATAATACGACATCAGACTATATACAAAGAGAATTTCGTTAGAGCACGGCCTAAGCGAATTCTAAGAGCACTACCTTCCATTGCATATTAAAATTTAGTACATAGTTAAGATATTAAAAATGCTTTTGGTACTAAAAGTCAGCTCGGGCAAATTATCGATTTCGTGCAAAAGAGTCAATTTCAGTTTTAAAACAACAATAAATACTTTTTACGAACAAGTATCGAAAGATTGCAAAGTGTTCAATGTAGTTTTATTACCAATTCTACGTTCTATGAACTTGAAAAAGATCTTTAGCTTTGCTATACCATTAACAACATTAACAAGTAAAGTAGTTAGATTTATATTTAACCATGAGCGCAGTTTCATACAAAGCACCCTCTTTAACGACTATTAAAGTCTTGAATTTTACCCCAAAGGTCTGTCTAAATTTTAGGCATCAATAATTAAAGTTCTTATAAAAAAGTATCGCACCTTTCTCTATTGATTCTTATCAATCGAGGCGGGACCGACGCCAATTTTACACCATTACCATTGATATGGTAGTTGCAAATGGAAGTATGTACTTAAGAAAGAATTTTCGCCGATTTTATTCAAATTATTTTTTCAAAATATGTAATTATTAAAATTGTGATTGATTGGATTTAGACCCCTCCCATACATGCGTTATTTATGTTTATAACGGGATTATTTAATGGTAAAAGAACTTAAACAAAACCAGACACATGGTTATTGCGACTTGGCACTCCATACTGAATCAATAAGCTTTATGGAGCTTCCGATGCCTCCTTCTAGGCGTTCTAAACGTTTTGAGGAAGTGCGTTAACAGGTATTAAAATTTCTACAAAAAAATAATCGATAATATAATTTTTGGACTGAAGCCTAAAAATTTAGCGCAAAAATTTCATTTCGGGACTTTCAAAAAGTACATGAAATTTCATACGCAGTTAGTTTAAGTTTAATTAAATTTTACTTCAATATTTTATTTATAATAAAATTATTTTATTTATAAAAAAATAGAAATTATTTTTTAGTAAGGAATGGTACTAAAATTCTGTGCGAAAATTGCAGTTTTAGTACAAAATTTTTATATTAATATTTTTATATTTAAGATGTATGTCTATATCGCGTTACGAAGCGTATGATTAGTTCACATGAACGCAACCGTTGGATGAATGTTTATAATGAACATTTATATATATGACATGATTCAGGCATAGGATACGAAAATAGAGAAGGAGAGGAAACGAGAGAAACATGCCTGCATATATCACTTGGTTAAATAGTCGATACGGTGAAGAGTAAAGTACGCGAACAGAATACATAAAAGATATTGTATGCACGTGTAAATATATACAATATGTTGGAATGAACACAACGTTGCAAATATAAATACTTGGGGAAGTGAATGAGTGTGAGACAATGTGTATTTATATATTTATGCCCACATGTTTGTTTGTTTGTGTATGCGCCTGCATACACATCCACACGCATTTGTACAAAAATCGAACCGCAACAAGCATACAAGCTGGCACTGACTGGCAAACAAACAGAAAAACAATTTCAATAAAATTTTATTACGCTGCGGCCAACAACAACGACCTATGACTATGAGTAGCAACAGCTTCTATAGAAAAAGTGTACAGAAAAAAGCAACAACAAAGAGATACACATATTATAGAGTAAGATAGTGAGAGGGAGAAAGAGAGAGGGAGAAAGAGAGAGTGAGAGAGTGAAAGAAAGAAAAAAATATAAAACATGGCACACAGCCTTGTAAATACATAAACATAAGTATATAGATATTTTGTGTATATATACGCGTATATAAAAGGGTACAAAAACGTAAACGTAAACGAGAACAGAACAACAACAACAACGACAACGTCAACGATTTCAATACTAGCTCGTGCGCTAAATAAACGTAATATACACCAACACATAAAAACTCTTATATGCACACATACGCATTGTTATACATATATATACATGTGTATATTTATTTTCATATAAATATATGTGTTTTTGTGCAAATATGTAAATAAGTTTACTTATACTTCGTTGTAACAACCATTTATCCAATACACACGTTTGCTGGCTACATCTAATGAAATATACACTCACTGCAAAAAATAAATAAAGTCGCCTAGACTTAAGCCAAATTTTAAATACCCAACAACCCAGTACTTTATTATACTTATGCAGGATCTGCTAAATGGCGCATTTTCAAAACTTAGATCCAAAACTTGGATTATTCAACTATCATCTAAGACATCTCAAATGCGTCAAATTTATAGTCGATCGGGAGATCACACCAAATCCAATTATATGTGTCCTACACTATATACATGTACATATACACATGTAAAAGTGTTCAGTAAAACGAACCTTTGTCAATATAAAAACTCATTAAAAAATTATGTGTTATAATAAGAGGCAGAAAAGAAAATATACAGTCTCCATATGTGCCCTACTATTCCATACATTTCACAGCGGAAAAAAACAACTACTCGCGCTTAGCACCAGATCAACACTCAGGCATTCAAGCAAACTAAGCAGCTTGACAAAATATTGTAAGTGTACAAAGTGAAGCACTATAAACAAAGCACAGCCACGGGTCATCAGTACCTCGGGTTTATACATTTTCGTTATTCAAACATGTATCAAAAAAGAAAACAAACAAAAAGCACTGCAAGCGTATATGCACTATTAACGTAAATACTAATATAGAGTGTAGGTAGAGTAGAGCCATGAATGTGTTAAGTTATACGTATAAGATGCAAGGAAAGTATGTGTCTGCTTGTGTACAGATAAAAATGTTTGATAGTCGATATAAACTCTAAGCAAAAGTCTAATACGTTACTTTTGTATTGACACATACTTATTGCATTCTTGTCCTGCTTTATACCTTTTACACCCGACCGAAATGCAAAATCTGCCTAAGTTCAGAATATATATTTTGCAGATGACACTGCTATAATCAGCACGCATTTGAATAATGTATTAGCTCCTAGACATCTACGGAACCACATACATATTCTATAAGAATTACTTGAAAGTTGGATTAGACGAAGTTAAAGTCATTCCCACAAAATGTGTCCACCTTACTTTTACCCTAAGAAACGATACGGGCCCCCTTCTAATAATCCATAATGTGCCAATTTCACAAGAAACACACGTTAAATACTTTGGTGTGTACTTGGATGGATGCATCATATACAGCCAAAAATTGCGCAAATAACGGCGGACCAAAGGCGGACGGTTATAGCGTGATAAGTCTAAACAATAAAGTTCTGCTGTACAAGGCAATTATTAAACTAGATATTTTTTGTACTTTTACACACACTGTATTCCCTTCTAAATTTTGTAGTTTGGTACTTCTCTCAGATAAAATAGCCAGGAAGAAAACTCACAATTTTTTTTCTACAATATAATCGCTCATACGCCATGTAGTTCATTCTTGATTACCATTCTACCTCTCAGTGTCTCAATCTTGTGCCGATGTATTATTGATTATTATTATTGTTATTATTGTATGCGCTCTTTCCAATAACGATTTCAGTCGTTGTTATAAACTCGATACACACACACTATATTTATGGTGATACAGATGTAGCAATGTTTATAATTGGATATTTCTTATAATTAGACAATAAATCTCTATTGGAACAAAGCGATTCATTCGGACACAATATAGACAAAAAATTGAAAGGAGGGCATTCATTTCGTAAATGTTTTACATGATAGATCTACTTTAACAATTACAAACCTGCGATGCAGCCCTTAGACACTTCATCCTTATATAGTGGAGGGATGTAATATTATTTCACATAATTTTTTACTATACTTGAAACCGAATTCATCGATTAATTTGCATAATCTGATATGTCAACACCCTCAGCATGGCTTTCCTTCAAAGTTTAACTCAGAAATCGTAAAACAACATACCCACAAAATAACAATCATATCAAGTGTACATGTATGATTTTATATGTGCGCTTGCATGCTACCATGTAATGTAATATAAGTTTTATAACGGTTCTTTGCTTTTACAGAACTGGAATGTTCAAACAAGGGACAAACCCAAATATACGATTAAGTAGTAAGTAAAGTTGGCAATAGTAGTAGTAATAGTAGTCGTTGAAAGCGGCAGTGCTTAGGAGACACCCACTACCACCACTTAACATGACTATAACCTCCATTTTTGAGTGTGTGATTGTGTGTGACTTGATACAATCAAGTTTCATTTATGGGAAGAAACGAAAACAAATCATTGCAAACACACGCACTCTTATACAATAATTAACTTTTAAGAAACGGTGGCTCATTTTTTTTACAATGCTGCGAGGTTTTGAGGTAGTTTTTTGTTTTCTAATTGCTCTCTCTCTCTCTCTCTCTCTTTCTCTCTGAGAACTAACTTAAATGTTTCTCTGGCTTTGAGTTAATATCAAATATTGTATGAAGAGCAAGTTCATTCATCATTGCAGCAACAATTTTATTCAAATGGAAGTGAACCAACAACAAAATAACTAGGGAGATAAATCTACAGAGAGAGAAAGACCAAAAAATAAATAATTCAAACATTCTCTGTAAGAGAGACCTGGTTAGACCACTCACTGTATGACCCTTTCTAAATATATATGTCGATGGTTCCTTCCCCACTGTATGAATATCAATTGGCATAGAATTGATATTTAAACAGACATCGCTACTAAACTAACAACATTTTGTGTTGTAATTTATAGCTGTACCTACATAATAATTCTTCGACGCTCTTTCCACTGTTCTGCTTTCACTCACTATACTATATACACATACACCTAAAATGCAGTAAAGCCTCAATGTGGTGCATGTTTAGTTTTCTTTGTTTGTCAAATGTTTCGTCAAACAAATTGTAGGTATATGAATGTATCATATTGTTTTTGTTGTTTTTTGTTCAATCAACATACCACTAATTGAGTGATAAATTGCGTGTAGTTGTTCCACACACAACATTTTAGGCATTCTATACCTCATGCACACGTATTAACATGTTTGGAATATGTGTGGATGATACTTGCTAATGGGTTTTAGATAAAAATAGGTGAGCGTTTGAAAATGAAAGATTTCTATAGATCTTGCGTAGATTGGGACAAAATTATCGCAATCAAAAGATGGATGCCAAATTTTACGTATTTATGGTTTAGACATTAGCCGTTTTAGTCGAAATCAATCATCTAAGGTCCATATAAATCTCGAGTAAAGCTCATGTTAATGTTAATGAGACCATGCCGTTACTTAAGTATACCAAAAAGCCTCCGCAACATGATGTTTGGGGTCATTGATGCATTTGCTTAATCTGCAATGTTATATTTATTATACTGTTTACCACTGCTTGGAGGTAAAGGGTTAAATTATGTAAGCTTGTGCGGATGTTATTAAAGAAACTCCCAAGAGAGTTCATACTGATTTGTTTATTATATTATTCAATTGAGCATGAGTGGCGTAACTGAGTTTTAAATTAATTTTTTCCCTTTAAAATTTTAAATTTTAATAAAAGTCATCCATGAATGTTTAATATTGATGTTTAGCAAAATGTTCATGTAGTCACTGCGACGTCAAAAAGGTAGGAGTTCCTCCCACCCAATTGCGAACAAATTTCTCTGAGAAAGGCACTCGATTTCACAGAGCTTCATTATGATTGGTTAAGAAAAGTATGAAGAGTTAAGGCGAAACCTCTTGCATCCAATTTTTTAAATTTTCGCCTTAATAAATATAAATGTTTGAGATACGCAAGCCCTTAAATAGTATTTTTGCTCAAAAAGTGGTGGATTGCACACAATAGACGTGCTCACATTTTACTAAAAACTATATTTCCCATAGAAAACTATGTTTCCCTGTAACAAGAATTTTAAAAAACGATAAAATGTGAATGCGTTATGTCGTGTGTTTACGCACGGTCCTATAAATGGGTCTTTAAGATTGGGCCAAACCAATTTGGTCTTAAATTTGGATTAGTGTAGAAAAAAGATCGCTGTAGGTTATTCAAGAAGTATTTTCAACTTAAAATAAGAAAATAATTTTCCAAAAAATTAATTTTACCAACTGTACAATAAAATAAGTTTTTAATTGAAAACATAATAATAATTAGATTTTGTAAATTATCGTAATTAATTTGAGATCTTAATCGACAAAAGCTATTTTTATACCTATATATGTACGCACATCTACACGTATGGCAAATAAATGTGTTCACGTTTAAAATATCTTGAAAATCGTTTATAAATTAAGCGAGAAATTTTTATTTGTGCTACAATTTCGCAAATTAAATCTCTTACAGCAGCCAAGCACACATACAAAAATAAAAAAACAATCGTGCGTGTGCATGTGTAGTATATTTATAATCTTTATAATTCTCGTATATATATTATAAATGTGTTAAGTAGGCATGTATGTATAACGATAAAAACAACACACTAGCAATAATAATAATAATCATCGCCATCATCATCATGAAAGCTGAAGTAAAAACATCGACAATTGCAAGCAAGCACAACATGATTTAAACTCTAAAAGAAAAACAAAAACAGAATATCATACCAACTATAGCACCAATAACTACCACCACAGCAGCATTAACAACAAGTGAAAATATTAGAAGAGTCGGCCAATCCCCTACACCGCTTGGTTGCAATTGTTCACAATTTATCGCTTCATTTGTTAAATACTAAAAGTATGTACAGTCATTTGTATATAAAAGCTTTTTCCGTTATTTGGGAAGGATTCCTAATTTTTTCTTTTTGCCAAAACATGTCCACCAAATATCATCGCAATATCTCAAAAACTCCGATCTATAGGAATGTTCATGTAGGCGATTCAGATTTTGAACCGTTTGGAATAATAATATAATTTAATGTGAGCCTCTAGTCACTTGGAAGAGTTACAAACATTTACATATACTTGATATACTCCTCATTACAAGTGGTGTAGGGTACAAAAAGTCAAAAGTATTGACATATGTGCACATAATTACGGGCAATACTTAAAAAATACACAGAGAGAAATACTGTAAATATGTATATACATGCAATATACAATGTATATAAATATTCGAGAGAATAAGCTGAGCTATTATTGTTAATGTATTGTTGTTATTATTGTTGTATATTGAATTAAGTGTATAAAGCTGCACGTCGCCCAAAAGACTACCAACGACCGACCCCGAGACCAAATACAAAATAAATCAGCTAAATATAAAAATGGAATAAACCATACACAGCCACACAGCAAACATATAAATATACAAATATAATAAACATGAAAAAACAAACATATATGAAGCAAACAAAAATGAAAAATATTATAAAACAAGTCAAAAAACTAAATTTGGCTTACACCAAACCTTAAATACCCTCCGCAAATTCCAACTTCATAGCATAATTTTTGTGGCAGATAAATAGGTTTTTGTCGATAGTGGGCGTGGCTCTTGATCCAGATTTTCCAACTTAAATAGGGATATGAGTAGATAGAGTCAGTTTTTGGTACTGTGATCCAAAATATACATACTCTGTGTAGCATCTTCTGAGCAGTGCAAATGGAAAGATAAATTTAGTGGAATAGCAGTAGCAGAAGCAGACAACAGGCGAGCAATAGCAAGAGTCCGATTAGTGACAGCATAAACACAAACACACGCCAACAATAACAGCAACTGCGGCTGAACTAAACTATTTACAGTATACAGGGTGTCCGGAATATCGGCCGGAAACTCTCTCTCGGGTCATGTTTCGGGACCCAGATCCGAAAATGAGTCCTATTCGGATTAAAACTATTTTTATTTTGCAAAATCGCTTAGAACCCATTGGCAAAATTGCAATCGAAGAATAGAATTTGCAACAGCAAGGAACTTAATGTTCCTGATTTGACTAAATTGAGTTTCTTGATAAAATGTAACCTATCGATACTCCGCCTTCATCCTAAACTTTTTTTAGACAAGTGAACGAAAATAATCAAAGGCGTAGACAGAGTGTAACGGCAAGATAATGCAAAAAATAATTTTGCTCTCTACAACTACTTGCTACTTTACATTACAAAGAAAATAAGATTTTTTCATTATAAAAATGATATTAAACCGCAGGCGATTCACTTCCGGGACAAAGTTTATATGTTTTCCCCTCCTCTTCGGGTCCCGAGAGATGTCAGTCTATTTTCCGGACACCCTCTATTTAAACAACACAAACATGAATATATGCATATAAACATACAAACGCTATGCTATGCATACGTATAGCGTGTGTACAGTGGAAAAATATAATAAGAATGATAACACAACACAACCACCGCAGCGTCAACTACGTAAATGAAATGTGCCACTGCGTTAAAGAGTGGCAGAAATGAAAAGAGAGAGGGAGAGAAGAGAGAGATTGAGTGAGTGTGAGGTGGTAACATATTGTCTACATGAGTGTGTACGCTATCAATATTTTGTAAGAAGAACACTGAAAAAAAATGCAAAAATCACAAAACTACAACATTTATAAACAGAATTTATAAATAAAATAAAAAGCGAACAACATCAAAAATAACAATAACATTTTCAGTGAGCAGCACCAATAAACTAAGAGAGTAGCAATGATAGGAACAAGCTGTGTATGAGGGTTTGTCCATATTTTTAATCATGTCATATATATAATTGATTTTTGTTGGGATATATATAATGGGCTGATAATAAAAAACAAATGTACTCACAAACTCGTAGCATGGCGAGACACATACTCGCAAAATCAAATATCATCGCCAGTCACCGTGAGCTTCACACTCTCCCTACGAACGTATCACCCACACCTAACGCTATTATTGCCGAGAAAGAGACCTAGTTGGTAGAAAGGTGATAAAAAGCCATTGACAATGGGAATGTTTAAAGAGAGGTGGAAAAGGGAAAGAGAGATTTAAACATTTTGTTTTAATTTTATATTATTATGTCAAATATACATACAAAATAATAAACGTAACACCAGTAACAGGAGAAAGTATTCGAAGGCATGACATATAACACACATAACATGCTTACTGATGATATGGTACTTATGCTCTGTGTTTGTTGCAATTACACATGTTGTGCGTTAAGTTCGACATCGAACCCCATCCACTTATCATTTTCTGTCCAAGTTAATCAAAACACTCTTCACTCTATTCTCTCTCTAATTGCAAAACCGTTAGACACAATTTTTGCACAACATTTCACTTAAGAGAGAGAAAAACTGAAAACGATAAGAAAATTACTTTAGATACATAGAAACAAAACGAGAGTTAGTGACAGAGAGAGAGAGAGAGAGAAAAATAATAAATGAGAACCAAAGATATTATCGCTCTGTACTCAAACTCGTAGTGAATGCAAGCATACCTGCCTGTGTTTTTCGTTCGCTTGCTTCTTGACTATTCAATTGTGTGTTTTTTTCTTTATTGTCGCAGTCGCTGTTGTTGTTGTTGCTTACGTATAATGCTTTTCGTTTCACACACAATACACTCGTGCATACACCCATACGAGCGGCCGCGCACACAAAACGTTTTGTTGTCTTCATAGACTGCCATTGTCGTCAGTTCAGTGAGTTTTGTGCAGTGTCGTGACTCTGGCGTCCGTTTAGTTCCTTTCTGGCTGCTGTCAAATGTCGTTATTATTTGGTTAGATGTACGCGTGACACGGCTCAATTTGGATTACACTACTAACAATCATTACACCCCAATACACAATCTGTAGATTATTAATAAAAATCAATTAATGCTCTACAATAATTTTGATTGAACTTTTTGGAATATTCCCTTACCCACTATAAAATGTAGTAGGCAAAGTGCGTGAACAGCAACAAAACACAATATGATAAAAACGAAAATTATTATTTATAGTAAGCTTAATTTACAATACCAACAAAAACAATTATAAGAATTAAGGGATGAGGATTTAAAAATGAAGCGTTGCAAAAAACGAAATAACAAAAAATGTAAAATCAATTTAAACAAAACGATTTGGAGCGAAAAACGGGTTCATAATATACTGTGGCAATTGAAGTGTGACAAGTGAAATTTTTTCTATAATTTTTTAATTGCAGTTTGTTTTAATGTTAGTTTTATTTGTTTATTGTTTATATTAAACATAATGTGGCATTACTGTGCGACCGATATTTGTTATACCGAAACAACAAACACGATTTATATGAAAAATAACAAAAAACTTTATACATATTAAAAAACTGTAAAATATGTTGCGTTTGATACTCAAAATTGATTAATTTCCAAACTAAGTCAACAGCTATTGGAGAAAAGACAAAAAACAACAACGATAGAAATAGTAAAAATAAGAGAGAAATTCAACAGTATTTTGAAAACAAAAATGTAATACATAAAGAGGAGAAAGACGTAAAAGTGAAATTGTAGTAAAAATAAAACCAAACTAAAGTAAATCCAACACCAGCAAGTTCCTGAATAAATAGTTATTATTTTCACCAAAAAAATTACAAAAATACTAATAAAACAGTATTAATAGCGGGGAGTTAATTATTATACAATTAATCCAAAATAAGAAAATACAGAAAATTTAAAGAACGTTACCCGTAAAGTGTCATTATTTCATCTGATAAACGACAAAAATAGAGTACCAACAATAACAACAGAACCATTACCGTATGGTATAATTAGCAGCAGGGAGCAAAGAACCGAAACGAAAAGAAAAGAGAACTCCTCTTTATTCAGTAAGGAGATATTCTCTGTTGATCCCCAAACATATTGAGCACGATTTTTCCGAGACATGCAATTAATTGTTGACAAAATTCCCATGTTTTCCAAACAGACAACAAAACGTAATTCCAAAAAGTAAGTTTCCTAACTTTATACTTCTTTTCATTATAATTTTTTACGCCATTTTATCTTCGTTACCTAAAAAATTATTGCTAACCTCAACAATAACAGGTGAAAAATCAAAAAAGATATAAACTAAAACAATTATTAAAATAAAACGAATCGCGCACTTTGTAAAAAGCAATGGAACTAAATTAATTATTAACAAAAAAAGGGCTTTTTGGCCCTTTATATGAATTCAAAATTTCTCTGCAACAACTTTTCCGTTAGTTTAATATGGACTCTCGTCCAATGGGATACAGAGTCTACCTAACTGACATTCAAATAATAAATAAATAAATAAAATTAAAGGAGATAACCGAAGATATGCGCAAGCCAAAAAATTATGAAGTGTCCTAAATATTAGGTGTGTGTTCAACAAATTTTTTAATATTTAACTAAATAACTTTTAATGCAACCAAAAAACTAAACATCACATGAGATAGGGAGTATATTAAGTTTATCATTCCAATTGCAACATCCAGAAGGAGGCGTCAGAGGGGGTGTAGTCATGCACCTGTCTCGTCCACTGTACCTATGTAGATGTGGAGGGTATTTAAGATTTGGTCTAAGCCAAATTTAGTTTTCTCACTTGTTACTTGTTTTATTTTAAATTGATCTGAAATTTGCGAAATATTTTCGAGTTTTTGTCCAGTGCTCAAAGCCTTTCTATGATAGGTGCATGGGAAATAATGGAAATAACAAACTTAATATATATGAATGAATTGTATCCACATTACTATAAAAGAGTATAATATTGTGATTAATAAAAATGAAGTAAAAGTTTGTAGATATAAAAAATCCGCTTCTTTGGCATATACGACCAGTTCTTCTTTTTCTTACACTTGATTTTGTTAATTTCTAATATCGAAAAAAGTACTATAAGTATATATGTACTTGGGATTTGTGTGTATTGTTCCAAAAGATTTTAAAATTCAAGAAATATAATGTAAAAAAAATGAAGCAGAAGAGAAAAGAAATTGTTGTACACTAAAGCAAATAACTATTTAATTACGTCGTAGTTGTGCTTGCTTATATTAAAGTGAACGATGCAATACCGTAAAAGGAAGACAAGAGTGAAAATGAAGAAAATGTAGAAACAAAGGAAACAACTTGAAGAGAAATATTAAATTAAGCAATAACAAGTAAAACAAGTAAAAAACCAAATTTGGCTTAGGCCAAATCTTAAATACCCTCCACATCGACATACAAACTGTGGGCGTGGCAGACAAGTAATTATACTCTCTAATTGTGTGTGCCTTACTTTTCAGCTTGAAAGTAATGTTTTACTCTGAATAGGGTTTTTTTAATTGTGGGCCAATCTCCGCTTAACTGTAAGCGTACAATTGATTATGTCTATTTCCAATATCAACCTGTGCGCAAAAACTTTGAATAATTCTGCCAAGTTTGAAGTAGATGTGAGTATATTTACTGCAGACGGACATACAGAAGTGACTTAATTGACTAAGAATTTTTTGCTGATCAAGAATACATGTATATATACAAAAAAATTATAAAACTCTATTCCTAAATTAAATGTAATTATTATAATAGAGAAGAAAACATGTGTGCTTATATACAAATAACTTTGTTTTTCTCTTTTATTCTTATTTATTTATTCATTTTGAATGCAAACTCCACAAAACGCAATTGTTAGTGATATGCGAACTTGCGGCCAGTTGTAATACTAACAAATTTTAGGTAAAAAATACTCTTTATTACTTTTATTGATTCTTATTTAAAACCATTCCGTTTTTATCTAAAGGACGACTTATGCACCAAAAAGGTTTTTATATATCGTGAGTTATCCTATTCCTCCCGTCCTAGTGTACCTAATTTCAACTTTTTCCTCAATTTTTATTTTATATATATACATGTATATGGTAAAGATTCATTTTATCTATAAACTTAAAGCTGTTAAATGGAAACAATTTCTCCCACACTTGTTCTATTTTTCTAGTTGTCTTCCGATATATTATCTAATATCACAATATATACTTATATATGTATATGCTTTTATTCATTACACACAAGCCATGAATATTTATTTACGAGCATAATACAATTGCCGTAAATACGTGATTGATTAAACCGTGCTTTTTCATTTTGTACACTATTTATTTTTTATTATTATTATTTATTTTTTTATTTTAATTAAATATATAGCACTTTTTTATCTTTATCGGTTCACGGTTCTGATGCATAAAATATTATCACACCCTGCAGCAAAAGGTATACTAAGGTTGTGCAGATGTTTGTGACTCCTAAGCGGCACATGCTGCACCTCAATTATACCGATCATTCAGGATCAAAATCTGAATCGATTTAACCATGTCCGTCTGTCACAAATTACAGTTCGTATTTTTTGAGTTATTTCGATGAAATTTGGTACAAGGACACGTATTGGTCCAAAGGGAAATCCAATCGAACTATTTTTAGAATCTCTCCCCATATAAAGTCCACTTCTAATGGAAATGGCTTTACATTGCTCTAAATTACAATTGCTAATATTTTTTTAGATATTTGGTGGAGACTAGTTAATAAGTCGCAATGCCAAATTTGGCCATTTGACAATTTCCCTAATTTTTGTTTTCTTTTCCATTTTACCTAATGTACGGTTTTTTATCGCTTTGCTTTCTTTACCCCTAATTTCTTACTTTTATGAAACCTTCTAGCGCCCTTCCAACATTTGCTCTTGACCTAAATCCATATAGATTGTTGAATAAGTGCAAACATTTATACAAGAAAACATTACCTTACCTGAGTCTTGGCTTTTAAAATAAAAACAAATTCCAAGTTCATGTGTCATTTTTTATAGCAGATATAGAGATTTCTGTTCATTTTGAGGGTGCACATCGATAAAGGGGATATTTATAGATATACATACCAAGTTTCAAGGCCATAGCCCAATTTTTGTCGATTGTGAGCGTGGCCTCTGACCGACTTCGCCACGAAGAAACAAATTTCATTCTAAGAGAGCACCACGCCCAAAATAAAAATACATGCACATAGGATATACCTTTGGAACCTATCCTAGGATAGGGACTAAGCCAATAAATACTTGGTTTGTGCCTTCACCAGGTAAATTCCTATTTATCTTCACACCCTTTAATATGTGTACATATGTGTATGTTTTCTATAAGTGATGGAAAAGTCCTAGTCAGAAAAGTTATTGGTTTTATGTGCATAATTACATATCATGTATACATGTAACAGTATTTTTCAGTAAGTTAGTTGCTCGTTGCATTCAAGTTTCCCACTACATGCTGTTTCATATTGGTAGTACTTCCTGACGTTCTGTTTTTCTGTTTGTACATATTTATTCACTACATATGCATATTAGGACGCAGGGTTCTGATTTGGGAATAAAATAAAACAACAACAACAGCAACCTCATAATCATTATTATATTTATTATGATGATGAAATACATATATTTTCTGAAAACTTCCTGGATTGTTTTCCCAAGAATTTCCCAGACCCTTTCTACTATTACCTTATTTGCTTAACTCCTCTCTTTATCTCTTTACACATTTATGTGTATGTAGCACGTCTGACTGTGCGTTTGCCTTATGTACACTATTTCGTTATTAAAACGTATGGAGCGCTTGCCTTTCTTTTATGATTTCTAACTTGGGAAATTTCTCCACCACTGCTTCTGTTGATTTCCACTGACAGCCTATTATATTGGTTGTGTGTGTGTCTTACCTAATACACACAAATATTAA
The DNA here is from genome assembly GCA_949710015.1 of Crataerina pallida. NCBI lineage: Eukaryota > Metazoa > Arthropoda > Insecta > Diptera > Hippoboscidae > Crataerina > Crataerina pallida. Next base: position 30,910,488 of record OX453292.1, read on the forward strand.
ACAAATAAAAAAACCAAATTTGGCTTAAACCAAATTATAAATACCCTCCACACATACATACAATCAATAGGCGTAGCGGGTACATAATTTTCGAAAGACGAATGATAGGGTAATTTTAAAACGTATACCAACTTTTAACTTTATAGATAAATTTGCGTGAAAGATAAGTCGATTTTTAAACGTAACGACCGATTTAGCCCAGTTTAAATAACGATGTACGTACAAAAAGTAAGTGTCTGTACAAAATTTCCACTCAATATCTTAAAATTTATGATCCTGAGAGTACCAAAACTTACATAATTATCCTTATAGGGGTTATATACATATCTGACGCTTCCTTTTGGGTGTTGCAAACGGAATGACAAACTTTGCTCTCCATTTTATGTGAAAGGTAGAAAAACGGCAAAGAAGAGACAAGCACTAGTGTTGCAAACTAAGAAGAAAAGGTCATTCATGTTTTTTGATGGCAAGAATATAAAATGACTGAGTGAAAATGTACACAAATACACACTTACATACGAGCATAAATTTAGTCAAGAAAAATTTGCTGAAGATTTAGCGACCGAAAAACTGTAAAAATGTTTGAAAAAAAAACTTGTAACAACTATAACGGCTTAGGTAAAATCTTAAAAACACTCTACATCTACAAGCCAACCGCGGGGGTGACAGCGACTTGATTACACCTTGATGTATTTACGTAAATGAAACTTCAACTTCACAACTAAATTTTGGTGACCATAAGAGACCTTTGTGGATTGTCAGGGTGTCCTCGGCCTAATTGAAATAAAAATATGCACGTCGAAACCAAAAATGTCTGTTTCTCCTCAATATCTCAAAATTATTAACCGTGAGAACTGAGATAGATTTCAATTTTAATGCCCATCAAATATATATGTATACTTTGTAGGGTTTCTGATGCCTTCTAAGGAAGGCATGAAAATAGAAACAAAGATAACTGTTCTCAATGGCAAAAAGTAAGCAACTAAGTGACTGAGCGAATCAGGTACGCGTACAAAGGCTTGAAAATGAGGAAGAGCAAGTCTAACTTTTACAACTATATTACTGTTGCTATTGTTATAAAATGTATGCACATATTTGTGCATTACATTGCAATTGCAATAAAAATACATAAATCAAACGAAGAAGTTGATTTGGCCAAATCTTAATTACCCCTCAGATCTACACATTACGCCCTCTAATTATGTACATTTTATCAACTTGCAAGACGAGTGTTATGCTGAGTACGGTATCATGGTAAATTGTCGTGTCCGTTTTCCGACCTTGCCTCTTTTTGGCACATCGATGGAAAAGCCAATTATAAACATGCATGTATTTCAACTTTATACTTAAGTTTTTACGGCAGATAAATTATACTAATCGGCTCAGAATAAAAATCTGAATCGATTTAATCATATCCTTCTGTCCGCCCGTCTGCGTGGTGTCTATCCATGTACATTTGTTTCATAAAAATATAAATTTGTCCGTAAGTTCATGAAGTCCATGCCATATTAAACAGAAAGGTACGTTTGCGTAGGTTTCGTCCCTAGTGAACATTTAATTTTGCAGAGTTTAATTAATTGCAAGAAGAAGGAGTTTCACTGTTTCCAAAAACAAAGAGAACATAGCAAGAACAATTACCGGAAAAGTGCAGTAAGGTAACAATGTTACATGGGTTCGTTCGTAACGTTTTAACGATATTTCAAAGGTAGTATTTAATCAGGTAAAAATAACCTTCGATTCAGGTCATTTCTCTTTAACAGGAATTTAAGCAAAAGTATCCTACATGTTGACATTTTTACTATACAAACACACTACATGGATACTTCAACTTGATCCCAAAACTAGTTTGAAGGTTAACTGTGTACACAATATACATTAAATCATATAAGTATGTGTATGTAGGAATACATATAAAATCAAATTCATTTTTACTCTGAGAAATAATTCTTCTTTGAATTGTGTGTGTAACGCGAGTATACAGACACATAAAATATCACTTTGTTTGGTCTAAAATATTGTTATCTATCCAATTACATGATTGTATTAATAGTCTCAAGATAGGGTATCAATCTATCTATATAAAAGAAAATGAAATAGAGTCTGTATGCACCTAAAACTAATGAAAACTCCACAATAACTTTTTTGAAATATGTCCTTGGTTTCTGTAAAGTTGGAAAATGTTTCGCGATGTACAATTTGTTTACAAATTTAGTTTGTCCACGAGCGAAGGTGTAACCGGCGCACTAGTAAAACCTATGCATAGGTAGTTGTTGCATTCCTTGCTCTTCGCGAAGTCAATAATACAATAATTCGATCCTTCAAATATTATATGATAACGGGTTTAGCTTGAGCACTAAAACCGAATTATATGTGAAGAAAAAATTCCAGGCTTTTGACGAGGAAGGTCATCACATTCCTTAATTCTTAAACTACTGAATATTTCTAAAATTTAGCCGTCCGACAATAAAGTGCGTGTTTCTGCAAAACAGAAAATGTCTATATCTTCTATATATCTGTAGGAGAACACTTGAGCACTTTTTAAGGAATAGTAATTATTTTAGTACCAATTGTATATTTTAGTACTGAAATAAATACTAAGCTTTACCAGCACTATTTTATATCAGTTTGTAATATGTTACTAATACAATTCGTATTAAAAGGAATCATATCCCATGACTTTGTAATTAATCCTTTTTCACTCCATTTTATATCGAAACTTCATCCATTTACAAATAAGTTCTCGCTTTCGACTAAATTTTATACATTGATATGAATTTGCTAATCAACTGTCAACTAAATTGAAAAATAAAATTTATAGAACAAAATATGTTTTTACAAGCAGCAGAAGTTTTCACCCTTATGCTCTGGTTAAAGCGTTAAAAAACCTTTACAAACCCTCAAAATTGAACAATTGAAACAACATTTAAACAGTTCCGCATTTATTGTGTTGTGTCGATTTTAAATATTAAAGAAATTTCAGTTGTTGTGTTTCTTTTAACAAATCATTATAATGAAAGTGTAAAAAATTGTAATATAAGCGAGTATTGATAGTCATGCACAACAACTACCACCAAACATTGCTACTACCACCAAGCCGAGTTCATAGTAATAACCAACCACCAACAACTTCATTATTATCATCATCATCGTCATCTTTATATAAAATTGGGAGAATATACATAAACATACAAAGCCAAATACAAATAACGACGACAATCCAAAGCAACAAAAATACAAAAAAATATTGTAACCACTAAAGACAAGCCGAAAAAAAAAAAGTAAACAAAAATTTCACACGGGAACTAACAAAAAATCGCGTCCACACAAACAAAAAAACTTTTATACAATTGATATGTAATATACACACCCATACATAAAAGTCTATGTTCTATATAAGCTATGGTGCCATTGTGCCATATAGAGCATACGTCATAATATGATATGATATTATGTGTGTGCATGACTATATATTGTGTGGACGTATGCAACAACCTAATATATATAAATGACGCATGTCAGTCATCTAGTCGAGCGAATGAATTTATTATTATTCATGTACGTTACATTTTAGTTAGAAAATTAAATTCTTTAACCAAAAATAAGAAGAAGAAGAAGTTGTGCTGATAATTACTACATTATTGATGTGTTGATGTTGGTTTTGCTTTGTGTAATATCAGTTCTAGTGGTGGCAAAAATCAACCCCCTTGGAGATGGGAACAAGACAAAGTCAACCATGATTATGATGGTAATATTGATAAAAAGCATACCCAAGCAACCAACCAACCGAACAACAAAGTAACTACTTTAGTAAATTTGTATGAAACTGTTTATATATTTGCTCAGTTGGTTATCAAATCAACGCACCAACACAACATGTTAGTGTGTAGATCATTAATTATCAACAATAATAGACTATAAGTATTAAAATCATAAACATGTAAACTTTACGCTTCTTTAACATCGACATAATGGAAATTATTAGCATGTATATGTGTATAAAACAAGAACACGATTGCGCCTCTCAATCTACAGCATTCTATTAACGAAAACGGGGAGGAAATAGTAACTAGACATGTATGTGCTGAAGAGCACAAAAAAATAAAAGCATAGAAAAACGTAGAAGCGAAGCTCTTTCGGCAGGGACCTTACTTCGTAACTTCTTCTAGAAGCATTAGTAAATTGTGGACAAAAGTGTATACAAACCTCGACATGTTAAGTGTTTGCAAACAGTTGTATATTTCTGCTAGGAAAAAATCAAATAGTTTAATATTTTAAATGGAGAGCGAAAATTAGAGGAATTCAACTTTAGAACTATTTTAGAACAAATTTGGCAACTTAAGGCAGACACTCACACTTTTTAAAGTTCTTAAAAGTGAAGCAACCTCATGATACCTTTTAACAATGTGGAATCTCGTCTCTCATTCTTTTCTTCATAATCAACTCTTTTTAAACTCTGCATAGCTCTTTAGTACTCTTCTAACACCCCGTTTCGGTTTTCATCACTATATACTAACCAGTTTTCAATGCAGAGGGGGGAACAATTGTAAACTGCATAAGTTTGTGCCTCTGTGCTTTGGTATTGGGTTTCTTTGCAAGTGTGTTGCGTGCATACATACAGACACACATCAATGAGTAGCTAAGCTGTTCATCATCGGAGTGTGTGGTGATGATGTTGTTGTTGATTTTTCGGTTATAACCCATAATTGCTTTAATGTTGTTAACCTTCATTTAATGATGACGTTAAATATTTTTCGTTTCGTCTTCAAATTCAATAAATTCAAACGCATTGCTAAACTCGCTTTGTATTCATTGTGTTTTCGCTTCACAACAAATTGTAAGCTGTAGCGTGCGTGTGTATATGCATTATTTGATCTGTGATGGTATTAGTGTTGTTGTTCTTCCTTTCTTTTTTTTATTTAAGGGTTCGATTTCATTATAATCATGTGTACGCTTCATTATTTAGTTTCAATGTTTTTTCTTTCGTTTTCATAAAATTTAAGAAAATTAACCCTTAGTTATTTATAATTATTAGTGTCACATAAATGAATTAAAGAACGTTTTTACCTACATACGCTATTGTGTTGCAGCTTTTATTAGTATTATAAATTATTGGCCTGTTTTGTGTACAAAGTGGAGTGTAGCGTACATAACAACAGGGGAAGTTTAATTTGCGTATGTTTTTATTTATTGTATATTATATATATCAAAGGGTTCATAAAAAGTAAAATACTTCAATCACAAAAGTCTTACTAAGTCTTACACAAATGAAAATAAGCATTAATATACAAAAATCTGAATTTGAATTTGAATAAAATAATATCTCTACTTTTGTGGCCGTGAGGCTAAAGAAATAAAATATTATGTGCTTTATTAGCATTGTGGGCACTTTTGTCACTTGTGGTCACTTTTGTCTATGTAAAATACCAAATTGGGTGTGGTTGTGGTGCTCTACCTGTTTGCACGAAACCCATATTCTCTCATATCATTATGATGATGGGTATAAATAAATTATTGTTTATTTATGAGGAAACAGCATTGGAGGGGCTTTATAATTATATAAGTGCAAATGAACTTGTAACGATGATGAGATTACTTATCATCATCACACACGCGTTATCTTATAAATTAATATGAATGTATTGTATGCATGTATGTATGCATAAGTCTTTCACTATGCATATTAACATTTTAACAATAAATCAAATCACTCAACTCGCTTTCTGTACTACACCTCTCGCCATGGTTATTAAAATCTCGAATAATATTTAATATTTAAACTTAAAATGTGTGTGAAACAAAATGATATGTAGGTACCAACACTGCGACACAGCAAAAAATAACAAAAACGCAATAGCGACACAAACAACGAGAAACCAATAGAAGTTTATCTAATCGATATACTGATGTTACGTGCAAAGAATAATAGAATAATTGAAAAAAAAAACTTGAGTGTATTTCTCTATGTTCCCTTGTCTTTCTCACTCATTCCATTTTACGTTAGATGTGAACTATTTTCATTTCTGGCTCATTATCAAAAATATTGTTTAAATAGATTATGATGTGTTGTAAATGAAGTGGGACAAAGTTGTTGTAGTTATAGTAAGGGAGCGGAGGGAGTTGTCATATGTATAAAAACTTGAAAAACCTTTAATTAAAATTCTTCTCAAAATATTGTTGTATTATATATGTCCGCGTAAGTAGTGCGCGATAACATTTTTAAATTAATTTGTTTCCTTTTAAGCATTTGTGTTTTGTTGGTTTCTTTTTATTTATTTACAATGTCCAGAAAGATACATGCAGGGCCCTAGAATAGTATGGTATATATATTCTAGATCGATCTAGACATGTATGTCCGTGCCCGCCTATCCTTGCCATTTTCCCTGTCGTAAATTTTGATATATCACAAAAAATAAGGCAACAAAACTGACATTTCATGTGATATATATTTATAAGTAGCCTATCACGTTGTAACAAACTGTCACGCCCACGTTTGCAACACCGATAAGAAAGTTTGTAAGTTTTTATATATATATTGCAGCAAATGATGGACTACATATTGTTAATGAGTATGATATTTCGTATTGGCGGTGTAAAAGCATAAACATTTTTGCAAGTGACTTTTTTGCAGTTTTTGCCGTTTGCAATTTATTGGTTGATGAAAGCATATGCACTTGAGAGCATATGTGGAGTATGTAAATATATGTATGTATGTAAAATGCATAAAAATAAAATTATAATCAATAATTGTTTTTGACTGCATAGAAGAGCAGCGAAGAGTAAGAGTAGAAGGCCCTTGCTTAAGCAAAAGTAATAAAAACCAAATGGCAGACATACAAGCCAAACAGCTCCATTGCAACCATACGGTGGTACCTATATTAGGAATGGCTGCAATGTTTGTTATGTGTGCTTCTCCTCTGCTTCTCCGCTGCCTGTACCTTTTCAGTTTTGTTAGAGTGCTACACACACGCATACACAGACAAATGTGGATACGTGCAGCTGCTTACTTTTAAATTGCAATATGTGAGTAGGTATGTGGTTCTATATGTATATTGAGGTCTTTTCGCACAAAATTGTGGTATATTAAGAAACCCTTGAAAACAACTGTCAAACGCATGAATATAAAATTATTGAACAGTTATAATGCAGTTGGTTGTGCGACTCGAGAAAATTCAATATTATGTGTGATATGCTCTCTTTACATACTCTGCTGCTGCTGCTCCATATGTAAAGTATATACATGGCTGGTCGTTCTTTCTACCGTTATAGTGAAGCTATACGAGTATATATAATTACAATAGACTCTTGGGTGGAGGATATGATATGAAGAGGTGAAAAGAGTACAGCATTACACAAACATTTGTATATTTTTTCCCGTTTTTATGCCCTCCACATAAGATGGGGGATATACTAAGTTTGCCATTCCCTTTGCAACACCCAGAAAAAGGCGTCAGAAAGGCCAAATCTTAAATATATTCCACACGTACATACAAAGAGTGGGCATGGCAGGTACAATATTACGGCCTATAATTGTGTATGCATTACGCGTCAACTTGCTTGTCGAGTTTTGTACTGGATCTCTGACGCTTCATTCTGGGTATTGCAAATGGAATTACAAATCTTATATGAAGGGTTTAATTACATTTTCAGTTAAATTTTTTTATATTCGTAAATTTTGAGTATAAGTACTTTTGAGTTTTGTGTAAAGTGACCTTAATTCTATATAATAATAGCTACTATTTTCAACCAAAAAAATTACGGCACAAATTGTGGAAGTAAGCGGTGTAGAGTATTAATTGGACGGATTTCATCAACTGCATACACAGTGAAGAACAGAGATAAGAAATCTCGGTTAATGTTACAGGATGAAATTGTTTCCTATCCTATGACTTTACTCGAGAGTTTTCATCTCTTTTTCTGACCCTGTTAAGATTTTCACTGGTTTTAGTTGCAATAAACGCATGTGCTAAATTTCAACTCAATATTGCTTCTAGCTTTCTCTCTTTAATTTTACATGCACTCACTTGCACATAAAGTCGTTCATATTAACAACATAATTAGCAAGCACACAAGGCCTTATGCCAAACGGACATGATTCCAAAAAAGAAAAAAGAAAATAAACAGATGCATATTCCATATGTAACTTCCTACAATAAAGACTTAAACGTGTAAGGATTGTTGAATATCAATACAGCACACACACCCTCTCGGCCTTAAATGCTATTTATAGACATTTATATGTTTCAAAGAGCCTGATTTATTGCACTTTCAATAAATATACCAATCAATTTAGTTATGTCCGTACGCCTTTCTTAAAGTTTTTAAGAAACAAAACTTTATATACTTATCAACTTTACATTAAATGTAATGTGCGTAATTATGTAATTGGGCATTTTTAGAACCCAATTTTAGCATTTACGTTTTCCTACATTTTGATATTATATTAGATGTCATCCTCTTATGCATACACCCACCAAATTTGTCCAAAACTCACAACTTGTGACATTCTCACGGTTGCAAAAAATTAGATATCACGCTAAATTTTGACGCACATAAACTTCGATATTGCAAATGAGCAAAATAGGTCTACGGACCCGCCCACACTTTGTGGGAGTTTAACATATTGACATGAAGAAAGGAAGTAGGTTGCTTGTTATATACATACATGCTTTTACGTACATACGGCCATGTATAAGTTTAGTATATAAAAGTCAAGTAAGCAATCTCCATTATGCAAAAAAAGTGAATACTTACAAGTCACCGCATATTTCTTGAAGAATAACATCACTTTAATGATAGTCGCTGGATCCCTTTTTTAAATTTTTAAATAATTTTTGCTTAAGTTAACATATTTGTTAACAACATGGCATTTATTATTGAAAATTTAACAATACGTAGGTACGTATTCATACACGTTTTGAAGGGCATAAAATTGAATAAAAGAAGAACAAAACATGTTTATTCTTTAAAAGAGACCCTAAAATATTATGTGTTGCACCAGCTTGTACTCCTTTAATTGTAACACAGCGGCTGTATCTGTTTCAACATCAGACGCTGGCTGGCATATGTGATATTGACTTTTATTATAATAAACAAGTAAAAAAAATACGTTTGGCTTAGGCTAAATCTTAAATACCCTCCAAAACCAAATACAAACTGTGGGCGTGGCGTGGCGTGGGCATCTATTACGTATCAGCTTGTAAGTGGAGTTTTACGTTGAGATTTTTGTAAATTGTAGGTGCATCTGTTATCCGACCACGCCTATTTTTGGCAAATAGATGAACAGAATAATTATAAATACGTGTACTTAATTTCAACTTCATAGCACAATTTTTGGAAAATATGAATAGATTTTTGTCAATTGTAGAAGTAGCTGTACAAAATTTTAACATTTTAATGTCACAAAATTTACGACCATAAGAGTGCCAACAACGACGAACACACGGATATACATACCTAAATCGACTCAGTTTTTGCTGCTGATCAAGAATATATATACTTTAAAGGGCGGCTTCTTTCTGGGTATGCAAACGGAATAATAAACTTAGCCTTCTTTTGTGCAAAAATTCTTCCCCAAAAACTCAGCTCAGCTGCCTATAAGCAAAACAAAATGTGTAGGTTCACAATTTCATTGCGCCACGTTGCAAATGTTTGTTGCTTGTAGATTATTGTTTCTCCGTCTGTCTTTTCATCATTAATGCAAGACACATATAAAACAGAACTGAACAGAATTCATAAAGAAACCTTCAACGTGTTTAATATCCTCCAATGTTGGCTGATTAAATGTTGAGCATACAACAAAATTAAGATGAACTTTCGAAAAAAATAAAGTGAAGAATCCAACAACAATAGCAGCAGCATTAATACAAATTCAGCTGCCAAGTTATGATTATATACGTAACATAATGCAAACCTGGACAAATACATAAGTACATCCTTGGGATAGCGAGAGTCATTACACAAAATGAAAAGGTGTACAAAAGCCAAACGTGTACATAGAGTGCGTGTCAAGGCAACAGGTGTAATATTTTGACAAAAACTATTTTTATTTCTTCGATAATATTTTCATTTTGAATGAAATGTACTGTACAGAGCATTCTCCGAACACTCTGTATGTCTATTATAAGAGATCGTGTAATGATAGATCTAGGCCGCACATTGCTAGTGTCATAAATGAACTTATCATATTTGTTGTTTACTCCCAACAGTTTCCCAAAATTCCTCAAACCTTCTTTTGTGAATCTCTAGATAAGCACTCACTAAAGCAACCACTTTAACATGTTGCCACGTTTTTTTTAGGTTCACACTTGGGTCTACTAATAGGAATTATATAGAAATTACCCCAATTATTATAATAATATTAAAATGTTGCCAAAATCAGAGATTGTACCTAACATGATAACATCTAAGATTTCCCCCTCGAGTTATTACTATTATTGTTGCCTTCCATAAAAAGTTTCGTAGCCTAGGGAAAAGGAATCCATCGGGTTCTGTTTCGATAAATTTTCTTTTCGAATGGGCATTATTTACAACTGCAAGGCTCTCAGTATCCGGAGGTGAGTGAGCTGAATTTTTTTTTAAGTTTTTGTACGCAGATCGCTATATAAAATGGGAAAAATCGGTCAAAAGCCATGCCCACAATCAAAAACCTATATATCTGCCACAAAAGTTGACCTATGAACTGTTGGTGCACATATTAATGGTTATCCCATCCATCAAGGATCCAAAAATAGGCTTGGTTCGTAGAGAACGTAATATGTATATATTTGCCAGGCCCACCGTTTCAAATGTGTGGGGTAATTAAGTTTTGGTCTAAGCCAAATTTTGTTATAATTCGATTTGGTTGTACCTTTTTATATATAGATATATCTATGTATATATGTATGACATCTCTGATTGTGTCAAATATATTTAAAGGACTGATTAGAATGCGTTATATATAATGGATGTTTTTATATTTGATATTCGTTTTTAGTACTATTATTTAAAAATTTTGTTAATTAAAAAAGTAAAATTTTTCGTAAAAAGTTTCGTTTTTTTAATAAACCTAAAAGAGAGCAAAGATTTTGAATAGTTGTTGTTATAATTTATCTTACAGAAAAAATGATGAAATGAATGGCCAAGGAGGCTCCTCAAGGGCTCCAGCCTTAGGGGGCCAAATTTCACCGCCTGGTAGTTATAGCAACGATACACAACAGCAACAATTTCAACAACAACAACAATTCTATTTTCAACAACAGCAACAAACGTTTCATCATCATCAGCAGCAGCAACAACAACAACATCACCATCACCATCAACAACAACAACAAAATCTATTAAGTCATGGTGGCAATTTTGGTAATACTGGATCATACCTAGGAGAGACGACAGATAGCTTACGAACTTTAAATAATACATTCGGGCCCAATTCGGAATTCACTTCCAGCGGTAACGAACGTTTATTGTTAGGTGGTCGTGAGACTGGGGGAGGATTAGGAGCTGGTGTTGGTGCTGTGGTTGGTGGTAATGTAACCGGTTCAAGTCCAGCATTAACGTCACCTGGACCGGTTAGCAGTGGTAATCCTGTAAATGCAAATAATATTTATAATAATATGGTAACAGCGACTGGCGTTCAACCAGCCAATATGGATACTATGAGCAATTATAATCAGGTGAATATATTGTTAAAAATATATGGTATTGGTATAAGCATCAGAGAAAAGGTCTCTTTGTTGTACATCCAGTCTACCATTTCTTCTTGCATCCCATTGTGAAGGAGACTTCTTTTTTATCGATTTATTTATTGTAATTTCTTTTTTGTTTTTTTTTTTTTTTGTATTAGATGAGTGGTATACATTCTGGCTCCAATAGTGGTATAATGAGCATGGGTAATCCACAAACCCAGCATAGCCATCAATATATGAATGGCAGTGGTGGTGGTGGCGGTGGTGGTGGTGGTAGTAACAATGGACCTGGTGGAATGAATTCAGCAACAATGGGTTCAATATCAGCCGCCAACTCAAATGCCAGCATGCAAATGGTCGCTATGGCTATGGGTAGTGGTAGTTCTGGTGGATCTGGTTACAATGGCACTATGACGGGAGCATCAGGAACATCAGGACGACATCATCAAGTAAGTAAAAAATTGCAGAATAACTTTCTTGAAATATATATAATAATGAAAGAGCACAAAAACTCGAAAATTTTGTATAAATCTTGAAAAACAATTCGAAAATATTTTGTTATATAAATTGGGGGTCAAGTCAAAAATATATACAACTAAGTTCTTTTATCTCTGTATAAATAATATGTACAATACATTGGTCATGTATAGTATACATACATAGATTTACATTGCACTAGTGTAACATAACACAAACCGCTATTTAAATATGTCCAATTATAGTCTTAAAGTTATTCCTAAAGATGATTTCATACTTCATAAAAAGTGTCTCGTTATTGCTTTGTTATATTCTATAAAATAGTATTACATAACAGTGTACGACAGTGCAAACCCCTTATGTTGCAAAGGCAGAACTCAAAAATTAATTAAATTAATCATGACACAATTATAAAGTAATCAAATAACAACAACATAAAATTAAAATTAAAATAAAATTACGACGCACATTTTTGGTAAACAAAATCAATATTTTCCGATATCATTAAGATATAAAGATTTATCTCTCCATGTGCTTGTCATGGCTGCTGACTTAAAATGCAACACTTTTTTCAATAATCATTCAAAGAGGGTACCTCTGTATACAATTCAGGCCTACAGTTTAATTGTAATATGCCAAACAAATAAAATGAGCCGATGGCTTTTATAGCTTGTGCTCCTTTTAAAAACAAATTGAACAAAAATTCATTTCTGTATAATTTTAAAAATAAATAAATAAAGTTGAAATACTGCTGATGCATTTATTATTATTTTCAATCTGCCATCACCCCATCATGATAAACACGATGAGATTATCGTAGTATTCGAATAGAAACGAAACCATATATAATATAAGTGAGAGAAGATCTAACGAGTGAACGAAAATGTATTAACAATTAAGCAATTATGCATTTCACAATTGCGATTATGTGTAGTTTAACAGTGTATGTTAAAGTTACTCTCCTAGAACATCTCCATATAGTTTTCCTATTCACCCCGCTCCACAGACACATTCAGCAAACAGACAACTCAACTATCGAAATAATTATATATTATTTTCGTTAATAAATTATACTAATCGTGAATTAAAGAAAATATATATTTGGAATGAGAGAGAGAGAGAAATAAGTAGAAATGTTACATTCGGCTTATCCCAACTCTAGAGTACATTTCAGTTTCAACTTTATGTGTGTGGCACTCTAGGAGATTAATTAATCGCTTAAACTAAGAAGCACTGCACCAAATGTACGCCAATGCTGATCAAAAATATGTGCACAAACTCTGTTGAGTCCCTGAAACTTTTTTAATAGTTACTTTCCCCCAACTATAGTTTGGTGGGTATAAGGGGAAAAAACCTTGCACTCTCTAGTTTGAAGCAAAAAAAAATTAAGAGTAACAAATGACCGCTTAATGGTAATGCGGACAGCCAAGTCCTATACATATATGATAGAAAAATGTAGAAAATATTTGTCATTATCCGTCTATTCACAGACGACATACGAGTATTGCAAATTAAATAAAAATCTCTAACAAAAAAAAAACACACGTAAAGAAACTAAATTTGGCTCGGGCCAAATATTACATACCCTCCACATATACGTACAATAATGAGCGTGGCACGTACCTGATGATACTTTTTAACAGCGTATAAGTCACATTTCAACTTGCAAGTCCGATTGTGCGCCACATAAAGATTTTTGTAACTATTTAGCTCATCGATTAATAGGGTAATTATAAACATTTTTATCATGTATCAAGTTTGTATATACTATATTTTTGGCCTCCGTACATGCGTACACATCAATATCTCTAAATTTATGTATTATAAATTTATTTACGTGAGCGGACACATCTATATCGACTCAGATTGATGGTGATCAGGAAATATATATGTGGCGTGTCTGACGCTTCTTTCTCAGTGTTGCAAACGGAACGACACACTTAGTGTACCACCGTATTATGTAGAGGATACAAAAAACAAAGCTTAAGTTTCGCACCTAATACAAAACATTGAAACGACATACCATCTACAAATATATATGGCGTGTACCTACGACATAGTTGCGTTCGTTGCTGTTTCTCGTTTTATAATCATTTCTGATTATATTCATCGGATTTTATTGAAAATGCGAACATTCAGCAAGTATAATACTTGAAATATTGTTTAAAAAACAAATATTATATAATATTAACGATAATGATAATCATCGCGGTACTGCCAAAGTAAGATAACTCCACTTATTGGAATTTTGAGATGGCCATTTGAAAGTTAAAAGCAATGTGACAAATCGCTTCTTATTATCTTGTTTATATTTTATATTTTGAATCTTGAACTGAAAACAGTACTTTTTAAAATATGAAACCTAACATAATTTAGGACTTAAACAATTAAAAAAAGCTGTAGAATTTGTAAAATATTTAAGTACTGGAATAAATACATTAATTAAGTTTAAGTATATTATTCAACTTTAGTAAATTCGTCTTTTTAAGGAGGAACAAGTAAAAAACTATACTTTGGATTTTAAAAATCTCGAATTCTCTTCACTTTTATACGTAACCTGGGGATTTGGCCCATGTACAATTGCGCCTTTCAGTGAGCACTGAAGTACACATTTTAAGTCTCCTCACTTAATAAAGTTTTATGTGAATTAGGGGCGCGTAAGGGGTTTTTACTGATTGTGTGGATGATGTGCAGCAAACAGAATGACAAACTTGGTATAACCCGATTCATGAAATGTATGAACCAATGCAAAGTGAATACTTCAAATGATTATATGCATATTGTTACTTAAAATATTAAAAAACCTGGTTAGGGCAGCGTATCTGAGAAATAGTCAATATAAGCATGCTCGGGCTTGTGCTTTTTGTTGTTATATGTTTTCAATAACAATTTTAATTATTTGCTACATGCCAGCCAAACAGCAAGTACAAATACGTCTAACAGTCCGTCTGTGTATTTGTGCAATACATTTGTATATGTATGTAATTTTTTTACAGCATTATTGTTATTTGTTTGTGTGCTCGTGTGTGTATATATATGGATTTCTGTTGTATGATTTCTGTGTTACTGCAATAAATCTAGAGAAGCGTTTTGCTTAATATACAAATTATTAGTGTACAATAACATCAACAGCAACAACAATAGCAAAACATTATGTACACTCCAACAAAAAACGACCGTAAATTACCTTTAATTATTATTCACATGCTTGCGCCTTTATATAGATATAAGAGTACATATGAACATGCACACATGTACGTTTATAAGCAATATATATGGTATGGAGCGAATGTGACACTCAATGTCATTTAAGGTAAATACACTTGAGGTAAAATGAATGAATTAATAAAACAAAGCTCAAAGCGTCAGTGATCAGCGAATTAAGTCACAAATGAAATTCATGTATTTGTATTAAATAATATAATATTTCGTAATTGACTGAAGGCCCTTTTTTCAACATCTTTCATCTTAAAGATATATAGACAGATAGTGTAAAGTCGACCTTCTCATCTATTGTTGATCTTACATTTGGAATGGTACTAAGGCAACCATCTGAATAATATGATGAGGGATATATTGAGTTTTTTGTTCTATTTGCAACTTCCGAAAGTACTTATATTCTTGATCAGCACCGAAATCTGAATCAATCAAACCGCACCCCTTTGTGGCACCTTCCTGCCTGCCTGTTGTTAGTTCTGTTAATTCGTGGGCGCAAACATTTAGTTATTGAGCTGAATTTATAGTTTCTGCACACAGCTTCTGATTTAGTTTGAAAGAGTTTATCTAAGATTTGGCCTAAGCTACATATATATAAATAGAATCTTTACTTGTTATTCATAAATTTAGGAAGGCCGGTATTAGAAACTTACCGAATGTTTTATGTTACTTTAGATGTCGCCAATGACCCAAATGCAGAACATGTCCATGAGCAGCATGGCTGGCATGCAAGCGAGTATGGCTCAAGGTGGTATGTCAATGCAACAACAACAACAAATAAATCCGATGGCGAAAATGCAAGGCATGGCCAACGGTGGATACAATCAACGCCGCATGGCTCCATATCCAAATCCTCAGATGCATGCAGCTCAAAAACGTGGTGGTAGCATATATCCCATGAATGCAAATACGCAAAATGTTCCTCAGCAACCTGGTGGTGTTATGACTTATGGCAACAGTGGGGGGCAAATTCACCCCCAATCTAGCGGGGGAGGAGTACCACTGCCAATGCAAGCTGGGGCTTACGGAAGATCTGGTCCCATGGGTGGTTATGGACGGCCTGGTACAGGTGCTGGTATGGGTTGTATGGGCCCTGCAGTTATGGGGCCTGGCAGCTTAGGATCTGGTGTTATGAGCCCCGGTACTATGGGGCCTGGTTGTATGTCCTCCATGCAACGTTTTATACCACAAGGTGGTCCCGGTTCTTTATTGGGTAGTTATGGTGGCAACACTGGCTCACATCAATCACAACAAACGCAATTCTATGGGGGCTCACAAAGTGCAATGGGTATGGGTGGTGGTGTTGGAACTCTTAGCGGTGCCAATGCGGGTAGTATGTGCCCAACAACAGCTGGTCCTCTTTCAAGCACGTCAAATCCCTATCAAAATCCAGGGTAAAAAGTGGAATCATTAAAAAAATAAAACAATCAAGCGTTTACTTTATTTGTCTACAGATTTCAAAACTACCAACATAGTCCAGTTCCTGGCAATCCAACGCCTCCTTTAACTCCCGCTTGCAGTGTACCGTATGTCAGTCCAAACCCAGATATAAAACCACAACTGGATAACTGTAAGTTTATAATTAAATAAATAATTAAACTCATTTACTTATTTCCATTTACCGACTCCATTGAGCAGGTGAAGAAATGAGACTAACATTTCCAGTTCGGGATGGCATGATTCTATTACCGTTCCGTTTAATGCATAACCTATCCGTTAGCAATCACGTATTTCAACTCAAACAAAATGTCTACAATACATTAATGTGTCGGTAAGATCAGGATAGAAAAGCGACCTCGACTCGGTCTCGAAAATATTACAAAATTATGGTTCTTTACAGGTCGGATTTAGAATTACAGCTGAAATGCTTCCATCAAGATGACAGACAAATGAATACCAATTGGCCAAATACTGTTACAGTGTCAGTTAATGCAACCCCTCTGAATATTGAACGTTCTGAAAAGACCGGTCAAGCTCTAAGGCCTCTTTACTTAAAATCTGTCTGCCAACCGGGACGTAACACCCTGCAATTAACCGCTAGTTCCTGCTGTTGCGTAAGTTACTTTTAATGATATTATTTATCTCTCAAATGGAGTTCATATTCATGTTAAATAAAAATTACTTTTTACATATTATTTTAGTCCCATATGTTTGTGTTGCAACTCGTCCATCGGCCATCCGTGCGGCAGGTTATGCAGAGTTTGCACAAACGTAATCTCTTACCTTTAGAACACAGCGTGGCCAAGATCAAGCGTAATTTTGCTTTGGGCTTGTGTAGCAGTAGTGCCAACTCCAGTTCAACAGATGGTACTGGCCATCCCGGCAACATCAATGAAACAAATGTCAAATTTGTAAAGATTTCGCTGAAATGTCCAATTATGAAGTCGCGAATACGTTTACCCGCTCGCGGAATGGAATGTAAACATGTACAGTGCTTCGATCTGGAAAGTTATTTAATTATTAACTGTGAGCGAGGGACTTGGCGTTGTCCCGAATGCAGTAAACCCGCCCTAACAGAAAGTTTAGAAATTGATCAGTATTACTGGGCCATTCTCAATACGCTCAGCAATACGGACGTTGATGAGGTCATTATAGATGGTTCAGCTAATTGGAGAGCAGTGCAAAATAATCTACAAAACTCCAACGCGAACAATAATAGTATAGGGTGTGGTGGTGGTAATGGTGGCAATAATATTGTGGGACCTTCGACCTCAAATTCAGGTTCCGCCAATCTCAATGTACCCACCATTAAACAGGAAAACTTTACAGATGACATAACCAAGGTTATGTCACCGGGTTCCACACAGTTGCCCACTTGGGACAATGCGCAGGCAATGAGTCCCTTCAATAGCCATGATATGAACTCCATAGCCAATGGCAATATGATGAGTGGCAATGTTGGCAGCAACAACAGCCCTAGGTACGTATTTAAAAAAAAATACGATTGGCTTAGTTTATAATTTCAATTATCTTTCAATAGTATTAGCAACCGCAACAGTTTTGATAATTTTAATAACACACAAACAACAAATGATATGGCACAAACAGATCCTAGCCAGCAGCAGCAGCAACAACAACAACAACAACAGCAACAAGTCAATTCTTTGACTCATTTAAATGAACCTTTAGATCAATTAAATGCCATGGAGAAGTCTTTAAGCGAACAGGTACGTCAATTCAAAACTGGTAAAAGAATGGTTTTGCTGCGTGTACAGTGTGTTACTTATTCACATGTACCATCGATGGCTAATATTATTTTTTTGTTTTGACGCACAGATGCCGCACACACCCCATACACCAAGTACAAGCAGCCATCCAATGACACCGGGTGGACCACCATCAGTCAGTTCGGTCCATAACGAACCAATGAATAGTGTTGGTGGGGGCGGGTCATCAAATAGTGCCCCCAGCTGTCACAATTCACCCCAAAATCCCGGAACTCCCAATAATAATCGTTTGAATTCCAGTACCCAGGAACACCAACAGCCACAGCAGCAGCACCAACAGCAATCGCAACCAGAGCAAATTATAAATTCTCTGATAAATGCTCAACCTTCCAGTTTGGCGAATCTCAATGATAATGACTTAAATGCAGAATTAAATAATTTCGAAACAAATCTGGAAAATGCAGATAGCGCTACCGCTTTAAACGTAAGCTAACCAAAAACAGCAATTGCTATTATTTCGAAAGAAAAAATTCATTTCTTGGATACGTTTTAATTTTTAGCATCTCTTATCCGATGTGGATACATTAGAAATATTATCATATCTGGAGCCGCAACCTGATTTAAATACACCGCCATCTAGTGGTTCTAGCAATAATAATAACAATGAAGATATCTTAGCTTCACTTTTCGATTAAAGCGTTTTTTGAATCCCCAAAAATGGTCCAAAACTTGCTGTTAAGATGAAAACCTTGTTAAATCGGGAATATGTCAATATATCAAGAGAACAGTTGATATTAGTAAAGCTGTGTATGTATTGTACATTTTTGCATCAGGTACTATTTGGGATTTGTTTTCAGTCTTAATGTAAATGTATGTAAATGTGAGTATAATTGGGTAAGGACAGAGAACAACAATAAAAAACTAGGAACGTTCAACATTTTTGATGGATTAGAAAAACAAAACAAAAGCAAAAAATATATAGAACAAGTAAAAAAACTAAAGTTGGTTTAGAATAAAACTTAAATACCCTCCACATCTATATACAAAACATTAGCATGGCAGATACCTGATTATGTCCGTTAATAGTGTATGTAATACGTCCACGTCAGGTTTTGCATCTAAAATGTTTTCAAAAAATTGTGGGCGTGTTATACAATCCCTCCAATTTTCGGCACATCGATAAAATCGCTCAATATAGGTATGTGTGTACCTAATCAATTCAATTTCTGCATCTGTCTAAATTTCTGTTCAATATCTTATAATTTACGACCGTGGAAGACCAGGAAGACACACGGACGAACATGTCACGTAAGATTTTAATGCTGATAAACAATACATATACTTTAGAGGGTTTCTAGGTGTTGCAATCGATATAGCAAACTTAGCGTAAAGCATCTTATGTGGAGAGTATAAAAAGTGCTTTAGAAAACATTTCTTCAAAACTACAGTGCATTTATCTTGTCACTGTTTTGTAAATAGTACCATTAAGTAGGTCAGAAACACGATTTAAAAATTAACTAGTAAATTAAAAATATTGACAGCAATTGCAAAACACATACTCAGTAGTCTCCTTATTCCAATTTTCGCCGTTTCCTCCAATTAATTATGGTACAAGTAAATGAAAATCAAAGTTAAGACATTTCGAAAAGATTATCGGCCGCTACGAAAATAAAAAAAGTATATAAAATAAACGATTGCATTGATGAAAAATGTTTTGGAGAAGGGCAATTGGATTTTACAATCAATTCCTTTCACGCTTCTTAAGAACCATACAAATATTGGTTCATAATATTTCCAATATATTATTTTTTCTGCTGTATAAAGTATTAAATATTATAGTTAATCTTTTCCCCCTCTATGATAATTTTGTAAAATAAGCATTATTTGTTAATTATATGTTCAATACATTTTTATTATTAAGCTCACTTAATTAATTAATTGAAAAACAAGGTAATTATAAAACCCATATATATAGTACATAGTATATAGTATAGAGTAAACATTTAATATAAATCATATGCATATTTATGGTAAACAAAAAACTTGAAAATTTACTGTTACAGCATTATACAATACATGCATTTCAAAAAATAATCTCTATATAAACTGCATTAAGAAAAACCTAATTGAAAAATTGTGAAAAAAACAATCGTTTGTGTATATATAGGAAAAATGTAGAAGTAGAGCGCTAATAAAATCAATTTTATGGAAGATAGGGGAGAAATAACGAAAATATCATGTACACATAATATATTAAAAAATTATATTAATAAAAATAAAACATTATTAAAAAATTGAACGCGTTTATTATTTATTTTGTTTATGCTTTTACACATTTCCTTTATTAATGTATTGCATTATATTTCATTAAGACTAAACTAGCACTCGACTAGCTTAGACTAAGTGAAAGTGATATAGTCGGTCAGGACCGACCATTTAATTCTCTACACCACTTAGTTGGCTATAATTAATTGTGTCAGTAAATTAAATATATTTTTATACTTAAGATTATAACTAATTGTATATTAGTTGTATCAGTTAACCCTAGGCTTTGCCATGTAAGTCACTGCGTGAATTATCATTTTATGGAGAGTTCCAAAAATGATCCGATCAGGTCCAAATTTGACGCAATCAAATAATAACTGTACTCCACCAAATTATTTTTAAATATATTAAAAATTGCGAATTATTTGTCAAATAAAGACTTATTACTATTATTTACACATATATTATATAAGGACCTCTCTTCCAATTTCAATAGTGCATATCTTTGCGAAATATCTTAGAAACCGTAGCCAAACCTTGCGCGCAAATTTACATGGACAGACAACACAAAAACGGATATAGTTAAATTTTTACTCTGAATTGATGGGTATTACACCCAATGTGAACCAATTCTTAGCCGTTTAAGAGCAACGAACGTCCGCTTTAAAACCTGACACCTTGGTATAACGTTTGCACAAGTGGTGCGGGAAATAAACTCTACATAAGTAGAATGTGAGACAGTCGGATAGAGAAGTTCAATTAAAATTTCTATTTTCAATCAAAATAAGTACAAACCACACCTACAACAGCCATAGATTTAGATAAAGCAATAAACTTGAAGTTTTTTTAGGTTATTACTCTTTATATAAAAATGGACCAATTTTGTAAAAGTGAACCAAAAGAAAATATTCCAATTTTTATTATAATTGCTGAATTTTTTCGTCAAATTGAAAAAACGAATACTCACTTAGAATTGAAAAAAAAGCATAATAGGAAATGAAAACAAAATAACCGTGATAAAATAATGTAATTGTAACTTAAATATGTATATTACCGAAATATATAATAAAAGATTAAATCCCAATCATGCACTAATAGTAAAATTGAATAAATTCTTTTTTCTGCTCAATAACAAATAACAAAAAAGAAGAAACATGTATAAAACACGGTAGTGGTTTCATTGTATAATGTATTAAAAATAGTAATAACAAAAGAATTAATAATTAAATTAATATATTGTATTTTTCGCTTGTGTAACAAAGAAATGGAAGCGCGTCAATGTGATTTTATTCAATAAAGTAGAACTAAAAAAGAAGGTTTAAATTGAAAATTAACAACAAATACAAAAAATTCTGTATTTATAACGATATTTTTTGTATATAATTTTTGAAAAAAACAACAACAACATATAAATAAAAAACACATATACAATATATTTAAATTACAAACATCTTAAAATATCATGGTAAAAATACACACACAATTATATGAAAATGTATGTAAGTAAATAATAAAATTCTAAATAAATACCAAATTATACTTTGTTAAGTATAGCAAATACCAGGCACAAACAAGAAGTTCGATTTGAGCCGTTTAGTGTGAAAGAACTTCAAGTCCACAATTTTTTTTATTTTGAGATATATAACGATTAGTGTTTGAAGGCGGGGCAAAACCTTTGTAGGCTCTCGGTAACATTTTTTATATATTTTCGCGTCTCAAATAATAGAAGTTTATTATGTAATAGTGTTTAGAGCGCTGGCTAAAAGGAAGAAGGATATTTTTATACCCAAATTGGCTTGAACGAATTTCAAACTAATTTAAAATCATTGAATCGTTCAGTAAACGTTAGCCTTCACCATACAAAAAGTTGTTCTTAGATCTTGGTTTTGAGAGACTTCAATTTAGCTCATATATGTGGGAATTTAAATGTCGATCTTGGGTACAACCTTTTATATATAGTGAGATCCTTAGTGAAATCTGTGATATGTGCCTTTTTAAGTTAAAGTCCATTTATAATGCTAATGATAGACTTTTAGATTTGGTTTTGGTTGTATTTAAATATTTCCCGTACCCGCCCGAGCATAGCTGGGAAATTTTTTGTACGAGGTTGATTGAAACGACATAGTACAGTGATTCAATTAAATTGTGACAGTACCGCACAACTATCAATTTGACAACCCTTTCTGGATCTCTTTATAGCACATATGTAATGATAATTTTTGCCTATTCGGACCATTTTTATATTCCTTTAATGTGATTAAGTGTACTATACAAAGATTTTGGCAAAGTGAGTATACCCCCCACCCCAAGATGGTGGAAATTTCCATATGTATAAAGCTCTATTTTGTGCAAATATTCCTTTAAAAACACATTAAACACTTTTGTGAAACATTTCTTCGTTAACATACACATTTATTTATATAGAAGATTTGTTTACTTATAAAAGGGTCAGAACGTAATTTAAGAAATGAACCATATGTATACGTAAAGTACTAAGAGTTTCTTGGGGAATTTCATTTCATTTCAAATAATTATTATCTTAAAAAGTAAAAATTTTACACACTTTATCCTAATTCCACCGACTTTTTTTAGATTTGCGTTTGTTGCCTTCGTCTGGGTTAATGCTGCTGTCTTTGCTTTCGTCCTCAACATTATTTGTTTTTGATAAGGTGGCCAATTGAGAAGGCGGTGGTGGGGGAGGCGGTGCAGGTGCTGTAAATACGCCAGTTTCGGGTAACGTTTCTTGCCAAGTGCGATCGCTGGAGGGTCTAAATTGTGACATATACTGTGTACGAAATGCCTCACGCATTGCCGCGTAGCGATCGCTAGCTGGTCCTGTACTCGACAATGTAGACTTACTGGACGTCGACGATGAATATGGGTACGGCATGGTGTTGTGGTTTGAATTAATGTTTGTGTAAGACTTGACACGATATCCCAAACCGCTTCCACCTACAGATGGATTTTTGCCCTTACCTTGCTTAAAACGTGAATTACGAAACCAAGAGCTTTTCATGGCCAACTCCATTAAATCATCCGGCACTTGCTGATCAGCACCTTCTAAATTTCGTACCAAATGTCCCGCAAATTCTCTATCCTTATCGGTGACTAAAGTATAGGCTGAACCTTTTTCTCCCGCTCGTCCTGTCCGACCAATTCGATGAGTATGAGTATCAATATCTCGAGCAATATCATAATTGATGACATTTTTAATGTGCGGTATATCTAATCCTCGGGCTGCTACATCGGTGGCTACCAATATGTCACACTCTTTCTTTTTAAATTGTGTAATAACTTTGTTGCGGTCAGCCTGATCCATATCGCCATGCAGCAACAAACAATTGTACTCCTTCACTAATAGATTATTGGCTACGGTCTCGGCGTCTGCTTTTTTCGTAACAAATAGCAATACACTGCCCTCAGCCAGAAACCGTACCAAATTCAACAACAGCCAATTCCATTTTTGCAAAGGGTTGGGGAACACATACACGTGCTGTGTAATATCCTGATTGGCTTCGTTCAGATCGCCTTGAACGATACGCACCGGATCGGTTAGTACATCACGTGCTAACCTTTCAATGCGCTTTTTAAAAGTGGCCGAAAATAAGAGAGTTTGACGATCTGGCCGTACATGATTACATATGGAACGTACCTACGAAATAAAACAAAGTTTAACTTGTATTACAAAGTCTATGTCTATAACACTATTTGGTTCTAAATGCTACATTCATAAGTAAAAGCGAAACGTTGCCGTATAAATCATTTCTATAAATGGTCCGTTCGATCCAAATTTAGCGCAACCAATTGTTAAACTATTTAACTATTCTTCACCAAATTTTGTCAAAAAATATTAAGAATTGCGATTTTTTCTCATATAAGGACAAAGAAAAGGCAAACAAGTGCATACATATTTCCATGTTTGGCCTATAAATGGGCGGACTGAAGCCCACAATTAGTCACGATACCCTTTTTATTGAAGACTCCGAATATGTAACGCATATTTTAAGAGAGGGCAATTGTATACGTGACGTGCTCATTACTTAAAAATAAATTTGGAGATAGATTTTTTACATGTTTTTTTACACCCCCGTCCACCTTTAAAGGTGATCGAGCCATCACAAAGACAAACGGACATCATTAAATCAACCCAGACTTTTAATCTGATGAGCTATGTTACATTAATAAATTTTTTTTCAGTTTTTTTCTGTAAAGGAAATAACAACCCGTTTTATATATGGGGTAAGATAAGAGAATGTGGTCAATTATTATATAATATAGAGTTTATAAAAACATAATTGTTTTAAATAACCTGCGGTTCAAAGCCCATGTGAAACATTCGATCAGCCTCATCCAATACCAAAAAAGTTACCCTTTGCAAGTTGGTTGCTTTAATTTTCACCA
Organism: Crataerina pallida; assembly: GCA_949710015.1. Lineage (NCBI taxonomy): Eukaryota > Metazoa > Arthropoda > Insecta > Diptera > Hippoboscidae > Crataerina > Crataerina pallida. The sequence goes on from OX453292.1 coordinate 30,935,677, forward strand.
TATCAATCATGCGTCCCGGGGTAGCCACAATAATTTCAGCACCTTGCTCTAATGCCTTGCTTTGCTCCCATTTGGAACCTCCACCATAGCAACACACTACATTGAGATTGTATACTTTACCAAACTTTCTAGCTTCATTGTATATCTGCAAGGATAGTTCACGGGTGGGGGCCAAAATCAAACCAATGGGACCGTCGTTGGCACGTAATTCTCTTTGGTCCATTATGTGCACTAACATAGGCCAAATAAAAGCAGCCGTCTTGCCTGAACCGGTTTTAGCAATACCAATAATATCTCGCCCGCATAAAGCGGCGGGTATAGCTTGTGCTTGAATAGGGGTAGGTTGTGTGTACTCAGCCTTGCGTATAGCCTTAATCAAACTTTCATCAAAACCAAAATGCCCAAAGGAAGTGACCGGCCTGGGTGGATCAGGTCCAGTCACCCGAACGCCTAAAGTTTTACGCAAATCACGCACCTTCTCATCAGTCAATTGCGCTATATCTTCATGAGGTGTATAGAAATTTTTCTCAAATAGTTCATAGTTAATCTCTGAGTGATAAATAGGAGTTAAAGGGTCTATATCTTTCTTCCTCGGTGGAGCTAGAGGGTTGCCATCTTCATCATACTCAATTTCTAAATCGGAACCATCGTCTCTTAAGCCGGCATTAGGGTTCTCTTCCATATAACGATAATAGCTCTCTTCATCATCTTCTTCATCAATGTCACCACGAACTCCTTTCGCATTATTTATGGACATGGCAACTGCAGTAGGCTCTAATCCTACTTCATCACATGCCACCGCTGCTCCAGCGGCACTATTGACGACATCTTCAAGTCTAACTTTCTCTTTTTCCACTTGTTGTTCAATCCCAGCCATAAACTGATCTAAAGGATCATCTTCAGAATCACTGTCACGTCGTCGTTGCGGGTTCACCCCCGGTGAACCAGGTGCCGGTATATACATTTGTTCCGGTACTTGTTCATCATCATCATCGAAATATTCATCCTCAGTGCAGGCTTTACGTTTGCCCAAATAATTTTGAGTATTAGTGTATTGGCTAATTGATTCCAGTGTAGAATAACCATATTTGGATGTATTTGGGCTGGCAAGAACTGAAACGCTGCGGGCACTTCCACTTCCCCTTTGATTGCTCTTATGACTTAATGATGAAGGCGGTGGCACAGCATTCATTGAGGTACCCCCGCGTTGAGAATTAGATTTGTATGGATATCCACCACCCCCTATACCACGGTAATTGCTCATCTCAATTATTACGAGATTTATAATATAATTTGTTTAAGAAAAAATTACACATGAAAATTATCCGGCTAATAACTACTTTATCGCAATTATTACTTGGTTGTATTAACTAATAGTATGTTTACATTGAAATGGTAATGCCGTTTGAGAAAATTATCTCCATATGATATGTTTACATTGAGGTGGTTATATTGTTTGAGACGCTCAACTTCTTAACCACTTTGAATCGAGATGGTTAGCTATTTAAAATTTAACCGAAATTGTTATAACTCTTCCATATTGGCACAGCATTGTTTCCATTCTTAAGGTGTAATAGAATAAAAATTAGTTTTGAACAGTTTTGAATATAATATAAATTAAGTAAGCCGCCGACAGCTCTTTATATTATCGAGAAAACTATTTCATCATACAAGTAATATATGTGACAATAGTTAAATATAATTAGTCACAAAATATATATAAAAATAAATTACCCTTTTTAAAATCTGTATCCGGAAAATTTCCCTTTTAAATTATTTCTCTCTTTATCTTCCCACAGTGTTGCCACTACGCTGTAAAATTTCATTTATAAATTTTTTTGCTAACTTTGGTGTATGTAGTGTACCGCTGTGATATGTTTTGCTATATTATACACCTTATTTCATATTAATAAAGTGATTTTTAATTTTTCTAAATGGTTTTCCTTTGTAAATTGTAGTCTTTTAAAAGATTAGTATTTTATTCTTACATAACACCCGAAGTATAGAGAAATGAAAGAAAAAAAAAAAACGCATTAAAAAATCAAACTTTTGCAAAACAATTTTAATTACGTGTAGGATTTTTAAAAACATGGAAAAATTGGCGGAGGATTATGCTAAACTCATCCAAAGCATTAGCTTAAATAAGGAGGTGTGCCATTCTGACCTTCACAAAATATATATGTAAATTTATATACACTGTGGTATATTTTTCTCAAACGTTTAGGTAAATTCTATATGCCTAAACATTGAAGATTTGCTAGTTCGTTTGGATGAATTGGAAAATTTACTAGGAAATGTAAGTTATGAATTACACTAAAAATATTTTCATGTTTTATAAAATTTCAAGGTAAAAGCTGAGAATAACATAATAGATGAACACGTTCAAAGTATAATAAATAAAGGCAATCAACTTCAATTATTACAGCAACATATTGATAAATTAGAGCTATTCATAGAAATGATTAATAAGAATGTGATTGCAGTTGAGAATGCAGTGGATACCGCCGAAAATGAATTGAATGTGAATGATTTCGGTTTGAAGGGTTTATTGTTGAAATCTTTTATTGGAAAATCTAGATCAACTATTGATACGGGTTTATTAAGTCAGAACGATAGTAACTCCAGCAATTTAAATAATGATCAATATCCAACCGTTGCAATATTTAACACCAGTGATTACTTTGAAAATTAAACTATAGTATAAAATATTAATATATTTATTAGATTAATATTGTTAAAAGTTGAAAGCGTAGTATTTAATTTTTATGTAATAATAAGCTACATGGACTTGTTTGGACTTTATCAAAGAATTTTCATTGTAGACTACATCATTGGGATCTTCAAGTTAAAGCGTCGGATTAATCGGATGTTTAGATTCTTTGTCATTCTTATGTTTGGCTTTGGTCGGTACTGGTATATCACGTTTAGGTTGTGCGTGGCGATCACTTACATAAATAGCATGTTTCAAATTTTCGGGTATTGTACTTGTCTGAAAATCAGTACTGTCGCTTTGTGTGCTTTCAGTAAAAACTGCTGCACAGCATACTATCATAACCATTACTAAAACCTGAAACAAAGATTTCTCTTCTCGCATTGACTCAATATTGAGGTGACACACATTGACACCGCTAGTCTGTTAATTACCTGATTATAAATTTACCGAACCGGCCGATTGTGCCAGACTCCCAATCCCCTTCCTCAATTGTAAATGTAAAAAAATGGGAAAGAAAAAATGACGTACGGTTTTGTAGCATAAGTTTGTGATATTAAATATGGTTCATTTTTTTAATACACTTATAGTGGGTAATTTTGTGTATAAAATAAACCTTAGTTTGTTTACATTTTTGTTTTGTTTTGTTGTTGTTGTTCTTTCCCACTGTTTGATAAAAGTTTAATAGCTTGATATCTCGCCCTGCTGCGGTTTGTTGTATTCATACGTGCGAGATATAAAACGCAAATAGAAAACTAGAGTAATATCTTAACATATGTTTAAACTGATGAAGATATTAAACTTTAAGATTAGACGTTTTATACAACTTCAGTGGCTAATTCGTAAATGTATGACAAGGTTAAAGTAGAAAGGGTTACGGTGCGAAGATTACATTTTGTACGGCTAATGGTTGAAGTAGTGCTCCTTAATCTTTTTGAAGTTACGAACTCTTAACCAGAGCCTGAAACGCTGAATAATAAATAAATTTTATGTAAAATTATGGAGGAATACATGAATTTATAAATTAAAAGAGTAACATGACAACATCACACTGCGTCTCTTTATTAGAGGGTCTCGTTTATATTATAAATACATAATAGATGAAATAAGTCCTGAATGTGGGAGACGCCCTCTACGTTCTACTAAAGGTAGAACGTAAAAGTAGAATAACAATTAGAGCTCGAACACAACCAATGCAACTCGAGTTAAATTCTCCATTTTAATGATGCTGATTGGATTGATATTTTTCTATTATTAATTTAAAATAATAATAAATTCAAAAGATGTTCAAGAAAAAAAACTGAAAACATTTTTGGGATCGGGTCATGCTTCAGTCCCTGTTTTTAACTATGAAATGGTATGAAAAAGTTGCGAAACACTTGCAGAAGGTTAAAGATATAACCAAATCAAATGGCACACAAAAACCACATGTAAACGTACTATTATTTTATTTTTATAGCTTACAGCAGACACTACAGCAATAAGGATACAACATCATTTCTGAGTTATTATATATAAGATTTTTCAAATAAATCACAACGTGTTACAATTTCTGTGGTTTTTTGTGGACTTTTTTATCTATACAATATGTTAAAATATTTATTCATTTGTGTCGTCCTAATTGCGGTAACTAATAAGCATGCTTTACTATTTAACAAAAGGTAGCTTGTGTAAATAATTTTAGGTACAATTTTTGAAAGCGGAAATGTCCGTAGACGAATGCCACGATTTGGGTTTTACCAAAACACAACTTATGTGTTCCAACTGTGATAAATTAGATGATTTCGGTTTGGAAACTATAAAGTTAGTACTAATCGCCTTTCCTTATGTAGAGATATGATCAATTTGTGTTTATACAAAAGGCTAACCTGTCGCGAATGCTGCACCGTAGACCAATTACCAATAGCACAGCAACGTTATCCTCATGCGATATTAGAAGTTTGTACTTGTAAATTTCGGGCATATCCGCAGATACAGGCTTTCATTAAAAGCGGTCGCCCTGCCAAATTTCCCAATCTTACTATTAAATACGTGCGGGGCTTGGATCCTATTATTAAATTGTTAGATGCCGAGAGTCGAATTAAGGAAACATTGTCTATAACAAAATGGAATACAGATACTGTGGAAGAATTCTTTGAAACCCATTTAGAGAAACAACATTCGAAAGGAAATAAAAAAGAATTCCATGGGATGGTAGAAGAGCAAGAAAATAGTTACAGTAGCGATGATTTTGAAGCATTCCTAAGAACAAACTTTGTGTGATTTTTTTAACTCTAATAAAAATTAAAAACATGAATTCATGTCAAAAATTTCTCTTTACAGGGATCAGGTTTAACAATGAATAAAATACATATATCAAATGATTTACATAGTGAATATTAAAGACGTCCATTTTATCGATCAAATCTAAATTCAACGTCCATCTCAAGATTTTATAATTGTTACTAAACCAAAGACATTTATAAAAGTTGTTTTTGATTTATTAACTTCAAATGTCAATAATAATTGTGTCCCCGGATTTTTGTAAACTGGATATAAAAAACGATCGTAGCCTGGGCACCCAAAAAGGAATATATAAATGGTTCCTTGATCAGTATCGGAGGGGTTCTTCTGCTCGCTCAAGAGCGCTACATTTGGAAAAGTATTTGAATATTTTGAAAAAACGATAGTACTTTCTTAAATAATATGAGACCAGTTACTGGCCACGCCCACAATTGACAAAAATCTCGCCTAAGGTTGCAAAGTTAAAATATAATATACATATTAAAGTTTAATCTGTACATCGATGTGCCAAAAATGGGCAGGTGCCCGCAATTTATATTACATAAAATTTAGTGCTAAATTTTTATTTGTTGTAGTTGATGTCGCTTTATTCAAGCAGACGTCATAAAAATATTCATTTTATTCTAGGCACACAAAAATCGATTGTTTAAATATTTTGTTTTTGTTGCTACTTTAGTGTAATAACTCATTAATATTCATTACGTATACGTATATTTACAATAAATAAAAATATAGACAAAGGAACGAATGAATACGATGTAATGTAAAATCAACTCACACACACACACACACACGTACAACTTGGTAATTTTATAGAACAATGATCTTTAGACACTGCATTCAATGCACCAACCAAACACATTAAGATTTGAAAAATCATGGCGGTTGAATTAATTTAATTGATGCGTCTCAAATGGACGGTTACATTTGCTTGTTGCTACCTCTATCTGCATTCAGCAAACTGTACCACAAGCGTGCTTGTTAATTTGACTACTTCATTAAACTCATAAATATATTTTGTTAATATATATTGATTTATTCTCAAAATAAATAGACTCAGTTAATTGGTTAATTTTAATAAAGAATGAAAGTATTATAATTTTTTATTTGTATTTTTAACGAACCAAACATTGGGAGGGAGAAAATAAGTTTTCTGATATTTACATTTATATAAGTTGACAAGTGAGATTTATCGTTTTTGATTTTATTATATGTTTGGTATTGGTTTCTTTATAAATTACTAAATACTCTTAAATTGTTCCTTTGTTTTTTATATTATGTAAAATATTATGCTATATGTTTTTACAATGATTTTTCTAAATAAAAATACATTTAATTACTTTTAATTTTCTCTAAACTTTACATTAAATATATGAACACTTACATATAAATAAAAATGAAAAAGACAAAGAGAGAAACTCTAAAATATTTATTGAAATTGTTTTTATTGTAATATTATATTAAATACATAATTTTTACTTATCATAAGAAAATTGGGAAGTTGATATTTTAATAAGAACGGCCTTAGTACAACAACATATGGCACCGTCTGGTTTACCATTGAATGTTGATTTCACTGTGAAGGACATTCTTTTCTTTTCTTATGGAAAAAAAGTAAATTTTGCATAGCCATCTTGGATGGTTACCCACACCAAAGCACTCTAAGGAGTATAATTGTTTATTGTTAACTTTGTTTTTATTTTTTTAAATTTTTTTACGCAATATAGTTATATTTTGGGTGATGTTTGTTTTTTTCAGTTACAATGCCAAATAGCGTACAGATCACGCCAAAACTTTGTCAAGATTAGAATCGATATAGATTTGTGACTCGGAAAGTGGTTTCCTCTTGGAGACGCTTCCTGGTCGTTGCTAACGTTTTTACAAAGTGATATGTACCCCCAACGTTGGCGTGGTGGGTAAAGGGTGCTTGAATTAAATTTCATTTGTTTATACTATTATGAAAACATATATTTATAACATTATATATTAAAAAAGCGAAAAAAGTGTAGAGTTTATCTATAATTTTTCAGCTTTAGCTTCCACGTTGTAATAAATTGTAGTTTTGATATCTTTCTCTCAGAACATTTACATTTTGTTATCACCTTAAGAAATGTTGCTTGTGTGTTGTGTATTCGAATGAAAGAAGTAAACGAAGAGAAGTGCAGAGGCGAAAGAGGGAGATTAAATAAATTGCCTAACTAATGTGCAGATCGACTGATTAGATTTTTATTAAAGTATTCTTCAATATTGAACATATCTTTCTTTTCATCGCAGTATTTTTAAATTGATATTAAAGCGAACATAAGTGGGATCCCACGGCCCACACTCCGCTTAACCGGTCCCGGCAAGACCGCCAGCATGTCGTATAGATAGCGAACCTCAAAGGGCACTACAACTATCAGCTACACTCCATGTTCTCAACTGATATACATAAGTTGCAATCAGTAATAAAGTAATCAATTACTTTCTTTATGTTGGCCGCAGCCCTTTCACCAAAATCAATCAAGTGATAATGACAATTATGTACTTGGCGCAGTCTCCGGAAAGGATCATTACCATAGTTAGATCTGTAATAATTAATAAATAGCATACGGAAGTTTCTGTATACGCGGTGGGTAACGTTAATGATAATCTACGACGGTAAGAACTCGGAGCCATTAAATAGTAATTAAATTATGCAAAAAGCATTATTCTTGTTATACTTCACTCTTCAGAGTGAGGTAAGTAAATATAATAGTCACACGCGCGCGTAAATCATGGATGTGATGGAAAATGACGGAGTCAGAATTCAACTACAATGGGTTATAAAATTACGCAGAATTCAATGACTATGGCTCTTAACATTATGTAAATCGAAATGCGGTTTGTCAAATATTTAAGACACTTGGGAATAATTTTTCTATGTTACTTTTTTGCATCTGTTGTTCGCTTCAATTCATCATAAACCGCAGAGGTTATAATTGAATTTTTCCAATTTAATCTAAATAAAAATAGGGTAATAAATTCACTGAAATTTCAAAAGAAAGTTGCTCTAAAGTATTGATTTTTTGGAATGGAGCTTTCTGAAACAGACTTTGTGACTCATACATTAGTATTTCTTAATTTGTTTTTTTTTAAGAAATTAGAAAAAGAAATGGCGCACCTCTTCGTCGACTTCTTCATCAGTTTCATTTTGATTATCGTTACTGTTTACTGCGAAATTATCGCCTAATTCTTTTAACATGTGATCATCGTTTTCGTGATTAATGATATTTTTATTAAAAATTTCTGCTTCGACTTCTTGTTTTCGTTTTGCTTCAGTTTGCTTTTCTGTTAGTTGTTTAATGATTGTTTCAGATTTATTGTGTGTGTGATTTATTGTGTCGCCAGAATGACGACCCATTATTTCAGTCATATCAAACAGCGGTCCTAAAGGATCGATGGTGTCATCTAGTAATATTCCGCTTTCGATGGCTGCCATCGCTTCCTCATAGTATCAGTTAAGGTCGCGGCGGAAGTTGTCCTCTATAGAAGGATCAGCAATCATTATGGAGCCTTGATCAGAGAGCATTTGCAAACCAGGCTCATCAATCTGACCCAAATCCAAGTCCAGATGATCAAATATATCCCGTGAGGACGAATAGTCTGAGAATATTATTTGGGGTATATTCGTGTTTGTTGTATTCTGATGTTGCTGTTGTTGTTTTTGGTGTGTATGTTGCTGCAGAGAAGTTTGAGATTGATTATTGTCCTGGTCGAAAGTTGAGGACGATATCATATTTTGCGCTGGCGAAGGTATCGGTGATAAGCCAACCCCAGCATCATTATTACCACCAAGCGTTAATATGGGAGAAGACACTAATAGCGAAGAAGACGTTTGGTGAGGTGAATGCAACGGTGATTGATGTGGCGAGGTTTGTGCAGAGAGGGACAATTGATGGTGATTAGGTTGCGAATTGCCTGAAGACATTGGAATTGGCAGGGGTGACGACGCTGACGGCATACATTGACTTATTGGCGAGGAGGCAGCAGACAACGCATTTTGCCTAAGATTGGCATTTGTATATGTCAATGTTTCATTGTTATTGGCTGGAGTAGAAGATGATGATAGATTTGTGATCATCGCACTGTTGCTGCCAGCTATAATCACAGCATTATTATTCAGGTGATTTGGCAGATTATGGCTACCCCTGCAGTTGCGATTATTTTTATTTTTATTATTATCACTTGTCGTATTATTATTGTTGTTGCTAATGCGGTGGCATATATTTTCTGAAGTAGCGGGACTGTTGCTACAAAGGTCGTTGTGCCTCATCGTAGTTGGGGGGGTTGCAGCTGTTAATTCACCAACAAAATCTAGTAACTTGTTGGTAAAAGTGATATTTGATTGCTGTTGGTGTTGCTGACTAGTGGCATCCACAAAATCTTCGAATTCCAAGGATTCATAGTTTGTCTGAGGCGACTGATTGTTGCTGTCACCTAAATGGAACTGCTCAAAATGATTGTGAAATGCCGGATTAAGCGAATTAAATGTACTGGAGTTTTCCGTAGCACCACCGCCAAATGTTTTTTGCAAGTGGTGATGGCCATTAAGTGAGTTATTGGCCGTGTGCTGTATTTGTACTAAATGTCGTATAGGACTAGGTGGGGCACTTACATTCAATTCAGTTCCAGTGACAGAGGTTGATGTTAATAGTCCGGGTGATGATCCTGGACTTGGCGGGTTCAATGGTTGGCGGTAATTAGTCATGTTACTTGTTGATGTTGTGTTGGTGCCACCCAACGTAGGTAGTATGCTGTATCCACTAGTGCTATCACCGCTAACGTTCACATCCACTTGACAGCTGGCGTTCAACGCACATTGGACCCTTAGATTTGTAAACGTTAAGTGTGGTGATGTTTGTGCGTTAGCTGTAGATGTTGGACCGGAAGAATTTTGTTGTTGCTGTTGGCTACTATTTGGTGAAGAACCATACGGGCTAGATGATTGTTCTCGATTATTTGGATGGCAACCGTTGTTATGCGGCGAAACCATTGGCGTTAAACTTTGTTGTTGATGGAGGTTATGCTGTTGTGTTAGCAGCGTTTGATTGTTATTAATAACTCCAGCACAACCAGATGTGCTACTAAAGTGCACGGAAGTTAAATCAGGTAATGAGCCGGTGTTATTGCCAAAATTCATCTGTTGATCTTGCAGAGATTTAAATATGGCATTGGTCGGTCCCATAGCATTGGTGCATTTTGTATTGTAATGAGAGCTTGTAGATTGCTGATGAGACATTAGCTGCTGTTGGACAAGTTGCTGTTGCTCTAACTGATGTTGCATTTGTTGTTGTTGTGCTTGTTGTTGATGTTGTATTTGTAGCAACTGATGTTGTTGTAGCTGTTGAGCCTGTTGTTGTTGCTGATGATTTTGGAGCATCAGTTGAGATTTTCTTTTTTGTGCTTGCGGACTAAAATTTCGACCTATATTGGGCGAATGAGATCTTTGCTGATGATTGTGCGCTTGAGCATAGTTGGCGTGCAACGAATTCATATCATTCATCAATCCCACGACCATAACATCAGATGGGCCGTAATTGCCTTCGGCCATATTTAATGTTTGATGCAAGGCGGAATCTGAATTTGAGCGTCGCCAACTTGAATCGATGGGTGGACTTAAGTATGTTGTATGAGTGGTCTGTGATGCCCCTCCTAATATTAAGCTTCCACCGCTGGCTGTACCACTCCCATATGGAGAACGATCTTGTTTGCGTTCCGCAGGCCGTCTCATTGGGCCTACACCTACGCTTCGGCCCCGCGATTCTCGATAAACTAGCGTGGGAGAGCTTCCACTGTTTGTGGGACCACCACCTCTGCAATTGGCATCCGGAGACGCCCCACCACCACTCGCTCCACTATTTGAACCGCTACTACCACCAAGCCCAACATAAACACTCCCACTATTACCACGATTCAGATTTTGTTGTACCGCATTTGAACAATTGGAGTCATTTATACTAATCAACGTATTTTCTACCACACGCGTTGCCTTCACCTCATTCATTATCTTTTCGAATTCCGCGGTACCCTCAGCTTGTTTTTGCTTTTGTAAAGCAATCTTTTCACTAAATTTACGTGGATTGGCCATAGCTTCAATTAGTTAGCACAATCCTGCAATTACAAAGAAGTAGTTTTTTACTTGGCTTCTTGTGCCTGACTTACGCTTTTACAATTAATGACTTTTGTTTATATTTGTTTTAGAGATTGGGGAATTTGTATTGTGTTATTGCACTGAGCATATAGAAAGCAGGTATTACACAACATTATGCAGTAGATATCAAAGTAGGAGAGTCTTTTTGAAAGTATCGGATTCTATCTAAATAAAAAGAAAATGACACAAATAAAAATATATATTTCAGAGGTTTTACAAAGTGGATATATATCAATTTTTAATACCAAGCTACCATATGATAGCCATATATTTAGTTGTGGGCGTGCAATACATTCACATTTCGTACTTTTTTAACGCCTAAGCCTTCGTCTAAAATGTCGAATATTTCACAAAATCCGTGTAATTCCGTCCAAATGCTAAATTTGAATTTTATAGCTTTATTTTTGTACGTCATGTCAATTGCGGGCGTGGCTGCCACCCCGTTTTACTTATTTTAAATATGAAACTTTTTGTATAAGCTTTGAATTTCTATATGAAAGTCAGCTTTTCAGTTTTTGCGATTGTGAGCGCTACATTGTTGAACGAATTTCTAAAGTCATATTCTGAAATGACAAATTTATACTGATATGTGGGGGGCATATAAAAATATTGTAGTGAGAAAATTATTTACTCGCATAACTTATATTTATGGATATATACAAAAGTAAAATTGTTTTTTGCATTCTCTTTTAAAACATGTTTAAATGAAAGAACATTTAAAATATATCATATGTGAATGTATCCATGCACTTACGCTAATCTATAGTATAAAATATTGTGTGTAAGATATGTAAGGCAGATTATCCTGATGTTGAGCTGGTCAGTACAACTTTTTATTTCGATTGTTTATATGAACTTTATAAAAATCGCTACTTTTTCAAGAAAAACACTTCAATACATACACAGTTCGCGCTTTTTATTTGCAAATATTTTCATGAGATACCAGCTTGAAAAGCAAATGAAGACAACCCGAGCAAAAACAACAGCAATAGGGCAAATAAAATAAAGTGAAAAGTATTAATGTGTAAGGCGCAATTGAATATAAAGCTATGTAAAGAGCTATGTAAACAGAATTTATATATGACATGAAATGAAAACAGTGTGCATGTCTAAAGGTTATATGCATATCCGAATGAATGGACAACAACAAAAACAAAAACTACCACTATGAGCAATATGAACAGTAACTGAAAGTTATGCATGAAAGGACACCACCGTACTACCACCCAGGCACTAGAATTAGTATTCAGCCATATTCTGATCTTAAGAGGCCAGGGAAGTTGGCGCAGTCGGCAGGAATCTTGGAGATATGCCACGAAATACTTAAGCGTTTATTTATTTTAGAGGTATTTCTTTATGTATTACTCTGTCTGTTGTTGTCGTTTTGAGTTTAAATTAAACAGCTGCTCTAATACATTGTTTCATTTTTGTTCCGCTTTTATATGTTCAGTTACCCAATTCGATTTTTATTCATACATCTATGTATATATGTATATTATTGCGGTATTATATTATTGAGAAAAAAAAGTGACTTTTTTATTAGTATTATTAACATTCTAAAATAAGTTAAAAATATGCAAACATGACATTTTAATCGTTTTCTCCTTTTCAAGTGGAATTTTTCTGCGATTGTTTGCAGATTATATAGATTTATATAATTATGTTGCGCATTTGTTTCGTTTTTCTGATTTCGCTTTAAAAAATATATGCACATCTAATTAAAATGAATTAGTTGTTTTCTTAGTTAGTTATGTAGTGCAGTTGTTTGGTATTATGTGTGTATGCTTGCTTTTGCTTGTGAATATGGGTGTAGTTTTTCTTCGTATTTGCACATATTTCTGATAGGAAGATTTTCTTTACTTGGTTATCGTTATATATTGTTCTGTATTATATGTTATTTATAATAGTTGTTGCCACCAGAAGGCATGTCTGTGATCTACAGCGTTGGGGGACACCCTGTAACCTCCTTTCCTGCTGCTTTGTGCTCTACCACTATTCAATCTTTTAACATAAAATTTTAATTTCTAATAATTTTCATTTCATTTGAGTGTTTAATAACTTTTTACTAACGTACCATTATGTTTAATTATATTAATTCATTAAAGACGAGCTAAGCGTGTTTTCTTTTGTTAAATCTATATTTAAGAGTTAGCTAACTTTTTCATAGTTTTCAGGTTTATGCTGATATTTCGAAACTCTTCTAAATGTATGTTTTGCACGGCTGCTTTTCACTTATTCTTTATACCTGCTTCTTAGTTGCATTTCGGTGTTCTATACCTACATACCACTCCACACACACATTTGTACTTAATAAACATTATACTACTTAAATAAATATTGAATACGATGGAATACGATTTCACATATATTTTCCTTCTTAATACCGTTTTCTATACAGTTCACTGTTTTTTGTAATTTTGTAAATATTTTGATGAAATTTACTACTTATACATGTTATTCGGTTTTTCAATTTTGTTTTCTGTGTTTTGGTGTGATTTGTCCCCTAAAATTGCCCCAGTGTGCTTCTTCTTTTTATTATTACGATTAGTTTACTGTCTTTAAGTAATTTTTTGTTATATATATGTTGAGTTATGATTACTTATTTGGATTTTAGCAAAAGTTATTATAATTTTTTTCGATTACTTATTTTATTTAACATATATAGTGTTTTTTCATTAGGAAGGCTGCGAAATTTTCTTCTTTGACCGACAAAAATAATATCAGCGAATATATACGAACTGTCACTCGGACGTCAGTGGAATGACTGTAAAATATGTTCAAACGGAGATGCCAAGTTTATTATTATAGCGTGGCAAATAAAACGAACTATAAAACAATAAATAAAAATTTAATTTTAAAAAATATAATAGTGAATAACTAAACGATATCTATACAATACTTATAGTGCCAATAATTACCGATTAATAATTTACAGATATATTTTTCGTCTAGGAAACGAACTTAGGCTATATAATAATTGGACAGTTAGATCCTTATATGAAAAAAGTGTTTGTTTTAAATAAGTTTAAATTTCATGACCGATCCAGATGACATTTGATATGAAGATACGTTTATTTTTCTTTATTTTGAAAGTGTCTCTATACTAAATGAGCCATTCCGTGCGCTATGCCGGGAACCTGATCAACTAGTAAAGTATAATATAAAGCGAGTAAATGGATCACTATTCCTATTCGTGTTTTAGACAACATTGGTCTAATTGCTTAGTCAACAGAACTGAAGAAAGCATTTTTATTTGAATATATATAAATTCTGCAGATATGTCAACTTTTTTTTAATAACCCTCATTTATTAGTGGTATCATGCGCCACCTACAGTAAAAAAATTATTAAATTATACGGGTGTTTTTACACATATTAAAAATTATTAAATTTTATGTGTATATGTAAACGTAATGTCGAATGTATTTTTAATAACGTTGCTTATTAAAAGTTCAAAATGAAATTAACATCGAATATTTATTAGGTATTATGATTATTTTAAGAAATAATACTATAGCCATAGATTAAATAGACAAATATGAATCAGCTGATTTGTTTACTTTGTGTACTCAAATGAGTACAATAATTAAATGCTTTAGTGGATATTTCGTATATGATTAGTAACATAAAATCAGAGTTGTAATATTTGGGAGTCAATAAAATTAAACAAACTTAATGTCAATTAATACGTTAGTGTCGTCAATTAAGACGTAATGTCGGGTATTTTTATAGTATAATTTTTTTAATCCTATATTAAATTTAGTCAAAGAAAAATTTTAATTACACTGGTACATTGTATAGGTATTCTTATTAATAATATTGTTCTTGTTTTTTCCAATTTTTACATTTTTTTTTTAAACCATCCTTAGCTGCAAGATACACAAATTTAATGTACCTATATATTACCCTACTTTTATACATCCACTCAATTAAATCAGAAAAATATCTGATCATAAAAAATTAAATTATAATTATTATATTATACACATATATGCAAATTTCAATATTCAATTTCAAATGGAATGTTTTATTTTAATTGAATAATTCTAAAATGTGTGTGGAATTGGTGCAGTTTAAATTTCGATCAAGAACTTTGCCTCCGCAAATTATGTGTATTTAAATTTTAGAAATGAGAAAATTCAGAACCAGCATGTAAATTCTAATGCAAGCTATAGGTTTAATTTTTGAGATATTTCGATGAAATTTGGTACTTGAACATATATTAACCCAAAGGGAGGTGCTATTGAAAATGGACCAAATTGGACCATTTTTCATCCCTCTCCCTATAAAGCCCCTTTATACAGGAAGCCTTTATATGGTGAAAATTCTTAATTGTAAAATTATTCGACGAAATTTGCTAGAAATTAGTTGTGCCAAATTTGGATCTGATTGGACTTTTTAAAACCCTTTTCCATATAATGATATTTAATAAAGTACCGTAAAGTAAAGTAAGAGCTTGACAGAATATAACATTTTCACTTGTTTTCTTATAGCAATTTGTATACATTAAAACATTTTCTTACATATGGTCTTACTTTTAAAGGAGAAGAGATTGAAAATTAAACAAGAAAAAACTAAATTTGGCCTAGGCTAAATCTTAAAAACCCTCCACATCTATAACGGTGGGCATGGCACATATATATATATAAATTTTGTAGCAGATATATAGATTTGACGAATTTTGCCCACAGAGAAGATCAAGAATATATATATTTTGGAGGGTCTTTGACCTTTCCTTCTGGGTGTTGCGAACGGAATAACAAACTTAGTATGTGGAGGGTATAAAAAAATGTAAGTGAATAGTTAAAGAATTAGTTAAAACTATTGCATGAAGAAAAAAATTAACGGAAGTATATCAAAGTAAGTAAAAAATATTTTCCTCTTTTATTTCACATCATTCGATATGCAAATACATTAGACATTAATAAGAGAAATTTTGAAACAATATGATATAATAATTATCCACATATATACTAAATTATAGCATCATAGATAAATTTTTTGTGCGACAGACGGACTTGTCTAAATCGACTAAAATTTCAATGGTGATCAATACACTGGTACTATGTATAGACTCTGTGGACTTCTTCTGAGTGCTGCAATGTTATACAATATATATAACGAATATATTAAGCTTAGGCCTAATTTTGAATACCCCTCGTCTTGGTGCATGAGGGTATAGCGTTTTTTATTTTTTTATTCCAATTTTTAAGTGAAAGAAACTTTTAAGCCTTAGCCTTGCATATTGCTGTAATAATTGTAAAACACTGGGTAATAATGTGTTTTTATTCAGTTGGTTTTGTATAAATTTATAATACTATTTTTCTTTCTCTCACAGCTCCAATATAATATTTCCAAATATGTATACAATTCATCATTCGTCTCTCGTCTAACAGTTGTTGTTGTTGTTTGTCGTAAACGTGCTCAATTCATGCTATTTTGGTTAAGAAAGAATCCTCCTCCTACCCTACTATATGTGTAGTAGAAGTGAAATTATTTACATAAATAATTCATCAAGTGTGCCTAAGACAAAGTATACGAAGCCACGAGAGTTATTTAGAATATGCAAACGCACGAACACATACACACACACACACAAACTCAAGAATAGTTTCTTCATAAATACGTGAATGTACATACAGTGTGAGGAAGAAAAAAGGAAACTCTCGAATAACATATTAGAATATTTTTTCGAAAAATGCAAAATTTGTTAAAGGAGGAGAACTTAAAGGCGGCTATTTTGGTGTTTATTTAAAATTTTTTAAAAAAATTTCATACGACATTACGTGAGAGTTTTCTCACCCTGTATATTAACTATTATATAATGACTTGTACTACAAAAATAGAACCCCCCTGAAAAATCTTGAAATTCTAGTTGTTTTGTTGTGTGACACTTAAGTGTATTTTAGCTTATTTTTATAAATAAGAATAATTTTTATACCCAACACATCATAATGATGTATGTACCAGAGGGGGGAGAGTATATATATTCTTAATCAACATAAATAGAAAAGTTTGTTTAGTCCATCTGTATGTCCGTGTGTCCGCGTGAATTTGGCACATGCAATCTTCGTGTCATCCGTAGAAAAACCCCAAGATTGCATGTGCCAAATTTCAACAAAAACATTCGGATGGATAGGAGAGTTTAATCAACTGGTCTATTGATGAATATATACTTTTGGGGAGTGGCTTGAATGCTTTTGTTACTTACAAACCTTTAAACAAAAACAATATATCCTCATATCCTCATTAAGTTCTAAAAAGTTTAAAATACATATATATAGATACCGCCTGTGCGCACAATAATTTTCGCTTATCATATACTTAGCAGGCATATAACCGAATATAAAAAATTGGGGGAGATAATACTTTTTTAAACTGTGTGTGTGTGTGCATGGGAACAAATACCTTAGTAAGTAAGGCGCCTTTTCAAACTTTTATCGTTCCACGATTGCTAACATAAATAACGCCTTTCTTGAACGAAAAAGTTTAGTTTCTACAAAAGAGGATCTTGAACTTTCAATAGAAGCCAAATTCTAATAAATCATAATCGATGTTCCTTCTAATAATTTGAAGTAAATGTTATATCGGTGAAACATTAAAAATTTCATATACGTTTGCACAAAGGTTTAAGGTTGACAGCTAAGAATAGTGTAGTTTATGAAGTGCTGACAATATTAATTAAATCTATAACACAGAAAGTAAATAATAGAGAAATGATGCGTGTGCAAAGTGTAATTGTAATAGCCTTAGTAATGTAGTAGGCATACACAAGTACATAATACATGTATGTAAATAGTGCATACCACACGAAAGACATACATATACGAAAATTGCTTACCTGGATGTTGTTCGAATTACCACAAGTTGTTGGTTTGTCTGGTGGTCATAGCTAGCACGTTTTCCATGACAAAAAAATATGATTTAACATCTAGAGACAAATTTGTGGTTATGGTTTAGGATATTTAAAATGTGGCCCCAGCCAAATTTAGTTTTCTTACTTGTTTTTATTTATACTCATAGTATGAAGTATTAAATCTTCAGTCTTATAAAAATTTGACAAAATCATTTAATTTAGGATAAGGTATTAAAACTAACCAAGGTACTTAAAAATGTAGTTACATACAAATTCGAAATAGTGAAAAATGCAAATTTAAAGGAAAACTCTCAAAAATTACAAAATTATATACAACACACTCATGAAACATCTAATACATGACACTCAATTACTCATATACATATGTAGTTAAAGTGCAAAGTTCAACTTATGTGTTAAATCTTCTCTAATGTCCAAATGTGCATTGCAACAGTATCAATACAAATAATTGAAGAACGGAATCATGGTTAGGAAAGGTCATTTTATTACAGCAGAGGATAGAAATAGTGGAGAAAAGCCAAATGCAATTAACTGCATAGAAAAGTGGTTTCTGTTATATTGTAGGAGAGAGAAAGGGAGATTAAGATAAATTTCTTTTTCTTTGTTCTACTATTCTTTACCACTCTTGTGCAAATGAAATAATTTGGAAATTTGGAAACATAAGTTATAGAAATTTGGTACATAACATGTCCAAAAAAGAATTCTATTTAAAAATGGACCAAATTGTAGGAAAGTTACACTTACAAGTAGCCCGTTGACACTATGACAAATAAAAGCTCTACTATAAAAAAAAATTATGGAAAGAAAAAAAGTCAAAAAAGATTAATAAATTTTTAAAATCAACACCAAAAGAATAATAGCAAAACTAAACAAAATCCTTATTTCACAGTTATATTATTAAGAAAATAAATTCATATTACCTTCGCTTTACTAAAGTTAACCTGAGTTTTGAACAAAAACAGACATTCACTAAAATGCCAAAAGCAAACGAGTACAAGGCAGAGGGGGCTGGACCAATTCAGATTTTGGTGCTTTTCGACAACATATACAATTCCCTTTGGAGGGTTTTTATCGCCTCCCTCTTGACGTTGCAAACAGAATAGCAAACTTAGTGCCCTCACACCTCATGTGGAGGGTAAAAATAACACAAAACTTTACAAGATACTATACCAACGAACTTACTTAAATATTTATTGTATTTATAACCAGTTCATGGCAGTCCTGTTAAAAAGCAAACAAGAAACGCTAAAATAAAATGTAGGACCAAATAATACAATACTTGAAACGTATAGGAAGAAAAGAACGTAAATATGTTGGATAAACCAACAGAAACAGTTAAATCAGTGCAGCTGTAATTGTACATAATTTGTAATTTTGTTGAAACTGCTGCTAATACTCCTGCCCACTTATTTCAACACAACACACCTATATATTTTATACAATCATGCCAACAGAAAATTAGTGTTCGTAACTAAAATGTCAATGTGTCAAAAGCATGTAAAACGCTATTAGACGTACGCCAAATTTTATATATTGGGTTGGCAACTATTTGATTGCGTTAATTATATTAGTACATACATTTTTTCTTATTGTTAGACTTTTAACTTTCATTTAGTAAAAAAATTATATAGACGTCCCAGACCCTATGAATAATTTTTTAATCAATATCAAAAAGTGAGTCTGTTGGCATTCTCACGGTTGTAAACTTTAAGATATTGAGCTTATATTTTAAGCATTTATTTCTAATTTGGGTACGCAGATTGCTATTTAAAATGGGTAAAATTCATCAAGAGTTACGCGTTCAAAATTTACAAAAAACCATACTTAGCGTAAAACTCAACTTTCAAGCTGATACGTTTCGAATTGTCTAACGACCTCATCAACCATTGTAAAATCAACAGAAACAGGAAAAGAAATGAAGAGAGAATATTGAGTCATTTGCTACATCTGAAGCTTTTCATTCAAGAATTTCTATGAAAAGCTGGGCAAGCGCACGATATGTTTCTTTTAGACATTTTTGTACGTACAGTGCGAATACAATAGTTTGGCGCATGTAAAGTAACTGGCAAAGAGCCTAGTATGTTTTAGAATAGCAAAGCGAATACATTGAACAAACGGATCAAACGGAAATATGTAGAGTTATCAATGAATCAATGAAGGAAATGTATTTTGTGTAAATTGTTAAATGCCGGTTACATGAGAACAAAGACTCAAGTAAAATGAAAAAAATAAATTTAACAGAAATAATGTTATTAATATAATATATAAACATACATTCAATATATAAGGCCATTGTTGAGAGATTTTAGGGAATATATTCAATGAATAAACTTTCCAACTTTATTTATAAAACAAAAAAAATCTTGAAAATGCTGAAATCTACTGGACGTGGAAGGGCGGGCTAATCTTTAATAATTCTGTTTAAAAAATATTAAAATGTATCGGGTTTTTTATGTGTCAACTTTAATTTATAAATACACTTTAAATTCAATAGCATTGTACTAGGTATTAGAGTTCAGAGGATAAAAATTTAAACTTTAGTGCAGAAGTGGTCAAAACATTCTGCTGAGGCCAAACCCGCCGTTGCACCAAAGCTACGCGGGGAGTTGTATGTCGACAAACCTTCTCTACTTTATAAGTAATACGAACATTTATTTTTGAAGTTGTTCCTTTTTCAGGTTTTGTTGAATTATTGCATTGCTATATTAAAAAGGTGTAGATCTGTAGATTGATTACAAGAAATACATGGGCAGGCGCTCAATAAATAAAATAAATCGTTCATTAAACGGACAACGAGCTGCTTCACACGAATTTTTGAATAATAAAAGATGAACGTTTATAAAAATCACCTTATTTAGATTGGATTGAACTGTGACGTATTCTTAAGTTTTCCCAAAATTCCTAATAGATTTTAAAAAGTGGCCAAAGTTAAAGTTTTGATCAAATCAATTTTTGCGGTGTTACGAATGTTTACACAAAACTAATATAATTACCCTAAGCTTATGAAGATGAGTATAAAAAGGAAGCAACATAAGAAAACATCTCATATGTCATTCCCTCAGTGTTTGAAAACAATTTTGTAAAAACCTATTCAAAATCAAATAAAAATATATTTGTAATAAGAATAATAAACGAACAGATATGCGCTTTTCATTGAACAACAATAACGAATTGAAAAGTCATTAAAGTTAAAAACGTAACAGAGCAAGGAAAACTATTACCTTCACAGCAAAAAATGCTGATGTTGATGATGATGACAGTATTAGTGGTTATAAAAATACAATATTTATGAAAATAACAATAACACAGCAAACAGCAATCAATTTTTTTAAATGATAGTACAAAAAGAGGAAGTGTGGGAAAACATCTTCCAACATTTTACAGTTGAGAGAACAAAGTTTAAAGTGGGAAGATACCGTAAAATTCGATTCCTTAGACAAAGAAGAATGAATATTTAAAATATTCAAATTTCAAGGACCCTCGACATCTACACGCCCTCGCAAATTTTTGGCACATCTAAGGTTGGGGTAATTATAAATGCGTGCACGGAACTTCTAATTCATAACTGGCAGATATATAGATTTTTGCGGGCACGTCTGCGGTATGCGATTTTTGGCACATCGATTAATGGCATAATTTAATTTTAAGAAGTAACTTTTTATGGAAGATAAATAGATTTTTGTAGATTGTGTGTGACTTTTGACCGATTTCGCCCATCTTAAATATTAATTTGCGCGCAGAAACCAAAAACGTCGGCTCAATATCTAAAAATTTACGACCGTGAGAATACTTTCCACAGACAGACACACGGACATATATTCAATGTTTGATGCTGATCAAGAATATATCTACTTAATCGGGTTTCGGATATCTTCTTGTGGATGTTGCAAACAGAATGACAAACTTAGAGCGCTTGAATAGATAAGTTTTATTCATTTATTTTCAGTTCAACTTTATGAACTCCATGGTTCAAGTTATTCAAGGCCCTTTTTTAGCTTTTATATTTTTCGTTTCTTTGTTCAATCGTCCTTTATTGCTTTAAATGTTTTAAAATTTTTTTTCATTATAAAGTTTTCTCTTTTTTTTTCAGGTATTGAATAAATCGAAACATTCGTAATAATTTAAGGAAGATCTTTTAACGCCTTCGATGGTTTAAAGGTCTTCTAATTGCTGTACATTAAAAGTTGTTTGATGAGCAACATAACGTTCATTATGCTATGCCAACTACGTTAATGTATTCAAAGGACTATTTAAAAAGTGAGTTTCACGCTCTATTATGTTATGCTATAATCTAAAACCAATACAACAAACAAGCTCATTCATTGAATATTACACATAATACACATACATACTCGTACGTATGTACATACACATTCCCTTGCATTTGAATAAAATAGTAAATATTTTACATAAGTATATTGTATATGGCAGGACAGATATACATTTGCACACGCAGACACAAATTGTATGCATCAGTAGTGCTTTATTGGCATTGTACTTGTAGAAGTCCTAAATGAAATTTTATTTTGTTTTCGCTTCCTATCCATTATATTATTTTACCTTTTATGTAAAGTCCTACCTCACATGAAAACAAACACTTCAAATCATATTAATAAATGGAAACTTACAATTTCAAAGTTCAAAAGCTCACATATGCATGTACGGGTGATTGTTCACGCATATATGTGTAAATGGTTGCGTATAACTTCAAAAGGAGTTAACATACTTCAATGAATATATATATATATGGTGCGTTACAAATGGTACACGCCCAAAATCTACAAAAATCGACTCGTCTACCACAAAAATTTGGCAACGAAGTTAGAATTTGTTGTTTATAATTACTTTTTTCTTAGACGTGCCAAATATGGACAGATGCGCCTACAATTTACAGAAAACCCTATTTAGCGTAATATTCGTTTCGCACGCTAATACATGAGAGAGGGCGCAAACATGTATCTGCCACCCTTATCGTTTCTATGTAACATAGATATATTATTTAAAATTAGTTTTTATCTGACAAAAATTCAATATTTTTTTACAGAAAAAGCCAACTCAATTGATTGGTCCATTTTTGGATCCTCGCATATAACGCTTCATTATAAAGGAAGTCATTATATGGCGAAAATTCGCAATTATTGATTCTTTTTCTTGACAAAACTTGGTTAAACATGGGTAATTAGTTTAATAATTAGTTAACCTTCTACTCCCACCTTATATACCAACTGGTAGTAGCTTATAACATCTAAGTTACGACCTTCCATCGGAGAGGTTTAACATTCCGTACTATGGGTGTCGGGAGCCCCCAGGGTGATTTCACTCTTGGCCCGACAATTAGAGGTAGGCTCCCTTGTGGGTGCATCATAGTAGCTGTGGTTTGTCACCAAAACACCATCTTGGTGATGTCATTCTTGACCGCGGTAATGCATCCTTATAATGCATTACGCACTGTATGGTGCCGTGAGATTAAGCCTTAACGGCAGGTGCTCACGTAAAGCCATACAACTCTCTGTCCCCACCTTATATGGAGAGTGCAAAAGCTACATTTCTTAAAACATTTTAATAAAAATTGGTAAATAAGATTTCGTTAGTCTAAAAATTAAAGTTGTAATATTGGACCGTAGTGAGCAAGTTTTAGAAAGAGATTTCACTGAGACAACTAAATAAATTATAGAACTATATAAATTTTGGAAGTAAGTAATATAGGGTATTAAAGTGTCATGCTTGATGATCATAATACTTTCACTTGCATTTTGTTATGGTGGGTATTAAAAGCACTTGCATGTCATTATACCCAATTTTAGTGCTTACTTTAAATTTTTTATATTTTACTTTGCTTTCTCCAATTTAAAACAAGCCCCCGAAGCTGCTGCATTTGCCATTTATTTATAACTGTTTATGTCAATTATTTACATTTTAAGCAACGAACACCCAAGAAATTAAGTTGCGGCTTAATTGGGGTTTAGCACACAAACACATATGCAGAGAAAAGTGCTTGCTTTAGCTTTTATATGTGAGCAAACAATAGATTTGTTGTTGTTGTTTTTGTTGATGTTGCATTTTTACCTCAAGCGCACAGACAACATTTTGGGTGTGTTCTCATTTAATTTTTCTAACGAATTTTCTTTCTCCTGTACCCGCCGTATTAGGCAGTCCTTGTAGTTATACAATAAAGCATTGTATGTATACATAGTTTTCTTAAAGTTTTATTCAAGGTTAAGGGAAAGTTTCAAGTTTCAATTTTTCCTAAACATTCTTTTGAAGTTTTCAAGGTGCTTTATGTGATAAACGTTATAAACAGAAAGTATTTGCTTTAAAAAGTGAAGTGGACCTTGCTTGAATGGATGTTCATCATCAATCATTAATCAATCACATCAATCAATTAACAAAATCTAATTAGCACTTATACGCCCTGTGTGTCCTATGGTTATTGCAATTGCAATATAGTAGGTATAAAGCGTATACGTTTTGCATACGTTTAGGTATATACACATAAATAAGATTAGAGATAGCAAATATTCTATGATCCAACTGAATACATTTGGGACGAAGGGGGCGACGAGTGATGCACCTTTCTTTCAAATTGGTGTTTTTTCACAAGTATAAGATTGTCAATGTCCTTTTGTCTGAGACATTATAAAAATATTTTTCTATTTATAAAATGAAGAAACAGTTTAAATATTCTATAATTTTTGGGCGAGGCACTGCCATGTAAGTTACGTCATAAAATATAATTATAAAGAGATTGTAAAAAAGGCATTTGTGGCACACACCCACTAGGAGTTGCAAAAATCCGGTATTAAGCAGTCTCTCTTAACTAATTGTATTATTTTAATAACAAAGTTTTTATATTATATGTTCTTCTGTTTTTGGCACTCCCACGGCCGTCCCTATTAAAACTGAGCAAAATTGGCGACGCCCAGCTTTGGCTAAAATATGTGAAAATTTGATATTTACACGTATGTCGAAAAAGTTTGGTGCAGCATTCGACGTGTGAGTAAATACGTAACATTACATACATCACAGAGTGCATCAATTATATCAGATTAGGAACAGGTCAAAATTTTTACGTTTGTTTTATATAATATGACGGAAGTTTAAAATACATATTTCTCTCTATATTTCTCTCTTTCTCTTTCCATATCATATATATTATTTTTATTACACCATCAACATATGTGCAAATAAAGAAATAAGCAAAGTTGGTTAAAATTCAAGAAGTTAGAACCTAGAACCTCATGTTATTGCAATATGTAGTACCAACAACATTACAATATATATATATATATAACACACGCGAATTGAGTTCATGCGTGTCATGGGCTCGTGCTTGTGTATGGTATAATGTATAGCGTGCATTGGTGCGTCTGCCTGATTGGCAAAAGAAATAAATTCACAAACATGTCCAAGGACTTATGTAAATGAAATTACTTTAACATATAACACACATGTACATATATGATAAGCTATAAGAGAGTGCTCATGCATTCTAATAAGTTCTATTCTAAGTTCCTTTACATACAAGTAAAAAACTAAATTTGGCTTAAGCTAAGCCAAATTATGCTAATTGCATCAATTGGTGTGGAATTGGACTCATCGAAAGGAATTACGGGAACGTCAATTTCTATATTATTCAAGTTCAAATGGCCACCCCGTGTATTGAATATATACAATAGTTCGGGCACGATGACTCCTTTTTCATTGTCCGTACGTGAGAATAAATTTTTCACGATATCGAAAGTAGCTCATGCAAGAAAATTCATCACACACAACAAATAGAACTGTCAGAAGATATATATTTGTATATTTAAAAAAAAAATTGTGTGATTATAATATAATTATAATTAGTATAATGCAAATTTAAAGGTTTATCATTCATTTATTTATTCAATTTAGCTAAATACAGCTAAGCTCAATTAAATTTAAATTCGATACCAAATAATTATTAAAAATTAAATACATAGTAATATTTTATAAGTATTTATAATCCAAATGAGCAACATTATTCTAATAAATATATGAAAAAAGAAAAGTAAAATCAGATACGCGTACGTAATGCAGGTATGATCACATGCAAGCAATACTGCATAAAAAACCTATCAGACATGATCCACACAAATATGCATAGCCTAGAAACAACTAGTAGCGCGTCTTTGCATTGGAAGATTTATAACATTTTTGATGCGGTACGTGGAATAAGAAAGGAAAGAGCATTTTTACATGCAGAACGAAAAACATATATAATTCGTGGTTGAAATTCGAAAATTCAAATTTATAATAATGGTACCGTTATATTAAAGTTAACTCGTTCAAGTTTGTTCGAAAAACATAGGTTTCCATAAATTTAGGTGAAGGATAAAGTGGTTTGAACAGAGCCGGTAACTCTTGTATCACACATAAACGTTTTGAAATTCTGCAATAATTTAGGACGAGTTATATGAGTGAAAAATTTAATCATTTTCAAAGTGATTGGATAAGGATACTTCGGAAAAAAGTACCAATATTGGCATATCCAAAAATTAATTATATTGTAGGTATACTTACTTAAATACTTATGATGTGTTTTTTCTTGTTTGGAGAAGTAATAAATGTAGTGACCTCCTTTCCTTGTTTTTCTTTTGAGTTCTGAGAAATAATACAAATGCTACAAAAAGTGTTACAATAATGACAAAGCAATAAATGACTTTTCCTTTACAATAGTTTTTAAATCAAATGAATATTTTACGCGGAGA
This sequence comes from Crataerina pallida, assembly GCA_949710015.1. Taxonomy (NCBI): domain Eukaryota; kingdom Metazoa; phylum Arthropoda; class Insecta; order Diptera; family Hippoboscidae; genus Crataerina; species Crataerina pallida. The sequence continues at coordinate 30,962,450 of OX453292.1, forward strand.
AAGATGGAGTGAGTGAAACTTTATTTCCATTTATATAAAAAACTTTGACAATATTAAATTATATAAATATATGTATTGTCTCTTTTGTGGTTTTTATATGGTGCAGGAATTGCTTTTGGTTTTCGCAGAGAGGGATCATAAGTTTTTGTTTTTATAAGTTTTTGTTAACGTACTTTTATAAACCATTGGTGGCGTTTTCATTTAGTCGATTCTACATTTGTTTTGTTCCGTGTTGTAATACACAAAACGGTTATAATAGCAAAGCTCAAAAAATTTCGTTTGTTCTACGTTAGTTCGCTTCTAGAATTATCAAAAGTACTTAGTTGATTATTCGTCAATGACAGGTTGATACCTATAGCAAAACTATAATAACGACTACACATCCAAGTTAAAAGTTTGGGGGGCTTAAACCAATTTTTCCCATTTGTAATAGTGATCTGCAGACAGAAGTTAAAAGAGTCTGTACAAAATTTCATCTTAATTTCAATTATTTATTGAACTACATATAAATATTTTTTTATTGAGCTTTAATACGTGCCAAAATACTGTTTTAGTAGATTTTATTCCTTTTTATATCGGAATGGTTCAATAAAAAGACTCGATGAGAATGATTTTTTAAAAGGTGTCAACCAAGAACTTGGCCCATTTCAATGCCCTCGGTTTGGAGTTTTTCAAAATATACAAAAGGACTTTTAAAAATTTGATTTGATTTGGTGATTTGTACTCAATGCAAGTTATAGTATGTGATTATTTTAGGTAGTTTGAAGTGTGCAATGGGTTTTCCAAAATTTTTTCAAGATAGAATAGGTTTTAGCATTTTAAAGCAAGTTTCTTTAAAAATTTCACAACTCTAGCTGAAGTGATTTAAGGACAGTGTACGAAAGAAACAAAAAAATAACAAAACATTCTACTTTTTTATGTATGTAGATAGATATGTGATTACTCGAGTACACATCCATTATATTCAGACGAATGCTATACCTTTTAGGCATATAACAAAAAATACCAACAACAACGACAGAAACACTAAATCAAATTACAGTATGCTAGACAAGTGCTGCAAAAAGTACATTTGCAGAAGGCGTGTAAAGAGATATACACTCACACACACACAAGCTCACATAATATCAATAGTGGCTACCATTACTAGCATTAATGTGTCATTAATATTTAAATGTTGATATCACAAAACAAGTTTCAGTTGGTTCAGTGGGTATAAAAATAACTAATAAATTATGGAATGGTATAACTATAAGTTTGCCCTAAAGATGCACCAGAATGTGTAGAAATTTGAAATAGTTTTCCTCTTGAAAGGACCTTCATTTGAGAAATAACCTGCTCCTACACAGACTTTAGTAGCAGATTAGAAGAATTTCTTGAACAATTTCAAAAACTCTTTCTTTTCCAAAAAATCGGATGAACTGAAGTAAAACGTAATATTATGTGCACGTACTTTAACCGGTCGATGTGTACGTTTACGAATTTGTTCCGGACATAACGAACGAAAGGTCATTGTATCTTTTAGATCTTTTAGCATCAGCCAGCCACGTGGTTAATTTGACTTTTCCAAAGATATAAACAGTTAATAATTCGTTAATATTTTAGCATTCTGTTTTTGTATCTCTTATTTTAGGTCTACAGGTTTTATGGTTCAAGAGTAGAAGAGTCGTTCATTCAAGGACAATTATAAATTTGAAGGGTACTAGTATGAAGAGAACTACCAAATTTCAGGACATTTGGTTTAGTAATTAATTATTTATTTATACAAAATTTGAAAAAGCTATGCAAATTTCGGCAAAAGCAAACTTGCATGTGTATGTGTGCAAAGTTAATTTGAATCACGCCATGTGAGATTATTCTATGTTGTCCCATTTCGAACGACTGGTTTAATTTATGTCATTCATATACTATTAGAATGTGCAATTTTTTCAGCTCCTTTTTTAAATTCGGAATTTACTATATAGGAATCGACACATATAGTCTAGTTCACCATGTTAAACTTTTTAAAGTTATAGGCCATTCAGTGGAATGATTTTGCCTATTTTAAGTGGGAGATACTCATGATTAAACAATTGATTAAATACAAAATATATAAGTATTAAACTATTAAAAATTGGTGATTTTATTTAAAAATTCACATAAAAATTAATTTCAATCAAAGTTACGTAAACACCTTCTTTCTGCACATACCTGTTTCTCTACTCATATAAATATGTTATACAACTAGCATCAACTATTTTTTTTTTCTACTTTTTTAATAGGAAATGCATGCACCGCTTGAAAGTCCAGCGCTGTGGGGTATAATATTAAATATTGTACTTCAATGGGTTGATGCAAATCTGTGTCTAGGCTTTAAGGTAGCCAAGGTAAGTCATTTCAAATCAAATTACGAGCAACATGTGTCGTCCATTATATACGTATGTATGTACATACATATATAAAAATGTTTTATACCCACAACCTTGAGGTCTAAAGCATACTCACGTTATCAAAATGTTTATAGCATCAAGAAGAGAGCACCAAAGGCACCGCAAAGTCTATATCAGGTAAAATATTTATATGTATGAAGAACTGAATCGATTTAGCTGTGTCTGTCCGTCCGGATAAATCTTTAGATACCTATTTCAAAAATGTATATATGTTTGTATTGAAATTGGACAAAATCTGTTGAAGGATACTCCTTCAATCGAACAAAAATTGAAAATGGGTAAATTTTTAAAAATTTTTGCGGCTCTTAAATGTTTTTTGTGCAAAATTTCCGTTAAGACCTCACCCCAGTTAAGGATATCATTGGCAGTTATAAGATTTATTTTAAAATTGTACCTTAAGGTGGTGGGCATGCATGATGGGGCCTAAGTAAAATATGTATAAACTTTTTCCTTGTTTACATTTCATTTGCATCCAAATTGATAACGTGATTATTAAAAGATTTCTGGAACATATAGACCAGGTAAGTTATATTAGTAGGAAAAGGGAATTGTTCCTTTAATACGATATCTATTAAATGTTAGGTACACACGAGAATGTGCAGGGGTTAACTTGTATTCTATTCATCTACGTTTGTCCATTTCACCTGAATTTCTCAAAAATAAAAATTTCGATTTAGTAAGAAGTGGCCAAAATCAAATTTCAGTTGTTATAAATTCAAGACTTATTCTTATTTGAATGCAACTTTGGATAATTAATTTTATTTTAATATTTTTCAATTGTACTTTCCATGATGAAGACCCTAAAGAGAAATAAAATGTTTAATGAGTTGATGCATTTATTTCAATTATATAATATCATCACTGATTAGCTGCATTACTTGTCTATGTGGCGTTATATGTGAGTTTGTGGCTAACTCTTTTCCACCGTGCTTCACTACGGTTTTCCTACGTCGCTATTTGATGAACTATATAAGCTTTAAGCCGATTAACATAGTACGTATAAAAATTCAACGCCTACGATGGTTAGGTCATCTCGGCCATAAGGATAGCAGTACTCCGGCTAGAATGGTGTTCGATAGGGAACCGGAAGGACGTCGCGCAAGAGGTAGACCGAAACTCTGCTGGAGGGACCAAGTGTTTGCAGGGCATTAAACTAGAAAACTAAAGAAGGCGCGCCTAAGACCGTGGGATGCACAGCAAAATTGTAATTGTTATCTTTTTATTTAACAATGAATCTCAAAAATATTTAAGAACAAATGTTAACATAAAAATAAAATAAACTAATCAATATATTTCCGGCAAGCCAAGTATTTAATAAGAACAAAAAAGAATGGATAACTTTGCATAAACTGTATCTAAAGAAACAATGTTTAAACAGAGCAAAGCAATTCATTGTAGCCTAGAATGAAAGGTATAAAGTGTCATTAGGCCTCAGTGATATTATTGATATTTATTTACCAACTCTTAATTACCTACATATGCATAGGTGGACATATGCTTCAATTGATATTTTAATGAACATGTTGGCAAAATAATGTTGTTTTTCATTAAAATTAAGTTTCATCATTACTTGCACGGCTCTCATTACACACGTACACCAACATATAGATATAAATGCATTCAACACATGTGCATTTAATATCAATTAAATTTTATCTGGCTATATAAACAGTTTGCAATGATACGAAACAATACATAAAGAAATGTGTATCGGAAGACAATTTCATTAATGAAAGCTTCTGTACCATCAAAGGTGATGACATCTCTCAAACCCTAAATCATTCCAACTACTACTAGGAAATAATATCCCTTGTATTCAATTATTGTGCGTTAACCATGTATTTATTATCATTAACAAAAATAACAGTAGCATCAAAATTTCAATGTTTTTCATATACATTTTATATAATATAAAGCAAATTTCCTGCTTCTGTCTTATATGATTTTCGTTTGTATTTCCCTCTTCTTTTATGTACTATTTTACATATATGAAATGTTTCACATTCTTTCAATATTATCGTCGTGCTTTATGTGACGTTCCATTTCCGTTATTAATATGGAGCCGCTGCTAATAACAACCAAATAACACCACTACCATCTGTTATTAAAAACAAAAGCAGTCAACTGTCAGGTGGGGAATACAACATATGCACACGGACAGATATTTAAATTGGATTGTAAAACACAATGTGTGTGCGAGGTAAGTTCGTTATTTATTAAAATGACGTCAATTTTTTAAGCTCCAAATAATATCGGGGATGCTAAGTTTGTCATTCCACTTGCAATACCTGGAACATCAAACCTATTGATATTTTATTATTTACACCTTCTACCTTACCGATGGGAAACCGCTTTCCTATTTCATAAAGTGGGTAAAACCAAGGCAGTTTCCAACCGCCCTAACAATGACGCAAATCAAACGAATTCAAATATGTCAAACATAAAAATAAAATTCCATATGTACAATGTATGCTACACCATTTCCAAATGTGAAAGATAATCCATTTGTAATTTACAAACCTTCGAATGCATAAAACATATTGGATATCTTTTCGTTGACGTCATTGAAATGACTGATATGCCTATGGGGCAATAGTTGTAATGGTTATAATTATTATTACGTATTTTTAAATTAAACGAATATAAACAAGTAAAAACACTTAATTTAACACTGTGAAGGTTCCAAGAATATGCACGGTAGGACATGTCTGGATGGGCTTAGGTTATAATGCTGATGAAGTATATATATGCTCTGAAGAGCTTCTAAGACTTTCTTTTGAGTATTGCAAACGGAATGACAGATTTAGTGTATCCTTTTACTTTTACTCTTTAAAATAGAATATATTTAAGTAAGGTGTACGTTTTCCTTATATAAGTAGTTTATTTTGGCCAGTGGAGTAAGGTCACTTTTCCAAAAATATTGAATCATTTATTTTTAACTATTGTGGATTCATGCGGCAATACATCATATGTTTATAAGGTTTATTTACCTTATCTAGAATGGCCGACATGCCTGCTCCTCATTATGTCCGAAAGAACAATTACCGGCACCAGAGAACACTTTGTCTTGTCGATCACCGCGTTTGGTAGAAGTACCTGGTCACTGTTGTAAAATGTGGTTCTGTGAGAATCCAACAGCTGATGGTTTGCATACAATATAATCTGTGAATTTTATAAGATTTTCAAAATGTACATTGTATATTTTTATTATGTAGTGTATGCTACCTGCCATAATTCTACAGAAAGTCCCTGGACACCATGTAGCAATGTTTGTGGTCTGGGTATATCCACACGCTTTACTAGAACAGCCTATGGTTGCAGTCAATTGAGCAATGTGCGTTTATGTAACAATCGGAAATGCACTACAACAGATGGTAGCAGAGGTGACTTCTCTCCTAACAATAACAACCACATTAGTAGCGAATTCAAAATTTGGCAACATTTGAATAGAAACAATGTCAAGAGGAATCGGAACTATCTCAAGAAGCAGCATAGGATAAGGGTAATATATTAGTATAAAAATAAGTAAAAAGCTTAATAGATTTTGTTTAATTGTGGGCGTATCTTTCGACTTTTTTCATTCAAATTTAATACCAACCTGTATGCAAGCACTCCGAATATTTCCACCAAGTTTGTATCCATATCTATTGTATATTTTTGTGATCTAGATGATAAATGTTTATCACTTCCAGACAAACACACAGAGATTACCATTTGAATACTTTGTCTGGCGCTTCTTTGACAAAGTCGCGTCAAAGTTCCGGGTATTAAAGGATTAAGTTACTCTTTACTTTTTGTCAAATTTATTACAGAAAGGTCATGAATGTCGCAGTATACAACGTTTGGGTCCATCACGTGTACGTTTAGGTGAATGTGTGTCCCGTAAAGTATATCGCCCTAAATTGTGCGGCCGATGTCATGATAAACGAAAATGTTGTGTGCCTTCAGCATCCACCACCATACAGGTACTACTACTACAATAATAAAAAAATTTAAGAAAGTGAAAATGATATATAGCCGCGTAAGCCTGCATATAATACCTTATACCAATTGTTTCCAAATGTGCAGCTATTTAAGTAGCACAATTTATCCTATTATTCTTTAAGTAATATCACTACATGCAAACCATTGTTAAATGAAAATCCCTGCGTGAAAAAGCTCTATAGGAGAAAGGATCTAGAGGTCCAATTTTAGGCTATGTAAATGACATTCACAAAATCACTTTCACTTTTATCGAATAAGTGAAAATGTAGTACCTGACCATTTCATACTTAGTTCCATAAATAGTGCTATAATTAATTTAGTTGAATCCTGATAGGTTCAATGCGGTAGACCTAGTAGTAATCAAATTAAGAATTCATTTAATAGCTTTTTATGCACACGATATACTCTTTAACACGACCTAATGACTCGATATATATTTTTGGTCGAAAAGACAATTCCTCCAATCCAAAAATATTATAGATTAAATGGATTAAAACACAAAAGTATAGTTAGAACAGCTAGATAGGGAGGGTATTTAAAAAGGGTTTTACTTTTTATATTCATATTTTCACGCAATACAATCCTATCAAATCTTGAATCAAATTGGACTCAAACAATATATCACATTACTGGGTTTCCTGTTAATCTTATTTCTTTACGCTATAACGTAAACACACCCACTTTGACTATGCGCTTTCAAAACAGGTGGAATTATTGTGTCCTTTAAATGTCATCGATCCAATTACTTATATTCAACAACATCAACAAAATAATACACGACAATTTTCTTCTGCAACAACATCGATGACATCGTCACCTTCACTGTGGGATGCCCATACACATGAGCGAATTAATCAAGAATTCTTACAATCGCATCAAATACAAATGAAGAATAAATTCATTGCCGTCGAATGGATACTGAAATGTGAATGCCGTAAAAATGTGAGTAGTCGTTGTTGACAACAAGTTTAATAATTTCAGACCACAATTTAAAAAAAAAGTCATTAATTATATAAGTAAATGAGAGTTATTATCTCCATAGGGAAAGACTCTAAAAATGGCCACATGCAGTTCAAATTTTTTTTTTTTCCTTAAAACCTTTATTATTCCTTAAAACCTTTTAAAAATAAAGAATTTTCATAAATAAATTTTAATTGGACTCATCTTCCCTCCTTTGCACCAAATTTCATCGATGTATCTTAAACTTTGTGGGATATAGCTTGTGCAGAAATTTGCATACACAATCAACGGACAGACTTATTTATATGGTTAAATCGATTAGAAAATAATTCTGAAGCAATCGCTACAATAACATGTTTATCTTTAACCTTTTACAATTTAAAATTAAATCAGGTAAACACAACAGGGCTTTTATAATAAATTTAATACCGTCCTTCTTCTAATTGTTCTATTTATAAGTTATTTGCGTGTGGAGTAAGTAGAAATATTTAAATAAAATATTTTACCATACCCACTAATTTTAAAGAAGGCTTAAATTTTCGACTTTCATTTATGTATTCTCGTGGCGGGTTTATGATTGCGCCTTCTAATAGTAGTGATATCTAACGCATCAAAATGCAAGTCGAGTTTTCTATTTGTAGCATTTGTATAGTCAGTGCACGGTTTCAAATGTAACTGGAGATCAACGGAAAGAACATTTCAGATGTAATTTGAACTCATTTATCTCGCTAGACTGGTAACCCCCCACCAGTTTAATTAAAAAGTTATACAAATAATCGTGTACATCTTGATATGTTTGGGAAAAAGTAAAAACGATTAAATTATTAAGGTTTGGTGTAAAGACTTTTGTTTATAATAATATTTTATCAAACCCGCGTTGCACTTCATGCCAATCACTCCCAACGGCTCTATACACAGTAAAATAGTAATGTTTACGTGTTGCTTCTTCTGCAAATTACATAATGGGGCAGCCATTAACATGGAGGTTGTTATGTAAAGTTTTAGTTAACTCCCAAGTTTCGGTATGTATTGTAATTCACCTGTGTGCCAAGAACGGAAACTATAAGTACCACGAAAATTATGATTTTGTGTAACAAAAAGCCATAAGTTGCGTTAACGGAAGTGGTGGAAATTTACTTAGTAACCAAACCAAAGCATCACATACATTACCTATTATCCAGTCTTGTAAAACGCGTGACTAATGAGGTACACAATGGAAACATTTTCTAATCATAAATATAACAAGTCCTGTTGAAGCCATAACAAAATATAGCAGGACAAATTTTGGGGTAAAAAACATTCTTTAGAATCCAAAAAAAATTTATTAACCGTCTCCGTATTCTATGGTTTAAATATACTTTATGGGTAATGTGGACGTAAGCATTGTTTTATAATTTTCTTTGGGTGCACATGATCTTGCCTAGTATTTAAAGTAATTTGTATTCCTTGATTATTTTGGCAATTAACATGCCTTCCCAGATGCTGCAGAATATATGCGTTCCTTCAAAACACCCCAGTCAGCTTGGTGATCACTTTTTTAATTTCATTAAATATTTAGTCATCTAACAGACATGGAGCAATCCATATACTAGACAATCCAGCTCATATTATAACTATACGTACATCCTTAGAGCTACCTTTTGAACTATAAGAATATGATATTTGCGCAAGTCTCACTACAAAAACTCAACAGAAGCAATGCTTTTATTTTACATAGAATACACTAATGAGAGATTTGGACTTTGAGAGTAAAACTCAAAAGCTTCAAAGCTTCAAAGCTTAATACTTTGTGTGTCATTTATAAATATTTATCATTTGTTTTTTGTTGTTGTTTCGTTTGTTTTTAGAAACACTGTTTGAAAAACTTTGGAAGCAATAACATCAATACAGAATTAATTACCAACTTAAAGAAAGCTAATATTAATAGCAAATATAAGCGTTATGATGATAGTGAACTTAATAATGAACAGAATTACGATAATGCAAGCAATGATATTGAACCACAAATAGTATCCAACAAAAAACACTTGAATGAATTCAATAGGAGATTATCAATATCTGACAATTTCCAATCTTATCATATACAAAATCCACTGTTGTTTACTTTACGCATTCCGAAAAAACATTATGACCTCAAAAAATCGCATAATGATGTAGATGAGATGGCGATGAGTAGGAAGACGAGTCAACCATTAAAAATCAAGCACAATGAGGATAAGAAAATTTATTATCGACTCCCACCACATGAGGTGGAAATGCCTAGAAAACAGCAACATTACTACCACAAGCACCATCCACAGAAACCGTGACAAAAGCAAGGACAGGAAAGGACGCCATTATAACACTATCAACGTCAATATAAAACTATATAAAAATTCAAATAAAACAACATTTTGTGTATAAAATGCGTAAACAACGATTGCAATGCAAACAGGAAAACAACAACAACCACAATAGCAACGTCTACAACAGCAAAATAAATTGTTTTTGTACTAAAAAGAGAAAAAGAAAAAACTGAGAATAATGGCCGAACGTAAACATATCTAAAAGGTATGTAACGTTCAGTGAAACGTGTTCGGTATTGTTTCAACAATGGACAAATTTCCTTAAAAGTTCATCGAAGTAATTGAAATATGCCTATTTAAAATCAATGCAAAAGTCGTTGCGCTGTTTTTAAACAATCGCCACCAATTCCATTTTATTCGAAATTCGTATAATATTTTTGATTTATATCTAGTGGCCCTGCTTATTCCGCATAAACATACGCGTACGTGTAGAAACATCTGCATAATGATATGAGTATATAAAGGGTGTATTCAAACGGTTTTATAAGTGCCAGAAGGAGATGAGCCACATCCCCAAAAGTACATATATTTTTGATCAGCATTAATAGCCGAATCGATTTAGTCCTTTTGTCCGTCCATATGTTTATAACTTTTTTTTACCACTCTCACCGCGGCAAACATAGAGATATCGAGCTGAATTTGGTTCATATAATTTTCACCAGCCCGAAATTTGATATACATAGTCCCTGTATATTACTTTTGCTTTGGGTTAAATTGGTTCATGGACCTTCCCACAATATTTTTTGTTTTGTTTTTCCTTTTTTATAAACAAACCATAAGAGACACAGAAATAACAATTTTCCAGAATATTAGAAAAGGCTTTCTCTATTTATGGAAAATTCATATTAACCACGCCTATCCACAATGGACACATGAAAAATGTTAGTAGGATTTAGGGATTTATTTAGAATATTTGACGAAGGTGACGTGAAGTTGGGCACACATATAGCAAGTAACAAAGAGATGTATTTTTATTTTGTTATTCTGTCATATATATAAACGAAAATTATTATAATATAAACAAATCAAAAGGGAAAAATATTTTTGCGATAAAGTGTACACAAGAATGAAAAAATTAATTCTTTCAAACATAATCACAATAATGTTGGTAGTACAGCAACAGAAATATAATTTAAGTTAACTGAGAGACGCGTGTAGAATTTAGCTAAACTGAAACAATTGATTGTGTTAAAAACGTTTACATATCTTAAAAATATATACAAATATATGTGCAGAAATTTTGTTAAATTAATGTAAAAAGCAAAACTGTAAGTATATATACGTAACATAATTCGTATCCACCAATAACCCTACGTTACAAAATTAAACAATTTTTATACACTCCTTGGTAACCCAAAGTATATATACATAAATATGTAATTGTGGTAGCTTGGAGGATATTAAGGACTAAATACATATTTATTGAACAATTGGCTGTGGCAGTATAAAATTAAATTGAATTAAAATTAAAAATTTAACAGAGATATTTCTTATATAGGATTTTATTAAGCATTTGGTTAGGAAGATACAAATCAAGAAAATTTTTCTCTTAACAAACACTTAGAAGTTTACCATATGCTATATAGAATTTATTTTGAAAGTGTACACCCGTATTAAACTTAAAGGAATTCACTAGTATATTATAATGATTCAAATTTTTATTTCGCCTGCCGAGAATTAGTCTAGTCCTAAAAGGATACCTATTTATAAATAGACCCTGCTTTGATATTATGATATTATTTTTTAAAAAATAATACGATTACTACTTGTAATATTATCAATGAATTGATTCCACTTTAATTGCCATTTTTGAAAGGCAATCTCCTTCTGTTGCCTCGTTAAAGAACTATATTGTAAACTATTTATGACTAATCTCTTTAACAGCCTTAAGTCGTCATGAGCTGATGCTATGCCCAAGAATGCTATATAAAAATCATGCGTTAATGGTGTAACCTTCCAGAAGGACGGATCATCTGAAGAAATCACTACAGGATAGTTATCAGCGAAGAAATGGGCGCAAGGATGATTGCGATAATCGGCCACCAATTGTAAAACTTGATTAGAGATGGGATTAACTTCAATAGCTATATTGCGCTGTTTAAGAACTTCCAATACAGAAGGATGTTTAAGTAAAGCAAAGCCATGCCCAATACGTTTGGTGCCCAGTAGTACGGCATCAATTAGATTTTCATCCACCGATGTTCCAAACCAATTAGTTTCACCGGCATGAAATAAAAAATCAATATTTGAGGGCACCCTCAAAAGCTGGGGTATAAAGTTTTTCAAAGGGCGACCCAATTCTTCTTGACCAACCAAATCGAAACCAGCCAAAAAGTCAGGATATTTTTGCTAAATAATAAAATATATTTTTTTATGTACATTTCTGCAACTGCAATTTCTAATTACCTTTATTTTAATACAGGTTTTAATGTAATGATCCATACCTTTTTCATCAGTTAGACGCAATGGGGCATAAATTAATTTGGAACCAATAAATTCCGAATGGCTTACCAAAAAGCGATCCAAAGTCTGTTTATAAATTGACACCGTATCCAGTTCAGTATAGTTGTTTCCTTCCAGATCGTACAACTAAAATGAGAAGACAATCATTCGAAAAGAGAAGATACATTATATCATATGTAAATCATTATAATTACTATATTATTCGTTCAACCGTTGCTGTGTCTAGCGATATTAAAGGAATGATCTGAATGAATTAAATGGATTATCACAGGGGAAAGGTTGCTCTTGCACTTTGGAGTCATTAATTTTGACTCTATATTATTTTACGCAAAGACGTTGCAATAATTTTTGTACAAAATTAAATATATTTAACAACTTTATAATGAATATTCGAATAACGGTATTTACATGGATACAAATTATAGTAAAAAGCATTCCTAAGTTAATAAAACACGGAACAATGTTATAATCAAATTGTAAAAACAAAAATAGTACATCTGATTCGCTTCTATAGCTAATCCATGATGTATAGATTGCATATATTTGTATATACCAAATGTCTTTAATTATTAATTTGTATGTATTGTACTTACCACAGGTAAAGTAGAACGGAACTCTAAATATTGAACGCCATCGTCATAAAATTGTTCTAAAGCTTTATAATAGTAATCAGCCCAATTGGGTTTGTAAAAAAGCAAGCCATCTAATAGCTTAAATATGCCGAGGAATCTTTTCCATGCTTGATTATTATCGAGAAACTTTTTCGTAGGATATAACGTAAGGTGTTGTCTTAACATATCATCAATTTGTTCCGACCCAAACTGTTGTCTTAAATGCTTCGCACTCTGCCATTCACAGTTTTCATCGATGTGCTTGGGGGGTTGAGTTTTTGAATATTTCATTTCATAACATGTCAAATTCTCCGAGTTCCAACACATCCACAAATGTTCACGATAAGTTAATTCTACAACATAATCTGTACTGCATAGAGCAGTGTCATGGGCATGTAGGACTCCCCCCTTTGGCATATGTTGAAGTAAAAGGAACAATTCACTATTTTTAATCTTCTCCAATACACTGAATATATGTTGAGATGGTGTAAATAAATGTGGTACAGCTATGCCTTCTTCATACTCTTTGTTTTTCGCTTCCATAATTATTCTGTTAGCTTGTGATTCTTTTTCATTTAACTCTATATCGGAGCCTAAGCTTTTCGAATTTTCATTATTCATAAATATGTCCCGCAAAACTTGGTAAGTTTTTGGATCAGGTCGCCGATTACATGTAATAACTTCCATATAGGTTGAGCTACGTTTTCGCAATCTAGCATATGAATGCGCTAAGAATATTGTGCACACCAAATACAAAAAGTACTGACGATATTGCATAATGACTTTAGTTTCTCTACTTAGTGGACCCCACAAACAATAAATCTTATCGGTGGTTTAAAATTTATGATTATTGCACTGCAAAGGTATAATTTTAAAAAAGCTTTTTATGAAAAATGGTTACAATTTATAAACTGTAGAATCAAGGTAGATAATAAATTGATAAAATAGTACTTGGATTGTATTGACGTTTATAGAGAGAAGAATATATACCCTACGCGTACAAGATGAAGTAAGAAAGACATTTCGATTCAAATTTACTTTCTGAGTCGAACTACCCATTTACGTCCCATTTGTATTTATTTTATTTTTAGCTGATTATTTTGAGTGTCCCTCTCCTATACATCGTATTCAATTAGTAAGTTTTCTTGTATATTATATTATATTATATAATTGAATTAAATTATTCAACTATTTTAAAAGTAGTATGATATTAGAAATTGCAAAAAATTAACAATTGGTGACTTAAAGGAATGACCTGGACCGGTTTCGAACTCGATCTCGAGTTCTCATCAACAGGTAATCAACAGTTGCACCAAATCCACCTGTGCAAATTCATGGATTCGTAGAATCAATACACTCCAGATATTCCCTTAATCTCCTATTCATTAAGCAAAACACTCAGAAAGGGGCATTGAGATTGTAATGAAGTATTCTTTATAATAATCGAATCAGAGTCTAGTTAAAGGTGTCCATAAAAAAAATGAAATACCCAGTTGAAATTTAGTAATCACATCCATAGTTTAAGCAGTCAGACAAAATCGACAAAAATCTATTACAGTAATAAAATGAGGTCACGTAGATGAACTGGTACACGTATTTATAACAAACAAAAAATCGGCTCTGCTGCATGTAAGAAAATTGGCACATTATACTTGCAGCATCTACCAATGCGGAAGGTATCCAAAATTTGATACATGCCAAATAAAGTGGTTACTAGTTTTTTCTTTAATCAATTGGTATGGTCTCGAGTCTGTTTTAATAATTTTACGATGATTTTTACATGTTTACATATAAATAATAACAATTTTCGACTGAAGTGGAAATAACCTATTAATATGAATTATAGTTTCGCAGCAGTCACTTTTTAGTAATAGACCTTTTTCTCAGTACGTAAATTTTAATAAAATGAAGAGTAGAGAACACAGCCTCTAAGAGTAACTGATCAAATATAATACAAATGTTCGATTTTAAAACATTTCAGCATGTTTATTCTACAATACAATCAATACAAGCAGGGACATTGTAATTATTACGCAAAAGTCATATACATACATATGTATATATATATATATATATATGCCCGTCTGCTTATCTATGGCTTTATAGTTTCAATTAAACTTAAGCAAAACATGTTCTTGTAAACAAAGGTTCTCAAAAACATATAGCCTAGCAAATGGACAATACTGGATAACCAGCTGAAACTAAAAATACTGAAAGGAAGATAGATTGTTTGATAATGATGTGACCAAATATTATAAACTATATTATAGACCTTGTGTCATAATGAAAAGCCAACTACATAATACTGCAAACATAAATTTCTAATTCAATCCAAAAAAAAAAAAAAATTTCGAACACCCAATTCAATACAAAACATGACAATTTAAAAAATCTCCCCAAAAGAACTCAGACCACATATACATCACCAATCAGCGCTATTCAATTCACATATCCATTTATCCCATAATATTTTCCATATATTTAGGGCTTGTTCTCTTTCCATTTCTGTCATGGCACTGTGCATTATTGAATTGTAGGCCAATTGCTTCAAAAGTTTCAAATCAGCATTTCTTGGCGCTATTTTCATGAAGGCCAAATAAAAGTCATGGCTTAATGGGCTTGCCTGCCACAGAGATGGATAATCAGAACTAACAACTAAGTTCAAATTGAATGCAAATAAAATGCCAGCAGGATGATAATAAGTGTAGCCCGGTGTTTTTAACAGTTGATGCGATATAGGGTTTACAATCAGAGCTACATTCGATTTATGAAATTGTCGCAAAATATAAGGATGTTGCAATAAAGGATAACTGAAGACTAAGCGTTGACTGCCTAACATGTAGGCATCAACCAAATTTTCATCACAGTTTAAATCAAAAGATTGTGCTTCTGATACAGTTAGATAATAATTTAGACGGCCTTCATGTTGTAGTAAAATCTTGGTAAAATCTCTTAAGGGGCGGGAATACGAATCATCGCCCACTAAATCGAGCCCCGCTAAATAATCTTGAAATACAAACTATAGGAAAAAGAAAAATAAATGAATCGATCTTTTAATGTTTTAACAAATAACACGAGTTCTACTTTGAACAATACCTTGAGAACCAAAGCATTATATAATAATTTTTCGAAGTCTTCGTCGGCTACATTGCGTGAGGGAGCATATATCAGTTTTGAGCCCAAAAAAGAAGCATTCCGAGAAGACAGATCCTCTGACACGTTTTTCAATACCATAATCGGATCCAATTGGGTGTAATGACTCCCATTTAGATCATACAATTTTGGAACTTCTGAACGGATTTCAACATATTGTACGCCATCTGCCAAAAAATCATCCAGCGCTTTCCTACAATATTCTTTCCAAACAGGAGCGTAACTTATTAAACCATATAATAATTGTTTAATTCTTTTCTGAGGCCTCTCGAACATATCATTTGTTTTGGAAGTTTTTAAGGTAAATATTTCTCTAAGTTTCGCATCCACCTGTTCGGGACCTTTTAAAAGGCGATAATCTTTAAGTAAAAACCATTTACAATCAGATTTTGTATTATTTGTATTGTTGAGAGATTGAGCAAAATGGAATTGCGAAAATCTGTTTGAAGGCGTAATACATATCCATAAATTGTCGTAATAGGTCAATTGAATAAGAAAGTCAACTTTAACCATGCCCACATCATGTACATGCAATACTGCTCCTTTTGGCATTTTGCGCAAAATTTTAAAGAGTACTGAACTTTCGACTTTCTCACGTATACGGTTGAAGTCGTTGTCACGTAAGGGAGAAGATTCATTCATATCCCACTTTCTATACTCTAACCATTTCAAATCCATCAGTTGATCATTAGCTTTTTGTTCACACGACGTCAATTCCATAGAACTACCGAATTGTTCGGCCTTTTCATGTTTCAATATGTATTGTTTCTCAAAATCATAACGTCGCCAACGTACAAATTGTCCTTCGTGTCTATTACCCGTAGAGTATAAACGTACCAAGAACAATGTAATGGTGATAATTAGCAACATAATCATTGCTAATGATCGACATTTATACCAATTTTGCCGTAATCGTGCTTCCACTGCCGGCATGTTGGACGTATCGTGGCTATTCTTTAAATTTTCAGTCGTAATTGCGGGCATGAATTTATTAATTATTCACTAAAGAAAAATTAATAATAAGCTTTTAATTAAGACAACGTGAAATTTTTTCGAATTTCTTTCAAAATTTTTGACAATAAAATTTTGGCTCTTATCATAAAAGAAATTTTTTCATAATTTCTACAGTTTTTTCTTTGATAAAATATATACAATAAATTTTTTTGGAAAAAAAATCGATTATTTTTAAATTCTTCTTTCCGCGCCATAGAACTTGAATGCAAAATTTTTATTACAGGGGTAATTAAGATAAGGAATCGAATTAAGACTTCACATTCGTTTTGCAATTACTAAACTATTCTTCCTCCATCTTTTCTATTAAAGTAAGTTTTCAACTAACCTAATTATTGTGGCGAGAGTGTTTTACAAATTTTACATCATTATTTATAAATACTTTGTAAAAATACATTTTAGTGAATGTGAAACTCATAGCTCTAAAAATACAAAGACAACTTTCAAAATTTGAAAAAATTGTTTGAATCATATAAACATTTCTTCATTAGTCAAAAAGTTCATAAAAAAATTTTCGTCTCCGTAAGCGAAATATTCATTTAATGTTTTAGGCACCTTTTTCGCATTCAAAATTATTCAGTATTTTCAAAATTAGCAAATTATTCCACAAAAATAAAAAATTAAACTGAAACAACCGCTGACGAGGAGTTGTGCTAACGTAAAGTGCCGAAAATGAATAACACAATGGTTAATTTATAAAAATAATCAAGTATCTCTTCACATTTATATATTTATATATACTTATTAGGTATGCCCATCTCCTATGTCTAATACGAGCAGAAGCTTTTCATCTGCCTATTCTGGAAGTCCCGATATTGTAAGTAAAAGGCAACAAATACATGAATCCCTTCCTACAACGCAGAAAATTCTCGAAATCCTTGTTCAAGTAATTAGATACATGACGTAGGTTATTCTAACATGAACATAAAAATACGATAACCTTCTTATGGAGATCCAAGTGTATTTTCTCGAAATTTAGTCCAACTGCAAGCGCGTTGTAAAAAGGGGAATTTGCACTTTGGTGAATTACTAAAATATGTTTTCGTGTGTCTATAATTTAATTAGATGAATGCAAATATTAACGCTTCCGACTTGGATTATTCAAGTAGCGTTGATACCTCACAAGTGTCCCGAAACATTGTAAGTAAAAAGTGCCGAAAATAAATAACAGAATGGTTAATTTAGAAAAATATTTAAGTATCTCTTCACATTTATGTATTTATATATACTTATTAGGTATGCCTATCTCCTATCTCTAATACGAGCAGAAGCTTTTCATCTGCCTATTCTGGAAGTCCCGACATTGTAAGTAAAAGGCAACAAATACATGAATCCCTTCCTACAACGCAGAAAATTCTCGAAATCTTTGTTCAAGTAATTAGATACATGGCGTAGGTTATTCTAACATGAACATGAAAATACGATAACCTTCTTATGGAGATCCAAGTGTATCTTCTCGAAATTTAGTCCAACTGCAAGCGCGTTGTAAAAAGGGAAATTTGTACTTTGGCGAATTACTAAAATATGTTTCCGTTTGTCTATAATTTAAATAGATGAATGCAAATATTAACGCTTCCGACTTGGATTATTCAAGTAGCGTTGATTCCTCACAAGTGTGCCAAGACATTGTAAGTAAAAATGGAATAAAATCAATAACAAAAGTTTCCTAATCGTTGTAACTCATTTATATTTTCACATAAAAATCAGTTGAATGCAAATATTGAAGATTCAGGCGTATCAAAATATTACTCTAGTGAAGGAAGCCCGCAATCGTCATATTGCCCAAGACCAAGCACAAGAACGCAATCGGTAACTTGGTTAATTTTACATGCTTTTCAAAACTCTAAGAGATATTCTACCATATGTATTCATCAATATCTGTATCGATATAATATATTTTTAGGTGTGCTCATGAGTTTTTCTGTGTTGTAACGGTTACAGTCGTATATTTTAAAAAAATAAGCTAGAGTTTTGTACATACATTTCTAGTGTCTAACGCGCTATTTAAATGTTTCAATAAATCACCAAAGTTTCACGCCCACAATCACAAAAATGGTCAAAAGTGGGAAATAGGCTCTAAATTAAAAAAAAAATCCATATGTATCACATACACTATTAAGTGGGGTAATCAGGTACCTGCCCATATTTTGAATACATATGTGGAGGACATTAAAGATTTGGCTTAAGCTAAGTTTTTATTATATTCCTATATGTTAACTTAACTAATTATTGGTAAAAATTTCGTTAAGCTTTTTGTTAACCTTAAAACTTATTGATATTCTTAGAATATATTTGTCAACAAAAAGATTTCAAATTCACCATACGTGGTAAAAAGACTCTGTTACTATTTTATTGTCAAAAATTTTGTATAAAAAAAAAGCAAAGAAAAATGTTAAAGGCGGTCAAGCCCGTGAGCCCTTTGAGTTTGCTCATGGAGTCATCTTGTTAAAAATTCTAAAAATCGTCCAATCCGGTCCAAAATTAGGTCACTTTTTATACCCTACACCGCATGTGGTAAGTGGGGATGTTTGTAACTCCTGAACGGCAAATGCCATCTTCAAGTATATCGATCGATTGAGAATTAGAAAATTTAAAACATATTGTTAAAGTCATAATGCGGATTTAACCAAATGTTTCGTTTTTTTATTTTAATTAGCTGCAAGATGAAGAAGATGAAGAAGATGAAGACGAAGAGGAGGGGGAAGAAGATGAATCTATGGCATTTGATCCTATCGAGTGGGGAGAGGAGGTAATCAACTATAGTTTTTCACAAAAACAAAATTTTGAGGTTGGAAGAGTACTCACTTGGACAAAACATTTGTAATACCCACAAAGATGGCACAAAGCTTATATATATTTAATTAGTATTGTCCGTCTGTATATTTACCTGTGGTAATATTCCTTCTCTCGCAAAAGCTGAGATATGGATTGCAATTTGCAAAAATAATGGCAATTCCTACATCGGCAATCGGTGGACGCTCGCACTTTAAAAAAATAAAAAAGGCTATTTATTATTATGCATGGTTTTGTCAGTCAGAGCATGTGATTGTCCGTAACATGCCCCAAGGTTTGACTACAAAACTCGGCCAAAGCGAAATATAATTTTTTTAACTGTTTTAAATTCCTTTACATTTTTTTATTATAGGACTCTCAGGATAGAAGTTTGTTTCGGGCGCTCGGTGCTAAAATGGTATATTTAATGAATTGATTTTTAATAAAAGATTCATTTTATTATGCTTGTAATAGAGGAACTTTTCGAATATTGAGGAATGGGATGAGAGGACACAAGAATATGTATGTATGCTTTTCTACTTGTATTAGATTTATCCATTTGTATACCCTCCACATTATCGGACACGGGTTCAAATCCAGCTGAGAAAAAAGTGAAAGAGTTTTTTCAGCTAGAATTTAAACTAAAGTGTCGTGTTGGATTGGTAACCCATCGACAGTTAAGAATATTATTATGAATATCGAGACCCTACAAAATATATATAACATACATATATTTTCACATTCTTGATCAGCATCTAAAACTGAGTTTATCTAGACATGTAAGTCCATATGTCCATATGTTTTTGGTATTCCCGTGGTCGTAAATTTTGAGATATTGAGTGGAAATTGTGTACCAACATTTCTAATTTCTTCACGCACAAAGCTGTTTAAAGGGCAAATTTACGTATATATAATTAGACCATTTATCGGGTGTGGTCAGGCCACAATTTACGAAAACCAATACTTAGCGTAATACTCGGCGTAAAACTCTACTTGCAAGCTAATATGTGACAAATAAACTTAGAGGGCGTAATCATCAACCAGGAATGCCTACCGTTTGCATGTAGATGTGCAGGGTATGCAAGACTTGGCCTAAGCCAAACTTAGTTTTCTTACTTATTACACAATATATGATATTCTTAAACCATTAATTTACTTTTTTAAAGCCATATGAAGACTACTATCCAGACATTTCTGTAAGTTTTTACATGCGTTTAGCTTTGGGGTTCCTTTTGATGATATTTCCTTTCTACTTCAATTAGGAATTTATACCCAGTACTTGTGACACGTCGTTTATGCCAGGGGTAAAATAAATATATTTTACTTATGTGCAATTTTTTTATCTTTATTTATCTTTCATTGTAGGATAGACCAATTTATAGGGTAAGAAATGGGTTCACATCTTCCGAAAGCTTTAATCCCACCTTGTTGGTTGCTGGAATCTTGATAATTACACATTATATTTATGTATATTATATATATTCGTATATTACAGCCACAAAGGGTGGGAATGAGTGTGATTGATCAAGTAAGTTTTCTTTTTTCTTCAGTTAGTATGATTTAATGTTTAAATATGATGTGTACTCCCAATTATATATGTAAAGTTGCAACGAGGAAGTTTCGATGAATCGATGAAGTTAAGTTATCATGTAAGTGTAATGCTATTTGTTTAAATAATATTCTTCTATTGTTTATAAACACATATTATTATAGCCCCGCTCGGCTTCCACTAGTGGTATTTATTATGTAAGTAATTTTTTTATTTAAATTTATCTAAACCTACATGTATCATTATGTCACTATAATTACAGACTGAATCACCACCCAGATCCAGACCCGCGCAACCTGCAGTGGCAGTAAGTATTGACATTTTCACTCCTAAACGAAATAAAAATATATATTTTACAAAAATGGTTATAGTCCTGTCCCCGACGGTCACCAAATGCTACATTTTCGGTAAGTTTTCGCTATGTTTTTTACGACATAATTCATTCTCTCTTCCTCTAATTCGTATCATTTAACATCTTACAGTCTAGTATGCCTGATCAGGTAAGTCTTCTCCATGAATATAAATTGCTTCTCTTTAATTATTGTATAAAAATATTTGTTTATGCATAATTGTTTCTAAAGCTCCTCAGAGGAAGACCATCGATGAATACCAGTTATTCTGTATGTATGCTGCACTTTATTTACATAATAATTTTTATTAATATATATATATATATATATATTATTATAGCCGAGTCGAGCTTCCACTAGTGGTAGATTTTACGTAAGTAATTTTTATACTCTACACCACTAAGAAATATTTTCACTTGTTTTATTTAAATTTTTAAATTAAAGACTCAGTCACAACCTAGAACCGCGCAACCTGCAGTAGCAGTAAGTGTTGATTTTTACATTCTTAAACTAAATAAAAATATATATTTTACAAAAATTATTGCAGTCCTGTCCCCGACGCTCACCAAATGCTACATTCTCCGTAAGTTTTCTATACGTTTTTTACGACAAAATTCATATTTTCTCTATTTCGTATCATTTATTACAGTCTACTATGCCTGATCAAGTAAGCTTTTTTCACATAAGTATAAAATGCTTCTCTTAATTTTTTAAATTATACTTCTAAAGCTTCTCCGGGGAAGACCATCGATGAATATGAGCTCTTGTGTATGTACAGTAAACTTTGTTTTTATATAATGTGTTATATTAGATTGTGTTGATTACATAAACGTATTATTACAGCCGAAAAGTGCTTCGACTGGTAATATTTCTTATGTAAGTAATTTTCTAAGTCATACATATATTGATTGTAATTAAAGCGTTATGTCATTGTTGTTGCAGACTGCGTCAACACCTACACCTCCGAGACCCTTACCTACAGTAAGTACTCTCTGTCGAACTTATCCAAACAATTTGTTTTAAAACGGTTAAATATAATATATTAACTTTTTCGCTTAATTTATCCCAATTTATTATAGGCTTGTCCCCGTCCAGCTCAAAATGCTACGTTTGCGGTAAGTTTTATCAAATATTACTTTTCTATTAAACACTTGCCCTTACAAATAAAATTTATTACAGGTAAGTCCAGTAGCAGCAGTAAGTTATGAATTTATAGTGATTTTTTTATTTATTCTCATAAATATTTATAGCAGGCATGTCCCCGTCCCACGCCAAACGCTACATTTGCTGTAAGTTTTCTTTAATTGTTTATAATTACTTTCTGTAAATTTATTTATTAAAATACTCACGTTCGAAATTAAAAATCACAGAGTAGACATAAAAACGATTGAAAGTAAAAAACGTTTATGCCTTGTACATATGAAGGGGCCATTCAGTTGCAAATGCCAGTAGTAAGAGCCAGAGACACAACAAAAAACTGAATCAATTTACATCAGTTATGATATCGCACAGAAACTTGGTTCACACAATTTTTAGTTCATGTCTGTAGTTGATATGAAAAATAGACAAATTGGGTTACAGCTAAGCCCAGGAAGTCACTACAGGCAAACGGACAAATAGGCGTCCTCGGATTTTGATAATAATTATAACACTGCGCACAATTTACATGGACATACGGACATGGTTAAATCGATTCAGATTCTGATTCTGAATCAATCGGTATAACAACTGACGGTGGAGCATTTACCGTTTAGGGTTTACAAACACCCGCACAAACTTAAAATACCCTTAATATCGAGTTTATTGATTTTTAATAATAAGGATAATGGATGATTTAAATAAATTTTTTAAATTTTTAATCGTTAAATCAATTTCTGCCACAACTAAATTGTTATTTAAAATCCTTTATAGGCCCAGAGGCCTGCTACTAATGTAACGCGAAATGTAAGTTTGTCTCTTAGTATGCACTTATATTAAAATATAAGGGTAATTCATTCCAGATAAGTGCAGCTGGCAGTTCATTGGGTGGCTCGTCTTTAGGTAGCAGTTATCTTTCTGGCACGTTCAATGCCCCAGATGATTCAAGTTGGTGGAATGTAAACAAATAATTAAAAAGATACTTACATGTTCTGAAATGCTCACAATTCGTAATTATTTTACTACAGGTCGGTCCCTTGGGCTCCGGTGAAGATATATACGATATTCCATTTGAATCAATATCAGGCCCGGTAGATATTTACAATTACGTACAATATGCTCCTAATTCTAAAAAATCCATTTTATAGGCTTCCGCTGATAGCAGTTATTTCCGATTAGGTCCTCTAGTAAGTATATTAAATAAATAAACATAACGTGGACACATTTAAATGTACATAATATCCATTTCAGTCAAGCAGTTTAAAAGAAGGATTGCAGTCACCCCCACAATTCAACATGTCATCTAGGGTAAGTTATTCTTTTTAAAAAGTCTTTGCCAACACACCAAGTTAAAATGTTCTTTTTAATTACAGAGAAGTCCAATATGCCCCGTAAGATAATTAGAATATCATTAATAGCAGTAAGTTTTTAATAAATTTAAAATTTTTACAGAGACCCTCCACCGGTGCTGGAACAACATTTGTGGTTAGTATTATTATAATATTATATAGTAAGATGTGTTTATAATTAAAACAAACTTGTCTGTATTAAAAATTATTACAGAGGCCTGCTGCTGATGGGTCTTACACAGTGCCGACGGTAAGTTATGCCAGACTAGACATAAAAACGATTAAAAGTAAAAAACATGTATGCCCTGCACATAAGAGGGGGCCCTTCAGTTGCAAATGCCAATAGTAAGAGTCAGAGACACAACAAAGTGCACATATTTTTGATTAACATCAAAATCTAAATTAATTTACTTCAGTTATGATATCGCACAGAAACTTGGTTCACACAATTTTTAGTTCATGTCTGTAGTTGATATGAAAAATAGACAAATTGGGTTACAGCTAAGCCCAGGAAGTCACTACAGGCAAACGGACAAATAGGCGTCCTCGGATTTTGATAATAATTATAACACTGCGCACAATTTACATGGACATACGGACATGGTTAAATCGATTCAGATTCTGATTCTGAATCAATCGGTATAACAACTGACGGTGGAGCATTTACCGTTTAGGGTTTACAAACACCCACACAAACTTAAAATACCCTTAATATCGAGTTTATTGATTTTTAATAATAAGGATAATGGATGATTTAAATAAATTTTTTAAATTTTTAATCGTTAAATCAATTTCTGCCACAACTAAATTGTTATTTAAAATCCTTTATAGGCCCAGAGGCCTGCTGCTAATGTAACGCGAAATGTAAGTTTGTCTCTTAGTATGTTATGCACTTATATTAAAATATAAGGGTAATTCATTCCAGATAAGTGCAGGTGGCAGTTCATTGGGTGGCTCGTCTTTAGGTAGCAGTTATCTTTCTGGCACGTTCAATGCCCCAGATGATTCAAGTTGGTGGAATGTAAATAAATAATTAAAAAGATACTTACATGTTATGAAATGCTCACAATTCGTAATTATTTTACTACAGGTCGGTCCCTTGGGCTCCGGTGAAAATATATACGATATTCCATTTGAATCAATATCAGGCCCGGTAGATATTTACAATTATGTACAATATGCTCCTAATTCTAAAAAATCCATTTTATAGGCTTCCGCTGATAGCAGTTATTTCCGATTAGGTCCTCTAGTAAGTATATTAAATAAATAAACATACCGTGGACACATTTAAATGTACATAATATCCATTTCAGTCGAGCAGTTTAAAAGAAGGATTGCAGTCACCCCCACAATTCAACATGTCATCTAGGGTAAGTTATTCTTTTAAAAAAGTCTTTGCCAACACAGCAAGTTAAAATGTTCTTTTTAATTACAGAGAAGTCCAATATGCCCCGTAAGATAATTACAATATTATTAATAGCAGTAAGTATTTAATAAATTTAAAATTTTTACAGAGACCCTCTACCGGTGCTGGAACAACATTTGTGGTTAGTATTATTATAATATTAAATAGTAATGATGTATTTATAATTAAAACAAACTTATCTGTATTAAAAATTATTACAGAGACCTGCTGCTGATGGGTCTTACACAGCGCCGACGGTAAGCTATGCCTTTTAATATATAATAAGAGACCATTAATAGTTAAATAAACTATAAATACTCGCTAATGAGATCATGAGAATAACTTAATAATGTCCATATCGACATAGTTTTAGATGCTCATTTAGAATATATATGTATATAAACTTTGTTGAATCTCCCACACTTTCTTCTAGGCATTTTGACAAATGATATATACATACTTCTATACAGTATGATGATGTATAAAAAATAATTTTTAATGTATTTAATTAATTATAGAGACCTCAAAGGGCCGCAGGTACAGGACAGCCTAATTTAGGAGGAACCTTTTCGGTAGGTTTTCTTATTCCAATTTTATTTAAAAAAAAATTAAAATAACTAATCGAAAAACAAAACAATTTCAGATGCCTTCCAATGCAACATTTAATGTAAATATAATAAATTAATACATATGTACAAAATATATTAGCACTACAACTAATCTTATTACAGAGACCCGGTAATGCTACTTTTTCGGCTCAACCCAACTTAGGAGGAACATTTACAGCAGTACCAAATGCAGGAACAACAGTTACGGTAATAATTTTATAGCATAATGAATATTTTATTATAACTGCAATCCATATAAAATTCCAATTTTATTGAAAAATAAATTTCTAATTTCCTTATAGATACCTCCTGATTCCACATTTACGGTAAGTTTACTAAAATAAATAAACCTTGCGTTACTTTGTTCGCCAAAACCTCCACAAAATTTTTACATTATATAATAAAATGAACTTTTTTACCAATAACTTTTATAATATAATGTATAAAGAAGAAGCCGCCCGCTGACTTGTAAAGGACTGACATAAATTAGACAGTACTCATTTTATGTCTTTGTACCTCTTTTCAATTTTTATTCTCTCCGCCTTAGTGATTGTAGCATACTAAGTTTGCTACTTCGTTTGGAAGTCCCAAAACGAAGCCTCCGAGAATCCAAATCCATCTAGACACATCCATCCATGTGTTTGGAACTCTCACATTTTAAAATTTTTATATTATGGCATTCATAGATGTACACTTTCCCATATAAATATAATGCAATCTTATAAGTAGTAATAGCAAATTTCTTTACATTTGTTTTCTTCTTATTATTATTTAATTTTTTAATTGCTAAATTTATAGTATATTTGTTGTATTTGTAAGCTTTATATGGGAATTATGTATTATGGTTTGTTTGGAATAAATTGTAAATTACTGAAATTTTATTAATGGGCAAGCCCCTGATGAAGACGGAAAATCTCCGTCGAAATTTTGGATAAAGCATAGAAATTGGTTTTCAATTTTTATTAATCGAGACAAGCTGCACAGCTAAACAAAAATACTTTCCTATATTGATTTAGAAACGTTTGAATTCTGAAAATCACATATTTTGAAACATACATCACATATTTTGAAATAAGTCAATGTTTGCCAATGGTATAAAAACTTGATTATTTCTAACTCATACTCTTTTTATTTAACTTCTTTGTAGCACAAACAAATAATTACTATTTTTCATACATTGCAGCTAAGTATAACCGAGTCTTCTAGAAATTTGGGACAGCAAGGATTAAGGGTAATTTTATTGCAAATTTTTAAATAATTTTAAAGTAAAAATTTTTTTATTAATTAAATTATAAATTATATGAATATTTATATTAGCGTCAGTTAATTTATAGCAAAAAGAGATTCGATTGTTATAATGAAAACGTATACTTTATTTTAGCCCTGCGGATGCCCATACACCCCTCATTAAATCAGAAACACCAACTGGTCCAAAGTCCTAATAAACATAATAACGTGATTTAAGAAGAATCAGGGGGCATAAAGTAATTACGAAAATCATTATAAAAGTAGATCTGGATTTATTTTACTGATTGAATATTGAAGCCCTTTTCAGGCAAGCAAAATCAATTAATACTTATATATATTTTTTTGACAATTTCCTCTTTAGTACATATTTTAGATGAGCAATATTATGAAGCCATAACTGCTATTTAAAGCTGAGCCTAAAAAGAACTCCTCGCCAAAACACTTTTTGTGGAATACAGTGTGAAAATGAATTGTTTGGATTTAAAAAATAAATAAATAATCTTGAAACAATTTTTTAATTTTTTTTTTTACAATATACAGAATACAGAATTAAATTCTTATAATATTCTTATTCTTGTACAATATTTGGCACTGTTACAAATTATAAATTTTGCCATCACTACTTTCTTTTTCATAAACAGGTCAAAATGTTATTCGGTCAAGCACGGGATTTAATACCCTACACCACTTACCTCCTTAAATTAATCTACACTTCCGTTCGGGTCTAAATTTGTCACAGCTAAATATGATGCTAATTAACTGCACTTAATTTTGTAAAAATATATTAAGAAATCCGATCTTTTGCTATATACAGACCGGGGGCACGTATATGGGGATGGGTTCTAAAAATTATCCGGTTTTGTACATCTTCAATTTTCCTCCTTGGGCCAATACATATCCTACCAAATTTCATCGATTTCATTTCATCTGTTATTTGCATACAAATTAAATTAATTCAAATTTTGATTCTGAATCGATCGGTATAGTTGAAGGTGGGTGTGGCATTTGCCGTTCAGGAGTTACAAACTTAATACACTTTTTGCCACAAGTGGTGCAGGGTACAAAAGTACGTCATAAAATTTTCTTAAATTAAATTCTCATTCGCAGTCTATAGAAACATTTTTATACCCTCCACCGTTTAGAGGAAGAGGGTATATTCATTTTGATCATCCGTGTACAACACATCGCAGGAAGCCTCAGAGACCCCACACACCATATATATTCTTAATCAGCATGAGAAGAGAAATCGTTTGAGACATGTCCGTCGGTGTGTCCGTGTGTCCGTCCGTTGATGGCATTCTCACGGTCGCAATTTTTGAGATATCAAATTTTTTTGATAAATGTTTGCATAGTTATTCTTAGTTTAATTTTACTTACACATGCCCACAATAAACAAAAATCTCAAAATACCTTGAAAAAGTTGTAACTTTAAAAAATTTTATATCGCACAATACCATGCCTATTAAGTTGAAATAAATAAAAGTGGTACCGTTAACCAACACTGTGCCAAAAATGGGCGTGATTGAATAACGCAAACGTCTATGATTTAAAAAGAACACTATTTGCGTAAGTACATGAAATAGTCAATTACATAAATACGGCAATAGGAACTTATTTTTTAGGGGATTGTAAGAGGTGAAGGGTATTTAAGCTTCGATCTTAACCGAACTTCTCTTTCTTGTTCTTTATTAAATTTTGCTTCAATTCTTGGTATGTTAAAATTTTTAAATTGGTTTAAGTTATTTTATAAATAGAATGTTTTTGCATTGAACAGCTTTGCTCATTGTCTACAAATAATGACTCCATACGAAAATGAATAACGCTGAAAGAAACCCTGAAGAAATTCGAGTAGAGTAGCTACTGCTGCACCATGAATGTGCAACAGGAAATAGAGTCTGTTATGGATGTGGACCGTATTTAATATTTGGCCTAAGCCAAATTTGGTTACTTTACTTGTTACTCTATAATTCTATTAATATACATCACTTATTAAAATATTACATTGCTTCGTATCAATTATATTAATTATTCACAATAGTTTTTCAATGTGATTTCAAAGCAATTGAGTTATATACCCCAACTCACCCCCGCATATATCGATTTAACTTTTCTCTATATAACTCAAACTCTCTGATGAAGCGGACGCGACCACAAAAATTAATATATTGAGTGAAAATATTATAAAAACTTCTTTCTCAATCTTAACGCCTACACACACAATAAACACACAAACGTAGAGATGCAAAATTAAAATTCATATATACCAAGGGCGAAAGATGGGAATCGTTAGCTTTCGTATCGAGGAAGGAAAACCATCTTGATTTTGTACGATTTTAGACAAAAGCCATTTATTGTTGAGTTTCAAAAAACATCGTTATTTTTATAAAAATTTATCAGATTAGACATAAACGGGATCGACAAGTTACTTGTAACTTAAAAATAAAATAAAATAAAATGAAAAAGCCCTTGACGAAAAATATTATTACAGAGTGTCTTGGAATAAAACCAGAAACAAGAGGTAAGCAGTTCTCCCATAAAAGGAAGGTATACGTACTTATTCTATTCCAAAAGTGAGCATCCGTGGGGAGCCCTAAATATATGCTTTCGAGTAACCGGTGTTACTCTATTGTTTTGTACAATACCTGTATATCTTACATTTCAAAACGTCAATTAAAAAAATATTAAAGACAAAATCAAATATACATTTCCCCGAAACTCATTTCCATAGAAAATTTTTCGTTCTCCCTAATAATATTATTTCGTTTATATTTTGGAATCCTCTAAGTTCAAAATTGAATACTCTTCTAAATTTTGCAATTTATTCGATGAAATACAAGAAAACCAAAAACCACTACCAACGGAAATATATTTAAACACTGACGTGTTTCAGCACACCAAGATTGATATCGCATGGTTGTTCAAGTGATGATATATTATATATATATCATAAATAAACGCTGGTCATAACTTTGCCATGGTTAGTTACAAATGATGAAATTTTAAATTAACGAGAATGGATATTATTTACATATTACATAAATAAAATCTTAGTTTTCCACTTTGGAGTATGATAGAGCGTCATGTCCGCTCCCCGCTGACAATAAAAGATTTGTTTCAAAACGAGCGCTATATAGAGTTAGTAAAAAACCCAACATTATATAATCGATTATTAATTTATTTAATTTGTTCTTCTATTTATTGTGAGTAGCGAAGTCTTCCGAATGAGATGAATGACTTATACGATAGTTTTATGACGCGCTACTTGACACAAAGGCAACAACGACTGCAACAACCACAGCAGGAATGTAATAGTCCCACCAGAAGAACGAGATCGGTAAGATTTTTTGGATATATTAAGAACCAAAATTATCGATTAGTGATTTGATGGAAAATATACGGTTTTTACGAATGTTTTCTAGCATTCGGAAATAGCGGACCAAAATCCCCCTCTTGTAAGTTAATGAAAAAATACTTTCAGTGAAATTCATCTTCTTTACCAACCTTTTCAGGATCCCCGCTCTAGAACCCAATCTGTAAGTGTAGCATCCACAAATACACATGAATTATATTATTAATCAAATATTTTAATTTCAGTTGAGTGATTTACAGCCAGCCCCTCCTGTAAGTTAACTGTAGTTTAAATAAAGAGTGCGACGTAAAATGATTGGCTATATCTTGGATTTCTAATTTGAATGATGCTCTGTGATATCAATAATAAACATTTACTTTTTCCAAAGAATTAATAACACATAACTATAAGACTATATATAGTATTTATGTAGAATTTTCTTTTTATATAAAAATATTTTTAACAAATTTTCTTGCAAAATTTTTAACAGCTTCGCTCAACACCACTTTGCTCCAGGACACCACAGGTACATTTTCGCACAACTTAAATGTTAATTTGCTTCAATGATTTTTTTGTAAATGATGTGAACATTACGTTTGATTTTTTATATTCATAATATATAATATACGTTTACCTAATTAAAATGTGTTTTTTTTTTCTGTTATTTTACTAAGCCGTTACAAGAAGAGGGAATGGAGCAGGATAATGAAGATGAGTACTACGATGGTGACAGCCGCGAATGGGATTTTGAGCATTATGTAAATATTTTCTAACTTTTTATACGCTTATTATATAACATGCTTAGCTAAATATATATCCATTTAACTCAAATTTAAAAAAATTTAAGTACTTTGTACGGAAAATCCCTATCCTATATCCAAATGAAAACCATTACATTTCTAAAACTGAATCGTAATTTGGGAAACACAATGTATCGATTCAGATAAAATTTCAGAGTCTGACAGTTTTTTTATTTTAATTTAGTTATACATATTATTCAATAAAATATTTATTTAACTTATTCATTATGATTATAATAGGATGAAATTTCGAATATTCAAGAATGGAATGAATTGTCTGATACACCCGATTATGTAAGTTAATGAATGGGTCAGATTGTTTTGTTAATTAATTATCAGCAATATAATCTTACAGCCTTATGAAGAGTACTTTCCAAACATTTCTGTAAGTTTTTATGTTATTTTGTTGTATACGAATATGATTTTGATTTTATCACACAAATAAGGACATTGTTCAAGAAGCGGATTGGTCCATAACACGGGTAATACTTTATTGTACCATATTGCTTAAACAATTAATTTCAATTGAATTCCTTTCAGTCACAATATCTTAGGATGTTTGTAAGTTGAAAAAAGTTTCTTTTATTCTTATCATAACGCAAGTGAATTGTATTTTATTGATAGAGAGATCAATTGGGTCTTCCCCCTCTATCGGAATCAACTGAACAATTAAACAGAGACGCGGTAACATTATATATTAACAATTTATACTTAAAAATTATGGTACGTCTAATTTCTTTTAAAGCTTGCCGGAATACTGCATCCTCCAGCAGTCGAACAAAATTTGGTAATTTTGTGTTTAATAATATTTATAGTATTAACTTTTTATCAAAAACCCTACTTGGTATTTAATACAGAGGGTACCACCTGCAAGAAGCAGTTTGCCTTGCGTAAGTTTTTTCTATAGTAATATAAATTAGATTATAAATAGTTGAAAAATGTATATTTATCAGGCATGCCCTGAGAGAAGAGTTATTCCCAGAAGACCAGCAAATAGTTCCTACCCCGTAAGTACATTTTCTTGAAATGATTTTATTGCCGTAATCTAACAATGCATAAACATATATTGCAGGTATATCCCAGACCAATGAACCCGCGCACACCCGTACGTTAGAATGGGTTATATATTTATAACATAATGTTTTTAATAGTTTTTATTACAGAGGATACCTGCACAAAGTAGTGGTGCAACCCCAGTAAGTATTTTTTATAAAATATACTATGTTTTCCGTTTGCAATACCCAGAATGGGCCGTCAGAAACCCTTCAGAGTATATATATTATTGATTACCACTTGAGTCTATTTACGCTACTTTCATTTGGAATTTGAAAGAAACAAGTAAGAAAACTAAATTTGGCTTAGGCCAAATCTTAAATACCCTCCACCTCCAAAATGGTGGGCGTGGCAAATATAGATATATTGCGCCTTCTAGGAGTGAATTTTTGTCGATTGTGGGTGTGGCTCTGGACCGATTCTGCCTATTCTAAATAGCAATCTGCGTGTAAAAACTATGAGTGTTTTTCCATAATTTCAGCTCAATATCTAAAAATTTACGCCCGTGAGAGTGCCAACAACAGACGGACACACGGACATACATGTTCAAATCGACTCAGTTTTTGACGCTGATCAAGAATTTGTAGGGTCTCTGACGCTTTCTTCTAGGTGTTGCAAACGAAAGAATAAAATTAGTACACCCTCATCACTGAGGTAGAGGGTATAATAACTCAAATGGAAATGCCAAAAACTCATTTGGAATTTGAAATATCTCAAAGTAGAATTGAATATAGCTTTAACAGAAATGTTAAGTGCTCATACAGGGTAATTGAAAAATCTCATATTAAAAAAAAAAAAAACCTCTCAAACGAAATTTAAAAATAATAGGGTTATTTTTAAATAATTAATAAATAATAATTACATTTCCATGTGAAATATTTCAATTACCCTTGAGTTATTTTCAATTCCAATTTGTGAAATATATCTAATTCCAAATGAGTTCTTACAATTTTCATTGAGTTCATTTCCTTTTGTACTTAACATTTTTTTTTGAGTTATTTTCATTCTTTATTGGAGTGCTTTCCATTTGCTAACAAATAAAGATAATTTTATATGAGTACTTTGCATTGAAAAATTGCATTTATGAAAATTTGCGTACAAGGGCACAGTTAAATATTTCCATTGTATTTGGTACAAAGGCATGTTGTGACCACTTCTGAAATATCAAAAAGAATATACCCCAAGTAAATAATAAAATTGATTTCAAATTAGAGATTTTTCCAACTTAAAAGTTAAAAATGAATTTTCCAAATATAAGTGTGATTTTTACAAATTAAAGGTTAAGTTTTCCAAATTAAATTGTAATTTTTATAATTTGCTCATATTTATAATTAGGCGATTATCGATTTGCTAAAAATGGCGAATCATGTTCCTATTAATTACTATCATGATTTATTTTACAATTACAGATCGTCTCAACATCTGCAGGGGTTAACGGTCCTTCTTGTGCCCCAGTTGTAGTAGGTTACACACATTTAAATTTTATTTTATTTTATTTAACTTTTCTTATTCCTAATATTCCGAACAGACTCGTCCGCCATTCACATCGAATGCAACACGCAATGTAAATTTAACTTCCAAAATATATTTTACATATACATTTTCAAAATATATACATTACAGATAAGTACAACAGGTAGTAGTTCTCCTGCTGAGTCATCTTTTGAAGGTACTTGTACATTTAATGCTCCAGATGATTCCAGTTGGTGGAATGTAAGTATTACGAAAAATGTTTCCAAATGTTGTTAAATATTCACGATATAAAATTATATCGTAACAGCTTGGTCCGCTGGCATCTGCTAATGAGAATATAGAAGCAGCTCAAATATCTTCAACTATGGTAGAAATTATTTAAATAGTCGTGTGTTGTTTTTCACTACTAATTGTCAAATTTATTACAGCCTTCAATTAATGATACCAGTTATTACAGGTTAGGTCCAGTGGTAAGTGCTTTTCTTGCAGTAATATTTTAAACAATAGATTTTATATCAGTTTTGTATTTTAGACTAGCAGCTTAAGACAAGGTTTACATTCACCTCCACAGTTTAACATGTCTATTCAAGTAAGTTATTTTACCTATTTTTTAAAAATATACAATGCAAAGTTAATTGTAAATTTTCTCGTTTACCTTAGAGAAGCCCAATAAATCAGGTAAATTCCTAAAACTTCAACTCTTACTATAACTAAAGCAAATAAAAAACATAAATTTGGATCAGGACGCATCTATATACAAACCGCGGGCGTAAAACATACGCGATTGCGATTTCTAATAGTGTTTCATTTAACTTTTCTTATTCCTAATATTCCGAACAGACTCGTCCGCCATTCACGTCGAATACATAAACGAATCGATGTATAAACTCATACTCTGAACTAAAAAAAGCGTTTTAAATTGTAGACTTGTCTGTTATTCGACTTCGCAGTTTTTTTGCACCTATCTTAAATATAAATATATATATCAACTTCAAGCTCGATTTTTTAAAAATTTTAAACAATTGTGGGCATGTCACAACCGATTTCCCACATTTTGAGTAGAAACTAACGTACATACAAATGTTTGTACCAACTTTTAGCCAATGTTTCAAAAATTACTCTATCCTATTATTATTACTATAACAAGAATATAAGTATTTATGCATCATATATGAAAAGTATTACAAGACTTTCTTTTCTTAGGGACTGTCTAATGCAACATTTGTCCAACAGCCAGGTGGAGGAGCAACCTTTATGGTAAGTTTTTCAATATTTGAACTTTTTTTTAAAATGCTAAGTTCCTTAGAATCCCTTCAAAAATGTAAAATATAAAACTGTTTCATACAATCAACCATTCCAGAGACCAACTAATGCAACATTTGTCCAACAGCCAGGTGGAGAAGCAACCTTTATGGTAAGTTTTTTAATATTTTAATTTTTTTTTAAATGCTAAGTTACTTAGAATCCCTTTAAAAATGTAAAATATAAAACTGTTTCATATAATCAACCATTCCAGAGACCAACTAATGCAACATTTGTCCAACAGCCAGGTGGAGAAGCAACCTTTATGGTAAGTTTTTTAATATTTTAATTTTTTTTTTAAATGCTAAGTTACTTAGAATCCCTTCAAAAATGTAAAATATAAAACTGTTTCATATAATCAACCATTCCAGAGACCAACTAATGCAACATTTGTCCAACAGTCAGGTGCAGGAGCAACTTATACGGCAAGTTTTCAAATATTTCAAATAAAATCAAACGAATATTGAAAAAATATGAAAAAGAAATTATTATCATATGATCATGCAAGTAAATTATTAATACATATTTCTTCAATTGCAGGAGAATGTTCCCAATCAAACATTTCAATCAATGTCATCATGTGACCAAACCGAAGAAGTGAGTAGTGTAGAGTAGTAATAAGTACTTTAATGTACTCTAAATAGATATATATACAAATGCATCTCTTCTTATATAATCGTAGTCTTTTGGTTTGCACAATTTGTTTAAAGAAAAGGATCTATCTAGAAAGGTACTCTTGAACATATATTTTAAGTGAAGAATTTTCCAATGCTTTTAAAAAATATTTATTTATTGTTAAATGAAGCCTCCGGAAATGACACCATCCATTACAGAGTGTGTTAAAGCTAAAAAATGTGGTCGAGTACAGTTCGATAAAATTGATCATTGTCATGGTGAGTTAAACAACAGTTTTTTAAAGGAAAAATACTTATATTATAAATATAATATTATTTCCCCTGGTCACTTTAGCTGAAGACAGTACTTTGCAAAAGCGTAAAAAACAAATCGAACAATTAGTGAAAGATAATTACTGCCCCGGCGTTATCCAAGAAGCTGTTGATGGTTTGGAAAATTTCAATGCTTTAGCCTTTAATTTGGCCAATGTAGATTCATGTTATATTGAAGAAAAACCCGCGGTAGAGCCTTTAACTTTATTGGAAGCATTTACAACGCGTATTACTATAGAACGTGAGGCTTTGAAAGAAAAAATTGCCGACGGCTCCACTAAAGATAAGTTAGTAGATTTTCATCATTATGATTTCTTGAGAACAATTCAGTTTTTAATAATTTCCTTTAGAATACAAGAAACAATATTAAAGTACTTTAGTGAAAAACACAATCCATCCGATTTAAATCGTTGTATTAGTAATCATCTGTTAGTAGAATTTTTGATGGAGCACATGAGAGAAGAAGTAAGATAGTGATTTATTCTATTCTATATAGTATAACAGACACATTTTCTCCTCCATCCTAGGAAAGTAAAAAGGGCTCATTTATAGCTGATATGCAAAAGGGTATCACTGAATTGACGGATAATCCATTAACAAAATTAATCGTTTACACTGGTTCCACAAAATGTTCAAGTTCCTTAACTCAAAGTAGTGAAGAACGGAACACACCTATTGTTGTTCATGAAGAAAGACTTGCGGAAGAAACTGATAAAGCTGAGTAGTTAAAACACAAAAAGGTATTTTATCTAATATATAATAATAATAATAATAATAATAATAATAATTTGGGCTATGAATCATTGACAATGGCCGAATATTTAGCTCATATATCCAATTAGGTCATAGAGCTTAAACTAAACTTAAATTTAAGCATTTCGCTTGGTAATTACTTTTTACCATGAACAATAGTCCTGCAAGGTATAATATAAAATTATAGTTAACGTGGCAATCTCAAAAAATATTATTTTTAGTTTATAGATTATGACATTGTATCCACTCATTAAATGGATATTTTACAAATAATATTATATAATTTTATCCTCTATAGTTTATGCATTATGTATCAACTTATTAGCCCTATTCTGCGCCAATTGGGCCTATTTGGTTTTATTAAAGTGATTTTTTTGATACTTGATTTTATCCAATTTTAATAAAAATTATATGCATTTAACTGAGTCGCTTTAGATAAATTAACATAACAAGCGGACTGTATGTCCGCTTGTTATTGGCATTATTGGCTATTGTATTGTTATTGGCATTTTCACGATCATAAATTTTGAGATATTGAGCTCAAATTTTGTAGGAGACTTATTTTCTGCAAGCAAATCGCTATTTAAAAAGACAAAATCGTTCATCGATGTTTCAAAAATGGGTGTGGTCAATAAGAGACATCTTATGTGGAGGGTAAAAAAAATCATATAAATAGTATATGGATATGTCAAAAAATCGATATTAAATGTTCCTCTAATTATATATATTATATAATATTATACATTAAGCAAACACATTCGATTTTTATTAAAACAATCGATTATTTATCGATTTTATTAAATTTGAAAATAGTTAGTACCTCTGAACATGTTAACATTCTAATATTCTTCTTAACAGGCATTTACAAAATAGAGCAGCCTTTCAGTCTAAATCAGTTATCAAAAGTAATCAAAACTATCAAAAATTTTAAAAATTGAAATTAAATATATAAAAAAATTATTTTGAAAGTATAAAATTTTATGTAATTTAAACGTCTCACGTATTCTTTTTAAGTTAATTTCCTCAAAAATTATAGAAATAGACCGGTACCGCAATAAAACCAAATTCAGCAGTAACAAAATTAATGATTATTTAGGAGAATTTCTTTGGCTACAAGTAAAAATTCAAGAAGTATAAGTTCAAGTATATATTCTTATATATGTTTAAGACACCAGATGGCCCAAAATCCTGATCAAGTTTGTCCTAATAACGTTCGACGTCAGCGGACCCCACTTTGCCCCTGCGTAATTATGTAACGGGAGAGTATTATGAGTATTTTATTAATAATTATTCTGAATTTATTAGCCAACTTCATCACTGGGCTGTACTATACCACGTACACGGCAAATTCATGGTAATTATGATATTCAAGGGCGTTATATAGGTACAAATGATATACACATGGGACGCAACACTATTGTAAGTAATACTTCTTATCACGTTTCATATTTTTAAATTGCGATATATAACAGGCATGCTCCATACCATCACGTCATCCACCACCTCGTACATGCGTCTCTAGTAACTCTTTGCACAGTTCAGCCGGAAGTTCTAGCCCTTCAAAGACGGGCTCATTCCCTTCTTTAAATAGATGTAGTTGGACATGGCGTGGTTCACCAGCTAAAACTCAAGTGGGGGCAACCGCACTGGGGCGTCCAGCTCGTATGGGTGCTCCACAAATAAGACGACCTCTATACCCTATTGAGACAACAAGCAATCGACAATTACGTTCTAGATCCCAAACGACGACGAGTGGAGTTCCACCACAACGCAGACCATTCGAATCTCTTACATATAAAATGGTTCCAGTATTAATTACAAACCCGTTGATGAATTATTGAAATAATTTCTTTTTATACTTTTAGGCTCAATTGCATCCTGAAAAAAGGACAACCACATGCCCAAGCCCCAAGGTACATAATACAATATGAATTAAGCTTAAATAAAATGAACATTTAATGTACAGAGTAGCGGAAAAAGTCCATCAAATGGTTCACAATTGAATGATACCAGCATGTTGGATATGTATCCAATACCACCACCTCCTCGGCGCTCCCCTGCACCATCGTTTCGAGCTGTTAGGCCACAATTATCATTTAACGTTTATCGTGATAGTTCGGCCACAGGAAATAATTTTAACACATCTAGATCTTTGGCAAGGACACCTGCCGCATCATCTATTACGCAAATACCGTGCACACCACAGAGTACCCCGGTAAATAAATCTTACATGTCGTGTTTATGAATGTCACTTAATAATATCTACTATTGGCAGAGCCCCGCTAAATCAAAATCACCTAATACGCCACCAGCATCAACTTCGCAATTACAATTTAATATTTATCATGATAGAACTGACACCTCGGT
Source organism: Crataerina pallida (assembly GCA_949710015.1). Classification (NCBI taxonomy): domain Eukaryota; kingdom Metazoa; phylum Arthropoda; class Insecta; order Diptera; family Hippoboscidae; genus Crataerina; species Crataerina pallida. Next base: position 31,001,868 of record OX453292.1, read on the forward strand.
ATATAAATCTTACACTTTGTTCTTCTTTTGTTGACGCCAATTACATAAGTATTTTACTAGCAGACTACCAGTAGGCCAAAGACACCCTGCACACAATTGAGTGAAAGCAGTAATTTCGATATATATCCAATTGGACCCCCACAAGGCCAGACAAGATTGCAACCTCCCACGTCAAGACCACAGATGCAATTTAAAATATATCATGATAGTGTTGAAGGGACCAGTCCACCGGGTGCGCTTGCACCTTCGACAGCTTCAAGGCCACAAACAAATTTTGAAATATACCATGACAGCCAGGACAAAGTACGTAAAATTTACATTTTTCTCTTACCATAGTCTTTTAAATATATGTCGCATTACCAGAACTACGGTGGATCTCAAACACCCGAATCTCCATTGGGCGAAAGCAGTCAATTTAATATGTTTCCAACAGAAACACCTCTTGTAAATACTTCTCCACCGCAAGCAGCAGAACCCCAAATGCAGTTTGGCACATATTGCCATAATGCTTATAGTGCAGATCACACTACGGTAAATACGGTTGCAAATACCTATCTAACTTGAATACAAAGCTAACTTAAATATGTTGTATAAATAACAGGACAGAAATGAACGCAGAATATTTGATTCGGGTTCTAAATTGCGTAGTACTGAAAAGGGATCCAGTAAATCTCCAGTATGTTAAGAATATAATTTTATTAATTAAAACATTAATCAGTAATTCTTGTTTAATAATCATAGGTACACGATTCAAATTTAATGAATTATTCTGCATTCAATCCTAATTTATTTTCAACTCAGAAAAGTTTGCAGCAGGTATTATTCGAATTCTAAGATAGACGAATACATATCATAAATTTCAATTCCTCAGCTCCCACCAAACTTGGAACAACAACCAGGAGCAGTGTGGAATAATTTGCCACCAAATGTAACTTTAAGATCTCCAATTCTCCCTGATGTAAGATGGTCGGATGTAACTTACATTTATATTTAATATTTGTATATTAGTAAAAACCAAATTGTTCCCAATTGTTTAATTTTAATCACAGGGTGACTTTCGTAGACCTACAGAATGTCGTCAGCCACAACGCGTGAATGTACCACATCAATTTCAATACACAATAACTCCAGTAAGTATTTCAAGCGGACTGATTGTGCAACTTTAAATAATATTACATTAATGGCACACATATAACTTAAAGGCAACACCACCACCACAACGAAATATATCTCAGATTCCGTTAGAACAAAATATGTCTCTACTGAGCCCCAAAAACATAAGGCGCTGTCATGGATATGGTGCAAGCTCAACTCTATCTAATCAACAACAAATTTCATCCACACAAGGTCAAAATACTTCTACTCAACACCAATTACAACCAACACCTAGGCAGACCCAAACTACACCTTGTTCAAGGCAAGTAAGAAATTGTCCACAGCGAGCAAATCAAAATCAAAATATACCCAGTCACAATGAAACTTTACCCCCTCGGACATCCAGTCTTTTGAAATGTTTAGGAGACAAACTAAGTTCCACATTCGGGTTTTTATCATCCTTTATGAATACTGCCCAAGGTGCAACGCCGGGAGAGGCGCCACAAACCTCCAGACCTGAGGTAGTATCCACTCCATCATCTTGTCCTCGAGCAGAGGAGGTGAGTATGGTTTATTATACAATGTATTTCTTTCTCGATCTTAATAAATATCTTATCATAGTCATTCGGTTTACGCAATTTGTTTAAAGAGAAAGGCACCTCCCTAGAAGCACCAAATATGACGGCGTCTGTTGCGGAGTGCGCTGTGGCAAAAAAATGCGGACGAGTACAATTCGATAAACTTGACCATTGTAAATGTAAGTCTGCGATTTGTTTAATAATAACTATAATAAATGTTTTTATTACGCTATTGCTTTTAATTTTGTTTTTAGCGGAAGACAATAGCTTAAGAATGCGTCAAAAGCAAATCGATCAATTAGTTAAAGATACGTATTGTCCCGGCACTATTCAAGAAGCTGTTGATGGTGAAGAAAATTTCAATAATCTGGCCTTCAATTTAGCTGACATAGATCTGAACAATATGGGAGATAAACCAGCAGAAGAGCCCTTAACATTATTGGAAGCGTTTATAACACGTATTAATTTAGAGCGTGAAGCTCTAAAAGAAAAAGTACTCGAAGGTTCTACTAAGCAACAGTATGTAAATGCTTAATAATATGGTGCCTAAATAATTATTAAAAATTATATGTTTTCATTTAGAATAACGGATGCAGTGGAAAAGTTCTTTAATGAGAAGCATAATCCTTCTGATTTAAATCGTTCCATTAAAAATCATCTACACGTGGAACTTTTAATGGAGCACAGGCAAATTGAAGTAATTTGATGATGATATGATGTTTATTGTATAATTGATGTGTAATAAAATTGAATTACAGGACAGTAAAACTAAATCATTTACGGCAGATGTACAAAAGATTGCTACAGAAATGCCCGATAATCAAAATATGAAATTAATCATTTATACTGGTACTACCAAGCTTACATCAGGAGGTGGTGACGCTGAAAATAAAACTAATAACGAAAACATGGGTGAAAGCGCCGTTACTACGACTGAAGACGTTTCACCACAAGCACCAGAAACAGAAGAGTTATAAAAAGAATTAGAAAAATAGTGAAAACTATAAAAGAATGTTATTGTAATATTTCTAAAATATTTCTGTGATTCGCAATATTTTGAAGGAGTATGTACAAATAAATAAACAAGATAAAAAAAGTAAAATGCATACTCGAAATCTAGGAGTCCCACTATCATTACGTATTTTCATATTCATTTTCATGTTTAGACAAGATTATACTGTTCAAGCTCATTATTTTAAAAAATATTATTATTGAAAATTACTTGAGGACGTTGGGAACATTCGCCTCAGTAGTAATGCGAAATTTTTATACAAGTTTGTATAGGAGTAATCACGCGATGTGCATGCACGTACGAGTATGCATTGCTCATATTATTTACACATTGCTCTATTAAAGCCATGCCATCTTTTTTTAATATATTTTCTAAATGGCGTTACCATTTTTCTTCACTCACATACCATAAGAATGCCAAGGAAGTATAAAAAGATTAATTTCGTTTCTTTTTTTTTTTTTTCTTGAATGGTACATAAATAAATTTGTCCCCCTGTTTGCACTATCTCAATGATAGCACCATTCCCTTACTGTTTGGAATGTTTCAAGCATTTTGCTGGGCGTATCGAGAATTTGCAAAAAACCAATATACCCCCATATCATTGTGATCGTGGGTATAATAATTCAATAAAAATATTCATTCGTTATCATTACATTTGTTTAAGTTACCTATGTAGGTAGACAAAAGTTGTCTTTGTCACTGTTTAGACCGTATTTTTATAAAGTTTTGTCACGACTTTAATAATCAAAAAGAAAAAAACTTAGTTATATTGATCTTGATTAGGGTAATAGGTAAAACTAATTGTAAATTTTAAACGTAATATTGTTTAAAACACTTTTTCTAGAAAATTCTTCTTTTTTTTTTCTTAAATAAATAATTCAATTTATATTAATGATTTTAAGAGCAAAGAAACTTCGCCGCTACGGTCCCACGCAACTGAATTATTTTCTAGACTAATAACGTAAAAAATTTTTAATGTGTGTCAAGGAAAGCAAATAATGCTAACACATGTGAAATGAGATAGATAGTGTGAAAAATCAGTTGGAGATTGTAAATACGCTCGCTCTATATTATTATGCGTTTGGCGCATAAAATAATGGATAGGTGCTCTTTTCTAGAGTAACTAGAGTTAAGTATTTGATACACCTCTTCTGAACGGTCAAATTCTGCAACAAAGAAGGGTTTTCGTAAATTATAAACGTATTTGTTTTCCAATACTGTCCATCGCTCTATTCTTATTACTGTGAGAGGTTTTAGATAATTGTGGGTAACTGACTGATATTTTGCCCAATTTAAATACTATCCTATACTAAGTTTAAACTCAATATCTTAATTTTTGTTACCTTACGCGTTTCAACCCAGACAAACAGACATACTCTTAAAGTTAATTGTACTTAAGTTTTATGCTGATCGAGAATACATCGATACTCCTAAGTTTATTATTCCCTTAAACACATCTATAAAGAGTAGCTAAAGACTTAGCGGCTTATTCACTCTTACAGTTATTACATGGTATTAAGTGTATGGTAAGAGAGATCGCATAAGGTAGAGATTATAAATTAAATACATACATAAAAAATTATCAATCATAATAATAAGTCATACACATGAAGATAGAAACGCTGTTACATATCTCGCAGTCTCTGGCATCTGCTAAATATTAAATGAACTAAAGACCTACTAAGAATAAACAGAAAATCGATTTCTGCGGACGTCGGAATGCTAACGGGGCACTGTCTCATAGGCCATATGGTTAGCAGGTACGGTGCCCCGTATAATGATTTCTGTAAAAGCTGTAGAATGGAAACGGCGGAGCATATGCTGTGTAAATGGCAGTCTCTAGAGGGAAAACAACACAAGACAGATTCCCGGAGGGTCTAGGGTCACCACCAAATGCTAATATTTTTCACCTCAAATGATATATATCCTCCTCGGGATGACTTCATTGATTCTGACTTTGCGTTATGTTATTTTTTCGGGTATTACAATGAGCCTACTTATTCTCCTAAGTGAAGCACTGTCTGTTTAGCGCACTCCCGTGCAACCTAACCTAACCTTTAGACTATTCGATAAATTACAATAATATTTGCATCATATTATACAACTCTTTTTTTTATCTAATGTTTGTAACTCTGAAATAAATAAAGGGAGACCAATGAATTAATCCTCATTTCTAAATCAATTTAAGTATGTCCATTTATCTCCTTGTTATCCACGTATATTTTTCTTTAACCTGCAGCATTTCTATTGTGAGATAAAAATCTTTTATTTTATTTTATTTTTTTTATTTCAATTGAAACCCAGCCATTAAATGACATTTAGATATTATGCCGGAAGCCTTTGTTTGGCTAGAACCTTAATATATTATATATATACACTCAACATTAAATTGTGGGTATACGAAGTTAAAGTAAACTCACTGCAAACTTTCTGCAAAGGACACTTCCGTCACTTCTATATAAAAAGATAACTGAGTGATTACAATTTGTAAAAAAATGAACACCCCTTATGAATCGTTATATAAGTGTACCGTCAAAGTGTTCATAATATGTTCGCTACAATTATAAGAATATATATAAATATATATTATATTATTATTATAATCGTAATGATTATTATTGGTTTGCAGTTGTTACCTTTACATAAAATGGGGGATATATACTAAATATTAGTTATATTAAAGTATTCATTCCATTTGTTACACCTAAAATGAGACGTCAGAGACCCTACAAAGTATACTATTGATTAGCATTGAAATCTTAGTCGATATGGACACGTCCATCCGTATTACTGTTGTTGGCACATGTGAATGTGAATTTGAGTTATTGAGCTAAAATTTTGTACGGACTACACTACTACCTACTAATACTAAGGTATCTTCGCGCAAATCGCTATTTAAAATGGCCAAAATCGGTCAAGAACCGCGCCCATAATCAACTAATATCTATATATCTGCCACAAAAAATGGCCCATGAACTTGAAATTTGGTGCTCGTATAATAAGTATCGATATACCGAAAAGGAGCGTAGTCGGATAACAGACATGTCTCAAAAATTGACTTATGAACTTGAATTAAAAAATTGACTTATGAAATTTGGTACACATATCTATAGTTATACCATCCATCGATGTAAAAAAAAATTTGCGTGATCGAATAACATACACGCACACAATTTACAAAAAACCGTACTCCACTTAAAACTTGACTTGCAAACTGATACGTAATACACATATTATTGGAGGGTGTAACCGTACCTGTTACTATTATATTGTGGAGGGTATTTAAGATTTGACCTAATCCAAATTTAGTTTTCTTACTTGTTTTACTTGTTTTGTTTATTTATCCTGTCATTTTCATAACTATGTGGACGTATAAAAGTAGAGGGTTTTTGCTTATATTATAAATTATTATCACATTTTAAAAGAATTTATTGTTGGGTTTTGTTGATGACATTTACATTTATATTTCGTTGAGAAACATTTAATTATATACAACAATGGTTTCGATAGTTTAGCATAAAAACAAGTAAGCTTGGGTCAAATCTGAGATATCCTCTACCATCACAGTGTAAATTAAATATATAAATAAAAAAAATGGGTTGTTTGCATTAATAAGTAAACTAAACCAAAACCAAATTTGGCTTATGCCAAATACCGTCAAAAAACGGTCAAAAGCCACGCCCACAACAAAAAAAAATCTATGTATCTGTAGATATGTAGGGTATTTAAGATTTGGTACAAGCCAAATTAAAATTGACCCTATTTCGGTTTTTGTGGCAATGTACGGGTGTCTTTTGCCCAATAGCAATGAAAGCGCAAAGGCTACCAATACAATGTCGCAGTGTTTGTAACCAGCACAGTAATTTCGATATATAGACACACAAACAGACATGGTTGATATATACTCTGTTGAGTCTCCGATGCCTCCTCAGTGGATGCAAACTTTGTGTTGGTGTTGTTAATAGTAATGTTTCCTGAATATATATCACACATTTTTCTAGAAATAATTTACCCCTCAGGGTAGACAAAAATTCTTATTCAGAGTTATCCCTTTGACCCATTGGTCACCAGCATTGAAACCAACGCAAAAGAATACAAAGCCATTATAACGTTCAAAAAAAATTGTTGTTGTTGAAGACTAGAAAAGAAATATTGCGTTTGACAAATAGTTTTGTGATATTCCGCTATTATAAATATATTACATATAAATGTTGTGGGTAAAGGAAGACAAAACATAATTTTTGCTTCGTGTACTTTTTGTACTTTTCCATTTAATGATGTTTTGAATATTTCGCAGTTTTTGACCTAGTTAATGATGAATATTATTATTTCAAAAGGAAACGATATTGGTAACAATTTTATGAATGTAGTCTATACTTAGGCTGTTTTAAATTGCATAAATTTTTTATATGTTAAATATGGATTTTGCACATGTATTGCTTTCTTGATTTTCCTTGTTCATAACTATTTAAAATGCACCAAGTATCTAAGATTTGGTTTAATCAACCACAAATAATACGCTGCGAAAGATTTTTGTCAATTGTGGGCGATTTTTGTCAATCCGTTTCTAACCGATTTAGACCAATTTCAAAAAATGATATGCGTGCAATAAGTATAAATATCTGTATAAAATTTAACCTCAATATCTCAAGACTGTGAAAATTCCAAAAGCAAACTAACACGGATACACAGACAGACATTTCTATATCGACTAAGATTTTTATACTGATTAAGAATACATATTTTTCGTGTCTCTGGTGTCTACTTATGGATGTTGCACACATAAAAGCAAACAAGCAAAGTAAACAGACTTAAGCTTAAATCAAGTTAAGCTTAAGTGTTTAGTGACTACAAATACTACCGTACATAATTAATATCCTTTATTATTATTATTACATTGAGGAGGCACAAAAAAGAAAGTGGTAACACTCACCCATTCCTTTAACTATACAAACAAGCTTGTATATATGAGTGCAAAAATTTTTTCCATTCCTCTTTTTAAGGCTTAATTAGCAATTAATTTAAATTGAGCACACAGATGTTCTCTTTCTTTCTTGCATTTGTAAACCATGGCGTTGGCAACTTTGTTCTTTGCTTTGATCACCTCTAACTTTTATTTTAAAGACGTGGCAGTGCACACTTTTCTGTAATTTAAATACAAATACAACGTTTCTAAATACTTCGAGTTCAAAATTTCTTTCTAGAATAATTTTTAAGGCAAAGCTCCACCCATTTCGTTGTAATGTAAATATATGGTTATAGATCAAAAAGTTACATTAAGACATATTTTCGGAAAGAAAGTCGGAATTATTCCAAAGTATTTATAAAGTGAATAGGCACTAACAAGTAATTATGGCAAACGTAATTAAAATACACAAGGACCTCAAAATTGGTATAACTTTGGAAAACAAAAAAATATTTCGATATCCTGCGACGCACGCTAGTTTCTAGTTAATTAAAAACCTTTGCATTGCTTTTCAGCGATTGTTTAAACTACTAAAAACTCATACTAAAGCACTATAAGTGTTAATCTATGACTGTACACGTATGAGTAATCATGTACTAACAAAAAATAATAATTTAATTAATAATAATAAACGTATATGTACGTTATTTTAATTTCAATATATGTGTATTTATACTCTTAATTAATAGCGACGGAATTGTTTTTTAAATTTATCATAATGATAATCGTCCGTAGCACGTTTAACTCCATTAGGACCCACTTGATTATGAATATTGCTTTTATCATCGTCGCTTTCTTTTTTATGATGATTTCTACGTTTATTCTCATTTCCATCCTCTATATTAACTGAAAGTACACATAATATATACATAATATATAATTATTAAAATAAAAATGCCTACATCGATTGTGTTGCATGAAATTAACGGCCATATTAGTTGGTACAAATTGTGAAGGTCCATCTTTTTTGTTCTTTTGATCCTGTAACAATTTTTGTTTTGCCTCTTCGGTCGCCTCTATATTACGTATTTTGGCTTCTATACCCAAATCCACCTCTGGTATACCATTTAGCATTTGATTGGATAGCATTTCTTCGGAACGAATTGATGATGATTGTCTTAAGTGTTCAGGTAATGCCATTAGAGCAGCTTCTTCTGGTGTTAAATATTTGTGAATATCTTGTACATCCTCTGGGATGGTTTCATTGGCATTATTGGTGTTATTGTCACGGTGAATATTTGTAGCAACAACGCCTTTACGTTTTTGCAACTCTTCTTCTATATATTTCATCATTTCTTCGTCTTCATCTCTTTTATTTGTTTCTGCTGAGAATTGTGTACCTATGCCAACATCATAGGCATCGTCTGCTTCCTTTAGTTTCCCCGATTTTAAAGCTTGCATATTAACTAGACCACCTGTTTTCGCGTTAAAAGGATCTTTAAGAGTAACCTCCTCTTCAGGTGCTAACTTCTTGCCCAATGACAAACCAATTACACTAACACCGCGGGGCCGTTCACGTAATTTTTGTCGCATTTTAATTTCTTGCAAAGAAAAACTAAAAGTAACAGAAAACAATATGTATTTTACTTGCATGATATTAATAAAGGTACGTCCCTTACCTATCTTCTTGACTATGCACTTCATTAGAATTTTTTCGAACTCTTAAACTTCTTTTGCATCCTCTTTTAAATAATATCGCATCTTGGTTATAATCGGAATTATTTTTCTCTTTTTGCATATTTTTATGTTTTTCAAGTTATTGGTTTTTAGCGGATTTTAACAGTTGTGAAGTTTTCATTGCCCATTTTATCCTCTTTTGTATTTTTATAAATTCAATTCTGCGCGTTCCAGATGAAAAAAGTACAAAAGTTTAATCCCAATAAAAAAATTAAAACTGCATATTAATTTTTACACAAACGTTATATGTGTTTTAAAAAATAATATATATATGTAGTTTTTGACACATATTACATATGGTACATATTTCAAATCAATACTAAATGAATTTAATAAAATTTATTAAACATTATGAAAAAACGAAAAGAACTATTAGTAAGTAGTTCAGATTAGTGAACCATTAAAAAGAACTAATTTTTTCGAGAATGACACAACTCTACTTCATTCACATTTGTATAAATATTAACATCACATTACATTCATTGGTAAAGTTCTATAATATTAAAGAAACATTCCAAATATAAAAAATTAATTTTTATCCACAGTTAAAGAATAATAATAATTAACTTAAAAATGTACTTCATGCGCTTTTCATTGCGGCAATTTACACAAAATTATAGGCGATGTTTTTTATCCACAGAGGCAGCGCCGGCAGCAGCTTCAGAAAAATTAATACCACCTACACCGGAAGAACAAGAAAAACCCTTAAATTTAAAATTAGAAAGTATAGCGAATAGTATAGCAACTTTAAACTTATTGGAAGTTTCTGAATTGAGTGCATTGTTAAAAAAGAAGCTTAACTTACCAGAAACTGCATTTATGCCACAAATGCCGGCGGGTACCACAATCGCAACTGGGATTGCTGGAGCCGAAGAAGAAGAAGTTGCTCCGAAAAAAGTACAAACAGCTTTCAAAGTTAAGCTGATGAAATTTGATGAGAAACAAAAAGTAGCATTAATAAAGGAAATGAAAAATCTGCTCGAAGGTATGAACTTGGTGCAAGCAAAGAAATTTGTTGAAAGTGCTCCCACAACAGTTAAAGAAGACATACCGAAAGAAGAAGCTGAAAAGTTAAAAGAAGCCCTTACCAAAGTGGGAGCTGTTGTTGAAATTGAATAGAATGGGCTTTAAGCCTTATATAAGATTTGTTTTAATAAAGGCGTTTAAAAACTTTAAGAATGTATTTCTATTTGAAATCTTACTTATTTAAAGCGGACAAATAGTAACTACGTGCACATTTAAGAAAAAAGCTTGAAAAATTTCTTCAGTACGCGTGCTGAATTGAATTCACCGTATTTAACGATGTGCTAAAAATAGCTGCAGTAAGATAACAGACACTCCCACGTTTTACACAGATGGTGCAGATTTCAACTACTTCTATGGGTATTAAGATGGGACACGTATGTGTTTTTGCCAATCACACCAATTACTTATAAATATGGAAAGTATCCTGAGTTGGTCTAAGCCTCATGTTTTAATTATATGTATAGGCGGTAGAAAAATTTAAAGCATCGTTAGAAAACGAATGCTTACCCCAACAACAACAACGTAACGAATTTTGCACTTTTCAAAAGCTACAGCGGTTTTATTTCTATAAAGGGTACTGTACCAAATAAGCTGTGATCCACTGTGCATAAAAAATGTTTTCTTTAATGTTTAATTAACACCTTTTTATACGCACTATCGTATGTATATGGGGGTATATACCGTTTTGTCAAAACGTTTGCAACGCCCAAAAAGAGGCATCGGAAATCCCTTAAAGTTTTTATATTTTGGTTCAGCATCGAATACTGAGACAATATGTTCGCTTGTACGGTGTGTGTTTTCTGTGGTAATCACTGTTTCAGTAGAAAAAATTGGAGTATCAATTCCAAAGTTGGCATTAGTGGTGCTAATTTTTATACTCATGTTGGTATTAAAATTGCCACATGCCCACTTATAAAGTGCAGAGTATATATCATGTTTGTACCCCTAAGGGAACCGTTGGTGCAGCGATGGTGGGTATTCAACATTTGGCCTCAGCCAAATATAGATTGTTTTACTTGTTACTTCCACAATTCTGAAGAAATCTACAGGTACTTTCTACATACCAGTTGTTAAGCAGACTTCAAACTATTAACATAAATTATAAAGCGTTCCAATATATAAAATATGAACAATATTTACTATATATATAAATTTATCACAATAATTTGTTTAGGGACTTATATTCGACCGCAATTAGCAAACCAATCAATGCAAAACTTAATAATAAACTCGAGATTTCCTCGATGTAAGTACTAATATATGAACATAGAAACGTAGGGAAGTAGGTTTTTAGGTCTACGAAGCAAAGTAAAATGCTTTTCTTACGACAATGGGAAAAGTGCTAATTAACCTTAAATAAATACTCTCTCCGCCACATAACAATTGCAGTAAATTAATTTGTTTAAGCAATAAAATAAAAATATTATGCGATGGATAAAACTACAGCGAGAGGTCAAAGTGCTGCCATTATCCGAATAAACTGGTACGTTTTGATTTACACATCCTCCACGTATCTCGTTTTTTGCAGTCTACCCTTACAAAACCAATCATCCAATCAAATTGAGAAACCATAAATGTTAAAAATGAATTCATTAAAATCCATTGATCTTTTCAATTTTTTCTGAACTTAACTTAATTGGCTTTTTAGCGATTCAGAGACTTTTATATGGGTAAATCATCCTTTGACAATTGCTTTTATGTTTGTTTAACAGAACACAAAACTTATAGGTGTAAGCGATAGTAGTGCGTTAATGAACAAGTAAAATGCTTTATAACAGGAAAAGTTCGGTCGCACATTTTATAGATAGTGAAGACATTTTCAGTTAGCGGATAGTAAAATTGATTTTGAAGAGATGCCGTTTTATTAAATGTTTTATTTAAAGTGATACACGCTTTTAGGGTTTCCTTTCTACACCGTAGGACGTTTTGCCAACGATGTATGTGTGGGAAGAAATAAATTGTCGGGTACTTGTATGGTTCGCGGAGAATGTGCAGATAATGATGGTGTATCAGCAGGGAGTTGCTCGACAGTTACAAATCAAGCTGTGTGTTGTATATGTAAACATATACATATATATAATATATACCATATGCACTACAAGCAGTTTTTTATTACAGATCAAAAAACTTGTGGAGGCCGAACACAGTTTAATAACACTTATTTCTACAATACTGGCTATCCGGGCATATATAGTGGAGGTGGGCGATGTACTCTCGTAGTGGAACCATGCGATGCCAATATTTGTCAATTGCGCATTGATTTTTTGGCCTTATCATTAGTGCCACCTAATGGGGATGGTTTCTGTGTAACGGACTCATTACAAATTATCGGTGGCTCGTCGCGAGTGCCTACAATTTGCGGTGAAAATTCAGGTCAACATGTTTATGTTAGTTTTAATGGTCAGGCGCCCGTCACCATATCAGTAGCCACTACAGCGGGTTATGTATTCAATCGCCAATGGCAATTTCAGGTTGTTCAACTGGCATGTGCCTCTCCCACTCAAGCCCCATCTGGGTGTCTGCAATATTATATGGGCACATCGGGTACAGTACAAAGTTTCGATTATGCTTCTGCACCAAATTCACTGCCTAATTCTGTTGGCGTACCGGGAACCCGTCAATTGGCAAATCAGCAATACGGAATATGTGTACGTATGGCAGCAAATATGTGTGCGATAACATGGAGTCAGGTGCCCTCGGATAATTACTCATTTACACTAACAAATGATGTCGGCGCTGTCGATCCCGCCCTTCTTGGTACCGCCATTGTACAAAGTCAAGATTGTAATACAGATTTTATAATTATACCAAATCCTCAACAGAATGATAAATCACTGCTCAGTGATAGATTTTGTGGCTTGGGTCTCATCACCACTACTACCAGTACTAAGCCATTTGTATTGTACGTGGTTACTGATGGTAATGAAGATCTGGATATAGGAAATCGCGGCTTTTATTTAACCTACACTCAGAAGGCTTGTCCCATTATATGAATATTCAAATATTTTTATGTTTGATTGCTTTGAAAGAATGGTGTCGCGCCAAAGGCAGACAGGGCACAGAAATTTTAAATTTTATGTAGTTAGCAGTTAATTTAATTTGTTATATTTAAGCACAGAATATATACATAGACAGTTGTAATATCTATTTTTATAATCTTTTTTCCCCCAACTGAATTTGACAAAAAAAAAACAACTTTTCATTTAAAACAGCGTTCACAATATATAAGCATCATTGCCAGGTATAAATTTTATTTTATTATTTCAAGATGGTAGGTAGGTGAGCAGGATTTAACATTATTTACTTGCTTGATACGTATATGTTGCTGCGCTTGTTCAAGAATTTCTTTTTGCAGCTTTTGCTTTTTTTAATTGATTGTGTAGTTGGGTGTGCAAGTATATGTGTTTTGAATATGTGTATTAGGACCAACGCATGTAGTTCGTTGTTCAAATCAATCATAGCAGTCATTTATTTTCTTGTAAATGCAGTAAGGTTATCAGTTTGCCAACTTCTCGCATTTCTGTAGTAATGCTTGCATCATCTTAATCCCTGCAATAAATTCTGATTTCACCCTTGACTGCAGTAATGCAACGATACACATGTACAAGAACTACATGCCTGATGCTGTTTATGCGAGTGTCTTGTGTTAGATGCGGGATGGATGGAGAGAAAGAGGTGGTTTATTTACTATGTATTTTCTTCATTAAATTTAAAATACAACTAAAATCAAAATATCAGATAAATTTCCTCCTCACTCTAAGTTTCGAACTTCGAATCGTTTAAAGGTATAATTGATAAAAACCCAATCCTTAGCTATTTCACTGCCTTGAGGCATAGGCGCAGAAGCTGTTTAATAAGAATACCAAAATTATTTACATAAAACTCAATTTTCCCTAGAGAGATAGTGTGATAGAGAGATGGCTTTACAAAATACGTACGGATTTCTAGAGAAACATCGGGAAACTCATCGAAATTGGACGTGTCATCGATGGAGCGAACTTCTACTGGTATAGCCGCCGGTCTTTCACGTATGTGCTCCCAATCAACACCTCTAAAGAACGGCACGGACTTTAAGTCTTCTAAGCCACGTTGCGAACCCAAACGTCGATCAGCTTCACAGCAAAATTTTACAATGGTTTCCTTGGCTTCCTCCGATATGGGAATTTCCGGTGGAAACACTAGTGTTTCGCGCCAATTCATTACTTTGCGATACGTATCTTGAGGATTGTCCGAACAAAATGGTGGATAGCCCATCAGCATTTCATACATGATAACGCCCAGTGACCACCAATCACAAGCGGGGCCGTAACCTGTTTGCAAAAATACTTCGGGTGCGATATAATCGGGTGTGCCAACCGTGCTGTAGGCTAAAGCTCGACGGTTCCGTTTCCACGATTCGGCACGTCGCTTCGAATCCATGGGGCTGAGACAGTTTACAACACAATTACATTTATATGTTTTTCATAAAAATTTCTTTACCTGGCACAGGTGCCTATGAAATCTGAGGGCTTCGCTTGTGATAAATCCCGATAAAAATCTGTTCGATGGGATTTCTTTAGACCTGTACACAAACCAAAATCTGACAACTAACCATCAACATAAAAAATATATAAAAAGTATAATAAAATAAGAATAAATCATATTTCCACCTTTAAGTGACCGCGTGCATCCAACAGTAGATTATCTGGTTTAATATCTCGGTGAATGAAACCCAATTTATGTATTGAATCGATGGCTAATGCCGTTTCTCCTATATAGAATTGTGTACATTCTTCAGAGAGTGTATCCTTTTTCATTAGCAATGTCATCATATCACCTCCCGGCAAGAATTCCATTATTAAATATAAATTGACTGGATCCTATACAATAATAA
This sequence comes from Crataerina pallida, assembly GCA_949710015.1. NCBI lineage: Eukaryota > Metazoa > Arthropoda > Insecta > Diptera > Hippoboscidae > Crataerina > Crataerina pallida. Next base: position 31,017,095 of record OX453292.1, read on the forward strand.
GTTGAAAATGTTTTTAAAATATCCTTCGCAGATGCAAGCTGGCAATGACTATATTTGGTTAAAGCCAAATATTTAATTCTTATATTGTGCGTGGGGTCTATACATAATTGAGCCCGCATCCAACTACAATAGAACTAAAGTGTGTGTTACACTTCTTCATCATATAAGATTTTTGTAAATTGTAGTGGAGTCTCGTGAAAACCCTGCCTATTTTTAGTACCTCTATAGATGCACTAATTATAATTCACAGCTAATTTTTGTTGACTGTAATACATTTTTACTCATAGTGGACGTGACACTATTCGCCGATAGTGCTTAGTGATCTGCATGCAGAAATTAGAAATGTTTCTATTTAAAAACGGAATGTCAATCTTGGTACATATATAGGAGGTTAAGGGTACAAAAAATTATATCAATAATGTTTATGATCAATACGTAGTTGATATGTTGCACACACTAATAAAATTTCACAAGTTTCGTATAAAAAATAAGAATTAAACATAACACAATGAGATCACTAAGTATGCATACATATTTAAAGATGTGTCTATGTGTATGTTCAAATATAGTTATGTCAGTAACCTTTGCAGTTAAAAGTAACCGTCACACATACGGCCACTAATGAGAAACCAGAATTTACTGTACATTCCCAAATAACACACTTTCGCACACAATTTGTTACTATTTACTTTACCTGAAAACTATAGTACATTTTCACCACCCACTGATGATCAGCCTCTACCAGTACATCTCTTTCGGCACGTACATGAGCAACTTGCTCTTTTTCTAACATGTCAGCTTTGCGTAACACTTTCATGGCATACACATGGCCAGTGTCTTTTTTCTGAACCAAACGGACCTCACCAAATGCACCACGACCAATTACTTTTAATGCCTCAAAATCTTCTACGCCTAAACGTAAGCGCTTCAAACGTAAAAATTCTGTTTCTTTTTGGGCATGCTGCAAACGTTTTTCTTGGCGTTGCGATTCTGTGAGATTTTCATCCTTAAGTTGAGCTTCCAGTTTAGCTAAACGTTGTTTCCTTTCACCATATTGTGTTACTAAATTGCTATAATAGTTTTCCAATGTTACCTTGGCCTTGGTGGCCTTGTCCAATGTGTGATCACTAAAGCGAATGGAACTTCCATCAGTGCTAGTAGCACTCATGGCTAGTTCTACTATTTACTGTTAGGTTCTGGTTGCAATAGTTAAGGAAAAGCACACGCACGCACCAATAACAAAAGTACTATAAAAACCGTCTAACAATTATTAGATTTTTAAACAATTATACGGGGGGCTAGTAGATAGCTTGCTTGCTTTGTTATTGTAGGCGAACGCCGTCAATCGAATCATTTATATTGCAGCTATTGTAGCTTAGGCATTGATCTACTCACATATATACTTTCATGTGTGTATATATACTAGGCTTTAATGTGTTGTTGAAATATTTCTCTTTAAAATCTCACTTAGCAGTCCGATTTTCTGATAATTTTTCAGTTATTTATTATAATATTGTTAATAGATTGGCAGATTGGTTAATTCTTCTTATAACAAAAAATTTTTCTAAATAAATCCAGTTTTTTATATAATTTCATTTCAAGAATTTGCTGTTTGACATTTTTCTTTGATTCGAAGAGCAAACAAAACCAAAGAAATTATACAAATGTTTACGAAAGGGAAGTGAAAGCAAATGGGATTGAAAAATAATTAACGCCATCTTAAGAAGGAAAACAAACTTGATTTTCCGTCGCTCATTTTTTCGTCATCTTAAGGAGAAAAGAAATCTCGATATTTTTATATTTAAATAATGTTTCCAATTCGTTAAAGACAGGGACATTATTACGTACATTTTTACATATAATAATATGAACCGCGAATATTCCAACTTTTCCTACATCAGATGATTTTTAATCTTTCAACAGCTGTTCTCGTAAACTGTACAAAAAATAAATTAAATTTAAAGTAATTGAATTGGGTAATTTTGTAATTTGTCATTATTATGAATTATAATATTCATAAAATATGTCGCGTATGCTTAAAAGAGGGAGCTCTTACTTCAATTTATAGTACCGAATTTTCTATGATGCCCTCCACCATGCTTATGTTGTGCGCTAAACTGCATGTTTACAAGAAGGATGGTCTGCCCGAGGTTATATGTAATAATTGTATATATCGTTTAGGAGTTGCCTATCATTTTAAACAGGAATGTGAAAATTCAGACATAAGGTTGAGACAATATTTAGGTTTGCCAGATCGTGGTTATGGGTAAATAAGACCAATTCTTTTTTTGTCATTCATCTATGGCTTTTGCATTATAAAATTGTTTCAGTATATGTGATGCTGAAACAAATACTGAGCTAAATTGGGTAAAAACATGTAGTAAAGCGTCAACATATATATCAGCTTCTGGCCCCCTGACAGGTTCTGAGAACGATGAAGATGAAGATTTAAAACCAAATAAAAAGAGGTAAGATTGGAGTAAAATGTACAGAAAAACAATTAATACGTTGCCTTTTTAGTAAACGTCGATCTCACTATCAACGTAAACCACCTGAAGAGCGTAAGAAACGCGGTCCCAAACCATTGCTTAAACTGCCACCTACATGCTATGAGTGCAATAAGACTTTCAAGTGTGGTGCACAATTGCAGATGCATATACGCACTCATACCGGCGAGAAGCCATTCGCTTGTCACTATTGTCCTCGGCGTTTCACCCAAAAGTATAATCTGCAAATCCATGAACGCACTCATACCGGTGACAAACCGTTTGTATGTGAAATCTGCTCCAAACAATTTTCAGCGTTGGGCAATTTTCAGGCCCATTTAAAAATACACACCGGCATACGTGATCAACATTGTCCGGTCTGTCAGAAGTCGTTTTATACGGCGGGAGATTTGTCCAAGCATATGATTACTCATACGGGCGTTAAAAACCATCATTGTGATATCTGTGGTAAAGCTTTTAGTCGGAGACGAGATATGCAAACTCATAAAAAAAAGTTACACCATCTTTCCATTAATCTCACTGAACGTAGTGAAGAGGAAGATGATGAAATGGTGGATGCAGTGGTGAATGATTCTTTCAAGTGCCCCGATTGTGATAAGGAATTTGAATCAGCGGGAAGCTTAAGTGCACACTTTCGCACTCATGGTACAAACAATTTGTTGAATCTGCCTTCGAGTAGTTCATCGCAAATGATACCGCCTCCACCGTCTACGCATTATTATCATCATCCCCATGCCCATCAGATTGGTACGATTGCTGCTCTAGGCGCAGCTACTCATTCTCACCATGACGGTTTGCATCATACACATCATTTGGGATTAAATGCTGCCTCTCTACATGGAACCACAAATTCTGGTGTGGCTGGCATGTCCATTTGTCATATGCTGACAACAGGTGCTTCACATTCCACACATGGTCTTCCACCGCACCCACCTCCCACAATTGACACAACCCCAAACCCATTAACAATGATGCACACAGCCCAAAGATTGCATCCCTATTAAATAAAACAACTTTATGTCACGTTATGAAAATAAGTTGTTCACTGTTCAATATTTTATTGTACGTATATATATATCTAAATGTCCCTCCTTTATGCATACATTTTTTGTTTGTTTACATTTTATATTTATATATATATAAGAAAATAACATGTTGCACTTGTAATTAAAAGTTGAATTTAAATTCTATTTACTAAATTTGCATCATTCACGTTCGTTTTTTTTTTTTACCATATACTGTGTAGAAATATTTACAATTACGTCTTGTCATGTGTGTGTGATTATATCTAGAAGTTAACTATGTAAAGAATTAGTTATAAGTGCAGGGAAACAAATAATGTATATAAATGTGTATATATATACAGCTGCAAATATTCTAAAATTTTCTTCTATTAGGACAGGCATTTGCATAAAAACATACATTAGGGGTATTAATATCAATAATGTCTTTGTAATTAACTAATTTTCTTAGGCTAAAGTCTTCTGACGTACGGGGGTTATCCAACTTTTCTTCTTCTTATCCAAGTGATTTACTACAATTCTCGTCTTTTATTACAGCACCTTAGTATCACAATATTACCCTCCACATAAGATGGGATATACTAAGTTTGTCATTCCGTTTTAAGTATCTAGAAGGAAGAGTTCGGAAACCTACAAAGTATATATAGTCTTGATCAAAATGTGTGCAGATGTGTTTGTTTTCTGTTGGCCCAAACCTCAATCGTAAGGTATTGACCCAAAATTTTATTCACGTTCTGCACTGAAAGTTGCTATACAAATTAAACAAAATCCAAAAAATTAATTTATCTGCTACAAAATTTGAGCTATGAAGTTGCAAAATACATATTTATAAATAGTCCACCCATCGATGTGCCAAAAATGAACATGGCCATATAACAGACTTGCCAACAATTTACGAAAACCCTTTGCCAGTTGATACATAATACGTACACTATGAGAAGGCATAATCGGGTATCTGCCACGCACACTTTTTTTATATTGATGTGTAGGATATACCAAACAAACAAACATGAACCTTTTGCGAACTTTCTCGTTGTTGTTCGATTTAATTAACAAATCTAAAAGAAACCCCCCCGACAGGGAATCAACATTCGCCAATATTAAATTTTATTTTCACCCCGCCTGAGTTTAACTACCGTTACACATCTTCCCTTACTTAAGTTAAATATTTAAATAATCAATACGATCTTATACATATATAGTACATAAAGCAACAGTGATTTTAGTTTTTCTTTTACATATTATATATTCCGAAATATACTTTCAATTTAACAAAAATGTTCGCTTGAAATAATTTTATAAGTTTATAATTAAAATAAAATATGTTTTGGAAATTAAAATATTACACTACAGTGCGCACGCCGTGCGAATAAACTTTCTAAGTATGTAAAATTCTTACTATACGGTGTAATTTTAAAACCTCTTATTGAGGTTCTTAATAATTAAATGTACAACGTTTATGAAGTTTAATTTCCATTTCCATTTACAATTTACAAATGTACATTTAATAAGGTGTATATATATAAACGTTATTTTATTACAATGCTTAATGTACCGTCTTAATGGTTCTCTTCCAATTTGGTGTTCAAAACATATCAGAGTAAAATATTTCTACCTTCTAGTATTATTAGTAGAATTATATTTTAAAATTTCATTAAAAATGCGTTGACTCCTAACAGGTTTCTTACATTCTCGTTGTATTTGATAAGAACAACCTTTGAAGCGTTCAAATTTAATTTTTCACCGGCACATAACAATTGCAAACAAGTTGTCTTCTCTAAGAAATCCGATGTCTTTAATTCCCGCATCAAACCTTTGGGAATGACGGTCGTTGTGTTAGATGATGGTGGATAAATCTATAATATAATGCGAAATACAATCTCATAATTTATTCACAACTGGATGTAAAAGGTATTTTTATACGTATGCACCTAATTACGTTTTCACCAGAGACCACTAATGAGAGACATAGTGTCATGCTCTTAAATTTTTTGCGCCTACATATATTACTGTCATGACTCAATTTCTAAATTCATATATATCTCTTTAAAACAAAAATTTAATATGAAATATATACATTTATTTATGTACATTAGTTGTATTTTAGTCAAAATCTATTCAATTTTCATAATATTTGTACTTATTGAGAAATATGTGATTTTAAAAATTTAGAGCCTGAAGTGTCAATCATAGGTCGTAGCCTCCAAAAAAAAGTAAGAGCATGACAATCCATCTATGGATGTTTGTAACATCCAGAAGGAGACGTCAGTCACTCTATAAAGTATTCTAGGTATGTATCAAAAACTCAGTCGATCTAGACATACATGTCCGTGTATCCATCTGTTCTTGGCATTCGTAATTTTTAGATATTCAGCTGTAATTTTGGCCAGCTGAATATCTCTTGTTCTAGTTTTGTGCTCTCAGATCGCACGCAATCGACAAATATTTATTTATCTGCCACAAAAATTGAACTATGAAATTGGAATTTGGTACACATATTTATAATTAACCCTTATATTGATGTGCTTAAAATGGGCGAAGTCGGAGTACAGACACGTTCACAATTTTCAAAAAAAAAGTACTCAGCTTAAAAATAGACTTGAAAGCTCACCATGTACCTGCCACGCCCACTGTTTATAAGAAGATGTGGTAGGTAAGACTTTCCCTAAACCATTTTAGTTTTTAATTTATTTTTACCTTGTTTAGTAGAGTCTCTTTCGACTTTACTTTAAGTAGATTGCACAAATCACTCAACAACACCCATTTATCGGTATGACTTTCATCGTTTAGCAAATATAGTGGTGGTAGAAGAACATCGGATTCTTCAAATTCGACTATTTCACCCTCACTATCGGAATTTTCTACTAAAATTTCCGGATTCGATTCATTTAAAAGGCGAAAGGTACTGAAACGATCAATATTGTCCAAAACTACAGCGCACTTGTCCATAATCGTTTGTGCCGGTTGTTGTTGTTCTTTTAATAAGGATGTCAACGACGTAGTTGCTAAGGTACTTAAAACGGTGTTGCCCCTTTCCTTGTCGTTGGTGGTAGGAATAAAAAATTTTGATTCTTTGACAATACTTGTTGTACATGCTGTTGCCATTGTGGTCGTTGTCGTTGTTGTTGTGTTTACCAATGCTGTTGTATTGTAGACATTTATAATTCGTTGGGGTGTTTTTTTATACGCCTGTAAAGGGATTAAGGTGAGGGAATTTTTTCGTAGTGAGGTTTGTCTGATACCACTTGCACAAGTGGGAATTCCCTCCAGCACATTATAACCACATTCCGTGGGGTCTGTAACCATTTATGGAATGTATGATTTAATTAATTATTTTTTAATTTTCAGAAAATTATTACCAATCGTGTACCAAGGTCCATTGAATTTCCATGGTTTACGTTCACTCAATATGATACTTTGCACATCGGTTAAATGATCTTTTAAAAGATCTCGTACTATGGAACTGGCGGCTAACATTATTGGTGTTTGACCTAAGAGATTCAAACATATATACATATATTATATTAATATTTTGTGAAAGATAAGGAAATATTTTAATTTACCTGAATATGTAGCTAAGAGGGGATCAGCGCCATAGGATAGAAGCAAACGTACAATTTCTTCATGATCATTTTCGCTAGCCTCATGAAGTGGTCTTATGCCAGAATGCGCAGCGGCTGAATGATTTGCACCATATTGTAAGAGGACCCGTGCTATGTTTAGCCGTCCGTTTGTTGAAGCTTCATGAAGTGGCGTATAGCCGGCATTATCCTTTTGATCCGGATTCATTCCCAAGCGATCTAAGCAATAGACAATGACGTCAATATAACCTTGGCGAGCTGCTTTGTGCATAGTACTCTGGCCAACACCTTTATTTAACACCCATTTTTGCATTTCTCGGCTAACATCGCCCTCCGTTTTTACTCTGGCTCCTTCATCATCTAATCGTTCCGTATGGTGGTGTTTTGATAATGCCGCTGTTATTGTGGTTGTCACATTCAATGAATTATTAACTGCAGTCGCTGTTGAAGGGGTTTTTTTCTTTTTCTTTTTTATATAATCAAAACCCGAACTACCCTTACGTCTTAAATACTTTCCTGGACGTCGCCGTCTTCTGTAGTTCCTTACCTCTCCCACAACACAAACGGCACTACCAAGTTCTTTATGTGAGAATTGTGATGTGTTTTTGTTCATTGAACCATTGTTATCATTGGCGTTCGATTCATCAACATCTACTGCTCTTGTACCTTCAATGTCCTTTTCATTTATCAAACCTTTACTCGTACTGATGCATCCTTCTTCGATCCTAGTTTGGGTTATAGAAGTCATCAAACCCGGTGACAATTTGCCCATACGATTAAAACGACCCAATTTATCTTCATTGATCACGACATTCATTTGCTGTAGAAATTGTTCATACTTCTGTTCGTAGGTCATCCGTTTGTATCCTTGTTTGGCAAGGTCACCACCACAGCCATTCATTGCAGTGATTTGAGTCATTTCAGGTGGTGCTGAGGCTGGACGATCGTCCCCTACGAAAATTTCTCGTATATTTTCACGTTTTTGATGCTTTTTTGTCTCGTTGCGAGTCTTTGCTGGTAACACCTTGGTGTCGAATATGCTAAAATGACGTTTCTTACTACCACTGTTTTGTGATTCATTATCGTCATCGTCCTCATCGTCTGAATCTTTTTTTAGAGCTGGTAACATTTGAAGCTCGCTGGACTCTGTCGTTTGCGACGTTTCACTGTGTACGCCACCATAACTATATAATGAATTCGATTTATAAGGACTCGTAAAAGATTTTTTATGTGCATTAAAGGAGGTACCCGAAAATTTCGTTACACGTGAATGCAACAGATCAATGATGGAAATGTGGTTCTTTTGAGCTCCTTTTAATTGGTGTGGTATAGAGTAGGATGGTGCTTTAGGTGCACTAGACACAACATTGTCTATTTTAATTAATGATTTCATATTCTTACTATCCAATGCTTCAGCATGGCGTTCCATATCAGGAAGAGAAGTGGCGATCTTAGAATTATAACCCGGATGCTTAATAGTGATGAGACTGGGTGGTACTTTTAAAGCTCTTTTAAACCGGTAAACCTCAAGCATTAAATCGTTGTTGCATCGTTGTTCTTCTCCGTCCTTAGCACTGATGGCATTTATATTCTTTGTCCCATTTCTACATTCACTGCTTACTCTGTCTTTTTTGCAAATGCGAGTTTTACTACTATTACGTTCTAACTTGGCTTTAAGACGTGTTGATTTAACGATACCCGCTTCTCTACTAAGACCTCCAGCAACATCCGTTAGAATGTTACCAACAGAATTGTTGCTATATTTTCGAACATATTTTCTTTTGATTTTGCTTGTAGAGTTACGTATTATTTTATCATTTCGCAATACTTTACTGTTGGCTAATTGTGTTTCCAGTTCTTTTTTAAGTTTGGACCGGGTCATTGTGTGTAGACCCATTTTATTAAATTTTATCGATTGTCCACATATCTTGTTCGTTCTTCCTTTTCTTTTCGCCATATTCACTAAAACTAATTTTTTGGCAGGCTTTTTCCTATAGTTTTTTATTTTAATCTCTTCTTCTGCTTCTCCATAAGCATTGCCATCAACACCACTTTCTTCGTTCGATTCTTGTTCTTTAACAATTGGTTTTGTTGTATATTTTCCATTTATGCTGCACCTTTTCATTTTTCCCGGAGTTTTTTCACCTTGTACTCTTGAAGAGGATGATTTCTTGTCTTCTGCTTTTTCCTCCCTATCCTTCTTGCTCTGTGCTGCCTCTTTCACACTATGTTTAAATGGTGTATTTTTACTTTGATCTAATTTAGTAGCTTTATCAAATTCAGATTCGTCGTTGTCGTTTGTTGAACCTGAATCGCATTCGGAGTTATTGCTTTTCTCCTCTACTTCCGCTTTAAAAGTAATACTTTTATTAATTATGCGAGCTCTTCTATCATTTTTTGTTTTTTGTGTTTTGCTCTTTATTGGCGGTTTCTTTAAACGTTCCGTTTTTCTCTTATCCAATTCATCTTCAGACTCCGAGGATGATTCTGTAGTCCTCAAACGTTCAGCTAGACGCTTTTCTTGTTGGAATCGTTTCCTTTCGCGTTCTGCTTTACTCATTTTTTTCGGAGTCGTGGATGACGTTTGCGAAGAATTCTGCGATTCGAATGCTGTAGATTTGAAGTTCATACTCGGAGAGTCTCCATCTCCACCATAAAAGTGAACAGAGCTTCCTGTGGTTTCGGGAGATTCATTATGAGACAACCGCAAACCTTCTTCCTTGGCTACCTTTTCAGTTATGATTCCTCTAGTAGATAAATTGGTACTACTGATATTGTTGTTGCTGCTAATAGCTTCTGTTACTTTTGCTCGTCTACAAGGGAACGCGCGTGTTTGCAATTGTTCCATGAAATCCTTACAGGTATTTTTAAATCCGATATCCAATAAGTTATTCTCATAAAATTTCTCATTTAAACCGGGTATAGAGGGTAATTCAATAGCGGAGGGTATTCTCGCTTCCCTATCTTCTATTTTAATCTCCACTGTTTTTATTTCTTCTTCTTTTATGAGCATTATTTTTTTTTGTATGCTACTAGTAGTAGTGTTAGTGATGGGTGCTAATACCGGTGGGGTATTAAAAGTGAAGCCTTTTAGTTCAGCTTTTGTTCGAATACGAGCAGCTGCTTGCTGTTGTAAACCGGTACCAGTTATGACAGGTTCGGTTTTTGTTACTACAATTCTTGTAATCTCTCTCGGTAATGGGCTTACAGATTCTTGCTTGTATATAATGGGCGACATTGGACTATGTTCGATACTACTCAAAGGTACTCCAATGGTTGCTGTCGTAATTACCGGGGTAAGGATTGGTGCAGGAGTTTTCACGTCAACTTTATGACAAGTTGGAATAGTTTTTTTCAGTGAGTCTAAAGAGAGATGTTGTTGTAGTTCATGGTTATTACGCTCATTTACGGCTATTACTGATATATCTACTGGACGCACATGTGAAACTTGTGCCACTTTGACGTAACTACTTGTTTGAGAGTCCCCGGAAAGTGTTTGATTGGAATACTCTTGGAGATGTCGTTTACGTCCCAAAAAATTTGGGTTTTTTTCGCAGGCCAAATTATATGCGGACTGTGCTTGCCGTTTAGTCGGGAAATGAGCAGTTGTTGTTATCACTGTACTAGCATGGGGACTGTAACATTTTTCCACTTGGTCATATGTATTACTTCGACATGGTAAAGCCATTATACTGGTATCTGGTGGCAATCTGTCTACAACAGTTAGGGGATGTCGTTTTTCGGTGTGTTTAGTGCTCTCCATTTTAATAACACTTGCATATGGATTAGTCTCAACTACACTGGGTCGACTTTGAATAGTTGTTGCCGCACATCTAAAATCTATATTGTAGTGCATCATGGGGGATTTTTTTTCATCCATTTGAAGTATGGGTGAAACTTCTGGATTCTGTACAGATTTATTGTGGGCAGGTTTCACATTACATTTCTTGGTAGCGGATATGTTTTGTAACTCTTCTTTATCAAGCGGGGTATATAAATTTGTTAAAGGAGCATATGGAACACGTTCATTATGACTTGTTGGTGTTGGCGGATAATGATTAACATTGTGATCATTGAGATCATTTTGCGGCAGAACCGAACTGCACTGTGTGTATTTAAATCGTTCAGGCACATTTGATTTATTGATCCGTAAGTTTATATCCTTCGATAGCAATGCTGATTCCAAGGTATGCAAAGAAAAATTTGGCGTAAAGTCCACTCGTGGTAAAGAATAACGACTGTCTGGCACTTGGTTAGAAGATGGAGTTGATCTATATTTTTTCGGATACGTTGTTAATTGCTTTTGTTGTTGTAACGGTAGTGGAGGCGATGGTGGCATCAGTTCATGATAATGCTGTTTCTGTTGATATTTATATTCTGTGGAATCAGCTTTCGTTTTGACGGTGCGCATTGAGAGATCTAAAGGTGACGCAGAAGAACACGAAGTTTTGTTGTTTCCTTGTTCTGTGATATCTCGACCAGTTTCTCCAATTAAGCAGGGAAGTATTTGTAGTCCTGCATGTGACGGTGATGATATACAACTTGCCATCGATTTGCTTTGAGGTTGTATTAAAATTTCTTGTCTTACAAAAGGTGCTCTTTCGTTAATGGTAGATGGTGGGGGAGGAAGGGACTGCTGGGCTAATGCTATGGTAGTAGTTTCTGTTGCCAGCGTAGAAGCTCGGTTCGTAGAATGAGTTCCCCCAACGACGAGAGTGTTTCTAACTATTTGAGGATTCACGTTTAAGGCCTTTTTAATTATTTGCAAATTCAGTTCCTCTTCGGAGGTAGCATTGCGTTCAGCAATCTTTTCATTAATCAGTTCACGATAATTAGGTTTTTGGTGTTTGCCAGTTTGTGATTTTGTTTGAGAGCTTGCCGAAGGTTGTAACTGTTGCTGTTGATTGGCTAGTGGATGGTGATTATTAGATTTTTCGTAGTTGTGAGAATGATACAGCTGTTGTAGAGATGGTGAAGTGACTAACTTATCGTGATTATTGCATGTGTCAGGAATCGAGGAATTTTGATACTGATGCTGCTGTGTTTGGGTATATGGACTTCGTACTCCACGTGGCGGTGGCGGGATCGAGGATGTTGGCGGTCCTTTTTGGGAGATAATATAATCACTGTGATGCAACTGTGTTTGTGATGTAGTAGAAAGTAGAGAAGAGGGTGAAGGGGAAGCTGCTGAGGCTATCGCCGGTGAAGGTACACTGTGATAATTTCCATCATAGTAATATCCGGCTTGTTGTTGACTACGTTGACTGGGTGCTCTGCTTGGCGGTGGAGTATTTTGGTTAAAAACACTATGATTCTTACTACTTAACGGATGCGTTAGACTGTCTGCTATAGATAATTTTGCATATTTAGTGGGATAACACAGAGGAGAGTCCACACGACAACTGGGCGTTGTCGAAGAGCTAGCTGGATATGGCGATGACGAATTTGGAGGTATAATCTCTTTACAATAGGTATCTGTTGTGGTTGGCGGCGGGGTATTATAAGGATTAACACAAATGTTTCGTGATGCTTGCACAGATTGCCGAGTAGGGTTGTCGTATACATCGTGATGAATATCTTCTCTTTTTATATATTCAACTTCCGGGCTTTGAGTATTTAAACATGCTTCGTGCAAATCAGGCCCGGTAGATGTCTTTGACGCAATAGACATTGACTGCTGATGGTGAGGCGAAAGTGTTACCGATGGTGGTCCTAACACATTTTGTGAGAATTGCTGATAGTATGCATGTTGTGGTAGCTGTTTCTTCATTACCATTGGCATGGTTTCTCTAGAAAGCATTTTCGAAGGAATTTGTTGCCTTGCCGCTGAATAATAATTGGCTGATGATGACGCATGTGATGAATATGTCGATGATATTGGAACGCCGGAAGGTATACCTGGATACTGATGTTGCTGTTGTGAAGGTTCTCTTAGTTTATTGTATTTAAGCGGTAACTGTTGTAACGTATAAATATTACCATTAGTGGAAGCTACTCCACTTGTTTGCTCTTGCTCACAGGAGATCTCCTTCAGTTTACTGTTGTAATTCGTTATCAGTTCGGTCTGGTTTTGCTTGGGGGGGGAGGTTCGTGTAAATTTATCGGAACTAAATTGTGGTGTGGACATATATAAGTGGTGGTGATGTCCAACACTTTGTTCTTCAGTGGAAAATATTTGAGGACATTTTCGTGCATAATTTGGACTGGGATGCTGGTCTTTTGGTGCTGGTAAATTACTAGGATTTATCACATGATTACTTTTGGGATGACTTTTAATTATTGTCTGCGCATTTGGGTGGCTTTGTTGGGGATGAAGTGGATTGTGTTGTAAATGGTCAAGATATGGAAGCCGTTGAAGTTGTTGTTGTTGTTGTTGTTGACAGTGCAGATGTGTATTGCCCTCGTATAGAGAAGTGTTTGAGATGTTGGAGGACGTGTTGGTTTGGTACATAATTTTTCCATTAGAGGAATATTTCGATTGTTCGCAGATGTGTTCTCTATTTAAGGCCACTGAACTAACACCTGGATACATACTGGCGTTCATGCTAACGCTGACGCGTTGTTGAACGCCTATCGATTTGGTATTTGTTATGGGTACCATTAATTGTGGGGGTGATAGTTGATGTTGTTGTTGAGGTATAATCTTTCCTATAGAAGGAATTAATTGTGCGGGCTGTGATTGCAATGTGTTATACACAAAAGCCGGGTTATTGTATAAACTATTGTCTATTATAGGTGAAGGTAGTACTTGTTTCTGACTCATATTAATATCAATGGGAGATTGTGCTACGGAAATCGTTTGTTGATTATCATTAATATATTCACATACACCTGGATTCCAATAAGACGATCGATTATTTACTGTAGCACCACCAATGGTTCCTACACTGCTGTTCCTATTACTACTACTACTCTTACAGCTACCAGCCATATTAGAAAGCGCAATTTGTGTTGCCATAGACTGCTGAAGAAGTGGCATTTGTTGTTGTACAAACATAGGACTGAGACGTATAGATTTTCTCGTTGGTTGTTCCGAAGATGATGAGAGTACAGGTAGTCCACTTCTCACCAAATGATCTCTCCGTTGAGAATGCTCAGCTGCAGTTGTCGTCCATGCTTCACCACATCTTCCTATTGCTTGTATACAACAATCGTTGCAAGCAATATTTTTACCACATCCACAGATTTTGCGTTTTTCACCCACTGTTGTTTCTGTTCTACTAACTACTGCATTTATTCCTGGTGCTGTTGTCGTTGTTGGTGATCCTCTTATTGAGTTATAATATTGATTTTGAGAAGCCTTTATGTCATTAGATACTTCTCTACCCAAATACGACGGATGTGCACGTGTCTCATTGGTATCAACGATATAATCGCAACATCTATTTGCGTCCATCACGTAAAATTAAATCTGTAACGAATGATTCAAAAAAGTAAAAAACGTTACAAAATTGCATTCATTTGCATAGAATACAAACTTATTTCATTTGCAAATATAAAAATTATTCATTTTCAGTGAAAATGAAACAACAAAGGCAACAGCAACAACAATTAAAATACCACATCTTGAATCCCTTCCACTTTTATATACTAACTATGGATTTGGCCCCATTTTAAGTCTATCAATGCATACGTTATATATCATCTCCAGAATCAATTTCTACATTAAAGTCTCTCTCATTGTTTCGTGAATCATGTGTGCATTTATGTAGATATCGCACATTTTTGGTACATCTATGAAAAGAGAGCCGAATTTTAAATTTATAAATCTCTTTTTTGTGACCTTAAAATATCTTTCGTAATTGTGCTTAACTAATTACGCCGAATATAATTAACGTTCTAATAACAGACGCACATATCGACTAAGATTTCCATATGACCACGAATTGTAAAGTTAGTAAATATAACCCACATTAGAACGCGGAATGTATAAAATTAAAACAACAAACAATATTAGTGCGTCCCTTGCAAAGCTAAAGTTTGCAGAATTAGTATCATTATGTCTTTCTCCCTCACTCACTTATTGATAATTATTTAAGTATTGTGTGTCGCGTTATTTGCATTGTATACATGTGATATACATATGGTTTTGCCTGCAGCCTTTAAGTATAACACATGGCTATATTGTGCGCACCGCACTCACTTCTGCTTTAATGCTCTACAAACAATTTGCCACATATACTCAAGCAGAAAGAGTAAAAATAAACAAACTAAAAATAAACAAATTAAAGAATAACAACAAAAATTATAGTGTTTTATATGTTTATTCTTTGATGGGACATATGTATATTATACCTATAAATAAAACGTAAACATTATCGGTACAATGACTTTGAGTATAATGGCGTACAGCGTGACTACCCTGACCTAACCCTCCATACGCACAACAGCGAAAATGCGGAAGCAGCGCTAATAATCAAACAGAAACAAAAAATAACTGGATATAGACATATATGTGCGTCCTTGCAATTGCCTTTTCTTGACCCTCTCATGGTGATAAATTTTAAGATATTGAGCTGAAATTTTCTACATACACGTTTAGTTTCTTAAACATATAGCTATTTGAATAGTACACATATTTATATCCATATTGACGTGCCACAAATTGGAGTGGTCGGATAATACAAGAGCACAATTTACAAAAAACCGTTAGCGTAAGATCAGCGTAACATTCGGAGGGCGTGGTTATTAGTTTTTAAGTCGAGAGCCAGAGTACATGAACCAAGAAGGTATTTAGCGACTTTCAAATAATATCTTAATTTTTACAACTGTGAGCGTTTACCCAAGGATATGTCTAGACTGACTCATATTTTAGATTTGATAAAGAATACACACATTTCTTAACTTACATTTCTTAAATAACATTTCTAAAACTTATGTGAAAGGTAAATATATTTAGAGAGAAATTAACCTTTACCAACAATAATAAGGAGCAAAATGATCTCTCAATAAAAACGAAAGTTGAGGCAGAAATAATAATAATGGTATAAAAAAATGAAAGTGTTATAAGCGGTCAAGCCCTATAATTTAATATACCATACCATGTACTTGAACAAATTATGCTACAATTAGTTTAGTTGCATCAGTAAACGCAAGGCATACAAGTTACTTCGTGATGTATCACTACATGGAAAGTGGTTCTAAAAATTATACGATTGGGTCCAAATCTGGCACAGACAATTTTTAAGCTACTTAACTATTCTTCACCACATTTTGTCAAAAAAATAATGATAATTGCGATTTTTTACCACAAAACTTATACTAACCCTTATGTTCTTATGGGTTCTAAAAATGATCGGATTCGGTCCATTTTCAATAGGGTTCCTTTTTGCCTTTGTACTAAATCGATCGGTACATTTGAAGGTGGATGTGGCATTTGCCGTTTAGGACTTACAAACATTCCCGTAAACTTGATACACTGTTTGCCACAAGTTGTGCAAGGTATAAGTATTTTACTTATGGCTAAAATAGCATAAAACACAACCATGTATACCATATATACACAAACACATACTTCATTCATAATAATAGTATTGTAATAATAATAACGTGTACACGGTGTATAAACATCACAACAAACATGCCAGAAACGTGCAAAAAACGTAGCTTATAAAAGATATATACAAAACAACAGTAACAATAGCAATAGCGCTTGTAGAAATAATAAATAACAACACACCAACAATAAACTTGTCGAAAAACAACCGACACATTAACACAAACAACTACGCGGAAATATACAAAAAAACTTCTTCTTATTTTTATACGCTCCACATAAAAACGGGAGTATACTAAGTTGGTCATTCCACCTGCAGCACCTAGAAGAAGGCGTCAGTATGTACTTTTAAGCAGCATCGAAGGCTTGTAGGCACTCTCACGCTATTTAGAATGCGCAAAATCGGTCAAGAGCCACATCCACAAAAATCTATTCATCTTCATTAAGTTAAGAAGCTAAAACTTTTTATACATATTTATAATTATCCCATTAATCTATGTGTCAAATATGGAACGAACACGCCCACAATTTGAAAAATAGCGTAAAACTCGACTTACGTTATATGTGCACTATTATTTACCGGCCGCGCCCACTATTCGTATGTGATTGTGAAGGGTGTTTATCATTTGATCTAAGACAAATTTGGTTTTCTTGATATGTTATATATATATGTGCGAGTGGGCAAGGGAATTGAACTTTTGCAAGGTCGCAGGCAAGCAAAAAAATTTCAGCCTCTAGTTTTTTAGAGAGTAAATAATATGATTGAGAAGGAGAAAGATAAGAAAAAATAAGTAAGAAAGCTAGGTCAAATTTGGCTTAAGTCAAACCTTAAATACCCTCTACGTCCACATATAAACTGTGGGCGTGGCTAGTACATAATTATGCTCTAATAGTACTACTAATAGTATCGTATTAATTTGCAAGACGAGTTTTACGCTGAATATGGTTTTTTCTTTGTGAATATCTCTTATTTTTGCCAAATCAATGTATGACGTAATTATAAATATGGTATATAATAGATTTTTACTAGTTGTGATCGTGGCCCTTTCCCGATTATGCTCAATTTCAAGAGCGATCTGCTTGCAGAAAATAGAAGTGTCTATTCAAAATTTTAGCAACAACAAATGGGCGCGATCTCATAACGGATACGCCCATAATTTACAAAAAAGCGCATTCACCGTAAAACTCGATTTTCAAGATTTGAGATTTTCTAAGCCAAGTGTACTTACGATTTATATAACATATATGTACGTTCGCTAAGCGTAAAATTTTAAAAATGCTTTGAAGCTGAAATGAAACATGTTCCTCTTTTATTAATAAGTTTATGCCGCATTTAAATTTCATGAAATTACTCTTTTATTGTTTTTATTTTTGCCTAGAAAAATTTTTTGTTACATTTTTATGAGCGTCAATAAACTTTTCAAGAAAAGACTACGAACGTTTATTGGTAATGATTTATACATAATTTTGGATATTGTTTTTCGCAAATACATTTGCATTCACTTGTTCTATATATTTATTTTCACTATCATAATGCTATGGGGGTATATTAATTTTGTGCAAATATTTGTAACAGCCAATTCGACTTAGCCCTTGTATCTGTCCATGCGTTTGAGTGAATTTCGCACCGGGACACTCACGGTCATAAAAATTGAGGTATTAATCAATAGAATAGTATAGTTTTTCTTTTACTACAGATTTTCAAAATTCATTTTAACCACGCCCATACGTAAAATATATTATATTATTATGTTTTGGGAGTTTATTTAGAATATTTAATGTTAATAACCTTATATTCCTTTTTTATTTCGGGAACAAAGTTGTGAAAAGGTTAGCGTACGTGCACACATGTTCCAAACTTGAATTACGCATTACTTGCAATGGTATGATATTGTTCATAACCCAGTGGAAAATTGATTCTAGTAGCTTTGTACTTTGGATTTAAAGCTCTAATTTGAAAAATTCAAATTAACAATGCGCCACTATGATGAACTTAAGAAATGTAGTATGTTTTAAGTGTTTATTTAAAGATGTTTGTTTAAAGATCTGAAAATTAGAATCAGCATCCCTTCTTTATGTGTGTAAAACAAAAGTGCGGTTAACGAACGTTCACACTTTGCTTCGATTACGCATAATTTGCATTGCATTTTCAAAGTCATTGGATAGAAATTCTCTACTTGGGAAAAAAATATTATTATTATTATTTTCACACCTAACATGTAGTGGAATAACATGCCATTATTATATATTATATTTTTTCCTTTAGAGCAGTAATATAGTGGTGTTCTATTTGGAAGAGGTTAATGATGGTGAGTGCCCTAGATTTGACATACGCCTAATATAACTCTTTTTACTTTTTTTTTGTGCTAATACTATGAAAGTATTATAGCACAAGTCTTAACTTTACAGATTATCTATAATATACGAAGAGAGAAAAGTAAGAGAGGGAGAGAGAGACAGAGAGGAAATTTTCCTGTTAACCCAATTATATAATTTACACACATTCATTTTAACACTGTGTGAAGAGTTACATTATTTATTTAATGTCTTAAGCGAAGGAAATAAAAACTTTCTCTGAAAATAGAGACTGTTTAGACAGGAAGTAGAAAGAAATCACTTAAGTTAAATAACTAGACAAGTCTTAATAAATTTAATAAATAAAAAAAGTTCTATTAGACCGAGGTCAAATTAAAATTTTGGGCTGACAATGAATTTAATGCTGAAAAAGAATAAGATCTTTGAAGCCTTCTTCGGCTGTTACAAATAATTTGACACGATAAGTATAACCCTGACTTCACACAACACATTCGTATGCACTTGTATTTTTATAAAAAAAATAAAAAAAGAATTCTACAGCATAAGATACATAAGTATTAAGTAGTGTGGTGAAAGTGTGTTGAAGCAGAGAGGCAGCAAACAACAAAACTTCCATATCAACTATTATTATTGAAAAGTTGGTCAAAATGTGATAAATATGCATTACACACAAACACAAGAGAAAACGAAATAAAAATGAATTGACGCAGGCGAACTAGGGGCACCCTTCACATTTACACATAGTCTATGGGCGTGTTATTCACCCGAAGCGAACTGTGTTGCAGTAAATATAAATATGTGAACTAAATTTAAACTTCCTAGTTTTATATTTATGGAGAGAAGATTTTCGTTAATTGTAGTTGTGGCTGTTTTAAAATGAACAAACTCATTTTAAAAGAGAAACTTCCGTTGTGGACTAAAAGGAATGACAAACTTACTGAACCCCCGTCTTATGCGGAGGGTATAAGAAGCAAAATAAAAGATAAATACATACGCCCATTAGCAAAGTAAAAATACACTTAAAGTAGACAGGTAGAGAGCAGGTATACATTTGTATAGATTGGCAATTAACCGAACAAATGTTAAATGATCACGTCTGCCACATTAAGCATGATTTTGGCTGGCAACTAACTTAGAATGTACATTTTAAATTGTTCACAATACTTGCACTTTAAATTGTATTTGTACTGATTTTGGAAATTTTTGAGGGAGTTATTTGCCATGTATACTAAACAAAACATGTGTGTATATTATTTTTATACCCTGATGAGGGTGTTCTAAGTTTGCCTCTTCGCATGCAGTAATCAAGAGGTACGTCTCAAACGTACGACGATGTGCGTATAACAGAGTGTCTATTGTGGAAACGCTCACGTCCGCAAACAAAAACATATTATGCCGAACTTTACCACAAACATTGTTAGTTAAGAGAGCACTTTTCTATTTAATATGCGTGAAATCAGTTGACGGCCACGCCCCCTATAGACAAAAACCACTTACAGACACAAAAGTTAAGTTGTACTATATTTATGGGGCGTGTCTTTCAAAATACTCACACACACGTGTTACACATTAAGAACGGAGTCTCGCAGATTTGGCGTAAACCAAAGACAGTTGTTTCCTTGTTATAAGTGCAAGTTTATGTTAGCAAATGAACTTTGTAGCTCGATATTTAGCGATAAACGAAATGGAAAAGAGAAAATTGTATACAAACACACATGCGTACATATATATATGTGATACATACTTGCAACTTATTTATACAAATTTTAGTGACACATGTCACTGGCACCCACTTCATTCTTTGTTTACACTTTTTTTGATATAAGGGCAAATTGGTTTTGACGGAACGTTTATATTCTTCTTTTTCGATTTAGCCCTTCTGTACGTCCGTAACTTTGTGTAAATGTCCGACTAGCACTTAGCTCTTACGGTCGCTAAAATTGAGATATCGAGTTGATATTTTAAATGGGTAAAATCGAAACATAAACACACCCACAATGCCAATAAACTGCCGAAACCGTCAAGGTATTGTCCGAAAATTTGGTACAAGTAATTTTTATATAAGTTATCTTGGTATTGGAAATTGGTCAAATTAGTCTAAGGATTCATCTGCAATCTACAATTCTATGCCGTACGGTGTACATATGTTTTGGGGTTTTTCTTTTATTATGAGGAATCGTGAGAAGCAGGCACACAGACACACGGTTTTCTTCGAAATCGAACTTTAGTATAATGGAATAGAATCCTGGCTCAGCATATTGACGTTTCTAAAGTTGTAGACCAGTCGGTGGACTAATTATGTCCATTTTCTCTAATGAATATGTGTACCGAATACAGTTTTTTTTTTTTGTAAATATTACAAACGCTTTGACCACGGTAGTATAACTTTGTAGGTAAAATAAAAATATTGAAGACATTTCATAAACTCTATGTATATTTTTATCAATTTAATATAAATAACAATTACGTACAACTGAGCCAAAGTAAGAAATTTTCAACTTTATGCTTTGATACCTCCTGTAGTTTACATTAAACCTACACATATATGTATGTATGCAATTAAAGTTGCTAATATATATTAAATACTACTAATAAGTGCAAATTAAGTTCTGGTTGTAGGCGTAAATTTTATATACATACCGCGGTATGATGATTGCTCAATTACATGATGGAATTCGGATGCCCAATTGAAGGTTAACCGAATATATATTTTTTGCTTATTATTTTCTTGTTTGAATGATTCCTTTTTGTACTTTTTCATGGTTACGAATCTGTGGCAAGAGCACCTTTGAAGTAAATGCTTTGTCGGTGTTTCTGCATGTGTGTTTATTTATTACGTGAAATTCTTATGTTTATAAAACATATTTGTGAGATAAGTTCCACTTTTGCACATTTCTACAACATCTCTATTTTTTATTTTTTATACCCTGCACTACTTGTGGCAAAGAGTATATTAAGTTTGGGCGGATGCTTATAACTCCTAAACGGCAAGTGCCACATCCATAACCATTTTTTTACAAAATTTGGTAAAGAATAATTAATTACCTTCATGATTGACTATGCTAAATTTGGCCCCGATCGGACCACATTTCGATTCACTTTCCATATAATGATATTTTACGAAGTGACATAAATGACAATACCTTGCGTTTATTTACCCAACTAAAGTAATTATAGCATTATTTGTGAAGTTAATTAGTGTAAGGTATTAAAAGGTTGGGCTTGATCGAATATAACATTTTCAGTTATTCTTATGCATATTTGTTCGTTTGTATGTACAAATGTAAGTTTTGTATACCGTTATACAAATATATATGGTACACTACAATTTATGTGTGTGAGTTTGAATATTTTTTGACCCAAATAGTTATTTCTTTCTACAAAAAAGTTATATTCTCTCTCTTGAATTTTCTCTTTCGTCATCACATATATAGCCAACTTCAAGCCTTAATATCACTCTGGCCTAATTAAAGATATATGTGTAATCAATTTTTTACCTTCTCTTTAAAAGCGGTACACTTATCACGGATTTAGAAACTCAACACTTTCCTAAGAATTTTAACTCGCATTTTTAAATATCCAAAGGTTGATACGTATAATAAGTATCCTTACTAACTATGTGAAGTCTTTTAATTTGTATACCCTTCACATAAGTTTACAACACCCAGAAGGAAGCGTCGGAGACCCTCTAAAGCATATGTGTTCTTAATCAGCATCAAAAACTCAATCGATCTAGATATGTTTTTTTTCTACGAAGACGGAAGGGAACTCTTTATGGGTACCGATGTTGAACATGCTTATGTGGAAGTCATCACCATATGGCGACATATCCACTAAAACGCCTCCACATCTCCATTGCCCTACGGAACCATCAATTAGTATTACTTCGCAGGGCATGAATGGCTATCTGAGCGCTACAGAATGTTTGGACTACGATTTGCATGCCTCTCTCTTTCTAACACTCTAAGCGTACCCATGACGAAGGTTACCCAACGGCTTACGGTGTCCCAGTTCTCCAGAGACTCAAGCATTATTCCAGTTATATTGGCTGTCGATCTAGATATGTACGTTCGCGTATCTGTCTGTTGTTTGCAGTAGCAGACATATTTAATGTTATTCATATAGAAACAAGTGAAAATATTATAGTCGGCACAATCCACCATTTAATACCCTACACCACTTAGTTCCTAAAATCATGCCACAATTAGGTAAGTTGTATCTGTGTACGCGATGGATGCACTGCCATATAAGTCATTTCGAGATATATCATTATGTGGAAAGGGATTCTAAAAATGGCCCGATTGGATCCAAATTTGGCACAACTAAATATTAAGCTAATAAACAATCCTTCAACAAATTTTGTCAAAAAATGTTAAGAATTGCAATTTTCTGCCATATAAAGGCTTCTATTATAGTAGAACCTTATACGGAAGGGGTTTTAAAAATAGTCCTATGCAGTCCATTTTCAATAAGATTCCCCTTTGGGCCAATATATATCCTTGTACTAAATTTCATCGAAATATCTCGATCTGAAGTTTGCGCAAAAATTTATATGGACAGACAAACGAACATCATGAAATCGACTGATTTGGATTCGGAATCGATAGGTATACTTGAGGATAAACTTAATATACGCTCTTACCACATGTGGTGTAGGGTATAAAAAATTTAATACTACTAGTCTTCAAAGAGAGAAACACAGAGGGAAAGAGAGAGAACGCGAGGCAGATATAAAAAATACGGTCAGGGTGAAATATTACATACAAAATACACTAAGTACGTATGTGTATAAAAATGAAGACCAAAATATAATAACAACAAGCACAAGCAGGCTAGCCAAATACAAAAAAAACAATTTTCAAACAAAGAATGGATCGTAACTAAATTAGATGTGGTAGGTACACAATATCACTTTCATTTAACATTTGCTACTAATATGTTATCTGTGACAAGTTATAGATAATTTGATAATAAATTTTTTTAATGTCATCATATCGATGGATTAGTGTCGATTTGCTAATGAATTTTAGAAGGAACCGCAACTAAGTTTGTTTGCAACACTCAGAAGGAGGTATCAGAGACCCTACAAAGTATATATATTCTTGATTGTGAACTAACCGAAAAACTCGTTTTTAAACTTTGACTTATACCACTTCCATAATTATGAGCTCTTTATATTGAAACAAAAACCGCGACAATATTCCAGTTACAACAACACAGCAGCTACATTTAAATATAACCTGGTTAAATGATAGGCAAAACAATGTTATCACAACCTATACGAAACAGCGCATATATGAATAGAGCAATATGTGGACGAATGCTAAGTACATAAATATTGTACGTGTCTATATTTTGTATTAAAAATTTAATTTTTGCTGATAAAGAAAGACAACAAAATGCAAGAGGTAGAGACCCGTAGAGATAACATACTTTCATATAAACGCACAAAATACGGGATAGAGTATGCATGGGTAATAATTGTAACAAATTGGTAATGAATGTAGATGAAAATAAAAGCACACATAAAATACATATAAAACTTATATTTACGTAAATATTGATGACAACACTATCTGGCTTCATCTATAATCATTTTTGAGAAATGAAATTTACAGAATATCTTTCTTGAAATATTTATTCGGTTTCTGTAATAGTTTTAACAATTGACAAATCGCATTGTCGAAATTTCTTTCAACACGAAAAGTTTTTTTAATCTTGTATTAACTTTACTTTTTTATTTAACTAGTATTTCACTTTTTCTTTATCTGTGAATGTCGCTATCTAATATATATCTATATACGAAGAGGGACGCATAATTTTTAGTAGCCCATCGGCGCCGAACATCTTAAGATGGTACTGAACAACAACACACAGACGAGCGGACGAAGCCAAAGAAAATGTTTGTAAATAAGTCGACCGGGCGATAGGTTCGCCCAATTTAGTGGCCATTAACCCGTTGGATTAAAAATATCTATATCAAATGTTTAATATTTCACTTTTTGCTACGGTGACCGGTTCAAGAACACACATTTATCCATTATTAAGGGGGAGGGTCAGTCAATATGTCAATCTATGTTAATACATTGTAATATATTGTAGTATAAATTAAATAAATAATAAAAGAGAGGAAAGGTTCAAAGTGTAGCACAGAAGAAGTAAATATTAGAACTTCACATACAATAAAGA
The DNA here is from genome assembly GCA_949710015.1 of Crataerina pallida. Classification (NCBI taxonomy): domain Eukaryota; kingdom Metazoa; phylum Arthropoda; class Insecta; order Diptera; family Hippoboscidae; genus Crataerina; species Crataerina pallida. The sequence continues at coordinate 31,042,206 of OX453292.1, forward strand.
AGACAACCAAATACACAATGTCAACAATGAATGACTAGACAACAACAAACAGCTGGCAGCAGGTACCAATGCTATCTACACACATTCATGCAGCTACAGCCAAAGATAAGGAAATCACTATACATTCATTCTCCCTTTTGTATAATGTACAGAAAAAATAAAAAGAAAACTCACAATAAATAACAACCGTAATAAAATCCATAAAAACTTGTATGCATGCGTATCGCTTGTAGTATAGATAAGTGTTTGGTTTTATGCGTGAGAAAGGCAGCCACGAGAAGCAGCAGTAAAAGAATATGAAAAAACCCAAAGAATTTATAATAACAAAAGTTTACCTTTCAATATATAACCAAAGAGAAGTGTTGTGTTTTCTTAAAATTCTCCAATCATTTCGTTACAAAGAAAGTCTCCCCACTTCTTTTATTTTCTTCATAAACGAAAAGTGCATTCGCCACTGAAGCTACATGTAACTAATGTTATTGTCGATGCTCTTTCAAAAAATCGCAGTGGATAAATTATTTAGAGCAGACTAGCCTTCTGTGGGAAGCGTAACAATAATGTAATCAAATCGTGTAAGCACTTATTTGTGCGATGAACTTTTCTTTTTTATATCATCTGCTTATTGTTAAAGCACAAAAGGAAGAAAAAAGAAGTTTCACCACTTTCTTTTTTTAGCAAATGAAATTGTACATTTTTAAAGGTTTGTTTCTCTTTTTAAACAAACGCAAACACAAAGAAGAACACACTGCTACGTATGTACTTAAGCATTTAACGCGACAAAAAAATAATTTACTTTATTTATTTATTCATTAAAAACAACGAAATTTATAACTATGGAGGAGATTGCACAAAAAGACACAAGAATGCACATTCATTTATATATTGCACATTCATATTATATATATTCATTATATATTGCATTATATGTGTGCGTACAGAGCTGAAATCGTTTAAAAGTTGGTTGGATTAGCTGGCTCGCTGTTTGACTGACTAACTCATAGCTAGTTATTTTATAACTTGTTTTTTTTTTTTTTTTTTGGTTACAGTTGCTATATATTATATTTTTGTTTCTGTTGTCGCTGTTGTTTATATGAGGATGATGATTATTATTAAAGTGGCTGCTGAAGCCAAAAGGAAACCAGTATTTTCTTCTTTCACTTGAGGTATTTTTCTTTTTTACATGGATTTCAAATTTTTTTCATGTTTTCTTCAAACCACAATTCAAACTGTGTAGAAAACTTATTAGTGGATACATCAATACTGTTGCCGTTAACATTAAGGGGATTTCACTTATTTTCATTCCCTAATGTTTAATACTTTGATTGTTTTTTATTTTATTTTATTTTTTTTGTAAGAAATTGTCGAAACTAGTTTTTTGATTGTAAGATTTATAAAAATTTTGTATTATTGTATTACTAGAATATCTCATTTTCATTAGATTTTCACAAATAATAATAGTCAATACTTTTTTTCATTTTCTCATAAAAACGTTTCTCCCCCTTTTTTTCTAATTTTCTCATAATGCTACTTTATGTATGTACTGTAGGTTGTTTTATTTGATTTAACTTTTAATAAAATTTTAATTTTTTCACCCCATATTCTCACACATTTTTTTTCTAGTTGTGTGGTATTATACTACTTTCATTTTTCGTGTTTTAATGTAAATGTTGCACTGTTGTAACAATTTATCTAAATCGAATTCAAAAATATCACGATTCACTCACGCACTAAAGTCTTCCTTTTTTGTGTTTTAATGAAAGTTTTCAGAAAAGAAAAATATATGCTTTAAGAATTCCGCAAAAGCACACATAAAAACCCGAACACCTTATCGAGAGAAAAAGAAGAAGCAGACTGACTAAATAAACGTCTCAGTCAGTTTTAATTTCTTCTAGTTGTGCATTGGTATCCCCACATCTGAGAGAGAATACTTATTTTTTCACAAAGCTCCATTTATAAATGTATGATGTTATTCGTCTCCCACCACACTTACTAAACGTAACGTTTACGCCTCTGTCAACAGATAACAAAGACGTCTATTTGTTGCTGTATTCTTTATGCCTTTACGAAACCTGTACAATTTTAAAGGCCACTAATATGAATGTTTCTAAAAAATTGGAATTCCAATTTTATATATAGCACATGATTTTCTTATTAATTTTTACAATTTTAGCTTTTTCATAATGCCTTAATAACCTTTAAATCACTTGTCCTCTGCTTTGCTCTGCTAAATGCACTGTGTGGTGGAGATTTTTTCCATAAATGAGTTAAATGAACCTTATTTAAAATTACTTAAAAAGCATTGCTGCTTTTTGTTAACTATGGTTTTTCTTTTGTTAGAAACCATTTTATAATAAATAAAACTACAAAAGAAAATTTACTTTTATGTTCAACTACTAAATATTTTTATATTTATACATCGTCCTCGTTTATTTGAGTATTAAAAATTTCACAGTGCTCTCTTTCACTGTTTTTTCATTCAATCATATTTGATTTGCTTTTCTTTCTTATTCTTCTGTAATTTTGCTCATATACATTTATTTGCTCTGATATTTGCTTACTCTTGTTATTATTCTTTTCTTATTGGAGGAGGTTTTTCTTCGTTTCTTTTTTTTTTATTATGTATTACTATTTTATTATTCTTACTGTTTCTGCAGTTTGGCCTACTTAAAAAGGAAAAATATTTCACAATTTTTTTCCACTTATATTACACAAATTATTCAAATCATTAGTATTTAATTTATAAATGTTCACATGTTAAAAAATACTATAAATTAAAATTTTCTAAGTGCCTTAAATCATATTTTTAATAATTTTGCCAAATCACTTTGATATTATTGCACTTAAAAGAAATAATATAAAAGCAAAAGCAGGGTAGTTAATGGTTAAAAATATAGCACCGAAATTTTATTATTCCATTCGTTTTAAAAAAAGAACGAAATGAATTAATAATAAAACCAAACAGAATTTTATTAAGTATTTGTGGGATATAATTTTTATTTTTGTTACAAATAGTGTTTCAGTGTTGCAAAATATATTAGTTTTGGTTATATTTGGAAATACAGTTGTAAATAAGTGAGAATTTACTATTGTTCTAAGTCAAATTTCCCCCCAATAAAAGGAAGAAATCAAAATTTTTATACATTTTTCGTCGGGAAAATTCGATCAAATATTAAATGTCAAAATAAAATACATATAAGAGAGTGTTTGTTTGGATTTGAGAATCGCGCTGCACAAGGCAAACAAAATGCCATAATATAGTATATTTAATCTTTATTTAGTTAATAATTAGCTACATTTAAGCGTTGTTTCATATATTATTTATATGATGAAATAGATTTTATTGTGATATTTTAAAATGTCGTCGCTGCCAGGACGTAGTGATTTTGATAGTGAGTGTGATAGTGATAGTAGTGCTTACGCACACTACAATTAAGTGCGTAGTCCTGTCACGAATTCCTTATGTTAATATTTATTCAAACGTCTATTTACGAAGTTAATATTTATTCAAAAATTAAAATGTTTGAATAAATATTAATCAATTTTGCACAAAAACATAAAGAATTCTACAATAAATGCCACGCAGGTTACAGAAATTAATCATGGAGGAAGTTCGTTATGCTAAAGAAGTGGGAATAACAAATAATAACATAGCAACGAGACTGTAACTTTCACAATTACACACAATTAAATTACATTTATATTTTTTGTTTTTTAAAATATAGTACTTCGCACAAGGAGTATTTGAAAAACTTTTCAAAATAAACTAGCATTTTCATACAAAAACATATGTTTCGACTTGTTTATTTCTTTCCATTGAGAAACATTGTTGATTTTTATAAATCTATCATCTTTAACGAAAAGAAATAAATGATTAATACCCATTTGTAAAAACACATCACTAACTAAAAAAAATTGTCAGCATCTATAAAAGGCTTGACGAAGTATTAAAAACGAATAATTGTACGAATAATTTCCGTGCTTCAATTTAGCTGGTAGGTTTGTAGTCCGATTATTTATCTTTTTTTTTACTTAAAGGTAGTATTGTAAAAAAGGCATTTAACATTGTTTTTTTAGAGAATAAACAAAAAAACGAAATGTCAACGCGGGACAGTGCAACTAATCAATTAATTGATTTCAAAAATAATTTATCGGTGAGTGTTTAAAATAAAAAAATAATTAAATATAATTATGTAATAATAATTATAATGACTAATTGGTAAGCAAAATTCAAAATTAAGGTAATGTTTATAAAAGTGTAAAAAATGATTGTTTACATAAATTACAATAGCTAAATTTACTGGAATAATACAATAACTTCATGCAATTGACAGTAAAGTAAAAAAAATCAGTCGCGCTGCACTTCTAGAATATAATTACACCCACCAACACTTAAGTTTGTGCTCAGGTTTAAGTTGCCTGAAACGTCTAATGTGAGACTTGTCTTGTATTATGCCGATGTATTCCCTTCTGACCACCTGGTTGTTTACTTAAAAATTGCAATACTTAATCATTGCCAATCGTTACGGTAACTTTAATGTCCTAATTTTAATGCACTATTTACCCTAAGCCAAATAACTTTTTATACCCTACACCACAAAGTGGTAAATAGGTGTATTTTATTTGTTCGGATGTTTGTAAAGAGCAAGGGCTGCACCTAACTTTAATTACACGGATCGCATCACGCTGTATCGATTTAAGCATCTCCATCTGTTCGTCCATGATTAACGTTCAGGTCGCAATTTTAGATATTTGATAAATTTAAGCACAGGTATTCGTCTTTTGTGAGCTGAGAATCTTAATTCTAATTCTCTCCTCTTGATTCTTAATATTTTTTAATAAAATTTGGTGAAGAATGAACTGCCTTAATAATTTCCGGTGCCTAAATTGGATCCCAATGAAACATTTTTAGAATCCCTTTCCATATAATGATATATGTGACTTTTAATATAGACTAACTTGCGGAAGTGGTACAGTGTACTAAAAAGCCGTATAGAACCAACTGTAACTTTTTTACTTGTTTTGCTTGTTCTATCTCATAAGTATAACAAGGCCTCAAACACAACTTCATTTTTTTCTTATTTTGTTATATGTGCGTGTTAATGATTTGTGGTAAGTTTAAAACGCGTTGGCACAAGTTTTACCCGTCCAAGTAGAGACTACAAAATTTTTTTCTGTTTGACAGTAATGACGTATGACACTACCAGAAGGAGGCACCATGCACCCCAGAGCTTATTATTGATCAGTAGTAAAATCTGAGTGAAGCGCTTGCGTTACTAAAAATCGAGATATTGAGCTGAATTTCTGTAGTCATAAAATATAATTAATCTTTCATTAGTCACAGTAAGAAAAATTTGCCCTAAGTCGAATATATCGTTACAGCTAGTCGCATTTTCCAAATGCTTGAAATGTTTAGGTTCCATCCCTTAATTTCATAATAATAAATAAAAAACCGACATTTGCAATTTTAGCCTAAGTGGACAACTTCTAGGGGTGCCGCAAACGTTTCAATAATGTGTAAATCTATTCCTTAATTATGTTTTGCTTAAGCTTAAATATTTAAATAAATTATTAACCATCAAGGCCTTCTATAAGTCGTGAAAATTTTATAATAGCTTTTGTAAGTGTTAGTTGTTTACACGGTTAAAAACAAAGATGGTTGCACACAAAATCAAAATCATGTGATGCACATTATTTTATGCGGCCAAATTTTATTAAATCTCAAAATTTTCTAAATTTGTGCGCTATCTACAGGTCACATTTTTTGAGGTAATATGTTTTGACCCCAGTAGGTACCCTTTCATAAATGGACCCTTTTGTGTTGGATCATTTTTAGAGCCCTCCCATGATGAAAGTCTTCATACATCAAGAAATCACAATTCTTAATATTTTAAAATCAATTTTAATAAGGAACAAATAATTAGCTTAATAATTCGTTGTGCCCAATTTAGACCCGTGAACTTTTTTTAGAACTCCTTTCCATACAGTGATAGTTCACGAAGTGTCTTTACGTTTAGTGATACAACTAAACTAATTGTAGCGTAATTTGCGAAACTAAAAGGTGTAAGAAATTAAATTATAAAGATATATGTTATAATTAAAAAAAAAAGATATTTGCAAAATTTTAGATTAAAATAAAGTATATTTTCCAAAGAAGGAGCTTTTAAGTAAGTTTTAGTTTCTTAATCAGTATCAAAATTACAGTCGATTGAACCTCATCCCTATGTCTCTATTTATGTTTTTAAAACGCTCACAATCATAAAAAATTACCTATTACATACATACATTGTTCACTTCTTAGTATTTGACATATCATCGTAAAAGTTAGACGTGTCCCCATTATCTTCAATTCATATAAGTGTTTTTCTCCACATGAAGCAATATTGAAAATTAAAGATTATAAAGTTCACTCCTTATATATTTAAATAAAAAATTATGGGAACAAAGTTTAAAAACATTGTTTATTAAGAATCTTAAGGAAACAAAAAAAATTATATATATTTTTATAACAGAAAAAAATTGATGATAGCATTATGAACTTTGCACAGTTCAGAGACTAAATGCATAAAGAGACAAGGCTATATTAGGCATATGCTAAATCTAGGATATCCACTTGTAAAATAGAGTTTACAGGAATTATGGTTCAGGAGTAATAGAACAATAACTTTCAAGTAGAATTTAAGGATTTCAGAAGAGGCGTGGTCAATCCAAAAACAATTTTAAATATAAAGGGCGCAGTAGTTCAGGGTTAATGCGTAATTTTAAGAAAGTATGCAACTCGGACAAAAGGCTAAATGGGCTCCTCAAGTGGTGCTGATCAAGAATATATTTTGGAAGTGCAGCTGACCCACTTCTGTCACTTATAAGTGTTTGCATTTTACTCTGCATGTTCCACTTAACGAGAAGTACCTTAATTTTATTTTAATTGTTTTACGTTAATTACTTTGTTAATTGAAAAATAAAATAAAATTAAGTAGAGGTAGAGACATAAAGATATGTAACAGTAATGTTGTAAAGTCTTCTGACATATACTCGACAATTTCATATCATTAAACCGTAATCACCGTACGCGCGTACATTACTTGCCCAAATTTCAGGTGTACAAGTCTTATCGTAGAGGAGGAATGCAAAAGTAACTTTCAAATAGAATTTAAGCACCTCAGAAGGAGCATGGTTCATCCAAAGAGAATTTTAAGTATAAAGGAAACTAATGTGAACAGATCTGCCAAATTTGAGAACATTCACTTTAGTAGTTCAGGATTAATACGAAATTTTAAAAAAGCATTCAAATTCGCATAAAAGCAAACATGCACGTAAAGAAAATTTCAATTATTGTGGCCCTGACAGTTCCAACAAAAATGCGTACTAATTCACACGGACGGACAGAAGGACTCGTCTATTGGTGCCGATCAAGCACAATACTTTTGGGGGTGTGGCTCGCCCCTTTCTGGCACTTACACACGTTTGATCAAAATTAATATACCCACACATATCACCACGCGATTGTTATTTCAATTTAAACATGTATAACCACTCATAAACATATACGTATAATAAAAAAAGTATGTGCAAAATTAATATGAAATTCTAAATATGTATTGGTAGCCATGGATTTAAAAAATATATACGCACATATATGCGTTCCTAGCAAAGGCCGGTGAATGGCAAAAAAATATGTTGTAAAAGCACAAGCTGGCTCAAGGACTGCGGCAAGTGCCTGACATCTTTAAATAATTTTTTCTAATAAAATCTCCAAAGAAAACATGTTTTGCTTTTTTTTAATTGAGAGATATATATTTGCTCGTACGATCGCATATCTTACGCAGGTATCGAAAGTTATGGGATCAATCGAGGTATACCCATTTATACAAATATATAAATGTGCACGCTCACATTTCCACATACAGTACCAACAATTCTAACAAATTCGTATGCAGGCATTGCTCTCTCTCTCTCTCTCTCTCTCTCTCTCTCTCTCTAATACTACTAATTGTCTGTTAAAAAAAAATTTATGTTATATCTGATAGCAAAACATACTGTAGTCCGCTTCAGCTGATATTTTACTTTAATTTTACAACTACTCTGTCAATGTAAAAGCAACTGCAAGATAATCATTTTTAATTCTCTCTCCTTTAGCATTATTTTTCAATTTTAACGTTAAATAGTTACTTAGTTAATCTTTCTAATCGAAAACTAGAGTTTAAAATATATATTTTTTCCTTACTACATATACATATAATAGAATAACTTTAAATATTTTCAAATAAATGGTACATCATAATGAACAGCTTATAACTTAAGTGTGCAATTGTGTTTTTCCTCATTAATTTGTAAATAATTAAAGGATTAATTGCTTGAGGCAGTTTAAGTTAAATTTGAAGTCGATTGTAGATTTAATCTGTGTATAAATGTGATAGAATTGTATAAACATCTCACTTAAATATGACAAAACTGGTTGAAGAATTCTTGAATGAGAAAACAACAACAAACACTTGAAAGTATATTTTCACGCATAACTGATATAGTGTGGAGAACGCATGTGGTTTTTGAAAGCTATAAACGCAAAACTTATTTTAAATATATGCCTTTGTCGTTAAAAATACCTTTTAATAAAATATATTTGAAAAGGCAGCATAAAGTAATTCCCAATTAAAGGAGGTTTTACTACTATTTACTAGATTAATTGTAATCGAGAGTAATTTTATAAATTCAAATACATTTCTACATTTGCTTTTGTAGACCCCAGCTGGCGTCATTACTACCGGTTCGGGTGCTCCTATTGGGATCAAGGATGCCACTATGTCGGTAGGCCCGCGAGGACCTCTCCTCTTGCAAGATGTTAATTTTTTCGATGAAATGTCTCATTTTGATCGTGAACGTATACCAGAGCGTGTTGTACATGCTAAGGGTGGTGGAGCGTTCGGTTATTTCGAAGTCACGCACGACGTTACCAAATATTGTGCCGCGAAAGTTTTCGAGAAGGTTAAGAAACGTACACCCATTGCTATACGTTTCTCGACTGTGGGTGGTGAGAGTGGATCAGCTGATACGGTACGTGATCCACGTGGTTTTGCTGTAAAATTTTATACGGACGATGGTATATGGGATTTGGTGGGCAATAATACTCCAATTTTCTTTATTCGGGATCCCATACTTTTTCCCAGTTTTATACATACACAAAAGCGGAATCCGCAAACTCATTTAAAGGATCCCGATATGTTTTGGGATTTTATTACGTTACGTCCAGAGTCCACTCATCAAACGGCCTTTTTGTTTAGCGATCGCGGTATACCTGATGGTTTCCGTCACATGCACGGTTACGGTTCGCACACTTTTAAACTGATTAACACCAAGGGCGAACCGATCTATTGCAAGTTTCATATGAGAACGGAACAGGGCATTCAGAACTTGGATGTTAAACGTGCCGAAGAACTATCAGCCACTGATCCCGATTATTCTATACGTGATTTATACAATTCCATTAAAAATGGCAACTATCCCAGCTGGATTTTATCCATACAAGTTATGACATTTGATCAAGCGAAAAAATTCAAATATAATCCATTTGATGTGACGAAGGTGTGGCCACATGGGGATTATCCTTTGATGCCGGTTGGCAAGCTAGTGTTGGATCGTAATCCTACTAATTATTTTGCTGAAATTGAGCAAATTGCATTTAGTCCTGCTCATTTGGTGCCGGGCATTGAACCATCACCGGATAAGATGTTGCAAGGACGTTTATTCTCTTATTCGGACACACATCGTCACCGTTTGGGTGCAAATTATTTGCAAATACCGGTTAATTGTCCATATCGTGTGTCAGTTAAAAACTATCAACGTGATGGCCCCAGTACAGTCACGGATAATCAGGGCGGTGCTCCCAATTATTATCCCAATTCATTTTCCGGCCCAGAAACCGATTCACGAGCTCGCAGTTTACAACCTTGTTGTCCCGTTTCGGGAGATGTTTATCGCTTTAGTAGCGGTGACACTGAAGATAATTTCGGCCAAGTTAATGATTTTTGGGTTTATGTGTTAGATGATTGTTCACGCAAACGTTTGGTTAATAATATAGCCGGACATCTAGTAAACGCCAGTCAATTTATACAGGAGCGTGCTGTGAAAAACTTTACCATGGTTCATTCTGATTTTGGTCGTATGCTTATCGAAGCCTTAAATTTAGCTAAATCAGCTAAAATGTAAATTGAAATGTGGGCATTATGACAACACTACTTTGTTTTAATTTTGCTGTAAATGGTAACGGGCTTCTTTATATCCTTATCGTGGTGTGACACTTCATTTTATTATACCTTGCACAATTTTGTTGGTGGCTTTTTTCTTAACATCTTATTTTACATACACCCATATATTTGTATATATATTCTGGGCACAATATTTCGAATTTTTTGTATGATGCGAAGTAATTTAATAAAATATTTAATGCATCTTAATAAATATTTATTGTTGATTTCTTTACAATAATGGGCTTGGTAATCTCTATCAGAACTGTTGTCATGTATGAAAAATCCTGCGTTATGGTCAAATGTATAAAATTTTTTTGCAATAGTTCATTATTTAAAATTAACACTTCATTACTGTTACAGTTTATTTAGGATTCGGTCTATAAAGTTTCATTGAATCTTCTTAGAAAGGGGGGGCCTTAAGGTATAATCACTACATCAAAAGATATAAGCAACACTCGGATAGAGGTAAGCAATGAAGCCCAGCTTGGTAAGTATTATCATAGTATACTTTTCAAGTACCTTAACGTCCTAACCGATTTCAGTAAAAATGCATCTCGTATGATTAGTGTAGAAATGTATCAAAAAATATTATGCCCATTAAAATCATATAATTGCATTTTAAATATTTAAAATATTTGAAGAGGCGTGGCCTTAAAATAGCATATTCTGCAAAGAAAGTTTACCTTAGAGATCAACGAGAGAAATGTTAAGAATGATAAGATAATTCTTATGATGAAATCATTTAATTCTAAACTTTGTTACCGACCTTTAAAACAAACAATGCTGGCATCAAAATTTATTTTTGGTACACATTTTTATTTATATAAAAAAATAAGTCTCCAAAAATAGTTTACTTATGAAATACATTTTTTTATAAATGTAAATACAATTATCATTATTATTATTATTATTACTTGTTTGGCTATTATCATTCAATATTTCTAACGGTAAAGTTAGAGAGTTCATTATTATTTGATGCGTGGATAATCTAACAACAAGGTAAGGCTGTTAAAGAGATGAATATTGAGTACGACTTTAAATTATTTAACGGTTAAGTAATAACAATTATGTACATAGGGAGAGAGAGAGAGAATTAACGAAAGTAATAAAAATATTACTGAACGCGCGTGATATGTTTATAAAGCATATTATTCTCCTTAATATAATGATTACTATAATTCTTCTATTGCAATGTTGTGATTATTGTTGTTATTTCCTTAATTTTTGATTAAATGCTGATCATCAACAGGTTCAGTCCATTTTAGTGGGAACTTTGCAGTACGGTGGCATTTAATAAACCATTACGTGCCCAATCTGGAAAACTAGCCAAATTAGGATATACCACTAAGCCCCACGTCTGGCAAAATATGTATAATACAATAATGGTTAAAATGGTTGGTCCAATACCAGCAATGGCCTGAAAAATCGGAAGTTTTTTTAATACGTTGAACATACCATCTTTTCAGTGCATAGGAATAGTAAGGAGGCATACCATATCTTTTGTTCGTATATTAGCATAACCTGCCACTAGAGCATTAGGTGGTGTACTGACGGGCAAATGAAAGGCCATACTACAAGCCAAACCAGCCGGCAATATTAAGTACAGAGGATGGATTTCAATGGCAATAGACTAAAATAAAATTAAATTGTACATACATGTAACCAGGAACGCAAATAACAATTACATGCGTATTCGTATAAATCAATCAAGATCAATATATTTATTTTATTCAAAAAATTTTAATGCAAGTTAGAAATTATATGTGTTGTGTATTAAATGACCGGGCTGCACTGATTATTTAATTGAAACTCTACACCAGTTGTAGCGAAGGGTATATTAAGTTTGTGAGTACCTTTGTAATTCTTAATGGCAAGTGACGCACACACCTTTAATTATACCGTTCCATTCATTCCAGGATGTCCGTATGTCTGATGTCTGTCCGAGTGTATTTGTATACAAATTAGTGGTCGCATTATAATTGTAACATAATTTGCAATACTAAAGGTATAAATGGTGGAATATAACCGTCTGTAACATTTCATTTACTTTTATCCTTACAATATGATTGATTTATACTGAAGCACAATATCTTTCGCACTTACCATTTCAGCTAAAACAGGAATAATAATATTGGCAATGGCCACGTTCGAACTAAAAGCCGTCAACACTACCGCCACAATAATCACCACAAATAGTAGTACAGCATGTGGCAGAGATTTCAAGCCCACTAAAGCATTACCAATTAATGTAGCCATGCCACTTACTTTACTGCCTTCAGCTAAAGCAAAACCCCCACCCAGGAGAAACACTAAACCCCATGGTACTTTGGATTGTATAAACTTCCAAGTGATTAGTGAAGGCGTAGTAGTGGTAGGCAGGGGACCTTTCCCGCAACAATAACGCATGAAAGCATAATTAGCAGGTAAAACGAAGCACATCACCACCACAAATATCGTGGGCATCGAATTGCGTATATCTCTAAAGGATTTAAGGGGATTAAAATTATGAGTTTTTCAATAATTGATATATGGTACTAACTTAGAATTCAACCAATCAGCCCAACCGGGGAAAATACCAGGCTTACGTGTAAAATACATGCACACCATTATAATAAATAGAATCATAACTTGTATCTCATGAGCACTCATCGGTCCCAATTCCTTGTAACGCTGATCAATTACTTTGCGTGCTATCGCAGCACCTTCTTTGCCCATTTTCACTTCTTCCGCCTCTTTACTTTTCGGTCGGAATAAACCCATATAATGATATTGTAGCCAGAGAAATGTTAAACCGGTGTACACCAACATAGCCGGCACGGAATAAAACATGAAAGTGGGAAAATCCAATGTTTCGGTGGAGTTGGGGAAGCGACTCTCATAAATACCCTTAAACGTTAAATTGGTAGCAGTACCGATAATAGTGCCGCAGCCACCCAAAGATGAAGCATAAGCTATACCCAAGAAATAGCATAAAGTCACCTTAGATGGGTAAGGAGGTCTAAATAGAAACCATCATTATAGTTATAGATTTTGGAAAAGGCTTTTACGTGACTTACTCTTCTTCTCCCGCCTTCTTATTACCCACAATTTGATATTTAGGTTCACGCGTCATTTTACACAAGCCTTGTTGTTGTAATTCCTCAAGTACTGCTTGTATTATGGGACACATCATTGCCGTGCAAGCAGCATTTGATATCCACATGGATAAAAACATGGTAACAAAAATTAAACCAAAATGTAATCTGCAAAAGGCAAAGGAGAAGCAGAATTGAATGTGGGCCAAATATAAAATACACATATGTATTTTAGATACATACATATGTATGTATTAAACAAATAAAGACACTAAATATATAGAAAGTGGGCGCGGTATGTGATTATGTATCAAGGTCACGCGTTGCTCTCTGCACAGGAAAAGGAAATTTTATTTTAGTTTAAATCTCAGATCGATGGAATTCTATATATTATATTATTATATATAATATACTTCTTTGGGGGTTTATAGTTACGTTCGCAACGCCACTGATTATTACTGTCATATTTCAGAGAACTCATTAATTGATAAGGAAAGTAAATTTTGAGAAAAAATGGGACTCCCAGTACAGTTAATCTTTTTTTTTGGAGGAAAGAACATTTTGTATATAAATACAACATTACTTAAAGCATAACAATTTAAGTTGAGATCTTGACTTGAATGCATTCTGAAAAGATTTATTTCAAATATAAAATTTTTTAATCAACACACATAACTTAATGAATTTCTTTAAGGCTTCATTAGGTATTGCCGCCGGTTTGGTGATGCTGTCGTCAGTAGTTAAATCGCAGCATTTTTCTGGTACGGCCGTTTCTGTAAGACTTTGGGTGATGCAAAAGCAAATGCGGGCGGTGGTGTTTTTGCCAGTGGCAACACCATGGGTGGTCCCATATCTAGAGGAGCTTCCTTAGAAGCTAACAAGTAAGTGTAATCGATGTATGAGTCAAACATTGTGTTCAACACAAGTATTTACAAACATTTTCCTTTTTCTTAAACATGGCCATGGTTTGTCTCTACAACACACAACCACCGATAATTTTGGTAAAACTTTGACTGCAGCAGGTCGAGCCAATCTTTTACAAAACGACAAACACAAATTAGATGCAATTGCCTCTCATAGTCGAACTCATTTGGATAACCGTTCTAAATTTGATCGCGTTGGAGGCGGCTTAGATTATAATCATGCCGGTGGCCATGGTGCGTCTTTGACCGGTTCGCGTATTCCTCAATTAAATATGAATACTTTGGATTTAACGGGAAAAGCCAATCTATGGACTTCTCCAACTACTTTGGATTTGCAAGGAGGAGCTTTTAAACACTTTGGCGGACCTTTTGATGGACAGTTTAGTAAACATGTGGGCCTAGGGTTAACTTCCCGATTTTAAAGTATACGAGTTATTATATTATAATAGATAACGAGTAATTCTCAGTACAAACAGAAATAACTAAAATTATTTTATATAACTGCTAAATAACCATTTACCGTTTGCTTTGCTACACATAATATATGACATAAAAAACATTATGCTTTGTAAGCCAATATAAAAACTATTTAATTTTTATACCCACCATCACATTTCACTTTGTCGCTTACAACGCCCAGAAGAAGGCGCTGTGTCCCACAAAGTATATATACACTGAATCAATATCGAATATTGAGTCGATTTAGGCGTGTCTGCCTGTTCCTTGGTAGTTTTCGTACTCAGCTAGGTATTGAAATTGGGCAAAATCTGTTAAGCAACACGACCACAGTGCAAAAAATAAAAAATGAAAGCTTTGATGCGTAGATGGTGGGTATTCAAGATTTAGCTTCAGCCAGATATAGCTTTTTTACTTGTTTTTAATGTCCTTATAATCAGTTTGATAATACCAACTTTCTATCGATTTCTAAAAAAGCATACCTTCTCGGACTGCAGCCTACAATTTGTATTACACGCAAAGCTAAGCGTTTGTGCAAATTACAATATTCAACAGCTAAAGCGACCATAATGCCGCCCATGAACATGACTAAAGTGTCCTTAAAATATAAACGACACGTTTGATCGGAGCTCTATAAATCAGAAAAATATTTATTGATAGAAAAATTTGAACGATAATCACTCAATAATGATACTAACCATTACGCCCATAATGGGAAATGCTACAATAGGTATCATGGAGGTCACATATAATGGCAAGGCCTCAGTCACCCAAAAGATGGCCATAACAATTAACAGGTACATACAACGATATTCCTATAAACACAATTTCGACATTTATGAAATTTTGCTGAATATTCTTCACAACACTACATACGGGTGTATTTTGCAGCAACATCACAGGTAAACAGAGTAGAGGCACTAAAAATACTACCAAACCCTTCCAATGATTGGTAATATATGACTTTGCACGATCACTACAGTTGGTGGATGGTTCGATTGTACCGCCCACGTCTCTATTTTCGGAAAAAAAAAAAAATAACAGTTATGTTATATTATCTTTCTATATAGAGATCATCAAAGACTTACACTTCAACATCAGCCATAATGTATGTATTTGGAGAGTCTGCAAAAAGTTAGAAATAAAAAATAATATATATCCTTATATATAAAAGTGAGAATTAAAAAATTTGGGTGTAAGTGGTTTTTCTTTAACACATCCTACATTTATTAACCAATCGCAATGAGGTTTTCCATAGAAGTACTGCATATCTTAGAGAATATTGTGTAGCAAATATAACATTTATTGGACAATTGGGCGTAGCAGTATGTATCAATATAGTAGAAGAAATATAACGTGAAGAACTACTTCCATATTTCTTGACCAATCCCAAAAAAAATTTAACAAAAATATTTCTCTCTAAGGGTTGAAGTTGAAGACTATGCAGAAATGTTACTTGTCAATTGGATGAGGAAGTAGCAATATAGTTTTCAGGACAGTTTTTCTTTCCACTTCTATTATAAATAATTTTCTATTTTGCACAAATAGGCGGGTCACTTTTTGTATTAACCGGCGCATAATACTGCTTGTTGCTAAGTAGTTATATGTGCAATTTTTTGGCGAGGGATACACAGTGACGTGAAAATTATAAAAGCGATCTACAAATATCAAAACTCTTATATGGTTTTTGCGAATAAAAATGAAATATAATTGTATGGTTATTTCTAAAAATTCGCACAAAATTTATTTGAGATCTCTGTGTACTTTAATTTACAACACCTGCCATTCAATTTACAAACGTTTTTGAGCCAATTAATTTACAAATTAATAAGTTTGAACTCAAACTATTCAATGGTTTTTGTTGTAGATATCTTATTACATACAAACTACTTTCCTTAATGGATATATCTGTACGTACAGGATTAGTACTTGCACAAAGTACAATTCAAACAGCCGCCTTAAATTTATGATATAAATGGAACAATTGTTGTTGTGAATGCGGAATAATTTGCGTATTGCAATAAGAAAAAAGTTCATATTTTGTTACTTCAAGAAACACATTTCCTTTCACATTTGCATTCTTTAACTAATTCAGAAATTTTTCATTTACCTTGATTGGTAATGTAAAAAATCCAAAACCAGCTGGTTTTCTGATAAGAGAATCTATGAAAACGTAATTACGGACTAAGCCAGTGATGGTGAATCGTTGGACTTTATTGCTAGATAGCGATAGTTGAAATAAATTGCGAACAATTAATATTTGACAACGATGTGTGGGGACCGATTTTTGATAATAGAGAGCATCATCAGCAGCGTTGATCAGCGTCTGGCCCGTGTGTATAAAACAATAAAAAATAAACATAAACCTTCACCTACTACACAATTAACATGACAAAACTTTCATTGTTTGATTGTTGCTAATAGATAGGTTTACTTGAGATCCATATAGATCTTGGATTGATTTCGGCTAAAATGACTACATATTTTATCCATGTACGTAAAACTCAGCAGCACCATATCGATAATTTTGAAAATTCTATCACAATCAACTTGAGATCTATATGAATTTTTCATTTGTATGGCAATATTTGTATAGATCTCGACTATAACGCACCTATTACTAATGCTTCATTTCCTTAACACTAACGCAAACCCTTCCTAAACTTGACTCCTAATAACGTAAATCGAATGCCAAGGTTCTTTTTAATAGCTACACACAATATGAATTCACATAAAATAGTCTTTCTCTCTCTCTCTCTCTTTCTCATCGGATAATTTATAATATCTTAAATTAATGTTTGTTAATAAGTGTTCAGTTAAGCACAAAACGTGTTAATTTCCATTGAAACAAGTATTTTTTGTACAGGTGCTTAATCCCACTGGGCACACTCACTCACATATGAAGAGCAAGGGGTGTAAGCTTGGGTTAGAAAATTATTATTATTTTTACGGTGCATTGTAATTTGAATGCTGTAATAAATTTGGTGCTTTTAGCGATCTATTTAATGAAAGGCATGCCTCCTTGTATGGAAAGTTCGGAAGTAATAATTCATTATGTCTTTTCTCATTGTCAGTTTTCAAAGTTGAACAATGCATTTTTATTAAAATATGAATCTGTACAAATAGATTAAAGTTTTTGTAGCAAAAAAAGGCTAGATGATGGTCAGGCAGCTTTTCTGGTACTTCTAGATCATTCTAAAGCCTTCGACACGGTTGATCACAGCCAACTATGCTCAAAGCTAAAACACCAATACAATTTTTCCTCATCTGCCGTAAGCCATTGCAATTTGTTACTAGTCAGGACTGCGCCTCCTCCGAGCTTCCTGTTAAATGTGGCGTTCCGCAGGGCTCTACACTTGGACCACTGTTATTTTCTCTATATATCAACGATTTGCTTACTGTTATAAAGCATTGCAAAATTTATATTTATGCTGATGACGTACAGTTGATTTTAACATGCGCGTACAATGAAGTAACAACGAATGCACACAAACTGAACAAGGACCTGGCAAAAATTAACTTATGGGCGGCACGCAATGGACTATGTATCAATCCCAGGAAATCTAAATATCTCTTTATTTCTGCCTACGGTAGACAAAATGTTTCCGATAGTAATATACAAATAACACTAGGCAACGATGTCATTGAGCAAGTTTCAACGGCCAAAAATCTTGATATATATTTCAACAATCGACTAGCCTGGGATTCTCACATATTTAACGTAGTTGGTGGAACGTACTCTATGCTACGTACGCTCTCCTCAACACAAAAGTGCCTGCCACATAAGAAACGTGTACTTCTTGCCAAAACTTATCTAATGCCAACATTGTTGTACGGATATGAGGTCTTCTCTAATTGTAATGCTGAACACAGACGCGTGTTGAATGTTGTCTATAATAACATTGTACGTTTTGCATACGATCTTAAAAGATACGACCGTATATCCGACTATTCGACGGGACTTTACGGCCCCAACTTTAACCAACTGCTTAAATACCGTAGTATTTTATTCTTGCGCAAACTCATCTATACTGGTGTACCAACGTGTACTTGTTTGAACGTCTTCGCTTTGCCCGTTCCAGTCGGGGATGTTACTTGACTCAATTTAGATTTCGCCGAGCATCACTATTTTATTAATGCCATACGCCTTTGGAACGATTTGCCATTTGCCTGTCAACTGCAACGTGATCTTCAACTTTTCAGTTCAATGGTATACCTAGTACTCCTCAGAGAATATTTTTTCCTTTGTTAACATCTATTTTCTTCACTATTAATTATTTATATCTATTTGCCTATTAGTTTTTAAGTTTATTTAATATTGCTTTCTTAATAATATAATGTATATTATACACATTGTACATCCACACTTTAAACTATAAGACGCAAGTCTTGTTGTGTGGATGAATCTTTAAATAAATAAAAAAATAAATAAATAAAACAGATTTTTTCCATTGTGGGCGCAGCTCTTGACCAATGTTGCCCATTGAATATAGCGATCTGCGTGCAGAAACTAAGTGTCTACAAAATTTCAGCTCGATATCGCAAACACACGGACATACACATGTCTAGTTCGACTCAGTTTTTGATGCTCACCAAGAATACATATACATGACGCCTTTCTCTGGGTGTTGCTAACGGAATGAAAAACTTAGTATACCCGCTCGTTTATTATAACTATTGATATATATTCATTTATTAAAAATGAATAAAAACCAATTAGAACATTTGTCATGGCACACTGTAAGTGTGCACATAGATTCGAAGGCTTTGTAATTTATCTCAAGCTACATTTTGCATATTTTACATAAAATATACAAGCTTAAGCTGCGAAATTTAATACAGAGAGAGGACACCTAAAGCCAAAGTGCAATATCTTAAATCGTACTTTCTACATTATTAACAATACAGCGCCATTACATATACATATAATAACAACAAATTATCGTGATGGAAAAAAATCAAAGAATAAGAGCCAGTAAAAGCAAAAAACAAGAGATAGTAAAAGCAAATAAATCGTAGAATTTCACGAATATATTATCAACCGGCGAATTCTCATAAAGTAACTACTGACCTAAATTCTTTTGGGGATAGATAAAAGAGAATAAAGACCATCTTCTTTAAATGAAAAAATAGAACAGCACAAGGCAACGATTGATTTGAAAATATATGATCAAACAAGTACATAATAATTAGTCAACTATGAATTTAACAGGCATACCGTGGGAACACCCACCTAAGATTTGGTCTATCCTTGAACATTTACTTTATATAATTTACATGTTCCAAATTTTTAATGAATTCAAGTTATAATTAAATATAATAAGTAATCAAATAACATTTAAATCAATTCATTTATTTAGGTCAAAAATCTGTCTCCTTTGTCTACATAAGCATAAACTGTACAACTTACATCATAAAAGGATTAATTGTGATTTCTCCAGATCACAAAGTTACAACAACTTAAAAAGAATGTTTTCATAAATGAAAGTTACTGAAAGTTTTTTGACATTGAAAGTTGTTTAAACCTAAAATTTTTAGGACTACACGTGAGATGTAACGTCCTTATTTAAAATAATTTTTAAAACTATGTAAAATAGGGTATTAAATGGTCCATGACGGACTACAACATTTTCACAAGTTTTCAATAATGCCAATATCCATCGCTCATATACTTAAAAGCGGTGATTGTAAGTGAGTGTATATCTTTGAAACGTGTGTAGTCTGAACGAATTAATTTATTTATTTCCAATCAATTTATTGTTATTTAAAAAAAAAAGGTGCCATTATACTTGTGAACCTGACTGCACTTGTAAATGTAAATGAATTTGCACTTGTGCAGATGCTTGTAACTCCTAAACGGCAAATAGTATTCGATTTGACCATGTCCGTCTCTCCGTCCATTATATCTTAAAATCAAATAACGTCATTTATATTATGACAATTCATAATTTTAAATATTCTTTGATAAACATTTTTGAAACATAGTTAATTAACTTAACAAATGACTGTGCAAAATTTGGACCCCATCGAACCATCTTTAGAATCCCTTCCCTATAACCGCTTTGGCGAAGTTACCTTTACTGCAACTAAACAGCTTAAAGCATAAGTTGTGGAACCCAGTCAAAATTACTTATTATATATTTATAATATGTATACATATTTATAATATATAATACATAAGTAATTTTGATTTAATAATTATATATAGATAATTATTAAAAATGTAACTTCCGGGATTTTTAGTAAAATTTAAAATAGTGAAAATTTAAGCAGTTGCATTTTGGGTGCGTGTGCTTACTAACCATAAACTATTTTAATATATTATGTTTTTTAAAATATTACATGAATTATTATGGAATATATATTAACATTAAAATTTTTGCTTTTATTTATAAAATAGCACATATATACTTTAAATGCACAAAAGTTAAGTTAAAGATATATTTTTGTAACCAAAAAGTAATTAGAGAAATTTGTATAATCTTGAAAAGCCGACGTTTATATAAAATTTCTGCATCCCAGTTGTGTGTCACGAATATACGGACGGATGGACACTCCTTAATTGATTCATAATTAAATATTAGTTAACAATACCAAATATAGTAAATTATGAGCCTCTTTTTTGTTATTTTAACGATTTTATTGAATCTTTCGCATCCCTCTGGTTGTTACAAATGAAGTGACAAAATTAATATACCCGCCATCGTGTGTTGTGGGTATAATAACTGTGTAAAGCATATATTTTAACACAAAGAAAATTGTTCAAGAATATCCAGCCATGAGGTGAGTTCGTTATATATATATATACATAGATTTATATAAGTTACTTTAGCAGCCTGACACCACAAGTAAATATTGTTTCAAGAGAAAATCACTCATATAATTTATTTAATAGCACAATAAAGAGAGAGCAATTAAAAAATACGACGAAAAGAGGAGATGTAAATATACATTGTATATATATGTAGTGTAGGTATATTACCTAGTTGCTATGTAGTGTTGATGATGATTGGGGGCAAAGAATTTCCAAAGAATTTACTAAATCATTTATAGTTTACTTGTTGAAAACTCTTATCGTATTATTGTATAGCCTGAAAACAAAGCTGTTTTTGACCTGAGCTAATTTGGGAATATAAAAATAAAACCCACGAGGGTGCCACTTAAACTCTCTCTTTTAGTGGTTATAAAATATATATATGCAATTAGTAAAGAATAAAAAGTGTGGCTTAAACATATATAGTTTTTATTTAACTATCTTACATTTCGGACAGTAATGATGTTTGTTTTTCAGAGGTGTAAACTAATTGTTATTAAACTACCACGGTAGCATAAAATAGTTAGAATGACGGTAATTACAGCGCTCTCCCTTTATCTGTCTCTTTCACTGCGGTCTATAGATTTCCAGTTACTAGTTGTAATTGTGGTTACAAACTCCTTTCTATATATTGTATTTGAATGTTATAATGCGCTTCTACATACATGTATATAATTTCGTAGAAACGAAATAATTCGAAGAAAAAAGTGAAAATTGCGTTTAATTTGTTAAATAAACACTTGCATATGTTAAATATAATATTGTAAAGCAAGAAGAAATCACAATATTAATAAAAACAATAACAACAACAAATTGAATACACCACAGTTGTCACGCCATACATGTGGCCACCACCATTTTGCATTTGTGTTTCTACTTTTGTTCTTTTTTGCACATATTTTCACTTTCTCTTATCACAAGCTTATATTGTATTTGTTGTATATTATTTTATATCTTTAAAATCTATTGCATTTTCTTTTCTTAATTCGCAATTTTCATTAATAAAAACTTTGATATTGCATTGAATTATTTTTGTTCTCTTGTGTAAATCGAGAAAATAAAATGCGTACACTTTAAATACATGCGTTTGATTTCAGCTACAGTGCGCGACTAACTTAACATTCACCAAGTTATGTTTTAATAATGGTGTGTTTTGCACGGCATACACCTCTTCTGTAAGAAAAACATTATTATTCAAGTGAGAGTTATATATGTAGCGGTATATGAAAATCAAAAAACTCCATCTCTTCTTTCTTCCTGTGGTATCTCTCTTTTCAGCGCAAATAAATGAACAAATAATATTATTCTGGTCATTCTAATTGGACTTTGCTTCTCTGTGTGAGCTGAAAGAAAAAGACAAATTCTATATCAAACGGCACCATTTCCAGTTTAAGTTTGGAATTTATCAATTTCAATTTCGAAATTGTAAACTGAAATTCAGGCAATTCATTACAAATTGAGAAACCGCCAAATGATATTTATAAATAGAGGAACTGCATATATTTGATTAACCTACCGTCACTTTTCCCTTAGCTTAGTTAATAAGACTTTCATCGGTATGTGTCAAATAAGTTGACCTTGGATCATAAAGTCTCGATGGCAGTTAGCGTTGGGCTATATGGACTTAGTCTCAATATTGTTGCGGCAAGGACCATTGGCCTAAACAACTACATACTACTTAAGACTGAAACTGAATCTGAATCTGAAATCTGATTCACACTGCTTCCCAAATTGTATATGGATTGTTTTCATATTAATTGACGATATCTAAATTACAGCTGGAAATGTTTTATTACGCCAGTCGTAGCTTCACTTCCGAACTAAATAGATTAGTAATAAAATTTGTATATACTAAAATAAAAAATGTCCAATTGCATTAACACAAACTTTGGCGGTTTTAATCCCAAAGCAGGCGCTTTTTCGTGTACCTTCACTTTACAATTGCACATAAGTGCCTTTTTATGCCCGAAAATATGCTTTGAATTACTGCCATTATAATAACATTATACTGAAGGGTTGCCTAATAGAAATTGATCAACCCAGTTTAAAATGCAAAATAGACGAACAAATATATTAAAGGTTATACGCGCCACGTTGGGTGCTAGCATTTCAGTTGGAATCATCATAGTCACCAACCGTCAAATACTTGATCTTCAACCGTAATTGTTCTCTTTCCAATGCAAATTTTTTATGATCCATTACACAACTGCAACACAAAGAAGCATTGGGCGCCATACCCATATGCATAATCTTTTCAAAAAGTTCGCCCTTTTATATTTGCTTATGGCACTTGGGATTGAATGAATGTTCACACACAAGCATGAATATTGTTAATAAAAACAATTCAAGAGACTTTTTATTAATTGTCTTTTATATGCATACTTAAGTGAATTTTCGCTAATGTTTCTTAAAGAATAAATCTATTATAAAATCAACGTGACGTATGAGTAAGGTAACAACAACTTTGACAGAACACATACACACATACATTACAGAAAATATTTAATAAAGCACTCTTTTTTATAAAAAAATTTCAATTGCCCCAATGAGAAGTTCTCTATATCACAACATACAAAATACATTGTATAAGGTGCGCACGACATTGGAAAACACTCATATATGTGAATGTATTTTCTGGAGAACAATTTTTGTTTGTTTTTTTTTTCTTGTCAGATCAGCAATGGAGCATTACAAATTTAAAAATCACCAATTTTCACAATTACGCCCGATCATTCGTACATAAGATTCGTAGTGTATTGCAAGTATTAGCTAGCGATGTAGATACCGTTGCAAAGCGCAAAAAACATGAACAACATTCGGTCACTACTAGAAATACACAAATTGTCCAACAAGTGCAAGAGTTCGATGACAAAGCCTTACAAAATCCATGAGGGCCATTGCGAGGGACTTATATGTCTCTGAAAATCTAAACCGTCGAGTAGTCCACGGAGACCTTCGCCTTACGTCCTACGTTATGCGCATAGGACATTTTTTGTCGGCAGAGTAAAACGTCTTTGAAACCAACGTAAGCATCCTGAAGTTCCTAAAATGTTGTGGTTTTTTTTCTTACGAAAAAAATTTCGATTAAGACCAGGTGGTTATGCTCACATACTACAGAGGTCCCCGCGTTATGCACGCGAAGTTTCCAGCAACTATCATGGTTTTAGGAGTTGTGAGCACCAAAGGGGGGCTTCGGGTGAATGCTGCCGCATAATTAAGGTTTTACAAACAGTTGTGAAACCCTGGATTAATTACGTCAGCTAAAAATTTTATGGCCTTATAATAAATTTTGCAAAAAATATGAAATATAAAAAATTAGTTTTAATGTAAATTTGTCCTCAACTACCTTACGTACCCTGTATATTTATTCCCGTGTGACACAGTGATGTTAGTTTAAAGTTTGCATAGCAAGGGGCATAATATTTTGAATATTTATTCATAACATATTTCAATTAGGCCACACACACTTTTTCATAGAAAGCAATATAACTACTGGAATTACAGAAATTCTTAACGTGAAAGGTAATAATACCCAAACACCTAACTAGTCGAATATTTATTAATTAACATTGGTAAGCTTGATGTCAGTACTACTTACGCAATATATACGATCATGTACTCAATACTCAATGCTTACGTTTGCATACATATCGTGCACTATTTCCAGGCACTGACCTTGTTAACCCCATAAGCAATACATACCTTCCCGAACGTTTATTTGACTTTTACTAATGTGTTGTTGAGCAAATTTTGTTAATTTATAAAATAGATTTCCTATAAATGGCTGTGAATATGAAAATTTATATGCATGTGTGTACTTGGTGAAAAATATGTTTTGTAATACTTAAAGTGAAATTTCCGTTTGAAGAATAAAATCTCTGTTAGAATGTTTTTAAATACTTCTTAACATTTTGTTTTCATACATGTTTGGCCAGAGACCTCTAAATAACAATAATGTATTTAGAAGTACCCGCTACTGCCCAATGTTAAAGTCAACAACCTCAGTTTAACTGGTTTATGTCTTTGTTGTGTTTCTATTCGATTAATTATTTAAAAACTTTTGCCTGAGGTTGTTATTTTTGCGTCCATTCCCACACATTGGCAATATTTATAAGGGTTCAAGGCGTAGCTTGATTATTTATAAAAATGATCAATATGTATAATGCGGCTGACGCTCTTACCCATTACATGTTAATAAAATCTTGCGTGCCTATCGTTTCTACGGAAGCTATTTAAAATGTGGCCCAGGTCAAGTTCCTCTTCACTTGCTTCTTATAAGTAGTGAGTTCATCTCTAAATACTATTAAACATTACTTGTATGTATGAATACGTATCATAAATGTTGGTTAATTGGAGTAACTTATGTTACAGCTAAATGACGGTATACGCAATACACATATGCGCTTTTATTTGTATTATATTTTTTATAAATACGTGCATGTAGGTTTACTTATTATTATACCACGTAGGTATATATGTAATCTTGTCGTTCTTGTAACGGCAATCCGTACGTTTCGTTACGCCTAAACTGAAAGGATAACGAACTTTCCGCATTTTTTGTTTTCATTGTATTTGAAGTTAAACAAAAATATAACGATAGGATGCGTTTTCTATGAACAATCCGCAACCCTGAAAGGATGTAAAGTTGTTGATAAAAAAATAAAACAACGGGGTAAAAGAACAAAGAAAAAGCAGCCAACGAATGATCGTAACGCACCCTTTTTTATTGAATCCTTGGCAGTTTTCCCTTTTTGCCTTTACTAGGTAACAGAAATCAAACCAAGGGTAGCATTACCATGACGCAAGGAATACAAGAGTTGTGATTATATAATGATCGAAATTTCATAAGACACACAGCAGCTGCTTCATGTTCAAGTATTGTAATAAAAATTAATAATTCACGTTATATTTGACTATTCTTTGTTTGATTTTTTTATAGAATTAATAAGCGAGAGAGAGAGGTGAGTCCTTGAAATTAACTATTGATTCATTTGTGAGCGAGCTGAGTTTAACAATTGAACGAAAGTTTAAGGATTTGATTGTAGACGAAATATTTTAAAATAAAATGAACCACAGATTGTGATCCATAGTGAGGGCAACATGTCCTGTGTTCATGGGTCAGAGTCACTGAAGACTTTTTCTTCCGTTATTTTCTAAATTTGAACTTTTTTATCTTTGCAGAGATGTTTAAGGTTCAGTTGAAATGAATGCGACGAAAGAAGCACAAACACACCGACATATATGCGTGTGCTCATATGTATTTAGAAGAAGGATGCGAGGAGTGAGACACTCTTGCTAAATTGGTGTTTTTCACTTTCAATACAATGTAATAACAATATAAAAATATGATTAAAAATAATGACGATCTTAGAATGACATGTGATCTCTGCTGTTGAGTTCTACAAAGGGCAGAACAGGGGGAACGACTTATATCAAGCGAGTCGTTGTACAAATTATTCACTTGGCCCACTTAGTCTGATTGGTCGCACGATTCCCTTATCCAAATGTATTTTTATATTGCAAAAAAAATTTTAAAAATTAAAAAAAAAACAACACTAATGTGCGAAATCATCAACCCCTTACAAAATCCTGTTTTTATACCCTTCACATAAAATAGAGGAAAACTCAGTTTATTATTCCGTTTGCGTTAGAGGCCAGCATAAAAGTAAAAATCCAAATTGTGTGTGTGCTTCCAATGTTGGGACATCTGCCGTCACATTCGACAAAAAAATCAGCCATGAAGTTGAAATACCGAATACATAATAAGGCCCGATATACGAATTTACGTGGAAGGTATTCAAAATTCGGCCTAAGCCAAATGTTGCTTTTTACTTGTTTGTTTGCGTCTTCTTTTTCCAAATATTGTTCTATTATCCTACTGACTGTCAAACTAAGTATTTTTTAGACGCACACTGTTAATAATTGTGAGGTTTGGCGCGAAAATATTTCAGTTTTGCATGAAAACTCTACTTTTTTACCCTTAAAGCACCTTTTAACATATGTTACGTACGTGTGTACCTTAATAAAATTCTTGGGTTTCATATCTAAAAAAGAGAAAAAAGAATCTGATTAAGGAAAAACATTTCAAAATCATTGATAATATGAATTTAAAGGGCTATAGGTATATTTCGGTTTTTTTTGTTGTTGCTATTTTTTGTCATTTTACAATTTATTTAATTAATTTATTTGACAAAATTCGTCCCTTAAGAGACGGTTTTATGCTGCGTCATCATGCCCAATAATTATTTTTAATTGTCGGTGGCAACGAAACATTTTATGGGACTGTTGATTATAGCAAATGGAAATCAGGCAAAAAGAAATTAAGTAAATTAGAAGAGTAAAAAGAACTATACTAGGACAACCAACACTATGAACTTCTATAACGCGTTGTTTATTAGCTGAATGGGTGGTGCTCATATTTTTCATTCGAAAGCTGAATTAATTTACAAGCTTTTACAAAAAGTTTGAACAAAATCCGCCCAGCTGTTTCTAAGTTATAAGACTTTAAAAAATATGTACAATCGAGTTGGCTTACTGAGCAATTCTGAGCGCCTAGTATCATGCACACATTTTTATATTTGCACCACTGTGATCGGTTAAGGTACGTGTCCCAGAGATTACGTTTTACTTGCGTGACATGTGCCTGCAAAGCGCTGTTTCTATAAAGTTTGCACTTTTAAACGTATTTTTGTATAATGCGTTGACATTTCATTGACATTGACGCGTCCAAAATGGCGTACTTGTTCAAATGAATTTGAAATATTACTTTCTTGTATTATGTTCTATTGCAAGAGGTTGATATTCTATTTGCAGGAGGTTAACAGTGGTAGGTATCCTAGATTTGGCATACGTCTAAAATAACCTTTTTTTACTTGTTCTATTTCACGCAGATTTAATTAAATTCGAAGAACTAGAATTCACTCGATTTACAAATTGTCGTAATGCACAATGCACGTACAATTAGATAACGGAATTATTCAGGTACATACGCCGCGCCCACCGTTTAATAAGTTAGTCTGAAGGGTATTTAAGAATTGACCTAAACAAAATTAATTTCTTTTACTTGTTTTTATTTACGTTTTTTTACAGCAGTCAATTACCAAAATGTACTAAAAAGTGTTTTGTTTTTGCAACTTTCAACCGTAGATATCTCAATAACTGTTTATACTAAATTTACGACTATGAGAGTTCCAACAATAGACGGATACAAGGATGGACGTGGCCAAATCGACCCAAATTGTGATGCTCGCCAAAAAATTTTCGAGTGATACAAACAATTTGACAAAGTGATCCCTTTATGGTGGGTCTCCATAATAGAGTGGCTTAGTGTGCTTTCATATCATACATGCGACCTGCCAGGAATATGCGCTTACAAAATATTTTATTATTTTAAAGCAAATATTCTTTTTTGTACTTCTACATGGTAATGATGTATAGTAATAATACGGGTGATACATAACTATATATGAATGCTTCCATATATTCAGTTTCTGAATGAAAGTTGCACATTCTGCAAACGCAATTTTATCGTATGCAGACTGTGTCAAGAAAAGGTTTCTATTTTCAGGTGAGGTTGTTCTTGAGCATACTGTAAGAGATGAAGTAGGTATAGAAAATATACAAATCCAACATTAATTCGAATTCACCCCTTCTGTGTGTGTGGCTCTGTCTATGTCACAGGAGAAAACCCCTGTACGCGTGTGGCTGTGTGACTTTTTTAAAATGCATACTTTTATTGCATGGATATTGAAGTTTAAATTTGAAGTATATAAAGTATTTAAGAATGTGTGCTTGTGTGAATGCACGAACACATATTCACATTGTTTTTCATTTGTGCGCTCATTTCAGCGGTTCATGCCGCTTTCATGTGCGTATAAAATATGTTTACTTGGCGTGGTATATGTGCTTAATAGATTGACACACACGCACACACACGCACTAACTTTCAAAAAACAATTTTTAGCCATTTAGGATGTGTAGCAGCCGATAGTTGTAAACAGTAACTCGTCTTTAAAACATGATAAATGAACGCGTTACGCGGGGTATATACGCATAAAAAAAAGCAGAAATAAGCCACACGACCAAAGTATCAGCTAGGGCAAATGCCAGAGAAAAAGTGCGGGAGTTATATGCATAGGCGTATATTGTACATCATGCGTATGGTGTAACGGAGTAACAAGTGCGCCTAATTATTGTTGTTTTTGTTTTTATTTTTATAGTTGTTTTTAAACCATTGTGTACAAACCGGGTTAACCAACTGACATTTGCAAATGTTAAGTTATTATTGTCAACAGTTCCTGCAAAATAACATAAGAAAAGTAATGAAAGAAAAATCTTAAAAAATTGAAAGAGAAAAACAAAGCAAAATAAAGGATTCTGCGCTTTTACAAGTTTGAACTTTCTAAAAATAAATTTTAGATATAACAAAAAGAAAAGGCAACCAAGAGAGGCGCACTTAATCGAAAGAAAAGGAATAATTTTCAATTATTTTAAATATATTTTGCAAAATTTTTTCTCTTCCATTCCTTTTTTAATTTAAATGAATATTTCTGCTTTATTATATAATACACTATCTTTAAAGGTTACAGGTAATTATGCAAAATTTACCTATAGTAACCCATTACCATCACATTGTGAATCAAGTATTAAATAAGAATCGAATTGTAAAGCAAGAAAAGTTTTATTCAAAAATTTATAGTAAATCAAAATGTTGAAATACATATACTTCAATGTAAATTATGATTATTCAAGTAAAGTTGTGGTTTTCACAATCTAATCCGTACAATTTTAATTGAGAATATTGTAGATCGGCTTTTTATTTAAAACCTTATCTCATTTTGCTCGCTTTGTAAATTAGAACTTACAGACTTAGAAGGATACAGCTTTAGTTAACTCGGTTGCTGAAGGCATTCTAAAGAAATGTCTAACGTTAAGTGAAAGGATTATTCGTTTAGAGTATTTAACTTATATACCGTTGGACTGACGTCTTAGAGATAGTTGAAAATGTAATCTATGAAATAGGTCTATAAAACGACCACATATTGTACTGCATGTACATAGATACATACACGTAGATGCAGTACAATATTTCTTTATTTAATGATAGTTAGGTGGTTTTCTTTAAATGGTACACTAGGTATACCCAAGTTATACAGCGGCTCTTTTCTCTTTGATGTCGTTTTTAATACTGTTAACTAATTAAACCGAATGCTTATGTAGTTTCTCTCTCGAAACGCTAACAATATTTTTACACTTACTATTCGTTACAAGTGCAATACGAGTTTGCAATACGTGTGTGTATGTAAAAAGAGTGAAAAAGAAAAAGTTTTCCATTCGTATGAGTAATAAAACATAAATTTTAATGGAAAATTCTGAAAAATAACAAAAACTCTTCTATAAAATAGTTCAAAAATCGTTCGTAGTCGCTCGTAATTATTACCATTAATTTTTCAAAGAAGACGTAAAAGGTTAATGGAAAACGTTAAGGTGCAAATGTACAATGAACGAACACACTTTCAAAGTTGGCCAAACCGTGAAAATTGCTGGCAAACAACTTGAAGGACGTATCGCATATATTGGTGTAACAAATTTTGCACCAGGCAAGTGGATTGGGATCGTCTTAACAGAGCCACATGGTAAAAACAATGGCACTATACGTGGCTCCACATACTTTAAATGTTCCCCTAATTATGGTATATTCGTGCGACCCACGCAATTGATAGCAAAACGTACCAACGTTGCAGAAATTGATAAAATGTCAGAACAAAATAACAGTAAAATAAAGCAAATGCCATCTGCAAACCTTAACGTCGTAGAGGATAATATTGCCACTTTACCACGAAAGCAGAAAATGAAGTTGAATGAAAATTCCACAAAAACTGTGGCCACAGTTAAGGAGGTCAATGCTGTAAATATGTTGAAAACTACAAAAATTTATCAACCTAAGGAGGTGAAGTCTCTATTGCCCTCCACAAGTCAACTTTCTTTGGTAAATGTTACAGGAGTGTCGTGTCGAGTATTGAAACCACCACCACCCTTAGTTCCGAAACGCAGTAAAACTTCTATGAGCCCATCGGATTCATTTTGTTGTGGTGCGAAAAGGTCGTCATTCGTGGAAACTGGTTTCCTGGAAATCCTTCGACCACAGTTCACTCCTGGCCTACCATTACGTTCGCCCACTTTTAGTAGCACGGCCCTCAGCACTAGCTCTCATAGTTTGCAAGAGTTGCAGGAACAAAATAAACAGCTTGAAGCTAGACTTAATGATTTGCATAAAGAGATTGAAACTTTAAAGCAACAAAAATCTGAAGATAAACGCAAATTATCGGACATGGAACGTTTGCGTTTGCAAAACGAACAATTATTTGAATTCAAAGTTAGAATTATGGATCAGCAAACATCTTTGCAAAGAGAATTGCAACGCTTGAGACAAGAATTAAGAGAGACCATTGAATTAAGAGCTATGTCCCAAAGGGAATTAGATGAAGCGGCCGAGAATATTGAATTATTAACTTTGGATAAAGAAATGGCCGAAGAAAGAGCGGAAACTTTGCAAATAGAACTGGAAATGGCTCAAGAACAAAATGAAGAACTAAGTTTAGATGTAGAGATCTTAAAGGCTGAAAATGAACGGTTTCTGACCGAAGATGGTTCTGGAATTGATGGTGGCAGCAGCGATAATCATAGTATAAAAGAACCGTGTACTCCCTCCGTTGGAGAGTTAAGAAAATTGGGGCAATACAATCAACGTTTACGTGAAACGGTAATTAAATTAAGAGATGTTTTGACTGAAGAGAAACAACATAGTTTGAGGGCAGTAAAAGCATTAGAAACATGCAAATCAGAAATTACTGAACTTCAGAAAACCAAAGAGTTACTGACTAAACGTTGCGATGTTATGGAATCGCACATTATTGATCTAAGAGAACAAGTTGATGCTTCCCTGGGGGCAGAAGTAATGGTCACTACACTAGCCGATACTAAATTAGAGCTGGAAGATAGAGTTCACTTGCTGGAGGAAGAAGTAGCCGAACTGGAAGCACTGGAAGAAATACACGAACAATTAATAGAAAGTAATCAAGAACTAGAACGCGATTTACGAGATGAAATTGAAATATTAAGTGGTCAGGTACGTACGTTGCAACAAGAGAAAGACATGGCTTTGGAAACGGTATATGAACGTGATTGTACAATCATGAAATTTCGAGCCGTTGTCAAGACTTTGAAAGAGAGTGGTGATCCGATGAAAGAACAAATAATAACCTTAACAGCAGCTGCCGGCAACGCCACCAATATTTCCACCTCCGAAGATATGAGCAGTATTTCTTCAAATCAAGAATTCATACCAGGTGTTGATTTTCAACAGGTGTTTGCTTCCACGAAAGCTTATGGGCGAGCTTTGGATTTGCAATTGTCAGCTGTAGAACAAAAATTGTTACAGCGTCATGTCGAATATTTAAAAGCCTTTCTACCCGAAGAATTACTATTACGAGGTGGCGCTCATGACATCATTCTAGTTTTGCTGTTATTGCAACGTTGCCTTGAGAAACTAGATATTATATGTACCGGCATAAATGAGAAGTTTCCGGCCTCTTGTGAGTTTGGTAGAGATGCCATATTTGAAGGATTCTCTGTACATCGTTTTGCTTTTCGCACTAAATGTTTGTACCTACTACGGAGTTTACGTACCACACTGCAACAATTGGAATTCGCTCTTAATCATTGTGACTACGAAATTTGTACTCATGCAGCTATTTATCGCAGCGAAATGGAGGCAAATGAGAAACAACTGGATGATTTGTTACGCTTACTGAAAAAAGGATTGCTGGATGAGAATACATCAGTTGAAGCTTTAGAGCGGGCTGTTAACTTTTTCAATAGTTTACTTAACAATCTGTTCGCTACTCAGAATCTGACCGAACTTTTGGATGAACAACGCTTATATGTTTCGCTAATTGAAGTGTACGATGTGGCCTTGGATTGTGTAAATACACATGCGGGTCTACTATACACCATTATACAATTGGGAGATGAACATACGGATTCGTTTTGTAGTATGCAATTTCTTATGGAGCACGCTCGCAATTTTAAACAACAACTCAAACACATGCAAAGGAAACTTCCAGCTAACTCATTGGGTTTTAGCAAAATGCAATGGACTCAAATGCAACGGCTGAATGAAAGGAACGAGTACTTAAATAAGTTGATCAATCTGTTAAGTACTACTGCCCGCGAAGCGACTAGAGATATTGCTGCATCAACTAAAACAGAAACCGTTAATGATATAGCTATTGATCACGAGCGATTGTGGCGCATTGTAACACTCAATTGCACTCGAATGGCTGTAGATGGTTTCCAAGAAACTCCCGTACAGTTCTTTCAGAATTGCACGAAACTTATGCAAGAACAATTGGATGATTTTAAACACTTCATAGAAGACAATGAACGAGCTCGCAACACTAACTTAAATACTGTATATGTGCGCTTCAACGATATTACCATTCTACAACAGGCCAACGAAATTAAACGTCACTATGAGGAGGTGAAAATTTTGCATCATCACCTGGAAGAGAAAGATAGAGAAATACGTAGTTTGAAGCAATTGGCAAAACTGAAACAAAACGATTATTCTGAATTACAAATTCGTAAAGACATGGCCGAGAAGAATTTATATAAACTGAATAACGAACAAGAACAACTGTTACAAAAATTGGGTAACGATATGGAAGAATTGCTTGAAGATATGCAAACACGCCAACTTAATATATTGAATGCCCTACAAGCACACGAAGATCGATTGCACAAACTTGAAGTCACTCAAACAGAATTTCATCAAAATTTAGATAACAGCACCCGATCCATTAATACAAATTCACATTATGCTTTACAGGAAATCGAACAATTACATATATGCTTAAAACAGCAACGAGAACTTAATTATAATCAACAAAGTCAAACAATGAAAACGAAATTAAAACAACTGCAACCGCTATATGTGCCTCATTTAAAATGTTCGGCCACGAACTCCAGTGTCGACAGAAATGTACAGCTCACTAAGCTTTCCAATGACTTAAGGCATTTAAAGAATACATGGATACTTAATTACATATCCCTGAAGAGTAACAACAATTCCAAACACCAGGTGTTGGTTGAATGTTCGGAACTCTCTCATTGTGTTTGGGAAATGTACGCTCTAACACATAGTCACCGCTTTCAACCCACAGATTTTGGAAAATTTCCATCAACGGATATCAAAGAAATCTGGCAATAATTTAACTCAATTCTGTGAATATTTAAGTAACAAGTTTAACGATTACAGTCTTCTCATTTTAGGTTGAAATACGAAGATGATTATACATATTGTTTTGGAGAGACACTCCATACACAAGGTTTATGAGCAATCTTCTCAGCCCCTTAAATAACTTGCTATCTTCCCAAAAATTGAATAGCACAGTAGCAGTAAAACGTTGTGCGGTTTATGATAAATATAGTTTTTTAATACAATATAATCCTGTTATTACACAGATATTATATAACAAACTTTAGCTAAAATATTAATTATAGAACTCAAATTTGTTGTTTTACTATCATTTCTATGAGAAAATATGTGTTTGCGCATAAATTATTTAATTCTTAAATGTATCCTCCAGGAGTTAAAAAAGTTAAATAAACTTAATATGAAAATCTGTTATTGTTGCCATTCACCATAAATAAAGTAACAAATGAACGCCATTTTACATATTGTACAAACCTTTTCTCGAATATTGAAAAAAGCAACAACCAACCCTCATATTTAATGATCACCTTAACTGAATTACTGAATTGTGGTGTTTACCTAAGTTAACCGTTTTTTATTGAAATCGTAATTCATCCCTTGATTTGTGTTGCTTTATCTTTCAGAAAATGTACACTCAGATGCAAACAGCTGCCACAAACTTATATATACAATTAGGGGTCAGTACAATGTGTTTATACGAATGGTTAACAGAATAGATTAGTAACAGCCGGCATTTTCCTTCGTTCACTGACCAATCGTCGACAAGAGTAAACTCAGTTATAGGCAAATAAATAAAAAACTACATTCAGCTTAGGTTCTTAGATACATTCTAAGTGTATACGTAACCTGCGGGAGTGAAATGAATACCAGTGTACGTCTTTTAGCGACTTCTGAGGTATGTGTTGCATTTTATGTCAAAGATCGAATTTTGCCTAATTTAAATTTTTAGAACTCCTCCCATAATAGCGCCTTCATTTAAAATATTTTTTTTTATTTGACAAAAATTCCCAATTCTTTTAATTAATTGACTGAAAGAAATTGGCTATGCCAAATTTAGACCCGGTCGCGTTCAGAATTTTTAAAACTTTCCACATAACCATACTTCAAGTAATTTATATGACCGTGACTCACGTTTACTGACTAATTATAACATAATTTGTAGAACTCAGTAGTTTTGGTCTATAACATTGTCACTTGCTCCTAACTGTACATGTGTTTGTGAACCATTTCGACCATTTTAATACATACCAAGTAATGGTGACATTAGTTTAATATCTTGAGGAAGAAATAATTTTGTACAATTTATAAAGAACCTTTATAACTCACAACATAAGCAACGTCTCAACGTCTGTTCTCTTCAATGAGACAAGCGAAAGAATAAAAAAACAACGATATAAACATATACGATTATATCAATTTAGTCAATTATGTGCTTCATGGATAATTTCAGTATCGCCCAAATTATATTAACTGTAATCGTTTCAAAACACATTGCGTACAAATGTAGTTTTGTAAGGTTTTACTTAAAAGACCTAACAAAATTTACCTAATACAGAATCCATCAGGACAATTCTGTGTGTCCGTCAAACCAAAATTAAAAATTTGTGGGTATTTAAAGCTTTCATTTGTTTTTTAATGGAATTGTATTGGCATAAGCACTTAGTATATGATACAACAACACTGTCCTCTTAAACCATTAATATTTCAACTTATCAAGCTATGATGACATTGATGATGATGACCTGTCCAACAAAATAACATGCGGTTATTTTACAATTATTGAGCCACAGAAAGTGAAGCACATCCTTACGCATTTACATATATATTCATAAATACAGTATATACACGTATGCGTAAGCATGTAACAGTTACCGCATTTATCTTTTAAGGAATATGAAATATAAGGATCTTTTTACCTTCACATGCAACAATGTATGTATGTATATGTGCTTTATACGCACTTCATACGGTGTTTGTTGGGTTATTTTTATACCCTCCACCTTAGGGAAGAGGGTATATTCATTTTGATCATCTGTTTACAACACATCGAAGGAAGCCTCGGAGACCCCACAAATAATCTTAATCAGCATGAAAAGAGAAATCGTTTGAGACATGTCCATCCGTGTGTCTGTCTGTTGTTGGCACTCTCACAGTCGTAATTTTTGAGATATCAATTTTAAACTTTGCATACTTATTCTTAGTTTAATTTCGCTGTTCTGTATTAAAATTGGGCAAAATCGGTTAAGAGACACGCCCACAATAAACAAAAATCTCAACATACCTCGAAAAAAAATTATCTTTAAAAAATTATATATTGCACAATATTATGCCTATCAAGTTTAAATATAAGTGGTACCGTTATCCAACACTGTATCAAAGTTGGGCGTAAATGAATAACGAAAACGTCTATAATTTAAAAGAAACACTAGTGGCTTAAGTACATGAAATAGTCATATACATAAATATGGCAATAGGAATTTATTTTTTAGAGGATTATGAAAGGTGGAGGGTATTTAAGCTTCGGTCTTAACCGAACTTCTCTATCTTGTTTTGAATATTTAATTTTCAATTAGCAGTTTGACTAACAAATAACACGTAAAATGCATTTTACTCCTTCCAAAATTTTTTGGATGTGGCCGCGTGCTTAAGAAAAAAGGTTTGGCACATGAACATATTCATACTTATGTACAAATAAAATTACAAAAATTGACGTTTTCATGAATATTCCATTGGCGTTAAAAGTGTATAAAGTTTGCCATTCTCTTTGTGATACTCCGGAAAATACTTCAAGAGAAAAATATGCAAAATACTTTTTGTACAGACAAATAAATATGTACATTTATTAAACTTCTCCAAACCGTTGCATTGAGAAGTTTAATATTTAGATGGATTCCCGAAATTTAGCACTAGTAGCTGACATTTTATGCAGATATTAAGTTTTGTTGATTATTTAATTTTAAATAAGCGAAACATTTTTCAAAGTACGCTTACGCGCGAGATATTTCTCGATTGTAGGCGTGATGAAAAATAAAGCTGCAAAATAATGTTTGTATTGCACTGTGTGCTATATATATAAAAACGGTCATTTACTCAATTTTGTTTTATTGTCAAATTGTTGTAAAACTTAAATTTTCTCATTTTTACTATAATAAATTTTATTTGATTCTTTGCCTATCAATCAATAGGTTATGGGCCTTCACTTTTTTAAACTTTTTTTTTTTTTTTAAATTTCGTTTATAACGGTATTGCGGAATCTGAACTAAAGAAATCATGGTAGATACAAAGCCAAAGTTTGCAAAGTTAAACAATGATAATTATGCAAACTGGAAATTCAAGATGGAACTCCTCTTAAGGAAAAATAATTTACAATAGTTTGATATATATACTTATTAATACATTCTCTTTTTCGAGGTGCTAAATTCACAAATAACTTCTTGTGATGGAGAATTCAGGCATGAAGGATATGTGGCACAAACTTGAGGGGGTCCAATTGTAAAAATGTCACGCCCACAAAACCAAAAATTTTACTTGTTTTTTCTAACAACAAAATTACTGTGCCTATTTTATATATATATATATATACTCGTATATATATATTTGATTTGGGTGGTTTTATATATGCGGGTCGTCTTCTTGTTTATACCGATGTACATATGCTTTAAAACAAAGAAATGAACCGAATGGATCAAATCGGATTACTTTTACAATTCCTCCCCTATAACGATTATGAAATACGATTTAATGAAATTTAAAAAAACTTAGTAAAGAAAAGTTAATTCATTGTGTATAAATTGAACATTAGGTTGCACGAAGAGACTTTTACACCACAATGCCTTGCATTTATATGCAACTATTTATAGCATAATTTATGGAACTAAGTAGTGTAGCGTAATAAATAGACGGGTAAAATCGACCATACTACATTCACTAGTTTTCATGAAAAAAGACGTAGCGTCCGTCGTACATTTTTTTAAAAAATTCTTAATACCTACACTATAATCTTAATCTTAAATAAAACCAGAAATTAACGATAACTTCCAAAATCATTAAGAAATAACAAAAAAGAAAAGAACAACGTTTTGTAGCTGTCTGTCAAGGTAAATAAACAAAAATTTCCGAAACTGTACACAAACTGCTGAATTATAAATGAGAGTAAATTGTCACGGTAACAGTTCGGAAGCCAGTGATGTATCAAATGTCAGTGATGTAACTTGTGCTAACTTACCTGCGTACCTACCTGCGAAAGAAAAAACTTTCGATTTTTTTACATTTAAATCATTCCTCTCAATTACACGATTTGAAATATAAACAATACACATTTGTACGCCTGTGTATGTTATCACATCAAGAGATTCACAACAATGCCAACAAATTTGAGTACCAACATATACTGGGGATTCGTGAGTACCAACAATTTGTAAATCTCAAAACAACTGAATCATTAGTTTGTGACAGCATAATGGCAACTTTGCAATGAGAAGAATGGGTAAGCCAACGATTTTACACTCATGAACTAGACGGTTATAAGAAAGAAAATGTGAAGAGGAAGTGGGGGAACGCTTCCTTTTAAAACTTCTATGTAGCAATACTTTCTACCTAAAAGCAGAAATATAAAGACAGTAAATGTTGCTTTCAATATTTTGACATTTGATATTATTATTTTACTAGGTATAAAATACAACACTGTGCCTTTGACACTGGGGAACATGCATTACGGTAATTTCGTGATTGCACAACTTGTACCAACGTTGAAAAATTACAGACTCAAAATGCAGTAATCTTAAATATATTTAAGAAAGAAGATCGTCATTTCAACATATTCACATCTACATATATTTTGGGTGTGGTAGGTATATAATTATGCCCTTTAACACTAAATATATTATGTATAATTTCGCAAGTCGAGCTTTACGCTGGGTACGGTTTTTGTAAATTTTGGGTGTGTTTGTTATTCGACGACAACACATCGATGGTTTGAGTACATACATAATTTCAACTTAATAGTTTTAGAATTTTTGTGGAATATAAATAGATTTTTGTCGATTGTAGGCGTAGCTCTTGATCGATTTAGCCCAAACTAAATAGACATCTGCGTGCAGAAACTAAAAGTGTCTGTACAAAATTTCCACAATTTCTGCTCAATATAACTAAATTCCTTTGCGAACGCCAACAAGGGACAGATACACGGACACACGAACGGACATGTCCAGATCGAATTAAATTTTGATGCTGATCAAGACTTATTCTTTATACGGTACCTCCTTGTGGATGTTGCAAATGGAATGACAATCTCAACTTATTTGGAGGCTATAAAAACTAAATTTGGATTAGGCCAAACCTTCCACATTTACACGTAAACTCTGTGTGTGGCTCGTAAATTTCACTTCTGTACAAAATTTTAGCCCAAAATCTCAAATTGTAAAGCGCTTAAACAATACATTCACATAGTAAGTTGTTGATAATTTAAATAAAAGAAATTATTTTCCGAAAGTTCCATAAGAAAAATAATCAAAAATCTCCATATATTTTGGCAATATGGCTCATTAGCTAACTAGTCATCACAATCTAAAATAAAAAAGCAATGAAGTGCGAACTGACCGTTTAATACCCTATTTCAGATGTAAATTGCAAGGCATTGTTAAATAAGTCATTTCCTGAAACATCCTTATATGAAAGAGGGCTTTAAAAATGGTCCGATCAGTTTTTAATGTGGCACAGTTAATTATTCAACATTCTTCTTTTAACATTTACATTTTTAATGTATAATTTAAACAAGTGTGAAAGTAACCAAAAAATTTATTCAACTTTATGCTTGCAATTGGCTGTTGTGGGCAATTAAAAATTCATTACTGCCTAGAAGCAAGCATTTTATTGGTTATGGAAATAGAAAAGCTATCCATGTGTATAACATTTTAAAAAACAATATTTCCAACAGAAAAGCGGGAAAATAGAGGCTTACCTCAAAGTAATTACAGGTGGAAAGCCTCCTCCTTCTTTTGAAAACAAACATTTTTATTCGTTAAATAAAAACTGCTGCGCATGTGTTATGTGAAGGTAATAATAACAATAACAACGCAAAAAATTACTGTACACACTTAAACATGAAATCATTCGTGAAATTACAATATGATTGCCGAGTTCAGGAGGTTAAATGAACGTAAATTTTAAAGAAATCGTTGCTCACACTAAAGATCACAGGAAAACGGAAACCATTCAAATACCGGATATACAGTCATCTCCAGCATCTCATACTGAAAAGACGTTATAAATAAAGCAAATTAATATCTTACCTCTTATATAACAAAGTTGGGTACTAATAAAAAAAGTTTTTAAAAAAATATCTGCAAGTGTTTGAAAGTGCTCTGAAATCATATAATATCGGGTTCTTATATAATTTTGATTGTTGCTCAGAAAGCCCTTAATAATGATTGGCTTTCGAGCATCAATTAAAAACAGATAAGTTACTCCTCCATCAAAGAAACTCATATCATTCAATTGGTTAATAGTGAAACTATTACAAAAATAGAGCATTGCGTGGTAAGTTTCAAATACATATAATATTTAGTAATTAGAATGTTGTACACTTTAAAATCTTTCACCAAATATTGGGTGGATTTAAAATCGCCATAATTGCATGCAAAATAACTAAAACTCCACGCAGTCCACTTCGCAATTTTATTGATATTCTTTATTTGCCTTTAGAATATATATGAAATTATTGCCGAATGCTGGGTAGATTTAATTAAGTCTAATTTAATACAAACCTACTCAGTTCACGTTTATAATCTGCTCATTAAAATAGCTTATCAGCTATATAAAACGCGAGCTAAAATGTACAAACATATAGCTTGGTGTTCGTAAAAGGGGCCACACGCCCTCTTTACATATAAATATGAAGGATATCCAAAATGTTGCCTAAGCTCAAAATATAGTTTTTTACTTGTTATTAAGATATTTCTTCCTTTTATGCTCTCCACATAAGATGAGGTGCATACTAAGTGTACTATTCCGTTGCAATATCCAGAAGAAGCCTCAGAGACCCTACACATTCTTAATCAACATTAAAATTAGAGTCAGTATGAACGTTTCCGTCCGAGTTCAAATTTGAGACTTAGACGTTGATATGTAATGTATGCACTATTAAGCGAAATAATCATATATCTGCCACGTCCACTATTTGTTTAGAAATGTGGAAAATGTGTAAGATTTGGTCAAAGACAAATTTAGTTTTTTTACGTGTTTTTTATATATTTACTTTCTCCTTGCAATGTGTGAATATTTTAATAAAAAATTTCAAGTTTATCATTATATGTAGACATATAACATTAACATTGGCATTGCTTTTTATTACAATGATATTGATACGGTACAATTATGCAATTATGCAATGTTTGAGTGAATTTTTACTAAAAATACGTACGAGCAACAGTTAGGGCTTATTTCAATGCATCTATAATGCAGGTTGCATTTTAATTACATTTGATAAGTGTTTATAGTACTTACTTAAATATGTATAAGCGCATGTATAAATACACATTCGAGGGTTATCGAAATGTGTCTTTTCCATTCAACTACGATCAACATTATAGGACATAATTGGCAAATTCCTTACATGAGATATGTGTATGTATGTGTGCCAAATCGCAACTTTACAGATCGATTTTGCAACTGATAGGCACAAATGTCTCGATTGGGGGGGGCGGCTCCCAACAATTTCGCCTAATTTAAATAGGAGCGGAACTTTTTTTTATAAATTAAGTAACTTTATCTTCCATGACCAATTTTTTCATACCATATCTATAGATGCGTAAATCACACATTAACTGCCCCAATTGTAATATGACATGCTATAATGATAATTATAACAAGAGAAGAAACATAACGTTCTATCATTTAAGAAAACGGAAGTATATTAAAATATTGCCATGACATTTTATATCAAAATATCTGATATTTATATTGCAGATGAAGTGAAATATATTTATTGAAATATTTAACGCGTTCTTGAACTAAAAAGTTTGTTCACTTGATGTTATTTAGAGTTAACTAGAAAGATGTCAAAATTTCAAATATAAACAAAAAACATCTATTATACTTTTATGCATATATTTAATTAATATTGAAGTTTGAAATACATTGAAATGTCTATAATATTTAGAAAACTAATGAATTTAATAACAATGACAGCACAATAATTTTATACCCTCCACATAAAAGGGCCGAAGACCGTCATACTGAATACTCAACGTGCAAGCTAATACATATTACCATATTACATATATGTAGATGTGGAAGATATTTATATTTATACCCATCATTAGAACGATGGGAGCTTCATTAGTACCAGAAGCGGGAAAGCCACACCC
The DNA here is from genome assembly GCA_949710015.1 of Crataerina pallida. Taxonomy (NCBI): domain Eukaryota; kingdom Metazoa; phylum Arthropoda; class Insecta; order Diptera; family Hippoboscidae; genus Crataerina; species Crataerina pallida. The sequence continues at coordinate 31,085,356 of OX453292.1, forward strand.
CCAAAAGTATATAAATTCTTCTTCTGATCAGCATCAAGAGAAAAGTTGATTTGGCCTATCTGTCCATCCAAGTGAACTTTGAACGTCTAATATACCCCCGTTTTACTTATTTTAATTAATTTAAGCATAAGATAATTAAAAATTTGTCCTCTATCATCTATTTGGTCTAATCGTAATGAAGTGGAGTAAAACAACGCACCGAAAGATAAAACACCTCAAGAAAGAGTTATGATATCAGTTTGGTAAGACTATAAAATTATTTTGAGCTGCTTCCAAGCAATCAAACGATCAATTCAGGAATCAAGGAAAAGGGCTTTAATTGGCAAACCGTAAAGATATCGTGTTCCAACATGATAACGCAAGGTCTCACACATCTTTCGTTATTTGTAAGAAATTATTAGAACTCTTCTGAGAAGTGATCTCGCATCCAATTTATGCTACGAATATATGGGTTATTTCATATTCTTATTGACACATTTTTTGTGAGTTTAAGCAAAATAAAAAGAAAAAATAATTCCGCTCACATGGTTTAAGTGGATTCATTTTCCGCGATTGCAATTTATCATCCACATTAACGAACGCTGTTCAGCATTACTATTATTATTAAATGATTTTTGCTTTTGTCTAAACGTATATTAAACCCACGCAGAACTACGTGAATTTATGTGCATACACATATGTGTGTTGGAAACACGGTAGTGAAATAGAGAATGTAACCAACGACACCAACGGCAGTATTAACAAAAACACTTAACCAACTATTATACAATAACATAAAATGTTAATCTATAGCGTTCAACGACCTATGAATGCGTTTGTCTCTTATATTTATATGTCAGTGTGTTGTAGTTGTGATTAATAAAACTATATTGAGTGCTGAATTGAAACAGGTACCAAAATAACTTCTGTTTTCAATGTCAAGAGTCACTGCGATAACGTAGGTGATGTGGAGAATATAAAAAATAATAATATATATATAATGTAATAAATAAAGGCAATTCAAAACGAATTTTTAGCTACTTAAATAAATGAAATGAGTTAAATATAACATATGGAATAAATGTCCCTTTCGATTGAAATCATCAAAACGGAATGACGTGATCTTCATAGCATTTAATCTAAAAATAATTCACATGAATGTGTCTTTTATTAATTTATTACTTACCTTTCTTAACTGTAAGAGTCATAATAAATATCTAACCCGAACAGGCGATAGTATCGCGGTCATCTTGTTTATTACGTAAGGGAAGTTTTTAACCTAAACACCCAGTGACATACTAAAACTTACGTGGTACAATGTTTGAGAACAGGTTTTTAGCTGTGAATGTTGTTGCCTTTGTATTGTAGATGACAACAAACTTTTATGCTTGGGTGTGTAATTTTTCAATTTCAAAAAAATGCGGAAATCCTTTTATACGAATATGGAATTAATATTTAGAGAGAGTACAGTAAATGCCGCTTTCTGCCAAATCTGCTTAAAACTGGGACACTACCATGCTTTTAAGTAAAAAGTAAGCGTAGCATGCATACTATAATGCCTTCTGTTATGGTCTATTGAATCGTTTGCAAAGTTTAAAGTCGAATACAATGGGAGTAGTCCGATGATGAATCAAGTAAATGTCAAAGATCAATTTTGTTCTTTGCCCTCTTTGCATATGGACATATAGACTAGATTCAGTCAGATTTTTAATGCTAATCAAGAGTATATATTCGTTATTGGGTCCTTGAAGTCTCTTCTTTGGAAACGGAAAAATAAAATTTGTATAATCCCACTATAATGAAAGGGTATAATACAAATACCGAACGCGTTTTTTGTTTTGTTTATTAAGAGTGTAAACTGTTTTCTTGCATGCGAGAGAGTCATGAATAAGACGTATATACATATATGATTATCTATAGTTTGGTGAGATTTGATATTGGCAACAGGTACTATTTAAGTATCTAAGATTACTTCCGTCCCTTACCTTGCCTTTCATTCTCTCTGCAACGTTTATAATGTTTACTTGCGAGCAAAGTATTCTACGAAGAGCTGTAAAGAACTACCACTACTAGCTAACTGTAACATTGACATGTATATAATAATTTTAAACTTACGCTCTTACGCATGCACAAAATGTAAGCACTCTTTGTCTATTTGTGACAAAAGATAGTCAAATATATACACTGCAACAGTAGTATAAACTATAAATTGATAGTCAAAGTGAATTGTTTAATCAGTACGGTATTAAATTCTAAATTAGCATCTTGCCAATAATAAATATAAAAATTAAGTAAAATAAAAATAAAAATTAAGAAGTACTTAACTAAAAAGATACAAAAATAAATTAATATGTTTAAAGTAACTTTACTTTTGTTATATTTTTGTCATGAAAATGTCTCTGCTCAAATTAGTTGTAAGTGGATTTTATGTGAAACTAATTTTAATTTACAGGGAGAAACAAAATTAGGAATACAGTTCTTAAGAAAAATTCTGTAAAGTTCACTAAGTTTGTCATTCCATTTGAACGGGATATCGGTGACCCTACAGACTATATACAATCTTGATCAGCATCAGCATCGATCTAGACATATACGTCCGCGTGTCAGTTTGTTTGTGGTATCCTCACGGTCATAAATATAGAGATATTTAGCTGAAATTCTGTGTACAAGAACTTCCAATTTCTGCTTGCAGAAGCCTACTTCAATTGGCCAAAATTGGTCAGCCGCCTCGCATATTATCGACAAATATCTATATCTGCCACAAAAATTGAACTATGAAGTTAAAATTTGGTACACATGGTTATCCCATCCATCAATGAGCGAAAAGAGCATAGTCAAATAGCAAACATGCCCACAATTTACAAAAAAAAAAAAATTATTTTCAAATTTGTATACATGTTGTATAGATGAACAGTCAACACTACGTATGACTTATTTCATTTAAGAGAGAAATACTAATATTCATCATACGCCATTTATACATATGTATGTATATTATAATAACTGTGTAACTTACATAATCAGAAATATGATGTATGTTTAGGGACAGAAAGTTATTGTTTAACGTATGCACCTATCGTGAAGACTTATTAGACGGTTGTTAAACGTTTTATTTGCTACGACATTTTTGTAGACAAGATCCAGGGATCTTATATAATACTGATCTTAGCATATTACTATTGCCCCGTGATCCTTGGACGAAGCATCTATGCCGGTACTCTGTTTCAGGGCGGGACCCTATGTTTAGACAATGCAAGAAAGCTACTTGTTTTCATTTTCTTCCTTTTTTATGAACAAAAACGCCTTTATAGTTTCTTCAATACCCTGCCGACTTCGCCAAGCAAAGATTGTGGGTGGTTTAGAAGCGGAACGTCATGAAGTCCCTTATATAGTGAGTTTAACACGACGCGGCGGACATTTTTGTGGTGCCACAATTATTCACGAGAAATGGCTCTTGACAGCGGGTCATTGTATTTGCAATGGTTTAAATCAATTCGTTAAACCTTCACAAATTCAAGGTGTAATTGGTTTGCACAGCATATCGCAATACTTAAGTGGTGCCCACAGAGGTAATAATAATGGACCACTGCAAGCGCATTTCAAAAGTTTAATACCACATCCACAATATGAATGTACCAATCCTCAAAACGATATAGGTGGGTGCTTATACGTAACATATGAAGAGTATGTGAAGAGTATTTCAATTTATAAATCGTTTCTCTTTGCAAAAGCTTTGCTAGAATTATTGCAACCTTTACAATTCTCTCACCATATACAACCTAGTTGTTTAATGACTGATGTGGGATCAAAAGATTATGAAAATGAATTGGCTACAGTTTCCGGTTGGGGTTGGACTCATGAAAACCAAGGCAATGGAGATCGAGCTGACATTTTGCGCAGAGCAGCCGTACGCATATGGAATAACAACGTATGCGAAAGATCATACCAAATGTATGGGCAGCCGAATAGTCAAATTTTCGAAACACAATTATGTGCAGGGTATAAAAATGGCGGCATCGACTCTTGCTGGGTAATTATTTCGCATTCGCTATATCAATAACAATTATTATTTTTGGCAAAACATAAGCAAATACGCTAATATGTAAATACATAAGTAATCTTTGTCCGTGCGTCTAAAATTTAATTATTTAAATTCAAAATTCCTCCCACTTGCACAAAGGCGCGCTCGTTCATCTGGTTATGTACACCAAGGAAGAGTATGTTGCATATTTCAAGGGGTGTTATTTTGGATTTTTTGGTTATTCGCGATTTTATTTGTCATATCATATTTAATACATATGTTCTCTGTAAATACTATGTTATTGTACTATAATTATATTTTGTGTGCATAATCATATAACCTTTTCAGGCTGATTCAGGCGGCCCGCTAATGTCTCAGGAGAATTTATTAATTGGTGTCGTATCAACAGGTATTGGTTGCGCTAGACCTGGCTTACCAGGTATATATACACGTGTTAGCAAATATTTAAATTGGATGCAATCTATAATATATCCACGGAGATGAAGTTTGTCAAGTTTGGTTTTGGATGTGTGGCGCCTGTGATATGTATTGCTATTTAGCATATAAATGTTAAACTTAACTTTGTATTTGAGAGAAAATTAATTTAAGCAAGAAAAGCCCCAAATTTGGTTTAGATCAAATCTTAAACACCCTCCACGTCTACTTACAAAAGGTGGGCGTGGCTGGTACTTGATCCATCCTCTAATAGGTGACACTTTAAGTTTTACGTTTAGTACAATTTTTTATAAATTGTGAGCGCGTCTGTTATTTTTTACATATCGATGGAAAAGATATGTGTACCAAATTCAAAATATATGAACTTAAATATTTATGACTGGTATAGAATGATAGATATGTTCTACATTATGTAATATATACGATTTTATATCTGTTCGGTGTACAAATATTGCCTTAGAGATTAAAAATTAAATATCGAAAACAATAATATGAAAATGTTTTATTATTTTATTATAGTATAATTATATGGAAAGAGGTTCCAAATAAGGTTCGATCGGGTCCAAATTTGGCACACCCAAATATGAAGCAAATTGAAATTTTGTCATATTATATTAAGCATCGCAATTTATTTCCATATATAGACTTTTTAAAAATGGTCATATCCGGTCCGTTTTAAATAGGGTTCCTCTTTCTCCCAAAAAATACAACCAAATATACATGGGCGGAAAGGCGGACATGGTTAAATTGATTAAGATTTTTATTCTGAATCGATCGGTATAATTGAAGGAGGGTGCGGCATTTGCCGTTTAGGACATCAAACATCCTCACAAGCTTAATATACCCTTTGCTACAAGTGGTGCAAGGTATAAAAATTTTAAATTTTCCGTTGATTCAATTTTAACATAAAATTAAAAAATTATCATAAAAGCACTTACGTTAAGTTTTCACTAACCCATTTATTCAGCTGAGTACGCGAATATCAGCTGATTCGTATCTATGTCTAATCTATAGTGCCGGCACTTAATGTAACATCGACTTTTGCAGATACCTTGTGTGTTTTAGTATTAATGGAAAAGATTAATGTCATATTATTTATTAGTTAGACATATTAGTTAAATCAAGCAAAATAGATAAGTAAAAAACTCCATTGGTAAAGGATGACCTCCAAAATATTACCCTTTGGTATGAGAAATATTGAAAGCGGATACACGTTTATAAAACCTACTTATATAACATATTTTCAGATGGAGAATGGTTAAATATTACAATTTCTTTGAAGCAAGTAAATGAGATATCCGAAGAAATATCGGCTCGTGCTAAGGTGACAGCTTTAAATGAAGTTATTTGGGCATTAAAAGCATTGACGCTTACCGATTTGACCACTTTAGCTGGTGATGATACAGCCGCTAATGTGCAACGTTTGTGTTATCGGGCTGCAAATCCAATTCCTCTGGGACTTTTACGGTCAAAAGTAGAAACTACTGCTATTGAACATATACATACAGCGGCGATATGTGTTTATTCAGCTCGTGTTGCAGATGCATATAAATCATTTCAACATTTAGGGTGTGTTGAAAAAATTCCCATAGCTGCTGTAGCGACTGCTTTCCCCTCAGGACAATATGATCTCAAAACACGCTTAGAGGAGATTTTGTATGCAATTAATGCAGGAGCTCAAGAAATTGACATTGTCATTAATCGTCAATTAGCTTTAACGGGTCAGTGGCAGCAGTTATACACAGAGGTGCGCAGAATGCGTGAGGTTTGCGGTAACAATGTTTGCATGAAAACCATTCTAGCAGTTGGAGAGCTTGGTTCCATGGAAAATGTAATTATTTACTGTTCTTATATTATACGAATGAATGAATGAATTCATCCAGTTTAATTTATAGGTTTATAAAGCATCTATGGTTTGCATGATGGCTGGAGCAGACTTTATTAAGACATCCACAGGTAAAGAAGCAGTTAATGCCACAATTCCAATCGGCCTGATTATGATTTGGGCCATACAAGAGTTTAGACAAAAAACTGGCCGGAACGTCGGTCTAAAACCGGCAGGAGGTGTGCGTACCGTACGAGAAGCTATCACTTGGATGACGCTGATTAAGGAGACTCTAGGTATGTCTTGGCTAAATCCAAAGCTATTTCGTTTTGGTGCTTCCAGCCTTCTGGAAGATATTGAAAGAGCAGTACGACAAGATTTATTAGAAGTAAGAAAAGCTTAATCTTTTATAATATTCAAAATAAAATTTCACTTTACCTCTATTTGATTAGAGTCTCTCAATTTTTAAATTCATATTCTCAATTATTACAATAATTTTACATGAAATTTATATATTTTTGTGTATATTAGCCGCGTTTTAGTCGATATCTGTATAAATTTTATTATTAGAGACTTCTTAAATTTTTGCACAAAATCTCACTAATCAGAGATACTGTGATCGATTTTTCAAAATGAAATTTTGTTATGATTCTCGTGAAAATTTCCACTTTAAATATTAGCTACGCATATGTATTTGCTCATATGTATTGTATTATGAAATTATATACATTTTGTCCAATTGCAGGAAAACCTCTACAACGGACGGGCCATGCATATCGTAATGGAATACTAGATACTATGATAGATATTTCAAGACCAACTTTGTTAAAGATTCTCGTGAATATTTCGACCAAATCGACATTCAAATTTCATTAATCACATTTGGATTTGCAGGTCTCTCTCTGTTGCTACATAATAAAATTAATTTCCTTTTTGTAATCCCCTATCAGGGATATTATTCTTTTAAAATATTTTGCTTACGAATATATATTTTTACTCTCTTACAACGTTGCCACGCACGTATAAAATATGTACAGAAAAAACAGGTATGTTATAATCAGATTTATTTATCTTAATTAAATTAAATTATCTTGAGTCACCCACTTCTCACATAACGAAATTTACTGTCACAGAAAATCAATAAGAAATTTATAAAACATTATATAAAATCTATAATCTATTAAATAATAAAGATAACTTTGTAAAATGTCTAATTTACGTGAAACTGCGGATCGTGCGCTTAAAATGTTACGTACTCTGCCCAGAGTACAACTCGGCAATTTACGGCCAAATTCAAAACAAAAAGTAAGCTAATGTGGGTTTCGGGATAATGTAAAAGAATTTTTTTTTTATCCAATGTATTAAATTATCAATAGAGTAAACGTGGTCGAGCCCAGCATGGTGGTGACAAACATGGAGCTGGCAACAAAGGTTCAGGTCAACGGCAAAATTTTATGCGTCTGGGTTATGAGACCGGAAATAATCCATTTTATTTGCGTTTTCCTCATGAGCCCTATTATAAAGGACATCATTTAAGGCGTCAATATCCACCCATTTCTTTACTACAACTACAAGTTATGTTGGATACCGATCGCATAGATACAAATCAGCCAATTGACGTGAATACTTTATGCAATACAGGCCTGCTAACTCTAAAACCCGCCTCTATGGAATTTGGTTTTCAATTGACAGATGAGGGTGCTGATAAGTTTAAAGCAAAAATATGTATAGAAGTGCAACATGCTAAAGAGGCAGTTATTGCTGCTATAGAACGTAACGGTGGAGTTATACGTACTGCCTATTATGATCCAAAATGTTTGCAGGTTTTGGTTAATACTAAGAAATGGCTGGAAAAGGGAATACCAATACCCAAGAGAATGCTGCCGCCTCAAGATGCCATTGAATATTATACCTCGGCTAAAAATCGAGGCTATTTAGCCGATCCCGAAAAAATCAGTAAGCATCGTTTAATTTTAGCTCAAAAGTACGGTTATGAGTTGCCCAAAATTGAACAAGACCCTCAGTATGAAATGTTAACTACTACGAAGGATGCGCGTCAATTATTTTACGGTCTTGAGCCCGGTTGGGTAATTAATCTCAAAGAGAAGTGCATAGTTAAACCAAAAGGCTTCTTAGACACCAGCTCCAGTGTTGAAAATAAATAAAATATTTTAAAGTTTGTTTATATTTGTAAAGAAAAACTTGATTACTTCTTGATTTTTTATTTTTATCAAATACATAAACTTATCATAATCATATAAAAACTTGTTGAGCTGATAATTCCTCTAAAAAGGGATTCATGACGAAACTTGTGGCAAAACAAAATATCAAACCAAACGTAATGGAGATCGGTAGAGCGGGTAATGCCTTGCGCCACACTGCCAACAGCAATAAAGTTAAGCACAGACCAATTAATATGGCTACAAAACAAGCTATTGTTGTGGTCCAATCGCCATAGGAAGAAGCTTTGCCTACCAGTACAGAATAAAAGATAAAATCACCGAGACCCAATTTAATTCCACCTGAAATGAATATTATCTAATTAAAGTATAATTTGATTTTTTAAATAACATACGCTCCTCTTGTTCTTCCATTGTGTTGGTGGTAATAACGGCGGTGTGGGGTGTAGTGGCCACTGTACGATATTCGGTAGAACGATTTGAATTCTGACTACAACTAGCCTGTACCTCAATTTGTCGACGAGCTACACGTTGATCCAGGCTTGAAGACCATTCTTCAGTAAAGCCAGCCGCTTCTAATATTTGAATAAAAAAAATAAAAATTAAGTAATAAATATTTTCTGAAAATGTCATATAAATATATGCACAATATGCTAGTAAGGTAGAAAAATGGAAGTTCAAAAGTCCACCATAACCAAAGGAATGATTATAAGAAATAGCAGATAACAAGAGCTTTATCATGTTGATTTTTTTATATTGTATGGCGTAAAATTAAAAAAAAAATAAAATTAAATACCATTTCCGCGCATATGTAATGTCACTAGTGGCATACCTTCAGCGCTCACATTAGCAACACTTTGGACGTTGTTACCTGGCCTTAGGCTAGATGCAGACGATGATGATGTATGCGGCGACGTCATATTTGAACTTGAACTATTAGTAGGTGGAGGTGTGTGTGTGCCCATATACGAATATAAAACAGTAGCTAACGTAAATTAATTTTACTTAAGGTAATAAAAAAAGTGATTATTCAATAAGAAAAAAACACCTTACACGAATAAATTAGTGCCGGAAAAATTTGCTCATTACGTTCCTGAGCCGTTTCCACTAATATACGCAGTGGACCTTTTGGTGTTAAAACCGCTATCAAGTCTAAATTATAACACATTAGACAATATAGTATATTTATAAAAATGATTTTTACCCCATATTGATATAACCGCCAATACAGCCCAAGTTGTCCATTCTGGTAAATATTTAATAAACACCAAAGCCATTAGTGCCGACACAAATATTAAATAACCCTGTTGTAATTTGAGAGGACTCTGCCAGTGTATAGCTATCATACCCATGACGCCAAAATTCCACATTATGAGTAAAGCGGTTGGATAATCCATTGGCACGTTATAAGCTCTTAAAAGTTCTCTAAAATATTTTTTTATAATATGTTAAAATTCAAAAAAATAATGGTACAGACTTACTCTAAAAACAGATAACTGAAGATGAATAGTAACATGAATGAAGAGAGAATCAGCCAACCGTGTATGATTTTATAGCAGCGTTTCTTGTATAAAACAATTAATAAAATTGTCATAATTACCACAACCACCATTAATATAAGAGAATTGGCCAAAGCATTCCAAAGTTTTTCTCCTTTATCATCAGAGAGTTCGTGAAATGGAGTATATAGTCTGTTAACGATTAGACATTCTATTACAAAGCCTTTATACGAAAGTTTAACTACTCACAAATACACATCTTTGGTGGAATAGAAACTAATTGAATTGATTGTTGCTACTACCACCAGCATGCACAAAGATACCGGTACAAACAATTTGATAACATGCTGGGCGCCATATTTTAAGCCCTGTTCTTCGTCTTCCTCACGATGATGATTTCTTGGTGGATTTTGAGAGCCTTCCTCTGGTTCATTATCATTACTGCGCTGTGGACGTATTACCACATTGGGTACACTTAAAATAGCCTTTATATCAAACAAACAATTAATTTATTATCATATTGCCAAAATATATTGATAACTAGGAATAAAATTAACCAATTTACCCCATCAACTTCGTTTTGATCAATTTCATTTATATTAGACGGCAGATGATGTTTCGATTTATTGTTCACGGGGCGTGATTTGAGACTATTAACTCCTGTGGGTGCACCAATGTGACCATCCATTATGTTCACCTTTTGAATGTAGTTAAATTTGTGGAAGTATGTTATTTTTGTTGTCTTATAGGATATAAGAATTTTATTAATATAAAATTTTCTCTCTTTTTTAATATTATTTATGTTTGATTCAATAGATGCGTGATAATCAATTTCTATTTTTTTACACTTGATTTCAGTTGAAAATATTTTCGTACTAATATAATAAAATTTTATTTCAGCGATTTTTCTTATTAAATACCAAAAACTTGTGCACTCTATCAATACTGCCAAGTTTTGTTGCATATTTATCGTTTGTGTTATGTGGTTAAGATATAATACCCCGAGTTGAATAACGCAAAAGATATTGAAAATACAAATAGTCTCTTCTTGCAATAATATATTCCCCGTAATTATGTATTTGTTTATACAAAACTTTATTTGTTTATACAAAACTTTAGAACAACAGATTACTCAAACTTTAATATAACAATTTCATATTAAATTAGATATACTCTAATGTCTAAATCTTTCAATGTACAGTTCGTGGATTATTTCATTTTCTAGCTTCTATTTTTACAAAATATATTGATCAGCATTGTTTGCTCAATATTTATTAATATTAAATAAACGTACACCATGGAATTGTGGTAACTTGGGTAGTGTAACAACAACCAATGATATAAAATTGGCTATAAAGTGTTCGATGTCATTCCGTGTATATAAACTGGTAAGCAAAAATCTGTTGGCGAAGACGTAAAGTTCTTATGACATACAAATAGTAAATAATAGTGTAATACTTACAAAATAATAGGAGCCGAAGTTAGAAATTTACGTGTTGCGGTGAATTGTTCACCGTCGTCGATTTGTTCCCAATGAGTTAATTGGCGGCCGGTATCATTTTCTATAGAGTGCCACGGAGCTCCTTTTATTGTATGCAAAAAATACAAATGCGCCTATATATATAATTGCATATATATTATTAATTCCATTATCCCATATTCTCTAAAATTTACCGCATTGTGTAAAAGATTTGTTATTGTCCAAGCCATTGGTATGTTGATGAAGGGAAATGACAATAATGTCAAATGTATTGATAATAATCCCAAAAAATATGCTAACCACATACCGCGAGCCTTTAGCCAACTGCTATTGGGATTTGGTTCTCCATGACCTCCAGCAATACCTGTCATTCTTGATTTTTCAATACACTTTTTAATAAACGTATTTATTACTATAAGCAAAACGTTCTTTCTTTTACGAATATATTAAATTATTTGTTTTTGTATATAAACAATGAAGTGATTGTACAGATTGTACAGATAAAAAATTTATTTGTGTAAAATAGAGATGTAGAATTGTTAAATTTGTTGTAAAAACATAGTGATGAGTTTTTATTAGACTCTATCTTCTCTGTTACTCGGTAACAACTCGTAGTTCTACACTTGTAATTTTACAACTATAAATCGTTTGTGTGCTTAAAATTAATAAAATTCTCTATTTCTTACAGCATGTTATTTTTATTATTTGTAGTAACATTTTATTCGCTATTTTTTTTTTTTTTCAATTTTTAATAGTTTCAATTACAACGAGATTTTGCATGATTTATTCAATTTATTTACGAATGCAAAAAAAAAAGTTCAGCAAAGTTATATAGCATAATCCAAACGACACTTTTACAGCATAGTTCATATTGGATTTCTTGTGCAAATTTTACATACGCCAAATTTAAAAGTCACTTCATGAGAATATTTCTCACAAGGCTTCAAAATAATTTGGGGAAAATTCTTATTATTAACGGCATCAGGATACTGTTGTGTTTGAAATGAAAATGCGCCATGCTTTTCATACAAGGCGCCATCTTTACCAATTATGGGTAACTCTGTTGCTTCTACATTCGGAAAATCATTAGCTGTACTCAATAAAAGAGTTGGTTGATTAGTATTTATCTCTATCCACCGTCCTGTAGTTGGGTGTACAATTTTAGCCACAGTTTCCGGTTGATGTGCACATACATTGACACAATAATTTTTCTCAATGCCATGTATCGGACACACTTTGAATTGTTTTATTATTTTACCCAAATTTGTAAAGTGTCTTACGTCGTAAGGAGTCTTTGCTACCGGCATTAATAAACTGGTAGGGATTTGTTCATTATCAGTGTCTACCACTTTGTCCGCTTTTATTATAAGTACATGTTCACTCAAGCATTTTTTACCTTGATCATGTCCGGCAAGGTTGAAATACACATTATTACTAATATTTACCGGTGTACAATCGGAACTCTCGGCTTGTATGCACATGCGAAAGTTATTACTTTCATCTAAAGTAAATCGGATGCAAACAGTTAGATCTCCGGGATAGCCTTCGTGCCCGCTGCAGCTGCAATGCTTCATTTCCACTCCGTTTTTCAAGACTTTTGCAACATCCCATATAACCCTATCAAAACCAATAAATCCCCCATTGATATGATGCTTGTTGCAGCAATTCTTAGAAACACAAACTTCGGTTGAGCCTATTTTAAACTGCCCACAATTTATGCGATTAGCTACCCTTCCAAGTACAGCGCCCATATAAGTGTGACTATTACTTATATAGTCTTGTATGGCGTTGAAACCTAAGCAGATATCAGCAATATTACCTCGTTTATCCGGATACTTAACACTAGTAATTGTTGCTCCTTTGGTTATAACCTGAATGCACAATTTATGTTTATTTGTTATTGTAAAGCGTCGTATGTTAACGACTTTTTTAGTGAGAGGATCCTGTATACTACCAAATTTATCTTCACAGACGCACACCATTTTGTAAAATTTACAGAATTTGGTAATTAAAAGACACTGAAGATTAATTTTGATGTATTTTAATTTTTTCAATTTTTTAATTTAATTCAAATAAATATTGTACACCTAAAGTTTTTGAAAGTTTTCATTTTTCGTTTATGTTAAAAACATCTAAGATGTTACTTCAGAGTTGATTTAAAATTTTTTTAGGCTTGCGTGTGTGATTTAAAAAACTAATATTTCCCCACTTGAGGTGGAAACTCATTTGATTATTTTAACTGTTGTTCGTGATTTATACTCATTTGATCCATATAGTTGCAACTCTGAATTTCACATAATTTCTAATTAAAAAGAGATAGATATATTTTTTACAGATACTATTATTGTAATACTTTTTCAATAAATTTGTTTTTGTGAAAGAGAAGTATAATTGTAGATAAGTCAGTAATAAAATTTATAAATTCGTGTTACATTACATCAGCCCAAATTTGATTGTGTATTTAAAAGAGCAAAAAATTTCACTTAACAATACATAAATAAATAGAAAAGGCTTCAAAGTGTTGGGCTTTCCGCAACTCTATTTGCAAGTGCAATCGGGATCGCCTTCTAGGAGTTCTAGTAAAATGCCAGTAAATATATTACTTTAATATTCTCATTAGTATCGTAATGATTTGCTATTTAAATGACAGGTTCATGAATTTAAAGTAGAAATGACCTGTAGTGGTTGCGCTGGTGCTGTGGAAAGGGTTTTAGGTAAATTGGGTGGTAAGTTATAAGTAATTTTTGCCAATAACTGATTACGTATCAATAATTAGTAAAAGTAAACTTATGTTAAACATATTTAAAAGTATACATTTTTTGCTTTAGATAAAACTATTAAACTATTGCTAGGAGACGTTCTTGAAAGCAATACTTTATACATTACACTTGTTCAATTGTTTTGTTATTTCGGAACAAATTAATTTAAAGATAATTAATTAATAATCAGTAATCGGAATATGTTGTTGACATAATTCTTGTTTTTTATCTTTTTTTAATGATAGATAAAGTGGAAAAGGTGAATATTGATTTGGATGACAAAACTGTTTTAATTACTTCGAATTTAACGGCTGACGAACTAATGGATACCATTAAGAAGACGGGTAAGAGCACGCAGTACGTAGGTGTGAAAGAATGAAATGAACTTTTTTGCAAATTTCGTAAAATCGCCAAATTAAAATTGGAAGTATAAATATTTTTCCTTATAATATTTTTTTTATTATGATATTTTAACTGACCGTACGAAACTAATTTGTAAATATGTATTTAGATATAATTTTTTAACCACCATCGTGACAAAAATATAGAAAAAATGATATTTACACTGCTCAAATTGTGGGTGTTCAAATTTAAATTTAAAGCTAAATTATAACTTTATGTCTTATTTAAAGTAAGCTTTGTGACAAGCTATAATATAATTTTTAAAATTTTTGTTAACGATTTTGTAAAAATTTATTTAAAATAGTATTCATTTAATTTGTGAGAAAAATAAGTCAAAAAATAATTTGCAAAACTTTAAACTTGATTAAGGCGCCACTTGAGAAATGCTAATTAAAAATAAATATACCACGATCCACTTCCCGTAATTTTTTCTCATATAGAAAATTAGAGGAAAGTAGTTAAACTTTTAAACGACTCACTTGAAAAATGTTTAAATTTTTAACCAGAAACTCATCAAATTTATTATATAATATAAAAAGAAATTTTGCCAAAAAAGGTTTTCTGATAATAATTTATAAACATAATTGTAATTAACCACTCATAGGAACAACAACAATAATCTTCCGTAGCGTTTTCTCTATTTATAATAAATATTTACAAATAACAAATATTTGATCTATTTATTTTAATCAAATAACAAGATTTGGTTTAGGCCGAATCTTAAATACTTTCCACCTTAACATACAACTTGTGTGTGCGGACGGTACCAAATTACGTATTTTTAAGACATATATTGTAGATTTTTGTTGATGGTGCGTGTGGCTTTTAATGTATTCTTAGTAAAGTAAATAGCAATATGTACAAAATTTCGGCTCAGTATGGCAAACAGACAGAGAAGTACACGGACAGATATGTCTAAATTGACTGATTTTCATGCTGACCAAGAATATATATACCTTGTAGGGTCTCCGAGACTTCATTTGCGTGTTGCAAACGGAAGAGTAATCTAGATGTATTCTGTTCACAATGGTGGATCGTATGAACTAATTTTAAATTGATAAAAAGTAGATTTCCTTTAATTAAACGAATAACAATAATATATATATACTTATTAAAACTTTATTTAATAGTGAATAATTGAAATTTTATTAATAAATATTCATGGATTATAATAATCCATTAATTCATTCAAGCTGTTCATTTTATTTCATTAAAATGAACGCGACATGTTCGTCTTTGTTGTAAAATATTATCCGTAGCCCCTTGAAATAGTGTTAATAAAAGATCTTCTAATTGATTTACACGCTTATCTAAATGGTGAAGGAGTTCAACAATGGTAGCCAAGTCATCTTGTAATTTTGTATTCATACGCATTTCCTTATTAAATGTGGCGTCTGTTACCTGTTGTAAGAAATAATTAATTTCATCATACATCACCGAACCAAGTAATACTTCCAATCTTGAACGTTTTATTTATTATCATTATATAAAAGTTGTAAATTGAAATTTTCACGAATAATATTAATTTTAATTGTTGCGGTAAACGTATAAAGGCTTCACTAAAGCTCGATTAATATTAAGCAATAAATACAAAGTAATTGAGAAAAAATTTCGTCAAATTTCGAATCTATTTAAAAAATTAGGCTGATAATTATTCAAAATATTTACTACCTCCAGAATATTGTTTCTTAGTTAAGCTAAGTTCTTTTAGATCTAATAAAGATGTACTGCTAGAGCTGCAACTGTCTGTTGTGGTCGTGGTGGTGCGTGCACTATTGAGTTTAGAAAGCAGTGTTTGTGATTTTGCTGATGGTTTTGTGTTTGTGGTGGTGGTGGTGGTGGTGGTGGTGGTGGTGGGGTTAGTGGTAGCTTTAGTAATGTGACAACTGTGAAGCACCTGCAAATTGTTGTCATGTTCTTTATAAGCCGTTAATTTGCGCGAATCAATTAAGATTGACTGTTCACTAGCGCTGCCCGCAGATGTGTTCAATGGTGTTACACCACTCTTTGAAACGATATCTTTCTTTAATTTGGCATCGTACGCCGACGAGTCATATGTATGCAAATTGGATTTCCAAATAAATAACTAAAAATTGCATTTATGCATTAAAATAATTTTTGTTCACAAAAAAAAACTACTTTCTTTACCTGTCTATCAGCACCCGCTGATGCAAAACGTGTACCATCGCTATTAAAACAAACAGCTGAAACTTTGCCTATATGACCCGTTAAAGTATATATTGGACGCCCCTCCAGTAAATCTAATATTTTTAACGTTTCATCATCACTGGCCGTTAACATAAAATTGCCCGTGGGATGAAAGGCTATATCGTTTACTGGACCAGAATGTACATGATATAGTTGAATGAGTTCTCCAGCGACTAAATCAAATATCTTAACACGATGGCAAGTCAGACCCACTGCTACCATATTGCCGTCTGGATGCCAGGCCACCTGACGTCCCATGCCACGAACTTCATGAAAAGTGCATACACATTCACCCGATTTAACCTCAAATACACGCAATGATTTATCATCACCACAGGAAGCCACCAATTGACCATTTGGACTAAATTTAGCTGAACGCACCCAATTGGTATGACCAACAAAGGAAGTGATAAATTTGCGTTGAGCAACGCGCCACAATTTCAGTGTTTTATCATCAGAGGCTGTCACCACCATAGCACCGGTATTATCAAAATCCACTGAACGCACTGGTTTACTGTGGGCAAGAAACTCGCCGGAAACTCCACGTAATTTGGGTTCCCATATTTTTACGGTGCGATCTTTAGAGCATGAAGCTACCAAATTCGATTTGGGTGACCAACTAACGCCATAAACACTTTCAGCATGAGCTGAGAAACGTATGCAACGTGCGGCCTGTTTCAAATCCCACAAGATAACCGTTGAATCTAATAGAAATTATGTATTAAATGCTATCCTGATATTAAAAACCTTACTTCTTACCTAATGAACCAGTAGCTATTTTGGTACCTTCTGGATTAAAACGCACTTGTGTTATCGGTTGAATATGCCCAGTAAAATGGCGTTCCAAACTGGGATCAGCACAATGGTCTGCACTCATATTAACTTTTTTGTGTTCGTAAAAATTTCTTACAACTTTTCAATAAATGTCTCCTTGTTTATTACGTTTTTTTATTATAATTTAGCAAATGGCGCTTGTCAAATTTGAATTTTTTAATATTGCGCTCCTCATCTGCAAGTGTTGTTTGATTTTATTGCTTTATGCTTTGACTGAAACAGAAGGACTGCATAAGTGTCGTGCGTTCCTAGGCATAATCAACAAAGAAGACGTGATTGTACGTACATATGAAATATATGTAAGAGAACACATTGCTTGCAATTAGCAATGCACAAAGTTGGTAATTTTTTAACTTTGCTTCAGGCGTACATGATGTCAAAGCACAATAAATAATTCTTAGGTTTTTTTAAATAATTTTTTTTCAACTTATCATATATTATATATTATTATTGCCGTAATGTCATTTTCCAAGTGTGTTTTTAATATAATAAAGCACTATACATAGGAGAACATTGTATTTTAGTCCTTATGAACCGAAACGAGCAGGGTATTGAAAATATTTAAATAAGTTTCAACAACAGCTTAACAACAGAAGCAAACATTTAACATTTGAGTATTTAACAACATGAAACATTTAGTAAGAAAATGGACAAAACGATAAAACTTGGTACTATTGGTGGCAGACTTTACATATTCTCTTATAAATATTGCTTTATGATTTAATAATAAATTGAAAAAATTGTGTGATGTGCGATAATCATTTTCCATTTTTGAATAGTTATAGATCTGATCGAAATAAATCAATAAAGGGAAAAATCCAATTAAACTGGTTGGGTGACACTAATATCTAAAATCCAATAGCACGAATTATACGGTTTGATAAAAGTTGCCATTCGCCAAGGAGTTACATATTAACGAGGATTCTGTTGTTTTTATACAATAAATTTGTTTATTTATAATTGGTTTTATTATATAAAGTAATGGCTTCTTTAGTACTTTCGAAAAGTGCCAATTTGGCAAGTAAGTTAAGCACATCGAGATTAGTAAGTGTGGTGAAAATTATGTAATAGCTCTAAAAAAAGTTTTTTCCTTTAATTCAAAGAATCATCAACCAATGGAATTATGGGAGTATTATGTATGCGCATTGCGAATTACTCAACGGATGGTCCTCGTCCTCTAAAGAGTACTAGTTTAAGTGCCATGAAACGTGGTACAGGTGGCCGCAGTAGCTTTAACGGTATTGTAGCGACAGTTTTTGGTTGCACCGGCTTCTTAGGCCGTTATGTATGCAACAAACTGGGCAAGTCAGGCACCCAAATGATATTATCTTATCGAGGTGATGATTCAGAAGTGATACGTTTGAAAGTATGCGGTGATTTGGGTCAGGTGTTATTCCATTTCTATGATTTGCGTGATGACAACGCCATACGTACTGCCGTTAAGTATTCTAATGTGGTGATTAATTTAGTGGGCCGTGAATATGAAACGAAAAATTTTAAATTTAATGATGTTCATGTGGAAGGTGCCCGCCGCATTGCACGGTTAGTTTATTGCATAAATTATTTAAATAGTTTTATAAAATAAATATTACTTTTTTAGCATTTCTCGGGAAATGGGCGTGGAACGTTTAATTCATGTTTCAGCCCTTAATGCCAACCCTGACCCGAAGAGTCACATTATAAGAGGCGGTAGTGGGTTTTTACGTAGCAAATATTTGGGAGAAGTTGCCGTACGTGAGTCATTCCCCAACGCTACCATAATACGACCATCCGATATTTACGGACCTGAAGATCGCTTTTTGCGCTATTATGCTCATATTTGGCGACGCCAGTTTCGTTCTATGCCGTTGTGGCATAAGGGTGACCGCACGATCAAGCAACCGGTTTATGTTTCAGATGTAGCGCAGGGTATTATTAATTGTGTCAAGGATCCAGACACTATTGGTCAAATTTATCAAGCAGTGGGGTAACTCTATTGCTTTTTCTATATGAAATAATTTGCAATTGTTGAATTGTTTTATTCCTAGTCCGAAACGTTACAAATTGGGTGATTTGGTCGATTGGTTCCACCGTCTCATGCGCAAAGATATTAAGTGGTGGGGTTATGATCGTTACGATTTACGTTTCGATCCGACGTTTGTATTGAAAACGAAATTTACTGAAATGATTTCCCCTAATCAACCTATAGGTGATTTACATATGGAACGCCTCGAATTGGAATGCGTTACCGATATGGTACAAAACAATATACCAACTTTAGAGGATTTAGGCGTACAATTAACGCCAATGGAAGACCAAGTGCCCTGGGAGTTACGTCCGTATCGCGCAGCTTTGTACTATGATGCTGACTTGAATGAATTCGAAACTCCGGAACCCCCCCAAACGATTACGGCACGTGAAGAAAAGCGTATGTTTGCATAAAATACTTTCGATAGCCACCAACCCATAAATCAAACAGCACCAAGCAATCAAAGGCGAGATATATATAAATTTGCTAAATTGTTTTGGTGGCCAGCACATCGTTTAAAAGTAACACGATTACGTATTCGTGAATTATTATTTATTATACTCGTGACGCGTTGTTTGTGGTATGGAATTTTTAGTGCTGAATATTTGGAAAAAATTAATGCTCTTTCACAGAACGATAATGTTGAATAAAATAATTTTAAAATAATATGAAATAAGAAAAAACACTTTCTTGCAAGATAGGTGCTGCAAAAATGTATTTCAATATTGCAGCAGGATAATTCCCATAATTTCCATAATACTTTCTCTGCATAATTTTCCATTTAAAAACAAATAAAAAACTGTTTAGTTTAAATCATATCTTAAATACCCTCAATGTATACTTACAAATGATGGACGCATAATAAAACTCTGCGGATGCCGTTAATAACATTCAAATTTTTATTCAGTAGTTATAATGCTTCATTATTTCCGTAAGTGAGTAAATAACTTAGAATACTACCTCAACATCGTTCACAATTCAGTTCAAACTTAAAGAATTAAAGTGCTTTAGGAAAAAGAATCTTTTATATATGTAGATATATATGAATTTAAAAAAAATGTTCACGCTTAATAATTTTAATGATTAATATTATGTAGTAAAAAAGGAATTAATGGTTAATAATACTACAGTATAAAAGTTCTCAAATTCTTCATTAAAACTAAAAAAATTAACAACACAAAATGTGTTTTTGTAATTAAATTATTAGATAAATTAGATCAACTTAGTTGTATGTTGTTTATAATGATATTAAATTAATAGTTTGCTTTTTTTTATAAAACAGTCAGTGTTCTTTCTTCTGTTTCGTTTTCGTTTCCTATTACCTACATTTTGAATTAAATTCAGTGCGTAGACTAAACATTATAACACTAAAAAAAATAATTAAGTATAACGCTAATACGCTAATAGATTGACAGTTAGGACTGCTGTGAGAATGCTATGAATAGTGCTGTATGGGATAATATAATAAATGTAACGGTATTAGCGGTACTACAAGCAGCGTTACAACGACGAGGGTGCAATAATTAAGTTGTAAATATAAATGACAAGCTGCAGGGGTTTGTCGCAACCACAAACACTATTCACTGGGTTCAATGGTCTCATTAAGACGTGTCCCTGCTACACTCGGTTTCAATTCTTTTTCTTTCTTTTTTATATTCTCTAACTCATTCTTCTCCTTATTCTTGTTTTCATTTTTCTCATCTTCCGCTTTAAACGGTGTATTGAGATCCTGCTCAAATACATCTAACTCATGATTATCATTAATTTCATCCACCTCTACTTGTTGCCAGTTATCCAAGGTAACATAATTGAATTCTGTAGGCAATGTTGTACCGGTAATAGTACCCAATCGTACACGCAAACGTTGTGAAATATCTTCGAGTTCGGTAAATTTTCTCTTAATCGCTTGACCCAAATTCAAATGAGCCAAATCCAAAGATTGTTCAAACTGATCAATGACCGAGTCTACGGTTGTTACTGTATTAGTTGGATTATTAGTTGCTTTACAGAGTTCAAGGGATAATTTTATATCCTCCAGGGGTTGACAGCGCACTTCTAATTGTCCGTTGATGCGACCATTAAAATCGACTATTTTCAAATACCCGCCAATGTGTAAGCCTTTCAGAAAAACGGTCAAATCTAAAGCGGAAAAGCCCACAATGGCATCTTCCATGGGTGTGGGTTGAAAGCAAGTTTCAACAACTGCCTCAGCCAATGATTTTTTCCATATTTTCAATATAAAGCGCTTTTGAGGCTAAAAATAATAAATAAGTAAAAAAGTACATTTGGCTTATGTGATAAATCTTAAATACCCTCCACATGGAATTACAAACGGTGGGCGTGGCAAGTTTATGATTACGCCCTCTAATGAATACAAGTCGAGCTTTGAAGTAAATATGGCTTTTTGTAAATTGTTACCTGACCACGCCAATTTTTTTTTTTTGGCACATCGACAAATGATGTAATTATATATACGAGTATGTATTCCAAATTTCAACTTTACAGCTCAATTTTTGTGCCAATTAAATATACTTTTGTTTATTGTGGGCGTGGCTCGTTATCGATTTTACTCAATTTAAATAGTGAAAGTAAAAGTGTCTTTTAGTGAGAAAGCCAACATACGGACATAAACGTCTATATGGATTCAAATTTTGACAATGATCAAGAATATATATACTGAAGAGTCTCTGATGCTTTCTTTTGGATGTTGCAATTGGTATGACAAATTTAGTAAGTGTGGAGGGTGTAGAAATGTAAAAATCTAAAAAAGAAAGGTACTTCTTTTCTACCCACATTATACAAATAATCCATGGTGGCAGCCAAACAAAAGCGTTGATTCCACTGGGGTTCTGTGGATTTTTTAATAATAGTCGTAGCATACACAGTACCCTCGTGTGACTTAAATGTAGGATATGAACCCTCTTCCGCTTGGAATGTAACATAACAGCTAGGCGGTTCATTTGGTGGAAAGCGTTTAGAGACATGACGTTTAGAATGACCCTTTTTGCTCACTTTACCAGCTGGATTTAACGGTAAATTAATTGCTCTTTGTATATCCAAAACGAATTGAAATAGCTTCTGATTGGATGGTTGTAAAGGTGTTAAATTTAAATTGCGAGCAACTGTTTTATTGGGATGTGAAGCTGACATATTTATTGTAGCCACGGATAATGTTGGCGGCGGTGTTATTAAAGATTTTTGTAGCATTTCTAACATATCAGAAGTTGACTTTATTGTTGTTGTATCATATGTTGTGGCAACAGATGCCGTGGCAATCTGCATAGGTTGCAATTTCTCCCATATGTCCTGCCTTACCACTTTATTATAATGTGAAAGGTTTTCTGAACTTTGTATAAAACCTCGAGAAATTTGGAAATTCTCTATTTGATCGTCACTGCCCATAGCCAACAGGCATCTCATTTCGCCCATGTGACAGCCATTTTGACAATTTATAATTGAAGTCCAAGCATCAAGAGATATAACGGGTAACTGAATGGATAAAAAATAAATTTAGGAATTTTTTAACTTAACAAATCATCACTCTGTCATCTTACTTTTCCTTTACAAATGCGATCTGTAATATCGGCATCACGAAAGGCTATAAAAAATTGATGTAATGGTACACGTGCCATACCCACCGGCAATATGCGCTCTTCGTGATTACCATTGTCATCATCATCATCAACACCACATGATTTTAACAGTTGCCACAATTCCAAATTCAAATATTGTTTCTCCATACGTTGCAGAAATGCTTCATCAATAATAACAGAAAAATTCTTCAAAAGAAAAGAAAAAACAAGTAAGAAAACTAAATTTGGCTTAGGCCAAATTTTAAATACCCTCCACATCCATAACGGTGGGCTTGGCAAATATATATATATTGCGTCCTCTAATATTGTATATATTACGTATCAGCTTGCAAGTATAGTTTACAGTGAATATGGTTTCTTATAAATTTCGGGCGTTTTGTTATCCGACCACGTCCATTTTTGGCACAAAAGTGAATGAGATAACCATGTATCCTCGCATCAAATTTCAAATTTCTAGGTCAACTTTTGCGGCAGATATATAGATTTTTGTCGCTTGTGAGCGTCTGTTATCTGACCATCATCAATGAAGCTTACATTCATAGATGTACATACCAAATTTCAAGTTTATAGCTCAATTTTTGTGGCAGATAGATAGATTTTTGTCGATTGTGGTCGTGGCTTGTGGGCAATTTTGCTTATTTAAAATAGCGATATGCGTGCAAAAACTAAAAGTGCCTGTACAAAATTTCAGCACAATATCTCAAAATTTGCGCCCTTGAGAATGCCAACAACAGACAAACACACGAACATACGTAGCTAAATCGGTTCACAGTTTTCGACGCTGACCAAGAAAATATATACTTTGTAGGGTCTCCGACGCCTCCTTCTGTATGTTGCAATCGGAAGAACAAACTTAGTAAACCCTCATCACTAATGTGGAGGGTATAAAAGGAATAATTATAATGGTAATCCAGCAGCATTTTATATTGGCTTACTTACTTCATAGTAATTAAATGTCTTTGTATCATCAGATAGTGTAGTGATGGGTTCCTTTTGCCAGAAGCGTCGGCATATAAGAAACAAATTTTGTTCATCCATTGTATCAAGTTCCATGTAACGCGTCTCGTTTGCATAAATTAAACCTTTGAGTAGACGTATTTTCCTGGCGTCCATTTCAAAATCATTCATTTCCAATTGGAAGTTATTATTTTGGGCGTTTGCTACAAAACCATTATAGTGTAGTTCAATTAAGATATAATGTAAATAAGAATTTTTTCAAAATCAACGTGTATTTACATACAATACATTATTTTTCAATATTTTTATAATAATATATAATGCTCAATTCAAATTTAGCGGTTTAGCCTATAGGAAGCAATTTCATTGATAATTTGTAACTTGGGGCACTTATTACGGTTGTAATATTTTCGGTACTTCTACTGACGTTGTTCAGGACCATTCAATATTGAACATTTTGGTTCAAATTTGTCCACTACAACACTCCCAGCAAGTCTGGTGCGACGATTACTATGATCGAAAATAGGAGCATTTTTAAAATTGCTACCACCCCAACTATAGTAATTCTTATTAGTATCAAAACATTGTTCGTTTGTAAACTTCACCATGATAAAACTGTTAACTAACATTTTTAAAGATCATTAAAAACGTTCAAGGATGCGTTTATATGAAAATAGAAATATATTATGTTCCTATTGAAAACCCCTATGTAGAAGAAGCATGAACGTTGCAAGTACGCATCATTTAACATATCATTCAGTTTTACAACTAACCTTATTTTTGTTACGATTTTTATGTATTTTATCTAATATTAATTTTAATTTACTTAATTAAGTGCGCGTCATTTTAACTTTTGTTTTTTAAATTTTAATTGTTGTTTACTACGTCGATTTAAGACAACATTTGTGATAAGATTTAAGCAAAATATCCAAAAACACTCTTTAGCACATATGTTCACTTTCGGATCTCTTTTTGTGTATAATTGTTGGAATATGAGAAAGAGTTATAAAGCAGCAATAATTGAAAACTTGTTTTGAATTGGATTTACAATCAAAGGTAAAAGTATGGTAAGTAAGGGAAAATTATTATATTTATGATAACATTTTTAAAAAAAACTTGGACTACAGGTTATAAACTCATTAGACAACTTTGTTTAATATCGGTAGAAACGTTATATATATATAGAATGTAAAGGCTTTTATTAACGTTGATGAGATGACAGTTAACCGATTCTACCTTAAGAATATCTTTATGAAATATCGGGGGAATACCTCAGTTTCTATGGACATCGATAAGTTGGATCAAATTTTGATGCTGATCAAGAATATATATATAATATTCTTCTAGTTGCAAACGGAATGTTAAACAAAAAATATTTTGATTATAATGTAAAGCGCATAAATATAACCGGCCGGCACATGAAGCACATGTGTGAAATATGAATCGAAAATCCACATGGCGAATGGAATTATTTAAATGCATAAGTATTTGCTTTAGGTTTAAATGAAAAAAAAAAACACTATCTTCCTCTCCGTCTATTTATAAACATTCTAATCACCAGTCTAAAACTAATGAAAATATTATTGTCGGTCAAGACGATGGCTTTTGCGCCCTACTTATCTTAAATTTTTAATGGAAATCATCTGTGAATTGAAACAACCCAAAAGAAATGCTAGCCCGATTAAAGAATTTAAATAAACAGAAAAAAATATGAACAGCCACACAACTGCACATACCACAAGTAGTGTGGTACCACCCCAATGATGAAATCTTGTTGAAATCTTGTTAGAAATCAACCGAAGTAGTTATCTATGCACAAACAAACTTTATATGAGAATGAAAACAAAAATGTGTACAAACAATTGAAAAAGGAAACGCAATAGATGAAAAGGAGATGCAATAGATGAAAAAGAAAACGAAATAATTTTTGTTTTTGTTGATTCTTTTCTTAAGTGTTTTTTCGTTTGTTTCTTTTGACGTACACAACACAATATTTATTAGATAGCAAAAAATAAAGCATTTCAATGAAATGATATAAAACAAGAGCGATACCAATTGATGTGGTGTGATGAAAATTATCAATATTTTTGCAATAACATCCACTGGAATAGACGGAGAAGGGGAGCAAGAGATGCCGAGTGTCAGTGAGAATCTTAGTCATTCAATCTTAGTGTGTTTTAGATAGAGGAATTTCTCTGCATATTCACCTGAATGGTTACTATTTATAGTAGAAGTATTGCCACCACCGCTGCTGCCACTATTATGGGTGTTAGCAGATGTATTGGAGTCAACATTTTGTTCCTCTTGTCGCTGTTGTTGTTGTTTCGGTGTAGATTTGACTTTATCATCATTAGCAGACAATTCATGGCTTTCCATCACCATTTGTTTACACAATTTACTTTCTTGTTTTGTAACCATAGCGAGAGAACGTTGAGCCTCCTTTAAATCACGCTGTAAAGTGATCTTAAAGTAGAGGCTAGCCAAATGACAACCACGTCGTTGTATTTTGATGCGCTTGCATTGTTCTAGCAACGAAGCATAATAAAGATCGGCCAAGTTTAATAAGCCTATGCCCAACATTTCATTCAGACAAGTGCCCGGTTCACGCCACCATACCGTAAAGCGTATACAACCAAAATTCAAATTCGTCTTTCTCTCTTTTTCGTTCAAATTCAATCGAACTTTACGCTCAGCACTTTGCCCGAAACGTGTACATTGAGTCAAACTGTTGAATTTCTCCGATTCAAATTGCATGACATGAAACATTTCACAGCGTTTTACATTTTTAATCAATTCATTGGAGAGTTGACACTCGATGGTGAAGATCGGACGTATTTCCGTTTCTAAAAGTTCCATATGTTTAGTACCCTCCGCTTGCAAAGTTAAAGCCTCCATCTCTAATTTTAAGCCTCTTATCGTTTTGAAAATATCCAATTTTGTCTCATGCGTCTCAGGATCTGGCAAAGCGTATGCAACTGATGATGATACCGCTCCTGATTGCTGTACAATTTGAAGATTTTGTTCTTTCTTTTCAATAACCTCGTTTATCTTCTCGGTAATATTTGTTTCACCCTCCAAATAGGCGACCAATTTAGCATCTAATTTTTTCATAGCTTCGACGATTTCTTCGTTTTTGGTTTGAACAGCGTTTTCGCCTAAAATTATTAACACAAAGTTTCACAATATCATTAAATATTCAGAAGAGATTTACAAGAATGTAATTGTTTAAATGTTTAGCTTAGTTTGTAGTAAAGACTATTGGTCTAGATTTTAATTAAAATATTAATAACCCGCTCACTACCAATATAAATCATCCGCTCTGTGCAAAGTCTGCACTGAAACAGAAAATTTAATTGCCTGTTTTTTTTTGTTTTGTTTTCTTTCTTCCAGTTTACACGTATTTTTGTGGAGGAATCGTCATCATTTTATAATCAGTTTATTGATCTTTTTTATTATTTTGACATTAGAGATTAAATTCTCTTTCCTCTCACTCTAGTCTCATATCGATCATTTTTATGAGCTAGTATTGAATGGAGATGGCTGGGGTAAACTACAACAACACATTGTAATCAACAAAGTAATCTTCTTATTATAGCACACACACATATATTTCGGGGAAATTATATTCTATATAATGAAATATTACACATATGCTTATACAAATATGTAAGCATGATAATACCTAGTGTTGAATCAATAATGAAATTTTGTTACTTAATTCTTTAATAACGGAATTTTTTCACACAAAATTTTACGCTTTATCGCCAACAATGAGCGATTATGGGTGTTAAAGGGTATCGAAATTTTATAAACATTTTAATAATTCATCTTTAAGATTTTAAAAAAATTCTACGTTTGATGTGAATAAGATATGTCTTTTCAAATTTAGCAGATTTCCTTTGCTTCCTACATTGTTTCTATGTACTTTTAAAGTGCTTGAAACTGATAATGGTACAAAACACATTTTTGGTTGTGGTTTTTATACCCTCCTCCTTGATGTGAATATATTAAGTTTGTTCTTCCATTGACAACACCCCAAAGGGGGCGTCAGAGACCCTACAAAATATATATATTCTTGATCAGTGTCGAAAACTGAGTCGATTTAGGTATGTATGTATTTGTTTTTGCAGGCAGAGCGCTATTTAAAATGGCCAAAATCGGTCAAGAGCCACGCCCACATTTGACAAAAATCTATTTATCTGCCTATAAACTTGAAATTTAGTGCACTTATTTAAGGTTAGGCCATCAATGTACCAAAAATGGGCGTGCTCACAATTTACAAAAAAAACATTCAACGTAAAACTCAACATGCAAGCTGATATTATTATATACACTATTAGAGGGCGTAACATACACACATACGTTTTGTCAATGTCAAAACATAAGTCAAAGTTTTACATTTTTATGATGGTGGAATTAACAAACGAGTAGCGTTTGTAAGTTATTAAAAATTTAAAAGCGTCTACTTCAATTTTCGGTCATAATAATGACCCACCAGACAGGCTGTGCATTCTCTGGTGAATATATTTATGTCAAAATATTCTGCTTCGGATATTCCTGTGTCACTGAAACAAAGCACTGGTCGCACTGTAAATATTTCAGCCGTGTAAAGTGGTGGATATAAAAATAGATTAGGACGAGTATAAAAGAAACAAAAGAAAAGAATTGCATAACTATGTGAAAATTTGCATGATTAAGCCGGTAAATTTAATAAAAAAAGTACCTAAAACTAATGGTGTAAACAAAGGTAGCAGATCAACTATTTAAAAATAGAAGCAAAATATCAAAGGTAGAAGAAAATAGTGCAGGTACTTTTAAAACAAATAAAAAAAGATAATTTGGCGTAGACACAGCTTGAATCCTTAACAACCAAACGGTATAAATGATAATTTTTAAATTTATATGTACTGAACACTATGATGATTCTATTGATACACAAAATCGAAATTCAAACAGTCGTGAACAGAACATGCCCGTAGTGTTCGTGTTCTTTGTCTGATTTGATCAATTCCAATGGCAGGTTTTGCCTTCATTTCTGCCAAATATGAAATTTATCTCTTGAATTGAAAATAATCATATACATCCCCATAAAAACACGGGGACAGACAGGAATGTTTGTGTTGTTTCAGGGCATATACTCTCTGTTGCCTAAGACACCTTTTCTGGTCGTTGCACTATAATGGCAAATAGTTATATACATACCTCTAACCTTAAGGTGATGAGTATAAAAATTAATACAACAACACAATTATATTGTACCTTGTGTATCCTCCAAAATTTTTCCATGCATATGTGTTGAATTACAGTGGTTATGGTGGTGGTGGCGATGCGACAAAGCGTTTATCTGCTCCTGTTGAAGGGTAACCGGTGCATGTTTAGTACTTGACAAAGCACTTGGGGCGAATAACATGATCTTTCTAGATCTATTATTTTAGTTGATATAATGTACCAGAATATATAGAAAAATTTAATTAAGTTTACACCCGGAATATCTCAACAAGACTGTTTACAATAAATGGTTTAGAATGAGCGGGTATTTATTAATACGCCACCACTGCTACAAATTCGTTAGTGCGCCTTATTAGCAAATAACAATTGTTTTATTGTTGTTGTTATTATTGTTGTACTCAAACGACACATGCTTATTTTTGCTCAATAAACTTGTCTCTTTCAGCGAATGGATTTTTGATTGTGTAGGTAATTCGCAGCTGACTTTCGTTGCGTCTTTGTTTAATTTGCCCAACAAAACCAATTTCACTTGCACAGTAATAATATTTTTTATGTAGCAGATATTATTGTTTTTGTCTATTGTGGTGTATTAGTTACTTTTCGATTTTTTCCATTTACTGTACACGAATTCATATTTATTTTAGTAAATATTTTTCTTCCTCTTGTAAAGCGAACGCATTGCCCTTAACAATACTTTGTCCTTTCCCTCGACCAAATAATTTACCGTAACTCGGTATACCTTCTTATATCCAAATCTTTTTGCAATACAATTTTTTATCACTACCACTCACGCATATTGATATTGTCAAGAAATTGATTAAAAGTTTATCTTTCCTGATTTATTATATAATGTATTTTCTTTGAGAAACAAAAAAGTTAAAAAATTAAAATTTCCTAAAATTTTCAGGAATATTTTAGGTATATTAAAGATATTAAGCACGTATATACAGGCACTAAATCCTGTCCGATTATCTCTATGTCATTCGAGAATATTCAATTCGAGCGGCGCAAGAAAACATAAATACCGGCGCACAATTTTATTAGAGATGTTCAACTGACAATAATGTCATATAAGGTTGGTAAATTTTTTACCCTTATACATGTGCTTAGTTTACAATTAGTTTAGATATTTAGTTTTATTTAAACTGGAACAGAATGGAACGAAACAAAACGCGTAAAAAAATAGAACAGTGGCCTTCTCAGCATGTTGAGGGGGGAACTATATTCCCATCGTTTGCAGTTATTTTTCTACAAAAAATAAGCACTTGATTTATTAATTAATTAATTTATTAAATTACAAGCCACTATTAAAGCAAACTTTTTTAAAATATCTGCTTTTCATTTGTTGTATTCGATCCAGAATAGTCTATATCTCTATCAACATTTATAGTGTTAATGCGTATCATAGTATTCGGTGATCTCTGAAAATTAGTTCGCATATATTGCTTTCGTCTTTTCTTTTTAAAATGAATTTTTGTGTGGGCTAAGGTTTTTTCTATAATTGTGGCACGCACATCAACCAATCCCGGTTCCAACAGAGGCCTACCAATTAAGGTAAAGTCTCTGGCACCCGCTAAAAGAACTTTTTCCAGGCGTATCTCATCTCCGATTGTAGGCGGCCAATACCCCTCGACTAAAATAATATCTCCCGGTGTTACTTTAAACTGTTTTCCACATAAATGAATTACCGCAAAAAGTCGTCCCTCTTCCTCTTTGAGTAGATGTTCTTTAACTTTATCGAAAACTTTACGGGATTCCTTTTCTTCCACTTTACTGGTTACTGTAATCTGTTGTTTAATATTTTCATTTAATAATTTAGATTGTTGTTGATTCTGTTTTGGTGTAAGACTTAAAGACCGCAAAGCATCTAAAATGATTTATCCAAATAATAAAGATTTTTTAAGCGTTTTATAAACTTACAACTCAAGTTATTTATAAAGCTTGATGGGCGTATTATTATGTTTAGTTGTCGCGCCAAAAATGACATTTTAATATAATATATCAGAACTTTATAAAAAAAATTTATTTTCTTATTAATTTTTGATCAGCTGTTTAATGAATAAATGCTGTGTTGTATTTTTTTAATATTTAATGTTATTTAAATACTCGTGGGAATAATATACAGAGTTGCAAAAAATATAGCTCAAATTTTTATACATTTAGTCTAAAACATAAATAGAGGGTGTGTATAATAAAAGAAGATTATATGTTTAAAAAAAATTATTTAAATTTGCTTTAAATAAACTACATATAAGAGAATTACCCTTAATTTAGAAACTACACGGTGATGTAACCTGTGTGTGTGTGATTTTGTTATACCGCCGGTTTGTCTTATGTCGTTGCCATATCCATTTGATGTTGAGCTGCGGTCGCACATATTACAAATTAATTTTTAATAACGGTATACATAAATGTTGAATAAATCATTAAAATTTTATTCTTCGTATGAGGTTTTAATACTATTTGTTTAATTTATCTCCTAGATATATGTATATACACACATATATATAAATTTATGATATGTACATATTATGTACTGTCCAGATGATAATTTATTTTATTTTATATCTTGACAATAAAAACAATCTTATCGCATATGGAATTGTGTGTCTTCTATAACATTTGATTATCATTTTAAAATGATTGTGAGTTTTATAAAATATATTTTAAATAAACAAGTCCTTATGCATAAATATAAATTTTAAGTAAATAGAAAACAATGTGTTTTTCAAGTACACTATGACTTTCTTTTATTATTATTTTAATCTAATTGAGGTATGTGTAAATTCTTTATATATTTTATGATAATAATAACTATAATTGTTTGCTTTAATTAAATGTATCATGTATGTATGTAAGCGGTCAAATAAATTTTTTACACACCCTCAATCAAACACAAAAAAGAATCCACTTAAAAATAATGTATGAAAAATTATAAATAAAAATGCTTTTTCGCTCTCTCTGAGCTTGTCGAGTTTGTGATTTGCTTATATTTTTTTCTATATAGAAAGAACTCATAGGCATCAAAAGAATTAATAAGATAAATAAACAAATTGACCAAATTACTTAATAAACACTATACTGACACCTTTTATGAATAAATGGAAGTGTGTTTGTGTGTTTATGTTCATTTTACCGGTGGATAATTTGTATTTTGTAAAATATATAAGACGGCAAAAAAATTTGAACAAAATCGCTCACATGTTTATCATGAATTGCCATCGTATAGTTCTCTCTCGTTTATATAAAATTGTTGTTGTTTCTTGCTTTAAAAGAAATGCTCTTGTGTACATATAGTAAACGTTTTATTATTGTTGTTATCATTCATACCATAGGTGCTCAGACCAAACAAATTTTTTCCTTGCTTACTTATTTAAATTGTTCATATACAATTTATATCTTAATATTTTGTTTCTCATGAAATCGTGTACGACATTTGCTTTGGCTGTCATTTGTGTTTGAACTTGCGTCTAAAACGGTATAAAAGTATAGTTTTACTTTTGTTACTATTTTTAAGTAATATTTCGTGCATTTTGTGCTGAACAATAAAGTGTTCAGCTATTTAACTCTCAAAGTGTTTTGTTACGATAATTAGCGAAAACAAGAATGGAACAATGATTTTAGTAATCTCCATGAAGCGCAATTTTGAAAATACAGATTTGTTTTTTTTTTAGTTATAAATATGTATTAAAAGGAAAATAAACAAAAAAAATGCTTTCTATTTTTAGAATAAACAATAAATCATATTAAATGAAATTGAAAAGAACACCTTAATAAAGGTAAGCAATAATTTAACTAATTTATTATTTATTGAATACAACTTTAGTATATATTGTCTTCATATAAAATGTAGCAGGAAACAGGATTTCTTGCAATATATTAAATGTGTTGGGTTTTATTTTTATATATATTTAAATACATTGTAAAGTATACTCCCCACATAAAATACTAAGGAAACGTCAGAAAGACCGTACATAGTGTACATATTCTTGATCATCATCAAAAACTGAGATATTGAGTTGAAATTTTCTTCTACGCAGAGATTGCTACTTAAAATGGGCTAAAGCGGTCAAGAGCCACATCCAAAAATCTCTTTATCTGCCACAAAAATTTAACCAGGAAATTGAAATTTGGTACAAATATTTAAAATTACCTTATCATCCATGTTCTAAAAATTGGCGATGTGGAGGTTATATAAGATTTGACCTAAACCAAATTTAGTTTTTTTCACCTATACCAGGTGTAGGTCTATTTTGTTTTTGTTTTTCTGAATAGTAATTGATTAAAATGTAAAATCTCTTGAAAATTTAAATCTAAAATTTTTTTCATATATCTCATTTTTCATATATATAGGTCTTATTATAAAATATGCGGCAACTTGAAATTTGTCTTTCAGCTTTCATTATAATGGAAGGCATCATCATTCCGTTTGCTTCGTTCAGAAGAAGGTCTCTTGGATATCATGGAGAAGTATATATCAGCAATAAAATTTCACTCGATTTACCCATGTGCGTATATCCGTTTGTTGTAAAATCCGCATTTTCACAAAACTTGAAATAACGCGGTGAAGACATTAATGAAAGCACTTATAATTTATTTAGGTAGTTTTCTATTTAAAAATATACTTATAAGAATAAATTTGTTATACTTTACTTATCGATGTGCGAAAAATGGACAAGAGTGAATAACAGACACGCCCATAATTTATAAAAATCGATTAATAGATTAAAAGGTAGAATGTGAGTCAATTTTTTCAAATTATAATCTACCTATAAGGGGTAAAAATAATACTATGCATGTACTTATAGGTTTGGCTTTTGAGACAAAAAAGTAGCACCAAATCCGCCTTGAAAATTGGCATTATTAGAGAACATAATCACGTTCGTGCCGTGCCCTTAGTTTGTATTAAGGTTTGACCACATTTAGTACTTTTTTCACTTTTTTCTTTTTCATTCTTTCCCTACATATATTATTTTTTTTTAAATATCGGTATTCATTCTTTTTCTATATATAACATATTTTTTTAAAGAGCTGCGTTGAAGAGATGTTGCCTTTAAACGCATTCACAGTGATCTTACCCTCCAGATAGATAGGAATTACTCTCCACCTCGTCACCCCTTCACGGGTTCCACTATTGTAGGTATCGAACCCGTGACTCTCGGTATATATAAGATTTTATTCAGGGTGAAAATTGTATTTGGATTAGCTTGGCGTGATTTTTTTTCAAAGTTGCAAAGGAGGCAATAGACTTAATATTTGTTATACATTCGTAGTCATGATTTACGTGCTTGGTATCATAAGTTGTGGGCCAACAAGTAAACCTATAAAAACAAAGACATACAATAACTCTAGAGAAATTACTGTTCAGAAGCTTCAAAGTAAAATGGCTTCACCTTTGCATTCATTAAAAATCCAGCACAAAAAATATAATAAATCAATTTATACGTCTAATAATGATTTAAATATCACTACAATCCAAATAACTTTTGCAATAAAACTTAAAAGTTCTCTTTCCAACATACTTTACTCTATCCATAAAAATATTTCATGTATTATAAATTTTACGAGTCAATATACATAATAAAAAGCAAGGTTCTAACAGTTTGATTGCGTATCATTCATCACATTCAGTAGTTATCAGTAGATTACGCGCGATATTTAATACTTAACAAAACGTTAACTCAATTATTTTAAAATGTTTTATCATTATTTATAAAGCTATCTTAGATTTGACATATATATTTATATGTATATATACAATATGTACAAAAAAGCAAATGAAAATATTAAATACTTTACACCACAATATCTTTAAAAATGCGAAGAATGTAGTCTAAACATAAATTTGCATGGATAGATTAGTCGGACAGACGGACATGGTTAAATCGCTTCAGATTTTAATTCTAAATCGATGCTATAATTGAAGGTAGGTTAACTATTTACTGTTCAGGAGTTATGAACATCTGCACAAACTCAATACACCCTTTGCCACAAGTGGTGCAGAGTATAATTGTAACATGTTTGGTATTCACAGCACAGTAGGAAAACTAAATTTGGCTTAGGTCAAAACTTAAATACCCTACACATAAGTATTGAAATAGTGGGCATGGCATGATTACACTCTCTAATAGAGTATGTATTCAAGTCGAGTTTAACGCTGAATACAGTTTTTGTAAATTGCGCGCGTGCCTTTTAGCCAACAATGCCCACTTTTGGCACATCGATAAGTAGAGTAATTATAAATATGTGAATATCTTAAAATTTACAATTGTGAGAGTGTCAAGAGCAAACGAACATGTGGACCTACGGACATACGTGTCTAGATTCACTCAAATTTTGATGCTGATCAAGAATATATAAACTTTGTAGAACCTCTGACGCCTTCTTCTGGATGTTGCAAATGGAATGACTTTAGTATACTATATAACTTTATTTTATGTGGAGGGTATAATAATACTTCTTTAGCTGAAGCAGCCTATACGTTACGCCGTTGTATTGTAAGTATAGCTGGTATAATTACTTCATAAAGATTTTTATAACTTTTTATAACTAACTTTTGCTTTAATATTTATATATAAAACTCATTGCTGATATTAAATATTCCCAGGTATCTATTAGTTTTATTAAAAGAAAAACAAAACTAGTTTGAGAATGTTATGTACGCGCGAGTGAATATTTTACAAAAAATGTCTCTTATCTGCTTGAAATTTATTTTGGAAACTAGTTTCGGAATAACCGCGTAATGTTGGACTATGCTACACAAACGTGTTGCTTTGGTATGAATGAAAATTAAATCAACCCAAAGCATAACAATATATATATATTTCGTTTATCCGTCTTGAATATTTATCAATTAAAAAATATGGCAATTTCATCAGAAGATGGAAGCAATGTTATATAGTATATATAGTATATGATGTGCCTGAAACATTTTATTTGGAACCGTTCACTGTAACGACTTTGGATTAGATATAATTAGAAGGAGTTAATAAATGCGTTGTTGTGAATGAAAGTGGTTAAAGTTAACTTTCCGAAAAAAAAATAAAAAAATTTTAAATTACATAAATGAATTATTAAACAAGAAAACTAAATTTGGCTTAGGCTAAATCTTAAATTCCCTCCATCTTCACAACGGTGGGCATGGCAAATATAGATATATGCACCCAAGAATATATATATTTTGTAGCGTCTCCTTTGGGTGTTGCAAACGGAAGAATAAATTTAGTATACCCTCATCACTATGGTGGAGGGTATAAAAACAAAAAAACATAAACAAATTAATTACAATTCACAATAATTACAAATCAATCAATTAAATATTCAAACAATGATTCGAGCCAATATAAATACGATACGATAGACTGATTAGAGTTAGCCATCAAGTGACCTTGACAGCGGTAATTTTTTTTATATTCCTGCCAACGCAATACACCAACAACAACAAAATACAAATTTGCCTTATATTACATAAACCATAAGACAATGCAGGCCAGGGACCTTAAAAATAAAAAATTTAGTTAAAGAAAACAAAAAATAAGCGCTTAATAGTGGTTATGAGGCAAAAAACCATTTGAACGTGTTTTGAAAAAATGTTAAATATTTTTTTTACAACAAATAAGACTCATGCAAACACAATTCGTATGCAAAACATTAATTCTTATTTGATAATGTGCGATAACAATAAATGAAAAACATTTAAAAATCAAATCAACGAAAATGTAACACAAGCAATTAAACGTTTGTAAAATTAACAATTAACTTTATAAGTAAGGAAGACCAAAGTTTGACCAGTTTTTAAACTCTGCACCACCTGTGTGAGTGTTTGTCACAACTAAGTGGCAAATGACACCTTTAATTATATTGATTGATTCAAAATAAAACTCTGAATCCATTTAATCATGCCCATCTCTCCGTCCGCCTTGCATTTTTAAAGATATTTCGGGGAAATGTGACACAAAGATATGTATTGACCCAAAGAGGAACGCTGTCGAAAATAGACCGAATTGAACTCTCCCCATATTAGGTTTTATTATAATGGAAATAGCAATTCGTAATATCATTTGGCAAAATTTGTTAAATAATATCTTAATAATTTAAGAAAGAATCCTTTTCCATACTTCACGAAATTATTTATATGGTCACCCCTCGCATGTTCACTTGATATTGATTATATATAAAGTTTGCAATCTGTTGCCTGTCTATTGCATTCAAACAAATTTTTCATATCACTATATCGTAATGATTGATAATTACGTGCTCTCATGACAAAGCTGAAAGTGTTTGTTATATAATTTACTTTTAATAGTCTGCTAGAAAATTGTAGTAATTTATTAAATGAGATGATTTACAATCGGATGAATTTTTTATACCCTCCACCTTAGGGAAGAGGGTTTATTCATTTTGATCATCCGTTTACAACAAATCGATTACAAACCTCGGAGACTACACAAACCATTTATATTCTTAATCAGAATGAAAAGATAAATCGTTTCAGACATGTCCGTCCGTGTGTGCGTCTGTTGTTGGCACTCTCACGGTCGTAATTTTTGAGATACCAAATTAAAACTTCGCATAATTATTCTTAGTTAAATTTTGCTGTTCCGTATTGAAATTGGGAAAAATCTGTGACACGCCCACAATAAACAAAAATCGCAACATATCTTGAAAAAATTGTATCTTTAAAAAATTACATATCGCACAATACTGTGCTTATTAAGTTGAAATTTGGTATAGATATAAGTGGTACCGTTATCCAACACTGTGCCAAAAATGGGCGTGATTGAACAACGCAAACGCCTATAATTTAAAAGAAACACCATTTGTTGTTAAAAATAACCTGAATAATAATAATAATA
Organism: Crataerina pallida; assembly: GCA_949710015.1. Lineage (NCBI taxonomy): Eukaryota > Metazoa > Arthropoda > Insecta > Diptera > Hippoboscidae > Crataerina > Crataerina pallida. The sequence continues at coordinate 31,123,641 of OX453292.1, forward strand.
AAGGTGGTGGGTATTTAAGCTTCGATCTTAACCGAACTTTTCTATCTTGTTTTTTTTTTTAATACTAATTATTGAGGAAGAAATCCTTATCGAATGCGTGTGAGTGTGTCCAATATCTAACCTCGTCCATTTCTAGTACATCGATAAATGTGATAATTAAAAATTCGAAATTCAAATTTCACAACCTAATTTTTGTGGCAGATAAGTAGATTTCAATATTTCAATATTGATAACTGTGAGAGCGTCAACAACGGACATATGTAGATCGACTCAGATTTTGATGCTGATCAAGGAGATATATAAATGTATTACTTTTTAGGGTCTCTGAGGCCTTCTTCTGGGTATTTCAAATGTGATAACAAACTTAGTATATCCATGTGGAGAGTATAATGACAAATATAAAATTAACATTTTATTAACTAAACATTAAGTCGAATCTTAAAAAAGAACATTCAGGAATTTTATGCTAAAGTAGGCAGAAGCTCATCAAAGTTTCTTGATTGTACAAAGCGTAAGATCAAGCTGTTAATGATAATATAAGAATCATTAATATTGATAATTTAGGGTCTCTGATAAGATTATAGAAAAACTTTCCAAAGCAGATGATTTAATCAAATTGTTTACAATGGACTGACTATGTAGCCGCTCTTAATTTTATCGCTATAATAGAAATTCCATTTGCTAAATAAATTATTTTTAATCCATGTGTTATTCTATTTTTCACAATTTTTAATAAACAAAAACAGATGTGTGTCAAGCGTTCATTTATATATAACAGAACAATGAAAGCAGCGAAAGATCATTTAGAAATAATAACAATAATAATCATAATCTATAATTATTAATATAATAATGAACGATTATTTTATTTACCGTGTTTTTGTAACAGCTCCTATCATCCATGTATTCTTTTACCCAGAATCTTTGACCTTCTTTTCAAAATTGACTAAGTCCTCATCATTATTATATACTCCGCATCAGATAACAGGTATACAAAGTTTGTTTGCAATATTCAAAATAATGCGTCAAATATTATATAAATTTTTGCATATAAAATATATTCTAGATCGAAAACAAAATCGATCCATCTAATTGTGATCGCCTTTTTTAGAAATTAAGGAGAATTTTTAAATTTCCCGTCACTGCATGGAGGCTGCTATTTAAAGTTAACCAAAATCGATTAAGCGCTACGCCCACAATTTGAAAATATATATTTATCAGCTATAAAAATGAAGCTATAAAGTTGAAAGCACTTCTACGGCTATGCTATAGGTGGGTGGGATCGCATAACTGCCGCGCCCACAATTTAAAAAGTCTATTTTCATGCAAAATCCGATGTGGGTGTTGCATAACCTATTAAAAAACCTTAAAAGATACCTATCACACCCCCTTTTTTATATAAATGTGGAGAGTATTCAAGATCATCATTGTAAGGTTTTTACTTGTTTACTGACATTAAAAATTTCGTGATTTGCTCTCTATTTAGCAGTAAACAAATTTTGGTAACATTACATTCAAGTACAGATACACATGTACATATATATATGTAGATGTTGTGCATGTGTACATTTAGACTTCAGTAAAAAAAATTTATTTTGATATTGCATCTAATTAAATTCAAGTTCAAGTACTGTATGTCTTTAAGTAATTAACAGGACAATCACATAGTTAGTCTGAATGTGTGTATACAACCTGCCGCAGATAGAATTATGGTTGAATGGCCCTTTATAACGAATTCACATATGCCTGTATAACCATAAGTGTAAACTATGATAATGCTGTACGCTTATAATATTAATGATTATTATCATTATTGTTGAGTTTAACCGATTGCTGCCATTACTTATTAATAAGCGATAGTGTGTAGGCAGAAAGAAATCTTCTGTGATTCCTTGACATTTTAGAACTTGTATTTATTCAACAGAAGAATTAAAATTTTGTAAATTGTTCTATTCATATATTTATAGTTAATTGCTAACAAAGGCACCACTTGTTGCAGAGCAGAATATCAGCGAAAAAACAAGAAGGAAGGTAGCACTATGCCAATACAAAAGTTCTTGTACCGCTTTCAACCGGTCCCCCTCTATATCGTATTAATACTATCGATATGTTACTTTAGTGTACAATTGATTTTGAGTCATTTCACACACGCTCTAACACTGTTAATGGCTTCGTATCACATGCTGTGCAACATATTTGCATTGACAGGAAGTATTGTGACCATAAAGGTGAGTTAAAATTAACAGCAAAATAATATTTAATAAGGGGGTATATTGATTTTTGTTAAAAACGTTTGTGCCAGAAGGGGGCATGTGATCATATACATTCTTGATCAGCATCAATAACCCATTCGATTGAGCCCTTCTGTCCGTCCGTGTATCTGTAGCTTATTCTTACCACTCTCACACGGCCTTAGTGAAGCATGTGAGGTGATTATGATAGTGTCTGTTATGCGATCACGCTCATTTTTAACCCATCAATGAAAGAGATAATTATAAATTTATGTACCTAGTTTCAACTTGATAGGTCAATTTTAGTGGCAGATGAATCGACTTTTGTCTATTGTGGGCGTATTTATTATGCGACCAAGCCCATTTTTAGCACATCAAGCAATGGGATAAATATAAATTTGAGTATTGTGAGCGTGACTTTGCAACGATTTTGGCCGATCTGTATGTAGAAATTAAGATTACCACAATTTCAGCTCAATGTCTTAAAATTTACGACCGTAAAAAAGCCTACAAACAGACAGACATATCGATTCAGTTTTGTGAAAACAAGGTGTGGTACACGTATTTTACAAGTGGTAATTATGATAGGTACCTTAAGTGTGGCATACGCCTAAAATAGACCTTTTTCACTTGTTTCTTATTGAATTGAAAAATGAAATATTAATTTCTTATATAATAATTAAACCAATAATTTTATTAAGAATTATTTTTTCTTGTATTATTGGATCAATTGGAGGATTAAATCAAACTTCTTTGCGAAAATTAATAGCTTACTCATCAATTAATCATTTAGGATGAATATTAATTTGTATTTATAATAAATCATCAATATGAATCATATATTTTTTAATTTATTCATTTTTATCTTTATTAATTATTATAATATTTGGAATATTTAAAATTTCATATATTAATCAACTATTTATATTTTTTTTTAATTCAAAAATTTTAAAATATATTATATTTTTTAATTTATTATCTTTAGGGGGCTTACCTCCCTTTTTAGGGTTTTATCCTACAGACAACAGAGGCATATGTTGAATTATGTTTATATGCCAAAATAATTCTTTCATTAATATTAAATCTATTTATAAATCGACATCATTTTGTCAAAGCTTTTTCAGATAACGTTTTTCATATTTTTGGTCAGCCTAGAATACTGAGTCAATAAATGACGCATTATGGTTTTATTATTATAATAATATTTTATATCAAATACAAATGCATACAAACGTACACACTTTACCTGTTAAGTAGAGGTAATAAAAGTAAAGTAAATAGATGCTTAAAGATTAAGCCTGATATACAATCGCGTAGCTGGGTTTCTTTGTTTCACTTTATATTTCAGTAAAACGTGATCATACATGTTTTTTACAGCAAATTAACCAATTTATTCTTCTTGAAAACTTCATTCTTTCCTAATAACCCTTAAAAAGTCTATAGTTGGGTCAAACTGCAAACAAACTGACTGATTGAATTTTTTGTTAATTATTGTACCATCCACATAAGATGTATAGTATACCCAAGTTTGTCCGTTTGCAATACTAGGCGTCTCAAGCGTAAATTTTGAGATGTTAAGCTTAAATTTTGTACAGACACTTTTAATTTTTGCACCCAGATCGCTATTTAAAATGGACAAAATCGGTCGAGAGTCATGCCCACAATCGGCAAAAAACTATTTATCTGCCATAAAAATTAACCTATGAGCTTGAAATTTGGCGTGCAAAGTTCTATAATTATCCCATCAATCGATGTGCCAAAAATGGGCGTGATCGAATAACAGATGCGCCCACAATTTACGAAAAATCGTACTCCACTATAAAACTATAAATGCTGGCTGATACGTAATACATATACTATCAGAGGGCTTAATCATATCATGTCATGTCATGCAAACTATTGTAGATGTGGAAGGTATTTAAGATTTCCCCTATGCCATATTTAGTTTTAATATTTGTTTTTATACCCTCCACCTTAGGGAAGAGGGTATATTCATTTTGATCATCCGTTTGCAACACATCGAAGGAAGCCTTGGAGACCCCACAAACCATATATATTCTTAATCAGCACGAAGAGAGAAATTGAGACATGTCCATGTGTCCGTCTGCTGTTAGCACTCTCACGGTCGTAATTTTGAGATATTGATCTGAAATTTTGCATATGTATTCTTAGTTTAATTACGCTGTTCCGTATTGAAATTATACAAAATCGGTTAAGAGACACGCCCACAATAAACGAAAATCTCAACATACGTTGAAAAAATTGTATATTTAAAAAATTATATATCGCACAATACTATGCCAATCAAGTTGAAATTTGGTATATATATAAATGGTACTGTTATCCAAGGCTATGCCAAAAATGGGCGTAATTGGATAACGCAAACGCCTATAATTAAAAGAAAAAAATACTCTTTGTTGTTTAAAAATGACCTGAATAATAATGTATACGCAACAATTTAATGCATACTAAGTTGTAATTTGATACACTTTTCAATTATTATAAAAAAAGGAAGATATTTAAGCTTCGGTCTTAACCGAACTTTTATATCTTCTTTTTTTTTTGTCTTCCAAAAATTAATACTTACACAATCTAGGTTAATGACCTTATTTAATTAAACTCTTTTTCATTTATTAAATAGCGGTTAATGTTAAAATACTTAATTATGATTTAATTCTATGATAACTTTAGGGTACTATTAATTTTACTGTATATGTTTAAGATTGTGTAATTAATGTTATATCAAATTTTTATATCTTAGCAATGGTATAAAGAGGAAATGTCAAGAGATCCATGTATATTCAATTATCAGAAATTTCTTAAAGTTAAAGTTGCGCCAATTTTACACCCCACCTCATAATGTAAATAATAATAAAAAATAAGTAAAATGTCTTCTTCTTTGCGCATAATCCCACTTTTAAGTTTAAATATAATACATAATAATAACTTCTCTTTACTTGTTCATTGTACTAAGGAGAAATTATTACATAATTTTTTTTTAAACAAATATTATGTAAATAAATAAGCAGCGCATTTTCTAAAGAAATTTGTATTTTTTTTTTTTTTTGCTCACTTTTATTTAACTTAAGTGCTCCTGCGGCATCAATGAAAAACGAGGAAAAAAACAAATTTGGGTTTGACCAAATTTTTAAGTACTCTTCGCCTACAAACGAATAATGGGCGTATGATAATTTAAGGTATCAGCTTGCAACTTCAATTTTACGCTGAGTACCGTTTTTTGTTAATTGTGAGCGTATCTGTTGTACAACCATACTAATTTATGTCATATCAATTTGTAATTTTAACTTTTTAGGTAAATATAATAAATAAATTTCTTTATATATTTTTATATATATGATATATGTCATATACTCGACCTTTTTTTATACCGAATCTAAATATTTTTAGAACCTCTCCCCTTATAAAATTTCATTAACGAACGAGAATGTTTATAAGACAAATATTCGCCATTCTTAATATTTTTTGACAAAATTAGTGAAGAATAGTTAATTAGCTAAATAATTGGCTATGCCAAATTTGGATCTGCTCGGACCATTTTGAGAACCCCTTTTCATTTAATGATAATCCACGAAATACTTATATTACGTTCCCTTGCATTAATTGATACAACTAAACTAATTGTAGTGTAATTTATGCGGTTAAATGGTGTAGAGTATTAAATGGTCGGGCATGATCGATTGAAACATTTTCACTTTAAATATTCTGTCTTGTTTTCTCTTTACAGCACAACGAATTATATAGAAATGATTTAAGAAAATCATATTTAAATTTCGATAAAAATCCCAACATCGGAGATAAAGTAAATGATTGTCAATCACTCAAAGAACACAATGGCAACGGCAATGACAACACATTAAAAGGGGAGATAACAAAAAAACCGGTCACAGTGTTACAGTTGACCGAAGAAGAGGCCACACTAACCGAAAGTAGGCGACAAGAACAAAAGACACGCAACACTTTTGGTTGGGCGCGGATTGAAATATTAACCATACTCATTGTGTGCATAACCTTGGCCTCATTGTCATTCTCGTTGCTGGTGGAAGCTCTACAAACTCTGGTACACATCGATCATCAGGATTCTATGCATTTGCCCATACAAGTGATGACCTTGGGTTTTGTCGGTCTACTCTTGAACGTCTTCACCTACCTACTTATAGGGGGTTATACGTTGCATCAAGGTCATATTTTGCATGTGCCCACTATTTGTAAAGTGGATGAGGCACACTTAACGAAACAGACACATCCACAATACCAACAACAACAGGAATCATCCAATGGTGAATTGCAATTGAAAGCCGAACTTAAACATGAGATTGATGGTCAATTGGATCATACGAGTAAAAAGCAAGGTGCAGCAGAGTTATTGCGCGACATATCCAGTACAATGTTTGTGATTGTATGCGGCGTTATAGTACATTTTGCCCAAGACAAAGAACATACCGCCAAATTTATTGATCCAGTATTATCAATATTTTCATGTATTTTGGTGGTAGCGTTAAGTTATCCTTACAGTAAGTACACAATAAAATAAATTATTTGAATTATCTTCTTACACCCTCCACATAAGATACCATGGTATACTAAGTTTGTTATTCCATTTACAACGCCTAGAAAAAGGCATCAAAGACCCTATATATTATTTATATTCTTGATCAGCATCAAAAACTAAAGCAACCTAGATATGTTCGTCCGTACGTCTGTCTATTAATGGGAAATTTTGAACAGACACGTTCTAGAATTCTGCATGCATATCGCTATATAAATTTGCAAAGTCGTAATCGGTCAATAGCCGCGCCGACAATCCACAAAAATCTATTTATCTGCCTCAAAAACTGAGCTATTAAGTTGAAATTTTGTGTAGTTAGAACTACCTCATCCATTACATTGCTAAAAATAGGCGTGGTTGGATAACGGATACGCCCACAGTTTACGAAAACCTTACTCGACATAAAATTTGGCTTTCAAGTTGATATGTAATATATATTAGAAAGCGTAATTATGTAACTGCCCCGCCTCCTGTGTGTGGAGGGTTCATAAGATTTTGCTTAAGCCAAACATATTTTTCTTACTTGTTTTGTTTTATAGTGAAAGAATCCTGTTTAATATTATTGCAAACCATTCCTGCCACCATTGATATGAAAGATTTCGAAAGTTCTCTTGTAAAGAAATTTCCACAAATTGTCACCTACCACGACTTGCACATTTGGCAATTATCTTCCCATAAGTATATAGCAACCGTGCATATTGTTTTCCGTAATCCCAAGCTATACCAAAAAACTATTGATGAGGTGCACGATTACTTTCAAGAGCATCGGATAGCACACGTTACCATACAACCGGAATTCCATAATAATCGAACAATAAACTCATCAACTGAATGTTTAATGCAATGCACAAAACCAGAATGTGTAGACAAAGTGTGCTGCAAGGACTCTTTAACGGACTTAAGAGAAATAAGCACAATTCCAGATGGTGAAGGCGGTAGTGATGGTGGCAGCAGTACGGAGAAACAATTTTGTGAAAAATATACAAAATGTAACAATGAGGAGGAGAAGAAGAGTAACGATGATTACAATCAAAGCCAAAAAAGTGACAAAAAATCGAAACAAAAAACATCAACGAAAGAAGTAACAGTTGTAACAAGTAATAGTAACGATACCAAATGTTAACTTTTTCAATCACCTGAGAAAGTTTTAATCAAATATATTAACAAAAACATATTTGACTAAAAAACACAGGGAAACACATATCATACATTTTTTAGTTTTCTTATATAATTATTGCTACCTAATACTAACAAGTGTATTTATATTTTAAGATTAGTATTATCATGTTCATTTACAATAGAAAAAAAATTTTTTTTAAATGTCAAACCATAATTGCATTTATTGTTACTCAAACGATGTAAAAGTCAGTATCAGTAAGTTTAGATAATTATCCAACCTTAAAGTTGTTAAATAACAAAATATCATGTGTAGATAATTGTACGAGTGAATAAAAGAATAATTTACATAAAATTAATTAATTTGGAGAATATTGTACTTACAAGAAATTATTGCAAATTTTATCATGTGTTTACAATATAAACTTATTGTCAAATTCAAATTTGTTGTATTATATGAACAGTATTTGCATGGGTCAATTTGTTAGTGAAAGTGAAAATGTTATGTCATACATTTGGTGTGTATTATTGTCTCATTTATAGAATATTTACTTCTGTCGGACTATAAGACTGAAATGATAATAAACATTTGTTCCCTGGCATCTATATTTGCTATTTAGGAGTTACAAACATCCGCATAAACTTAACTTGGCACAAATGGTGCAGGGTGTAAAATTTTCTTAAAACCTTTCTCTGCATAAATTTTAAATACTTCTGCCATTGTTTTCAACAACTATTTAAGAATATATATTTAATAAGAATATATATTTAATATATACCTTTTACAGTTTCTGAGACCTTCTTCATTGTGGAGGAAATAATGTGCGTAAATTGTTTTATTCCTTAGAGGCAACTTTTAAGATCCCTTTTCATTTATTCCAAGTAAATATTCCATAGTAAATATCCGTATAATTCGGGAAAGATTTTCAATAGTTTCATAATCAATTATAGATTCATTATCTGAGGCTGTATGCCAAACATGTGGAAAAGGTTGTGGTATAATATGCAATATGGGAACATTGCGATGGAAGAAAGGTGTATGATCATCCTCAATATAGCTGCGTGTAGCTTTGCGTTGAAAATAACCATCTGGTGTCAGCCGTGTGACTCCACTATAAGCACCTTTAGTGGATAAACGTTGATTTTTACTAGATAAACGTTGTTCAATATTTATCAAACGCCAATACCATACTTGTGTGTTGCGAAAGGTACTATAAAATAAAGGATCAGGTGCTCCCAATAAATCCAACAGTACTAAAATATCTATTTTGTCTAAAAAATTTTCTCGTTGCCATTTAACTGCCAAATGACGAGCCCCATATATGCTATCCGTTGAAGTCCAATCTTTAAAAGCTTCTTCACCATCGAAAAATAACAGCATTAAACTGAGTGGTGTTGAGCGGAATTTATTTAAATGGTTTTCTAAAACTTTTGCTAGATTTAAAAGCATAGCACATGGTACAGCCGAATCGGTGGCACCCAAAAATTCAAAATCCTCAAAGTATTTACTATCATAGTGGCATGACAGTATTAAATATCGATCTGCTTTTGGATTTAACGTGGCGATAATGTTTTGAAATTCCAATTCTCCGAAAATCGGAACAGTTTCTTTAAATTTATCCAACCTTACTGACCATTGTAAATCCCGCAAGCTCTTTACAATAAAATTGCGTACTTCTTTATGACCCGGACTACCTACTACACGAGGTTTGAGAATATGTTTGGTACTGTTTCTGAAGTGTTGCACATCTTGAAGATTTGCAAACGTATTAAAAGCACTGTCGGAGAGTTCTTCGGAGCGATAAGGAGTCTGTAATACAAAAAAATAAAATGATACTACGTTTATAAAGGAAATTTTAATTACATTTAGCTTAAGCGCACCTGCCTTCGGCCCACCAGGAACTGATCTCCCTTATCGGCGTGTAGGAAAAAAACTAAACATATTTGTAGTATATATATTTGTAAATAAACGAATGGCATTTTTGTATTTGTTCGTTTTCATATGTAATGAAGAGCCTATAAATCTTTGCTTTCAAACAAGTAGTTGTTTTTCAAATCCCTTTTATCACATGCATGTGGTACGTGATTCGTTTTTATACTTATTTTATATTAAAATTAATTGCAACACTTTTAATATTTACACAAACCAAGAATAAAAGGAAAATTTATATATTATTAATTAGTTATGGCAACACTCTACCCTAAATATAATTCCCTAACGGCAAACAATTAAATAACATCCTATGTCAAGTTCTGTCAATATGCGTTTAAATATTCAAGAGTTAATTAAAAACCAACAATTTAATGCTCTACACGAAATAATCCCTCAATAAATGCTATAATTTGTTATTATACCATTTCTGAAAAACTGCAACTTTTGTTCAATTTTAAAACAAGGACTTAAACTCTTGATATGCCTTAAAAATGGTACAGTATATACACTATTTATATATTGTGGGGACCAAAACAATATAATTTAGACGAAAATTCACATAACCAAAATAAAATTCCTTTCAATTTTTATATAATGCGTTTAAGAAAAACTTACCAATTCTTCAATTTCAATGCAAGCGCCTAAATTGAAAATTTTCTTTTGTGGTATCAGATCATTTAAGAAGTTCACTCCACATTTTCGTATATGCTGTATAAATTGCATATATATCCGATTTTTATTCTCTAAAGTCTTAAATAAACGCATATCTTATATATATCGCTGTTTTATTTTTAATTGGAAATATTTTTTACTACAAATTATGTAATCACACGCGAACAAGAACACAGTAATTGAAGAACAAGAGCATAGAAAGTCGTATTACTTAAACTTGATTTAAATTATTTTAATATACAAATGCACACTTAATAAATACTTTTGAAATATAAACACGGATACGTATGAACTTTATTCGGCCTTCTTTTGTTTTTCGGAAGTAATACCAAAATAAGCACGGTATATGTATAAACCCAAAGCCAAATGTAATATCATAACAGCACTAACTGCTGAATAAATATTACTTTTAACTTCAGACATTGTGAAAAATCTATCCAATATTAAAGATTTCATACTAAAGAATGTCATGACTGGCATAAACACAATAAGGGAACAATAGAATAACACGGTTTTAAATGAACTGTAATCCTTAACATCCTGTAAAACAAAGTAAATTTTATTATAAATTTGAAAATATTTTTATATCATATACTTACATCCGATATTTGTTTGGTAACTTTTTTATATGGAGCTTCTATTGTGCTATTTAACTTACTTTTAACACCCATTTTCTTCTTATTTAATTATGTATTTTCTTTTAAACTATTAATATCAATTTTGCAGAAAATAATCACATGTTTGTCTAATGTATGAGTGCCGCAATGTAGAAACGAAAAATTGCCATATGGCAACTACGTAAGAGGCAGTAAAGAAAGGAATTCGGGAAAGAAGTCTCGCAAAAATTATCTCTGATTTACGTAATTTTACTTTTTTGTACCAATCACCTTTAATTCGGTGATAAACTAAATTTGTCACTTTTGTAAATCTTGGGAAAAGAGCAACACGACCCCAAAAAGTACATATATATTCTTTAGAAATGTGAACTACCTAATTTATGTGCAGGATACAGGGCACAGATTTTTCTTTAAAGCTTAGTACAGGGAGATGTTTTGACCATTCTTAGTACCCCTCATTATAAATTGAAATGTGTGCAATTCTTCCTCTTTCTCTTATTACCAAACGAATTCTTGCATAGTATTACTCGATGATTGCTAAATAAATATAAATAAATGGTGCTTATTATGACATTTTTGACAATTTTTCTTTATAGAATAAAAAAAAAGATAAAAGCATCAATAAATATTTAAAACACTGAGCGTATATTTCTTCCGCTGGGAAATTTCTTCAGAAGTTCATTACGCGTTGTTTCCATGTTTTTGGCCAACTCCCAAGATTCTTTATCAAGCACTTCCTTACCACATGCTATTGCTGCTAAGCGTGAGAGTACCAATAAATTGTGCAAATCGTCTGCATTGGTAGTAGCATTAGTTTTACGCATCTCTATAAAATCATGCTGTATCATCTCAGAGTCCTTTGGATCTAAAGTGAAATTCGCAGTTTTGGCTTGTGTTAAATAACAACGAAATCTATGTAAGCGGGAATTTTGCGTGAGATAATGAACAGCAGCTTTTATTATTTCACTCATAACTTTTAAAGATTCTGGATCAGCTTTAATGGGTAATGAGATATCGCACTAAAAAAAATTATGCGATTTTAATTTCATTTTTTTAAAGTATATAAGAAATAAGTAATTACCGGTAACATGCTGCGACCTTCACTAAATATCAATACTGGTACATCCACATCATAGTCAAGATTGTAATATTGAAAATTACATTTAATTTGTTGGTTTCGAATCAATTGAGCTAAACTTTGCATGTTTCTAACACCATTTTCTTCCAGTTTGCCCTGCTGCATATGAGTTTCATCCAATACCAGATGAGTATTCGGTGCTAATTGTAAAAGGCCTGATACCAATTTATTGGTTTTATAATCCTTTCTACATAAACACGTTAAAACTTTATCTAACCATAACATAGAAATATTTAGTAGTTTTTTACTTACTTGGGAATAAAATTGATGTTATTAATTTTTTCCAAAGTCATGGATAAATAATGGCTAGCTGGTATTAATAATTGTAAAATATCGTAAAAGTCTTTGACATAGTTTGTGGGCATATCTTTGGGAAAATTCCATATATTCAAAGACAACTTGCCGATACTTTGTTGTTCGCAACGACTATATACCGTGGATATCAAGTGATATAATAAATAATCGCCCACTGTGTGGTCATTGAAGAAACACAACTTCAACAAGGTGTGTAATTCTGCTCGTGTAGATAGAATAGACATTTCTTCAGTTATGAAGGATTTTTGTACACGCATATCTAATAAAGGATTGGCATGAATTAACTTATTCACAGCAATGGCGTGTAAACGCGGTATTAGAGAGGGGGGTGGATTTTGAGCTTGCACTTCGTAAGCACTATATGGGTCTATTTCCATAGTGGTACCATCTAAACATGGATCCATGGATAGAAATCCCACCACATCTACTAAAGAATTTAACGAATATGTTTCAAAGTCTTCATACATTTTAATTATGCAAGCTGTTCCCGGACGCTCAGGAATAGGAAAATTTAGTAGATAACTTGGTGAGAGAATAGAATTGAGCGGCTGCACAGAGTTAATCTTTTGGCGTTTATTTCTACCGATGGTAGGGCTATTGCCTTCATCTGAATTATCTATATCCATATCTTCAGTATTTTCTCGTTTTTCCGTTGCATTATTATTATGCTTCTCTGTAACAATTACCGGCACATTACTTTGATTAGTAGTCTTTTCAAATTCAATGCACCAGTCATTTAAGCCTGGTATAGAGACTACATGCAATATTCTCCGTTCTCCATGCACGTTACAACTGGCATTATAATTCACCTCTTCTCCCTTATTCAACACTAAACAATCGCGATATTTTCCTTCTTGAATACGAACATTATTTCTGGATTTTACCTCATAGCGTTCTAAGTAGTATTCTGGATCTTGCATGTCCTGAATCATACCACGGAATCGCACTAATGCGTGATTCATTAATTTGTTTGACGGCGTATAGTTTAGTAAAGGAATGCTAAACCAAGACTCGGGATTTTGCAAAACCTCCTTAAAATCGGCATGCTTGTTGCTTAAAAATTCTTCAATACTTTGGGGTAATTGCTGCAAAGTCTCTTTTATTTGCATTTTTACAACATAGAATACGAAATTCTTTTAGATTTCACACAGGAATAGTTCTTTGCAAATTAATTGTGTAGTTACTATTTTTAATGATAATTGTTTTTTTTTTTTCTATTACAACCAAACAGAATTTTGCTATTCTATTGTGAAAAATGATGGAAAGTTCCCGCTAAAAAAACATAGTATTCGTTTATCGTAATTTAATAACAAAAACAATGTAATGAAAAAAAAATGCAACACAAGATGGCGCACAAACGATAATGCAAAAACATGTTAGGTACATTTGCAAATGATAAAAATATTTTTACCGCTAGTAGTCGTGGTTGTTCATTAATCTTTCACTATAATTCAATTTAGGTTAAAAATGACTAATCTTAATTTACTACTATGATATATATCGTATAATTAAATAAATAATTAACTAGTAATTAATGCAGTGTGAAACGTTTATTAAAAAGGCTGAACAATAAAAAAATCCCTATGTCTTGATGTTCATCTACAAAAAGTTCGTTCAATTAAACGCTTAAAATAATTAAACCATCATCATTCTCCTTATTTCCGCAACTTTGCAATAAACTAGTTTCCATGAATTTTTCAAAAGCATCATTATCTTGATAGTCACTATTAAAGAAATAACTAACGTTTGTTGCATTTACATTGCTTTCATTCATATTAAAGCATTTACCAGACTCATTTGGCAGCAAATTATTTATATTTGAATATTTGATATTGCCCATTTTTACCATTACATCAAAACTGTCATCCAAAGAAATGCGTTTAACATCTTGTTGCTGAACAGAGGTTATAAAGGAATTTGATATATTGCGTTTGTTTTTTAATATATCCAAATCATCGAAATATTTCGAGTGATTATTTATAAAACGTTCCGTTATATTTTGAGAAACTTCATAACGCAATGGTTTACCCTGGTGTGAGGTTAAAGTGAAAGCAGGCTCAGTTTTGCAAACTATATTATTGATAATTCCCGACAGATTAAAAGCAGATTCATCTATCGCATCACTATCCAAATCTGAAGGGCAGCCTTTTATTAAAGGAGTTGAACAATGAGCGTAGAGGAGCTGTAAATGAGGTGAACTCCTAATGTTTGACTTTGTAGGAGTTTCTAATTTTTCCTTGAAAAATTTATCTATCATCTGTAAGCCTTTCTTTGACTGCTTTCTAACTTTGGCAACTCTTATGGGTTTAACGGTTTTGGCAAGCTCCTCAGTAGCGGCAATTAAATCATTTAAATTCTCCAAAGATTCCATCGCCTTATTGGCATCCACTCTTTTTCTTAATTTCTTGAGAATCTTCGGTTTTTCTTTGGATTTCAGAAAAGCCGTTACTATGTCGGTATAAGACGTTTCCATCATATTCAACGGTTCTACGGTTGTCCACAGATCTGTAACTCCTTTCGGATTATTTACTTGATATTCCACTAATTGTTCCTCTGGTATGAGTCCATTGAAGAAATTGTGTTCATCTTGCCAAATTATTTCCAAACTCGGCACTCCTTTAACAGTACGCTTCTTTACGATTTCTTTCGGATTTACATGTATGACGACAGATGGCATCTGCTTAATTCGAGTGATATTCTGTACATGCCAACGTGTTAAGATTGGGAAAAACTTTTGAAAACAATATATTTCTGTCCATTCCAGCAATTTACCAATTTTTTTAATAAAATTGATCATATTCGGTTTTTGCCATTTTAGTGTTAACTCTGGCAAATCTGTTGGCTGTGATAGAAACTCGCATATAATCTCCTCATGTGGAAACATAGAATCCGCTAAAGCTTTGTGCCGCAAAGCTACCTCAGCTTTCAGTGAAAGTCGCTCTTCTCTGAAAAACTCACACAATTAACGATCAGGTGTATGGAATAGTGAAAAAAAATTACTTCCAAAAAGACCCATCGCAGCCCTGTTGCGTGTGACAAATGCCACAACCTTTTTTCGTATGACTTTGCATTCGACCGATATGACCACAATTTGTACAAATAGTTTTATCATCCAAACGCATTTCCAAAGCCGTGTATTTGTCATTTTCGTGACGCCAATTACGTAAGCGTTGTAAAATGTCCTGGTCTTTATACCTGTTGAATAATTTAAGAACGCTGTCACGTCCTACACCGCCAATGCCATCAGGACAGTAGTCACAACCGCATAGTAAAGCCATAGCAATAACTTTGCTTTGTCCAAAATCTAAAAATCATATTTACAAGCAAATATTTTTTCTTAATTTTAAAGATTTACCCATCTTGGAGCGAATTTGCTGCATATCATAAATATCCACAGCGCCGCCTTGGGCCGCCAATGCTCCTTGGTTTGAGACTGAAAAATTTCTGTACACACGGACAGCTCCATAAGCGAAACAATCAGAATCTTGGCTTATAACCCCATCCACTAGCTGAAGTTCTCACATTTATGTAAGTAAACTTTACATGCTTATTTTCAAACATACTCCCTTTTGATTGAGAAAAGCACAATAGGCTTCTGCTTCTCCAGGTCCTTGAATGCACTGTATACCCATAACTCGCAATAAATTTTCGCACTCTTTTAATACATGATTAAATCTTGTGCGACTCTTTTGACCACCACCTACATCTCCGTCACATTCTAAATTAACAGTTTTTGTTGGGCCTTTATTTTTATTAGGTTTTACTCCACGGAATGGCAGGTCATTGCGTTTATCAATTACTTGACTCTTTAATTTGGGAGCAACACCTTCTAACACAAAAATTGGTGTAACTTCTTCCCATATAAGGTAACAGGTTCGGAAGAATAAGTTTCTATATACATTTTTATTTACTTTAATAAAAAATTTCAAAGTTATTTCAATAAAATACCAACTTTAAATGATGCTTTGGATGCACAAAATAATCCACTACATTAAGACTTTCACACACCCATCCAGCCAAATCGATAGCCACGGTTTTGCCCCGTAATTCATAAATAGGCTTTCGCTCAGCATATGGCGTCAAAATACTCCATAAATCTTTTACACCCATTTAAAAATATTACATTATAAGGTATACATATATAAAAAACATTAATTAACAATGACAATAAAGATCCTTTCAAGGGATATTAAAATTAGTTCTTAAACATATAGCGTGCGTTATTTATAGGCATTTAATGCATTAATAAATTACTTGTGAAAACATTTAAATTTTGTACATGTTGGTTAAAATGTTTCATTTCAAAGATGGCGTAAAAATGAATAAAGATGCCAAGTTTTTGTTTATTTTGTAACTACAACAAAATGCAATCATGAACATATGCGAAATATATAATATAAACAAACCAAAAAGTATTTAGTGAATGTTATAAATACACTGTATTTAAAGAAAAATAAGCAAAGTGTTTTTGTTATTTTACTATAAAGTAATTTGAATAAGAAAGAATGATGGCCAGACGTGGTGGTAAACGAATACGTATGGATGATCCTCCACCAGAATATGAAGAACCGGGGTATAGCAGCATATTAGGAGAAATATAAGTGTTAGTTTTTATAATTTTTTTTTTAATTTATATATAAAGAGATCAGCAGAATGAAAGTATTTCGGATGGTGACAGTCCCACCAAGCGCATGACTCGCTTAAGAGCTCGTGGCGGTGTCAGAGATAAACCACCGATTATTGATGATGATGAAGATGATTTTTTTGCTCCGGTGGTTCGTAAAAGAAAACAGCCAGCTACCAAGAAGCCGCCGGCTGAACGTCGCGAGAGACCAGAACGTATACGTAAAGAGCACATTGATAAGGAGCAAGAACGCATTGAAATTGAACGGGACGTTACCACAGATGAAACCAGTTTATATTATATAGTGAGACATTCAAAATCGTATACCCATGTAATTGTTGATGAGTGGATAGAGACATATAAACAAAATCGTGACACAGCCTTGATAGCTTTAATGCAATTTTTCATAAATGCTAGCGGTTGTAAAGGCAAAATATCAGAAGATATGCAACATCCCATGGAACATACGGCAATCATACGTAAAATGACGGAAGAGTTTGATGAGGTTGGAAATGAATTTATAATAGGGAGTAGTTTTATATTCTCTTCTTATGTTATAGGAAAGCGGTGAATATCCTTTGATAATGCCTGGGCATCAGTGGCGAAAATTTAAAATGAATTTTTGCGATTTCGTACAAGTTTTGGTAAAGCAATGCCAATATTCGATTATTTATGACCAATTTTTAATGGATAATATTATTTCCCTATTAACTGGTCTTTCTGATTCCCAAGTCCGTGCTTTTAGGCACACCGCTACTTTAGCTGGTAAACGCTATAACTGTTTTATTAAAATGTGTCATTTTTAATCAATCGTAATCATCTTTGTTAGCTATGAAACTAATGACAGCTTTAGTGGATGTTGCTTTGCTGGTATCGAATAATTTTGAAAATGCCGCCAAGCAATATGAGGCTGAAAGGCTTAAAGTAATAAGTGATTGTTTATTAAGAATAACAAAAATAATAAGCGTTCATTCCGTTTTAGTCCCGTGATCGTCGCGCCTCAGATCGTTTGGAGTCTTTAATGGCGAAACGGGCTGAACTTGAGGAAAATATGGATGAAATAAAAAATATGTTAACCTATATGTTCAAATCAGTTTTTGTTCATCGTTATCGGTAATAATGTCATTGATTGATTCAGAACTGGGACTTTTTAAAATAATTTTCATTTAGGGACACCTTGCCTGATATTAGAGCTATTTGCATGGCGGAAATCGGTGTGTGGATGGAGAACTATCCACAAAATTTCCTAGATGACTCATATCTGAAATATATCGGCTGGACTTTGCACGACAAAGTTGGTGAGGTTCGCTTACGTTGTTTACAAGCTTTGTTACCGCTGTACGATAAGGAAGAACTTAAAGGCAAATTGGAGTTATTCACATCCAAATTCAAAGATCGCATTGTTGCCATGACGTTAGACAAAGAATTTGAGGTAGCTGTGCATGCCGTAAAACTGGTTATTAGTATTTTAAAGTGAGTTTATGTAAGAGAGGAAAAGAAAATGCAACTATATTCCTGACATTTCTTTAAAGAATACATCCGGACATTTTGGCTGACAAGGATTGTGAAATTGTTTATGAATTGGTCTACTCGTCACATCGGGGCGTTGCTCAAGCAGCAGCGGAATTTTTAAATGTGCGTCTCTTCCATTTAACCGCAGATATGGAAGAGACCAAAACGAAGCGAGGCAAACTACGTTTACCCAATACTCCGCTGATAAGAGATTTGGTACAGTTCTTTATCGAATCGGAATTACATGAACATGGCGCCTATTTAGTGGACTCGTTTATAGATAATAATCCCATGGTTAAGGATTGGGAATGTATGAGCGATTTGTTGTTGGAGGAGCCCAGTCTCAATGAAGAAGTATTGGATAATAAACAAGAATCTACATTAATTGAGATTATGGTGAGTAGCGTGAAACAAGCAGCCACCGGTGAAGCACCTGTGGGACGGGCCAATAATCGTAAGGTCTCTCTAAACGCTAAAGAATTGAAGGCTATACAGGATGAAAAAATACGTTTAACGGAACATTTTGTTATCACTTTGCCACCACTTTTGGAAAAATATCAAGCAGACAGTGAAAAATTAACAAATTTGTTGACAGTGCCGCAATACTTTGAATTGGACATTTACACAACCAATCGTCAGGAGGCTAATTTGCAGGCTTTATTAGATAAAATTGCTTATATAATGACCGTGCATACTGATCGCGATGTATTGGATGCTTGTGCTAAAACGTTGGAATATTTATGTACTGAGGGTAGTGCCACCTATACACGTTGTGACGTAGCACGTTCCAATATTATAGATACAGCTGTTAATAAATACAAAGATGCCATTGACGATTGGCGAAATCTAATAGCGGGTTAGTAAGGATTTGTAAGATTTAAAAAAATTTTATCAATATAAATTTAAATACAAACACAATACAGGAGAGGAACTCCCCAATGAAGATGAAATTTATAATGTGATTATCTCCTTGAAAGTCGTTTCGATATTGTATTCGTCGCACAATTTAAACCCTTGGAATATATTCAGTTCTCTGTATCAGGATGTGGAGGAATGTCAAATGAAAGAGAATCCAGATCGTTGCTTGCCAAATGAAGCTTTAATCTTTTGCATAGAAGCGTGTTACTTTTCCATTAGCTGGGGCCTCTACTACGTGGAAAATCATTGTGAAAGTTCTCAAATTGCCGAAGCGGTGAAGGAACTTAGAACTAATTTAGACAAGTACATGTCGGCTTGTTTTGAATTGACACGCGATGGACTCACTGAACCAATTCAAGAAGCGGTAAAAAGAATAAATATTCTATTTTTCATTCATTTACAAAGCAATTTGATTTATTTTATAGGCCTATCAATCTATATGTGATCTTTTAATAATATTCTCGGATCAGTTGACACGCAATGAGAATGCGAATATACGCACTTTGGAATACAAATCCACTTTAGATGAACAGTTGGTGTTGAATAATTTCGTGCAACATTATGTGTTCGCTTTAAAGCAAGATGGTAATAACAGGATATCTAATTTCTTAAAAGAATACTTTCCATATACATATATTATATACTCACAGTATGAAATTAAAATTAGTAAAATGAGTCATAGAGTTTCTCCAAGGTTTGAATGAAACCTATTAGAGGTTCCCACATAGGATGGGAGGTATACTAAGTTAGTCAATCCATGTACCAGCAATGCCCATCGTTTGTATGATATGAAGGGTACTTAATTTAGTTTTTTTTTTATTCATTTATAGATGTACAAGATGAAAGCCGTATTATGGAATTGCATAAGAAACGAAATTTTCTGGCGTCATATTGTAAACTAATTGTATATAATATTATACCAACAAAAAGTGCTGCAGGAATGTTTAAATATTACGTCAAGGTAACATAATTATTATCCCTTAATATTGTCTATCTTTATATGTGGATTTATTTTTTTATTTACTGTAGTGTTATAATGAGTACGGGGACATTATTAAAGCAACTCTGGGTAAAGCCCGAGAAATTAATAAAGTAAACTTTGCTCTAACTCTCCTACTAAGTTTAATAGCGGTTTTTAAAGATCTTCAAAGGCAATCGGAGAATGGCTTGGTTTCGAAAAATTCTCATGATTTTAGTGATTTGAAAGAATTGGCGAAACGCTTTGCATTGACTTTTGGTTTCGATGCTATCAAAAATCGTGAAACTATAATCGCTCTACATCGTGCTGGTATATTGTTTGCAGTGGGTGAAAGTTCCGAAGATCCAGTGGCCGCTCCAACGCGTTTACTGTTTTTAGAAGTTCTCAACGAATTTAATCACAAACTTTTAAAACAAGATAAAAAAGTTATATTGAATTTTCTGGATCGTCGGGTATCACCGGGGATGCCGTCGAGTCGGGCTGAGGAGTGGCAGCCCTTGACATTGTATCGTAATTCATTATTACACGGGGAAACAGATCAACCTCCAATGGCAGCAAAGAAAGCTGGTGCTCGCAAACGCCGTGGAGACAACGGTAATATTTATTTTAATCCAACTACATTTATTCGTTATTTTGTAAAATGCTATTCATTGTAGAAGAAGATGATGAAGACGAAGAATATGAAGAAGATCATAATGATCCCGCTTATCGTGGATAATTTTTCAAAATACATATAGTATTAAGAAAGATCAATTTTTGAAAATAAAAGGCTTTCATTGTAATTGTGTTTGCATTAAGTTCCATTATAATATTTTTAAATTTATAATTAATAATAAAAAAAAGGGGAAAAATCACAAATAATGATTGTGGTACTTAGATCAACAATAACGTTTAGATGTGATTAAAAAAGTTCAGATTTGATGTGTCTATCATTCAAAATATTAAATTATTTAATAATTCTGGCCATGATTTCAAATGTGAAGAAAAAATCAATCAAAATTTGAAAATATTTTAAGATTCCAAAATCTATCTACCCAAATCCTTATACATTCAACATTACATTTGTTATTACAAAACCGTTTATTAAATAATTTCTCTCAAAAAGGTATGCTTAACTAACGTACAATATAGAGCATTATGAATGAACATAAACAAAAAAAAAGTAAATAACGACTCATTGTTAATCACGGGATTATTGATTATATCAGAGACCTCTTAAGAGTTGGTGTCTTGTTGCTATTTACTTAAATAACAAAAAAAAAAAAAATGTGTAACGAAAAGCCTTGTGTTATATAAAAGTGTCGACAAAATGCAATTAAAAATATATTAATGATCCAAGATGCGGATATTGCCGGAGACGATTTTATTTTCTAAAATAGCACCAGCCGGTATGTCAATACGATCTCCATGATTGGCTATAATAATAACAGTACCCTGAGAATAATAAAAAAAAAAAAGTATTACATGACAAAGAATTATGATAGATAAAAAAAAATTTAAAAATATACTCTCAAGGAAACGCCTCGACCGAAAGTCACATCACCCGACACCGTCAAATGGTCCAATTCAATGATATCTGGTATATTAGCAAAGCGTCCCAGAAATTCTTTAACTTTCGAAAAATTATTTTCACCCAATTTTACCAAAGGTGTAGTGGGAAACATGCGTTGTGGTGACATAACTAAACTGCCATTTTTTAAATTATATAAATTAGACATAACCAGGAAGAGATCCGATGTTTTTTTTACGGGTAAAAAACGTGAACGTGGCACATTTATGCCTATAGAGCCATCGAAACATTTCATGGCAGCTCCAACAGCTGTTTCCAATTGAATAACTCGTACACCATTCTCTAACGTTTTATTGTTAACAATAATCTCCATATTGAGGGTGCGTTCACGTAAAACACGATCAATAGCTAATTAAATAAAAACAAGGTAAGTGTTATAGGGGGTTAAACTCAACTATTCAGTATCATACACCACTTAGCTTCTTCAATTATGCTATAATTTATAGTTTAATTCTATTAGTAAAGTCGTGGCGTTGCCATATAAGTCAATACATGATATCTTATTATATGAAAAAGAATTCTAAAAATGATCTGATGGGGCCGGGTTCTTCTAAAATTATTAAATTATGATCATTATAAAAAAACTTATTTAAAATGAGCTTATTATATGGGTAGTATTCCTAATAATGGTTCAATTTGGTGCATTTTCGCTCTTCTTGGGCCTTTGTATTAAATTTAATCGAATTATCTTTAAAACCGGCCAAAATCTTGAGCAAATTTCCGTGAACACATAGGCGGACACGATTAATTCGATTCAAAATTGAAAGATGGGTGTCACTTTGCGGTTTGCGCCTCAAGTGGTGTAGGATATAATTAGATTTACTACAAAGTTAAGATACTTTACTAAATCTTACTTACCGTCTAATTTAGCCCATATATTGTTGGTATTAAAGAATTTGAAGGTTTTCACTGATTTAAAATCATCAATATGATCGGCAGGTACTTGGGCTATTTCCAATAAACGCAATTTATTTTCAAATTGTATTAAAGTGCCACCCTAAAGGGAGTCTTATAAAGTATTTTTGCATTACAGAACTGCCTTAGATGGGCTTAGGCCAATTTTTAGCTACCCATCACCTCTGTAGAAATAACAGAAACTTCTCTCTCTCATACAATTTTCTTTCGATTTTAACTACAACAACAATTCGACATGAATTGTGTTGGATGTGGTCTTATGTTTAAATGATAACTAAAAAAATTTTTAAAAAATTGCTTCTCTTCTAGTTTCTGTTGTACTGTAGGTGTGCACCCTAGATGCTTAGTTTTTAATACTAGCACCACCAACACTTCTGCCAATTACCACTAGTACTAGTTACAAAGAAAGATAGACATGGTAATACTGATTGAAAGAGAATATAAGTACATTATAGTCTCTCTAAAATTTTTGTTTTGTTAGGTGATGGGTAAAATAATAAAAATGATTTTAGAAAATTTCTTTTACTTACCTTAACATCGGCACGAGTTTTATCCGTTACTTCCATAACAAATTCGATCGGTTTATTTAAACGTTCCTCGCCCACTAATTTATTTAGAATATTCAAATCCACTGTTGCCCCCAAATTATCAATATTTGACAAGAAACAATATTCACGACCTTCCTCAATAAATTTTTGCAACAAACCAGAATTATGAAATGTATCATAAAAGTCGCCATGACCTGGGGGATACCAACTAAATTGAAAAACAAAAAATAAAGAACAATTAAATAAAATTATAATTTTTTGCCAACTTACGCTTCGATATCCTTTTCAACGTTAAAATCTTTGGCAATCGGCAAAAATGATTCACGACTTATGCGTGCAAAGCAGCTTTGATTGAATGTATGAATTTGTACCCGAAAGCCGCGATATTTTCTTATAATTTTTTCAGTATCTTCATCGGTATTAAAGGAATTCATTAACACTAATGGAACATTTGCATCATATGTCTTATTTAAATGCTTTGGTAAGACAGTTAGAAAGACATTAGTGAAAATTGGGAAACATTTTTTCTTAAATTATATAACAGGAAATTACCTCAATTTGTTGTACGGTCAAATCTAGAAATGTTAAATCGGAACGTACAGGTATTACACTTTTTGGACCATGACAACCCATTGAAGTGCCTAGCCCGCCGTTCAATTTTATAACCACCAATTTATCTAACATGGAACGTATCTAAAATGTTTTAAAAAATTCTATGTAATTGTTTTAATTATCGTATATAAATGTAATGTACTCTTTTTTACAAGTGGTGTAGGGTATAATATAACGAGAAACACTTAAGGACTTATTAATAATCAAATAATAACGAGTGTAAGTTATGTTATCATTGATTTAATATTGGTCAAGCAAACAAAATTTTGCATAATTGTTAAAAGAATGAAATTCTTTAGAGGATCGTAGCAATGGTTCAAGTACATGGGTACGTTAAAAAATCCATATTTATGGAAGTTATCTCATTCTATATAGATAAAAATTTATTGGTTGAAATATATTCATAAAATATATAGATTTTTGATGCCAACAACAGACAGACACACATGAACATCCATGTATATAGGTCGACTCAGTTGTTGATACTGATTAAGAATATATATACTTTGTAGAGTCTCTGACACCTCCTTCTGGGTGTTGCAAATGGAAAGACAAACTTAGTATACCCTTCATCTTAAGTGGAGGGTATAAAGATCCCTCTCCCATTAAAAAATGTCCAGGTATAAAAATTTATAAGGCTTAGACTTAAATAAATTTATTTCTACTATATAGTCAATTACAACACACATATTACCTGATCATTTTCTGGTGATTTCAAACTAGCATAATCCATTACAGCATCTTCGGGTAGTTTCTGTATTTTATTCCAATCCAATGAAGGACCCTCTGTACATGATGAGTAAATTTAATAACAATGATTGTAAAAAAAATTCAAATTCAATCAATGTAGTTTTCTGTGGTACCTTCTTGTAAAAATCGACTAAACAAATCAATAAATCGGGTCATCTCGTCTTGTCGAAAGGCGCGACTTTTTGCGTCGGCTGTTTGTAATAAACGATCAAATTCATTTTCCAATAAACGGAGAGCATCACGTTTAGTTATTTCATGAAATTCTGTAGAATCGGAAGAAGCCCTTTGATGACCACGTACCTAATGTCAAAAAAAAAAAATTAATATAATTTAGAAACCGCACGGCTTCTTATTACCTTATTATTTTTCTTAGTGAAAAAGTATTAAACAGAAATATTTTTGGCACTTTTTGTATAAAATTTTTACTTTTTGTATAAAAATTTAATAAAAGCCCATAAAATTTATTATTATATACCGATTAAAAAGTAACAGAAATTGAAAATGGGTGAAATTAAAGTTTGTAGCTCAAAATATTTCATGATACATTCTAAGCCGAAATACATCGCCAACGCGAAATTTTCTCTCTAGCGCTGTTAAAGAAATTTTAAACTAGTTTAGTCAACATTCATGCTTCAGCTGCATAGACTTCTCTACCTGAACGTTTGAAGTTAAAATATGTATACTAAATGCCAAATCGATCGGATCTATATTCCTGTATTTACACTAAAATTTTAATTGATAGGTGTAAGGACAATATTACAAAAACATAGTTTTTTGTCTTTAACCACTTCTAAGAAGCCCCAACGTCCATTCTTCAGCTATATGGGAAAGTACCTGATCTTTCACCTTAAGGTGATGTATACTAAATGGCGAATCGATCAGACTTATATGCCTTAGACTCAAACTCATTTTTCGATTGCTGGACGTAAGGACAATATTACAAAAACACATTATTTTGTCTTAAAGAAGTTTCATCATTAATACTTCAGGGACATATATGTACACCTGATTCTTAACCTGAAGATGGCATATACTAAATGACAGATTAGTCTATTTTCCTTCAACCAAATTTCTTTTAACGACTATTAAAATTGAAGTATTCCACATACACTTCTCTCCTACATACATACATACATCTTCTGGCAATAATTAGTTGCAATAAAATTAAATGAATTATCGAGGCGTTTAAGCAAATGCACTCACGTGACACGTACGTATGTACGTATGACACGTAGATATGTTTGGCTGAAGCCAAATAAAAAATACTCTGGAAACTTATATATAAACTGTAGGCGTTTGAATAATAACTTAAGGCAATACAATATTTTACAAGTAGAAATCCAAATAGGTCTTTGGACATATTTCTTATCTTATCTTATCCATAGATTTTTTGGAATTAAAGGAAATTTTATATGGCCATAAGAGTTTATTCTTAATTTTAATGCGTCTGTTGAACAAATCTTTTATTTTAAATCTTTGGATTCGAGTACATGAGTTCGTATTAAATTTCAATTAAATATCTCAAATTTTACCTTCAAGACGAAGGAATGCGCCTAAATCATTTTCCTGATTGCAAATGGATTGCTTACCGTAGTTGCTCAGTATAGTATACTGTCAAAAGTCATAAAGTACCAGTGTTTTTTCAGTGAAGAAAAGTGGAGACAAATTTAGTTTCAATTTAATTTAAGAACAACTCGGTTGGAAATACAAGAAATATGAAAAATTATTATTTGATAATTTATCTAACAACTTTTTATGCAATTTTAAATCATTTTGCAAATATTGAAGGGAAGAAAGTACTTGAAAAACGCAGCATTATGGATAATTTGAATAAAGGCATAAAATATGCTGGAAAAATGTTTGGTAAAGAAACATAAGAAAAATTAAAATATTTTACTAACAAAAATATTCTTTAGGTATCAATACAGCGGTTGATGTTGCAAATTTAGTAGCCAAAACTTTCTCTCGCCCAAAAGCAACTGAATCAAATTCAAATGCATCAGGTGGAACGTATTATGATGGAGACAATGGTAAAAATATATTCAACTACAAAGAAAATGTTGCTACAAAATTTAGTTTGTCAAGTGTAGTAGCTAGTCTGTTACGCTTGGTGGGTTTTGATGTCACCAAGCTACAAACTTTAGCATTAAATACCATAATAGGAATAGCTCAAGCGGTAAAAAATAAAAACTAGTATTTCATTAAACTTTATGTAATATTAAATGTCAATAATTCAGATTGCTAGTGCTGTATTATCTAAAACCAGTGACCCCTTTGATGAAAAAGTTTTAACTGAAAGTAATTTTGCAACATTAAATTCTGAACAGTCTCATCATCATCAGCAGTCACGTTTTATTGACAATTCCGATATGATCGATCGTTTCTTCCAACAACCCCAATCAAAACTACAAGATCTCTTGGCTAAAGCCACTGATAAAGATTTATCTGAACATTTGATTAGGATGATAGAAAGGGAAGAAGATTCGGAACATCAAGCACCTTGTGTGAAAATGTTAATTTGTAAATGTGCTCCTATCATTTGGAATATGCAAAAATCTTTAATGAAACGCTTAACAAACAGTACAGCCGTTCAAGTCAATGAGGAGGAGAAGGTAAAAGCCAGCCCTGTAGAAGAAGCAAAAGTTTTCAATGTGAAATATTTATTTAAAGATATACCCACCAAGGAGGCATTTTTGGCACAAAGCGAAGCTTGCTATAAACGTTACGCTAATTACTGTAACATAACCATGCCCTCATATGACAATACAACCTGTTAAAATAAAATTTAAAAATAAGTTTTTGGAAATAAAGTCCGATCTAAAGAGAGTAAGTTCGACAGGGTGCATGAGGCTCTATTCTGCTTACAAATTACACCTCCTATAGTTTATGTATTACGTTGAATTAAATTACGTATAATTGGCATTGTTGAGAAAAAACAAAATTATAAGTTTTCCCAGTGGTCTGATCAAGCTCAAATTTGTCACAATTGAACCTTATAACAATACGTGGTAGAATTAATGTGCAAACTTCTTGGAGAAAATAAAAAGGGATTTTATTATATGTATAAATATGTCTTCTTTACAAATAACGTTTTGGTTATATATACAATATTCTATATTTATAAAAAACCAGTAAGAAAACTAAATTTGGTTTGAACCAAATCTTAAATTCTCCACATCAATAGTGTGCGTGGCATATATGTGATTACGCCCTCTTATATTGTATGTATTACGTACCAGCTTGTAAGTCGAGTTTTACGTGGAGTATAGTTTTTTGTTAATTGTGAGCGTACATGTTTTCCGACTATGATCATTTTTGGCATATCCATGGATGGGATAACTATAAATATTTGTACTAAATTTCAATTCCATAGGTCAACTTTTGTGTCAGATATATAGATTTTTCTCGATAGTGGGCGTGTTTGTTATCCAATCACAGTCCATTTTTCACACAGCGATGAGTGAGATAATTATAAATATGTATATCAAATTTCAACGTCAAAGCTAAATTTTGTTGCAGGTAAAAAGATTTTTGTTGATTGTGAGTTTGGCTAAGAAACTAGAAGTGTGTTTACAATATTTCAGCTAAATATCTCAAAATTTGCGATTTTGAGAGTGCCAACAACAGACGGACACATCGACACATGGACATACAAGTCTAGATCAACTCCGTTTTTCGTGCTTATTAGGAATTTATCAACTTCGTATGGTCTTTGACGCTTTCTTTTAGGTTTTGCAAATGGAATGACAAACTCAGTATACGCCCATTATTCCGTGGAGTGAATAAAACATTTTATTGCAATATAAGTTGGACACGCCCACACTTTCTAAAAGTGTTTAAGTCAAATTTGTTTTTTTTTTTTATTTGTTTTTTGTCACTTCCATTTACTTACACGCTTGAGAAGAATATCAATAGGACGACTCATATTTGTTGTCTTTCAATTAATAAACAATTCACATTCATAGTATATTTTTAAGAGGATAATTTACTCCACACAAACGCCTCACTTCAATATCTGAAAAGTTTAAGTATATTTTTTTTAATAAGAGTCAATTAATGTAATTTAGTCAAATTTTTTTACACTAAAGTATGAATGAAACCAATGACAGTATATCACAAAAGTTTCGTTTAGAATGAATAGAATGAAATGAATCAATGTAACTATTCTATCTTTTTAAAATTTTGCGATAAGACTAAAAACCTATTTATTGACATGTTACAATGTTATCAATTCGGCGCCTTTTTTTAAGTTCAATTGTAATCACTAATAAATTATTATTTAGTACATTATTTATTAAAAATTATTACGCTATGTTAAGTTTGACGTGTGCGCGAGCATAAAATATTAAATAGGCGTAATTATTAAAAATACGAATATCGTGCCAACAGTTTAATCTCATAGCTGGCGTTTAATTGACTGACTGACTGGATTATTATATGAATGTACTTCGTAATGAATTTATACAACTGAAATTGTAAATTAAGTTATCTGTTGATATGGCTAAGTAAGGCTCAACAACCACATGTACTATATTTATTTCCGTTTGTTTTAATGATAAAGAAAAACAAATAAATACATCTACACTGAAGTGAAGCGTCATTCGCCATTTAAATTAATAATCGTGTGGTAAATAAATAAAAACCTGATTACCATAAATGAGAATTTACATTTTGATCACGGGCATGCTAAATCCTGTTAAATATCAACTGAAAAGATTAAATTGTTCAAGCGAAACTTATATAATATATATAAGGGGGTTTTCAATAAAGACATAACAATTTTTGTTTTTAATTATAAAAGAATAATTGAGATATTGGGCTGAAATTATTTCCACGTACAGGACATTCATGATAACTTTAACATATATTCGATGTAGATACTATTTATTTAGTAATAATTTCTTAAAAATTTCATAATTCTAAGATAACTCCGTTCCATTAAAAACTTTGACTACAAAGAAAACAAAACCCTATACATTCGTAAATCCAAGGACGGAGAGTTTACTTAAAGATTAATGAACTCACAGAGATTCTCATGAGCATTATATGCATAAACAGATTCTTTTATAAAATTTATTTAAACGAAAGGTTCTACTCTTATATATGTATACTCGAATTTTATAAATTTCATACAAGTGCCGGTACTTTTGTACATATTTTAAAAGATAAGCGCATATATATAAACATATAAATACTTGTGCACACAAAGCAATTTTCTTTACTTGTACTTTTTCGCTTATCATTCCCGGAAATTATGAATTATTTTTTCTAACTAACCAAAGCTTACCTCATTCATTGGCACCGCGTTTAACATTTTTTATAATAAATTAATTTTTACGCAGAAGTTATATCGAATTAATTGGATATAAAAGGATATTTTTACAGATATTAGCCACCAACCGACACTTTGTTACCGTATTAGGATAAAATAAAATTCGCGATAATCTCTTCAACTTATTCTTCTTTGTTTTTTTTTTCCTAATGGCATGTTTGTTTTGAGTTGTATTTATCTATTACAGAAACACTGCGGTAACGATAATCAAAGAATATTATATAGGTAGAAACAGTAATTGCGATACGCATATACTTGAATATATTTATACCCTACATCGCTCGTTTTCTTAACAATCCTGAACCATATATAATATTAATTAAAAAAGCATAATTTATATAAATAAAGTGGAGTTACAAAGAGGGCTTTACCAATTTGTAAGTACCAACTCGTCTAATTTTTAGTACTAAAATTATATTTCTTTGTTGCTTAAACTAAAGGAAACCCCTTCGCCATGTATAGAGTTCGTCGAAAAAAACATGCGTAAGGTTAACAAATAATGTTAGCAGCAAATATATTTTACTACATTAGAAATTTCCACTCTTTGTAATAAATATATAAATGTTCATAAGAGGGTCAACTTTAGTCCCAAAACTTTTCATTTAAATTACGTTATAAATTATTTAATTTTATACGTTAATATGAAACCTAGTAAATGAAGTTTACATTCTATCGGTTATACAAATTTTATATGATCAAAAAGCCTTTCCACTAATGTTTATAAAACTATGCATGAATAGAAAGGAATGTTTTGTGGACAATATCAATTTGAACTCATTATAGGAATTTGAAGTTAGCTTACATGGAAAAGCGCTAAATTAAAAGCAATCCTAGACAATTTTGTAATCTACAAAATTTTAAAATAAGCATTTATTTTTCACATTATCTGTAATAGCAAAATATTAATTTGAAAAATCTACAATCATATTATAATATTATTAAATTATTTTGTGTTTTCCTGCTGTTCAAACAAAGGATATTTATGTAATACTTGTGACCATTCAATTTGACCAACGGAAAGGTCTTTTAAAACATTGACAACTTCTTGAACATCGATTCGGACTTGTTTCATGGTATCGCGTTCACGCAACGTAACCGTGTGCGGTTCCTTTAGAGTGTCGAAATCTATAGTTATGCCAAAGGGTATTGCTATCTCGTCGGTGCGAGCATAGCGGCGACCTATGGAACCACTGGAATCATCAACTTTATGAGACAATTCAGCTTTTGTCAAAGCGGTGGATAGTTTGCGAATAAATGGTTGAAATTCAACATTATTGGATAGGGGCAATATAGAACATTTTAGTGGTGCCACTACTGAAGGCAATGTGAAAAAACAGCGCTGCTCATCTTTTACACGGCATTTAAAGTTTTGTTCTAGCAAAGCATACATAATGCGTCCAATACCAAAAGATGGCTCTATTACACTTGGTATTATCTCTTCGACATGTACCGTTTTAGAGCCATGTTTAAATGAAATTGTGTCGGCAGTAAGTATATACTGATTGCCATCTGCAGTGATCACTTGATATTCGTTGGTTTCATTAAGCTGTTGTTCCACATTTTTAATTTCCGTAACTGTGAGTCGAGATAATGCATCGCATATGGATTTCACATCTTTTTTAAATGTTTTACCTAAGACTTGTTTATTGGGTATAATTTCACGAACTTTAACGGTCTTAGGCGCTGGTAATCTCTTTTCGGCAACAAGACGCACTCCAGTCGCTCCCATATGTTGGCTTAAGTCGTAAGCAGATCGATCAGCACAACCGACACACTCAACCCATCCATAACTGGTGAGACACTCGGCATCCCAACAATCGGTGGCATAATGTGCCATTTCATTGTTCATGTGTTGGCGGAAACGTAAACATTCCGTCTTAATGCCAATCGTTAATAAGAATTGGTGAATGCGTGCCATGTAATAACCCAAAGTTTGATTGGCTACCAGACCACTGCTGACCGCATCACCAATAGTTATTTGTTCTGCTGATTTTCCGTCCATTTGATTACAGGCCGAATATAAAGTCATTTTTGTATGGGAAACATATTCAAATTTGGGATAATCTTTTTCATTTGGATCACAAAAATGCTCTATCTCAGCCATGGTAAATTCTCGTACTCGGATTAGGCCTGAACGTGGTGATATTTCATTGCGAAAAGAATTGCCAATCTGAGCGACTGCAAAGGGCAACTTGCCTTGATTGAATTCTAGCAAACGTTTAAAATTTACGAAAATGCCCTGAGCTGTTTCGGGCCGTAGGAAACCCTTAACCAAACCGGTGGGTCCGATTTGGGTGGCGAACATTAAATTAAATTCGATTGGTTCACTTAAATCGTTACATGTCAGCGGAGATTTAATATTAAATTTCTTTAAGACATCGGTCATTTCTTGTTTGTTCATTCCATCCAATTTGATAACAATGTTCTCACACTCAGTTTTCAATTCGGCAGTAGCGGTTTTATCTTTGCATAACTTTTCCAGAGCATTTTTGATTAAGTGATCCAAACGGAAGCATTCACCAGTTTTAACATCTTTAACCATTAGATCAGCAAAGCGATCCACGTGTCCCGAAGCTTTCAGTACGGGCTCAGGCGTTAATATAGAACAATCAACTTCGAGCATTTGCTCTTCTAAACTGAAAAATTGTCTCCATAAACTCAATATATTGGACTTTAGGGCACAGCCCATAGGACCGAAATCAAATTGACCGGTGATACCGCCATAAATGGCAAAACTTTGATCGTAAAAAAATCTTCGCTTAAGTAAGTCTTCCATTTTAGAGCGATCAAATGTAACCACATTGGGCGTTAATTCCAATTCACGGTCTTCCAAAATTTTTTTTCGTAATTTCAATTCGGCCACAGCTTTTTTGATGTCTATTTCTGACGCTGCATTGGCTTTTAATTCTCTTACTAAATGTCCTTGCTCCTGGACCAAAGCCCTTAAAGGTGCCAATTGCAATTCAATTTCGGGATTAGTCATTATGTTTTCGAGATGCAAACGTACTTCGCGTTTGGACTTTTTTGAGCCCCAAACACTTGTTTCTCCTTGTGGCTTTACGCTCTTATAACGTTGGACGATAAAAGATGAAATTAAATTCTTTTTAAAGATATCAATATCTTCAGAGGGGAATGATGATGCGTTGGCAAGTATAGTTTTTGTTCGTGGATTTCCCAAATTTATTTCTTTAATAATAGTTTTAATTGGCGAGTATCGTTTAATAGAACACTTAATTACCTGAAAATACATAAGCTTAAATTTAATTTTAAATATTTTCGAAGAAATCTAATGCAATATCCGGCTGATATAAATAATACTTTCCATATACCTTTGGTGCAAAAAACAACAATATGTAACGTTGTTACAAACGCATATGAATGGTATGGAAAGTTTAGTAAAAGCTGAGATGCCTGATTGATTAAATTACAATTGTATGCGAAAATAGCACTAGTTCAGTGTTTTTCAGTGAACCAGTTGGTGGATAATTCACACTAGAGTTTATTATAAACAAGTGCACGTGTTAATTTTAATTTAATTTAGAAATAATATATAACTCGTTAATAAATTGTTAATTAAACAGCGATTCATAAATAGAAAAAAGAATTCATTTTTCATTTCCTAATATCAAAAAATGGCAGAATTACATCAATTTAGTGATGCTGACGAAAATGAGGAAACTTTGCCTTTTAACGTAAAGTAAATTTTTGCTAAAATGTGTCAAGTTCCTAAATATTTTTTCAATTTCTAGGAAAGCTTAATAAGTAATTTTAAACAGTTGAAGATATACGCACAAAACATTAAAAACAAAGCTGTTGTTGTAGAATATAATATAAAAGGAGCAAAGTTCCAACACTGCGATTCTAGTGAAGATTATGACTTTGATGAAAACGATGAATCTTACGAATATAACGATAACTACACAGTTTTCCAGAAACATAACAATCCAAAACTTGTTCACATGGGTAATGGTATAAATAAAAAAAGCAGTGAAAATATAAGTAATTACCAGCCCAACCTGAAATTACTGGGACGTTATTTAGCTCGCATTAATGTAGAAAAATATGATCCATGTGAGAATTTGTGTGCTCAGGCTGCTAGTCGTTTGGTATCATTTGATCGACGGCAAGGAGACAAACTCAAAATAAGAGATAAGCATGATCGCGCCACCGCAGAACAAGTACTGGATCCTCGTACTAGAATGATTCTCTTCAAGTTATTGAATCGTGGTCTAATCGAGGAAATTAATGGTTGCATTTCTACTGGCAAAGAGGCTAATGTTTATCATGCAGTAGCTAAAGGAGGCTCTGATGAATATGCAATTAAAATTTATAAAACCTCGATCTTAATATTCAAGGATCGTGATAAATATGTGACTGGTGAATTTCGCTTTCGTCATGGATATTGTCGCCATAATCCGCGAAAAATGGTGCGCACATGGGCTGAAAAAGAAATGCGTAACTATCTGCGTATGTTTAATGCAGGCGTTCCAGTACCCGAGCCCATACTATTGAGATCACATGTTTTAGTAATGCGCTTTTGTGGGAGCAATGGTTGGCCCGCGCCTAAATTAAAAGATGTTGAGCTTACAATTAGTAAAGCACGAGAACTGTACCGCGACTGTGTTGTATTAATGTGGAAAATTTACAACCAATGTCGGTTAGTGCATGCTGATCTCTCTGAATTTAATATACTTGTTCAAGATGATCAATTAATTATAATTGATGTGAGTCAGGCTGTAGAACATGATCATCCACATTCCTTCGATTTTCTACGTAAAGATTGTACAAATGTTTCGGAATTTTTCCGTAAAAAAGCCGTCGCTACTATGACTATTAAAGAATTATTCGATTTCATAACCGATCAAAGTATAACGGAAGATAATATGGAAGTCTATTTAGAGCATATATCACAACAGATAAAAGATCGTGATTTTGATATTATAACAGCTCAAGAAAAAATTGATGAGGCAGTTTGGCAAAACACCTATATACCAAAGCGATTAGATGATGTGCCCCACTTTGAGCGAGATGTGGAAAAAGCTAAAAAAGGTGAAAAAATCCCACTGATTTATGGTAAAGTTATTGGCCTCAATGAAAGATTGGAGGTACAGAAGAAACCGGCCATACTCAATGATTCAGCAGAGTTAGAAAATAATATAAACTTATCAAAATCGATACATAAACCCAATAATAATATTGGAGAAACGGATTGTAATGAAGATAACGGAAATTCCAGTGATTTCAGCAGTAATGACACTTCGGATGATAATGATGAAGAGACAAAATTTAAGAACTCAGCACGACCACGTGACGAATCTCCAGATAGTAAAAAGGCACGTAAAAAATTGGTGAAAGAAGCTAAAGCTGAAAAACGAAAAGTTAAAATTAAGAAGCATGTTAAAAAGCGCAAAGAAAGAGTTAATAATTCGAAGCGGTAATTAAAATATGTATGTATAAGTATATGTAAAATATTTGTTAATAAATTTATTGATAATTTATTTTCCACAAAATACTTTTTTCTGCTATAATTGACTACGTGTTGTAGTCATATTACTCTTAACTAAGCCGGCATTATTTATTTTATATAAATAGTCATGGTATAACAATGTTAAACATACAACACTATGGTAACTGTTTATGAGATAATTACATTTGTACAAGCAATATTATTTCAACATGTGTGTTCTTTGTTTAAGTTTTACACCTACGACAAAGTGCTAAATAAAGAGCAACTCTGAAAAATATGGCCATTGCCATTAGTGCAGACATTTGTCCATTAAATGTGCTGTCTTTCAAATTTAAAAATTTCAATAAGGCACGTGGATCACTGAAATAGCAAAAAATGTCATTGCAGTGTAATGGTTTGCGGTCATAACCAAAGATGGCCAGAATTAATGCTTTGCAACCGACGCGCATAAAACTGAATGACAGGGCAAATTCTAACCAGGTTGGTATACGAGGCATGAAATCAAAACCATAAATGCCCAAACCAATATATATACTGATGATTAGAGGACCTACAATGGCGCCATTCTACAAATAATGTTCAATTTGTCACATGTACAGAGATATTGTAACGGTATATATAAATAACTTACAATAATATTAAATGTAGAGCCCAAAAAGAGGCCAGCACCCTCAGCTAAAAATGATGTCATT
This sequence comes from Crataerina pallida, assembly GCA_949710015.1. Taxonomy (NCBI): domain Eukaryota; kingdom Metazoa; phylum Arthropoda; class Insecta; order Diptera; family Hippoboscidae; genus Crataerina; species Crataerina pallida. Next base: position 31,160,149 of record OX453292.1, read on the forward strand.
TGTGCCGTCATAACAACCATGCTAAAACGCCACCATTGCATTGGAAATCCGGTCATCCAGTAAACAAGACCCATATACAATGCATTGTATATTAACTAGATTAAATAAATAAATAGGGAAATATTTTTTAGATGAAGGGGTCCGCTGCCTTAAAATAGCACTACTTACCTGTAAGGGTATACGACTAATACACAGAGCCGCATAATATGGCGGCAATGTATACCACTTATTAAAGATTTCTTTTTTAAGTGTTTTCACCTCGGCAGGATCTGGAATGATAATAATGCCGGTACATGTGATACATAAAATATGCTCAATAATGATGTATTCAGTTACTTACACGCCAACACTGGAATGATTATTTGAGTATAAGTAATGATAAGTATAGAGCTCATGCAAAACTTTAAATGGGCAAACATGTGTGAGCCTTCATTACCCAATTTTAGAAATATTAAACCTATTCAGTTAGATCAACAAAATGGCATGCATGTCATATGATAATATTGTGCGTGTATAAGAAAACCACTTACCCACAAATAAACCAACTCCTCCATGATGTAAGAACTGTAGCAGTATGGGTATACGACTTCGCATCAATCTCAACATCATTATTTTCAATATCACATAAAACTGATAAAATGTTGATGTTGATGTCGGTCTTTGTGTTGGTGGTCTGGCCCCATAATGTTTGTTTAAACTTTTCACTCGATTAAAGACTATTTGAGTATATTTTTCCATACAGTGTTTTGCTGAATTGGCTGTGTTGAATTGAAGTTGGGGCGGCTGTGTTGGGAACTGGTGTGAAATTTTGCGCTTCATCAATGCTGTGCTGTCGATTAGTGTTTGCTCAAAGTATTGTTGCTTGTCAGCATCCGTGTTAGTAAACACTAATTTGCCATTTTCAGTAAGATCGCTTAGCAGCGGGACCATTTTGTCCTCTTCAAATTCGCACAATTCCAGAACTGTAGAAAAAAGCTTATAATATGTTGGTATGGAAATCAAGGTTTGAATTGAACTGAATTGAAGTGATACCCCCATCATTTGATTTATAGAGCCTAAACTTTATGCAGATACTTCTAGTTTCGTAGAAGCATGCACGTTGCTATTTAAATTGGTTAAAAGTTATGTCTACAATGGACAAAAATCTATATATCTGCCATGAAAGTTGACCTATGGAGTTGGAATTTACTATACATATTTATATTTACCACAGGAGCTAATGGGCGCTGTCGCATAACAGGCGCACCACAATTAAAAAAAAACTCTCCCAGCGTAAAGCTCGATTTTCAAGCTGATACGTAATACATACACTATTAGAGGGCGTAATCATGTATCTGCCACACCCATCGATTGTAACTGCGGTATTTAAAACTTGACTTAAACCCTTTTTTTTTAATGATTTGTTTCCAATTAGATTTTAAGCTTATTTTACTCATTATTCTTAAGAATATCATTATATACTTACTGTAATCGGCTGGACTGTAATATTTGGGACATTCACGTTGAATGTATTGTAAAAAAGATAATAACAATTTGGGTGATCCTTGATATACACAACGCCCCTTACCCATTATATAGACAAGATCGAAATAATTAAACAGAGATGCAGACGCTTGATGTATTGTGCACACTACCGTATGGCCCTGTTGAGCTAAACGACTCAATAGTTTGATACATTGTGAGGCAGTCACTTCATCTAATCCACTGGTCGGTTCATCTAAGAAAAGTGTTTTCGGATTTGCTATCAATTCTAAAGCGATCGAGAGACGTTTCTTTTCACCACCGCTCAACTTGTGGGGCTTGACATTACGTCTGTGATCTAAATGAAGATTCGTGAGGATATCGCTAACTATTTGTTGTTTTCTCTGATGCTGTTGACTGTTTAATTTTAAATCACTAGCATAATTCATCAGTTCCTCAACGGTAAGTAATGTTGGGTGATGATCATCTTGTGTTATATAGCAGGCACTTTTACGATCGATTTTTATATGACCAGTAACACTGGATGAACTAGAAGCATTTGTTGGTTCCATTTTATCTTTGACATAGGTTTATTTTTTGTGTCTAATTGAGCAGTGGTTATCACTTGAAAAGGTAATAACTTTTTGGGTATAATTCTTTTGCAACAATTTTTCTTCTTTCAAGTTTAGAAACAACGTAATGATACAGTTTGAAAGAAGAGGACATATTGTGTATAATACAAAATATTTTTTTTATAACTTCTATCAATTTTTCTATTATTTTGCTATTATACACGAGATATCCTTTCATCAAACTATTAATTACTGTACATTAAATTGCTTCTAAATTCATTACAAACAAAAAGTCGTACTAACGAAGTTATTACCTATTCAAGTGATCACAGCTATATTTGCACTTACACATAACCAGATAGAGCATTTAGCAGAGAAGATTTGCCAGCTCCTGAAGATCCTATAATAGCTGTTAGCTCTCCGTGACGGAAGCGACCACTGACACCTTGTAAAATTTTTCGAGTACCAATATATTGAGCTGGAAAGATAAAAAGGTCATATTCACTTATTTATTTATACAATCAAGTATAAAATACGATAGAGAAGTTCGGTTAAGACCGAAGCTTATATACCCTCCACCTTTTATAATCCTCTAAAAAATAAGTTCCTATTACCATATTTAAGTATATGACTATTTCATTAAGCAAATAGTGTTTTTTTTTAATTATAGGCATTTGCGTTATTTAATTACGCACATTTTTGGCACAGAGTTGAATAACGGTACTACTTATATATATACCAAATTTCAACTTGATAGGCATAGTATTGTGCGATATATAATTTTTTAAAGATACAATTTTTTCGAAGTATGTTGAGATTTTCGTTTATTGTGGGCGTGTCTCTTAACCGATTTTGCTTAATTTCAATACGGAACAGCGAAATTAAACTAGAATAGAATAAGTGTGCCAAGTTTCAATTTGATATCTCAAAAATTACGACCGTGAGAGTGCCAACAACAGACGGACACACGGATGGACATGTCTCAAACGATTTTTCTTTTCATGCTTATTAAGAATATATATATTTTGTAGGGTCTCCAAGGCTTCCTTCGATGTGTTGTAAATGGATGATTAAAATGAATATATCCTCTTCCCTAAGGTGGAGGGTATAATAATTGTTAAATGAACTCGTTAAAGTATAAAAGGGCTTAAAATAAATTTAATATATATTATATAAATAAAAAGCACTTTTACGCGTTAAATAGATATAAATATATAAGAAAGAACTCAAGAACTTATACACTATTTTGGGTTATTGAACCTTCGTTTTTTTTTTGTATAATTGCAAACATTTTCTCCACTTGCAACTTTAACAAAGGAGCGTTCATATTGCATACAAAGGAATATCTAGTTGCCTTATAATATATGACCAATATACATATATGTGTTAATAAGATATATATAATATATGCATTGATTGCATTGATTGGTTTATTGCAGAATAATTGATAAGTTCGTTGTGGTATAAATTGTATTGAGCCATGGGGTTGAATTGCGATTTATTTGGAATATTTACATTTATATGTACATATGAACTTGATTACGTCCTTCAGTAGTGTATGTGTTACATATTTTAATGGTGATTTGCATGCAGAAACCAGAAATATCTATACAAAATTTCAGTTCAATATCTCAAAATATTACAATCGTAAGAGTGCCAACAATAGACGAACACATATAGACAGAGGTGCAAGTTGTAGGGTATTAACCGTGAAATATGTAAATATTTGACAAAACAATTTAGTATATATAGTGTGTACATATATTTATAAATTATACTTACGTAATATTATGTTTCAATGGACATCTTCAACTTGTTACGTTAAGGTTTGTGTCGAAAAAAAAATTAAGGCATATGTAAGTAAACTCGTTTATTTTTTTTATTTTGCATGTGGCGAAGAGTCCAGAGGGGATCTGTTCAATGAACTGTAATAAACTCTTTTTTTTTTAAATGTGTCACTTGTTCTCAATGCATTGTATACATGGTAGCAGAGTATACTATATTAAATAATATATACATATGTGTGTAAATGGGTTATATAAGTTTATTTTTATACATTTTTATTCTCCCATATAATTCACGATTATATCAATAGTAAGTTGCAATTTCCATGAAATTGAAATAATTGAATTAGGTTATTTTTTTTGAAAATCACATTTAATAACAAAATAGAAAGTTGAACATCTCAAAATTTAACAACAAAGTTCAACATCTCAAAATTTACTTTGCAGAACATATAGACATTTTCATTTCAGAACGTACAGACATCTCAAAATTTACGATTATATAAAAGCCAACCACAGACAGACAAATGGACACATTGGCACCCGGACTGGAATGACAAACTTAGTGTACCCTCCACTTTACATTTAGATTATAAAAATGTTCAAACTTAGTCCCATTACACATTGCTATGGTCATACACCATGACATTTTTTACTGTTATGCTGCTCTGTACTTATCAAGCGTTTGCTAGTTAATATTTCACAAAAAATACTAAAAACTAAAACTAGTTGTCCGTTATTGTCAAAAAAAAGCATACATTATGTACGTATGTGCCCAATTTTAATAGTATGTGGTAAAAGAACATTTTATGTATGACTGTGGATGTCTAATAACATAATAACATATGGGCCTATAAATATTTATTGCCAAACATTCAAAAAAACTAAAATATAAAAATTTGGCTTATGTCAAATGTTAAATACCCTCCACATATACATATACATATAAAAAAAATGTGACAGATACTGGATTACACTATTTCTGTAAAAGTATCAACTTCAACTTTTTTTTTTGTAAATTGTGCATGAGTTTATGATCCTACCCCGCCTATTTTTGACATATCAATAAAAGACTTCATTCATTCATAAATACGAGTACCGAATATCAACTTCAAGGTCCAATTTTTATGGCTGCTATGGTTTTTTGTCGATTGTGGGTGTGTTTCCTAACCAATTTTTGCCCAAATTAGCTCTCTATTTCAAAATGTATGACTGTGAGAGTGAAAAAGAGTGGTAACAACAGAAATACGGGCGTACGATACGGACTCTGATGCAAATCATGAATACATATACATATTTGCTTCGTAGAAATTCGGACACCTTTTGGGTGTTGTAAACGGAATAGTATACTTAGTATACCCCCACCATCATATATGGAGAATGTAAAAATACGGGTTTTTTGTTGTTTATTAACAGAAACCTGTTGCCTTTACTGACATTGTTAAAAATTCTTGCTCACAAAATGTTTCTCAAATCGAAAACAACTAAAAAACATTATATTCGCATTTGGCTAATACCAAATTTGGTATACCCACTTTGTGACGAGCAATAATGTTATATAATGTCTGAAAAATCGTTTAAAACAACTTTAAAAATTTATCCCTTTTTAAGTTTTTTTTAACTGTAGATGTGCCTTTCAAACGATGTGGCACAATTTTAATATTCACTTATCACTCTGGACATGACTAAATCGATTCAGTTTTTATACCCTCTACTTAATATGGGAGTATTCTAAGCTTGTCATTCCATTTGCAATACCCAGAACTAAGCGTGAGTGACTACAAGGTATATGTATATATTCCTGATTAGTATTAAAAATTGAGCCGATTTAGACATGTATGTCTGTATGTGCAGATAACAGAAACACCCACAATCGAGAAAAATCTATTATCTGCCAACAAAATTTACCTATGCAGTGCGAACTTGGTGCACATATTATAATTACCTAACTCTTGAATGTGCCAAAAATAGGTATGGTCGAATAAGAGATACGCCCACAATTTACAAAAAACGTTACTCACCGTAAAACCGGACTTAGTATCTAATAGGTGAAGGGCATTTAAGTACTTATTTTACTTATTTATGCTGATGGAGAATGTTGCTGGATGTTTTATAAATACTGTGACAAATTAAGTTAGCGTCGGCCTTAAGTTATAATTTTTTTATTTGCTTACATTACTTACATTGCATGTCCATTACGAACGTGTGCTACATTGTTAACGATCAATTATAACATTTGTAATCATTTCGTGATTATAAGTCTAAAGAATGATGATTTTTCTCATTACTTACCGAAATTTTTCCACAGCTTGACTGTATAAACAACGTCTAGAAATTCGACATCAGTGAACTCTTTTGTAGATGCGGTGTTAATTTCCATTGTTCGTAATGATTTCCTTAATTGTTTCGACATTTACTATAAGTACAACACAGAGCATATTTTATTAGCACTTGTTTATATTATGTTGTTATGATTAAGAAAAAAAAAACATCCACTTTCGGTGAAACAATAAAATTTATTATGAATCATAAAATTTGCTGCTTAATTAAGAAGATTTCTGCCATGTATATGGACATAAAAGTATGTGAAATCCTTATCAATAAAAAAAACCTTTATAATTACGATTCACAATAACACATGATGAAACTATGATGTTTAATTACGTAGTTGTGTTCCAAGGCACTCGATAGATCATTCAATTAAATTCATTCAGTTTGATTCTTATTGATTTTCATATGCGCATATGCTTGACGAATTACTTCGAAGTTGAATCGGTCACAACATGGAGGAGATTCGAAACCCCGTGAATTCCTACATGGTGATATCACACACTTCGCTTTATCCTGTCGATTCCCTCTCAATATTTGCAAATGCTAGGTCAACTCAGTTTTTGATGGTATTGAAAACTGAAGGAAAGAGATTTTTGATATATATTAATGAAATTTTGATTCGTCTTTTGGGCCAAGAATGATTATTATTGAAAACGGATTTGGTCGGTTCATTTTAGGAACCCCCTCCCCTATAACAACATAGTTTCGAATAAGCCTTTATGTGAGGAAAAGAACGCAAATGTCAATTAGTACAAAATATAGTGAAAATGTGTAGAATAACTCATCAAATATGCCCATAATTTCTAATAAAACCGCAAGGAGATTCGCGAATTCCATAATTATAACAGGCGTATGGGGTGATGGGGAGTTTTTCAGAAGAGTTTCTTAATTGGTGGTATTTTTGCACGGAGGGACGCGCCTAAATCGGACCGGCTTTTGATGCTGATCAAAAATAACTCCTTTTTCTGGATGTTGCAATTGGAATGACAAACTTGGTATACCGCACTATTGTATGTGGAGGGTATAATCAACATATAATACACATTTGAACATTTATTGCGCCTGATACTATCGCCATTGAATATATAATATATGTATGGTATATATAGAGTGTTGAACCTCTGTAGAATACAATGCAACGAATAAATTTTTATATTGTTCTGTTGATTGTTGGCTATTATGTTGGCGAGTATTTTCCTGCTTCCGTTACAGTTGAAGTTGAACTTGGGTAAATGATATTGTACAAATCCATTCGTGTAAGCATGTGTATATGTATGTGTGTAATAATTGCTTATATATATATATGTGTGTGTAGTGCTGTACTTATGCGATTTTTTAATTCGATAAACATGTAAATCATTGTCATTAAATACTATGTATCTCTGTGTGTTTTTGGTTGTTATCCCTTATGACATATAGGTAATTCTTTGAAGAAAAAGAAAAAAAAAAAACAGCATAAACAAAAATTTACAAGTTACGCTTTGTAATAAAATTGTCGCAACTCTATACAATTCTAATAATTTTTTTAATTTATTTCAGTTGTACAATCAAAGTGTGAATATACGAATTGCACATTGTTAATATATTATTTAAATAATAAATAAGTAGGTGGGATTTACTTGTAGTTTAGAATACGCACTGATAATTATATAAGTAGTAACAGACAATTTAAATTATTTTACACTCTATACCACTTATATTTCTTTTATATTAACTTGATTACAATCTTACAATTGCAATATAACTTCGTTAAATAGAAATACATTTAAAAACAACAACTTTTTTACCCTACACAAGATGGGCGGTATACTAAGTTTGTTATTACATTTGTAACATCCAGAAGAAGGCATCTCAGATCTTACAAAATATATATATTTTTGATCAGTGTCAAAATCTAAGTTGATCTAAACATGTCAGTGTGTCACCACTAAATTTTGAGAAAAATTTTTCGAGCTAAAATTTTGTACCGACATTTGATGTCTCTGTATCTAGATTGCTATTTAAATTGTTCCATATCGATTTAGAACCACTCCCAGAAACAACAAAAGCCATAAAAATTTATCTAACAAATAGAATGTTAGTTCACATATTTATATTGAGCTTTTCAATAAATGTACCAAAAACAGGCTAAGACACACTCATAATTTAGGAAAAAGATGCATTGATAAGTGATTTATTTCGAAAATAGAGCAAAATCACTTTTCCAAAAATTAACTTTCAAAATAAATAGTAGAAAAAAGGCATTAACAGACACCGCACCGGAATCGATTGGTGTAAAAAAAATTCTTCACATAATATATAATATATAAGTCTTATAAACATCTAAACAAACATAATATATCCCAGACCTAAAGAGTAATAATTTTTTATACCAAATAAGTATTATAATTCCATTCATTAATTTTGCGGACACACAATTAAATAATTCATTAACATAGAATATTTTCTTTTGCGTTAGGTGTCTGTGCTGATATGTTTGTATATTCTGTAAATGTCATAACAAAGTTCTCTATACAAACAAATTATTTTATAATAGGTGGCTCTTTTTTTTATTTTATGTACTTTTTTCTTTGTTTCTCCTTTAATGAAAAAGTTGCACGAAATTAATACACCATCACTTCATGTGAACCGTTCATTAAAAAACCGCGCTTAACTTATTCTACACAGCATATATAGTATCTGAACTGGACGGGTATTAGTTTGAATTTTATATATGTACGAGAGATGTTAGGCACGTAAAAAATGTTGTTGATGACTTTGCGTTTGATTGTCGACTGCATTTGATTTCTGTTTGCAAGTTCTGTCGTGGCGAAAGAAACAAAAATAAACAACGTAAACAATGTGAAAATATTATAGTCGATCAAGAATGATCATCTAACACCCTACACCACACAATTTGCTATAATTGCTTGAGATGTTGCAGTAAAAACCTGACAGTGCCACTTTGTGAAAAAAATTATATGACAATGGGTTTTAAAAATAGTTCGATTGGATCCAAATTGGTACAGCCAATTATTAGTGGCAAATCTTGTGAGCGTTAATACGTTGACTAATGTAGGTAGCAAAATGTGTATAAATTCCTACCAATACAATGTTATATGTAACGCATCAGTTAATTAATATTAGAATTATGCAATGAACTGAAAGTAATGCATTTGCTTAAACGAACATTAATATTGACTATTATCCCTTTTCCAGTTATCACATTCTCTTAGACATATGCGAATAAAGGCACTTTTACAGCGCTAGATCAATGCGATATGAAACATTGTACGCCCATTATTGTTATTTTTACATATTACATACTTGTTTTTATTTGAGTATACTTCATATTTATACATAAACAGTGGCATGGCATACGTATATATACATACAATTTTTTAAACATATATTAAGGATAATTTAGAGTGTAAACCAAATTAAAAAAAATCAAATCGTGAATACACCATCTAGGCGGGAAAGGTCTCTAATGAGTAAATGTCAAAATATCTTTTATATTTTATGAGTAATTCGGAAAAAAATTCTTTAAAAAATTGTTTTTTTTTCAGTTTTATTTTGCACTTTGAACCTGGCGCTTGACCGTTTTTGCCTAATTTTAATATCAACATGTGCAAAAATATCAACTTTTCTGCCGAGGAATGCAATCGATGTCTAAATTTTTGCTATCAGAAGATTGATTACCACAGAACACACACCCGGACAAACGGACTGATAGACTGTATTTGTTGCTGATGTATATTATATATACTTTGTGGGGTCTGAGTGTTTTGAAAGTTTTGAAATAGTTTTATATTCCCCCCTTTATTGTATAAAATTGATGGTGTGTTTAAAAAATGGTTTTTTATTTCAAATATTTGACAGATATTAAGACATATAGTATAATTTGCCGAGATAAGTGGTGTAGGGTGATGGTCGGGTCAGTTCGACTATAACAATTTTTCTTGTCTTACATTGAAAATCAGAATAGAATGATAATATGAAATTTTTAATGGCTTGCTTTTAAGCCAAACTTCAAGTGATTTTTATATACATATAAAAACTTTGTCTGGTGGAATTTTTTTGTTTCCTATTGCCCCCTTCTTTTTTTATTCGTTGTACTTTGAATTAACAAAACTATGTCTAATTATATAAATAACAAAATTTTTTATTAGAATATATGCAGTAATTATTCTAAATATGTTTAATAACTGTTTGAGATAATGTTTAATTGATTTAATTAAGAAATTGTGCTATGTTGTTTAACGTTTATTCAATGTAATTGCGTTGGGATTGACTAATATTGTATAATAGAGATAATGCAAGCATATGAATAAGATTACAAAATATGACAACATTGCGATACACGACATCTCTTCATTTGATCCGTAAAATTATATTCATTGATCTGGAAGTACAAGCAAAGAAAAAACTATGTAGATAGAGGATTTGATATCCTTATTAGGAATGTATTGAATTTTATTGTTTTTTTAAGTGTTATGATGACGTTTCAATTGTTCGTTTTATATACAAGTAAAGATGGAATGTATATGTATGTTAGCACTTAGTTCAATATTACTAAACTTAGTTTAAAAAAATGTTTTAAAAATTACTGTTCAAATCAATCTAATATGCAATCTCATCAATTCCAATTTTAGCTTTAATGACAATAAAACAAAAATTTTTTAAATACAGTAAACTTTTATTGAATTGATTTTTTAGGTAAACACATTCGAATTTAGTTAATTAATTATATTGCGCTATTGCATGGAGCTCTCCATGACACTTAATGAATTATTAAAAACAAAGGAAAATGTTATAGTCATTCAAGTCCGAACATTTGATACCCTACACCACTTAGCTTCACGCATTAGACCACAATTTGTTGTCTCCTAAAAGTTTTTTCGTGAAATATCACTATATGGAAAGGGGTTCTAAATATGGTCCCATCGGGTCCAAATTTGGCCAATGATTAAGCTTATTAATTATTCTTCACGAAAAATTGTCAAAAAATAATAAGAATTGCGAATTTTTACCATATAAAGACTTCCATTATAATAAAAACTTATATAGAAAGGGATTCTGAAAGTGGTTTAATCCGGCCAAAATTTGGCATAGCTAATTTGTTATTTTTCACAAAATTTTAAGAATTAAGAATATTTCCCATATAAAAACTTATTTCATATTAGAGCACTATTTGGAATGAAGTCCTAAAAATGGTTTAATTAATTTTTTTTTTAATAAGTTTGCTCTTTAGTTCAATACATGTCCTTGTACCAAATTTCAACAAAATATTTCCAAAAGTATGAACTTTAGCTTCAGTATAAATTGACTTGGAAAGATGATCATGCTTAAATCGATGATTATAAATCGGTTTAAGAGTTACAAACATCCTTACAAACTTAATATACATTTTGCTACAAGTGGTATAGGTTATTAAGATACAAATAATTAGAACTGATCTTTTGACATTTTTAACTATGAATTTATACCTTATTATGCTTAACTCAATCAGTGATCGTCGTAGTTCTCATTTAGTTAAACATGCTGTAAACGTTGTATGCAATTTTAATGTTGAAATATTTGGTTTGCATTTTATTGATTTTGTTTTATTTGAATTTACTTTTCTAATTGCAGCATTTAGCGATTTGATGTGGTTTTCACTATAATGTAAGTTTTGTATGGATAACATACAATTTAGTGAAGGAAGGTTTTAATGATATAAATCGCATCCTTTTTTTCTTTTTTTTCTTTGAAGAAAAAATAGTTTACTCTTGTTGCTGTAGCTTTAAATGAATGCCGTCTATTTAGGGTTGGTGGTAGATCTCTGTCAATCTGCTTATCAGTGCACTCGAGTAATATTTATTTACATAAATTTTACACGAATTAGATTTGGATATTGTGTATATGTTGTTTTTTCTTTGTGTTATGTTTTCAATCCAATCACTGATTTAAATTAATAAATAATTAATTTTAATTTACCCATTTGGCAAGAAAATCCTATAAATATAAGAAACAAGAAAAATCAATCAGATTCATTGAAAAAAGTGTCTTCTTACTTTTACATCCTCCATTTCTTCATCTGACGAGGAATGTGACAGTCCACGGTATGTCTTGAAAGTAACATCCCTCATGAATGACTTCAAATAACTGGCACTTAATTGACCAAATTTATAGGGTACTACTGGATCGAAATCACCATGAGCTTGAAAAATCTTCACACACATTAATTAAAAATCAATGATATGACTTTTAAATAATAATTAAAGACAATTTTTTACCGGTATATTATCCACATTCACTTTTGCAGCTGGAAATGATTTATGTAATGGCAGCCAACAGGACAATGCCACTACACCGGCTAATGGTTTTGTGTATGTTAAAGCAGAATATAGAGCTAAAGCGCCACCTTGTGAGAAGCCACCCAATACAATTCGATTCGCGGGTACACCTTTCTCGATTTCCGTATTTATCATGCCGTGAATATTTTGTGAGGCCGACTTGATGCCATTTTCATCTTCTGGTCCACCAATATCTAGAGTTTTTAAATCAAACCATGAAGGCATTTGGAAACCGGCATTCAAAGAAACGGGCATTGTAGGTGCCGTTGGACATACAACTTTCATGGAAGATGGTCGTATGGATACAAGGGCACTACTCCAACCATGCCTATAAGGATATTTAATTGTAGTAAAAAAGGAAAAAAAAACCAATTAAACCCTTTCCCCATAACGAAGTAACTTATATAACAATGTCTCGCGTTTACTGATACCTCTAAACTAATTGTAGCAATTAAGTTATGGAGGGTATTAAATGGTTTGACCGAATATATATTAATCACTATTTTATAAGAGAAATAAAACAAGAAAAAGAAGTTCGGTTAAGACCGAAGCTTAAATACCCTTCACCTTTTATAATTCTCTAAAAAATAAGTTCCTATTGCTATATTTATGTATATGACTATTTCATGTACTTAAGCAAATTGTTTTTTTTTAATTATAGGCATTTGCGTTATTCAATTACGCACATTTTTGGCACAGAGTTGAACAACGGTACTACTTATATATATACCAAATTTCAACTTGATAGGCACAATATTGTGCGATATATAATTTTTTAAAGATACAATTTTTTCGAGGTATGTTGAGATTTTCGTTTATTGTGGGCGCGTCTCTTAACCGATTTTGTCCAATTTCAATACGGAACAGCGAAATTAAACTAAGAATAAGTATGCGAAGTTTCAATTTGATAACTCGAAATTTACGACCGTGAGAGAGCCAACAACAGACGGACACACGGACGGACATGTCTCAAACGATTTTTCTTTTCATGCTTATTAAAAATATGTATGGTTTGTAGGGTCTCCAAGCCTTCGATGTATTGTAAACGGATGATCAAAATGAATATACCCTTTTCTATAAGGTGGAGGGTATAATTAGGGCATTTAAGTGAAGTTTGATCAAGGTCATTGTGTAATTAATTCAACAAGCATTTGAATTGATTAGTTTCAAACTAATTTCAACGTACCCTGTGTCTCCCAAACCGTGCATAAAAATAAGCTGGAAAACAAAAATAAATTCATTAAAAATATAATTCAAAAATCCATTGCCATTCTTTTAAAACTTACTGTTGAGGTATGTTTGGCCGTAGCCTCTATAATAACAGGTGCAGCTGACATTTTGGGGAGGAACCTTTTCTTAATCAATCCAGTATAGAATTGTTTAGGAAATCTGCATCTAACATATGATTAAAAATAATGAATCAATCTTAGATATCACATTGAAGGAAGCCTCAGAGACCGTGAGTGCCAACAACACAAAAACACACGGACGGACACATTTCAAACGATTTCTCTTTTCATGCTGATTAAGAATATATATGGTTTGTGTGTCTCCGAGTCTTCCTTTGATGTGTTGTAAACGGATGATCAAAATGAATATACCCTCTTCCCTAAGGTGGAGGGTATAAAAATTATATATCGCACAGTACTATGCCTATCAAGTGGAAATTTGGTATATATATAAGTGGTACCGTTATCTAACACTATGCCAAAAATGGGCGTGATTAAATAACGCAAACGCCTATAATTAAGAAAAAAATCACTATTTGTTATTTAAAAATGACCTGAATAATATTAAAGGGGGAGGCTACTTCGGTCTTAACCAAACTTTTCTATCTTGTTTCTACTTATTTATTATTTCGCATTCGCTTAGGCTGATAAAAACAATAATTACAAATTTCTCAATGGTTATTTTTACTTTTAGTTTCTTGTAACAGATTATTACCAATTTGTGACCAATTAGTGATAATTGAATATTGATTTTCCTCAAAAAAATTTAGCATTTTAACTTATATTTAATGTATTGCATGATTTGTAGCCCTTACTTACATATTTGTTAACTTTTTTATTATGTTTGATTTCACTAATTTGTTTCTTTTATTTTTTTTTACGACATTTATACAGCTTGTCTTGATAGAATAATTTTTAATATTTTCTTTATTATCTATTTCGTATTTTCTATCTGAATCGAAAGATTTGTCAAACATTAAAAGAAAACAATATCTGTAAATGTGATTGCGCATAAGCTATGATGAATGAAAGATATCTTGTTCTTTTTATTGAAGACATGCATGTAGTTTATTAACAGTATAATAATAATATTGACAAAAAAGAGGGCGCTTCCTTATTTGGAAGATATTTTATTTAAAGTAAATAAATAAAATTATTCAGAAAACAATTTTTCCCCCGGATGCATTTATAAAGTTCCCTTTCTTTCATATCGGGTTGCGTCAAATGTACAGCATTTCTATGCATATACAAATTTTGCTTTTTATTGTATTTTTTAAACCACCAGATATCGTGAAATTGACACACGTACAACTTTCGTATAAGTTGAGAACCTTGAAAAGTGTAAAGTAAATTGCTATAAAAACTTTGTACAATATCCATGAAATTCATCATCTTAGCCGTGTTGGTACACAAAAATAGAGCTGTTTTATATATACATATGTTTAATAATAACTACAAGATGATTCTAAGTAGTTATTTGAATATAATAACAAATATTTTACATTATCTACAAACCTAACTTTGAAAAAACTAACGTACGATAAAGTAATGTGCTTTGATACAATTCTGTGATATTTTGTATGGTTTGGTTTATTTAAAAGTTTTTATATTAATGGAATTCATCAGCAAATGGATGATGGGGGTGGCCTTTAGCACTGAAATAGATTAAAGTGGAATTGTTTAATTATTATTAAAATAAGCATAAACAGCTTACTCGGCAATCATAAGAAATCGTCCACCAAAATCTAAAGCATTTAATGCATGCAAATTCTCTGGGGACAAACAAAAATTCCAAACAGAAAAATTCTCTATCATATGTTCCTTATTGGAAGATCGGGGTATAACAATATTTCCTCTCTCAATTTGGTAACGTATTAATACTTGAGCGGCAGTTTTATTATGTTTTTTAGCAATATTTAAAATTGTTGGATGCTGTAAAATTGGATATTCACCCGGCTTGTTGTAGGGGGAACTGGGCGAGCCCAAAGGACTGTAAGCTGTCACTACAATATTGTGATGTTTACAAAAATCCATGAGCTTTTGTTGATTCAGATACGGATGACATTCAATTTGTAGAATGGCTGGTGGTATGCGCGCCACTTTCAAAATACGTTCGATTTGCGTGATATTAAAATTGGAAAGACCTATATTGCGGCATAGACCCTCATCAACTAATTGTTCCATACCTTGATATGTATTTACATAATCTACAGAGGAAGGTATGAATTTGTTGTTTTCATCTTTGGGATACAGTTCATCACCTTCTTGATAAGCCATGGGCCAATGTATCAAATACATATCTAAGTATTTTAGATTCAAATTTTTAAGAGAAATTTCACAACCTTTACGCACCATGGACGGATGATGGTAAGTATTCCATAATTTACTAGTTACAAAGACGTCTTCTCTAAAAAATTAAAAGAAGAAAAACATCTTTTATAAACTTTTTCTAAGATAAATAATTAAATGAAAATGTTATAGTCGATCGAACCCGATCATTTAATATCCTACTCCACTTAGTCGAATTTCAAAAAAAATATCTCAAAAAATGCAAAAAATTTTTGAAGAAGGTGGCGGACATCGTTAAATGATAATTTTGATTCTTAATCCATCGATATAATAGAAGGCGGGTGTAAAACTCGTCGTTTAGAAGTTACAAGCATCCGCACAAAGTGGTGCAAGCTTTAAAAACTTTTTTTACTTCAACCTTTTAATAATGCCCGTTTCCATTAAATCTTTAAAAGCTACACCAACTTCATTTTCATTGCGGTAAATAAGTGCACAATCAAAATGCCGATAACCCACATCTACGGCATCCCTAACCACATCCGCTGCGTTTCGTGGCAGCTGAAAATATTCATGATTAATTAACATGTAAATTTAACATTGACCCAGAATGTAAATGTTTTGATCTGGGTCAGGTTTGTTATGTGAACTTACCCTCCAAGTACCCAAACCTAATAGGGGTATACAATAGCCGTTATTCAACTTTATAGAAGGAACAGCACTAACATTTTTCGCCATGTCAAAAAATATTTCCCTACAAAAATCTTGCAATGTTTTGTAACAAATTTCTATTTTAAATGTTGCTTATTTGTGTTGCACATGCAATCATTTTAATCTAAATCAAAGAAAGGCTACAATGCTTTTTTAGCTTTCATTCGGTTGGTGATCTGACCAATGGAGCTTTGTTTGTCTTTCAACTGAAAAGCTCTTTATATCAATTAATCATTTTTTTTTGTTGAATTTAAATTTTATGACAATTATATAAAATACTCTCTTCCTTTCATTACCAGATAATATTCTAAAAAAAAAAAAAAAATAAAACACAGAAGCCTTTGTAATTTTGTGATTTTTCAAAAATACTTAAATTTATTTGATTTAAAAATATATAAAATAAATTTAAAAAAAATAAATTTAAATTATTTGCGGTATGTCTTGGAGGAACATATCAAAGTTATTGGCCCCGCTTTGGCTCCGATTAAGGCAATCGTACAATAGGTAGAAATCTCTGTAATCTGAGAATGGAATTTTTTTTCAAATATTTTCTCCTAAATTTTGCAGCACGCGTTCCATGTCCAATGATAGCAATGGTAGCGAAATAGTACCAAAGGTGGTGTTAAATAATTTGTGCGAAATACCCTTGGTAGGGTTAGGTACTTGGAGTGTAAGTAAGATTCCAACTATTCTATTAAAATGGAAACATACAGAAGCATACTTTCAGGCCACCAAAGATTTCGCTGTTTTAGAAACAATCGATGTTGGCAATGTGGATGATAAAGGAAAGGTAGGAATGGGAATGTCTTATACCAAGATAACGGTCTCAAGTGAAAATGACTTTAATCTACTATTAGGTTCAGCCTGCTGATGTTGCCAAGATAGTGTCCAGTGCTATCGATATAGGTTATCGTCTTATCGATTGTGCTTATTTGTATAAAAATGAAAAAGAAATTGGTGCAGCCTTGCAGGAGAAGATTCAAAGTAAAAAGGTGAAAAGGTATAATAATTACAACCTATCAGATATATGTAGGGTTTTTCAATAAGGACATAGTATAACATAACTTTTGACGCTTAGAATGATCAAAAGGTTTCACTTTTTAAGTTATTATATATATATATTATATATATTATATTATTATTATATATATTATATTATATATATATTATATTATATTAGTTTGTGCGGATGTTTGTAACTCTCAAACGGCAAATGCCACACCCATCTTCGGTTATACCGATCGATTCAGAACCAAAATTTAAATTCATCTGCATAAATTCATGCTTAAGCAGCTTTTGTATTAAAATACAATTTTGTTATGTCCTTATTGAAAAATCCCGTTTTTATCCCTGAGCTTACGACTTGAAGTGGTTTTAACTCCTTCAAGGGAGGATATTTTTATTAGCACCAAATTATGGAATACTTTTCATGATCCGGATAATGTATGTAAGGGCCTTAAACTTAGTCTAGACGCCTTATGTCTGGACTATATTGATTTGTATCTTATGCATTCGCCTATGGCTTATAAGGCGGGAGAAGACCTCTTTCCAGTTGAAAATGGTAAACCCGCTATAGCAAAGGTGGATTTTGTAGATACTTGGCTGGCCATGGAAGAGTTAGTTAAAGGGGGGTTTTGCAAAAGTATCGGTATATCAAACTTTAATGCTCAGCAAATAGAACGATTGGTGAAGAAAGCGACTATTATACCGCAAATCTTGCAAGTTGAACTACATCCATATCTTACACAAAAAAACTTAATCGCCTGTGCTTTGCATCACGGCATAAATATAATGGCTTTTGCATCACTCGGCTCGCCCCAACGTCCCTGGGCAGGTAAAGACACACCAAGAAATTTATTAGATGATCCCAAGGTAAGAATCGTTTAATGTGAAAAACCTAAGAGTTTTTGAATTTGAATTTAATCATATTTTGAAGGTCACTGAAATTGCCAAAAAGCATAAAAAGAGCAATGCTCAAATCTTGTTGCGCTATGCGGTGCAAAATTGTTATTGCACTATACCAAAAGCCGTAAATAAAGAGCAGCTTTGTGAGAACCTAAATTTGTTTAATTTTGAACTTTGCCCCGAGGATATGCAAAATTTGGAAAGTCTCAATCATGATTTTCGTTTCTTTCAATTCACGGGGTGAGTTTATTTTTTTTATTTATATAATTTATTCTATACAGCGGGTCATTATTTTCAGTGCCAGCGGCCATCCTGATCATCCATTTGAGTCAAACAAATAATTACATAATTTAATAAAATCGTTAATACATCTTGTAACCACTTAAATGTTTAAAATAGAAGAAATTCTTCGTAAGTGCTTGACTTCTTTTAGTTCAGAGGCAGCTCTAAAATCTGCATTACTGTGAATTGATTGTCCAACATTAAAATTCATCCCAGAACGGAAAATGTACGTGCTTACCAGCTTCGCTATGGGTGTAAACGGAGACTTGAAGTGATAAAGAGATTTCATATGTTGCAGTATATACTTAAATAAACCCACATAACGGTGATTTTTATTTAAATCATCCAGATCTCTCATGTGGTGGTCTTGCAGTTTCCAATCAAATACCTGACTGTTGCTAATTATACGTTCTTTTGTCACCGACTTTGGTATAACAGCATTTCCGCGTTGTATTTGATAACGTATTAATATCTGGGCTGGGGTTTTATCATAGCAGAGTGATAATACTTCCATCTAAGTGAAAAAATAATTAAATATGGTTTAGGTTTTAACTTGAATAACCACAATAGAGGCAGGAAAAGTGTATGAGCAGTATATGTATCAACTTTATACTCTTCACATATGATGGAGTTTATCATTCCATTTGCAATACCCACAAGGACGCGTTTCAAGAGTATTTATTCTTATTCAGTATAAACAAGTGACAGTGTTATTGTTTTCAAGACCGACTATTTCATAAACTACACTGCACAGATTACTTTATTTGTATCTGTAAACGCTTGCTATTGTCCTACAAGTCACTTCGTGACTTGATATTTGATACTGATTAGCATATATACACTTCACATGTCTGAAGCTTTATACTGGGTTTTGAAACTTCAGACATCTAACCCTAATCTTGAGATAATTGAAATATTAAAAATATTCAAAATCAAAACACAACAAGTCAATATTTTTACCACTTTTATGTCCATCAGACGTTCTTCATCTTTACGAGCCCAGGGGCGATTAGGTGAACCCAATGGACTATAGCTTATAAAGGCGATATTTTTCTTTTTGCAATAATCCATTAGTTTGTGTTGCGTCAGAAATGGATGACATTCTACTTGATTGACGACGGGTTTTATGGAGCAACAAGCCAAAATGCGATCAATTTGAGCTTTATTAAAATTTGCCAAACCTATAGATTTGGTGAGGCCCAGCTTCATTAAATTTTCCATACTCTTCCACGTATCAACATAATCAACATTGGAAAATTTCGTGTTGCCACAAGCATCTCTTGGAAACAAAATGTCACCCTCTAAATATGCCATCGGCCAATGCATTAAATATAAATCGACAAAATCTAATTTTAAATTATTTAAGGAGGTTTTTATGGCTGGTTCTACAAGATCGGGACGATGAAAAGTATTCCATAGTTTCGTAATTATGAATAGATCGTCTCTGTAATAAGTGGCACAAATAAGGAATTGCGAAATATTTTTATATAGACAATCACCTTTGAATTTGGCCTTTTCTGAATATTGCTTCTAAGCCATTACCCACATGCTCTTCATTTTCGTAGACATGAGCACAATCAATCATTTTATAACCAACCTCTACAGCTTCCATAACAGCTTGTGTAGCATGACAGCCCAAACTCTTAGAGTAATGTTTTCTTTAAGTTTCTTAAATTCCACGTAGGAAAAGATTAGAAATACTTACTCCCCAAGTACCTAAGCCTAATGTAGGCATTAGCATACCGTTACTTAATTTCAAAAAACGAGAACCAGCGCCATCAGGACTACAAGATTTCGGTATAGGAGTTACATAACTATGAAAAATTTATATAAATATTATAGCTAAGGAAAAATTTTGTATGTAACAATAATATATTATATATTTCTCCGTGTATACCCCACTGGCCTGACGAAAAGCCTTTCTATTTTATGTTCGTTTCCTTTAAATATGTTCATTAAAGGCTTCATAATTCCCGTCAATTTGGAATTTTTCCCCAAAACCATTTTGCATTTTCTTTGCAATAAATTTATTTGCCGCAAAAAAATCGATTAATTATAACGGAAAATTTTTTGAATTGTGTACTTATATGAGAATGAACTATGATAAATAAATAATAGGATTTTTGAAAAAATTATGTATTTTCATGTCACATTATATTTTTAGTTGTGTTAAGGAAATTAATTTGCACATACATCTTCTTCTTTTTGTATTTTATAAAGAGATGATAGCATATAGTTTTTTTGAGGTCTATAGGGAATAGCGAGCTTATAAAATATAGCTTTCAATTCAACCGGCTTTGATAGAGCTAGCTAGATATATATAAAAACAAAACAACCAAATTAGTATTTAACTTGTGGCAATTATTGAACGTTGTGGTGTTGTTTTGCTTTTGTGTCTCTTATAACGATTCTATAGTAATTTTCATTCATATTGAAAAAATTAATAATTTACAAAGATGGTGGTGCCAAATGTTAAACTAAACAGTGGATATGACGTCCCGATAATAGGATTGGGCACTTGGGGAGTAAGTGAACCTAAAAATAGAACAAGAAATGGAAAAATATCTTTTTATGTGTTGTGAAAGAAGTCTATTTAATATTGGTTTAAAATTCCTAATGTGATAAATGCATATGGATCTGTTAGTTTTTATGCAAGGTTCAAGGCAATTCCTTTAATTGTAATTAATGACGGTGTATGTTTGTAACTCCAAAACAACTGTGTTCCAGATATGACAATAATTCAGCTGTGCAATTTCAACTAAAAATGGGAGGGTATTAACGTATCGGGGTTGGTTGACTTTAACATTTCCACTCGTTTTACTCGTATCATTTGTAATAATATTTAATGACTTGATTACATGTTTATTGTATATAAAAGTTTAACAGAACATTAAAATGATGTTGGAACGAGAAAACAAACTTTACTTTTAAAATATGTGACTTGACCCACACTTATCACACTGCAAATGAAATAACGAGCGATAAGGGTAGAATATAATATAAAAGTATTGTCTATGGATTATAAAAATCTAGTTAAATATTTTTAATTTCTGTTTGAGTTTCATATCGATTACATTTAAGTTTAGGTAAAATTTGAAAGATTTAAATTTAATTTGTGTAAATTTCTCGATTTGCGTATAAATGGAGAAATGCTTATACATTTTTCGTTACGTAGAAAACTGATTCACAATAACATTTGCGTGAACTTTTACAAGTTATCATTATGTGGCTAATTATGCACATATAATTACAAATTTATGTACATTAAACTTTTATACCCTCTATATAAGATACCAAGGTTTGTCATTCCATTTGTAACACCCAGGTGAAGGAGTCAGACCCTAAAAAGTATATATATTCCCGATCAATTTCAAAAACTGTGTTAAGCTGGACATGTACATATGTCCGCGTGTCTGTGTGTCCGTATGTTGTTGACACTTATGATGATGCGTTCTGAGATATTATACTGAGAATAGACACTTAGCTTTTTACGCAGATCGCTACTTAAATTGGGCAAAGTCGGCCAAGAGGCGCGTCCACAAAAATTGAGCTGTTAAGTTGAAATTTTGTACATATATTTGAATTACCCCAACCATAACTTTGCCAAAAATGGACGCGGTTGAATAACAGGCACACCTACAATTTACCTTGAACTGTATTCAGCGTAAAATTCGACTTACAAGATGACACATACTGCGTACACTATTAGAAGGTATAATTATGTACCAATTGCACCCAAATTTACGTTTCTTACTTGTTATTGATAGAGCCCCAAAGGCGAAGTCGCTCAGGCTATAAAGGATGCCATTGATGCAGGTTATCGTCACTTTGATTGCGCTCATGTTTATCAAAATGAAGATGAGGTAGGCGAGGGTATTGAAACCAAAATTGAAGAAGGTGTTCTCAAACGGTTAGTAATTATAATTGTCTGTTTTACATAACACAAAAATAAAATTAAAACAAAAACTTTTCTTCATTAGAGAGGATTTGTTTGTCACTAGCAAATTATGGAATACTTACCACCGGCCAGATTTAGTGCGCGGTGCTTGTGAGACAACATTGAAAAGTTTAAAATTGAATTATATCGATTTGTATTTGATACATTGGCCCATGGCGTATAAAGAAGATGGAGACCTGTTTCCAGTAGATGAAGATGGTAAAACAGCATTTTCGGATGTTGATTACGTGGATACATGGAAAGAGATGGAAAAATTGGTGAAAGATGGTTTGGTCAAATCTATTGGTGTTTCAAATTTCAATAAAAGACAAATTGAACGAGTCTTGGCTGTTGCCACCATACAACCAGCCATGAATCAAGTGGAATGTCATCCTTATTTGAATCAAAAGAAATTAATGGAGTTTTGTAAATCAAAGAATATAACTATTACCGCTTATAGTCCGTTGGGTTCACCAAATCGTCCCTGGGCTAAAGCTGATGATCCTCTACTCTTGGAAGATTCCAAGGTACACATAGAAAAATTTTCTTTTCTCCATTTATACTGTTAGATTAAACTGTTAAACTATTCTATTCGGCAGATTTTGGCAATTGCAGAAAAAAATAAGAAAACGGCTGCACAAATATTGATACGTTATCAAATACAACGCGGCAATATTGTTATACCGAAATCAGTTACAAAGTCTCGTATAATTAGTAATTTTGATGTATTCGATTTTGAGTTATCCGGCGATGATATGCTAACAATGGATACTTTCGATTGTAATGGACGTCTAGTGCCTCTGCTAACGTAAGTTTTGTAGTTTTTGGTTACATTTTACATTCACGAACGAAGAAACGATTTGTTTTTCTCCATCAGAGCTGCTAGTGTTCATTCATATTACCCTTTTCATGATGAGTTTTACAAACTTATTAAAAATCTGATAAAAAAACTCGTTCGTTATGTTGGTTAGTAAAGGTTTTTGTTTGGTTGGTCTGATTGCTTTTATAAAAAATGTTTGCGAATGTATGCAACTTTTAAAGGTTCTTAATTAAAATAAATTAAAATTAGCCAAAATTGGTAAAAAGTCGCACCTTCAATCGAATTGCTATTTTTTGTTTTTGTTACGTTGCTTAAGTTGCTATATCCTGCACCATTTGTCTCAATAGGTATATTAAGTTTGTGCGTGTGCTTGTGACTTGTCTTTCCGTTTGTCTTCCATGTAAATTTGTGCAGAAACTACGGCCGCATTTTTGGAGATATTTCGATAAAATTTGGTACAAGGACATTTATTGGCTTAAAGAAAAACTCTATTGAAAATGGTTTGAATTATACCCTCTTCCCATATATTTTCATTATTATAATGAAAGTCTTTATGTGGCAAAAAATCGCAAATCTCAATATGTTTTGAGAAAGTTTCTTGGATATTAGTTAATTAGCCTCATAATATACTGTGATTTGAACCCAATGAGATCACTTTTAGAACTATTTTTCATATAATTATACAACTTGGAGTGACTTATAAGGCTATGCCTCTAAATTAATTTTACCATAATTAAGTGGTGCAGGGTATTAAATGGTTAGGCTTGATTGACTATTAGCATTAGCATTGATTTTACTGTTATAAAAGTTACTATAACAGATTTCGATGTCTTATTTAAAATATTTTTTCCATATTCCATATATTTATAGTGTACTGGGCCATCCTCATCATCCGTTTGAAAATGATGAATATTAATATTGAAATACTCCAAAATATGAAAATTTTTTATAAAACGTTTCCCTTGTTTAAATACACTTGTACACTTGTACACTTGTACAAGTAATAAAAATCACACTTAAAAAGCACATAGTACGTATTTTATTTTCTCTGTTTTATTATTTATTTAATCAAAATTTTATTTTAAGTTTTTTGTTTAAGTATTTTTTCTAAAAATATTATTTTTAACATTTTCAATTATTTTTTTAAAGTATTTTAATATTACTTTAAATAAATTAGAAACATTTTTTTTTGTGTAATTCATAGCAGCACTTGTAAGGCTTCTAGCTAGAATTAAACGTTTCAGAAGCATTTTTGCTTCTGCAATGCTTCACTGTAGTTGATATAAAAAAAAGACAAATTGGATGTATAATTTCAATTAAAAGCACTGATTTCGAATGGTGCTAGAAATTCGTGACCAAATTAATTGAAAGTTATCAATTATCTTTCATATCTATGCACCAACCGATCTCAGTTCTTTAAAGTTGAATTTCATTCACATTATGTTACACATCGTAACGGTTACTTTATTTAATAATTTATGTATGATTGTTTATGATGTATGGCACTAACGTAATCCTTAAAATATTTGTATTGTAAACTTTGCCTTTTCCTGCTGTACGATTAAATTCAATTAAATCATTATTGATGTTAAGTACAGTTAACAGCAACAGCAACAGCCGCAATCACAGTCGCAGTAGCATAATTGTGTTAATGACAATAGGTGCTTCATTTACCTCAACAGAATGTCAACTGTTTGTATTGAATTCGAAAACGAAGCTTAAATGTTGAAAACCTGTTACAGCTGAGAAAATTTTTACAAAAGATTTTACATTCCATTTATGTTGTTGTAATTTTTCTTCTTCTTCTTTTGACTCTTCATTCAACACATGTCTCATTTTATAGGAGTATCTATATTGATATATGTTTTCTTTCTACATATCATCAACTGTTTTGACAATTTGAATAGGTTTTATGATAATTTTAACATGATAATGGATTTTGTTTATTACTATGGATAATATGGTCCTGTGAATAATCTTTTCTGGGAATTTTATCGTCATTACGAGTAATTTAAGGACTTAGCTTGCTTAAAAGTAAAAAAAAATATTAGAAAACAATAAAAATATATATTATGTATCAATAAATGAAAATATTGAATAAAAGCATTTCATATTATTCATATAAAATATTTTTTTTATATATTATTTATAAAAGAGAAATAAAAATAAAATCGTAAACGAGAGACTTTTTATTCTTGTAACTTGGCTTGAAACTTGAAACCTTTAAAACTCTAACTGTTAATATTAATAATAAGAATAACATCACATTTTATGCCATAAAGAGGAAATTTAATGTAAAACAAGTAAAAACATTAAATTTGGCTTAGGCCAAATCTTAAATACCCTTCACATGTATTTACAAATAGTTGGTATGGTAGGTGCATAATTATGCCCTCTAATAGTGTAAGTATTATGTAACAGATTGAAGGTCGAGTTTTACGCTTAGCACAATTTTATTTTTCAGTTTTTGCTGCTCAAAAAATATATACTTTGTAGAGTCTCTGCTGCCGCCTTCTGGTTGTTGCAAATAGAATGATGAACTTAGTGGAGGGTATAAAAATCTCTGTTTGTAATTAATATCATTCATAAGCAACCATATTCAGGAGTATAAATTAATGGAGTTAAAGTAATGGGAGAAATCGAGTGTTTTACATGCAACATCCATTCGAATATTTACGGTAGGTGATGTTGTTACAATTTATACATTTGCTGGTGATGGTGGTGATAAAAAATAATATTAAAGCCGTACTTTTATTTATGGTGTCTTCAAATGTGTACATATGCAAACGTCAAGGTCTCGTTTTGGAGTGAAGGGTTTCCATACATTATATAGTGCAAAAACTGAAGTTGGTTTTATTTTCTAAAGCATTATGTATATATGTATGTACGTATGTATTTATAAGTTTCTCATCAATACATATGTCAATAAATTTGATCTGATTTCAATTATATTTACAAATGCTTGAAATTGAAATTATTATACCCTACACCAATTGTGTGTTTGGGCGAATGTTTGGAACTTCTAAAGAATTGATACCACACCCACCTTCAATTATACTGATCAATACATTATAAAAATCTGAATCGATTTAACCATGTTCGCCTGTTAATGTAAACTTATCTTAAGCTTCAGGTCGCATTTTTAAAGATATTTCGATGAAATTTGGTACATGTATTAGCCCAAAGAGGAGCCGAATTGGAAATGGAACGACATGGAGCATTTTTAGAACCACTCCTCATATGAGGTCTTATTTTAATGGAAGTCTTGGAAAAAAAATGGATTTTTAAATATTTTTTGAAAAGTTAATTAACTTAATAATTGGCTGTGCCAAATTTGACCTAGCATTAGAATTACTTACAATTTGATAGTTACTTATTAATGCATCAGCTTTTCTTAAGAGAATGAAGTTACTAAAAGGTAAATTGAGTTTATCATTCCAGTAGCACTTACCAAGAGAGAATTTAGAATAAGCATCTATGTATAAATTTTTATTAATTATGATCTAAATATGTCGTAAAAATTTAGATTTCGAGATGAAATTTTTTACAAACATTTATAGTCTATAGTTTCTAACAAATGTCAAACGTATTCCTCAAAAATAGAGTTGCAAAAGTGACACCTATTTAACATACAATAAAAAATAAGATTTCTACACATATTTTAATAGTGATTATACAAGACGGCCGCCCACATACAATATTCATACATAGAGAGGGTATATAAGATTTGGTTCAAGCCAAATACATCCTTTTACTACGTGAAAATATCACGTACCTTTTGTAAATAAAAAATTCTATACAAATACATAAGAAAATATAAAAGAAAGTATTTACTTGTACAAAAGCAAGAGGTAAGCGTATGTGAGATGAATGTTTTATTAAATATTCCTCATCTGACAAGCAAGTTATTGAATAACTTTGTAAATATCATTAGAATTTGTATATGAAGCACCAAAGACACGTTTCACTTGCCAGTTTTCTTTTTTTTATACCCTATACCCAAAAGATGGAAGGTATTCTGGGTTTATCATTCTATTTGCAATACCCAGAAGGAAACGTTAGAGAACCTACTTCTATATCAGCATCAAAAGTTAATCGGTTTGGATATGTCCGTCCATTGTCCATTTGCCCGTGTGTTGTTTTCACTCTCACGGTCGTAAATTTTAAGATATTAAGATATTTCTATTGTAGTTCAACCTGAACGCTATTTGAATTGAGAAAAGTCTTTCCATAGGTCGAATAACAGGTACGCCTATAATTTACAAAAAGTCTTATAAAGCGTAAAACTCTACTTCCAAGCTGATATATGTATGTATATGTATATACATTATTAGAGGGCGTAATCATATACTTGGCACACCTATTATTTGAATGTAGTTGGGGAAGGTATTTAAGATTTGGCCTAAGCCAAATTTAAGCATACACAATCTACATGTATATGTGTATGTATGTGTGTGCACGTTCATATGTATTAAGACGCTGCACGAAATTGTACTATTCACATGCACTTATGCTTTCGGCTGCACGGACGAACTCTAAGAGACAATGCTGGTAAGTGCGCAAATGGTAAGTACACGTATTAGAAGAAAGGGAAATAACGCAAAACTTTACAGATTAAAGTTTAAAAGCAGTTTTTGGTGTTCGCTTTTTAATTAAAATCAAACGCTGATAAGACGTTATTGGGCTCTTGGCAAGCGAAGTGTAAAACTTTTACAGATTTTTAGAGATAATATCATTTCAATGAAGGTTTTTTTTTTGGTAAAATGTTTGGAGGCTTTTAAATAAATGCAAACTATTTGCAAAGTTGTGTTAATTTGTCAACTGATTTAAAAGTATTGTACTAAGGGTAAACATATTCTACTTTAGCAAGATAGAAAATAATTCATAAATGAAATATTTTTTTACCCTCCACATAAGATAGAGAGGCTATCAAGTATGACTAACTGACTGTCATTGTAATTGCAACATCCAGAAGAAGGCGTCAGAGATCGTATAAAGTATATAAATTTTTTATCAACATCAGCGGTTGAGTTTTTCTAGACATATTTGCCCGTATGTCCGTCTATTGTTGGCATTTCCACGATTATAAAATTTGAGATATTGAGCTGAAATTTTGTACAAATAAATCTAGTTTGTGCAAGCACATTTAAATTAGGAAAAGTCGGTCAAGAATCACGCCTACAACCAGCAAAAATTTATATATCTGCCACAAATATTGACCCGAGAAGTTGAAATTTGGTACACATACCTATAATTACCTTATTCATGGATGTGCCAAAAATGGACTGTATGTATCTTATATATCTTAATCATTTTTGAATTGAAATTTTTACTAATATTTGGTTCTGATCACAATACAATGTAGTATACGAAAATTCTAATATGTATATTCAACATGGTGGTCACCTCAAGAAGGTCCACTAAAAATATATTAATATATTCGATATGGGTATGAGAGAAAACGTCTTCATGATCTCATATGGCGGGCGTTCGAAGTTGATATATTACTATTTTTGACAATTTAATCAATATGGATATTAAATGAAAGAGTATATTTAATATAATTAAGAACAATAAATTAAACGGCTAAAGATACTAAATGTATGTGGATTAATCAAAAATTTACCACAGTAGAAAAAGAAGATTTTTCTAAACAAACTTTATACGCGAAGATTGGAAAGTAAGAATGTGATGTATTTTAAAGATTCTGATTTAAACGATTTCCTTACAGATGAACCGACCATTTGTATACTTTCGGAAGATCGTAAATTACTATGTTAGTATTTATTTTTCTTTTTGATTCACACTCTTTACCTGAGAATATTTCATATTACTTTAGGCAATAGCGAATCATTTCCTTTAAACTGCTTAAAGTATAATCCAGCATTTTGTACAGGCAATATATGATGTATTAAATATCCGAAACGTTCAGGTGAAAGCTTCTTAGTAATGTGTGAGGACAAAATTGAAGGTGGAGGTTGGACTCTTATTCAAAGACGTATTAATGGTTCTGTAGATTTTTACCGTGATTGGTTGGAATATAGAAATGGTTTTGGCAATATTGAAGGAGAATTTTGGTTGGGCTTGGAAAAATTACACGCTTTAACGAGTACTCAAGGACCTCACGAATTGTTGATTGAATTACAGGACTTTGAAAATGTTACGAAATATGCTAAATATAATTCGTTTGTAGTGGGTAGTGAATCAGAAAATTATAAATTATTACATGTGGGCACTATTCGGGCAATGCGGGCAATTCATTTAGCTGGCATAAAGGTTACGAGTTTACCACCAAAGATCGGGATCATGATAAGAGTACCAATCATAATTGTGCACAAAATAAACATGGAGCTTGGTGGTATGAAAATTGTCAATGGAGGTAAGTGATCAACTATGCAAACATCCTTACTATATAAGTCGTCGCCTCCGCTACGTTTTGCTGTTGTCGCGGCTTGGTTTAAAATTCGGTAAAGATATAGATAAGGTATTACATAGTACAAAATTTTAGATGAAACGAGTGATAGCAAAAGGTTACTAGACATTACATACTGAATGAAATAATTGTCTAATATGATTAATCGATTGATTTTTGTAATATATTTTCAGCAATTTGAACAGTTTGTATTATTCTACTGGTCAGGTGGATAAAGGACGCACTGGTACTGGTCTCAATTGGGGAGAATTTCATGGCTTTGACTATTCTATGAAAAGTGTCAGAATGATGATACGACCGAAGTATAATTAACTTGAAAAATAAAAATTATACAATAAAATCATAACTGAATATCATAATTTGAAATCATCTTGATCAGTAATATTATTTTAATGAAATTAATTGTTTTGTGTGAAAAAATGGTCAAGGTTAAACGCTCTTTAAAAAGCGTGTAATGTATAATACTTATAATTAAATATGAATAAAAAACAAGATAGAGAAGTTCGGTTAAGATCGAAGCTTAAATACCCTCCACCTCTAAAAAAATTTCCTATTGCCATATTTATGTATATGACTATTTCATGTTCTTACGGAAACAGTGTTTTTTTTTTAAATTATAGGCATTTGCGTTATTCAAGCATGCCTATTTTTGGCACAGTGTCGAATAACGGTACCATTTATATTTATACCAAATTTCAACTTGATAGGCATAGTATTGTGCGATATATAATTTTTTAAAGATACAATTTTGTCGAGGTATGTTGAGATTTTTATTTATTGTGGGCGTGTCTCTTAACCGATTGTGCCCAATTTCAATACAGAATAGCGAAATTAAACTAAGAAGAAGTGTGCCAAGTTTCAATTTGATATCTCAAAAATTACGACCGTGAGAGTGCCAACAACAGACGGACACATGGCCGGACATGTAAGGTAGAGGGTATAATAAATGAAAATATTATACTCGGTTCTATCCAATCATTTAATTCTTTACAACTCTTTAGTGCCACAAATTATATTATAATTAGTTGGCATTGTCATATAAAAATCATTTCGTAAAAAAGCATTATATGGAAAGCGATTTAACTACGTTCGTAATCATGGCATGCACGTCGGAATGTCTGAGAAGACGTTTAAGAAAGGCGCACATATATATCTTTTCTAATAAACAAGCGGCGCTCAAAGCTCTAAATAGCTTTGTGGTAAAATCCAAACCAACATCAGAATGTATGGATCTATTAAATGAATTAGGCAAATACAATGAGGTTTTCCTCATATGTCTGGTCATATAGCGACCCCAGAAAAGTGCTGACTGTTTAGTTAACAGTGAAATCCATCGTCAAATGATTGGTTCGGAACTAATCTGCGTTGCGACGAAAACTCACATCATGGAAGTGGTAGGGCAAATGACTTTGGAAAAGGCTGCCAATCACTGGAAAACTTGTAAGGATCAAAGGCAAACCAAAACATTTATAAAACCTTCTAATATAGCTGCAAAGTTTTAGAACTTCAATTAGAATACTATCTGACCTCTACACGGAACATTGTACCCTTAGACACCATATATATAAAATAGGGGTATTTGGAAACGACATGTGAAGGCTACGTATGCCCAGGAAAGTCTGAGCTACTTTAAAAGAACTTTAGAACTTCTTCCCATATAAAGTATAATGAATGTCTCTGTATGGCAAATAAACGTAATTCTTAATATTTGATAAAATTATATAAAGAATAGTTAATTAGCTTAATAATAAACTTGGAAAGAAATTTGCACCAATTTAAGAACCTTTTTTGAAGTGATTTACATGACAA
This sequence comes from Crataerina pallida, assembly GCA_949710015.1. Taxonomy (NCBI): domain Eukaryota; kingdom Metazoa; phylum Arthropoda; class Insecta; order Diptera; family Hippoboscidae; genus Crataerina; species Crataerina pallida. Next base: position 31,192,026 of record OX453292.1, read on the forward strand.
TTCCTCGCGTTTACTGTTATAACGAAATGTATTGTATTATAATATATGAAAATAAGTAGTGTATGGTATTAAATATTCAGGCTTAACTGAAATATATTTAACTTCTTTGTTCCTTGACTTGATGTATATGTATGCATGTATATGTGTATATTATAAAACTTTGTCAAAATATCTATAAAAATTCATAGATTGCTAAGGTAGATTAGTGCGTTTTAAAATACAGTTGTATAAATTACCTATACATATATATAATCCTCCCAGCTTTTTGTTGTTCCCCACATCTGTTTGCTGTTTGCTAATGTTATTATATGTTACATACAGTAAGACAGTACAAGTTAGATTATATGGAAGAAAAAGGCGCCAAAAGTTTGCCGTTACATTTGTACTCAACTCATAACGAGTGGATGTTGTGGATGATATTATATATATCCTCCTTCATTTTTTTTTTTACCAAAGCATGTGTTATCTACTGTTAGGTTATAATAGAAAGCTGTTATATTCCTTCATTAGCAGAATGATGTTGAAATTACTGTTATTGGCACTATAAAAGATGTGCATTGTTCTTATCAGTCGGTTAGTTTTCGTATATGAACGTTTCATAATTGTTGTCTAAATACGGAATGGACAAAAAAAGTTATACTTAATATACTTACAAAAAAATGTGATGCGTTGTGATGTGATGTGAGTGTATAACAAAACGCATAAAAAAACAAAAAATTATGCATTTTTTGTGTTTGATAACGTTTATGACCGTTGTAATAATATATAATAGATGTAGATGACAACCAAACACTTATACCAAGTATTCTTTTATTCTTTTGTTTGTTTCGATTTGATTTTTTTGCAAGTTTAATGTTTTTAATGTTTCTGTGCTATTTTATGGAATTAAGTAAAATATATGAGTAGTTTTTTCTTCTTCCCAGTTAGCTACAGTCGACAACATGTTCTTTTTTGTGTGTGCTAGAGCGTATAGTAAACACTACACAGGAGATATGATAAAAGTTTAATTGAAAGCACAAAAAAAAACACCAACTAAAAAAAGCAGATTATATTATATTTAATTAATTAAATTATATGCAAGTCATCCAATTTATTGTTAAAAGTTAGCAATTTCTACTAATTGAGGAATAATGCAACTTAGGCACAATTTATTTATGCCTGTATGCTTGCGTACGTAAAGTGTCAGAGTGTTGGATACATTCTCTAATATATTCTATTCAAATAAATTTATCAGTTTATGTAAATACATTAATGGATAATCAGTTTCTAGTGTTTTCTTGTAAACGTTAAAGAATTATTAGTTTAGTGTAAAAAAACCACTCATACGCCTTGGGTGTCAATATGTAAAGATTGTATGTGTTTGATTTAATTTGAATTTGTAAAATAATTATTCCACTCATATAAGAATATGTAAGGTAAACAAATGTAACAACAACAACAAAAGCAATAAAAACAAAAACGAACAAATAAACAATAAATAAATTTCCGTACTAGAATTGTGGCCTCTGCATATAAATAACTTAAGGGCGTGGCGAGTTTTATAGCATATATATCAATTTCTGTGTACACTTCCTCACATAAGTTTTTTTGTAACATGTGTTGACTGTTATATAACCACGCCCATTTTAGATAAACATAATTATAAAATGTTTAACTTAATAGCTGTACTTTATAATTGTAAAGGTTTAAAAAAAAACACGAAACAATGAAGAAATATTATTAGAGCTTCTGGTCTAATCAAACATTTCAAGCAGAAGGTAGATGACACTTCTTCTAAGCTTCTGTGTGTCTTTTACTACTTATTCTCAAGCATAAAACAATTAAATAAAGGTGCTTTAATAATCTGCGCAAATTTATTTAAGAAACGATTCCCTCCATTTCTATATTGGTATTTATCTGCTTTGCTGCATTGATAAGGCATTTGAATATTAAGAAGAAAAACAACGAAGTTCACATATGTAGACACAGTCACAACAATTTATATATACTGTGTATGTTACCTAAACATACGTTACTGATGTGACGCAAAGAAAACAAGTGTTGCTAACCAAATAATATATAGTACGACATATAACACAAGAGTCAAGAAACCTTAGGCTTACAACAACAAAACTTGCAATAAAAATATCTAAGCTAGAAACGTTTAAAGACGGATTTCCCATTTAACAGCAACTAACATACCAGTGTTGCGTTTCGTAACGCATTTCGAGTCAAGTCGTCTGATACAACAATAAAATAAATAAATATAAACAAGGAAAAAAATATTTTAAAAATATCCTCCACATGACAAACGGTGGGCGTGGCAGGTACATGATTCCGTCTTCTAATAGTGAATGTATTGTGTATCAGCTTGCAAGAGGAACTTTTATCCTGAATACAGTAAATTCAAAATTTGAACCTTATAGCCTTTTTTAATGGCATATAAGTATATTTTTATCGATTGTAGGCGTGGCTATTAAGCGATTTTGCTTATTTTGAATAGCGACCTGCGTACAGAAATATGAAGTGTGCGAAATTTCAATGCTTCAATGTCTAAAAATTTAAGATGGTGAGAGTGTCAACAGTCTTCTTTTGGGTGTTGCAAATGGAAGACAAACTTAGTATATATCCCTATCTTATGTGGAGGGTATGAAAATAGAGCTGGTAAAAAATATATCCGTTAAGAAACATTTTTTTGTACATATATACTTGAGTGTTAATGACATCCGGCGAAAGAGAACTGCGAACTCTCAAAGCACTGGAGGAGGAAGTCGAGGAAGAACAAACGGAATTTCTGGCAGGGAATAAAAAAAATTTATACAATTCCACAACCAACAATGCTAGCACAAGTATTTACAACAATAACAATAATAGTAATAATAACAACAACAAAGGTGGTAGCAGCAATAAGAACAATGTCTACATGCAATTACAAGCTCAACATTTAATGAAATTATCTAACATTCAAAAGAACGACTATGCCCTGAAAAAGAGCAAGCCACACAGTGCAGACGACACAGTAACCACAACCATAAGAGAGCCAGTGAAAGTTGGTAGTGCTTCCAAATTGAAATTTACCAAAGTCCTGTCACTGTCCGCTTATTCATTAAGAAGCAGGTTCGCTGAAAGTGGCGGCAATACAAGAGGTGATGGTAAAAAAACGAAAAAATTTAGTGATCGTTTATCACCGTCACAAGGTAATGTTTCACCTCTGTATACACCACCACCTATACGCCGCTGTAGTACCTTGCACTATATGGAACCGTCTCGTAAAACTTTTAAAACTCTACAACAATTGGAAAAACAAAAGCCTGAATTAAACATAACACGTACGTTGCACCGTATACCGGGTACTAATAAAACTTATTGGAAATACGGCCTAAGTGAAAAGCATCAAGCCAAGACGCAACATACGAAACAAATATTAATACCACCGGATAATGTAAAGATTAATGCTTTGGACTTAGAGTCCTACACATCGGATGAATTGGGTTCTGATGAAACTCAGGATGCGGGGAGTGTTAACAATGCACCTTTGGCCCTCTGTCAGACCGATGATGATTTTAAGGATACGAATAATGAAACAACTTTTTGCAGTGTACCTTTGAATAATGATTCTGTAGAAATGATGCGCTTAATGCTAACAGCAGCTAGCACAGCAATCACAACAAATTCTTTAGCCAACAGTGACGTACGGGCAAAGGCAGATAAGGCACCAAGTAGTGGTGAGGGTAGTGTTGGGGATGGCGCTGGTTATGAAGAAAAAAGAATGTTTCCCAAGTACTTAACATTGGCGCGTTACCCATTTAACACGAACAGCTATATAGCAGATAGCGAAGAAGAAACTGTTGCATATGAAGCTTTTCACCAATCTCACCACTCCAAACAAACGCTCTCACGTCGTAAGAGTTTCTCTGGGGAATATAGGCCCGATGCGAACTTTTCTCGTGATGCCACCCTACACGTTGAGACAAGAACTGAAGAGAGACCCATAATTTATAATAGTGGCTGGCATATAAACAAGCAGCAGCCCCAACCACAACAAAGTCCAAATCCTAGCAGAATTCTGTTAAAATCTTCATCCGCAGACATTCCAAATTATACAGACTATAACATCAATATGAATGTGTACAGTTATGGGAACATGAGTAGTGTTGCGGATGATAATTTACAGTCACCCACTATTATAACAAATCCTTTAGTAATGGGCTTGAAAACGGCCACCACTGCAAAGCAACCTACTTTGAATCCACATCCTAGCAACAAATCAGCGCTAATCCCTACAGCAGTTGCAACAGCCGCAACTATTAAAACGAAATTGTCATCAAATTCATTCGCAAAATTACCAAAAACCACCAATACTGCCGCCACTACTAGTACAGCATCTACTTTGCTAATGACTAGAGATATTCACCATATGTGTCCTGTAAAGAATGGCAAATTCAACACTACCAATTGCACTAATAATGATGATTTACTGCAGCAGCAGAATATTTATGGATTTCCACAAAGCCAACATCAAGTTTATGGCGGCGTAACTATTGACAGTTCAATAGGGAGCCATAGATCATCAACAGCACCACTGCCACGTCAACAATTATTGCCTTCCGCTGTGGTAGCAACGCACCAGTTAATTGACGATGAATTAGAACAACATATCAAGCATTGCGCTTGCTCTTGTAATCACATGGGTTATGGCAATTCAATGGATTATCAGGTAAGGTTCTTAAGGATATCTTGTTTTCTTTTGGTAATAAACTGGCGGCAGTTTAATATATTATATGTTGTTCGTATGTCAACATTTTAAAAACATTTACAAACATCTCACAACCCTATCGTGCCACTCCCCCAATCAATAAAAATTGCTCTATCAGGCTCAAAAATTTAACTATTTAGTTAAAATTTAAAATACTTATTTATAATGATGTCATGTATAGGGTGTCAAAAAGTGGGCGTAATTATATTCACATACGCTCACAATTTCCAAAAACTATATTTGGCGGAGAATTCGACTAGTCGTTGATATGCACAATATATTACTAGAGGGCGCAATTAGGTGATTGCCACGCCCACTATTTGCATTAAGGTTTGAAATTTGTTCAAAGCTAAAGATCTTAATTCTCCGAGCATATTTTTTATCTCACACCTCTGTAGCCCATTAATGTGATGACTGTTTTTTGTTTATTTTTTAATTGCATGCCCGTATCCAAACACCTGTACAAGAACGCATTCACATAAGTACGCACATCAAATTATTTTACATAAAACATTTGTAACATTTACCAATAAACTGAACAGTTTTTTTGTTTTGTTTGCTGTTGAGAGTTGGATGAAAAACGTTAAAAAACGTTGTTGTAGGATTATGTTGTTGCAGCAGAAGTTGCTGATGTAATATGTGGAGCTGGGAGTTTATATACTTAAAAAAGGACAAGAATATGAAAGTCTTTAACATTCACGTAGTCGCACTTTTATTTGCATTTAAACACATACGATGCTTACTTTTGTTTTCCACCTAATACTATAAAAAGTTTACGTTGTGTTCTTTGAATGCATAAAAAAAAGGAAAACAAAACTATATTTGACTGAGGCTACATTTTAAATACCCTAGTATAGTATTTACAAACAGGGGGCGTGGTAGGTACATAATTATTCCCTCTAATAGTTTAGGTATTACGTATTAGCTTTCAAGTCGAGTTTAATGTTTATGGTTTTTTAGTAAATTGTGGGCTTATATGACATCCGATATAGATGAATGGGGTAATTATAAATAGGTATTTAAAATTTCAACTTTTTCCATAAATTTTTGTGGTAGATATGATAGATTTTAATCAATGGTGGGCGTGTCTGTTATTTTATTACGCTCATTTTTATTTTAACTTTATAGCTAAATTTTGGTGGCAGATAAATATATTTTTGTCGTTTATGAGCTTGGTTATTGACTGATTTTGCCCATATAAATAACGGTATGCGTACAGAATCTATTACAGAAACATCTGTATACAATTTCAGCTCAATATTTCAATTGATCAACAATATATATATTCTCTGGGTGTTGCAAATGGAATGACAAACTTAATATACCCCAATCTTATGTGGAAGGCATAAAAATATTTATTTGAAGCATATAATCATATTCAACTATTAAACACAAACACAGAAAGCTAAAACATGTTTTAAAATATTCATAAATTTTGTAAAATGTATCCGGAATACGGACAATTGTATTTAACTATTTCCAAATTTAGATGATTTCATTTGAAAATGTTCATTATTTTTTGCCGTAGAGTTGAGAATTATATGCATTTATAAAATAATTATTATAAAAACCATTGCATGATATGTCACAGTCGTAGTGGTAATAAATAGCAGTTTAATTACAAAATGCGTACATATGTACTTATGTAATTTAGAGATTTATTATGTACAATATGTAATATATTCTATCGGATTTTATAAAATTATTTAAGTATTGTTAATAAGTTCATGTACTAAGGGGATGTATATTCATATACATATGTATATATATAAATATGTATTGTCAAAAAAGGAGAATAGTATTTGTTCCAAATGGAGAATATTAAAAATCATAATGTTTAGCTGGTATCACACTACCGAACGATTCATTAAATGTTAATTTATAATCGGACACGCTTGAAGGATTTTATTTAAAATAGAATCAGCAAAAGTTTATGCATGAAAGTAAAATATTTCGTAATCAGATAGTTGCCACGGTCTCTGTTTGTTTATAGACAAGGAGGTTATTTAAGATTTGGCCTAAATCGCAAAGACTTTTTTCATTTTCTCTCTCAAAATCGTTCATGAAATAAAAATGTACAAAGCTAAACTAATCGTATGTGCTTGTATATGATTTTCCTTATGAATACTCATTCGTATGAATCTATCACAAGATAATATTCATTTCATATTTGATATTTGTACATTAATCAAAGGCACTTTTCTACCTGGTTTTAGTGAAAGTATTTGTTGAATTTTCCTTTATGAAACTTTCATTCACAATCACATTACAATCCATAAGGAATGAATTTGTTGTTTTCATCTGCGAATAGTTATTTATACAAGTAGTTTCTTAAAGAAATGAAGCATTGGTCACCTACTACAATAATATTGAAAAAAGTTAATGATCCAAGATGGATGATGAGAGTTTAAAATATAAGCAGTGTAAAAGCTCGAGTCGATAATGCGGGCTCGATTCGGAACTTTACAAGAAAAATAACAAAAGGTTATCAATCATAACCCTTCTCTATCCCTCTAGTAGCCGGCTTTAGCGGACGAAACTTTGCATTTTCTGAAATGCGAAATCTTTGAATCCAACTGAAAAGCAAGGTGAGACAGTTTTTTTCAACTGAAATTTGAACTTGGCTCCAGCGTGAACCCAAAAACACCCCCACAGTTGATATATATAAGGTTTAAGCTTTTAAAAAAACATATGTTTATTTTATTTCAGTTTATTTAAAATAAGATTTCAGATCATTTAGTATAAGATACACCCGAAGCCGAATAACAGTTTTCTACCTTAATTTTTCCATTGTACCATTATACGAGTAATCTAGTATTAATTTACCTTGTATACACTTTTGTTTGCTTTGTCCACTTACCTTTTTTTATCTCTTCATTTATATGCATTTCACGGCATATTAAGCAAACATGTTTTTATGTAATAAACTATAATAATAACCACAAATAAGAAAAAAAAACAGATGCAGATGTCTTTCTGCAAAAAAAACAACAACAAGAGTCACGAAATGGATCCACTTCGTATAAAGTTCCATTAACAAAAGCAACATAACGCTAGATAATGTACAAAACAAAAAATACTAAAATATTTTTACAAAAGTTAATAATTTTTTTGTGGTCAAGGGTACGACAAATGCTCTGTTCACCTGTTCAGTGTAACAACACTGAACGATATAGAATCAAAATCTGAATCGACTTAACCATGTCCGCCTGTCCGAGTGTATGTCCCTGTGAATTTGGGCGCATTTTTTGAGTTATTTCGATGAAATGTGGTATAATGACATAACAGATCAAAGGGTAACTCTATTCAAAAAGGATCAAATTGGACCATTTTTAGAACTCCTTCACATAAAAGGATTTATAATATTAGAGTGGCATATAAATACTGTGCGTGTATTAGAGAAGATTTTATTACTTTAGATTTATTTACTTTAATTTCATAGATTTTCTAAATGACAATACAATAAATTAATTAAAGCATTTATTTTATCTAAGAGAAAAACTCATCATTTCATCATTTTGTTGAACTCAATGGTTGATTAATTTAGCTGTGCAGGCCTATATATTTTATTAAAACCGAAATAAAAGAAAATATAGGCCTGTATAGCTAAATTAATCAACCATTAATATATAAAAGGTCAACTAAAAACTATCATTCATAACAATGTGATCTCATTTAACCGCAATTTTTCATTTTTTAGATACACTTACGACTACGGTTCATTTTATATTATTATATTGTATTTTTTTTAATTCAATGTTAGATTTTATAGTTTTGCAAGCTCATCAGCACCATCTGGAAAAAAGTTACGTTCTAACCCATTAGAAATCAAGATAGAGAAGTTCAGTTAAGACCGAAGCTTAAATGCCCTCCCCCTTTTATAATCCTCTAAAAAATAAGTTCTTATTGCCATATTTCAGCGTGTCTCTCAATTGATTTTGCCCAATTTCAATACGGAACAGCGAAATTAAACTAAGAATAAGTATGCAAAGTATCAATTTGATATCTCAAAAATTACGACCGTGAGAGTGCCAACAACAGAGGAACACATGGACGGACATGTCTCAAACGATTTCTCTTTTCATGCTGAATAAGAATATATATGGTTTGTAAGGTCTCCGAGGCTTCCTCCGATGTGTTGTAAACGGATGATCAAAATGAATATACCCTCTTTCCTAAGGTGAAGCGTATAACAAACATATTTACCCAATTTTAATATCTTTGTATTATATGATACAAAGCAAAAAAAATAAACTACAACAAGAGAAAAACAAAAGTTTTCGATTGGAGTTAAAAGAGTGAAACAACGAATTTGATGGTATACAATATAAAGAACTATGCAATCATCAGAGAACCCCAATTGGAAAACTTTTTAATTGTTTGTTATTTCCCAAAATAAACTTTCTTTGGCTCTTCTCTCTGTTAAGTAGTTTTGTATTGTGTTTTAATTTTTTTTTTAAGAAAAATGAATAAAAATCATACAATGAATCTTTGTACTACTATTAAAAAAGCATTGACAATATACATATTATGATATTTGTACATACTATAATTATACAGTAATAACAATTGTCGTTTTATAATCCAGTTTTCTTTTTCCTTTCTTCCTTCGTCGTCTTTGATTTTCTGAAAAACTGGATAAAAAGTTATAGTGCATATATTTGTCCAACAAACGAGGGTGTAATAAATAAGATGGAGAAGAAGTGAACTAGTTTTATCATTAGCAGTCTTTATCAACAGATGCATTAGTAATAATATTTTCAATTGTAATTTTTTTAATATTATTGAAAGAAGACTTGATTGTTGATCTCTCGCGATAGTTAAAGATTGACGTATCGATTTCAAATTTATAATTATCAATAAGTTCGGTATGCTGGGAAAAATTGCATCAAGCAATATAGCAGCACCTACAAAGTATAAGAATGGAAAAGGGACAAAATTTAAATATTTTTAAGATTGTTGCAGTCAAAAAATACCCACATTATTGTCATTTTTCAAATTTAAACTGAAAATGGTATGGTCATAATTTTTATCTAATGTTTCAGTTTGAAATTCATTTAAAGACAAAGCAGAGCAGCGAAAATTGAGAATTAATGAATAAATAAATAAATGAATTTGTGAATGAAATTGTAAAATAAAATAAAAATTTAAAATAATCTGTAAGCATTCTAAAATCCAAAAATCTCACCAAGGCAGAGAAAATCAAGGACGAGTTAAACGCAAATTATTAATTATTATATATATTTTATTATTTATTTTATTTGTACGGTTGGAGGTAGTGTACACGATTCGAAGCCAATAAATAGTATTTTTCCCCAAAATGTCTTCTACAATTGATTTATTTTTTAATTTTTAAAATATATATATATAATTATATATATATATAATTATATACTTTATTAAACATATTGATTCATTAACATTTCACACTACGTGGGTAATATGAAGTGCATTATAAAATAATATTTCGGTTTTGGTTTTTCTATTTAAAGAAAATTTATACCACTTTTTATATAAATATATATAAAATACATTTATTAATAAGGTGTTGGACCACCATTTCTTTTTAGAGCAGCGGTAATTCTTTTGCTGTTGTCATTTTTGCCGAAGTAGTTTTATTATTATCTAGCCATAATTCTTTTTAATGTTCGTAGGTGTCTGTCAGTTAACTTTGAGCTTCGCTCACTATTTCTCTTAGATATTTTACAATGTTTTATGTATGCTGTCATTACCGTGGATACTACGGCTCGTGAAACGTTAAACAATTCAGGTGATTTCTTCACATTTCAATTATTCTCAATTATTCTTTATTCAATTAAATACAAAATTGTCATGTCCTCATTGAGAACCACTTTATATGCAGTATGGGGAATAATGACGCACGCTAAACCAATCCACATAGTAATTGACAATTGTTTTATTTCAGTGATAAAATGAAAGGACAATAATACACACACATATATATTTATATATACATATATAAATACAATACATACCAATACAAAAGTATACAAATTTTTCATATTTAACAACTTTCAATGTATGCGGTGTATAAAGTAAACCCACATGAAAACTTTTATGCAAATAAATTTCTCTGTAGTTGGTAGAAATGAACAGGTAGTAAATCCGGTTGCATGTTGCACCAAGATGTCTACTAGGAAAGTTTTTAGTTTTCGTTTTCATTTTTTGTGAATTTGTAATTTTTCATTTTTTACGCGAACTATTTTTCCTTTACTCAGTTAACATAACTTTCTTTTGATCCCACACTGTGTTCAGTTTGTTGTTTCGGCCTGTTCAACTTCACAAATATGTGTGAATGTAAGTTAAGTTGTGAAAAATTTACTGGAAAAGTTTCGTTATAACAAACCGCACTTTTAATATACGAAAATAGTTTTATGTAAAAAGGTGCCGACGTCACCAACATAACTCTACGGATAACATAGTTTTGGTTGCAGGAAATGAAGTTGCCATTGGCAAAGTCCTGTAGGTATTTATCATAGTACACGCGGCGTATACTTAAATGATTGTTTGAATGATTTGGTAATATTCAGTTGCATACAGTGTGAGGAAAAAAGATGGAAACTTTTGACTAAAGCCGAAGGATGAAAAACGTCGATTATATGGAAGTTCTGAGTTAAAAGAGAATACCTTGATATTGACCTTGACCTTGTTCTTATTTTACTAATCCGACAACTTTTGTATTTTGAAAAATATTTCCTTTTTTTTGTTCACCCTGTATATTGTTTTTCTTAAGTTCTTTCATATATTGTAACTTTTATTAAGTGTGTTAAGATTGTGAAATTTATTTACTTGCATAGTTATTTATAATTTAAAATTCCAACTCAATATCTCAAAATTTACGACCATGAGAAAGCCAAAAATAGACAGACACACATTAGTGTGTCTAAGTATATCTATATATGGGCGTACATGTCTAGATATATTTAGTAGGGTCTCTGACGTTTTCCTTTAGGTTGTTAAAAGCTAAGTATTTGTGATTTAAAGTTTTTTTAACAAGATGGGCATGGCTTTTAATCGATTTTGTCCAATTTAAATATAAACCCTCTTACAGAAAATATAAAAAATTATACTGAATGTCAGCTTAATATCTTAAATAAATAAAAATGGTCTCTACCAATTTCGTTGAAAAATATTGAAAATGGTAATTTTTTCTCCTTTTAAGGTCAAATTTGTGGAAAAGCGTTATTTAATAAGAGAAGTTCTAAAAATCTTGTCTAATCCAGTTCAAAATTAGTACAGGTAATTATTAAACCAAGCAACTAATTTCCAACAAGTTTAGTTTAAATTTAGAGATATTAAAATATAAAAGTGTCCTATAAGGACTTTAATGATAATATGTGGAGGAGTTCTAAAAATAATGCGATTTGGGCTATTTTCAATATAAATTTTCTTTGGACGAAAACAAAACTTTGTTCTAAATTCTATAAACATTTTAAAAAGGATTTATACCTCTTTTAAAATAATCTATTCGTTTGACTGAGACTTGTATGAATAAATTTATATAAAGTAGCCTATTTAAGCTCAAAGTCATACACGTAACGTCTCAACCCGAATTTAGTAACAATGAAAAGAAAAACTGGAGACTCAATTTATTTATTTATTTTAATTTAACACTCCTTATAGTTCTAGCTGAAAATTGTTATAAATATTTTTAAATTATAATTCATTCAAGGGCCAATGATATCAACCATTCATATAACCTTAAAAGTTGAATGCTTCTAAAACACTACAAATGTTTACATGTTGAAATTTGGACGTATTTAAAATTGGGCCTAAGCTAAACTTAGTTTTTTACCTGTGTTAGTTGTTTGTTTTAAATGCAATCAGGTGGTCTGGTTTTAAAACATACGTAAATGGGCTCACACTACTATCAACCGAACTCATTCGTATATGTGCGGAAACAACAAAAAATATTTATAAACAATAAATATAAATATTGTGTATTGCACGCACATACCATGTCATAACCAGCCAACAATATTTTGATAGCTGTTATTGGCTTAGAGCTGTTGGTGCCGATATTCTTGACAATTGCTGTTGACATTAAGGTTTGATTATGATAAATGTTATTAAATTAATACCGGAAGTATATAAAATATAAATATTTGTTTTTTTTATAATAATGTATGTATATATATAAAGACTGGCAAAGTGTTTGCAACCCTTCAAAAGAAGATTTCCAGAAAACCTATGATTTAAGTCTGGCTATTCATCCACAAAAGCGTTTGTTTAAGCAATATAAATAAAAATACATCTTTTTACAATTTTAATACATTCTTTTACTTGTCGCTCTTTAAACATTTATAAATTTTGATAATAATTCAGTTGAACGTGTATTCATCTGTCACGTTAAATAAATATATACAATAAAATATATGTAAGGGCAGAAAGAAACATCTTTGGGTGTTTTAACGGAATAAATAAACAGCCAAAACAAAAACAAAACAAAAATAAAAAACAACAACTAAATGAAATAAAAAACAAATCCAAATTACAATTTATTATCCAATACTGTAACTTCAAATTAGTTTTTAAACATATATACACTTTTGCTGTTAACATACATACAATATGTAACTCATACGAAGGGTGTACGTGTGCCTACATAATGAAGTTCTTTTATTTACCCAATAACCCTAAATTGTTAGCTAGCCATTACTATAATTATTATTATTATTGTTCATTGTTGTTATTTTTGTATTTTTATTTGTGGTATATGAACAAATATTTAATTTCAGTTGATGTCCCCTGTTGTGTATGTACCTACTTACAAAATAACCCAATGAAGGGGTATCAGCAATTGCACATGCATGAAGATATTTAAGCAAATGTATATCGTTTTTAAATGAATGGTCAATTAGGAGTCACCTTAGCAACAGCAATTGCATGTTAAAATTACAATAACAACCAATAAAATTAAAGTGGGCAACACAATATATAGGCGTGGCTTTAATACAATTTTCTTATGTTTCCTCTTTATTGTGTTGGATTTAGCTAACCCTTTTTAAATTTCATACCCTTCCTACCGCACTAAGTTTGTCATTCCTCTTACAACTTACTTGATTTGATCAGCAATAAAATCTGAGTTTATCTAGCAATGTCTATCCATTTGTCCACATCTATGTAAATATTGATATATTTAGGTGAAATTTTGTTCAAATATTTTTACTTTTTTTCATGTGCATATCAATATAAATAGAAAAAATCGCTTAAGAGCCACGCCCAAAATAGACAAAAATCTATTTATCTGAAATTTCATTTTAGTACGCATATTTTTAATTATTTTGACTTACTTGGACCGGCCAAAAGTTCGCGTGTGATACGCTCACAATTTATAAAAATTAACCTTATTTACCTATATATTAAGTTTCTTAAGTTTCTTATATGAATTGTAAGGAATTGCCCATAACAGACATGTCCAAAATTTAATAAAAAAACCTTATTTACCGAAATTTTAAGTTTCTGTATGTATATTTTTTTTAAATTGTACGAAGTTTTTCGAAGGTTACTTCCACAATAGATTGAGCCCTTCGTACATATGCAATATTTCTAAGTATTTCATTAACACATATTTACAAACATTTCGCCTTTAAATTTGCCAATAGTGGGTGTGGTCTTAAAACCTCTACAATTTATTAAAAACGACGTTATTAGTTTGTATACGTATGCTGTGCTATTTAAATAGGGCAAAAACGTTTGTAAGTCACGCTTACATTTGCCAAAAAATGTAGCAGTTTTAAAAATTATTCTTTGAAATTAAAATTTGGCATACATATATGTTCTGTATCTGTCTTATACATCAATGTGCTAAAAGTGGGGGTATTGTTTTAACAGATACACCTCTAATTGATCAAAAACCTGATTAACCGATAGTATAAATTTCTATACGTAGATTAATATTTAAAGTGGGAAAAATCGTATGCGAGCCACATATACATTTGACAAAAATCCATCTAACAGCCATAAAAATTGAGTTTTGAAATAAAAATTTGGTAATTGTGACATATATAAATGAAATCACGCCCATAATTTGCGGAAAATCTTCTGTAGTTGAAATTCGCTTTTCAAGTTAATACATAATACTTGCCAAGCGCACTTTTTGCATATATATGTGTAGAATATTTAAGATTTGGTTTAAGTCAAATTTAATCATATTACTTACAACTATTTCTAATTGGTAAGGTTACTACCATTTTTAAATACAATAGTATAATTAAACCTACATTATAGTATGTGTTAGCATACTTTCATGTTCTTTACGACACATACAAAGTTTTTACTTTTTATTTTCCCACACGTTTTTTGAGGGCTCGCAATAGTAATTAATAGTTAAAACTTTATTCATATTTATATTAATTTAATATTCATATATAAATTCAGCTCTTTGAGGCAGTTGGTTACAAAATTTTATTTGCATTCATGTTCATAAATCTTAATTCTTGAAATAAATCCCAATATGTTGGTCGCCAACGGTTTCATGCACATTCTTAATTTCAAACGAAATAAAGTGAAAATTTCATTTATAAACAAGTTAAGCTATCATATACCATACAGTGTGCATGCTTTGCCATGCATAGAGATACATTACCACACATACAATAAACGTGTAAACGGCACAGTACGTATTTAAAACCGAAGCATAAACTCATTAAAAGTTTTTCATGCATGCGGGCCGACTGTTGAATACATATCGGCAATTGTGTACATGCGTAGCCATATGTACATTAAATTTACTAAAAGTAAAAAAAATTTAAACGCAAGTCAAGAGCATTTTAAAGATAAAGGATGTACATATATAACCAAAACTGTGATGTATTATGAAGGATATGCTTTGTATAGGTTGTTTGTATTAATTGTTTTTTGTGCTTTATTTAATAAACCACAAGTACACACACCGCATCAGTTTAGTAATGAGTGATTGGTTTTGGTTGAAGCAAATGTGCTTAGTTGAAGATACGAGTATAAATATATAGAAAAACAAATCAATTTACTTTTATGCGTTTTTAATATATGTACTTTACGAATATGGGGAGGATAAACTACGTTTGTCTAACAAAGTATATATATATACTTAATCAGCATTAAAAACTTAGTCGATTTAAATTTATTATATGTCCGCGTGTTCGCCCATTTTTGGTACTCTTTGTAAATTTTTGAATATTGGGCTAAACAATTTTTTCTTCTTCTTCACTTCTAGTTCAATTCATCAATGTGCCTAAAATAAGCATGGTCAGATGATATATCCGCCCATAATTTACAAAAAACCTTATAAAGCGTAAAGTTCGACTAGCAAGTTGATACATTGATAATTAGAGGGCATAATTACGTAAATACCACCACCACTATTTTTTTATATAAATGTGAAGGGTATTTAAGATTTGGTTTAGGCCAAATTTAGTTTTTTTTTCTTCTTAAATATAATTACTACGTTTGTATAATTTAAACATATTGCGCAATATCTATACTTGTTAAATAAATTAATAAATAGCAGAATGATCAATCGCAGTGAAATTTTTTGATATTTTTTTAACATGTTTACATATTATCCCTAGACAGATATTTATTATCATCAAAAGAGCATATTTTAGCCACAGCTTATAAATAGGCGCAGATCATAATATGTAGACGTAGTCCAAAGTCTCGTTTTAGGTGCAAAAAAAAAAATATCTATGCAATAATGTTTTTTGAGTGATCAGAAAATGTGGAAAGAGTTTATTAAATTTTTTATATATTTACAGATATAATATATTAAGGATATCCAAGATTTGGCCCAAGCCAATTATGTATATTAATTTTTACTTGTTAATGATAACCAGTGGTAATCTGCGATAAATCTTTCATAATCATACGAGCAAGGTCAGAACGTAATTGCTTGTGATGTAAAGCAATAATACCCCATCTACAGAATTATTTAAAAGCTGGCATTAGCTTTGTTAAAATGATTTACATTCATATTAATAAAACAACTGTACACAATTCATACACAATGTCAGAATAATGGCAACACATATTTACACAACACAACAACAAATTAACATAGTTAAAGATCTTATGTTATGTCATATCAACTGCATACTCTTTGTGTATAGAAATCATATATATCATAAGTACATTATGTAAGGCATTGTATTGTTTATATTATGGGATTTAACTGGCAGTTCCACAAAAGTCACAAATGGGTTAAAATTTCAATATCCACAACGTAACAAGACAAAAAGTTGTTGAAAACTATGGGCCAGTAATATTAATATTTTCTTTTGTTGTTGATGTTGTCCAACTAGCGCTAGTTGTGATGATTTTAAATATATAAAAAACACAGCAGCAGCAGAATAAATTGTAGGAGACAAAAGATGTAAAATGTCGTCTCATCCATGCATTAATGTTGCATGCAATTGCACAATTTCTATGTTGCCTATATTCTACAGAAAACAATTGTTTCTCTCAATTGTTGTTATTTTAAATACAATACTTTATATGTGCCTGTATCTATGTGTGCTTTTGTAATATGAGATTATGAAATAAATACATGCACGTATATGAAAAATACATTTTGATAGCTTATGAAAACAGTACTTGTACATTGTTTTTGTCTTTTGTTGTTGTTGTTGTACTATAAACATGATAAGAAAAAAGACATAACTACAAGATGCTGAAACTCAAGGATGAACTAGTTTTGATTTCTCTTTCCTCAAAAGGGAATTTTGGTTTCTTTGTAAATACAACACAAACGCACACAAATAATGATAATACATGGTTCGCAATAGCAGCCTTTTATAAAAGTTTCTACATTTCATATTGACAGCAGAGATTGAAGAAAGTGAAAAGAAAAACATTTACAATAAAACGTTAAAGTTCTTTAAAAATATGCTGAATGTTAATAAAACATATGTCAAAGTTCATATATTACTATATATGTAAAAACAATAAACGATGTTTACATTGTTCGGGTTTTGTGTTTCTATACAGAAAAAAATGTGGAAGTCGATCAAGCTCGACTATTCAATATTCTACCCAGCTTTTTTATGCTACAATTAATTTAATTGTTCTTATGAAATTACTAATAGAAATTTATATTTTTGCTTCAGTTAAAGTTGTTGATAAAGACGGATATACGGACGGACAAATATACGTGTATTAAAACAACTTTTTTTTATTTTAAGAATCAAGTTTAGCTTGAGGTAGGCTGACAAACATAATTAAATCAATTTAAATGGTTTAAAGTGTCAATTTATGATTCTAGCATATTAGATTTAAATTTTAATATTTGCACAAACTTTGTTTTATAAAGTATTCATAACCAGTATCTGTCACAGAGAAATTTTCATTAATTTTAATCAACATTTTCACGTCAATTAAGCTGTTTTTGAACTGAGTAAATATTAATAAATTATTTGGAAAATATTACATAGGAACTTCTCTTCAAACTTTCACCTATTTACAATATATATACATATACTTGACAAGATATTGTTAGCAATGACAATAACAAGAGCTCTTCATATATAACAATAAAGAGAATAAGGTAAAAAAAGGGCAAGTTAACAAGGAGGACATGAATGAGGAGATAAAAAAGTGGCTCCTTTCAGTTTTTATGAGTCTATTTTTTACACACACATACTTGTAACTTTTGATTTGACGCTTGATACTGCTTACACAGGCTGTTCAGCAAATAACTTGACGTAAAAATGTTTGACGAACCTCTGCCATCAACCATTAGTACATACTATACTAGGGTCATAATAAAATATTACGTAGAAACTAAATTATTCACTGAGCTGTTGCTGCTGCTGCTATTTAGTCCAGGCATCACAAATACTTGTCAATGGAAATCCTGCCCATTCTTGCCTTCTTCTTACACGCATCCTATCAGTTTACGGCACGGTCGTGTCGTAGTCGTCATCATCCTTTATACCATTTTCACAAACATACTTAAACAATATAATGAGTGCTGCTGTCAATGTCGGCCGTTTAATGAAAATCATCATAGTACACGGTCGTGGTACATACTTTTCAATTTTAATGACTTTTTTTTCAAAAACAAATTCCATTTGCCTTTTATCAGGTAGTTCGCTGGTGTAATAATACTTTTACTATCATAGCGGATTCATATTAATGTTGTAATTCTATTTATATGCTCTGCTGAGCATACGGAAGGAGAGATGAAAAAAGTTGTTGGTTAACCAAAGAGAGGTTTATGAATTTATTAGTATACTTAAGCCAAAATTAAGTACTACTTAAATTGGAGAAGAAAAAAATAAAATTAAAAATTTAGCCTAAGGCAAAATGGATTTGAAAGAAATTTTAAATATTTTTTATACACAATCAAAGAAGGAAGGAAACTGCGCTAAGTTGATTTTTTCATTTGATATGTAGAATTTAATAAATATGAAAACTAAATTTAAGTAGTAAGTAAATCTTAAATACTCTAAATACAAAGAAAGAGTGGGCGCATCAGGTATGTCTTACGTATCAGCTTACAAGTCTAATGCGGTTTTTTGTACATGTAGGCGTTTGTGTTACTCGACCGCGCGCATTTTTAACAAATCGAAGGTATATAAATATGTGTACTAAAAAGTTTAATAGCTCTATTTTTGTGGCAAATAAATAGATTTTTATCCATTGGTGGCGTGGCTCATTACCAATTTTACCAAATTTAAATAGTTATAGAAGTATATGTACAAAATTTTGGCTCAATTTTTCAAAATTGTCTACTGTGATAGTGTCAACAATTGACAGACGGACTACATCGACATTTTTGATGCTGATCAAGAATATATATACTTTGTAGAGCTTCTGATGCTTCTTTTAGGGTGTTGCAAATGGAATGACAAACTTAGTATACCTTCAATATTATGTGTAGGATATAAAAATATTTATTTTTATGCAGACTTCAGTCCCTTATTGTTAGATTCTGGTAAGAATTGAATCTACGCTATCTAATATTACAAGCTCGAGTGTTAAGTGGCTTCGACTAATATCAAAAGATTTCTACGTTTGCTTCTCTTTTCCTCTTTCGATGAGTGCCAGCACAGATTTTTATAATAGTTAAGAACATTTAATATAAGTTCTTATATAGTTTAATGACTTTTTTCCTGTAGCTTCCACAACGTCTATTAACGAAAAAGCAAAGCGCCTCCTGAATGAATGGGAAAACCCTTTTGAATGCTTACAAAAAACAAAAACAAAAAAATATAAATGCGGGTAAAAACATGTAAAGAAAGATTTTGTTGTTGTTGTTGTTGTTGTTGTTGTTGTTGTTGTTGTTGAAAATTGCTACTGTGTTTTTGTCTTTTCTTTTTTATAAAAAAATGAGAATACTACGACTATGTTAAATACATGCATATCATACGTATATAAACAAATACACTAGAGACACATGCATATATACATACATTGTGGTGTGAGTGAAATTTTAACATACTTATATGCTTGCTAGGAAACTAAGTGCCCTACACTAGCAATTTAATTATAAGGCGTTCACTTCCACCAGCATTGGGAATTCACAGAGTTTGTCATTGCGTTTGTAATTTTTTTAATAAGCCTTAAAATCAAAGTTTATGTAGTTGATGGGATGTTTTTGGATACTTTTCGTAATGTAATAGATATTTTGTCTATTTTCAAAATATGTGACACCCACAAATAGTTTTACAATTTAAGCTTACATATAAGAAAGGGTATCTCAAAAAATGCTTGTGTACAATTTTTTCATGTTTATTTGGATGTCTATTTCTTTTTATACGAGTGTGCAATGATATGTGCATATGTATATGTAACTGCAGCCATACTGTTTTTAGTCACTTTGAATTCCATCCTTAAAGAAAATGTTGAATTTCACAGTTTGATGCTCTGTTACGTTTTAACACAACTTTCGAAACGATACCAAATTACAAGAGTTTTCTTATACATCAGCCTTTTTCTTTTTACAAACTTTTTTTTTGGTGAAAGAGAAAAGCGAAAAAAATAATAATAAGTAAAAAACTAAAGTTGGCTTAGATCAAATCTTAAATAACCTCCACATTAACATAATACTAAGGATCGTGACAGGTGCATGATTACTCCTTCAAATAGTGTAAGTATCAGCTTGCAAGTCACGTTTTACGCTTTATAAGTTTTTTTGTAAGTCCTGGGCGTGCCTGTTCCGATCCATTTTTCGCATACAGATGAATGGGTCAATAATTGTAGTATACCAAATTTAAAGTTCATGGGTCAATTTTTGTGGTAGATAATAGATTTTTATCTATTATGCGCGTGTTTGTTAAACACCCATTTTTCACACCTAATTAGATGGGATTTATTATAAATATGTATATCAAATTGATATATTAAGAGGTTGTAGGAAACATTCTCTTTAAAAAATATCTGTAAAATTTTTTATGGTTTTTGTTTTGTTTTTGGTTTTAACGAAGTAACAACGCTTGCTAGAATCTCGCACTTCTTTTGTTCCATTACCATGACTATTGCTTTTATGTGTTGGGTGACTCATATTTCACAGCATAAACGATTTGCTTTTTAATGCAATATTTCATACGCGTCCGTTATATATAACATTCTAGTGTTTACCACACAAAGGTGATAACAATTTTTTCCTTTTTATTTAAATTAATTGCAATTTAGAATGTTTTTGTTATGAACAGAAAAGTTTTCATTTTAATAACGTACATATGCATATAGGGCAATTTTTTAGTCGTAATAAGCTGAATATTCTTTTGACATTTTATGTAACCCTAGTATATAAGTGTTTATCGGTTTGTGCAATTCTTTGAAGTGTAAATATTTGAGGTGAGAAAGGAATGCTTGGAAAAGAAAATAATAGCATCGTAGGAAAAATAGACACAAAACTTCCTCTTCCTGGAGGATGTACTGCATATAGGTAAACATTTTTTTGATACATCAAACTTGAAAAATAATTTAAAATTTCATTTCACTTAATGTAATGTTTCTATCATTGGATTAAATCATTTTATCACTTAATGGAATCAGAACAAAGGCAAATATTTATAGAGTACACTACTTTAGTTAATAGAGTGTCTACTCTCTATAATCCAATATGAACAGGATGAACTCACCTTTTTAGCAAGAAGCCAAAGAATTAAATTGCTACAGAATTTATGTACATTTTATAAAACTTGAAAAAATTCAAAGTTGTGTGTGACAGGTATGTAAAAATGCTGAAGTGTCTCTGCAAAAGTACCAAAGATGCATTTCAAGGGATGTGGGGAGAATAGTAACACTAAGTTTGTCATTCTGCAATCTCTAAAGGAAGTTATCTGAGACCTTACGAGGTATATATGATCTTTATAAATAACGTAGTGTCCCGACATGTCCGTTGGTGTGTTTGTCTATTGTTGGCATGTAAATATATGTAAATTTTATATTTTAGATTTGTGGAAATTTAGTTTTAATCTATTTAAAAACAAGTAAAAAATTATATTTGTCTTAGGTAAAATCTTAAATACGCTCCACATTTACATACAGGCGGTGGGTGTGCAGGTATATGATTACGTCCTCTAATAGTGTATGAATTACGTATAAGATTGCAAGTGGAGTTTTAAAATTGTAAGTGTGTATGTTATCCGATCACGACAATTTTTGGCTCACCAATGTATGTGATAATTATAGATGTGCGCACCAAATTTGAATTTCCTAGCTCGGTTTTTGTGGCAGATAAATTAATATTAGTCGATTGTGGTCGTAACTTTTGACTTATTGTACCCATTTTAAATAGCGATCTGCCTGCAGAAACTAAAAGTGTCTGCACAAAATGCCCTTAAGAATGACAACAACAGACGGACACGTGTCTAGATCGACTCAGTTTTTTATGCTGATTCAGTATATAAATACTTTGTAGGACGCTTCCTTCTGACTGTTGAAAACGACAAACAAACTATTATTATGGCCCTCTCTTATGTACGTCACCTTGCCTCAATTAAAGTCGTTTCGTAAAACTCTTCATACAGAATAATAATAAATAAATAATAAATTTAATGGATTATATATAACTATATCTACCAACCAATAAAACAATATTATCAAAGGGTTCACAATTTTAATTCTGCAATAATTGTTTCTAAATGTAAACCTCGACTGAGTCTAAATGCCTTCCCTCATACATAAAACACGTTCACTGGTTTTATTACACTAAATTATCGTTCACCGTGCATATGCACCTATGTCCATCTATACCTTGACCACGAAATAGTCATTTTGCATATACACTTGTCTGTGTGTGTATGTGTATACGTTGTTTTGATCCCCTTCCTGTGTTTGTACTTGTGCAATATAAACTAGCAATCAAAAGTTAGTGTAGCATACAATACAAGCGAAAGGATGCAATCAAAATTTGAATAAAAATGAAAAAGGATGAATAAAACTGAAATTCACTCTGAATTGTATTATTTGCCCGGATAGAGAGAGAATAAACTGACCAAACGAAGTTATTGTACTCGTTTGAATATCCGCATACACACATACACCCACGCACCAGCAAAGTTTCTCGAGAATTATAATTAACCGGCTTTGACAGGCTTAACACTTTTTCATTTTCCTTATGTAATTATTACAAAAAATACAATACAATACAATGCAATAACAAAATCAGGAAAATACAAATTGGTGAACAAATCAAATGGAAAGTAAATGAAATTAATTGAAAAAACAATTAAAAATTAATTGGCCTCTAAATTCGAATAGTAGGCATTCTGACACCATTCACAAATCCAAACACCTTCGGGTAATTCAATTAATGGTGGTAATAAACAATACATATGATAACCACGATCACAATCATCACAAAACAACAATTGATCATCATTGTCTGCCTTGTTGCATACTGTACACTTTTTACATTCAATGCACTGCCAACCCCAGCTTTTTATTGAAATTATTATATTTGGTGTGAAGTGAAGGCAGGTGGGGTGAGCGGAACGGCCACACTCTGAACAAGATACTAATTCTTCTGGTACATGAGTATTATTATTGTAAGTTGGAGTACCCAAGCAAAAATCACAATAGTCTGCCGCTTGAGGAGTTTCTTCGCTTTCAGATGGATTTGCTTTCAAATTTGACTGAATTTCCATATCGCTGTTTGCAGCTTGAGAGGCAGCACAATTATATTTTGTAGGCTCCAAACCACTACTGTCAGCTTCAGTACAATATATTCCATTTGCTGCATGAATTGCTGAAGAAAATGAGGTAGAAGGCTGAGCACTATCATCCAAATATGTATCAGTATTAATATCCTCAACAATTACATTAGGTAAAGAAACGCCTTCTGGTGCTGCTATTTTCTGTTCAGTATCTATGTTTAAATTTGATTGTTTTAGATTGGAAGTGGAAGAAGCCCCACGACCTCTACGTCCACGTAAACTACCACGCTTTACACCACCTTTCTTAGGAGTAAAATTTTTACCTGTACTTGCTAATTTTCCATGTCCACGCCCACGTAAGCTTTGTTTACGCTTTCCTTTACTACTAGCTCTAGGCATAAACTCAAAATCATTTTTATCATCTTTATGAAAGTCTTCCTCGTAGTCAACGAACTCTGAATACCATTTATAATCAGCGCGCCCATCCCTTTCATTATTATCACCGGCAACCTCCTCACAATTGCTGTCAGCCTCAGGTGGTGAAGTTCTATCATGCCTAATACCGGGATATTTATGATCATTGTTAGTATTGAGTAAAATTTCTAAAGTAATGTCGTAAAATGAAGGTCTTGAAGGCTTTCCATTATCATTGGCAACATCTAAGCTACAATCACTTTTCGATTTGTTACGATTAATCAGTTCATTATTGATACTCAGAGATTTGAATGGGGGTTGGCTTTCTCTAAACGGCAGTAGATCGTATGACAAACTTCTTTGATATTTAGAACGGCGCCAACGTGAAGACGGATATGTGTAAATTTGATGATCACGAAAACCAGGCATACGCTGTGATGGTTGCTTGAACAGAGTACTAGCTTTTTGGAGAACACCAGTCTGTTGATCAAAATATGATCCACGCATACGTCTCTCTATGGATAGACGTGAGTTATAGTTGGAACTATTTGCCAAAAGTTGTTCGTAGAGAGTTTCATTAATGTTCAGTTTCTTTTCAGGGACTGACATATTTAATTTTTTTCTTTTACAAATCGATTTATGGAAATTAATATTCAAAGTTTCTAATCGCACAACTCTTTTTTATCTTATCTTAATTTTTTTTAGAACAAATCATTCAAAATTGCTCAAATCGTCAGAACTAATAAATTGTATTCTTCTCTAATATATATTACTATACAGTTACAGTTATTCCATTACCTCTGTAGCATCGCGTCATTAGTAAATAATAAGAGAAAAAAATATGTAAAAGTGTTGTAGTTGGTTAAGTCGGACCTGTCATTATCATCATACACCATTTAATACCTTAAAGTACTTATAATTATCATAATTTAAACTATAAATAAATTCTATAAATGTTTATAGAAAGACAGATTACATAAATGGTCTGATCTGGTTTAAAATTAAAACATTCAATAAACATTCTATAAGAATTTTGCCAATTACGAATTTTTTTATTACAACTTATTATATGAAAATATAGCAAGTACTAAATTATGTTCTTCAACTTTTACGTTGGATTCCGAATAAGAAAGGTTTTTGTAAATTGTAAGCGTGTCTGTTATGGGATGCCGCCAATTTTTGACCGAATTGCAAATTTGTAGCTCTTTTTTGACTGATGTTTAGTTTTTTGCCCATTTTTAAATCTTAAGAATTTGGTATTTTCGTCATATGAAGACTTATTTCAAAATAAAACTTTTAAAGTTAAGATTCCTTAAAATTACACTAATTTTAAGTATTTTTAACAAAGCTTGCCTTTGGATCGAGATTTGCTCTGGTACCGAATTTCGTAGAAATATCTTAACAGCTGTGATCTAAAGATTGCTTATAAAATTGTTTTGGACAGGTGGACATAGTAAAATCGATTCAGAATATGATTATAAGCGAAAGTATAATAAATAGTGGATACATCTTAAAAGTTACAAACATCTACACTAACTTAATATGTCCTCTACCATAAACAGAAAATATTTGTAAGCAACAAGAGTGAAAAATGAAAGAGAATAAGAAAAAAAAAAAAAAAAAAATAAAAGTAAACACTGTAGTCGATCTATGTTGATCGTAATGTATCCAACATTGCTCAAAACTCAACTGAACTGTTACTATACAGAATGTTTTATATAAAGAAAAATTTTGTTAAATCAATTCATATATACTTTTTGTATAGGAGAGAAAAATTTATTGGACTTTATGCTATAAGCAAACATTACTTAAGTGCGAAAATTGTGTAAAAATTATTAAAATCAAGAAGGACGAATGGAGAAACATTTGACTAAACTAGACTAGACTAGATGTTAAATACTTTACATCTGTACATGGATGGATATGGCAGATATTTAATTGGGCCCGCTACATACATTTTTGTACAACAAATGAATCAAATGAATTATGAATCAACTTACAAAACCAATTTTACGCTAAACAAGTGAAGAGTATTTAATATTACACCAAAAAATAGAGACTTTAAATTTTCAGGATGAATTTTTAAATATAGTAAATTTATTTATTATTAACATTATTATACTTTTCTCATAGGATAGATTTATCATTTGAAATTGGAAATACTTAATTGAAATTAAGCTATGAAGTTGAAATTTGGTACATATATTTAAAATTACTCGGATAACACGCAAGCTCACAATCGATAAAAACCTATATATCTGTTACAAAAATTTATCTATGAATTTGGAATGCGGTACGCATATACTCGTATACTCGTATATATAGTTATCGCATCCACCGACGTGCCAAATGTGAGTGCTCACAATTTACAAAAAACCGTAGTCCACATAAAACTGGATTTGCAAGCTATATGTAATATGTACACTATTAGAGGGCGAAATCATATACGTTCCACGCCTACTATTGTAGATGTGGAGAGTTATTTAAGATTTGATCTAAGCCAAATTTAGGTTCCTTACTTGTTTTACGTGTTTTTATTGTAAAATCTCATTATAATTTACAAAAACAAACGGAAAGTTGGTATTAATCGCTTCAAGCTAATAAATGTTATCCGAAGAACAACCCAACCAGTAATTGAAAATTGTATAATGTAATTAACGGTAAAGTGCATATATTGGAATCGCTTCAAAATTAATCGTGCATAAATAAATTGTTTACACAATTTTGCAGCTGTTAAGTAATAAGCTTAAATAACAACAATAACAATAAATACCATAAAAAAGTCCATATAGATAGAGGTGCATATGTGTGTCTGTGCATATTTGAACATGTTATATATACATAATACAATAAATGGGCGTAAATACAACAGCACATGTATGAAAGCGTGAAAATTGGTTATAAATATATATGTTTATACAGACAGAATAAAAAACATACAAACGGAGTTGCATATGAAAAGAACCACAAAAATTGTTGGTATGTGTGAACAATACAGAAAATATTATGTGCATACATGTGGGTAGATTGAGTGAAATATGTGTGGGAATTCACATTGATTCAATTTTATTAAATTATTCACACCGTAAATAATCTGGCCGGCCCTTAAAATCATTTTCCTCGGTAGAATGAAATTTTGATTCAATTTCGTTATATCTATGCGCCAATATAATTCTTTGGGATCTATTATTGTTATTTTTATTGTAACTAAAATTGAGATGTAAACTTCAAACTCAGCATAAATAACACGTGAATGATTATATTAAGCACTCTATATAAGATGGAGGGTATACTAAATTTAACATTCCGTTTGCAATATCTAAAAGAAGCGTCAAAGACTATATATGAATATTTCTATAAAAAATAATCTAAGATAAAGGTTTAATTTCATGCAACGCCCTTTATATGTATATAAATATTGAGTGATTTTAAAATTTGGTTTAATTTAGTTTTTTTACTTGTTCTTTTCTTCAGACAAATTGTGATATTATTTAAGCTAAATTGATTAAGGGCCACGCCCATGATTATAAAAAAATGTATTTTTTAGTACAAAAGTTTAGCTTTAAAAATGAAATTCTATGCAAATACATAAATAAAAAGCAAAAAGTTTGAATAAAAGACACGCCCACAATTTGCAAAAAAAAATTTTTTGTTTGAAAAGTCCTACATTAAAGTTGACACGTATTATATATGTACACCTTTGAAAAGCGTAATTAGTTACTTGCCGCGCCCCCAATCCTTTGATCCTTTCTCTAAGTATAGAGATTGGTATGGATTTTTATCAACACAGAGTAACGATATTATGTTCTATACATCAACTTATTGAACTTGTTTATTGACTCTATATAAAATAGTTCGATTTCGTTGCTCCGAATGATGATTATGTCAACCACAAGCAAATTTTCAAATTCTTAATGCGCCAGCCTGCAGCAGCCTCTTGATTATAATTTGCCAATCAAACAGAAATGTCAAAACAATCCATTCAGTCATATAATCGTACATCTAACAAATGACACACTACTCCACAGCAATTCTATCATTCTAACGATCAATCAAACCAACGTGTGTGGCACTACGTTTACACTTGTCTGTATAGTTAAATATGAATGTATTATTCATTTGTTTAGTGCGTACGTGTGATATTTTCATTTTACGAATATTTCGTAAAGTATATTTTTCATGCGAATTTCATGCAAAAATATATTACATGTATTACGAAATTTATTAAATCATTTTATGCTCCTACAGTGTATGTTTTACGTATCAGCTTGCAAGTCAAGTTTTACATTGAGTACGTTTTTATGTTAATTGTGGGTGTGGCTGACATTCTATCATACCCACTTTTGGCATATCAATAATTGAAGTAATTATAAATATGTGTACCAAATTTCAACTTAAAAGCTCAACTTTATGGCAAATAAATAGATTTTTGTGGATTGTGAGCGTGTTTATTGTACGACCATGCCCATTTTTGCAATCGACTCCATTTATGATGCTGATAAAGAATATATATACTTTGTATGTCCTTCGACGCTTTCTTTTGTGAAGACTCAAAAAAAAAACATATGGCTTTTTACAAAACTTAAAGTCTCATTCGCCTATCGAACAAATCTTGGCTTTTATGGTAATATTCTTAACTATCGGTGGTTCTAGGTGAAAATTTTCTTTCAATTTCTTCCTCAGCTGTATTTAAACCGATATCTCACGGCGTGCACAATTTACTAAGGCAAAGCCTTAACCAACTCCCTTAGTGTAAGGGTTAATTAAAGACAAAGTATAATGAATGAATGAATGCTTTAGCATGTATTTTCTCATACGTAGACAGAAGATGATTAAACGGAATTTCTCTCATTTACATTAAAAGCAAACGCAAATTAAATGTGGTTTGGTTGTGCTACCCCGTAACTCTTCGGGATGATAAATACTAATGGTTAGAAATAGCTAAGCAACATATTTATGCACACATGAAAGCTTAATAACTTTTTATTGACTTCACCCGCAGCAGCAGGACAATGTGGTGCGATCACACTGTACAACGCAGTCTAATATGAACACATAACATATATAACCATTTGGTGATTTATTTTGTGTAGATATTGTAGTTTACTAGATGGAATATAGTAGAAGTGTATAAAAACAATTGTGAATTATTCATGCAATACTTGTATAAATCGATAAATGGTTAACAAAAGCACCATGTCAGACAATGACACCCAATAAATGTGAAAATGTGAAAAAAATGAGAGAAAACGGTATTTTCAAATGAAATGAAAATGAAACTCAGAAAAAATCATACATTTTTTCATGGTTGTTTAAAATCATCACAGAAGCTATCACAGTGAACTGATCACAATCACACTTGCATCACTGAATTTCTCTGAAAAATTACTATCGATTGGCATTAAAATTTTTATAAATTTTTATAAAAACATTTAGCGAATACTTGCAAAGGCTAATAATGAAAAAATTACCAAAAAAATAAAAATTATGAGCGTGACATTATATATTACACATATATCCAAAGTTTTAACTTGTAAGACAGATTCTGCGCTAAATAAAAATTTTTGTAAAATGTCACATTCAATTTTTGTGGTTAAAGAGAGATTTTCCTAAATTGTGGGAGTTGCATTGAAGTAATTTTGTTCAATATAGTGCAGATAGTGTAAATCTGTGTATAAAATTGTGAGTATAAAATTGCAGCTTAATATCTAAATATAAATTATCGCGACATGGTAAACAACAGACAGACAAACGTACGGACATGACTCAAAGTTTACTGTTGATTAAGAATATACTCGTATATACTTTATAGGATATTACTTCCATTATTTACAGAGAGTATAAGAACTTTACAATTTCGATAAGTGAGTGTTTACTGCGATGTGTTAGGCATGGTTAATTACTCATTTCGGTAGTTTTTTATTACACACACATACAGCGAATTCTATGTGTTTGTGGAAGTATGTGGTGTAAACACCTTTCCAACTTTCTGCAAAAGTTTAGTTTAGGGCACAAATTAATTAGAATTTAATTAAACTTTGATTGTCAAATTTAATCTCATCTCTGAATGAAATGAAACGCTTACAAACATTTATTTAAGAGCCTACAATATCAATTCATATACACATAAATTAAAATATTTTCCATAATTACCATACAAAGTTGCACACACACAACAAATGCATATATAAACGCAATACAAGTATGATTCAAAGTTTATTGTGTTTATTGCACACCAGTCCTTCAATCTAAATCTTTTATCTTATCAATTAAGTCATTAAAGCAAAGTAAACCATAAAAATTTATGTATATAAATAATATTTGTTCATCCTATTACGGTTGTGTACCGAGCACGTCCTCTCCTGGCCAAAAGCTTAATGGAACGAATGCAATCAATTAACACAAGTATTGTGGCCAAGCTTGAAAGAGCTCAAACATTTATTAAATGCTGTGAAAAACATCATAATTGTTGTTTGTGCTTGAGTAAACATGCTTCATATGGTTATCCTTTAATATTATATATAAGAATAGTAAACATATCTTTGGTTGTAATGAGGCATTAATATAAAGAATCGTTCTGGCTAAAAGGTAACTGGGTATAGGTAAGATATGACTTTGGATTTCTTAAGCAGCTCTGTTAAGATTCTCCATTAAGATTTACTTCTTAAAAAGATTAAATTTTGGACGTGTTGTTATTGTTTGTTTTTGATTTATGGTAAGAAACATTCAAGGGTTTTTGATTTATTTGAAACAATCAGTTAACCGAATATTTGTTCTAATGAAATGCTGTGCGTTTGATAGCAACCTAAATTTTAATTTAAAAAGTAAACTTTCTTCCAACTTTTGTTGCAGCCATTAATATTTATAAATTTTTCAATGATTCAAAGGACTCAACAATAGCAAAAAAAATCTTAAAAAGAGTACATACTCGTATATACGAAATATATATTCTTAATGAGCATCAAAAACTAAGACGATCTAGAAATGCATGTCAGTGAGTCCGTCTGTTCCTGGGATTCCCATTATCGTAAATTGTAAGATATTGAACAGGAATTTTGTTCAGACATTTCTAGTTTCTGCACGTAGATCACTATTTAAATTGGTTAGCATCAGCAACAGCCTCGCCCATAATCGGCAAAAATCTATTTATTTGCACTCAACAATTTACCTATGAAGTTGGAATTCGGTACAATTTTTTATAGTTATCCCACTCATCAACGTACGAGACGTGGTCGAATAAGAACTTCACGATTTACAAAAAACCGTACTTAGTTTAAAATTTGGCTTGCTAGCTGACACGTCATACATATACTATTAAAGAGTTATGTACCTGCCATGCTCACTGTTCCATATAGATATGGAACGTATTTATTCTTTGTTGTTTTAATGTTATTATTGTAATAATAAAATCATCATCTTGTGTGTTAATTTATGTTTGAACTCTTATAAAATTAATTCTGCCGGAAAATTTATTATAAGGAAATTCCAATCACTTTATCAAAGTTTTTTTCACTCTCTTTCTATGAAGAATAATTTATTTATCTCCATATAATATTCTGGAAGTTATATAACGTATATGTGTGGTATGCGTGTACGTGTATTTAGAAAGAAAAGTTTTTATGGATTTATACAAAGCTTACCCTCTAAAAAATTATTTTGACTTAGTCCAAATCTTAAATATTCTTCACATCTATTTCCAAGTAGCAAGCACCTGATTACACCCTCTAATCAACTAAGAAAATAAATAAATAAGAACCTTTGTATATAATCTAATATAAAAATGTTTCTTATAAATTTCAACTAAATATTAATAAATGATAACAACCCAGTTTTATAAACTGCGTCTTATGCGTATTCCATTCTAGTCATTCTAGTCTAGTTCTAATTACTTAAGTAACTACCACGCAGTTTTTTGTGAGAGCTTTAAAAAACTTTTTCTTTTTGTGTCTTTATTGAATTTTATTAAATATATGAATTTTTGTTTTAAATTATGAAAGCGATTCTTTTATTATAAAACCGATCCTTTTTAAAAATTTTTGTCTATTATAGGGGTGGCTTTTTCTATGATTTCATTCAAATTTAATTAGAAAGTTTTGTACATAAAGTAAAAATATTTCTGCGAAAATTTCAATTCAAAATTATGCGATTTATGTGGATAGTGGGCGTGGCTTTTTTATGGTGATTTTGTTTTACTTAAATAGAAACCTTTGTACATAAACTAGAAATGCTTCTAATAAATATAAATTTAATTTTAACAAAAAAGAACTTTTTTACTTGATGAAAATTTTGTTGGAAGTGTATCAAGGAGTCTAGTAGGTGACACTACAGCAACATGGAAACAAGAATACATGAAATGTTCTTAAGAAAACTGCTTAAAAGTATAACAACAACAACAACAACAACAACAACAAATCGACCACATGTGTGTTTATATCTACTCGTATTAACCACTCAACTGGTTCTTCACTATTTTTTTTTTTCCTTTTTTTTTGCATTTATTCTACTTTTCGTTAATCTTTCATATATCTGTATACATACGCCCACTTGTTACTTGTATTTTTTACTTTAGCTGCTAATTTGTTGTGAAGGACCCATTTAAACCCATTTTAAAGATGCCGCATAAAAACCGAATGTCGACTGGCCTTATCTTTATACAGTGTCTTCATTCCTTTTTTTTGCCACACTGTCTTGATAACTCAAGACAGTCATTATTGTTGTAATACCATCTAAAGAAGATGGAAGGTATACCAAGTTTATTATTTCATTTCCAACACATGAAAGGAAGAAGATATTCTTGATCAACATTACAAATTGAGTGCATCTAGATTGTTCCTGTGTTCATCTACTGTTAGTACTTTTACGATGGTAAATTTTATAATATTAAGATGAAATTTCGTGTAATTTTCTAAGTTCCACAGGCAGATTGCAGATTTCAGTTGAGCAAAATCGGTTAAAAGCCACGCCCACAATTGAAAAATCTTTTTCCTAAAAATTGAGTTTTTAAGTTGAAATTTAATTAACTCTACGACAGATTTACCCAATATGCAGATACGATCGGATAAAAGGCCCCCCACAAACGACATAAATCTACTTATCTGGCACAAAAACTTATCTATGGATTTGGAATTTTCTTTTCATATAATCGATGTGTCAAAAATGGGCACGAACAGATAGGAGACACGCCCACGATCGACAAAAATATAGCGCATACGGTTACCGTTAACAAAAAAATTTCAGTCTAAAACAAAACTGATAGTTGTTATATCGTTAGGTGGCAACGCCATTGATAAAATTAGAAAGATAAGATTATAAGATAATTCTCAGACTTTTTCTTTTATATATTACAAAAAAGAACACACAATATGTCTGCCGCGTGAAACTAATGTGGATAAATATATGAATTTATATACTCGTATATTAAATTTGAAGGAATTAAACAATCGTGTTTGTGCTTGGAGACATATTAGCTGGGGACGACTTAGTGAACCCTATGGAAAAGGTGAATTTATACGTGCAATTGAAAAAGTTAAATTCACACGTGCGATTACACGTGGCAAATGGATGTGTAATTCCAAATCGAAATTTTTGGTCATAAGCAATGCTCATGGGTAAGATGGGTGGAAAGGTTTGAAATGGCACTACAAATATTTGATTGTGAGGAAACGAAAAAAGCTAAATTATTGCTAAACTACATGGGGCAAAAGTCTTACGATGTACTTTGCGACAGAATTAGCCCAGTGAAACCTACCACCCTTACTTATGAAAATATTATACAGAACATGCGTGATCACTACGATCCAGAACCGTTGGAAATAGTTGAAAACTATCGTTTCCATTTACGTAAACAAGAAGATGGAGAGTCAGCAGAAAATTTTATGGTAGCCTTACGTAAATTATCTATTAAATGTAAGTTTGGAAATTACTTGGATACAGCATTACGTAATCAATTTGTATTCGGTCTTCGTAATAAACGTATACAAAATCGTTTACTAGAAGCAAAAGATCTTACTGTGGAAAAGGCACTAAGCACCGCTGTTATGATGGAGTTTTCTGAACGAGGCGGGGAGGAGATACAGTTCCAAAAAGAAAAAGTGGTAAATGCTATTAAAGTAAATAAAAAAAATAAAAATGTAAGTTCAAATGTTCAAAATAAGAAGAAACAATTACATTGTTATCGATGTGGCAGTGAGGCACATTTAGCCGACAAGTGTGTCCATAAAAACACGGAATGTTTATTTTGTCATGGAAAAGGCTACTTGAGGAAAATGTGCCTCAAAGCTAAATCGAAAAACCGAGTAGGTAATGCAAATCAAGTTAATTATACGGTGGAAGATATATGTAATGTATCAATAAATTGTATTAATTCCAAAATATGTACAAATTTGAATGTTAATAATGTAACAATTACTTTTGAAGTAGATACAGGATCGCCAGTGACTCTGATCAATTCCACGGAAGCAAAAAAACATTTTTGCAAAATTACAATTACATTACACGGATAAAGAACTGGTCAGTTACTGCAATACGAAAATCAAGTTGTATGGCTTCATATACGTTGATGTGGGCCAATGTAAAAATTTAAAATTGTATATTGCACATATCAGTATTGAAAATGGATTGGAATGAAATTTTTAAAAATAATAAATGCAATTCAGTAAATATGATAGCTGCGCCAAATGTGGATGCTGAAATTTCAAAACTAAGGACAAAATACAAAAAGGTTCTTGATAATAACAGTACTGGTAAAATTACAGATATTAAGGCTCGTATTAAAGGTAAAGATAATGCTGTACCGGTATATTTAAAATGTCGAAGAGTCCCATTTGCTTTGAAAACGCCTATTGAAAATGAAATCAATGATTTAGTCAATCAAGGCATTTTGCAAAAAGTTGATACAAGTGATTGGGCAACTCCAATAGTGCCAATTAAAAAATCTAACAATAAAGTTCGAATTTGTGGCGACTATAAAGTCACGGTTAATCCTCATTTAATAGTAGATGAACACCCCTTACCCACTATAGATGAAATGTTCGCAAATATGGCCGGTGGAAAAAAATTTAGTAAATTGGATTTAACAAAAGCCTACTTGCAAATGGAAGTGCATTAGGATGACCGATGATGATGGTATGGTATTGCAAATGGTCCAGCAAGGTGCCAAAGAGAAATGGAAAATATATTAAGTGGCATACCTGACGTGACTGTGTTTATTGATGACATTAAAATTACTGCAGAAGACGATGTTACGCATTTACGACGTCTAGAAGAAGTTTTAAAACATCTAGATGAACTTAATATGAGAGTGAACTTGGAAAAAAGTGATTTCTTTATGGATAAGATTGTGTACTGCGGATACGTTGGTACAGAAAGGCCGATTCAGTACGCCTCTCAAACTTTGTCTATGGTACAACAACGATACAGCCAAATTTTATCAATGCGTGTATATTCGGAAATTTATTCTTGTTACATATAATAAGCCATTAAGTCAGATATTTTCGCCAAATAAGGCATTAACAACATTATCTTCTTCTAGAATGCAACATTACGTGATTTTTTTAAGTTCATTTGATTTTGATGTACAATATAAGAATGCAACAGAAAATGCGAACGTAGATGCTATATCTAGATTGCCAATACCTACAATGTATGAAAAAATTGAAGAAGTAGATGTAATGCAGATTAATGATATTGGGACACTTCCCGTTATAGTGTCAGAGTTGGGCACTGAAACTTCTAAAGATGATAGTGTAAAAAAGTTAGTAACGGCTCTGAAAGAGGGGCGAACAATACCTGCTCAATTTCGTTTTGGAATAGATCAATCCGAATTCTCGTTACAACAAGATGGTCTTCTGAGAGGTACTAGAGTATACATATCACCAAAATTACGAATAAAAGTTTTACAAGAACTACACACAGCTCATTTTGGAATGACGCGTATAAAACAACTAAGTAGAAGTTACTGCTGGTGGAACGGTACGGACAGTGAGATTTAAAAAATGGTAAAAAATTGTAGAAACTATCAATTGTACAAGCCCGATCCAAATAAATCCCCTATTCACTGTTGGGAACAGTCTAAAGCACCTTTTCAACGCGTGTACTTGGATTTTGCGGGACCATTTAAGGGTTGTTACTTTTTAATACTCGTTGATTCATTTACGAAATGGCCTGAAGTGCATTTAATATCCAACATTACAACAAGTATTACCATATAAAAATGTCAAGAAATTTTTAGTTGTTTTGGACTTCCTCAAAAATTAGTAAGTGATCATGGGCCGCAATTTATGTCACATGAATTTCAATTATTTTTAAAAGCAAATGGCATTATTCATAAACAAGGAGCCCCTTATCATCCAGCTACCAACGGCCAGGCTGAACGTTATGTTCGAACAATTAAAGAAAAAACTAAAGCATTCAATTGCGATAAAAGTGATATACGTGCGGAATTATGCAGAATTTTATTAGCGTATCGTTGAAATATTCATGGAACAACTGAATGTTCGCCATCACAATTAACGGTTGGTACGCAAATTAGAACTAAATTAGATCTTATGATACCAGAAGCAAACGATATAAAGATTAATGTGCATAACGAATCAAAATTTAAAGTTGGGGAGAGGGTTGCGGCCAGATGTTATTTTCTTTAATACAATGGAAATTCGGCACTGTAATAAAAGTTCTAGGAAAATTACATTACCTTATTAAATTGGACGATCAACGTATATGGAAGCGTCAAGTGAATCAGCTTCGTGCTATCGGCTTGAATATACAATCAAATGACTTACCGCATTACACACTTTTGACTACGGATAGATAGATGAAGAGCGAAATAATAATAGATCAGAGTGCACTGAAGATCCTGGACCTACTTCAGTGGAGCTGAGACGTTCAGCTCGCATACAAAGGCCGCCTGAACGTCTTCGTTATTTAAAGATAAATAGGTACGTTTTATACATATGTATTTATGACCCAATGGTCAGGCGCGGTGAGCTGTTATATCATTAGGTGGCAACGCCATTGATAAAATTAGAAAGATAAGATTATAAGATAATTCTCACACTTTTTCTTTTTTATATTACAAAAAAGAACACACAATATGTCTGCCGCGTGAAACTAATGTGGATAAATATATGAATTTATATATATTAAATTTGAAGGAATTTAACAATCGTGTTTGTACTTGGTGACATATTAATAGTACTTGTACTCTTATAGATCGTAATCAAGTACCTGCCACGCCTACTGTTTGTGTGTACATGCAAAGGGTATTTAAGATCTGACGTACGCCAAATTTAGTTTTGTTACTTGTTTTGATATAAATTTGTACGAGTATTTTTGGTTTTAAGTTTTGTGTAAATTATTCTCTTTCCTACAATATATTCACAATTTCATCTTTCGTTCTTTGCGTTTTTCATTCCAATAGTCTTGATATCTATGCTTGCTATCCTTTAATGAGTCTCCACTAAAACTATTCATTCGTTTCTAAACTATTTGTTGAACTTCGTAAGCATTGAGGTTTAATTGACTTTGTTCGCTGAATGTGGTTATTGTTGTACACAAGGACTAAGTAAATGGTATTGTATTCATTAAAAAGTCCAACAGAAAAAGTCCAACAGTTGGTTGCATTCAACAACATGTTATTGCAAAAGGTTTGTGGATATTACTATTGTTTAAAGAGACATCACAAATGTCAAAAACTTTAAATAATTTTCCATAATAATTTCCACATAATTTATTAAACCACAATGGATTCATTAATTCAAAAATAATCGTAAGCAAAAAATGTAATAATAACAATTTCATACATTGCTAAGAAATTTCTTGTAATGTCACGTAAAGAATTTAATAACAGGGTAAAGGAAAAGCGTACTACGCAAACTCCAGTCTGTACAACTTAACTTCCACATTCATTATGTATATACATATATATAAATATTAAATAATAATGAACTCTCTTGCCAGATTGCCTAATATGGAATAAAGAAGAGAAGACACAGTTTAATTGGAGCCTCTATCCTATGAAAGAAATTCGCTGTGATTCAGTAGTAAAGTATTCGCTAAGAGATGAGCTACAGAGAGTAAAAAGTGGAGTGAAAAAAACAATACGATAAATTTATACTGAAAACTTTTTTTTTGTAAATTTTTTAAAGCTTTTTATATAAAAAGATTTATGAAAACTATATATATACAATATTTCTACAAGAAAGAGAAACATTTTCCTACTACAGATAAAAGATACTTTTTAGAGAATTATTATACGAAAAAACATAAATTTAGGTTTTATTAAGGTGTGTCTGGAGCTATATATATATAGTTATGTACCAAACAAATCAGTATTACGTTTAAAATCTGAATTGTAAAAAAATGGAGGTAAAAATGGATTTGCATCCTCTAACTTATGAGGAAATGTGTCAGATGGAATTGATGCATGCAGCCGGTGCAACAGTCTCGAATCTAAACAATGCAGCTAAGGGACAGACTGCCGCCACCACCGCCACCACTCTAATGCCGATTATGGTAATACCGACAGCTATAATGCCGACGAGTACTACTCACTTAATTACGGCAGCGGCTGCCTCTTCGACCAATGCATCCAACACACTACTGAACGCTAATTGTGCACTGGAATTCGATGAACAACAGCAACAGCAACAGCAAACACCTGCACCCACTCATTTCTATCGAATACAACCCACACACATACTAACCGCCGCACCGGGATCAAACACCGACTTTACTTTTGGATCTGCACAGTCTGCAGGATTATTGTTGCAGCCAGCTATACCCACGCCAACAGTAGACTGCGACGAACAACATCAACATCAGAATCAGCAGCCGCCACAACAGATTCCAACACAAGCTGTAAACATTCTGTATGCAGGAACATTGACTAAGTCTGTAGAGCCCACATTACTTCCGCGCAAATCTCTCGAATTTTCAACATTACCCAGAAATTTTCAAACAACGTCTGATATGGCGACAGCGGTTGCCATCTGTAGTGCTGCTGCTGAGGAAAGTGATTTCGAGGGTAGCGAATGTGGTACAGGAGTAAACACTACCACCTGTATGCCACATTTTCGTTTTGGCGGTTGCAGCATGATTCTACAATCCACGCAAAAGCAACACCAAACCGGAGAACCACATCAAATAATTGGTTGTGCAGCTTTGGGTCATATGTTTGCTGCTGCTGCCGGTGATGTTATGCATAATTCGAGTCGGGGTTTAGCTGATTCTTTGGGACGGCACTGTCAACGTTACAATCAAACTGCGGTTCAGATGCCAAAGCGGGTGTCATTTAAGGATGTTAAGTTGTCCCCACCAACAGCCGAGGAAGAACTACAAATTCTCGACACCAGTACCTTGAATTTACAAGCTGGGATACCACCACCTCCACCACCACCATCATCGCTACAACAACTATATCCACCGCACACTATGAACGCCTTCAATAACTGTTCATACATGCATTTTAACAATTTTATGGACTATCAGGTAAATCAACTTCACATGCTAGTTGCAACTATTTGTGTCACGTAACGTGGTTGCCAACCACAACTGTACGATCAAAGAACACTGCTTTCACATTTGTAGATTTATTTATGAAATCACACAAAAAAATTATTTATGTACGAAATGTAACTAAAATCATAGCTTACGTTGAATATCCGTTTCCGCTGGTACCATATTGTATCATGATTACTGTTACTGGGCAATAAATATTTACAAAATCTATGTTTTAGAGGAGTAGCATTATTTACAAAGCTGCATTTGTTATGAAACCTTTTGCTTTTCCATAATATTTATAACAAAAAAAATACACCAGCAACCATGAGTGTACAATAACAACATATGTTGTTAATTCGGTAGCGATTGCTTCTATCTATTTATTTATATATAAACTTCTAAAGTTTTAATGTTATTTAAGCTATATTACATTAGTGCTGACACGCGGTCACAAATGTTGATTTTTTAGGCGAGAGAAGCGTATAGTGAGTTTACGATTCCATTTGCAACATCTAGTAAAAGGAGTCAGAGATCCAATAAAGTATATATATTTTTGATTAGCAGTCAAATTTGAAAAGGTATAGTTTTATTCGTCTGTCCGTGTGTTGCTTCTAAATTTCGTGAGTATTGGTCAAAATCAGTTAAGATTCACGCCCACAATGGGCAAAAAACTCTTGTCTTGTTAGGTACAGAATCTGTTTTGTCAGTTAATACGTTACATATATAAATATTGAAGAACGTAATGAGATGCATGCCACCCCCGGATTGTATTAGAATAGGTCAATAATGCTCATACTTAAACCGTTGAATTCCTTTGGTCAAAATCTATTAAATTACGTTATAAAAATTTAGAAAACAAATCGAAAAAATGTAAAAATCGTCCAATTGAACTTAAAGTCGGCTAGATATAACATTTTAGCAAATGTGGTAAATATTTCATTGAAAAATATTAAGAATTGTAGATTTTTTTTCTATAATGATCTTTTGTTAATGCTATATGATTTTTTTCCTACAACATAAAGTTTCTACTACTGTAAAATAATTAACATAGAATAATACTTTTTACAACGTAAAAGTTGTGAATATAAAATTTTATATATACGATTTTATTTAGGAGCTGCATTTTACAGTGGGCTACTGCTGTAAGAAAAGTGTATAAAATATTCATGAAATGAAATGACTGTTCATGATAATATATATGTAAGTATATTACATTGACCGGAAAATTACTTCTGGCTTTTAAACTTAAGTGATCCTTCCAATGAATCTGCACGGCTACAACTATTGTAGATTTTAGAGCTATTTCGTCTTACTCTTCATTGCTTCATAAATTTCGATGTGCTCGTTATGATTCCATAAAGTTTTATGACGATTTTGATAACTATGAGAGTGGAAAACGAAAAAAAAAATGTAACAAAAAACTTGCACACAATTCAAATTAAAATTATAGTTAGTTGGGAGCTATTTGCATAAAAGTTTGTTCAGCTTTGTGTATACATTATGCGATGAAGAAAAACCTTGAAAGAGCAAACTATGAATACAAAAAACAAAGGCAACTGACACCGCAAAAGATACATGCATAGAAGCATAGCTTTATCTGTCATGTTAAGTAATGGCCACAATTTAATGTGTACATCTTATAAGTGAACACATAAACAAGTCGCGGAAAGAAAAGAAGAATTATTCTACAAACACATTAAGCCAATACAATAAATTTACAAAGAATTACTTCCTTTCAGGAAACAGCCGTCAAATATATAAGCAGCAGTGAAAATTCAAAACTAGTCCAACAAGGATTGAAGAAAAAACGAAAAACATATCAGAATTAATAAGACTCTTTGTATAGCCCCTCTCCGCCGAACGCGTGTTAGCACTTTATGCATTATTCCGTTATGTTCGGGCCAACAAATAGCATATAAAGAGTCCGTTGAATTCATTCAGCATTTAGAAGAGTATTTGTAGTGGTAAATTGTGCCTGAAGTGTTGATTCTTTAGAAAATATTTCAACAGAAGACTTAAGACTTTAGTTATGGTTACGCTGAGATCTTAAGCTATACAGATTTCTATTAAATCACTTCTTTGCTATTATACTCTCTTCCCCTCGAAATGGGTAAATTTATTTAAAAAGCATTCTGGTCATGTATTTGTTATGTATCTAAATACATATTTAAGATTTTCCAATTCTGTTGGTTAGATGATAGTCAAATAAACCATACACTCAATGACGCATTGATAGTAGAAAACTTTTCATTTCGCATGATGGTATGCTGTTATAAAAAATTTTTAATTTCCATTCTATGAATCTATACCAAAAACTACAAGTATACAGCCAAATATATGCATATAAAGACACCTTGAGGAAAAATATGTTCAACGTTTTAGTATTGAAACGTGCACGATGGGAGTTTCCTTTCATTCAACTTATCAATGGTCTTATGTAGACTATGCTAATTGCCAGCCTTGTGAATAAGCTTTAAATGATTTGTGATACGAATACGAATGCTAAAGGATTACCTTGAAGTATATTTATTGGAATGCTTTTGAAATTGAAATTAACTTTTTAACTGGTCTAGTTTAAACTTGAACTTTTTTAGGTGGTAAATAACTCACTAACAGCAGCTAATAAATTCTAATTATTGATTAAGAGATGAAGAGGTAGGAGCTTCACCTTAGTTGATAAGGGGGCAACATTTTAGAGGCAAACCCACAAATTTTAATTTATTATTGTTCTTGCCTATATTTTTTAAAACATATAATGTATGTTCATATATTGACCAATTTCTCGAACATTTTCTATATTGGAATATATATGCCAATCAATGGTCATGATGAAACTGACCAAACGAATTTAAAAGGTTGATTTTGATTTGCCCCTTGTGACAGCTTCTGGGATAATTTTAAACTATCATGAAAAACGTCTTTGGTTTCAAAAGAGCAATGCAGTACATTTCATCTACGTTCATTTTTCGCAATGTTATAGCAGTTCGAAGTTTGTATTACAGTGAAAAGCAATTAGCGCTTCCAAAAAATATCTTTTATTAATGTTACTTGTTAGTAAGATAACTAATTTAAACCAAATCTTAAATATACTCCACATGTGCATTTTAAAAGTGGGCGTGACAGGTATGTAATTACGCCCTCTAACAGACAGGAAAATAAATTAAAATTGATGGCTATTCATATAATATGAGTTGGTTAGAAGCAACGCATCACTAATATTTAAAGTACAGATTTAAAAACACAAAATGAGAAATTCTTCTAATGGACCATTTAATATTATTTCGCTTTTCTTTAATCGTTCCAAAGTATAAACCCAACT
Source organism: Crataerina pallida (assembly GCA_949710015.1). Classification (NCBI taxonomy): domain Eukaryota; kingdom Metazoa; phylum Arthropoda; class Insecta; order Diptera; family Hippoboscidae; genus Crataerina; species Crataerina pallida. Next base: position 31,235,098 of record OX453292.1, read on the forward strand.
AAGAACAATAAAAATTTCACTACAGTATAGGGCTTATACTAAAGAAGTTAAGAAGTGTATTTTGGTTGGAGGCAAATCTTAGCTACTCTTAACATATACCTCTGGTACCTCATGTATATATTGATTTACTTTGATTATTATCTATCAAATGGCATTAAAATTTTGATTTTAAAATTTTGTCTGAAACTTACCAATTTTTGTTAAAAAAAATTGACAAAAACGTAAAAATTGTTCGATTGAACTTAAAATAGACATAATGAAACTTTATGGCAAATTAAGTTTATGTTCTAAGTTTCATTAGAAAATTTTAAGAATGGTGAGTTTTTGCCATGATCTTTTGTTTATGCGCTATGTGAATTTCACTAGAAAACAAACTTTGAACTGTTGTTGGTGTTGAAACATTTCAAAAAATGAACATAGGGAAAAAATTATTACATCGTTGAAAAGCTTACAGTCTTAATATTCGTAGGAATTAAAATAACTATAGGTGTGTCTATTAAACGATTTTGTCCATTTGAAATAAGAACCCACATACGGTGGAATTAAAAATATTTGAAGAAAATTTTAGCTAAGTCGTTTCAACAATAGATAAACATACGAATATTTATATGTATTTTGTTCGAGGTTTCTAAGGCCGCCTTCTTTTAAATGACAAACTTAGTGTACTTCCCTTCCTCTGTACAGAGTGGGTATAATAAGAAATACTTACCAACTAAAAAGTCAACTTTACCAACCTATCAACAAAATTCATAATATATACATAGCTCTTATTCTTGCTTCTCGCTATCTTACATACAGTACTCACTTTCTCACTGAAGACTGAATTTCTATTTAAAAAATGATGTGGTAAGCAAACATTGCAAATTATTAGAATTTTTGCCAGACTATGGGAGTAGAAGGAAAGATGAAAAGAAAAAAATATATATTTTACTTTATTTAAGATGTGTTACATATATACGTCCCAGACTGAGACTACAACCGTTTAGCCAGTAAACACGATTTTATCTATGATGTGTAGATAACTATAATATGAGTATAAAAAATTTTAAACATATACATATATAGGTTCAAGGGTGTATTTGTACGAAATACATCCGCATAAAATTGGCAACATTTATTAGGGATGTGGGTGTTCCAATTATTATATAATTATTGCTATATATTAATTAATAACTATTGGAGATCTATCTTACAAAGAGAAAAGTACAAAAGTTAAATGTGCAAAGCGCGCTAGCTTTTTCTAGACATGACGTGCCTTACCCGTACTGATATCACACCATATTTTGGTTTTGGTACCATGTACTGTTATCAATTTGAATTTCAAGTTCGTTTTCGCTTTTTTCGAGGTTAAAAAGACGCTTTCTTATCAACATTGCGATTGCTGCAGATTTGTAAGCAAATAAAACAGAAATATATACATATATATGTATATGCATACATACATACATAAATACATCAAATGGAAAATGCCATCATATCCACTGTCACCCAACCAACATAGGACTAGTTTATTTATTGACTTATACAAAGACAATAATAAAAACAACGAAAAAAATTATTTACACACACATAATATATAAATATATTATATATAACCACATGTCAGTGAAAATATTATCAACTGGGATCATTATCAACCTGAACGATTTGTACATATATATATGCGGCGTGTATGTGTGTGTATTTCCCTGAATAGATGGCGTATGGTGTAATATGGGAACATTAGCATCTTATGCATGTTTGTTTGCGTAGAGACCAAATATATTTGTATCTCTATTTCCGTCTCTACTTCTCTACACTAGAGCAATGGTACAAGTAATATGATATGATATTGCTTGTGTATGTTTTTTATTTGCGAGTTTGTATACTTACATCTCTAACTCAAATATTTGTCTTTTGAAAGGAGGACATGTGGTTCGCATAGATATATCATATAATTGACACGTTTTCTATTTTAAATTGAGCCCCAAAGCATTCGCCAGCTTTGCAACTTTTCATAAGCGAGAAATTTTCCTATTAACTGAAAGATAACCAAATTAAGTTAGAAAAGCGTTGATCATTTAAGTGTTTTATTTCAAGTCTTCACTAATGCGTTGGTTTGCGCAGGTACTTATAACGTCTAAATGTCTTTAACGTTTTACGCCCCCTCATAAGATGGAGTGTATCATAATTTTGTAACATTTATACGCAACATATTCTTTCTGGATCAGTATAAAAGATTGAGTAGATCTACACATGTACGTTTTCGTGTCGATAAAAATCCGTATTTCCTAAACAAAAATTGGCTATTCAATTAAGATTTAGTATTCATATTTACAAGTACTCCTTTCTTAAATATACGGGGGTGGTCAGATTACAGATAACACATTTCCAAGTATTAAAAATTTTAAAAAAACACACTCTTATGTAGAAAGTATAATCAATTTTATATAAAAATAAGGGTCTTACTTTCTTTCTAGCTTTGTAGAACGGAGAGTGAGAAAATATTACTTATACGCACCTACGCCCATAGAGCAAAGAAAAATGTTCCGCAACAATAATAACAGCACAAATATAATAGTTAAATTTTCAGTAAAAAGAACAAGAATCTTCCTTTTGTTATATGTTTAATATTTTTTCTCTTCTTATTCTTCTTATTTGCCTGCCACTCTATGTATTTATTAATTAGGTGAATATAATTCGAAGATTCGAAAAAAAATTCATCAAATTGCGAAATATCTCTTGTTCCTTTCCTTTCCTTTCCTCTCTTTTTACTTTAATAAATAGTAATAATAACAATAACAAGAAAACAAATTCAATTCAAAACTCCATTATTGTCGGATTACTTGTTGAAGAGAAAGAAAATTGCGTGAAAAAAAATACTAGTAACAAAAACAAAACCAAACAAGTAAAAAAGTTATATTAGGCTTACGTAAAATCTAGGGTGCCCATCATCATTGCCCTCTTTGTTCTGTTAGAGTGCCGAAGCAAATATGAAAAATTCACTCGGACTAAAGGGCTAAATCAAATTATCCATTGATATTGATCAAGAATATATATGTATACTTTTGTGGGTTTGGCTCGCCCTTTCTTCTGCTACTTAGAAGCATTTGAATAAAACCCATACTATGGTAATCATTATGATGGTGGATTTAAGAACATATTGAAAAGAAAAGGTTTTGGCTTACTGTGCGTGTACTTGTACAGAGTCGTATGTTTGTGTAAGTTAAAGTGAAATGGTAAAGATAACGAACGCAGTGATTTTCGCAGCCGTTTTTAATGACAATAGACATGCTTCTAATGCAGTTGTCGCGAGAAAGTGGAACAACGCACAATTATTTAGTGATGCATGTCACAGAATACGAAGAGGAACAAAGTGTGTATTGTAGCAAAAGAGAAGGATTAAATGAAAATTTTCATTAATTTTAATTGAAATTGTATTAAAGTTAATCATCCGCAGCATGTATGTGTATTATATCTAAACATGTAAACTCAGAGTTTAATTATTCTACTTACATATATTTAACTAGAAAAGTGATTAAGTTTTACTTAAGCTAAATCTTAAATTATCCATATGTTTATATACGAAAAATGGGCGTGGCAAGAATTACTTTCTCATTGTGTATGAATTACTTATCAACTTACATGTTGGAAGCTATACCGAGGATTTCTGTCTTTATAATTGGTAGGCGTATTTGTTATCCGATCTCACCTATGTTTAATCCATTCCTAGAATTTTAGATGACAAATTTCAAAATTTTAATAATTGGTGGGTGTGTTGTGGGCAATTCCCTAAAGAGTATATATATACTTGTATAGCATTAAAAATATAGTCCATCTTCACATATTCATCCGTATGTATGTGTGCCTGCCTCTTGTGAATCTCTTACAGTCATTTGACATTGCTGGCGTGGCACTCTAAATCGAGAAAATTCTCTTATTGTTAATTTAGCCTAAGCCAAATTCTTATTAGGATTGGCTAGGAAAAATTTTTTCTGATTATGGGCGCGGCTATTAACCATTTTGAAATATCCAAAAAAAATCTTTTTAAATCGATTCATAACACTAAAATTTTTTTATCGTATTTGTTAAAAAATGTATTTGCAGACCACCGGTTTTGGCGGCTTACCCGATGTCACCGAACATTCCAACATACGACGTACTCTCTCCAGACAGAATTCCACTTCCAACAGTGACTCAGGCGGTGAAATTGCCAGCATACAGCAAAAATCAAAAGTCAATTTTGTCGATACAAAATTATCAACATCATCAGTGTTGGGTGAGGCTGAAACACAACTGGACGGCAACTTTAAAGTGAAACGTAAAAAACCAAAAACCATACATCAAAATGCTAACTCCATGCCTGAACGTAATAAAACATTGGGTCGTGGTTCGTTTGTTGTTGGGCTCACACTGTTCGCGGCTTTGTGTCTATTGGCAGTAGCGGCTATTCTATTGTATCAACACTTTGTCATGACGCCCAGTCGAAATTCTCACTCCCAAAGACTGAGCATTGTCACGCGAATATTACGTGATGTGCCTCTAGTGGATGGTCACAATAATTTTGCTTGGAATGTACGCAAATATGCGCACAGCAGTTTGGAGTTGGTGCATGTAAGCAACGACTTAAATCACAAGTCAATGTGGATACGGCCCGCTTGGGCACAAACCGATATGGAACGCCTTAAAATGGGCCAAGTGGGTGTGCAAGTATGGTAAGTGGAATAATTATTTTGAGAAAACCTGACTTGTACCCTTAACAAAAGTTACTTCAACTTCTTATCTCAAGATAATTAGCGTCGCTACCAAATGATTCCGAAATACTTTACCATCAATATTTTAACAAACTGAGTAAATATTTATCTTTAAACTGATGCATAAAAAAACACACACTTTTTACTACGATTTGCGGAAACATAAAACTTAAGGAGTTCAGTCATAAAACTGCTTTTTGTTTAAAAGAAATGTTGGTCAGAAATGACTGCTGATGTATATTTTTTTAGATTTGCATGCTTGTGTGTGTTGGAGAAAGTTTTTTTTTGGCTTGAATATATCAGAAATACAAAATGTTAATACAATTGCATACACACTGAATTTAGTGTGTAAACTATGTTGGTGGTGATGGTGGTAGCCAAAGGGAACAAACATTTTATGAAAAATTTTGTGATTTTGGATCACTTTCAAAAAGAACTCTCTTTTAAAGTAAACAACACCGCACAAAACGCATTGACAACTAATAAAATGCACACATACACTGAAAACTTTCGTACACAAACACAAACATATTATACGTACAGTATAAATTGACTGTAAACTGCTGTAGTTTACATTACTTTTTTAAGATATATTTACAATAATTTCAAGGAGAATCGCAACAAAACCATGATATAAATTTGTTATAAATACGATTAACAGAAATATTTATTACATACACCATCACAATTAAATTACCATTCAAAAAATCTATACATTATGATCAGCATAGACTCCTGATTCGATCAAACTGAATTCAGGCATTGCTTGTGCAAGACTGTTTGTGTGCATGCCCAATACAAACAGTTTTACAAGATCAAATTAACTTATATATTAAGTCATATACGACTTTTTTACTTGACAACTTTTTATTTAAACAAGTTTATGTAGAACTAAAACCCAAGCATAAAAAAGTGGATTAGAGAATTTTATATTATTTTATGAAACTAAACTATATATTCTCACTCATATGTTTATGTACAGTGGCATTTATCATTCATACGTCTCAGTAAATAATTTAATTAAATCAAATCATCAGGCAGCAAAGGTTCGTTGAACTTAATCAATTTTGATTGCTTAACTAGTTTCCACGTAGTTTGCGTTTATTGTATATTTCTATACCCTCTACATAAGATGGGCGGTATTATAAGTTTGTCATTCCATTTGCTACACACAGAAGGAGGTGTCAGAAAACCTATATATGTATATTCTTGATTATATAAAAAAACTGAGACGATCTAAACATATCCATCCGTGTGACTGTCTGTTGTTTATATTCTCACGGTCGTAAATTTTGAGATATTAAGCTGAAATTATGTACACATGATTTTAAATTAGTAAAGCCACGCCCAAAATTGACAAAAATCTCTCTATCTCCTATAAAAATTGAGCAATAAAGTTGAAATTGAATAAGACACACCCCCACAATCGACAAAAATCTATTAATTTGCCATTACCTCATCGATTTGTCAAAAATGGGCGTGGTCGGATCAAAAAAACACACAATTCAAAAAAAAATTATAGGGCGTATTAATGTATCTGCCACAACAACCGTTTGTTTTTGCAAAAGATATTTAAGATTTGGCTTAAGCCAAATTTAGTTTTCTTGGTTTTCCTGTTAAAATTGCTTCCGGGTCTACATTAATGTTTAAAGGTTCAATACAATACTTGTGAAATCTCTTCATATTTAACTAAAATCTTTATTTTTATAAACTTAAAGCAAAACTTTTGCAATATTGTCGCCTTAGAATTTTTAAACGTCTAAACAATAATCCTACAAATAATAGAAAATATACAAAATTTTTATACGTCCATGGAAAACTGTTCATTGCCCTCAAGGTATTCAACGCAATGAATTTTAAAAGCTCAATGGAATTTCAACTCTACATAGTTGAACTTCTTTTCCTTTTTTAATATAATTTGTAACTTTCTGAAGATAAAACACACATGTACCCATAGCAAACACTTTTATGTAAACAACTTTGTGGATTATTAGATAAAAAGAATAGTAGAGGGAAGAATAAGTTTATCTAAGTATGCGCCTTTGTCTCAAAACAGAAATATTAGAAGGATTTGATAAAACTGGATAATGTAAATTCCCCTCACCATACATGTATCAATAATAAAACACCTTTTTAACTAGCAAAAGAAAAAACACACATGAATATATGCATCATGAAAGGTAATTGAAATTCCTTTTAATCTTTGACTACACAATAACTAATTGCGTGGAGAATATAACGAGAAAAATATCAATATGGTTTAGAACAAATATAAAAAAACGAATAAGAGACATCTACATACAAAAAGTGGGCGTGGCAATTACATGATTACGCTCCCTAATAGTATTACATTAGTCGAGTTTTATGCTGAGTATGATGTTTTTTATAAATTTTGGGCGTACCTGTAAAGCATAGTCACGCCTATTTTTGGCATAGTGATAGATGGGATATGTATCAAATTTTAAGTTCATAGTTCAATTTTTGTGGCAGATAAATAGATTTTTGTCTATTATAGGCGTGGCTTTTAAACGATTTTGCACAACTTAAAGGGATCTGTATACAAAAACTATTTATAAAATTTCAGCTAAATATCTCAAAATTTACGACAGTAAAAATACCACAACGCAAGAACGTACAGACGGACTCTTACAGACGGACATGTCTACATCAACTCCATTGCATATACTTTGTAGAATGTATGACGTTTCCTTCTAGAAGCAGTAGTATGCAGAGTATCCATTACCTTATGTGAATATCCCAGAACTCTGTTCTTTTTCCTTCTTTTTAAGGAAATTCATTAATACTCTTCTGTACTTAACCCATCCATTCATTTACCAATGAATGGCATCTCAGGTCATTAATTACATTTTGATAAAGAGATTTTGCAGCACTAAGACACGAAATGAATGCAACATGAATGATTTACTCTTAATTGCATCTTCAATATAATCTCACAGTAGCGTCGAACAAAATTTATTTCAATTTCAGAACGCTCTAAATAGGTATGTTTATGGTTTTCTCCCCTCCTTTGGTGGTAGCGATGTAAGGGAATCGGTCTCTTATGATTCTTAAGCATTAGATTAAATAAATATGAAGATTCAAATGAAGCAGTCAAGAACCATTGTAAGAAATATTGTTCCTTCGTTTCAACCAAGATTCATTCACGCCGCATACCAAAATGCATTGCGGTACTTACGGTCGAAGTCTTAAGGAAAGAAAATATAAAAACTCGATACGATCGAAACTAAATCATGGTTATATTCAGTAAAGGACTACGTCACTTTTAGATACGAGAACATATTTCACATGGAGAGGAAGAACCTCAAGACCTTACCTTTAGACTTCGTCCGTATTCAGCAGGAAAGTCAGTCACTTTCTTCTCGTAATTTTTTAGCTTTTCCATTGATATGAAATGTTTTATAAATAACTATAAAAGTTATTAAAGTTTAAAATTTCACAAATGCTATCAGTTTTGAAATACACTAGTTCGGTGAATATAGTTCTAGTTTAAGTGTATCTAACGCAAATATTGAGACTTGTTGAAATACAAACAAAATTAATATTAAAAGCAGACGTATTTGAATCTATGTGGATGTATGAGTATTCATGTTTAAATTGAATAAATATGAATGCTAAGTTCTAATCAATACTTTATACATATTTATATTTGTTTATGTTATTGTTTGTATCTTTCATTAAGGTCTGCCTTTGTGCCGTGCGAAGCGCAAGGCTTGGATGCTGTCCAATTGGCATTGGAGCAAATCGACATAATCAGGCGCCTGGCGGACATGTACAATCAAGACACAGTGTTGGTAACATCGTCTAAAGACGTACAAGTAGCACAACGCCACGGGCTCATAGCATCTTTAATTGGCATCGAAGGTGGACACGCCATTGGCTCATCGTTGGGTGTGTTGCGTTCATTCTATTCATTGGGTGCCAGATATTTAAGTTTGACACACAAGTGTGACGTGTCTTGGGCTGGTTCCAGTTCATCAACATTAGATGCCAGCCTGTCGACGTTTGGCAAAGCCATTGTACGTGAAATGAATCGCTTGGGCATGATGATTGATTTATCCTACAGTTCAGATACAACAGCTCGGGATGTACTACAAGCTACCCGAGCTCCTGTTATATTCTCACATTCGGGTGCTCGACAATTATGCAATTCTACGCGGAATATACCCGATGATATATTACGTTTGGTAGCGGAGAATGGAGGTCTGGTTATGATCAGTTTTGATTCCGAAGATGTTGCCTGTGGACGGCAGGCTCGCTTGCGTGATGTGATCGATCATATTAAATATGTGCGAGCCATAGCTGGCATTCAGCATATTGGTTTGGGTGCCGGCTACGACAGTATTGAATATCCGCCAATGGGTTTGGAAGACGTGTCTAAATATCCTGATTTATTGGCGGCCCTATTAGAAGACATCACTTGGAGTGAAGACGATGTGGCCATGTTAGCCGGTAAGAATTTCTTGCGCATTATGGAAACGGTGGAAAATGTACGTGATTATTGGAAACGAGCCAATATCGATCCCATCGAACAGACTGAAACCCAACCGAAGACACAGTGCACGTATATGTCGTCGTGACCACAGGTACAGGCCGTACGTTTTGCACACTACGCTACGGTCCAGCAATATCAATATAATGCCACCCGTGATTCATATAGCATAACATCAACATTAAACAAAATACATAATGAAACTCGTAATCAAATCGAAGCTGTTGTGGCGACTACTAAACCTACGAACAACGTACCCATAAATGTAATGAAATTCAATTTTTAGTTACATACTTAATTATACGTATAATAAAAATAAAAGAAATGAAAGTGTTACATTCGATTAAGTCCGACCATTTAATACCTTACATCACTTAGTTCCACATATTATGCTATAATTAGTACAAATGAAGCACTGCCGGTGTTATATCATTGTATGAAAAGAGGCTCTAAAAATAGGGTTCAAATTTGGCACACCCACTTATATACCTAATTAAACCATTAATTATTCACCAAATTATGTCAAAAAATATTGAATATAGCGATTTTTTGCCATGTAAAGAATTCCTCTATAAAGGGTCGAAAGGGGTTCTAGAAACATTCTGATTCGGTCCATTTTCAATAGAGTTCCTCTTTAAGCCAATATATATCTTTGAACCAAATTTTATGGAAATATCTTAAAAATTGCAATGTTTAGCTTAAGCATAAATTTACATGAGACATGTAAATCAATCAGTAAAATTGAAGGTGGGTGTAGCATTTGTCTCGTTTATAGTTTGGAAGCACAGACTTACCCGCAAATAATGCAGCGTATAATAACCGATCACTTGATGGAAGATAATTAAAAAAAAAACACGTATACGTTAGTGGATGCTATAACCAAACAAGCAGACTTAACTATTTCCATTTTACACATTCCTTAAATGCCCTAAAATTTAGCCAAGGCTTTATTACTGCAACTTTAAAGAATAATAATTTAACAAAATAATCACAAGAGGAAATTAAATAGCCTCTCACACCCATTGTAATTTTTTGATTTTTATTTCTTCCCTATGTCCTTTTAAATTATACACAGAGTATACGTACAAACATACCTTTGATGTAATCAAATTATAATGTTAAATGCATTTGTTATTCATTAAATTCTTTTAAATGGAAAAATTTTATAATAACAATTTTAGATTTTTTTCCTTTTTGCTTGTACCTTTTTTCATTTAACTTAATTAAATTACAACATAGCGCACACTCCGGTAAACATTTTTCAACAATTATACATTTTACACATTTATTGTTATTATTAATTATTTTAAATTACGATTTATTAACTTTACACAAAGAATAATTTAAACAAAAATAAAAGTTATATTTGGCTTAGATCAAATGTTTTATACCCTTTACATATAAGCTGAGAGGTGAGCCCTCTTTTAATGGCTTTTTAAACATAATTATCAAAATTGTTAAATTCTGATGTTAAAATTTAATTGTGAACGTGTCTAATATCCGATGGGCCCCTTTTTAGCTTATACTCGTATTTGGAAAGTGTAAATCTACTAAAAACAGCTTTGTATTTTCATTTTGGGTGATTGTGAAATGTATTGTATCAATTGTGGGGGTGGTGTTTGTAAATTATGTTCGATATCGCAATTTTTTTAATTGTAGGCGTGTTTCGCTAATGGATCTTATCCATATTAAATAAGAAACAAATTACATGGAATTTTTGAATTTTATTTTCACTATCTCAATATTTTCTCAATTGTAGGGTGTTGCTCTTTAATCCATTTTAACCATCCTAAAGAGGAAAACTCTTTTTCTTACATAATATGACGGTACTTTATTTTTGATTACTATTACCAATCCTAAATCTTTCCTTCAGAATGAATAAAACGGCTAACGATTTATGCATACTTATGTACGATATCTCACTTTTTCAAATTATGGGCGTGGCTTTATATCAAATTTTAGTCATCTTAAAAAGAAAACTACTTATAATACATAGAGTGTATTGTTTTACTATACTGTTTACTTCAATATGGAAATAATAATAATAATAATAATAATAATAATAATAGAAGATACAAAATACGTAATAATATATATAAGCATGTACACACATGCGCACATACATATGTATACACAAAACAAATTCATTTCGGAAACTGTGAATTTGAATTATTATTACAATATTATTAAACAAATAAATAGAAATATATTGTGAAATTTTACTTATTTATTTATTAGATTGTTAAATTTTAAATGATAGTATAGATTGCTATGAAAATGAGATTAAATTTTAGTAAAAGGGTTTGCTTCTTTTTCGAAGCTTTGATGAAATTTCGTTAATTTTGCCATTCCTCAGAGACCACAATTTTTTTACTATTCTGACCAAAAATGAAGTTATGCTGTTTCTTGTTATTTTGAACTTTAATAAACAAAATATTCAAGAATCTATACAATGGTCATATTAACTACATAAGATGTTATATATCTGTGAAAATGTTATAGTCGTTCAATTCTGACCATTTAATACCCTACATAACTTATTTCCACAAATTATAGTACAATTAATTTAGAGGCATGGTTATATAAGTTATTTTGTAAAATATCATTATATGGAGAAGGATTCTAGAAGTGGTTCGATTGGATTTAAATGTGTTATAGTTATTTAATTGTCCAATTAACTATTCTTATACATACTCCACATTTTGTAAAAAAATATTAAGTTTGGCGATATTTTGCTACATAAAGACTTTCATTATTAGATCGCCATCAGGGCAGAGGTTCTAAAAATGCTCTGATTCGGTACATTTTCAATAGAGTTTATCATTAAGCCAATACATGTCTTTGTAAAATATTTCATTAAAATATCTCAAAAAATGCAAGCTGTAGCTTATATATAACTTACATAGAGAGACAGATGGGCAGACGGTCATGGATAAATATATTTAGATTTTCCCTTCAAGTTTGTTACATTGATGCAAATGAAACTTTTTATTTTTTTTTTGGAAAAACAAAATTAAAGCTTCTCTATAAAGAGAAAAAAAGTTAAGCTTGTAATCTGTAACGTAAACTAAATTTGACCTTAAATCCTGACACATTAAGGTCATTTTGAGAAGAATAAAATAAATTATATATGGAACTTTTAATCCCTTCATTTTTTACACAATATCCATCCACACATACAAGCACACTGTGATTGTGTGCGAGTGCAATCAAGCGTGTATATCTCTAATATGAACCAACTTTAATGATTTTTTTTCCATTTTCAATATAAAAAAATTATAAGTTTCGCGTGACTGATATACGGAGAGTGCAGTTGTAGAATATGACTAAAGTAAGAGTCAAATGTCTCCTGTCAAGTAATCAAGTAAAGTAAGAAATCAAATGAAATATTTATGATATTATAAATATGATAAATTCATTTAAATTATTATCTATCATTATTCATTTTTCATTTATATATTTTTATTATTTTCAAAAATTTTGAAATATCATAGCTTTTTCATATTAATAAAATATCATAAAAATAAGAAAAACAAGTAGAAAGTGTTGCCAAATCTGGGAAACCCAAAATCATTACTCAATATCATATCCACAGGTTTATTATGCTGTAATTTATATTTATACATATACATACATGTCCATCTGTCCGTCTAAGGAAAGTTATATTTAAGCCACAGCTCGCATTTTTGGATACATAAATATACATTCTAGGGTCTCCGAAGCCTCCTTTTCGTTGTCCCCAACGAATTATATGTTAACTAATTAAAATGTTAGTATAAGTGATAACTAGATATTGTTTTCAAGTTGCACATATGTTTATACATTGCATTAAACTTGTTTGCAGCATCGTATGTTTAAATATTCATGCGGCGCAAATATGATTATATTTATTTAGAAGACTGAAAAATAAACAAAAGAAATCTGTTCAAAAAAAAGTTGCCAAAATTTTCTGACACATCACACATCTATTCATTATATGCAATGCAGTCAGACGTTAAAATCGTATAAACCCTATTTCTTTAACTTATGAAATGCGATTCCATTGTTCCAAAAAAATAAAAAATTAATTTGTAAGAAAAAATGTATAACAAAAACAATAGCGAAACAAAAATAACAAATCAAATCCCTCAACCATGTATTGTAGTACTTATAACAAAAACAAGTAAAAAAACAGATTTTTTTAAAATCAAATCAAAAATACCTTTCACAATCTGCAGCCTCCGTCTTCCCTCCCACGTATAATAAACTGTATAGCAAATTTAATATACGCCCAATCTTACGGGAAGGATTTAAAAAATGAGAATGCAGCTTTTCTGTCATCCCATCAATTGAAAAATAATATTTAGAAATTGTATTGGGTAAAGAAAAAATTAAAGCTTTCTTTTTACGAGAGCACGATAAATAACAAAATAACAATCAAAAGATCGAAACGTCAGTGATACACGGTCACAGTTTTTTTTATCGTACCAATGAACGCAAACATACCTGGCGCAATAATAAATAAATTCTGAAAAAACTAATTTTGACTTAGACCAAATCGTAAATACCCTCCACATCTACTTACAAACGGTGGATGTAGCAGGTCTAATAGTGTATTATGTATCCACTTACAAGTCGAGTTCACAATGAGTTCGGTTTTTTATAAGTGAGGTCGTGTTTCCTACCAAGCCCACTTCAATGGATGACGTAATTATTAATCATCTTTATAGCTTCATTTTTTAGTCATATAAATAGATTTTTATTAATTTTGGGCGTTTCTATTACCCGATTATGCCCGTTTTTGGCATATCGATGAATGAGGTTATTATAAATATATAAGCCAAACAATGTGAACTTCACAATTAAATTTTTGTGAAAGATAAATAGATTTTTGTCGATTGTGAGACTGATTCTTGAGTGATTTTACCCATTTTGCAGAAACTAAAAGTATTTGAACAAAGTTTTAACGTACGGACACACGGATATACATGTCTAGATCGAACCACTTCTTTAAGCTAATTCAGAATATATATACTTCTGGGTGCAAATGGAATGATAAACTTAGTAAACCTATCAACTTAAATGTTAATTTCGTAGGAAACACTTTCAAGAGAAGTTTCCGCACCAGTATTTATGATTTCAACTCATGAACCCAATCAATTGTTCATTTATTTGTTTGTTCCTATGTTCACATCAATAACACCTGTGTGTTGAGTGGGCGACAAATGGTATTAAAATTACCAGAAGCACGTAAGAAAACTAAATTTGGTTTAGACCAAATCTTAAATACCCTCCACCTCCACAACAATGGGCGTGGCATATATATATATATATTGCGCCCTCTAATAGTGTATGTATTACGTAGCAAATGCAAATCTACTTTTACGTTGAATATGGTTTTTGTAAATTGTGGGCGTGTCTGTTATCCGACGACGCCCATTTTTGGCACATCAATAAAGTTTATATATATAAGTTTACTTGTCAAATTTAAAGTTTAAAGCTCAATTTTTGTGGCAGATAAATAGATTTTTGTTAATTCTGAGCCAATTTTGCCCCATTTTAAATAGCGATCTGCGTGCAAAAACTAAAAGTGCCTGTACAAAATTTCAGCTCAATATCTCAAAATTTACGCCAGTGAGAATGCCAAAAACAGACATGTCTAAATTGACTCAGTTTTTGACGCTGATCAAGAATATATATACTTTGTAGGGTCTCTGACGCCTCCTTCTGGGTTTTTCAAACGGAAGAACAAACTTAATAAATAAATTTTGGACGTCTCCATTATCCGACCACGCCGACCATCTAATATCTAATAATAATTATGTACACCAAACTTTAACTTCATAACTAAATTTTCATTGCAGTTAAATAGATTTTTGCAAATTGTGGGCTTGTCTGATATCTGACGCCGCTTATTTTTAAAACATTAATTGAAGAATTAAGTATACTTAATATACCCTCATAAATCACAGAGATGGAAATTCGCTGCCCTGTCTCTCTTGCACCTACATAACTGGTCTTATTCTTTCTAAATTTCAAAATTACCTTTTACTTATCTTTGTATTATTTTGGTTCATTATCATCATTATAAAATGGAGCAAATGCCATAATGTTTAAAATTTCATATACGAATATTCTTCAGCGATCTTCTTTTTCTTCTTCAATAATCTTAAGGGATATACAAGTAATATATTTCCATAATATCTTCATTTATTGAAACAAACATTTCTATAAATTTTCTGTGTCTCATGTAATGTAAATATCATGCACATTATTCACAAACCTGAACAGGCGCAAGCTGTGTGGAGGTGAATAATAATAAATGGCCTTAATATCAAATAGTTTATAAAGTCAAAGTAGCTGCAGAATATATGTATTTAAACAAAAGTTACCCAAACATACCGAAACAGCAGGCATTACACGCACATATTTTCTACGTACCAGTAATTGTTTGCTGGTGTAGGCAAATATGCTGATCTAGAGTTAAGAATGCAAATAATTTATACGCACAAGTATGCATTGCACCTCTATTCATATATCTAGATTACAATACACATACGCACACAAATAAATATGTATACATCGTACTTACAATGCACAATAGTTGTGTATTAAACAATTGTTGTTTGCACGTATTTACTTACAGTGTGTTAATAATTTATTTACCTATATGTGTATAAGATATTTTATTACTTAACATTTTAGATTTAATGCTGGGAATACAAATGCCACAAACACATGCAACCAACACAGCCGATAAATAAATAACTTACGGTTGAAAATCAAGTATTTTAAACATACACTATTAGAGGGCACCATGTCCACCATTGTAGATGTGGAGGGTATTTAAGGTTTAGCCTAAGCTAAAATTTCTTTTACTTGTTTTAAGTTAATTACAGTTCAACCAAACGCTGAATAACGTGACACACTAAGCCTAGTATCAGGTGCAGTGGCTTAAGCAACATCATCATCAGCTCATGTAAAGTTCAAGTCGCATCACGTCAGTTAGTTACCAGTAGCCACTCGCCCGGGAGTTAACTACGACAAAGAAAACAATACGTATGTAGCTAAGTATGCTGTCGGATAAACGGTCATGTGAAGTAGGTTTTAAAACTCTCTTTTTCACAATTTTCATATTATTTGAATATTATAAAGGATCATCTATTATATATATATATTGTTTAAATATTGCATTGTCTTGGATTTTAATTTCATTTCTAAAATGTCAACAAAGATATTTCAGTACATAACCTTGGGGCGATCAGTATAACAAAAGCACTATTACAATTCATGTTCCACATATATGCGTTTAGAGATACTCAGGTGGGTGTGTGAATGTGTGTACGTGTACGTGAAATATTATGTAAATGGCTAAATGTAAGTAGAAATGTGCGCTGTTCATTCATTCATCATCAAACAAGCAAATGCATATAAGACACACCTACACACATAACCATATAAATGCACTACTTATGTGTGCAAGTATTTATTTGAATAGCATGACTGTCTCGTATAATTTTCAATTTACATTAAATGTTAGCTTTTGTTTAAAAGTATGTTTACTTAAATATATATAATATTTTTTGCTGACATCCTATATAAATTGCATAAATATATATATATATGTATATAAAAACACACAAAGCTACATAAAGTGGCATGGATGATATGAGTTTGGTTTGGTTACTCTTATTTATTTGCAAATGTTTGCATCATGTATAGATAAGATATATGTTCTTCGGTGTTTTACAAGAGGAATCTTTGTGAAACTTATAATTAATTGCTCAGTAATTTGTTAAAATTGTTTGAATTTCTCATTACGTATATAGAATTAAGTCTCCCTCTCTGTGTGTGTTTTTCTCGTTCCTTCTGTATCTGTTTGTCTCTACAAAAAAATAAGATAGAAAAGTTCGGTTAAGACCGAAGCTTAAATACCCTTGGGTCTTCGAGGCTTCCTTCGATGGGATGCAAACAGTTAATCAAAATGAATATACCCTCTTCCCTAAGGTGGAGGGTATAAAAACCATAAAACTTATAAAACTTTTGCATACATATTTAGGTAATTTTTATATGTCATTCCTGGATAATATTAAATATAGTAAATGTCCTCTTAAAACAATATTAACATTAACAAGTAAGAAAACTAAATTTGGCTTAAGACAAATCTGAATCTACACATCTTTATACAAAATGTGGGCGTTTCAGTAGTTCCATGTAGGATTCTGCTCAAAAAATATTTTTTATAAATTAAGGCCTTGGGTTATATCCGACCACGCCTATATTTAACACATCGATGATTTGTATAATTATACGTATTTACATCATTAATTAATCATTAGATTCATTTTGGTGTTGAGTAGATAGATTTCCGTTTTTTGTACGCAGGACTCCCAACTAATTTTATCAAATTTAAATAGCGTGCTATATATAAAAACTATAATATCCCAGCTCAATATCTGTTACGGTCGTAAACGTTCCAATAGAGGACGGACACATGGGTGGATTTGCCTAGATCAACTCAGAAGAGTTTTTTAATAAGGAAATAAAAATTTTGTATTTAGGAACTGTATAAAAATATTAACTTTGACTAACGCTTTGACATTTACAGATCATGAAAAACTTTTAAGGATTTATATTAAAATACAAAATTGTTGAGACCCTATCGAAAAACTGTTATATTTATTGTCATTTGTAAAATTTTTGACGCCTTTTTTTATGTAAATGGAGTACCACACTTAGTATAACATATGTGGACCATATTCAGCATGCAAACAATTCCCCACTGTATACCACATTGTATGCATTTTTTAATAAATAAATAATTCTCATTTGTATTGTCACCGTAATATGAGGTTAAACCGAAAAGACCACAAATTATTTAAATATTTGTCTGATATGTCATTTTGGTTGCATTTCAATTAATTCAAATTTCATTTAGAAACAAAATGCTCATAGCACAAACATGCAATATATATAAATATGAATATAGTTTAGTTATACAATTTGACAACTTAATGAATGATTTATTGGATTTTGTTGTATCTCTATCAATTTGAGATGTTACGCTTGCAATAAAAAATAAGCCCAAATTATTTTTTTTTAATTTGCAACAGTAATAAGGAATTGAAAAAAAAAACATATGTCATATTTATTGGAATTATTTTCATATGTTGGTTAATGAAAATTGAAGATTTTTTAAATGTCAGTTTCTCCGTCTTTGTAAATCCATCTGTGCTGACGATAAAATCGATCGTAAAAACTAACATAACGATTTCAAACTTAGCAACAATGTTGATGATGTCAGTAAATTGATTCAAAAAAAGCTAAATCGATTTAAAAATGCGCAATTTTTGTAGCCGATAAAGTGACTTTTATCGATTGTGGGCGTGTCTTTCATATTGCCAAATTCAAACAGCGTTCTGCGTCCACAAACTAGTATATATAAATTTTTGGTTAAATATCTCAAAATTTACGACTATGATAATGCCAACACGGACATATGAACGGACATACCTAGATCGACTCAGTTTTTAATACTGATGCACAATATACATACTGTGGGTTTCTAACGCCTCCTTTTGCATTATTATTTAATTTTAATTAACAAATCGGATTCTATGCGTATTATTATTATTTTTTTTTTTTTTTAATAAAATAATTATAAATATTTGTACAAAATTTCAGCATTTTAGATAAGTTTCCCAAAATTCCTATGCAAGGGAAGCAAAAACTAGCATAAATTCAAAATTTAAATAGCAAATTTAGTTTTTTACTTGTTCTATTCCAATATTTTTGCTATGACTGTAATTTTTCGCATAAAGATCAATTTGCAAAGTTCTCTCTCTCTCTCCTCACATAATCTCTTTTATATTGTAATAAATTTAAGTAATTCAAGAACTAAACTGGGAAAACTTATAGTATTATACTGCATAGAGTACTTTAAACTTAAGTATCGAGCTTTAAAATATGCATTTAATAATGTCCATGCACATATCTATATATTAACTATAAAGCTGCCTAATATTCCACTCTTATTTCTTCCATTTCGTTCTATTTCTATGTGTCTCTATTGTACTCTCTTTTACTTTTTACATGCATTAATTGAAAATTCCCACTTTTACGCAAGTATTAAAAAGTAGGCAAATTATTGAAAAGTTATTGCACGTAAATTGCTATTTTTGGGCAATGTAGTTATTTTAATGCATTATAAATCACAATAATGTAATTTAAGTATACTTTAGATTTTATTCCATAATTCTTCTTTATTATTATTATTATATATGTATTGTAAAATGATAAAATGTTTCTTGCACTTTGCAGCTTTGGCTACCTTTTTACGTGATTTTTACAATAATGTAAATCTTGTTTTTATTGTACAGTAAAAAGGTTTAATATGATAAAATATAAGGATTTTTGTATATATCTGAAAATTTCGATTTTGCAATATTTAAGACATTATGGACATATTTTATATTAAACAATTAACATCACGTAAGATAACTAAATTTAGCTTATACGAAATCTTAAATACCTTCAATATCTACACATAAAGACTAGCCGTATAAAAACCGGGCAAGAACATAATACATAATAAGATCAATCTAACAAGTGCATACAACATATTTTCAGAAATTTTTTTTGAAACTTACATGATATATGATTAATTAATTATCGTGTGGGTTATTTATTATGTTGCAAATAATTAATTTATAACCTTCAGCAGAACGAAGGAAATTAATTAAAATATATTAAATGCATACATACATTTAAGAAATGACAAACTAGAATAGTCTACATTTGACGTAAATATTATATATATGTCCTTAAAGGTTGCATTCTCTGAAACATGCAAGTATAGGAAGTTTGTATAAGACTAAAACAGTTTGTCTGTTTAAATTTGGATCAGACCGGACCATTTTTGGAACCCCTTTCCATATAATAATATTTCACGAAGTGATTTATATATCAAAGCATTCCATTTACTGCAACAATAATTTTAGCATAATTTGTGCAAGCTATTAAATGGTCGGGCTTTCCACTTGTTTTATTGTGAAATGCTTTCATACGCCCCGATGTACCACGGAGAAGCACTCATTGCAAACGCCTTCTGCATAGACAACCAAGCAATAAAACATACTAATAATGAGTTGTGTAATTTGTATGCTGTATAATGTAAATTCTATACGCCCACAAATATCTACGTTTTATGTATACGCCATGTATCCGTTAATATTTTATACGTGGTATCGTGCTGGTTGGCATCCTTCAATTTTGCTTACAGTTAACTTTGCAGCATATGTAAAAGATCAACGATGAAGTACACTGGGTGCCACCTGATGATGAACATATATGCGACACACACACACACACACAAATACATAATCAAGAAAGAACCGTACTGTGTGATACTTGATGACCAATTTGGTTGAACCAAACAATGAACCAAACGACGGATCAATCTATTGATGGAACAACAGTACAAGTTATTACACATACATGATTGCATTCCATACATAGGTATATAGACAGGTACAAGAGTGTAGAGTTCGGTGCCCTTTATAAAAGCTTTTATAGATTATTTATTTCATTTATATTATATATACAACCATTGCTTGACAGCAAAAGGCAATAACCACTAAAGAATATGTCGCACATCTACTTCTGTAAACCTATTTAACAGCAATTGATTTCCATTGATGTGTACAACTTCATCCGATACTTTGGATGTGTGTGTGAGTGTAATAATGATTTAATTGTTATTGACAGAGATTCTAGAGGTATTTTGCCTCCATTTAATGTTTTCATAGTACAATTTATTTACACCTCTTAATGGTTGAACATGCTTTGCATATAAGATCCACATGCTCTGACATAATTCCATTTCATGTATTGTACATTTCAATAAAACTTTTTTCATTTTTAATGATTTCTTATTTGACATAAATGCGTAAATAGCGCATTAAATATGCATCACAAATATATTGATTGAAATTTAAACATAAACTACAAAAACTACTTTTGTTACATTTCATTCTGTTTCCGTTTTTTCGAAGTACATATTTATTACCCTCCACATAAGACTTTTAAAATATTGAGCTAAAATTTTATACAGACAATTCTAATATACAGAACACTATTTAAAATTGGGTAAAATCATTCACAAGCCACGCCCACAATTGATGGAAATTTATTTATCTAGCACAAAAACAAAGTTGGAATTTGATTCAAATATTTATAATTACCCCAAAAATCGATGTTCCAAAGGCCGTTTCAAATTTCAGCTGATAAAAATGTATAAAAATATATCATAAAATAATAACATTTTTTTTATGTAAAGTTATAATAATTTTAATTGGCCTTATACGGGAAAATCCTACAAGATCGATTTCCTAAAAAAAAGTAACACCTTGGTCACAATGCGTCATATTGGTGGGTTGAAAAAGACGTAAAAAAATTTTATATAAAGATGGGCCCGGAATGAATGAAAATTAAAAAATAAAGGAAAATGTTGTAATCGATCAAGCCCGAACTGATTCAAAAAGTGATTCTTAATCGATTTAAAATATATTTCGATGACAATATTTAGAATCCCTTTCCATATAAATATATTTCACGAAATAACTTCTATGGAAATGGTTCGAGTTGCTGATGCAACTAAATTGAGAAGCTAGATGTTGTAGGGTATTAAATGTTCCCATATGATCAACTTTAATATTTTTACTTGTTTTTTAGATTTTCCGGATACCCTATATCCCAAATAGTTTTACTAGCTTTAATCAAATCTTGCACGATCCTGGGCGTGCCGTAATATATTACATTATTTAAAAATGATTACACATCAAAGACCATTGGCTTTATTAGAAAAGGTTTATAACGATAAAACAATTTAAATACTTTTAATAAGATGTGCCTTAAAAAGTTTCCAAAGAAATTTCAACTAATAAATGCCACAATTTGATATCACTAGATCTTTGGTGGGTTTGCCGTTTTTTGTCGAATAATCCTGCATACAATTTAACGTTTTAGCACCCTTTATGACATGACCAAAGCCGATACGTCTCCCATTTAAAACACTTAGAGGCTTAAAACTAATGGAAAAATTGAAAACACCACGACGCAAAATCGTATTATTCATATTTAAACCAAACGAAAATACACCGGAATGTTTCCCATGATCCAAGGCGCGCATATCATATTCAATGTTTTTATTAATTAGTGTATCACTGTCCAGGGTAATGTTCACATCTCCCCACAGACCGGTAAATAAGCGAACAAATTCAATGCGATCGTTTTGTCTGTGAGAACAGAGACGCATTAATTCCAACACTACTTGTGGCGCTGCTTCTGTATATAATTGTATGACCACAATGCCCAAAGGCCGATAGCCTTTCACTTCCAAATTGAACCAAATTTTTGGACGAAACAATTTTCTTAATCTAATTGGATCTTGAGGTATCTGAATATTATTATATTTCTTTAAAATGTGCATGGGTGGAGCAAATGGTAGCATATTCCGTTTGCGCTTTTGTTTTAACGGTTCCGTCGGTAAAGTTGTCATTCCACCTTTTGTACATAAAATAAATTTTCCGAATTCCATATTCAGTTTTTCTAAACTTTTTATAGCTTGAATTCTTTGACGCAAGTCATTTTCCACTTTATGGTAATGCGTGCGAAAAGTATCCAATTCGCCTTTTGTGCGCTGTATACGATTCATACTAACCAATAAGCGAATATTGGTCGCGTAGCGCAACAAATAAGTGTCCACATCTTCTTTCAATTTGCTCAGGCGAGCTAAATTACCAGCATGTATTATGGGCGGACTATGATCGATAATTGCTTTGGCTCGCTTCACTCTCTCTCTATGACGATTGTATCTCAACTTTACCCGGTCACTTGAAATCATTCTTTTAATAGTAGAATTTAGATTGAAACGCAAAAAAAACCCAAAATTTGTAATTTTTAGAGAATAAAAAAATTCAGCTGAACAAAATTTTTATTAATTTGAAAAAAAAAAATTCTAAATTCTTTAGATAGAGTTTCCAATCTAAACAATACATAAGAAGAAACTCAATATTCAGATGAATGTATATTTAATACATAACGTATTAAATGTTTATTTGTTCGAAATTTTTCCGTTTGCGGGTAAACCGCTTTGTAAGTGAGATTTAATGAAAGAATAATAACAATTCAGTTACATTTCTTATATATATTCTGTCAATATTTAGTCAATAAAAATCTATTTTAACTTTTGCCATTCCATGCAAGTTAACAACGCCCCAAAGAACGCTATAAATGAAATTTAATAACCCGTATATTTTAACAAGGACTTCTATTGCATATGAAATTATTCACTTTCACAAAGGGAGAAAACATTACAACAACAACAAAAACAACAAATTTTCGCTTCACGAGTTGTGACTTTTTTTAATCAATACTGAATGTTTCATGAGATTCAGTGATCAAGTTGTTGCTGTTAATAAGAATACACAAACATTCAAATCGATGATAGAATAACCAGATGACCAGAACAAACAAGTCAAAATGTTATAGTCGATTATATAATACCCTACTCTAATTGGTTGTGGGAAGAGGTTCTAAAAATGGATCGATCAGATTCAAATTTTACACAGCTAATTATTGAGCCAATCGAGCATTTTTCACAGCATTTTGTCAAAAAATACTAAAAATTGGCTTTCATTAAAATAGAACCTTATGTTATATGGAAAAGGTTTCAAAGAATCAACTATCCTTCCTAAGTTTTTTATACTACCGTACACACCCAATATATTAAAAATTACGAATTTTTGTTAAATAAAGGCATTATATGAAGATAGATCTTAAAAATAGCTCAATTTAAACTATCTTCAGTACTCAAAATCTTTGGTACAAGACATACCCTTGTACCACATTTCATCAAAATTTCTTAAAAACTATGGCACAAATTTACATGGACATAGAAATTGTTGCTAAAGTGAGATACGAGTAGATTCATTACAATTAATTTGTACATAAATGGTTAGATAGACATTTGCTTCTGAGTCTATTGATATAATTAATGATGGGATATTTATCGTTACGAATATCAGCGTATATAATGTCGGGCATCTACATACAAAAGGGCGACGGGACAGGTACATGACTACGGCCTCTTTTAGTGTATTTATTACCTATCAACCTCGAAATCGAGTTTTACACTGAGTACGGTTTTTTATAAATTGTAGGCGTATTTTTTATATGATCATATCTATTTTTAGCATATCGGTGAATGGGGTAATTATAAATATGTGTGGCAAATTCAACCTTTATAGGACAATTTTTGTGGCAGATAAATAGATTTTTGTGTGGGCGTGCCTGTTATACGACCTTTTCGATTTTTAGCACACCAATTAATGGGGAAATTATAAATATATAAACCAAATTTCAACTATTTGTTAAAATTTTTGTGGCAGAGATATAGATTTTTGTCGATTATGAGCGTGGCTCTTGAACGATTTATCCCATTTTTTATAAAAATTTATATGAAGAATCAATACCTCAAAATTTACGACCGTAAAGTCAACAACAGACAGGCGCACGGATATATACGCCTAGATTGACTCAGTTTTTGATCCTGGTCAAGAATATATATATACTATATATATATACTAGTAGAATATCCGAGGTTTCATTCTGGGTATTGCAAATGTAAGTTATTGTACCCCCATATTATGTAGAAAGGTTTGTGCTCGTTTCTGTAGTATAATTGATTATGATGGATTTTGCCTGTAATTGTAATGTACTACATAAGAATGTAAAGTGCAACAATATAACGTAACGAAATTGTTTTAAAATGCTAACGAAACCTTTTCTTAATTAGAATTATTCAAAGGTTTCATATTTCTATTTATTTTCCCTTTCATCCTTTTTTATATACTCAGGTATTGTTGACTCATTGTAAAAGGTGAAACCACATAAAAGGTTATATTTTATCTTATTATAAAGGCAAGTACATCAAATTAAATTTGTCATTTTTCAAATGACAATACACTAAAGACCTATCTCCACATAAATATATATGTATATACATAAATGTGTGTAAGTATGTTCGCCTAAGGAGTAGACATTTATATTTATGCGTGTATACTATGCTACAATTGCCGAAAAAGGATGATAAATCTTTTACATTGTTCTGTCATCACGCATTATAGTTATCATCACAAAATGAAGCCAATGCTGCATTCTCGTTTGCATATTATGAGTTTCATATTTGAAACTTTTCCATTTGCATTCATTTCTTATGGATTCCATAAATATGTACGTATATGTAGATATACAGAATATAGTGGTAGTAAAGCAAACTATTCTTAAACATTATATGTCTATATATAGAAAGAATATAGGCATATACATATATGTATATACAAACATTTATATATATATATAATAATATATACATATATATATTGTATAAATGAAGGAGATACAATCATTTGAAATTCAAATAGAAATCCATAAATGAAAATTAACTTAATTCTCTGGTGGTATTAATGTGTGTGACTGGTGTTTGTGTGTGTGAGTGTGTGAGTGTGTGTGCTTTATAGTGTATTGTATTCGTATTATTTGTTAGATGTGACACATTTGATATTCTTTGAAACCGTACTAATGCTTTTACTTTTTTATCTTACATTACAACCAACATCATCATGGGTTTAGTGTTAACACGTACAGCAACAATTGCAACACTTGAATGTCATATTAACCAAATGCTATACACTCTTACACCTGCAATCGCCTTACTGCATATGATACGTAGTTGTACGCTAACAAAGATGATCGCTTGTCACTTGAGAGTTAAAAGTACATTTTATCTCTTTTACACACACCGTCACAATGGTTTTGTTGTTTTTTTTTTATTTTTTGTTACTTAGTGTGACATTAATAGCAATTTCGCCATACTACTCTGCTACTCAATTCACTATATTGTATATGTATGTAGCATTAATGTTGTTTATATTGCTTGTGACTTTCGTCACAGCACAGTAAACGCGGTTTTCAATTTCATTTTCATGCATGACAGTGTCAGAAGCATAATTTAGTAAACAAAAAAAATAATTTTTTTTTGGTTGGTGTAGACATTTATCTTCTTTAGAAAGGACACATTATTTGACTGCTTAGGTGTCTGTTAAATTTCTTCTTTCCTTAGCCCTTAATGTTATACTAAGTATATAAATTATTTATAGGGATATTTGTTACTTTTAATTGGTAAATGTTAGACTCATTTTTAATCAAACCGATCGGTTTCGAAAACCTAAATCGATTTAACCAAGTCCGCGTCTCCGCCTGTCTCTCCATGTAAATTTGTTCGCAAGTTACAGGCCGAATTTTTCGAGCTATTTCTTCGAAATTTGGCCCAAAGTCATGTTTCGATCCAGAGGCTATTAAAAACTGACTGAGTCGGACCATTTTTAAAACTCCTTCCCATGCACGGTTCTTATAATAAATTACTACAGTTCCATGTTTAGAAATTTCGATAATTATTCAATAGCAACGCAAGCAGATGTGGCTGTTACGGAATATATATGAAGCTTTAAGGGATACATATAATGCATATATTTATATAAAAGATATAAACAATCAATACAGATTCAGAGTTTGGCTTAGACCAAATCTTAAATACCCTCCACCTCCGCAACGGTGGACGTGGCAAATATATACATATTGTGCCCCCTAATAGCGTACGTATTACGTATCAGCATGCAAATCTACATTTACGTTGAATATGATTTTTTGTAAATTGTGAGCGTATTTGTTATCCAACTACGCCCATTTTTGGCACATCAGTCAATGTCAGTCAAATTTTAAGTTCCTAGGTCAACTTTTATGGCAGATATATGGATTTTTATTGATTGTGGGCGCGTCTGTAATCCGAATATGCCCATTTTTGGCACATCGATGTAGCTAGTATTCATAAATGTACGTACCGAATTTCAAGATTACAGCTCAAAGCTACAGCTTTTGTGGCAGATATACACATTTTTGTTGATTGTGGGCGTGGCTCTTGACCGATTTTGTCCATTTTAAATAGCGCTCTGCGTGCAAAAACTAAAAGTACTTGTACAAAATTTCAGATCAATATCTCAAAATATACAACCGTGAGAGTGCCAACAACAGACAGACACACGGACACACGGACATACTTGTCTAAATCGACTCAGTTTTTGACGCCTGTGAAAAGTATATATACTTTGTAGGGTCTCTGACGCCTCCTTCTGGGTGTTGCAAACGGAACAACGAACTTAGTATATCCTCATCACTGAGGTGGAGGGTATAAAAATATCATTGATGTTGTACACCGTGGAAGACGAGGGTGACTTTACATACTCAGCCGTAGTACGTGTTTAACGTCAAACTCATTCTACAGCTTTGAAACCTTCAAACTGTGAATGTATGCCAGCAATCCAGGATAAAAATAACTTACAGAGTTTCATATATATCAAAACAAAACTATTTAAGCGTATATTCTCGCCCACATGTACCACATTTGTCCTTATACGATAGTAAACATAACACAAAATATATTGTAATGTACGCATATGCAACTAGGTACTACATACAAACAACTAACAGAGGCCACGAAGCCAGTAAAAGTAATCATTATTATAAATATCAATCCGTTTAGTGTTTTGCATGTACCGTATATATCTTCGTACATTAGTTGAACTTACATACAATACATATTTAAATACGCGTATGTAAAATCATAAATCTGGCTTTTTATGAATCTATAAAACAATAACAGGCATGCAGGCAAAACATACAGCATTCCGTAAGTGACTGCCGTTGAATTTATGCGAATTTTTTTTTTGGTAAACTCTTTTCTGTGACTGTTATCTATGAAGAGTCGTCCCAGTCCTTCATAAGTAAAATAAAACAGAAAACAAGAAAAAAGCCGTATCTTCAGAGAAAATAACACGTTTCAGTCAAATTTTTACTGAATTGCTTCAAAGGTACCAAAGAATACCATTTCTTTACTGTGTATTGTCCAGAGAGTAGTATAAATCGGGCGCATATGCGTAACTTCTATACACCAAAGGCCACACCTCTTTTTAAGTATATTATATATATATACAATTTAACCATGTCCGTCTATCCATCCAGGTTTTTTTTAGCAATCACCCTAAAAATTTTTAATATTTATACTTAACTATAAAATAACAATAACAATAGAAAAAAAAAGTTAGCTGTCAGGGAGAACAAGTGATAAGGGGCTCTATTAGGTTAACGTCAAATCTAATTTCGCTTTTCGCTTTGAAATGGTAAACTATACTAGAATCGAAACGGAACTCAGGACGTTGACACTCCGTGGACCCATTTTAATAATTTTAAGAATCGTACTTTCAAAATGGATGATGAATATGTGTACCAAATTTCAGATTGATATCTCAAAATTTGCGACCGTCAAAAGCCACGGATTTAGAGCTTAGCGTTTATGTCATCATTATGGGCGTATGCTTGAACCGATTTTGCTTATTTGCAAATTACACAAAAACTCAAAAATTATCGATGGCAAATTCAAACTGGGTATTTCAAAGGTTGTGGGTGTTAAAATGTCCGAGCAAAAATCAAATATTCATAATTACACGGACGGACAGAAAGACTAAATCGACTTAAAATTCAATTCTGAGCAAGAATATATATACTTTGGGGAGTGTGACTCGCCCCCTTCTAGTACTTACAAACGTTTTAACAAAACCAATGTACCCCCATAATCATTATGATGGTGCATATAAAAGCAAAAAAATTCACGTTTACATTACACAATACAATATATAGAATAGATTTTTTACATACATACATATATATAATATTTAGAATATGTGCATGTGTACATATATAACTTTTTGTAAGTTCCAAGGTAAAGTCACAACATAAGCATTATCATGCACTTAACCAAAAGTATATATTTTAGTTTATCTTGCATGTAAGTGAGAAGACCACAGGGGGAGATAAAAGAAAAAACGCAACTATGGCACGAAAATTATTCCACAAAGAAAGACGCACACACATAAACAATAATATCAACATTAAAAGGAACAATCACTCAGGCACACACATATATACATCCAAAAATGGCTGTGAAAAAAAGCATACACAGTATATATTGTATATAAGTTCAAATTTAGTTTATTGTATGTGTAAGCTAAGACCTTAATTCATGTGTACAATTATAATTGAATGCAACTGTATACGTGTATATTATACATATAAATATGTGTTGTTATGCATCTCCACATGAGATGGAGGTATACGAATATATAATTTCATTTACAGCTCCTAGAAGAAGGCGTCAGAGACCCTACAGAATTTATACATTTTGATTAGTATCAACTGAGTCAATCTAGACATGTATGTCCGTACATCCACCTATTGTTGGCACTCTCACTGTCGTAAATTTGGAGATATTGAGCTAAAATGTTATACACACACTTTTAGTACAAATCAATATTTAAATTGAGAAAATCGGTCAAAAACCACGCCCACAAGCAACGAAAATCTATAAAATTGACACAAAAATTGATGTATTACATTTGAATACACGTATTTATAATTCAGCTTTTCATCGATGTACCAAAAATGCGAATAGCCGGAAAACAGATCGACATAATCGATTAAAATCTATAAATCTACCACAAAAATTAACCTATGGAGTTTAAATTTGGCAAACCCATGATCATTTGCCAAAAATGGGTGCGGTCGGGTAAAAGATGCCCCACCCTAAAATTTGACTTGCATGCTGAACGTAATGATACACCTGCCACGCCCACTATTTATATGTGAATGTAGAGGGGAGTTAGTATTTGGCGTAAGCTAAATTCAGTTTTCTTACTTGTGTTTTGTTATATTACAAATATCTAACGCCTTTGATTTGTGATTTATACAGCATACAATGAAAGTTCCACCTCTGTTTTTATACGTGTACTTATATTATAATTGTAATGAGCATTACTAGCATACATCCAAAATATAGTAAAATTTTTACATTCATCATAATTATAGTCCAGGGCGAAAACTTTTCCAGTCATGATTACAATACTTATACGTTTCTGTCATACACACATTTATATGCAATGTATTAAGATATAAACAAGATAGAGAAGTGCGGTTAAGACCGAAGCTTAAATACCCTCGACCTTTTATAATCCTCTAAAAGTAAATTCCTATTGCCATATTTATGTATATGACTACTTCATGTACTCACGCAAATATTGTTTTTTTTTTAATTATAGGCGTTTGCGTTATTTAGTCAAGCCCATTTTTGTGTGTGATGGATAACGGTACCACTTATATATATACCAAATTTCAATTTGATAGGCATAGTATTTTGCGATATATAAATTTTTAAAGATACATAGATTGTGGGCGTGTATTTTAACCAATTTTGCCCAATTTTAATACAGAATAGCGAAATTAAACTAAGAATAAGTGTGCCAAGATTCAATTTGATATCTCAAAAATTACGACCGTGAGAATGCTAACAACAGACGGACACATGGACGGACATGTCTCAAACGATTTCTCTTTTCATGCTGATTAAGAATATATATGGTTTGTGAGGTCTCCGAGGCTTCCTCCGATGTGTTGTAAACGGATGATCAAAATGAATATACCCTCTTCCCTAAGGTTGAGGGTATAAAAAGGATGCAAAAGTACATTTATACTCAATCTGTAACTCACTTGTGAGTTACTTATTTATAATTATTCTTTTTTATATATTTATATTTTTTTTAAGGTTTTATAACTAAACAAAAAAAAAACTAAATTTAGTTTAAATTGATGACAGATAAAAAGTGAAAATTTTATGGTTGGTTAATACCCTACCCAAATTATGCAATTACTTAAATTACATCAGTAAGCGCGAGTCATTGCCACATAAAACACTTTATGAAATATCATTATATGGAAAGAGTTTCTCAAAATAGTCCGATCACACGCAAATTTGGATTAGACAATTATTAAACCTAGTAACTATTTTTCGCCAAATTTTGTGAAAAAATATCCAGAATTGTAATATTTTGCTACATAAAGACTTTTTTTATAATAGAATCTTAAATGGGGAGGACTTGAAGTCCAATTACTTCCACTTTCATTAAGATTTTTCTTTGGGCTAATACACATCTTTATACCAAGTTTATCGAATATATCATTTTTCAGAATTAGTCCAGGGTATAAAAACTAAATTTGGTTTAGTTTGGTCAAGTAGAAAAAATTTTATAAATTTGTTGTTGTTTTTTATTTATTTATGTTGTTTTATTATTTATTGTTTATTGTTGTTTGTTTTTGTTCTCGTCATTATTCTGGTTTTTAAGAACTAGCAAGATGTAGTTATAAACGAGAATGGTTGTACGTAGATTCTCAACTTGATCCACTTATAACCATTTATTTAATTAAACATAACCTCCTCGCCTTAAGACTCAATAATATAATATTATTATTATTAACATAAGTATTCTTCGTATATTCACTGTAATTATAAGCTTAAGTTAACTATGCGATCTAAGATTATTTATTCAATATTTATTTACGCATGAACCAGGTGCGAAAACTTGCTGGTGGTATAAAAAATTAATGGATACCCAAAATGTACAAATGACTTCAACAGAACTCATTATTGGAAAGCGGATGTTCCCATAACAAGTGTTGGGATTTATGCTCCTGATTTGTACATCATCTGCACTTGTACGCGGATGATATGCAGATCTGAGTTAGTGGACCGCCAAACAACACCATAAATACGGTAAAAAAAATCAATGATGATCTGGCTAATATTGGGAAATGGGCCAGTTCCAACGATCCGGCCTTAAATCCTGCAAAAACTAAGTGCATTGCTTTTTACAAGAAGGCGGATCTTAGGAACATTAAAATCCCTTTTCTGGGGACAGACCTAGAGATAATCGATTCGGTAAAGAACTTCGGAGTGACATTTAATAGAACGCTTACTTGGGATAGTCACATAAATAAAAATGTGGGACAAATGTACGGAATGCTAAGATAACTATGGCATTTACCCACACACCCTTAAATATTAGAAAACTTTTGACCAAAGCGAGCTATTTGCCATTCCATTGATTCCATTTCTATACAGAAATTACAGAAAGCTAATAATTCCATTATTAGGTACGTTTTGGGTTGAGGAGGTGTGACCGCGTTTCACTGTACTTCTGTTGTCGGTAACCTTGGAGGACCTGTTTAAATGTAGAACATTATGTATATTACAAAAAATTGTTACAAAGCAGACTTGAATTCTCAACGTCTAACCGCAACCAGAATATTAAACCTATGAGATACATATCGTTAACGTCTGAACGTCACTTTTTTATATTTGCAATTCGATTGTGGAATTCCATCCGTCCGTCTACAGACGACACGGAACTTAAGTTTAAATTTAGCACAACCAATTATTTAACTAATTGATTATTTTGTATAAAATTTTGTCAAAACATATTGCGAATTATGCTTTTTTTCCATATAAAGACTTTCTTTATAGCCGATAGGAAAATATATGGAGAGGGGTCCTAGAGATGATTCAATTTGGTTCATTTTCGATATGGCCAATATATGTCCATATTCCAAATTACGTCACAATATCCCAAGAAATGTCACCTGTAACAATAACCAATGAAATGAAAATTGAGTTTCAATCAATAAGTAATAACGATTTGATTGTTTGTAGGGTCTCTGACGCCTCCTTCTGAGTGTTGCAAACGGAAGAACTATCCCCACATCACTAAGATGGAGGGTATAATAACAAGTTTTAGTTTGTGTGCTATTTGGTAAATTTCACATTCACGCACGCACACATACATATACATATGTTATTCGTGATTATGCTTCTCTTGCATGCTTATAAATGAGCTTTAGAACAACTAGATTTGAAGCTTTATATGCGATTTAATGCAATAGTTTACTATAACTATTGGTCGACTCATACTCTGTTATATTACAATTCAGATAATATCCTGAAGTAAGATTTATTGCTAACTCTGCCAAACAATATATACAATTCTCATATGAGGCACGTTGGCAAATATAATTGTGGCATCTGTCATTACCTAGCTAAACATACATTTGTCAAAAATTTGATACATACAATTGTTTAACATTTATGTGTAATGAGAATGCGGCGGTTACACGAAAACATGCCTCATGAATGCAAATGTATTTAAGTAGAAATGTTATGCGCGGCCATAACGCCATTAAAACCAACTAAGTATGCGAGCAAAGTAGTACAAAGTTCTATTAAAAATTGTTCATGTTGTGCATGAAGAACAAACAAACAACACATACATAGTTGTTATGAAACTGCTTAAAATCGATTGAATTTATGCATGCATTGATATTGTGGAATATACTCGTATATGCGTCATGTTTGTGTTAAAAACTATTTATTGACCTTAGTTCTATTTACACATCCAGTCAGCTGAGTAGGAACACACAATTATGATGAAGTGATAATTGAATTTTCTACGATGATGCGATTTAATCCTCTATATGTATATAATACAAGCGCTCGGTTACATATGCACTAAAAAAAATTAAGAAAACTTTTCATATCAAAGGAATAATCGAGGACTTATAAAATAATCTATAAAAGCATCAAATAAAAAATTGAAACAAGTAAAAAACCTAAATTTGGATTAAGCCAAATCTTAAGTATTCTCCACACATCTACTTATAAACGATGGGCGTGGTAGGTACATGATTACGGCCTCTAATGATGTACTTATCAGCTTGCAAGGCGAGTTTTACGCGAAGAACGTTTTTGTACATTGTGCGCACGTCTTTTATCCGACCATGTCTATTTTTAGCACATCGATG
Source organism: Crataerina pallida (assembly GCA_949710015.1). Taxonomy (NCBI): domain Eukaryota; kingdom Metazoa; phylum Arthropoda; class Insecta; order Diptera; family Hippoboscidae; genus Crataerina; species Crataerina pallida. Next base: position 31,269,175 of record OX453292.1, read on the forward strand.
GATAGGGTAGTTACAAATATATTAACCAAATTTCAACTTCTTTACTCAATTTTTGTGGCAGATAAACAGATTTTTTTTGTGTAATTGTACTATAATGCTTGTATATTTGTTGTTTTTGTATTTGATGCCTAAAGACTTGAAAAGCTAAAGTGAAAATATTCTATAGAAGCCCTTTATATGTTGGTGCTGCTTTATTGTTCTCCTTGCATCGTTATGTTCTCTTTATATATGTATACACTATAACTGTATTCGTTTTTTTTTAATAGAAAAGTAAAACACAATCTGGAATATGTTTAGCTTTGAGGCATACACATACAAGGATTTTATGTTATTGAATAATGTTTAAATATTGTAATATTAACAATATCACGTTTTACCTATTTACTTTACAATTTTAACATTCATATTTATTATTTGAAAATTATTATAAAATATGAAAATTATTTTACTTTTGGCTTCAACTAAAATAACAATGTAATGTAACAGCGTTGTAACATAATTCTTGCTTGTTTTTTCCTCTTTCATGTCCTTCGCATAAGATGGTAGTTTTTTTATTCCATTTGCAACACCTACAGAAGGACAAAGCGTCAAAATTTGGTCGGTTCATATTTGTCTATCTTTTATTGACACTCTCACGGTCGAAAATTTAGAGATACTATACTGAAATTTTTTACAGGTAGAACTCTGCAAGCAGATCGCTATTTAAATTAGGCAAAACCTGTCATGGACCTGTAAAACTGGCCTTGCAGTCTGATAAGTACACCATTAGAGGGCGTAATCATGTATTATCCACACCCCCTTTTGTAAGAAGATGTGGGGAGAGTATTTCAGATTTGACATAAACCAAATTTAGCTTTCTTACTTGATAATTTTCATTTTTGTTAAACGAATATTTTAATTAAAACAAAAGCACCTGTTGAACCCCCCGTTACTTTTTTACTGCACTCGGTTTCACAGTTTGAAAAATCCGTTTTTCCATCTTTTTTGCTTTTTTTTTTTTTTGCTTCACCATTGAAATTTATTTTTACTCTTGAATATTAATTTAATTTCTTCTTTTCTTTTTACGCTTAATTTTTTTGTTTGTTTTTTTCGTTTTTCTTTTATCTTCATTTACATTTTATTAAAAGGGATTATTGAGAACAACAATAAAACATACTTTATGAAACCTTTCATTTTTTAGTTATTGAATTTTGAAAATATAAATGTGGGGCGGATATTTAAATAGCGTACGACTGTATATGAGAAAATTTTAATAACAGGTATATATTCACTCAAATCAAAACCGTGAATATAAACCGTAGTATTTGATAAATTCAAAAAAATGTCATAATAACATATGTGCGGGAAAGAGAAATATTGCTAAAACGTATATAAAAAAAGAATGATTATGCATTGGACAGATAGGAGTTTCCTTCTATTTTGAGGTATTATAGAATCATTTTAAGTTTGAAACGTTAAAGATTAGTAGAGTAGAAAGAGTTTTAAACAAATACAGCACGTAAGGATTTAAAAGAAAATAAATAAAAAGTTTTTTTTTAATTACCGCCTTACAAGAAACTCTTGCCAAAGAAAACGTAATCAGGAAATTGAAAAACTCAGAATGTGATTAGTAGTACAAATTACAAACTACAAATACACTGGCATCACATGCATTCATGTTGGTAGTTTTGTCCTTTAATGAAGCGTTTAATAGGCGCGCATTCAACTTACACGGTAAACATCCTAAACACTTAAAAAAGCACATCACTTAACAAGTAAGTAAAAATGTTTATATGTATAGAAATAGTGAAAATGTTGAAATGGTGATTTTCTCCTCCAGGAAATTTTTATACCCTGCACCACTTGTGGTTTGTAAACTTGTAAGTAAATCCTAAGTTAAGTGTGGCAAATGCCACATCTGTCTTCGATTATACCGATCGATTCAGAATCAAAATCTGAATCAATTTAACAATGTCTATTTGTCCATCTGACTGTTCATGCAAATTTATGCTTTAGCTGCAGGTCGCATTTTTTTTTTAATATTTCAATGTAATTTATTATATATAAGGTTAAGTATTGACTTAAAACAGAACCCTATTAAAATTGAACCGAGTGGAACCACTTTTAGAACTCATATTTCATATAATGATATTTTGCAAAATGACTTCTATGGCAATATCTCGCGTTTACTGACATAACTTAAGTAATTGTCGCATAATTTGTGGAGCTAAGTAGTGTAAGGTATTGAAAGGTTCGGCTTGATCCACTATAAAATTTTTACTTGTTTTTTTCTACTTAAGTTGAAGAAATCAAAGAGGACATCGTGTCGTAATATGTGAAAAATTGTTTACGAGTAAATGAACTACTTTAAGACCTTCACACATATTTTCAAGTGAATATTATATAAATTCTTCTACTTCTGCTCATAAAATTCTATTGCTTATCACATAAAAGTTGGAGTTGTTTATATAAGATTGAGCACTTCTTTCGAATAAATATAATATTTATGGTACACAGCATAAGAATTCTTAGCTCCATTGTCATTTTAAAAATAAATGCAAAAGAAGTGCTATTTCGATAAATATTCAATATCAATGCATATTAATAACCACCACAAAAAATGGGTATATTAAGTTTGTTGTTCCGTTTGCAGCGGACAGAAGAAAATTGGGGCTCCTACAAAGTATATTCAATATTTAAAAATTTTCAAATGTTTGAATGCAAACAACAGACAGACACATGGGCAGACATGTGAAGATTAACTCAGTTTTTAATGCTGATCAAGAATCTTTATAGAGCCTCTGAAGCCTTTTTCTGGATGTTGCAAATGAAATGACGAACTAATTATGTGGAAGGTACAAATAAAAACAAACAAAAAAATGCTTTTCAACCTCCATTGAAAATCTGTAAAAGGCGTACTGATCGGAAAATTTTTATTTACTTTAAGGGAGATTTCCTTTTACATGTATATGTATTTGTACTTATAAGTAAACATGGTTTTTGCATACATATATATATGTGTAGAGTTATATAATTCTACACTCATCTTATTAAATCATATAAAAACTTGTGTAAACATTTTCTTTACAATTCTACCAACACAGCTTAACTGTTAACATTAAGTCTATAATGTTTGCATTTGAAAATATGCATTGGCTTATAAATAAATATTATATGAGTGTTTTCCTCAACAGTGGTTTTATATCAACTCAAGTACATAATAAACCGCCCGGTTTAAGTATTTATTGTAGAGTAGAGTACAGATCAGGTGAAAGTTCAATGTGCCGATATGAATAAAAGGCGCACTACATTGTGACCCTACCTATATGCTACATAGTGCATAATGTGCTTTAACTTAAACCTCATTTTAAGGAAGATAATTATTTGTATAAGTATGTACTAAAAAGAAATCATTACCATTTACCACAGAACACAGAACACTTTTCATATTATTGTGTTCGAGTGTGAATAAGTGCAGAAAAGAGTACATAAGTACAGTAATATAAATTATTCTTACAAAGAAACATTTTACACACCAATTTAATTTAAGTCAAACTGCACATAGAAAAAGGGGGCGTGACAAATAGCTGATTACGCCCTGTAATTTATCAAATTCTGTGTAAAATAAGGACTTTTGTAATCTGAAGTCGTGGTCGTATAATGGATATCGATGTATGCCCTTATTACTTATTACATATTATTATTATGTGTACCAAATTTCAACTTCATAAGTAAATTTTTGTGGCAGATAAAGAGTTTTTGTCGATTGTGGACGTGGCTCTTACCCAATTTTGCCCAATTTAAATAAGAATCTACGTACTAAAATTTTGTACATAGAAATATTTGTACAAAATTTTAACTCCTTGTTTCTAAATTTATCATCTGCGAAAATTAGAACAACAGACAGACGAACGAATAGATAGAGATTTTGAAGCTGATCAAGGCTTTTCCAGGTCGAAGGAATGTGAGACTTAGTATATAAACAAGTAAAAATGTTATGATGGATCAAACCCGACCATTTAATACTCTACACCACAAAATATGCACAATTAATTTAGTTGTATCAGTAAATGCTAGGCATTGCTACATAAGTCATTTCGGGAAATATCATTATATGGAAAGGGGTGTTAATAATGCTCCGATTGTATCCAAATTTGGCAGAGTCAATTATAAAGCTAATTAACTATTTATCGCTAAACTTTATCAAAAAATATTAAAAATTACCATTTTTTGCCATATAAAGATTTCCATTATAATATAACCCTATATGGAGAGGGATTCTAAAAATGGTGCGAATCGATCCATTTTCGATAGGGTTCCTTTTTAAACCAATACTTACCCTTTTTACCAAATTTTATCAAAATATATCTTAAAAAAAACGATCTATAGCTTATGCCTAATTTTACATGGACAGTCAGACGGACAAATGGACATGGTCAAATCGATTCAGATTTTGATTCTGTCCTTATAAATATATATATGCTTAAGCTTCCAATATATATATGAAAAGTTTTTAGAAAATCTATTTAAGTTTGGCGGTCCTAATCAGTGAATTCTTAAAAAGTAGATAAATATTTCATAAAAGGGTTAATGATTTTTTAAAAAGTCACGCTCATCATAATAAAATCCAACTATAATTGAAAAGATTATTTCCAATACTTAAGTGGTACAGTAGTAGTATACTAAAAACTACAGCACTAACTTATTCATAGTTCAAGCCTTTCAAATACATACACATTTTAAGGGTCAAAGTTTTAGCATAAACTTTGTATAAAAACTTTATCGGTCACTCTATCTATCTGCTACTAAAATAGATTTTTTTCCCCGCTGGGCATCAGGTGTTAAAAGAGTTTGTTAACAAATAATGACAATGAACGAAATGTGTTTGTAATGTTGTTACAAAATTATCCTTTTAACACAGATACAACACACACATATACAAAATGACTTTGTAGAATACTTCAATTTTTATATTCCTCCACATTCGTGTGGCGAGTATGCTAAGTTTTTTAAATCCTTATATAAGTTTCAAAAGAAAGGCTTTAAACACCTACATATATATTCTTCATCAACATCAAATTACGAGGATGATGCTGTAACCATATGTTCGTTATTGAAGCGTTAAAAAATTCAAATATTAAGTTGAAAATTAATTCAAACACTTTTTTTTAATTTTACGTGATTTAAAAGGGTGAAATTGCTTTTGCCCACACATTGACACATATGTATGGGGTAGTGCCTATTTATACTTTGTAGTGTCCAAAATAGGGTCACATAGAAAACATACTGCCTTACAATTAATTAAATATAAATTTCATCTGGGTTTTTGACGTGATATATAACTTATAAGAGTAATCATGAATTTGTCACGTTCACAGCATATAAATGTTCAGGATCAAAGATTTGTGAGATTTTTTCTTGTTTTCCTTTTTTTTTTTTTTAACTCAACTTTAATGATGCTAAACTTTTACTTTCCCTACTTAGGAAAAAGATATATAAGCACCTATATATATATATATACATATGTATATACATACATCACCTATACCATATGTATGTATATCTGTATGTATATACATATGTATATAGGTGCTTATATGAATACATACAAAGATACGTATATGTGTCAGAACTGTTTAAAAAGAAGTAGAAAAATTAGATTTAATTTAACTGAATTTAATAGATTTAATTTTTATACATAACTGGAGCGCAGCAAGTTTATAATAACGTCCTCTAATGATATATATATTACATATCAGCTTGTACGGACTATTTTTTGTAAACTGTGGGCGAAGAGAGCTGCACCGACCCATTATATATAAATGAAATTTTTTCGTATAAATAAAAAAATAAATTTTTTATATAACATTTTCAAGAAAAACCACTGCAAAACACTTTAGCAAACAAAAGATGGACACTCTCAAGTAATTTTTGATGAAATTTGAAAAAAATTCATTTAGAAAAGTTATTGGGTTCTTGATTTTCCTGAACTTCCCTCTTCTAATCCAACTTTTTTATATGAAGTTTTTTCGAAAAATTTCAACTCATTAGGTTACTCGAGAATTTCTATCCTGTTTGCTCACCTTTTGTGTTCGTTTTATCCCCTCCACCTTAGGGAAGAGGGTATATTCATTTTGATCATTCGTTTACAACACATCGAAGGAAGCCTCGGAGACCCCACAAACCATATATACTCTTAATCAGCATGAAAAGAGAAATCGTTTGATACATATCCGCCCATGCGTCTGTCTGTTGTTGCCACTCTCACGGTCGTAATTTTTGAGACATCAAATTGAAACTTGCAACACTTATTCTTAGTTTAATTTCGCTGTTCCGTATTAAAATTGGGCAAAATTGGTTAAGAAACGCCTATAATTTAAAAGAAACACTAGTTGCGTAAGTACATGAAATAGTCATATACATAAATAGGCAATAGGAACTTATTTTTAGAGGATTATAAAAGGTGGAGGGTATTTAAGCTATATGTCCATACTCAATCAATAAAAATATATTTATCTGCTACCAAAAGTAGGTTATTAAGTTGAAATTTGTCTATAATTATCTTATCCAAAGATGTATCAAATATGGGCGCCCACAATTTACAAAAAACCATACTAAGCGTAAAACTCGACTTGAGATATACACTATTAGAAGGTGCAATCATATTCCTGCCAAGCCCATTGTTTGTATGGACATGTGGAGGGTATTTAAGATTTAATCTAAAACTATTTTTTTATTCTTTTTATTTTAATGTTTTTGGAAAAGTGATCTTGCATCCCTTTCATTCCTAAATGTCTTATAGTTTATTTATTTATTTAATTTAAATATAAAATTTTTTTTTTAATTCTTTCAGGCATAAGAATACAACCACACATAGTTATGCGAGGAATTTTGTTAATAAAGTTTTCAAGTAATGGATACAAGTATGACATTAAGTACGTTCTCCATTTTAAGTTTTACAAAAATAAAAGCTCATTATTTCTGCGCTATTAAGGCGGCATTCAACTGCAAAAAAGGCGGTTATCAAAAATAAAGCACAACCAACCGTAATCTGCAAACTAAAATTTGTACTTCTTCTATAAGCACACAATTACAATCCTACTCCGCATCGTATACTTAACATAATTGGTATATAAATCGGTATGGTGTGAACCGAGGAAGGAAGGTTTGGACGACAAAATTTCAATCATAACTGCAAGTGTAATATATGTCTCTTTCCATTTATTAGAAAAAGGTATGACATATATACACGTACATGTATGAATGTGCGCCTTCTTAATTATATGCTATATACGACATAAAACTTTATACCTTTTTAATTGTTTGGAAAATGAAACAACCAAAAGAAGAGTAATTCTTAGCGTAGCATAGCGTATCACACAAAATAACGTAGAGTAGCATAGCCCAGCATAGCCAAGCGTGTCGTAGCATAACATATTATAGTGCAGCACAACATATAACATAACCTAGCGTAGCGTAGCATTACATGGTAAGCGTGGTATAACAAAGCATAGCAAAGCGTACCATGTTGAAACGTAGCAATTGATTCTATAGAGTAGCGTAACATATCATAACGTAGCAAATCGTACCACAACGTAGCGTAGCCGTCTAACGTCACTCTTAAACACTTAATATGAAATGTACAAAACTTTCTTATATCCATATCATTGTCATCATACATTCCTATTAAGCGAAATTTTTTAGACGTGTGGTCTTTTATTTTGTTATTTTTATTTTGGATTTGTTTAACAATAGCCATGCCTTACAATCCTTACAACCCTTATCTTATAAGTCAAAGTATTCACCACGTAAAGGAATAAACAAATGCGCGGTATTCTGTGACGGTACATATTTAGTTAAGTTTTGTATTTTACCTGACGCCAAAACTACGTCTGCATATCATTTACTTATCTATACATACTCATGAAGGCAGAGTTTTCTTTTCGCAATTTTTTACTCTTTTTCTGTCTTTTTGATACACAAAATTTCTTGGCATGTGCTGAAAATAACTTTTGCATTTTTATGGAAATGTTCACAGAATGATATTTTGCTATTGTTGTTGTTGTTGTTGTTATGTGGCTTTATATGATGGGCTTTGCACTGTATTTTACGCCAGACTATAACATACACCATACACAAAATAGTATCAAAATTATAAATTTGTTTTTAATTTTTTTGTATTTTTAGCAGTAGACACTTTCGCCTTTTGCCGTATGTACTGTATAGTGGCGGTAAAAATGGAAATTTCAGAATTCATTTAGAGAAACTCACGTATACATACATACAACATGTAATGGTGTTATACCCATCAGATTATGTTTCTATGATGGGTATATTGACAAGAGGAACAAGGAGAATTGAAAGTATTTACAAAATTATAGGCTATGCCAACATTTAGATTAACAAACTGTGAATCTTTATTACTCACCTCTTCTCTGTAAATATATTTATATATATTCATATTATAAACAGTGGCTTGGATAGTAACAGCATTTGCGGTGCATAATTAAGTAGCTTGTAAAAAAAATTAATCAAGTGTCATATTAAATAAAAATTGTACAAAAATTAAAACTGTTGTTTATAGCGTTTGTCTTGGCACACTTTCTCTAGGAGCTATAAGTAAGGCAAAGCAAACACAGGAATTTGTTTTTGTTGGTCTTTTCTGTCTTCCATGGCTATTATAAAGTAGTGTTTGTCTTGGCTGTTATTAATTGAACACATCAGTAGATGAGACTTTCAAATCTAATTATAATTGTTTTTAAAAATACAACATCAGAGGTTAGTGCTTGTGCCCTAATTGCCTCAATAGATAGATTGTGGGCGAGGATTTCAACCAGTTTCGGTTTCAAATTAAAAAGATTTTCGTATAGGAACTAAATATATATATATAGTTCAAAAATTTCTGCTCAATATATCAACATTTTGTCGGTTTCAACAGCAAACGGGTGCACAGTTAGATATAGAGACGAATATATCCTTTGTATGATCTTCGAGCCCTCTTCCTAGGTGTTGCAAACCAAATATTGAAGTAAAATATAGTTTCTTACTTATTTTCTCTTCACATACAATTTTTCAAAGGAGCAACAATATTAAAAACATATACCAGAATTATTAATAGACAGGGTTGCATTAACATTAACATAACATATTCATAGAAAATATAAACAAAACAAATAACTGTGTGATTGCTTTTCTTGTTAGAACAGGTATGTAAGTAACAAAAGCGAAATTGGGTCACTTAAGCAAGTAATGCATGCGAGTTGTAAATTATACAATATAATATGCATAATAATAAAAATATATATGCATAAATAATATACTATTTTGACCTTTTGTTAAATAGCTTAGACGTTTTGATCTTTAAAAATAATTTATATTCTACTTTCTTTCAAAAATACATTTGGAATGTCAACTAATTTAAGTAATATTTAATGTAAAAAAAAAATTGAATGTTTTATTTTTGAATATTTCAATATTCTATCTAATTATGATAACCCTGTTATAAGCAATGTCACCTCATTTAAAAAATAAATGATGTGGCAACTCGTTTCATTTAAGCGCACAATTTTCAAAATAATGAGTCAGAAAGCCTAGTCTCAATTGGAATTGAGTCGTCAAAGGGGGAGCATTGTAAAAGTGTCTTTTTCATTCATTTGAAACATTTTTGTACATAAGATAAATATAAAAGAAATAAAAACCAAAAAAAATAAGCGCCAAAATAATGCAACTTTTTGTAAATATCTAATCTCAAAGGATTAAAATCGCAGCTTTTATGTTTTAAATGTAAAAATCTGGATGTATAGTAGTGTGTTGTGATATTTTGTATTGATGAGAATGTAAGCGTTTACTTTGGAAAGATCCAGCTCGTACTTCGTGTTTGTGAACTTGCCGCCGACTGAAAGTGTTTCGTATTCTTTGTTTCGTGTAGAGGATAATTTAAACGGGATTTGTGTAGACCGTAAGTAAGTGAAGTATGAGAATGAATAAAACGCAATTATTAAACTGCACAAATTTCAATTTGTATAAATTTAGTGTGTATTTGTAAATATATAAATTAATATTAAATTAAGTAAAAGAAGTTTTATTTGGAAACCTGTGCTTGTGAAACTTGAATAATTGTTCTCAATTATTGTGTGCGTTGACTTTAACATCAACTCTTAATTTTTTACTTCGTTTTTTTTAGAAATTTATCTATTCAAATATATAAAATCTAATTAATCCGAAACACGCTCAATAACAGTGTTGTAAGACCTGAGTCGTTGCTTAATAAAAAAAGAAGAAAAAAAAAAATAATGGCCTCAACATTTCATATTACGCAAGATCCCGAAAAAGAAAATCCTGTAAACCTACCAATAAAAGAGAAATCAGTAAACGGGCCTGGAAAAATACTTCATTCTTTGGGTGCTACTTTTAAAGATGTCAAACAAGGACGCGCTAATTTCACTGTACTCAATAATAGTATAAATGTTCGCCACGTTATCGGAAATAATCCCAATAATGGTGATATAGGTGCAAGCATAAATGCAGCCAACAATAATAAAGTGGTAAGCAAACAATTTGCATTGGTATAATAGCAGTGGTGGCTAAAAAAAGCAAAAAAGCAGCTAAAATCTAATTATAATGGGCATGTCCTTCACATGCCAGATGTATTTTTAACTTACTTCAGTTTCACTTTTTTTGGTAAAATGTTTATCTTTTATTCGTTTACACGAGCTTATGGTTGCCACCTTTTTTTATTTTTTGTGTTCTCATTCGTCCAAGTAAATTCACCACAAATGATTCCTTTGAGAGTAGAGCTCACATTTTTCCACATTACTTATTTGTAACTTTATTATCTATATATATCTATATAAATGATCTTTGAAGAGAAGACATTTTATATATGAATAGAGATCTTAATTTACTTTGATTAGATGATCATTGCAATATTAACATATATGTATAGATGTCATTTATAATACGTACTTAGGAGAAGTTTATTTAAATACACATATATAATTTACTTAACGCTAATCTACTGCTTTTTAACACCTTTTCTTATCAAGTGGGTGTAAAATATTAATTGAAACGAAAAATATCGCTATTTTTATAAAAACTAATTAATTTATTAAAGTATTTTATAGGGGAAGATAACACTTGAAATGTGATAAAATCCCCCCTAGTTGTTAACTGTATTAACTTTGGATTAAATATTTTTTTATCGCAGCATTTACACGAATGGTTAAATTCAATCCCTATGAATGCTATTAGTTTTAAAAATTATCAATTTTCTATTACTTGTGTCGTTTTGGATTTGTCAGTTGGCGGGATTGCATGCATAAAAATAACTGTTTATAATTTTAGCTCTCATTAGAAGAGGTTATGTAGGGGTTTTCAATAGGAACAACAATTTCTTATTTTAATATCAACGCCTCCTTGAAGGTTTTTCATGATCTGTCAACGTTAGTTAAGGTTAACATTTTCATTATGGTAAAGTACACAAAATCGCAACGTTTAGTAATTATCAAAAATTTTTATCGAAATTTAGTAATTATTAAAAATTATTATCGAAATTTTGTGTTGGTAGTCACAACTTTAAGAGTGTTTCACCAGACAGACTAAGCATGGTGTAGTGTATAAATTTGAGTCAAAGTATTCAGTATTGGATGTTCCTACGCCAATGAGACACAACGCAGGGGGTAAAGTACCGAAAATAATGCAGTCGTTAAGTGCTTTAATTTAAAATAAGAAAAATCAGTCGATTCAACTACGTTCACCCTTTTAACGCTTTAGAACATTCTTGTGATTTATTGATTTGATTGTTTTAGGCATTCCGTGAAGTGAGCAATATTAATAAAACCAAACCACATAACAGAGTTTATGATGATAATCGTAATATAACTAATTTGGCTGCTAAAAAATCGGCAGTGGTGCCTGTGGAACAATTTAAAACATTTTCTGTATACGAAGATCAAAATGATGGCTTCATTGAAACGACTACAACCATAGTAACTACAATAAGAAATCAACAACAGCAAGAGCAGCATCATCAACGTAATGATGGTAATACTACTGCAACAGTTGAAGAAACTAGTCATGTGGTTATTGTTAATAAAGAAAATTATTTGAATACCGAAAAACAGAAGGTAGAGCAGCAACAGCAACAACAAACACAAGCTAAGGGTATTTTAACCGAACGAAGGTACACTTGTGTTTTTCTTAGTGAAATAATTTTTAATTATGCTGTAAAATGTTTTTTTTTTTTTCAAATTTGTAGCGATGTGTTGGCTCCTAAATATGAATATATATTGGATACCACACCTATGTCGGTGTCGGAGGTTTTATCACCCATGTCAGTTGACCGATCCATCCTCACATCACAGTCATTTACAGACGACAGTAATTCTCAGGAAATTGCGGATGAATCAGACAAGGATGCACGGCCAGAACCACGCAATGATCGCCAACGTTTCTATGAAGTGGTCGAATACCAACGTGATATACTTGATTATTTTCGCGATAGTGAGGTATGTTTAATGATCATGTTTTAACAATAATAAGCTACACAATTTATAAGATAAACAGGACTACAACGCTGCTTGTAATTTTAAGAAAAAAACTTCTTTACAAACTTACACAGGATTATTACATTATAGGAGGGTAAACAAGTAAGAATAATAAATTTGGCTTAGGCCAAATCTTAAATATCCTCTATATCTATTTATAAACGGTGGGCGTGGCAGATACACAATTGCTCCATTCTGTAGGGCTAGTATTACGTACCAGTTTCAAAGTCCGATTTTACGCTGAGTAGGGATTTTTGTAAATTATGGACCTGTCTATAATCCGTCCATGCCCATTTTTAACACATCAATAAGTAACAAAGTTATAAATATGTGTACTAAATTCTAACCTTAGAACTCAATTTTTGTGGCAGAAATAGAAATTTTTTCGAAAGTGGGCTTGTCTTATCCGACCACTTTAATTTTTGGCACAATGGTGTAATTATAAATATTTGTACTAAATTTATACTTAATAGTTCAATTTTTGTGGTAGATAAATATATTTTGTTCGATTGTGGGCGTGGCCCAACCCATTTTGCTTAGTTTTAAGAGCGATCTCCGTGCAGTATAAAATTTCAACTTAAAATTTACAATTGTGAGAATGCCAAGAGCAGGACAAATATGTTTAGAACGCCACATTCTTTCATGCTGATGAAGAATATATAATCTTCTGGGTGTTGTAAATGGAATGACAAATTTGGCTTTAATGTGAAGGGTATAAAAATAAATTTTTTCCATTTACATCAACATAATGTTCTGCTGACACTTTGTTGAAGAATTGTACAAATGTAAAATTAGTAACATTTACAAATTAACAAGAAACACGACCACTAAAAAGACACCGCCGGCCCTTGTTAAATCAAAATGTTAGATATACAAAATTAAAACTATATAACAAAAAATGTGCTTATGAAAAAGTGTCCATCATAAAGTAACAACAAAACCCCCTGCATAAAGAAAACAACCGGGAAAGTTAAAGCTAGAGCAGCTGTCAAGTAAATCTAACACTGCATGGCAGTTTCAAGGATAATTGCTTGTCAAGCAAATCATTCATGCGTTGAAGCACATATTTGGATTTTGCAAGAAAACAAAGCAAATATCTACACATACTGAATGTTACGAATGGAGAAGAGACATACCATCATATACATAAATTAAAGAAAATATTAAACAATAACCTTTTTCTGAAAGAACGGTATGCGCTTTTATTATGCACGTACATAACACATACACACACACTTTTGTACATATTTTGCTAAAGTGAGTGCTTACACTACTACTGACCTTCCAACCGTGTACAAGACAGCATAAGTGTAGCATAACATATATTTTTAGGGATAAACTAAGGGAACAAATTACCACTGGTAAAAAACACCCTTTGCATTATCATGAAGCTACATATAACAACATAGGTATGTACTTAAATATTTTGAGAAAATAAGTAAATTAAAGCTAAATTAAGGCGAGAATAAACGTTGAATGCCCTACAATTTTATATAATATCTATTAAAGGCGAGGCAGGTAGGTGAAAATTATTGACCGGACAAATATTTACACGAAAACATAAAGTTACACAAATGTACACCGTGGCAAAGGTGATGATGGGCGTAGTATACACTCTAAATGGTAAACTGTCTTATAAAACAAAAAATCACCTTAAAAGTCTTCTCATGTTATTTTGGTTAATCTGAGCACAGAACCATTGCTTTAAGTCACTTTTTCGGGATGTTATTGAACATGTTAACAAATTTAAACCTTGCGCTTTGTTTATATAATAAAAAAGAAAATGAGAAAATTGTGTATAATGCTTACACAAATAGGCAACGATAAACGCAGTGTTGATGCATAATAAGAGCAACATGCACAAGCACACTACACATATGACTAAAGTAAATAAATGGCAATGATAACAGTACTCCTGACCAATTATCTCGTTCATGGTTTTCGCGTACATCCTTAATATGTGATAATAATAACCTATTAGTTAATTTTTTCTCGTTCATAACGACAAAGACTACAAGAAGTAGGGATTTTTTTGTCATTATTATTTAACATATATGAGATAGATAATACGCCTATGCGCGCGTACACAAATGGAAGGTATATTAAGTTTGTCATTCCATTTATAACACCCAGAAGAAAGCGTCAGAGATCCTACAAAGTATATATATTCTTGATCAGCATCAAAAACTGACTAAGAATACGTAATACATACACTATAAGGGCGTAATCATGCACCTCTCACGCCACTGTAGATGTGGAGGGTATTTTAAAATTTGACTTAAGACATATATAGTTTTCTTGTTATGTGTACATTTGTACAATAATCAAATAAATTTCTATATGCTTTTCTCGCTTATTGAAGGCTATAGCAAATGTCTAAAGCATATTAAGTAATCCCCCCTTCTCCTAATAGATTATAATCGCCGAAACATGGCAATGATTTGCACAAGATTTTAGGACAGAGAACCCTAGAAGTAGAAAAATCATAGTTTCCAATGAAAAAATATTTATACATATTTAAAAATTGCAAAAATATATAAATCTAGATAATTAATGTTACAAATTTTGTTAAGAAAATACACAAAATGGATATATTTTGTTATATTTATAGTACAAAAGAAATGACATGGCACAAACTCATCATTCCTGTCTTTCGTAATATAAATATAACAAAATGAATAGAAAACAATTTTGCCACTTTTCCTTTCCCCCTTTACGCTACATTGCCTTTACTAACGCGTTGTCTTATTAAACTGATCATAGAATTCTTTGGACACATGGTTGATGTTCATAATTTTGTTGTTGAATTCTTTCTGAGTCTTTTGGTCCTTAGCCAAATTAGCATTAAATTCGATCACTTTTTCCAATTCAACCTTCTTTTTACGTTGCATCTCTAATTGTTTTAACATCAATTCACGATCCATGTTGAGGGCGTACTGTTCCCACTGTTTGTCCATCAATTGTTGTTCAGTTTTTTGCTTGTTACGATCAATCATTTGTTGGTGTTGCTCTTTCCGGAATTTAGCCAACTCCTCTGGCGTCAATCCACGAAACATGAAAGCTATTTTCTTATTAGGATTGGTGCGGGATTGCGCTACATCTGGATTTTCGGTTAACATATCACTGGTTAACATGTTGTAGATTTCCGCCAAATCATCTTCATTACACTCTTTCTTCTTGCGCGAACGTTCTTCACGCTTCTTTTTGGCCATTTCGCAGTTATATTGCCGCACTGAGTCGACAATTTCATTGCGTATGCGACGTTCCGAATTAGCCATATCCTCGAGCCGTTTGTCGCGTGATTGCAATGATTCTTGCAATGTTTTATCCGCTTTTAAGCGACTTTCTACCGATTGTTTGCGCTCCGTCACTTGCTGATCTAACCAGGCTCTTTGTTGATCTCTCTGGCGCTGTTTACGTTCTTTAAAGCCCAAATCTTCTCCATCAAAAACTTGCGCCGATGATATGCCCAGTGACAGATCATCGTCGGCTATACGCACAGGTTGAGATTTTTTTATCCATTCTGGATCATTCAGATCGTATTCGCGGCGCTGTTCTTTGCGTTGATAACGGCAACGATAATAATTTAAATCGGTTTCTAATATGCGCCGTCGTTTCTCCAATTCCAATTCTTTAGCCTTCACCACATTCTGCATCATTTGTATTTGTTCCTCATAACGTCGTTCGCACTCTTTCTCAATCTGTCGCGCCTTCGATTTTTCAGCTATTTGCCTTTCCAACGCATCCAAATCTAACTAAACCATAAAAATTATTTTGATTTTTATTGGAAAACTTTTGATTTGTTGTATTTGTTTACCACTTACCCCATAAAGCCTTTGTTTGGCATTGAAGATGCGTTTTCTGCGTTCATCTTCAAATTGTTTACGTTTTTCCAATTTAAGCGCTTCATTTAAATCTTTTTGCGTCAATATACCCAAACCACTACCAGACATTTTTTTACGAAAGATTATCCCGCTTATTGCAAATTATTTTAAAAAATTGTATAAGAAATATATTGTTTTGAAAGAATGATAAAAAGTTTTCGAAAAAAGCCAAACGTTTTCTGTGACTTTGTGTTCTATATAAAAAAAATTATTTATTCAGTTCAAAAATAAAAGAGATTACTTCAATTAATCATTATTCTCTGAAAGACATAATTATCAGGTTATTTATTTAACGTAACATTGGTAACGTTACGTTGGTTACCAATTTTTAGAAGGCAACCGGTAAGAAACTTACAATGTTGGCTTGCTTAATACTTAAAAATCTTCCGTTCTTATAAACAAACAGTGGGCGTTGTAAGGACTTGTTTACGCCTTATTTAATTTATATACTACCTAACAACTAACAAAGCAAAGCTAAATGAGGAGAACCGCACTTCTGTAATTAATTACCTTTATATGGGGTTTTCCAATAAGGGCACAACGTAACATAATATGAGTGCGTCAAAAGATTTAAAAGCTTCAGTAGTTAAGTTAATTTGATCTTATAAAGATGTAAGTAAAAATTTTTAGGCAAAATTCGTCGAAATGTAGTTTGAGAGATTTCCAATTCCTGTGAACGGCATGGAATCGAATAATTTTGATTTGAAGCAACTTACAGTTGCAGTGTTTTCAGTTCCTTCAACCGGCGCAATATAGCTCACTGTTAAAGAAACATCCAAAAGTGAATATATTGACACGAATTTATCCATTATAGCCTGCTTAGACGGTCTGGTGGGACCCTCTTAAAGTTACAACCACCTACTCAGAATTGGGGTAGTAATTTTTAATAATTTCCAAACGTTGCTCATTAGTAAACTTCACCATGAGAAAAATGTTAGTCTTGACTGATGTTTTGGCGTTTACATCTTATGAAAAACATTTAAGGGTCTCTTCGTATTAAAATACAAAATTGTTATATATCTATTGAAAAACATGTAACATGTCATAGATATATAACTTATCCCAAAAAAAAGTTTTTTCGCTCTATCTCTTATACTTATTATTATTACTTATACTTATTGTTAATGATATTATATGTCTTCTTGCTGCTGCGCACCATAGAAGCGCACAAATAGAAGTAAACAAAGAAATATAAATTCTTGTAAACCACGATGTAAGTAAAAAGCTATATTTTTCTGCAGTATTTGTGCGGAAACTCATGTACGTACATCCACATTTAACTTATAGGTCATATGATTCATGCGACCGCAGCATCTAACAGTGACATATCCACTCTTTGTTTATCATTTTTGTACTCCCCTACATAATAAACGATATGTGAAGTTTTTAATAATGATTTTTCGGCAGTCATGTCTGTAGCTTGCGCACAAATTTGTATAGACAGGACATTGTTAAATCGATTAAGATTTTGATTTTGAAACGATCAGTTTGCCCTTTAGGAGTTACAAGCGAACATGAGGTGTAGGGTGTAAACATGTTTTTGTTATTACAGATCTCGTATAGATTTTATAATATTTCTTGTTTTTTATATGTTACAGAAAAAACATCGTCCTAAACCGCATTACATGAGTCGCCAAAATGACATTAATTACTCGATGCGCACTATATTGGTGGATTGGCTGGTGGAGGTTTCTGAAGAATACAATTTAGATACAGAAACTTTATATTTGTCTGTAACTTATATTGATCGCTTCTTAAGTCATATGTCGGTGGTGCGCAACAAATTGCAACTAGTTGGAACGGCAGCCATGTACATTGCTTCGTAAGTACATATTTTCTTATAGGTGTCAGTATAAATTTGTAGAAAAATCATTGTTTTATTGTTAAAATAAATAAAATGTGTGTGGTGTTGTGTTTATTCAACTTTTGGCATAAGAAAGATACTTACTTTTAAGAAATGTACTTATGCAATAAAATGGGGTGGCGCCCTAATTTTCGCCACTGAGAACGAGTAATTGGTTAAATGCAACAACAACATTGATATTATACAACACCACTCTCACACATAGTAAGGAAATGTAATTTTCTTTGGCTCACAATTACCAAATGCCATTTATCATTATTATTGTGTATGTGTGTGTTTGTGGCTTCTGTTGAGTGTAAATGAGAATTAGGGGCTTTTTCTTATTCTGCGTACATATAGCATACTTTTGTGCGCGCACCTATAAGTAATTCTATAGTTCTTCTATACGTGTGTATGTAAGCAAATTTTGTTGAAAAGAAAATCTCAATTATCATCAGTAGTGTACGTATTTTCTTAACTAAACCAATCTAGAGCACATATATGTAATTGTATGTAATATAAAAGAAAACATTAGCTAACCGTGATGAGCGTTATTTTGAAACATTACAAACTAGCTTTAAGTTTTTAGTTCAGTTAACTGAGCTTTTCATACCCTATACAACTGGAAATAGAGGGTATATTAAATGTGTGTATATGTTTGTAACTTGTAAAAGGCCTATTATACCGATTTTTTTCAAAATCACTTTCCCAAACAATTTAAACCTGCCCGTCTGTCTGTCCATAAATCTTGGGGCATGCTGCAGGCCATACTTTACTTTTACTGATGCAATTCAACAAATTATAGCCTAAATTATGGAACCCAGTGTAGGGTATTAATATTAATATTTAGGTAAAACCGATTGCAATATTTTCTATTGCTTTCTTCTTTTTATTTCTAGGAAATATGAAGAGATTTATCCACCAGATGTTGCCGAATTTGTCTTCATCACCGATGACACATACAACAAAGCCCAAGTATTACGCATGGAACAAATAATTTTAAAAATTTTAGCATTTGATTTGTGTACACCCACTGCCTATGTATTTGTCAACACCTATTCCGTGCTTATTGACATTCCTGATCGAATTAAATATTTAACTTTGGTAAGCAATGCTTCGAGGAAATTTTTAAAAAACCAAAAATTCATAACCTTCTTTTTAGTATATTTGTGAATTATCTCTGCTGGAAGCCGATCCCTATTTGCGTTTTCATCCTTCAATTATATCTGCTGCTTCACTCGCTTTGGCCCGTTATTTATCCAATTTTCCCATATGGTCAGCAGAATTGGAAGAAATAACTACCTATCGTTTGGAGGATATGAAAGATGTGTTTTTGTGTTTGTGCAAAACACATACCGCTGCTCTTACCTTATCACAACAGGCCGTGCAAGAGAAATATAGAGCAGAAAAGTAAGTTATACATATATACATATGTTAAGTGCCTTATCTGAGTACTTTTGTAATTAAGCATGATGGAACCAAAGGGTCATATTTATATTACAAAATGAAAATCAACTCTAATTATTAATTTTTATACCCTACACCAATCGTGGCAAGGCCACTTAAGGGGAAAATGCCACGCTCATCTTCAATTATACCAATTAATGCAGAATCACTTTCTGAATCTATTTAAACATGCCCGTCTGTCTGTCCATGAAAATTTGTTCTCAAGATTTTGGTCACAGATTTTAAGATATTGCAAAGAAATTTGGTACAAGGGCGTGCCTTGGTCTAAAGATGTGCACTATTCAAAATAGTTCAAATTGCATCATCCCCACATATAATAGCCTATTATAAAAGAAGTCCTAATATATTTTAACAAAATATAATTGGCTATACCAAATTTGTACCCGATTGAACCATTTTTAGAACCTCTTCTTATATAAAGCTTTTTTACAAAATGACATGGCAATGCCTCGTGCTTACTAATATATATTAAACTAATTATAACATAAATTTGTGGAATTTAGTGGTGTAATGTATTAAATGATCAGTCACGTCCGACTATAAAATCTCCTTTCACTTTTCTTTATTCGCAGATACCGTTCGGTGTCCACAATCAAACCTGTCTCAATTAGCGAAGAACAATATATTGCAATTAATCAGGATTACAATGAAATGCAAGCCAATCTTGCAAAAAGCAAAGAACAATTCACAAAAGCTCTGTCTCGAGTACCGTTAAAAGTAAATTCGTTTTTTAAATTCTAATCATAATAATATTTTTATTTCACGTTATCACAAATAGAGTATTTATGTATTTTTATATATGTATTTTCGTTCTTTTACTACTGCTACGTGTAATTGAAAGCTTTTTCTATATGTTAATTGTGATTATTCCTAATTCTTTCTTTCTTTTTTTTTTCTATAAATATGGGATAATGAAAAGAAATCGATATGATTATTTTTATAAAATACATTATAAAACAAGAGTTGTTAAGCTTAAAAAAAACTAAAGCACAACAACAGTTAAAAAAGGTCAAATATTGATGGATTTACATGTTCATGAGCTAATGAATTGATATGACGGAGATTTGAAGGAGTAAAAGTATTTCTCAAATTTTAAAGGCAAAAAGTACCCTTTAAACATAAAATATATTTTAAGGTTAAAGGTTTTAAAAGTAAGTTCTAGTGAGTGTGCATCAAAGTGTGAATAAATCGGCTACAAAATTTAAATCATTTTAAAATACAATGTTTTGCTCAAAATATACAATTGTTCACTTTGTTAAAATGACAAAGTGTCGCCATTGACATGTGATTTTTTTTTTTTTTTTTAGTTTTATTTAGAAAACATATTGTTTGATACCCAATCAGCTAACCTTTGAAAGTACCATAATAAGTCATTATGTTCATAACGATACTTAAAGCGAGTTGAATTGTGCACTGGATATGTACGCTTCGAAATTTCTTTTAATACCGAGAGTCATTAAAAAGATTAAAAAATTTAATTTTTTTCGTACAATAAAAAAGATTATCTATATAGGTATATTTAAGGTTTTAAAGGATTTTACCAAAAATTTATACAAAAAAAACCCTCTTTTTTTGCACTCTACTAATAAACATATTATTAAGACGTGCCCTTGTGTTGTAATAAGTTTTCTTTTAGATTTTATAACTTAAAAAATAATTACTGTATCTGAAATCACAATGTTTGCCATACAAGAAGCAATTAATTAATAATAAAAATCTTAAAACGAATTATTCGTCATAACTATTATTGAAATATTTATCTAGTTCATTTTAAAAGAACGTAGAAAAACTGAATTTAACTGAAGCCAAATCTTAAATAGTCTCCACAGGTGTTTATAAAAGGAGGGCGTGGCAAGTACATAGTGAGAGTGTACCTATTACGTATCAGTCAAGTTTCGCGTGGAATACGGGCGTGCCTATTATTCGACCACACCGATTTTTTACATCAATGGATAGTATTATACATGAATAGGTATACCAAATTTCAATTTTATGTCATACTCTAAAGCCTGACTTATATGACAATGCCTCACTTTTCCTGATCTATCGAATTACAGCACCATTTATAGAACTAAGTGCTGTAGGATAAGTAAGTAGGGTGTTAAATATATTTTCAAATTCTGGTTTTTTCCATTTTTAAATTAATTTCATCAGCTTTCGAGTGATTGTTATTCATTATTAAACTCTGTCTTATATTTTCGAACTGACACCTCAATTTCAAGTATCTTTTTCATTTCCAAACTAGTACATTCCATTACATAATTATCCTTGTAGGTTTTTAAATGTATCTTTCTATTGCCAATTGATTTTTTCCCAAATTAAGATAAAAACTTGGTTGTTATAATCAATAGATCGTTAAGTACCTACCTAGTGGCCTAGCTTACAAGGACGACCAAATAATCTCAACAATTTTTTAGAGGTTATCTTCTGCTAAAGATGTTATATACATTTATTTTTATTTTTGAATATTAAACAGAAAATGACGCATTTTTACATTTAGACAATTTATAATTCAAAGCAGTAACAAAAAAGGAAATACAAATTTACAAATAGAATTGAGATACAAAATAAATTGTTTAATAAGCGAATCTATTGTCGGGGTGATAGTTTAAGTTGTCTAAAGCAGGATTACAAGCGTAACTAATCATTGGCGGTGGTCCACACATTAATACAATTGTGGAGGCGCTGGGAGGAAATAGATGCTGCTTAATCATATCCGCATTGACAAAGCCAACGCCGCAAGACCATCCTGAAAATTATAAAAAGTGAATTGAAAATATTTTTTTTTTTTAATTTACAAAGAAAGAAGTTTATATTTAACTTGTAATGTCTTAATTTGAATTTGAAAAATTCTTAATACCTTTTTTTCAATAGCAGCGTACTAACTAATTAAACCGTATGATCACGTTTAATTTTTACTTTCAACATCTGATCTTACGTTCTTTTAATATATTTTTTTTTTAAGAAAAGCCGACTACACTCAAAGTATAAATTTTCTATTTAATAACTGAAGCGCATATCACCATGGTGTCCCAATCGATCCAAGCCGGGTATGCACGTGTAATTAACCATTGGTGGTGGACCGCATAGCAAACATAATGTACGTGTACTGGGCGGAAAGAGATGCTGACGCATCATGTTATCATTTATATAACCGGTATTATAAATCCAATCTTTACGTTTATTGCGTCGTTTCCGCATTTTTTGAGCAGCATTTCAAATAAAGTAATAATAATCACATAGTACTTTAAGAATATACAATTTTTTCTTTTTATTCTACTGAAATCAACTCGCTTAACGGCAAGTTAATTGAGTTTATGAAACTGGAACTAAGTTAAATCTTAAGGTCGAACCATTTTAGTACGAATGTCAAAAGAGAATACGTAACTGGCAATATTGCTTTCTGACCACAAAAGGTTTTTTTTAAGAAAAATAAAAAAAATTACAAAATATAGATGTGGCAGATACATGATTACTCCCTATAATAATGTAATATGTTGCGTATTAACTTGCAAAGGCGAGTATCACACTATATACGGTTTTTGTAAACTGTGCATCTGTTATTCGACCACGCCCATTTTTGGTACAATGATGGATGGAGTAATTATATAAATGTCTACCAAATGTCATGTCAATTGTGGCAGATAAATATTTTTGTCGATTGTAAGCGTATTTGTTATGCGTCCACGTTCATTCTTGGCGTTGGATGGAATTATATAAAAATGCAATTCAATTTTGTAGGCGCATTTGTTATCGGGCGTGATCGGATTTTTGACTCATTAATGAATGGAATAATTTTATAAATTGTGTACCAAATTTTAACACAATTCAATTTTTGATTCAGATAAATATAATTGTATCAATTATGGGCGTGGCTTTGAACCAGTTTATCCCAATTTAAATAAATAGCGATAATTAGCAGATACTATAAATCTGTTCAAAATTTACGATCATGAGAATGCCAATAAAGGTCACACGGATATGACTATCCGATCTAGATTGATCAGTTTTTAATGCTGATTAAGAATATATATACTTTGTAGGGTCTATGGCGCTTTCTTCTGGGTGTTTGCATATAGAATGATAAATTTCTTATATGGAGGGTATAAAAATATTTGGTTTTGTATTGGGTGTGTTTTCTCCAAAACATCTATAAAAGTTTTACTTTATGTATGTATGTATGTATGTATGTAATTTATGAGTTCAAACATAAAATGAAGATTTTCACTTTCGTTATAGGCGTGTCACATAATTGATATCTCAGTTTTCGTTTGATAATCGGTGGACGGGGGGATATATTTAGTGGATCGAGTACGTACAGAAATCGACATGTATATTGCGTACTATTCAACTGTATAGTTAAAAAAAAGAATCTCCAACCTAATGTACAAACTTTTCAATCATTTTCAAAGATACTTAAGAATCCAATTTTCAAATTCTATAACAATATACCGCCTATTGATGCTTTCCATACTATTTAAATATTTATACTCACCTTCAGATGCTTTATCAACCGTGTACCAAACTTTAAATTGCTGAGAATGTGTTTTCGCCAATTCATCCAATTCGTTGCGCAACAAAATATCTTTTTCACTCTACGAAATAGTTTTTAAAAATTGAAATTTTTCTCGCATAATAGGTTATTACTGACGACATACCTGATTAGCGAATATTAAAGCTAGCTCAGTTTGATCTTTATCGCCGCGTTTCGAAATATCGCGGATTAATTGAAGCATTGGTGTAATGCCAGTACCGCCTGCTATCATATTAACATGTTTGGCGGCCACTATTTTAGGTGGATCCTTACGCAATTTCTTTATAGAAAATTTACCATCACCCAAGTACTGTAAACGGCCGGATGGACCACGAAATGATATTTTATCACCGATTTTCATATGTTCTAAATATTGAGACATTTTTCCACCAGCTGGAAATTTCGGATGTGTATCCTTGAAGTAGACTTTAATAACTAAATCTACATAACCGACATCATCGTCAGATGATATCGGTGTGTAGGGACGTATCACTAATTCATTGTCAATGGTAGCAATCAAATGTATGTGCTGACCAACTGGTAAACCCAAAATGTGCTGATGTGATGGTAAACCGAAACGAAAACGACGAGTATCATGGCTCATGACTTCCTTTTCAATTAAGGGCAGTTGATATTTATCATTGGCATCGACCAAGGTGCGCAAACGTACTGTTTTGCTTACTTCAGGACGGGCTTTCTTTGTGGACTTTTTATTAATAACATAATGAATTATAGCAGCTCCTAAAACTACAGTAACGACGCCCAAAGCAATGGGAATAATCTGTAAAAGAAAATAGAAAATGTTTAACATATTTCCCTACAATGTTAAGTTGGTTTCTACAATCATTAGTAAAACTAATTAATAAGTGTACAATATTCAAATCAATTTTGAATTGAAATTAAAATTTTAATTTTTATTAATCCCAAGCGGGTTGTTGAAATTAAACTCGCACAAGTAAACCAACTAAATTTGGCTTAGGCCAAATCTTACATATGAGGATATTTTAGGAAAATTTCAGTTGAATATCTTACATTTTATGAGCGCGAGACTGCCAACAATAGACAGACTTACGGACGGACATATCTAGATCGACTTGGATTTTGGTGCCGATCAAGAATATATATATTTGTAAGGTCTCTTACGCCTCTTGCAAATGGTGTGGCACATTTAGTCTTATGTGGAGGATATAAAAAAATTTACTTTTTTCACCTTTTATGTATTAGTTATTAAACAATGTGCGTGAATGACATAATTTAATCCATTTCTTGCATTGCAATTAAATATATATAAATTGAAGTTCAATACTATTGAACTATTCAACCATATGAAAATATTATTGTTAGTTAACACCTAGTATTTATTGCCTTACACCACCAATTCCAATAAATTTACTTGGACCAACCGATGGACATATTCAAAGAAACTCACTGTGTCCATGTTTCTGTTTTTGGAACTCCCGCAGTCGTTAATTTTTAAATATCGCTTTGAAATTTTACAAATATTTCTAGTACCTCTATGCAGGTTCCTGCCACACTTTATAAAAAAAATCGTTTTGTGCAGAATCTAACGCGCAAGGACTAATTATTACAAGGCGCAATCAATCATTTTCAACGCCTACTGTTTGTAAATGGAGATCAAGGCCTGAACCAAATTTAGTGTCTTTTTCTTGTTTTATATAAAATTCTCAATAATTTAGTTTAATTCTCTCAATTATATGCTTATGCGTATAAATTTCGTGCCGACATTGCTTTATTTTTAAAAGGCTTTTATAAATACTATAATTATACAGCTTACGTCAAGATTTTCCATTTTTGTTATAAGCTGTTATTTAATATTACTCGAAATATTGCTTTTGTGGCAGCGACCTTTATGGTTTAAAAAAGAAGATAACACCCGAAATGCGAACGCGACCAATTCCATTAATAAACTGACCGGCTTTATCTTCTATTTATTTATTCATTCTAGAGTCATATGGAAGGCTTTCAGCAATTAAATATATACCCGTGTGTGTACAAACACATAATATACATAGCATAATATGTAAATAAATAAAGTTTCTACATTTTAAGTTCTCTTATAAATTATATGAAACACATTTAAAATAACTATTATATAAAATATATATTCTCATTTTTAAATGCATATATATACAAATATTAATTTTAATTATAGGTAGTGCCGTCTTTTTCCGAAAATAAGACATTCTCCAAAAATAAACTCTATTGCCATTTTCGAAACTTTTTGTAAAATAAGACATCTTCCGAAAATAAGCCCTAGATAAAAAGACATGAGGTATTTGGACCAATGATTCAACAGGAAATAAATTTGTTAAATAATCAAAATATAATTCAGAATTTATTTTATGACGATGTTCCAGAAGAAAATGAAATGACTGTAATTGAATAAATTTTAAATTCTGTATGCTGTGTAAAATTTATATTAAATTAAAGAATTTAAAAATACATTTATTTTGGTCTAACTCCGAAATTAAGCCCTAGCGCTTATTTGGGACTTAAAAGACGGTACCGTCTTTTTCCGAAAATAAAGCACTGTCTTATTATTTTTTAAGTCCCAAATACGCGCTAGGGCTTACTTTCTGGGGTAGATCAAAATAAATGTATTTTTATATTTCGTAATTTAATATAAATTTTACACAGCATACAGAATTTAAAATTTATCCAATTACAGTCATTTCATCTTCTTCTGGAACATCGTCATAAAAAAAATTCTGAATTATATTTTGATTTTTTAACAAATATATTTCCTGTTGAATCATTGATCCAAATCCCTCATGTCTTTTTATCTAGGGCTTATTTTCGGAGGATGTCTTATTTTCGGAAAAAGACGGTAGTAGAATATTTGTATATAGTACGTATATACATAAACTAAATACCTTATCACCTTTTAGAAACTGTAGTAAATAGCATTTAAATGGAATACATGTAAAGATGAAAAGGACAAAACGGATGTAAAAACAGCTGATTTTACGCACAACCATTTATATTTATTTATATAATTGGATTTTTATCAGTTTTAATTATAATAGGTGTGTGCTGATATAAAACTTCTTCCTATTACCTTTATAATTCACAAATCGTTTAGTGTGTACATTTTAAATTAACAACAAACTTACGCGAGTAATTTTGGGCCACCTGTGATAACATTGACTTAGTTATGAACAGAACACAACAAAAAACACTTCAAATGATATCATTTTTGATGTATTTATAACGGTGAGCAAATGTTTCTTTTTTTGTCACTGAGGAACAGCAACACAAAATCACCTAGCCACTCAAACTTACGCTAATAGCAATTAATGCGTATGACAAAATCAATTAAGAGTCATAAAATAATTAAAAGTCTTGAACTTACGTGATTTTCATATTGTGGACGAGCCATTGCGGTAGGTTATAAATATATAGCACACGTGACAATATAATATCAATTAGCAAAACAAATAGGAGGCGACCCCCTTTGGTATTATGCAAAGTATCTAAAGCACCAGAATAATTCACACTTTAACAACGACGTTATTCTTCCGTCAGTGCCTATGAAAGTTTTTTTGTTGTTTTCTTTAAAATTATGTAATTCATTAAACCTAAAAAAGTAATAAGTTGACGTTACTTTTAGTTTTGTGTGGAATTTCTATATATACATATCAGCAACGTCGTTGAATGACTTGTACAAGCATGTTTTAAGTATTCTTTTATTTGTAATTTATAGTTCAATGCTCTAGCTTTTATTTGATTACAAAACAGGAACTTTCGCTTTTTTTTAATGATATGTGATGACAAATGCCGAAAATCAAATGTCGTTAATTGTATTGTCTCTGGCACCTAAATACTATGGTATTCACCTTCACAAAACTAGCAGCAACCTCACTCCCTTTCACAGAACTATGATGATTAACAAATGCTCAGGACTCTATCACAGAGAATAATACATATACATGTATATGTTCATCAGTTCTCTTACATTTAGAGAGTAATAGTGAATACAAATTAGCAATTGTATTTTTTAACTTTCAATGAACACTAATTCAAGGCACAATTAATAATTTAATCAGATTATTTAAAAAATCGCGCAAAATATGATTCAGAAATATACGAGACTATAATATTTTGACACTAAAGGCAAATAAGTGTTGATAATGAAATAATTTATTAGAAAAAAAAAACATGTCTAGGAAAAATTACAATTAGTTTTTTTGGTTTTTTCTTATTCATCTGTTCAAACAATAACTCACGTATATATTCTATGCATAGAATAGTTGAAATATTACTACTTCTTTTTTCCCCGTAATTCATATAATATATATATATAAATTTTCTAAGGAATTTCATTTATATATTTCTGCAGCTGTGTTTTATTGGTATATTGCAGTAATGCATGAAAAATTAAATCCTATCTGTTTATGATATAACATCACTGTGCAAACTGCAGGCAACTTCAAAATATCAAAGCATTTCCTCTTTTCTCTTTGTTATATGTCAAGAGTAGTCGCGAGGTAAATGTGCTAGTAGTTCTTTAGATTTATTGATTAAATAAGAATTAAAAGCAATTAAAACCAACTATTTGGAATTATTCGATATCCACAATAAGTTTGGAAGTAATTGCTAAAGTAAATTTGCAAAATTCGTAACAAATGTTAATATTTTTAATAAGGTGTTAATGAAGTTATTTATTTTAACATTAAAACAAGAGCAGTTAATATGCTTGTCTGAGATTATTTATTGGTTGTAATACGAGTATTTTATTTTTTTCCATTAGGTTAATATATTAACGACTCACAGGTTAATATGAAAAACTTCACTAATGGGTGGATTTGTTGGAAATAGTCTTCAAATATTTACTTGAATTTCAATTATGATTGATGATGTGTGGCAGGGAAGGCCGCTAATACGTATTGCTGATGATGAAAATACAAGAACAAAAAACCATTACTACTGGCCCAATCATATAATTGACCTATGTGATCTTTTGGGTGTCACTCTTAAATAAGGTCTGGAAGTATCGCCCAAAATGGAAAACAATTTTTTAAATCCACATGATCCACATGCAGCTTTGCAAAACTTACACACTAAGCCAGTAATTTTATCGGCTTGGCAATTACGGTACATCTCTATAAGTCATTTTTCAATAAATTTCAATTTATATCAGTCAAGTATTTCCTATTTATATCACGATCGTGCCAGTCAGCATAGCCCGAGAAAAATAGATTAATAAAAAAAATAGTTATACCGAAATGTTTTCCAGTTGTCATAGTTTATGGACTTTGTGTACTTTAATTATATTTACCGCGCCTAAGTTTACATTCACTACAAATATTTTTGAGCCAAATAATTGTACATTTGTGCCCGACGCAATATAATTTTTCGTCTATATATAAACAACCTAATGAAGCATATGTGCAATTTTAAAGTCAATTTATACACTGATAAAACTGTCATCATTCATTTATAATGTGCATTATATAATGTGCAAGTATTAAGAACAAAATAATAAAGTAGGAATAACAAGTAAGAAAACTAAAGTTGGCTTAGACCAAATTTTAAATACTCTCCACCTCCACAGCGATGGGTCAGGAAAAAATATATATATATATATATATTGCGCCCTCTAATAGTGTAAGCATTACTTATCGGCATGTAAGTCTACTTTTACATTGAATGGGAATATGAATATGGTTTTTTGTAAATTGTGGGCGTGCCTGTTATCCGACCATGCCCATTTTTGGTATATCGATGGATGGACTAACCTTTAATTAGTGCACTAAATTTCAAGTTCACAGGTCAACTTTATTTTTTATTGTGGCAGATATATAGATTTTTGTCGATTGTGGGCGGACCTGTAATCCGAATATTCCCATTTTTGGCACATGGATTATTGCTGTTGATTGTGGGCGTGGCTCTTGACCGATTTTGCCCATTTTAAATAGCGATCTGCATGCAAAAGCAAAGTGCCTGTACAAAATTTCAGCTCAATATCTTAAAATTTACGCCCGTGAGAATGCCAACAACAGACACGGCGACATACATGTCTAAATCGACTGAGTTTTTGACGCTGATCAAGAATATATATACTCTGACGTCTGCTTCTGGGAGTTGCAAACGGAAGAACAAACTTAGTATACCCTCATCACTAAGGTGGAGGGTATAAAAATGAAATATTAAGCCATAGAAATGTGTAAAGGCAAATTTTTTTTAAGCCTTGCCTCTTAAAATATTCTTTATAGTCAACGTGGTTGTATGTTTTTGAATAATATAAATTGGTTAAATTGTATTTTTAAATTATACACTTTTTTTAAATATTTATTTCATTGTATAAAGATTTACAGATTTTCATGTCACATGTTTCCTTTTAATTTTTCAAGAATGTTTTCAAAGCGAATAATAAATTTATGAACCATCCTGTTGTCCTATTTATTGTATTTTTGTACTTGTTTCATAAACAGCTGTACTAAGATAATAAAACGTAATAGCGTGAGTTTTTCAAGGTGTTGAAAGGGTTTTTATTATTAAAAAAAAAAGAGTATGGGCAAAATAAATAAAAGTATACACAACAAATTTAAAGCAGCATTTAACGCTCTGCCATTAAAGAATTTGAAAAAAAAATCAACGGAAGACCACCTGCCCTTAAAGGATAATGAAATTTTAAATAAAGCTATAACACCAAAAAAGAAAGTAAATAAAAAAGAGAAATATCGTCAAAAACACAAAAACCTTATGCAAAAATTTGCTGTAATTAAGAAACAACAAAAAGAAGAAAGAGCCCGTAAAAATCGTGAACGTGCCGCTATTATTGGTGATCTAAAGCCACTAAAAGATGCTCTACCACAGTTGGATGAACTTTTCAAATTAAGCAAAACACAACCCAACATACCAACAGGACTTGAGGAATTTAATGAAACGAACAAACTGGAAAAGAAATTAAATGTTAAGCAGCGTTTAAAAGCAAAAAAAGATAAATTTATAAGACAAGTCACCAGCTATGAGGCCCTGCTAAAGGATCCAGATTTTAAAAAGAATCCCAGAGAAGCTATCAAATATCATATTAAATATAAATATGGTCTAAATGATGAATAAAAGACGTTATACCATATATTATACCAATATATATTATATATATATTGTATAGTCAGAACGTTTAAAATTTTATATTTTTACAAAATATTTTTACTCTTATGCAATAATTGTATGTGTAACTATAATTATATATTAAAATATTCAAAATTCCTTCAATATCAAATGTAGTTGATTTGAAGCTTGCAAATGGCAAAAAAAAAATTTTTAAATAATCGAACTGAAATCATTTTACTAATAGAAAAATTAAATAAAGGTTTTTTTTTTTAGCAATTTACATTAAAACTAGTTTATTATAGAGGCTTATATATTGGTATTAATCTTTACAGTTCTTAGTTTTAAGAATAAAAAGTAAACTTCGTGATAAAAAAATTAATATTTTTAAAAGTATGTTTATGATTATGATTCATATTCAATTTTATAAAGAGAAACTCAAATAAAAAATTTTTTCTTCTCAGGCCATATGCCATTTGCAACACATTGGACTGAGAGAAATGTACTTAAAAATTAACAGTTGGTGTTGTGTCTTACAGTGCTCTTTGATATAAATCAATTATAGATTAGTGTACAATTATATAAATTCGTGTAATTAGGTATTTACGCGCATGCATGCAAGTGCTCAGTAAGACAGATTTTATTATAATTAGAGTGAGATTTGATTTTTTTTATGGCTTATTACACAACTACACACAGTAAAATATTTTATTTTTATACTCTTCACATAATATGTGGGTATACTAGGTTCGTCATTCCATTGGCCGCACCCAGAGGGAGACGTTAGAGACAAGTATATATATAGAAAGTATATATATACTTGATCTCCATTAAAATATGAGTCGATTATGACGTTTCCGTAAGTGCATCTGTTTCTTGTCTCTCACGGTTATAAATTTTGACATATTAAGTCGAACAAACACTTCTGGTTTGTGCACATAGATCGCTACTTAAATTGGGAAGGAGCCACGCCAACAATGTGTAAAAAATGAGCATGGTGGGATAACGCACACACCTACCATTTATAAAATTCAACTTGACATCTAATTTATATACATACACTAGTTGAGGGCGAAATGATGTAACTGCAACGCCCACCTTTTGTATGTAGATGTAGATGTACAGAGTACTCAAGATTTGGCCTCAGCCAAATATAGTTTTACTTGTTTCGCTTTGTTTAAAAATTTAACGCCTTGATGTTCTGGTTTGGTCCTTGCGTTACAGGACATGTAACAATTAAGCAATATCATTATCTGTACTACGTACTTAAGAAATGTTGCACAAGTATAACTTCTTTGTTATGAGTTATGAAAGAAAATTTTACCCAAGCATGAAAATTCTCTATTAGCAAAATGATGAATTTGGTTTTTTTATGTTAGCACATAACGAGAAAGAAAAAAATTATGGATTTTTTAAAAATTTAATAAGAAAAAAAAAACAAACTGTTTTTTATATATAAATATATATTATGACATTAATCAATCATTGGCAATATACGCAAAAGAAAAATATATGTACGTGTGTATGTATTTATAAAGTACATGTATTTAAAAGTTTTACGCAAACTTGGGACATAAGTAGTAAGCAAGTATGTAATGTTTAGAAAATACAGTTATGTAATATGTTGTATATTTCAATTTGGTATGTATATGTATACTAAGTAAAAATTACATTTAGCAATTTAATGATACAGCTATATTAGAATTTTGTGTAGTTTTTGTTGTTGCTTTTTGTATCTCTACATTAAAACATGAGAATCAAAAAACAAATAAATTTCTTATTAACAAACGTTATCGTATTAATTTGTTTTTACCAATTTCCTTTCGTTGATTATATATATTTTTTATAATAATTAAGCTGCTGGGAGTTGTAATTTATTTGTTTAGTAAAAACATTAACAGACTGAAAAATAATTAAATTAATTTATTATTTTTTAATAATACGACTTCTTATAAAAGATTACGTTACCGGAAATTAATGCCCTTGTTGGCCAATAAACGATTACACTCATTGCTGTCTGGCAAGGGCAATACATAATAATCACTTTCGGTATTCTGAAAATGAACAAAAGCAACAACAAAATGTTAAGTAAACAAGTTTCAAAATCTATTTTATTTGTGTCCTTACTTGTTCTGTAAATTCATGTTTATAGATTTGCGTACAAACTTTCATGTCTGAGAAGGGACCCTTTAACGCAAAGAAATGTATACTCATGGGCGAACTGGTTTTCGTTTTCAATATAAGCTATATATTAATTTGAGAAAAAAAATAAGTAAAAAGTACATTCTGCGTATGCCAAAACTACGGTACGCACCATCACTATCCAATACCGTAACCATAAGTTTGTTATGTTATGTTATGTTTAGACCCGTAATGGTAAAACGTTTTCTAATGCAAATTCCTCCCAACTACATAAGGTTGTGGTCACTCTATCAAATTTCAGAACATTTTCTTTTCCCTTTAAGGATGCGCCCTCAGGTAGTGTCTTCTAAAAATCCATGTACCGTGCCGATCTTATTTAACTTAGATATTTACCCTTCCAATTAAAAACACTCTACCACCTTATACACGGCCTCACGACCCTCTATCCCCCCCTAATCATTATGATTGATTGCTTAAATCTCTGAAGCTTTTTTCTCTCTTTCTCAATGGATTATAAATTACCTGATAAGTTATATTGCGTTCATTAAAATGATGCGGATCTCGTTGATTGTTATTAATTCTTGCCTTTACCACCCATTGCTGATTGAAAGCCGAAAACCGTGCTGTCTCATAGAACAATTTATGTATGCATTCATCCGTACGATAGGGCTTTAATTGTAAATCTAATTTTGCAAAATAGTGAAATACTTAATGTTCTTTTTGTAATAAGAGATGCGGGTATAAAAATTAAACGTCAGTCTTCTCTCTCTTTCTCTTACCATTAAAAATGATTTTCTCATAGCTTAGTAAATCAATCAATGTATTAAACATTTTCTTTTCATCTTTGATTTTAGCATCAAAAGCTTCTAAAGCTGACATTACTTCATAACCAGACTTATTGGGATGTAAACAATTGCTCTCATGTTCGGTAGCTAAGTTATAAACAATAAAACTTTATACTTTTCCCATCTATTCATCGATTAAACTTACTCTCGTGGTAAGGACCACGCCATTGACAACCAATACGTGAATATTTACAATTGGTTGGTCGCTCCTGACATTCGTATTGTTCATGACGATCTAATGATTTATATGGAAACTCTTTATTACAGTACTGCAGGGGTAGAAAGGGAAGGAAGATTATGCAAATTATTCGCCCATTAAGTGAATTTCACATACTTGACATTCACTGGGGAGCTCAGAAGCTGCCTTTTCAACGGCCAAATTGCGTGATGCGGTGCTTTTGGAAATCTCCACCCGACAGTTGGGACAAGTTGCTATTTGATCACGTAAACTGCAAATTATAAAATTATAGGAAATATATTTTTACATACGTACATAAATCATAAGCAACTGAAACTATATTTTATAAGTTCATTATTTGTATTTACCGTCCATCAGCTAGCAAATGAGTGAAACAGGCGGCACACATTAAATGACCCATTTGACACTGAAATTAAGAATAGAAAAAACTATAATTTCATATTCTAAGTTATTATTTCTTTTTAAATATTCATGATATAAAAATCCTATAAAACATTTTCTTTTTAATAATCAATCAAATCCATCCTGAAAATGAAAGAGAGAAAAGAAAAATAACATTAGTGATTATTAAAGTTTTAAATATTGTGTTGTTGTTCTAAGGAAAGTGCTCTCTGACTTTTGGTCTAAAAAACAAAGAAACAAAAAAAAAATCGGTGAATTTTAAAAGCCGATTAATTGCACTCTTCTTATACGCCCATTTTTATATAATTTTTAATACAAAGAGAAAACAAACGCATATTTTTGGTTGAATTTTCATTTTCATTGATGAAAGTATTAAAAAACTTTATTGAAAAATTGTTTCATTTTTTTGTTATTTGTTTTTTTTTTGTTAGTTTAGTTATAAATTAAATACACGTCAATTCTATATAATATAAATGTAGATAAATATTATATGTATATATGTAAAATTTTCGATGATAATTTTTAATTTTTTTCTTGTGGTAGCTTATATAAGTTTTTTTTAAATACAAAAAATTCTATAATTTATTTTTTTTTTAATTAATTAACAATTATTATTTTTAAGTACATAAATATTTGGTCACATCCTTATTAATGAGTTACATAATTTTAATAATTTTTTTTCCATAAAAAAATTAATAAATAAATGTTTTAGAAATCCAGTTTATGGACCTTTAGTAATACAAGTACTATCACTTAAAGATTTGTTTTTTTTTTGCTAATTGCCAAGTTTTGTTAATTCATTTTCACGTTATTATTGATAAGCAAGTATATACTTAAAGAGAGAGC
This sequence comes from Crataerina pallida, assembly GCA_949710015.1. NCBI lineage: Eukaryota > Metazoa > Arthropoda > Insecta > Diptera > Hippoboscidae > Crataerina > Crataerina pallida. The sequence continues at coordinate 31,304,938 of OX453292.1, forward strand.
ACCATGAGCTCGGTTATCCATAAAAAATTAACTTATACTTAACAATGGAGAGTGAATTTCGTGTGACCACCTATTAGGATGGGCCATAATTCTAAAAAAACCGATAATTAAACAAATTAACCTTAAAAACACTCGTAGCGTGATTTGTAAACATTTTTTTGTACGTACATGCATATTCAGTCTTTAGATGAAGTGCCGACTCAAGAAATCCGAAAAATTTAAATGACTATGGCGATTAGCATTAGGAAGTGAGTAGTAATTAAATTTAATATGTAAGTGTGTGCTTTCCCTATATACTTCTATCCATTATATATATGGTTTAATTAAAAAAATTGTAAAAATATTTATTAAAAATTGGAATTTAATGACCTCGATTGAAAATCATGAACCTGAAAAAACATAATTTACTAAAGATAACAAAAAAAAAAAAACAATAGGAAACTCCAAAAAGGAAGTACTTTTGTAATCAAAGCAGAACACGGCTGACACAAACCAACTTAGCGCACACAGCTGTGAGAACTTTTTAACGGCCATAGAGCACATGCATCGGAAAGGCAAACAAATACCAACAATTGAAATATGCTTATAGACTCATAAATGCGTGTTTAATAAATTTATATATATACAAACATGGGTAAAAAAAGTTTTTGCTTCTACTATTAAAAGGTTAACTAATGCCAGTACAATATATAAAAAATATGTTTGAAGAAAATACTGTAATAAATCTGCAAACTCATAACTAATCTAATGCAAAACCATAATGTACGTGTTACTCTGTAATTATCTCGATTACTAATACAGCTAACTTATAAAACGGGATTACAATTCAGAATCTCATTTATATAAACAAAATATTTGGTTACCTATATTAAACAAATAATAAAATAAATAAATACCAGATTAACTAAACTTAAAAAAAGTATATGGTTTGAAATGTTATTTTGTACCATAAGGCGTCAAATAGCCATTAAATATTTAAATATATGTACACTAAATTATTATTCAATAAAAATATATTAAACTATATGTAATGTATAATTTATATACATTAGGGAATGAGGAATTTCCTTTTTAAGCATTTATTTTATACTGTAGGCTAAATGTAGTTTTGCTTTTAATTATAGAGTTTTAATAGAATAATATATATATATAATGGAATAGTGTGCATGCGGTGATTAAGAAAAAACAAAAAACGGAATTATCATTTAAGCATCAGTCATAGGGCTGCGATACGACTCTAAAAGGTGCAATGCTTTTAAGCTTTAATTTCCATTTATCTCAATGAAATTTCTTTAAAATTATCAATTATATTAATAAACTATTCAACTATTTTGGGAAAAAATTTATATGATAAAACGATTATGTATAATTATGAACTTTTGAAGCACCATGTGGTAAAAATTTAAACAAACAAAAGAACTTTTCCGTTCCGATCCGTTCCGTACATTTTAATCAAGTACACAGAATAGACAGTTATGTACCAATTCAAGGTTTTTTTTTACATGACGTTCGTGTTGAAATATTATAACATATTACTTACTTTTTTTTGGGTATATTCATATTCCTACTATGTTCGTAAAGTAGTTGTTTGTTAATAATTTCTATTATCTTTACGTGAACACTTTTTGGGTGCAGAAAGAACAAAAGGCAAAGATAGATAATTTTACAATAAAATCTTATATAAAAAAACCCCAATTTTATTTACAGAGTATTTACCATATATTAGAGATATGTGCACATACAGAAGCGTCTAAATAAAAAGAATTTCTTTATATAAGATTAGCATTTTTTATTGCTGACAATATTATATCATATTTGCACTTGCACTTCATACATTAAAATCTTTGCCGTTCTCTTCTAGAGACTCAAGATTTTTTATTTATACAAATTAGTTTTTATATCTTTATACGTGCATATAAAATTACCTACCTGCATATTTATATTTCTATGGTTAAGAATAAAACGTAAATATTCCACACCCCATGCCAATACTACCACTACATACTAAATATTTTAAATCGTATCATTCTACATGTATAGTTATATGTAACATGCATAAGTATCGAGAAACTAGTAAGAGTAAAATGGAATATTTAATGAACATAAATATGCATATACAAAAAAACATATGACGTAGTGCGCTAATTAAACAAACAGTTGAATGAGTAAAAGAATGTAGGAAGCTAAACAAGGAAAAGCGCAATATTAAATGAGAAAAAATATATGATGTGTGTAACAAGCAGTTTTACACAATATAAAAAAATAAAATTTTTCTCAAAGTTTTCTTTAAGCATGAAGTTGTAATTTGTTGTCTATCCGTGTATGTGGAATCATAACTTCCGCCGTTGCTTGGGTTGCAAATTAAGGCTTATTAGTGAATTTAATTTTTGACGCTAAACATTTTTAGGCACACCTATATTTTTATTGCGATTTAGAATTTTTCAAAATGAGAGCCCCCAACACATTTATATACACTCATACAAATACAAGCTCTACCACACTACGATATTGTTGCAGTTCCTTTTTTCACTCTCTTCACTTGGACTTACCTGATACATTGATGTCTTGGGTAGATCTAAGCAAACTGCACAACAGAGTATGCCACCTAAACGACTCTCAAGCTTCTCAACAGCTGCTGTTGCTGCCAGAGTCGATGTGGACGGATGATCCAGCATTTGTTTCTTAGCGGGTGGCTCATCATTATCCTCAGCGTTCGTGTTGCTATTATTAGTGTTGGGATTGTTACCATTGTTAGCATTTGCCGATTGTAAATTGGAAATTGGTTGCTGTTGTTGTTGTTGCTGCTGCTGTTGTGAGGTCAAACTAGCCGAGGTGGAGGCTGATGGTGGACGTATCAGAGATGCCGCTACATTGACTTCACCGCCGCCATCTGTAGTAAGTGGTAATGTAGCGGTGGATGCCACATTTTGTTGTTGCTGCTGCTGGATATTACTTCTAATCATCTCGGCCGCTGACAATAACGGTATAGAATTCATGTGTCCACTGGTGGTGGATGATGGTGGCTGTTGTACAGCACTTGAAGAACCTACATCAGCCATACTATCGCAATTCTTTTACGTAGTCTCTAAAAAAAATCTCCACCCAAAAATGAAAAAAAAAAAACTTATCCCTTACAAATACTGCACTTGTTAGCAAGAGTGTGCGTATGGCTGAGCCTGTATATGTTTTGTACTTTACGCAAATCGATTTTTCCTTCAAATTTTCGTTTTATTTCGTTTTTGCTAATTTTAGTGAACTCAAGATTATTACATATACACTACAAAGACGTGGTTTTTATCACTATCTTCAAAGATTTCTTTAAAAATTGTGTTTCAAATTTTTCCCCTTCGCACAAATTAAAAGTGAATATATAATTTTTCAAAACACGACACAATTTGAAAATAATTTCAATGAGTTATATATATTTTTTCTTCTATTCTTTTTCTTTCTTAGACACTTTGTTATTTAATAATTGGAATACAAGTTATGACAAGCGCTTCTACCGTCCTCTCTAATCAACGTAAAATAAGAGAATAGAATGCATGTTAAATTTGTTATTGCATTCAAATCAGCTGCCACTAAATTCAACAACTATATAGTTGTCCTTGTTCTTTGAAGAGATAAATTTCAAAATATTAATGCAAAGGGAAATGCATTGAATAGAATTGCAAGAACTATAATAAACCCACATATGGCAAATTAGATTCCAAAGCGTTGTTTCTGTTTCATAAAGACTTCGTAATGCTATCAATGTCTTTGGATATGTGTCTATTGGATATTCTTGTAAAGATGATTTTAATTCCATATACCAATACATACCAATGCCACCAATAGAGGAGCTGTCGAACTATTGCTCTGCAGGCTAATGTCGTCAAAGGTTCAAAATTTGTAGAAACAGTTAACACCTAAACGGCAATTCTTTTTTAGATTTTAAAGTGAATTTTACAAACGGCACAGAATGAAGCCGAATTATTCAGAATAATTGACAAAACATTTACCAGTGGTATAATTCTAGTTTTATATTTATGCATAAACCTTTAAGCAGTAAATGATAAAATATTTGTGCATTTGAAAGTGCACAGAAAATAGTACAAGACTTAAAACCCTGTTAAGAGAAGGTAAACGTCTCCTTTATGGAGAGTTTGATATATCCATGTTATCTGACTTTTCAACACTGACTGATTTGCGTGATTTAGAATCCACACTGCATCTAGTACTTTTGATTTCAAAATCTTCCACAATTGTTTTTAATTTACGATCAGCCGGTGTGCGCGAACGATTCTTTGACGAAGAAGATGTTGAAACATTATTGGTTGACTTGGAGCTGGGTGGGCCGATATCTTTACTGCGACTCGATCGAGAACGTAGTGATGCTGGTGATGGAGAAGGTGAACGCCGCTTACTATGCGAACGTGATGAACGGGAACGTTTTTCTTCGCGAGTGCGATGTGAACGTTTCCGTTCCCGTGATCGTGAATGTTTTACACGAGAACGAGACCGGCGCGACCGTGAAGAGCTGCGCCGATGACGAGAGTGCGAGCGTTTGCTACGACGATCACGGGAACGTGAACGTCTCTTAGATCGGGAGCGAGAACGACTCTTGCGACGCGAATGGGATCGCTTGCGAGAATGCGATCTCTTTCGAGATCTAGAATGACGCGATCGTGAGCGGGACCTCCGTTTTGATTTGCTGCGCGAATGTCTATGGGTCCGTGAATGAGAGCGTTTCCTTGATCTTGACCGATGCGAGCGTGAGCGGCTAGTATGACGTTCACGAGAGCGTGATCGAGAGCGCGAACGGCGTCTCTTGTCTTTGGCAAGCATGCCAATAACCGGATCGATAGCAGCTGATATCATATTCTGAGCTTCTTTTACAATACTCATAGCTTCTTCAATCTCTTTTTGAGCTGCTTCATTTGACTTGGCCTCTGGCTTTATAATCGCATCCGTTGAATGATAAACGCTAAGGTAGCCGCCTTTAAATTCCTGCCCTTGCATTTTTAACGCGTTTATAATACTCATTTGATCGCAAAATTCAATCATGCAGAAGGTTTTGTTGTCTTTCTCAGCCCATCGGGCATATTTCACTTCACCGGCACGCTGAAAACAGTCCATCAAATCGTCTAGACGCCATTCATTTATTACATCGCAGACAATAATTGTTCGGCGTATCTCTTCAATTTTACGAGCATCATAAAACGATGGAAGGGCTGGATACTCGGGTAAATTGTTTTCTAACAATTTGGGATCATAAGTTTTAATAACCTGATATATGAAAAAAAAAAAAATGCAGTCCTTAATATTTTATATATGAAAAGTTGCAACACACCTGCTGAGGTGATTGACCTTCAATACGATTTATGACTTCAGGGGGTAATTTCGAATCGTGCTTCTGCAAGCCTGGCACAATCGTACCATTCTTCGACATTTCCAGAGCTCTATATTCCTCTGGTATTCCCAAAACCGGTATAACGATTAAAGCTCGATCTATAAAAACTGTATTTGTTAAATGTTGAGCTACCGGTACACATGAACTGTCCACATATTTCACGTAACAAATGCGCGATTGCACTGGACAAGATACATCACGTACTGTAGGGTACAAACGAATCTCTTCAATCTTGCCAATATTACCAAACAAAGATTGCATTTGATCTTTAGTGGCTTGCGGTGCTATATTGGTCACCTGAATAACGCGCGGCGCATTTCCACCAGCCATGATTACCTTTTTCTACAGTTTTCTTGTATGGCAGAGAAGCTGTGCTGACTTTATAAAATTTTTTTTTATATATCTTATTTTATTAACATAAATGAATGGTACTAACCAGAAAAAATTGTTAATTGATAGGCATAAAATATATTTTTAGAAGTTTTTGCTTCTTTATTAAAACACCTTTATTTCAGCATTTCACGCCATTTGCACAGACTATAGTGCATAGAGTGGCAACTTTCACAATGCTGCCATCTGAAAATATGGCGGTTCCAAGTTCTTATTAAAATCTGGTATTCAAACACTGAATTATATGTGCTTAATATAAATTTTTAATGGAATAGGTAATGTACACGTGAATGTACATGTGAAAATAATTTATAATTCGTATTTCGCTAATAGTTGTGTAATAATGCTTATTATTGTTATAATCGTTCGTAAATGATTGCCATAAACCATTAAATGTAATTTGCTAATATGGTAACTTTTATTTGATTGAGTTAGTGTGTTATGTATCAATTCCTTTTATATTCAAAGGAATATGATTTCTAAAATTTATATTATATCTGTTCTTATTAATTTGCGATATGTCTAATATCCTATGTTCATATTACAATAGAATGTGCAATTAAACGAAATAAACTGTAAATACTATTGTCAATCTCTTTATTGGTGAGTACATCTCTAAAAAGAGTTCTAAACATTGTTAATAATTGATTAAAAGTGGGCCGTTTAAAAAAAAAATTAAGTCTTGTTTTATAATAAATGCATAATATATAGTTCTAAAAGCAGTTTAGTTTGAAATACACTGGGCGCAATTTACAAAATAATACTTCCAGTGTGCGCACTTCAAAATAAAAATAAACTAATATTACAAAAATATGAATGAAAAAAATATTCAGTAATATAAAACTCACCTGTTTAAAAACGTTAATTATTTAAACGATAGTAGAAAAAATTCAAAAAGTTCAAATATTAACTTCGTCTTCTAATATTATAAAAATATGAATGAAAAATTTAAACTTAAAACTCACCTGTTTGAAAACATAATTACTTAAACGATAGTAGAAAAAATTCAAAAAGTTCAAATATTAACTTCGTCTTCAACTCTAAAGTATTATTATAAATAAGTTTTCTCAAATACAATAAAAATCTTTTATGGACGCCATTTTATTAGATTTATTTAACATGAAAGTATGATATTAGCACTTTATTGTATAACATAGCGCCGTTCTAACAAGTTTCATTTGAAACATCTTTTTCAATGTTTTGTATTCTAATTTAAAATAATTGCAATACCCACTCCCCTGAAATAATTAAATTCCTTAAAGATATTTAACAGAGTAACCATGTCATAAATGTGGTACACATATATATTTTTGGAATTGTTTAATATCAATATAAATAGCGCGATAAAAAGCAACGTAACTAAGATGCAATGTGTATGTGAATAATTTAATCAGAGAGCATTAAAGCAAACATGGAAATGCATGTAAATATATTTAATTTTAAACTTAAGAAAAAACGACTATTGATAAATGCTGCCATTGACCCTAAAATAGCAAAAATGAATTATTATTATTATTATATTATTTATTTGTAATATGTAACTTACAGCGATGCCCAAATTCCAACCGGCACCTGCTGGATTTTCTTTGGTAATGCCACATCGTTTACAAATAACACCATTCATGGCTATTGCCCATACCTCAGAGCCCACCGACACTGACTTAAATCCAACATGTGTTTCTGTATGTGGGGGTATATTTGGCACGTTTGGCAAGAATTGCCAATGAGAACCTTCAGGGAATGTTTTTGTGACTTCTCTACGTATAGCCAAGCGATTTGTATTATCTAAAGCCCATACACCAGCCTCTCCCGCTGATACACTCTTGAAATGTATACCTGCCGGTGCATCTACTGACTGCCACGCTTCACCTACATTTGTATTTTCTTATATAAAAACATTCGGTGACTGCGCACAATTTTATATATTTACCCCAAGGATTTTGTTGTGTTATGCCGTAACGATAAAATATAGTACCATTACGCCCCACTACCCACACTTGACCATTTGGTGATATACTAATACCAATTAAAGGCTGTTCGCTGGTTATATGTTCCCAATTATCTCCTTTAGGATTTAACGTTGAGACACCATGTCTGATTAAAACATCACCATTGAAGGCTATAGCCCAAGCAGTTATGCTTATATCAGGTATTACTTCATATGACTGCGACCTATTTGAATCAACATTTAAAACTTGAAGGGCAGCATCTAAAATTTTCGAATGACTTAATTCTTGCCAGGGTCCACTACTTATCAAACGGCACTTTTTCATCCAGCGACGTCTGCGTACGCAATCGGTAAGACGTTTAGAAGCGTGGTAAGATGCCGGAAAATCAATGGCATACTGCCAACCTTCCTTGTCTGCCCCACCCGGTATATTAAAATCGATCATCCAGTCGGAGATCCATTCGTAATGACACGACAACAGCTTTGTGTGTTCTTTACTACGTTTTTTCCGGCCCGTCACATCACTCCACATGTGTCGATCAGTGGGTAAACTTTTTGTGGTGAAACCGCTTATGGGATTCCAACGTTGATTTTCGTACACATAATACGAGTGAGTGTCCAACATGGCATTTATCTTTCCAGAACTACCGCTAAGATCCTTTAAGAAATTACCACCCCAGCCGCCATTATAGACCCAGGCAGTGTAATCACACGTTACACCCCATACTACGCCGGCACTGCAAGCAAACACACGCTTCAAATGTCCGCCCATTTGTCGCCAAAACATTTCCTGCAAATTAAGTATCATCGTTGGACAACGGTAAGTAATATTAAATAATTTGACGCGACCGGACACATAAAGGCAGGTAACGGCAGCCGGATCTACACGATATTTGTAATCGGCAAAATGAGTATCATTCACATATATACGGTATTGGCTGTCATGGGCTCTACAAAGATAAAGGAATATATCACTTTAAATTTTCAGGCCATTTATAATTTACTCACTTAATTTTGAGGGCAAAAGAGGCTCCAGGAGCAAACAACATGTTGTCATTACGTATTTCTTCCTGCCATTCAGAATCATCCATACAGTTCAATACTATAGTTTTTTCATTAAATCTGTTTTAGATATAATGGTAACAGTAACGTGGGCGATACTTTGTGTTAAGATTTAAGGTAAATACCTCGGATTTATATGCATAGCTATGACACGAAATTTTTCTACCTTAACACGCACTTTAATACTGGAATGGCATTGTAAATCGAAGCGAATTTGATCAGCATCATCATATATACAGCCCGTTATCTCTAATTCGGTACCACATGGCATGCTATAAATTTAAATTTCAATAAAACTGCAATTGAAACATTTTCAACAGCTCAAATTGTTTTACCCGTTATGCAAAGTATTGTAATATGGCGTTTCCATGGCGTTGATATCTATCTTTTCCTTGTAACATTTGTCCTCCACATGCCACTGTTGCTGTTTTATATTGGCTGGATCCCAGACGAATACATCACCCAAATCCGTAGTAGTCCAAATGGCTGCATCAGATGGGCGCTTATTTACTTCATTGATTTGACAGCACACTGAAGTCAAGTGGGATAACCAATCCTCCATTTCCGTATCACTAGCAAATTGCAAACGAACCGGAGAACAATTCGTTGGTAGACGTGTAGCATGTACAGCCAAGCGAGGTAATGCCGGTTCACTGCAGCATTGTATGCACGTTATGGAGGACAAAGAAAATTGTATCTTGGTGGTAACTCCATCCGGATGCAAAACTGTGAATGTACCCGAATCTGTATCATTGCTGGTATGTGGATTTTGTGTTGTAGGCGTGGAGGCAGCATTGCCACTGACCCATTCCAATTCTATAAGACAATCTTCGTATTCACCACTGGTAGGACGTAGATAGCGGGCCTCTGCCGATTTTATCCACGAGGACAATTCAACTGCTTTTTCATATTTGGACAAATTGGGTATAGACTTAAAGATTGCTTGTCGTTTTAGTAGTTTCTCAAGTAAATCTTTCCTCCATATGGAATTTACTGCCGTACGACCATCTAAACCCAATTGTTCATTGAACCAGTTGGGTAGATTGTTGGGATTTACTGTAACAGCACCTGCCGCTACACATGACCACATCATTTCGCATTCTGTCCAAAACTGAGAACCTTTTAAATAATTTGAAAATATTTAGCTTAGGAAAGAAGGAAAATATTACATATGATCTAATCCAAATCTTATATATCTTCTACATCTGCATACAAATGATGGGCGTAGCGGTAAAGAATATATAAAAATTATGCTAATAATACCTGTATGATCATCATCGTCTCCGAGAAAAGCATCTGAACCATAATGCAAGGAAGAATCGGCATCGAATACAGCTGAATCGCTCTCGGGATGAGCCTCCGTACCCACAGCCGATCCCACCGAATGAACTGGCGACCAGGCTCTAGGGTTTTTCAATTGCGTCTCAAAATGTTTACTCGAAATGTCTTCCGTTACTTCAGCAGCTGGTGCACTCGAAGCATGTGGCGATGCTCTAAACGCGGCTGTACGCTTTTTGTGGCGTTCATTTAAATTGAGACTACCCGCACTGGGTGGCGAATCGGAACCGCATTTCCATAAATCAACATTCTTGAGACGCGGATGTTGCATATGGCCACCGACACTACTACCGCCATTACTAGAACGTGAACTGCTACGTGTGGTGACCGCAGAAGAAGGTGGTAAAACATTTTCAATGGGTGCGCACGTCTCCACAATAGCCTTCTCTTTCTTATACAAATTGGAAAAACTTTGATGCTTCGAACATGATGTAGAGCTGCTGCCACTTCTACGGGACACTATCGACATTGAGCTGGAAGTCCGACTGATTTGCATGGGTAATTGTATTTGGCGCCACTTCTTGCCGGTTAGATCTGAGCTGCATACACCAAAACGATGGTAAATAACCCGATCAGCAGCTCCTACAGCAAATACCTGTCAGTTCAAATAATATTAATAATAATAAGGAATAAATGTAGTAATGAAGTGTTAAAAAACTTACTTGATCATTTGGCGCTACAGATATGCTAGATATATTACCAATCATTTCGACCCAACCGCTACCAATAGCAGCATCTTCACTAATGCCGGCTATTTCACCTTTAATGCCTCTTCTAAACCAAACGCTATTATCATTAGTAACACACCATACGGCATTGGTACCCACAGACACTTGAATAATTTTCATATCGTTTACTTTATCCGAACCGGGGCACTTGACATCAAGCCATGTTTCTCCGGTTAAATTTTCACGTGTCACACCAGATCGTACCAGAGCATGACCATTAAAGAGTACCGCCCAAACTAAACCGGTGGGACCAACACTTAATTGTGACAGTTCACTATTGGTAGGTGTAGAAATGGCGGTCCAACGTAAACCTTCTGGTGACGAACTACTGACACCAGTACGAAACATGGCCTGTAAGTGATTGTAATAATTGTAGGAAGGAAAAGTTTATAACTTCTACAACTTGTGTTTACTTACTCTGCCATGTGCTGTTATGGCCCAAACACATAATGTTCCCGCTGCAGCATTGGCCACATTTGTACCACCGATTGCCACATCAATGAATGGTTCTTGGGTGGGATCTTTATGTAGAGGTGCAACTGCACACCAGCTATTCAAGGCTGCATAGCGTCGATAACGGATCCAATGTCTGCGACGTACATACGAGTTCCACGATTTCTTTGGTGCATAAGTTAGAGGAAAATCCAAAGCGTACATCCAACCATGTTCGCCCAGTGACTGACCATCCCAATCTAAATCTAAATGCCAATCGCCATCCCACTGCCAGGCCATCGATGGCAAACGTATTTTGTCAATGCTGCGTTCTTGAGCACCATCGATGGATGAATAGTGTGATCGATCGGTGGGCAGGAGTTTTTTGGAGAAACCTTCTATCGGCAGCCAACGTTCATTTTCATATGTTTCTTCGCGTACCCTAATGGGCACATCTAAACCGTGTACATGCACATATACCTGTCGGTCACCGCCGATGGCCCACATAAAGTTGGGTACTGCACAGATTTTCTTAAATTCCAGGCCTAAGTAGGGGAACTCACGCCAAGCTGCCGAACTGGTAGAGAGTGTATAAACACGACCCTCACTACTGATGGCAAACAATAAACTGCTGGGCATTGTTTGCTTTGTTTGCCTTGTTTTTTGTTGAATTGTAGCCTGCTGAGTCACACACTAAGCATTTAACAAGTGGCGGATATTTTCATATTTTACTTCTTTTCTTAATGTACTCATCGCTTGTGTTAACGTCTTTTTTTTTTTTTTTTTAATTAATAATTTCATTTCCAAATCATAGCTAAATGTTTAACTTAAAACTTGTAGTTTCTTATACAATTTGGATGACATTGCTATAAAGTTGTGGAGTAATAAAAAGGGAGTTGCCAAAGGTTCTGCCGAATTGTTATCATCAGATGTTTATTAAATCGATCTAAAATTTAAATATATACCCGTATATAAAGTGTGATAACCAGAGGCAAACGTTCATTACTTTGTATATAATCCTATAACAAAATTTATCATTGTGGTAGGGCAAGAGAAAGAAGGAACAAACTATATACTGACTGATATATTAAAAGGAGAGGGCTAACTAATAATATACAATATGTACGCATTTAAATGAAAACAAGAGACAGCAATAGTAATGATGGCAAGAGGCAGGAAGAATATATGACTCAATTGTATAATTAGCATAAATTTGTCTTTTTCTCTATTTCTGTGTCATTCAATATAACAACGCCAGCATTCATATATAAACGAACATTTCAATAATATTCCATTGCAGCCGTTTCTATTTATTATAAATTGTGAATTACCCCGTTTCCATTTTAGTCCTATATATTTACGCAACAAAAGGCAACTTTTTTACCCCAATATGTGTCACGTGCTATTTATACATATGTGTAGAAGAGAAAAATTTGTATTTAACAAATAGGGACATTTATTATCATTATTATTATTATGAATAATTTAATTCAAGAGAGAAAGGAGGAAGGAACCCATTTATATACATTTCCTATACAAGAACAAAAAATTATTATTATCAGAGAGAGAGAGAAACACAATCGCATATAACAACTGTGGTAAGTGAGTAGTAGTAGTACTAGTAGTAGTAGCAATATTAGTTTAACATACATATGAAAGGAATATAAGTGAAGATTAGAGAAACATACACAACGTATAGCATATGTGTTAATGTCAGGTTTGCATATTATTTTCTCCACCCCCTGTGTATAATGTAGGGCATAAATACCACAAAAAAGGGAAGAATTATTATTATCATTAGCCGTACCATATCCTACAGCCACATTACATACTAAGCCGTACCATACCACACACAGCCATTCCATATACCAAAGTCATATCGTACCACAGAGGCTTCATCTATAACTAACCATCGCTGTACCATAACACATAGCTATCATGTATAACAATCAACGTAACATCAACAAGTACTATGAGAGAGAGAGACGAACCTATTATTACATCTATTCTACATTAATCAATCCATCTATCTACATACCACAGAAACAACACACATCATATCATCTATACAGTAACCCCATCAACAATTAACCATCAATAGTCAACCATTAACTACATATATATATTGTATGCGCCTAGGTCGCTACATCGTCGCTACATCATTGCAGCCTCTCTGCCCCCGCACCAAGATATCTCCCAGTATTTATACTATACGGCCTAGGTTGCGCCGCGTTGTTATCTCTGTCACCGTTTTCGTATCCCGTACGCTTGCCACTCGTATCCAGTACGTATCCGTTTACCGCTTTGCAACAGCAACGATCGTAACCAGTAAACGCTCTTGTATGCAGCAACGCCTGCCGCTTCGTATCCCGCGACGTCCACCGCTTGTATCCAAAAACGCTCTCGTATCCTGCAACACTCACTGCTCTGTATCCTGTACCGCTTGCCGTTTGTATCCAGTGACGCTCATCGCTCTGGAACACCGCTGCTCCTGTATCTTGCAAGCTGGCTTAGGTGGAAAAGGGGTAAAAGAAGAAAATTTATTTACAGAAAAGGGAAGAATTATTATCATTATTAATACATTATTAACCATCTAGCATAGGAGAAGCATAAGAAAAGGAGGAGGAGGAGGAGGAGGAGGAGGAGGAGGAGGGTGTGGAAAAGGGAAGGGACGGAGCAAAAGGGAGGGGAAGGGAGGAGGGGGCGAAAAAAGGGGCGGGGGGAGGAAAAGGGGTAAAAGAAGAAAATTTATTTACAGAAAAGGGAAGAATTATTATCATTATTAATACATTATTAACCATCTAGCATAGGAGAAGCATAAGAAAAGGAGGAGGAGGAGGAGGAGGAGGAGGAGGAGGAGGAGGAGGGTGTGGAAAAGGGAAGGGACGGAGCAAAAGGGAGGGGAAGGGAGGAGGGGGCGAAAAAAGGGGCGGGGGGAGGAAAAGGGGTAAAAGAAGAAAATTTATTTACAGAAAAGGGAAGAATTATTATCATTATTAATACATTATTAACCATCTAGCATAGGAGAAGCATAAGAAAAGGAGGAGGAGGAGGAGGAGGAGGAGGAGGAGGAGGAGGGTGTGGAAAAGGGAAGGGACGGAGCAAAAGGGAGGGGAAGGGAGGAGGGGGCGAAAAAAGGGGCGGGGGGAGGAAAAGGGGTAAAAGAAGAAAATTTATTTACAGAAAAGGGAAGAATTATTATCATTATTAATACATTATTAACCATCTAGCATAGGAGAAGCATAAGAAAAGGAGGAGGAGGAGGAGGAGGAGGAGGAGGAGGAGGGTGTGGAAAAGGGAAGGGACGGAGCAAAAGGGAGGGGAAGGGAGGAGGGGGCGAAAAAAGGGGCGGGGGGAGGAAAAGGGGTAAAAGAAGAAAATTTATTTACAGAAAAGGGAAGAATTATTATCATTATTAATACATTATTAACCATCTGTCCACCCCCTGTGTATAATGTAGGGCGTAAATACCACATAAAACAACCCCGGCAAAAGAGGGAAGAATTATTATAATCATTAGCCGTACCATATCCTACAGCCACATTACATACTAAGCCGTCCCATACCACACACAGCCATCCCATATACCAAAGTCATATCGTACCACAGAGGCTTCATCTATAACTAACCATCGCTGTACCATAAACACATAGTCATCATGTATAACAATCAACGTAACATCAACAAGTACTATGAGAGAGAGAGAGAGAGAGAGAGAGAGACGAATCTATTATTACATCTATTCTACATTAATCAATCCATCTATCTACATACCACAGAGACATCACACATCATATCATCTATACAGTAACCCCATCAACAATTAACCATCAATAGTCAACCATTAACTACATATATATATTGTATGCGCCTAGGTCGCGCCATCGTCGCTACATCATTGCAGCCTCTCTGCCCCCGCACCAAGATATCCCTCAGTATTTATACTATACGGCCTAGGTTGCGCCGCGTTGTTATCTCTGTCACCGTTCTCGTATCCCGTACGCTTGCCACTCGTATCCAGTACGTATCCGTTTACCGCTTTGCCTCAGCAACGATCGTAACCAGTAAACACTCTTGTATCCAGCAACGCCTGCCGCTTCGTATCTCGCGACGTCCACCGCTTGTATCCAGAAACGCTCTGTATCCTGCAACGCTCACTGCTCTGTATCCTGTACCGCTTGCCGTTTGTATCCAGTGACGCTCATCGCTCTGGAACACCGCTGCTCCTGTATCTTGCAAGCTGGCTTAGGTGGAAAAGGGGTAAAAGAAGAAAATTTATTTACAGAAAAGGGAAGAATTATTATCATTATTAATACATTATTAACCATCTAGCATAGGAGAAGCATAAGAAAAGGAGGAGGAGGAGGAGGAGGAGGAGGAGGGTGTGGAAAAGGGAAGGGACGGAGCAAAAGGGAGGGGAAGGGAGGAGGGGGCGAAAAAAGGGGCGGGGGGAGGAAAAGGGGTAAAAGAAGAAAATTTATTTACAGAAAAGGGAAGAATTATTATCATTATTAATACATTATTAACCATCTGTCCACCCCCTGTGTATAATGTAGGGCGTAAATACCACATAAAACAACCCCGGCAAAAGAGGGAAGAATTATTATAATCATTAGCCGTACCATATCCTACAGCCACATTACATACTAAGCCGTCCCATACCACACACAGCCATCCCATATACCAAAGTCATATCGTACCACAGAGGCTTCATCTATAACTAACCATCGCTGTACCATAAACACATAGTCATCATGTATAACAATCAACGTAACATCAACAAGTACTATGAGAGAGAGAGAGAGAGAGAGAGAGAGACGAATCTATTATTACATCTATTCTACATTAATCAATCCATCTATCTACATACCACAGAGACATCACACATCATATCATCTATACAGTAACCCCATCAACAATTAACCATCAATAGTCAACCATTAACTACATATATATATTGTATGCGCCTAGGTCGCGCCATCGTCGCTACATCATTGCAGCCTCTCTGCCCCCGCACCAAGATATCCCTCAGTATTTATACTATACGGCCTAGGTTGCGCCGCGTTGTTATCTCTGTCACCGTTCTCGTATCCCGTACGCTTGCCACTCGTATCCAGTACGTATCCGTTTACCGCTTTGCCTCAGCAACGATCGTAACCAGTAAACACTCTTGTATCCAGCAACGCCTGCCGCTTCGTATCTCGCGACGTCCACCGCTTGTATCCAGAAACGCTCTGTATCCTGCAACGCTCACTGCTCTGTATCCTGTACCGCTTGCCGTTTGTATCCAGTGACGCTCATCGCTCTGGAACACCGCTGCTCCTGTATCTTGCAAGCTGGCTTAGGTGGAAAAGGGGTAAAAGAAGAAAATTTATTTACAGAAAAGGGAAGAATTATTATCATTATTAATACATTATTAACCATCTAGCATAGGAGAAGCATAAGAAAAGGAGGAGGAGGAGGAGGAGGAGGAGGAGGGTGTGGAAAAGGGAAGGGACGGAGCAAAAGGGAGGGGAAGGGAGGAGGGGGCGAAAAAAGGGGCGGGGGGAGGAAAAGGGGTAAAAGAAGAAAATTTATTTACAGAAAAGGGAAGAATTATTATCATTATTAATACATTATTAACCATCTGTCCACCCCCTGTGTATAATGTAGGGCGTAAATACCACATAAAACAACCCCGGCAAAAGAGGGAAGAATTATTATAATCATTAGCCGTACCATATCCTACAGCCACATTACATACTAAGCCGTCCCATACCACACACAGCCATCCCATATACCAAAGTCATATCGTACCACAGAGGCTTCATCTATAACTAACCATCGCTGTACCATAAACACATAGTCATCATGTATAACAATCAACGTAACATCAACAAGTACTATGAGAGAGAGAGAGAGAGAGAGAGAGAGAGAGACGAATCTATTATTACATCTATTCTACATTAATCAATCCATCTATCTACATACCACAGAGACATCACACATCATATCATCTATACAGTAACCCCATCAACAATTAACCATCAATAGTCAACCATTAACTACATATATATATTGTATGCGCCTAGGTCGCTACATCGTCGCTACATCATTGCAGCCTCTCTGCCCCCGCACCAAGATATCCCACAGTATTTATACTATACGGCCTAGGTTGCGCCGCGTTGTTATCTCTGTCACCGTTCTCGTATCCCGTACGCTTGCCACTCGTATCCAGTACGTATCCGTTTACCGCTTTGCCTCAGCAACGATCGTAACCAGTAAACACTCTTGTATCCAGCAACGCCTGCCGCTTCGTATCTCGCGACGTCCACCGCTTGTATCCAGAAACGCTCTGTATCCTGCAACGCTCACTGCTCTGTATCCTGTACCGCTTGCCGTTTGTATCCAGTGACGCTCATCGCTCTGGAACACCGCTGCTCCTGTATCTTGCAAGCTGGCTTAGGTGGAAAAGGGGTAAAAGAAGAAAATTTATTTACAGAAAAGGGAAGAATTATTATCATTATTAATACATTATTAACCATCTAGCATAGGAGAAGCATAAGAAAAGGAGGAGGAGGAGGAGGAGGAGGAGGAGGGTGTGGAAAAGGGAAGGGACGGAGCAAAAGGGAGGGGAAGGGAGGAGGGGGCGAAAAAAGGGGCGGGGGGAGGAAAAGGGGTAAAAGAAGAAAATTTATTTACAGAAAAGGGAAGAATTATTATCATTATTAATACATTATTAACCATCTGTCCACCCCCTGTGTATAATGTAGGGCGTAAATACCACATAAAACAACCCCGGCAAAAGAGGGAAGAATTATTATAATCATTAGCCGTACCATATCCTACAGCCACATTACATACTAAGCCGTCCCATACCACACACAGCCATCCCATATACCAAAGTCATATCGTACCACAGAGGCTTCATCTATAACTAACCATCGCTGTACCATAAACACATAGTCATCATGTATAACAATCAACGTAACATCAACAAGTACTATGAGAGAGAGAGAGAGAGAGAGAGAGAGACGAATCTATTATTACATCTATTCTACATTAATCAATCCATCTATCTACATACCACAGAGACATCACACATCATATCATCTATACAGTAACCCCATCAACAATTAACCATCAATAGTCAACCATTAACTACATATATATATTGTATGCGCCTAGGTCGCGCCATCGTCGCTACATCATTGCAGCCTCTCTGCCCCCGCACCAAGATATCCCTCAGTATTTATACTATACGGCCTAGGTTGCGCCGCGTTGTTATCTCTGTCACCGTTCTCGTATCCCGTACGCTTGCCACTCGTATCCAGTACGTATCCGTTTACCGCTCTGCAACAGCAACGATCGTAACCAGTAAACGCTCTTGTATCCAGCAACGCCTGCCGCTTCGTATTCCGCGACGTCCACCGCTTGTATCCAGAAACGCTCACTGCTCTGTATCCTGTACCGCTTGCCGTTTGTATCCAGTGACGCTCATCGCTCTGGAACACCGCTGCTCCTGTATCTTGCAAGCTGGCTTAGGTGGAAAAGGGGTAAAAGAAGAAAATTTATTTACAGAAAAGGGAAGAATTATTATCATTATTAATACATTATTAACCATCTAGCATAGGAGAAGCATAAGAAAAGGAGGAGGAGGAGGAGGAGGAGGAGGAGGAGGAGGGTGTGGAAAAGGGAAGGGACGGAGCAAAAGGGAGGGGAAGGGAGGAGGGGGCGAAAAAAGGGGCGGGGGGAGGAAAAGGGGTAAAAGAAGAAAATTTATTTACAGAAAAGGGAAGAATTATTATCATTATTAATACATTATTAACCATCTGTCCACCCCCTGTGTATAATGTAGGGCGTAAATACCACATAAAACAACCCCGGCAAAAGAGGGAAGAATTATTATAATCATTAGCCGTACCATATCCTACAGCCACATTACATACTAAGCCGTCCCATACCACACACAGCCATCCCATATACCAAAGTCATATCGTACCACAGAGGCTTCATCTATAACTAACCATCGCTGTACCATAAACACATAGTCATCATGTATAACAATCAACGTAACATCAACAAGTACTATGAGAGAGAGAGAGAGAGAGAGAGAGAGACGAATCTATTATTACATCTATTCTACATTAATCAATCCATCTATCTACATACCACAGAGACATCACACATCATATCATCTATACAGTAACCCCATCAACAATTAACCATCAATAGTCAACCATTAACTACATATATATATTGTATGCGCCTAGGTCGCGCCATCGTCGCTACATCATTGCAGCCTCTCTGCCCCCGCACCAAGATATCCCTCAGTATTTATACTATACGGCCTAGGTTGCGCCGCGTTGTTATCTCTGTCACCGTTCTCGTATCCCGTACGCTTGCCACTCGTATCCAGTACGTATCCGTTTACCGCTTTGCCTCAGCAACGATCGTAACCAGTAAACACTCTTGTATCCAGCAACGCCTGCCGCTTCGTATCTCGCGACGTCCACCGCTTGTATCCAGAAACGCTCTGTATCCTGCAACGCTCACTGCTCTGTATCCTGTACCGCTTGCCGTTTGTATCCAGTGACGCTCATCGCTCTGGAACACCGCTGCTCCTGTATCTTGCAAGCTGGCTTAGGTGGAAAAGGGGTAAAAGAAGAAAATTTATTTACAGAAAAGGGAAGAATTATTATCATTATTAATACATTATTAACCATCTAGCATAGGAGAAGCATAAGAAAAGGAGGAGGAGGAGGAGGAGGAGGAGGAGGAGGAGGGTGTGGAAAAGGGAAGGGACGGAGCAAAAGGGAGGGGAAGGGAGGAGGGGGCGAAAAAAGGGGCGGGGGGAGGAAAAGGGGTAAAAGAAGAAAATTTATTTACAGAAAAGGGAAGAATTATTATCATTATTAATACATTATTAACCATCTGTCCACCCCCTGTGTATAATGTAGGGCGTAAATACCACATAAAACAACCCCGGCAAAAGAGGGAAGAATTATTATAATCATTAGCCGTACCATATCCTACAGCCACATTACATACTAAGCCGTCCCATACCACACACAGCCATCCCATATACCAAAGTCATATCGTACCACAGAGGCTTCATCTATAACTAACCATCGCTGTACCATAAACACATAGTCATCATGTATAACAATCAACGTAACATCAACAAGTACTATGAGAGAGAGAGAGAGAGAGAGAGAGAGACGAATCTATTATTACATCTATTCTACATTAATCAATCCATCTATCTACATACCACAGAGACATCACACATCATATCATCTATACAGTAACCCCATCAACAATTAACCATCAATAGTCAACCATTAACTACATATATATATTGTATGCGCCTAGGTCGCGCCATCGTCGCTACATCATTGCAGCCTCTCTGCCCCCGCACCAAGATATCCCTCAGTATTTATACTATACGGCCTAGGTTGCGCCGCGTTGTTATCTCTGTCACCGTTCTCGTATCCCGTACGCTTGCCACTCGTATCCAGTACGTATCCGTTTACCGCTCTGCAACAGCAACGATCGTAACCAGTAAACGCTCTTGTATCCAGCAACGCCTGCCGCTTCGTATTCCGCGACGTCCACCGCTTGTATCCAGAAACGCTCACTGCTCTGTATCCTGTACCGCTTGCCGTTTGTATCCAGTGACGCTCATCGCTCTGGAACACCGCTGCTCCTGTATCTTGCAAGCTGGCTTAGGTGGAAAAGGGGTAAAAGAAGAAAATTTATTTACAGAAAAGGGAAGAATTATTATCATTATTAATACATTATTAACCATCTAGCATAGGAGAAGCATAAGAAAAGGAGGAGGAGGAGGAGGAGGAGGAGGAGGAGGAGGGTGTGGAAAAGGGAAGGGACGGAGCAAAAGGGAGGGGAAGGGAGGAGGGGGCGAAAAAAGGGGCGGGGGGAGGAAAAGGGGTAAAAGAAGAAAATTTATTTACAGAAAAGGGAAGAATTATTATCATTATTAATACATTATTAACCATCTGTCCACCCCCTGTGTATAATGTAGGGCGTAAATACCACATAAAACAACCCCGGCAAAAGAGGGAAGAATTATTATAATCATTAGCCGTACCATATCCTACAGCCACATTACATACTAAGCCGTCCCATACCACACACAGCCATCCCATATACCAAAGTCATATCGTACCACAGAGGCTTCATCTATAACTAACCATCGCTGTACCATAAACACATAGTCATCATGTATAACAATCAACGTAACATCAACAAGTACTATGAGAGAGAGAGAGAGAGAGAGAGAGAGACGAATCTATTATTACATCTATTCTACATTAATCAATCCATCTATCTACATACCACAGAGACATCACACATCATATCATCTATACAGTAACCCCATCAACAATTAACCATCAATAGTCAACCATTAACTACATATATATATTGTATGCGCCTAGGTCGCGCCATCGTCGCTACATCATTGCAGCCTCTCTGCCCCCGCACCAAGATATCCCTCAGTATTTATACTATACGGCCTAGGTTGCGCCGCGTTGTTATCTCTGTCACCGTTCTCGTATCCCGTACGCTTGCCACTCGTATCCAGTACGTATCCGTTTACCGCTTTGCCTCAGCAACGATCGTAACCAGTAAACACTCTTGTATCCAGCAACGCCTGCCGCTTCGTATCTCGCGACGTCCACCGCTTGTATCCAGAAACGCTCTGTATCCTGCAACGCTCACTGCTCTGTATCCTGTACCGCTTGCCGTTTGTATCCAGTGACGCTCATCGCTCTGGAACACCGCTGCTCCTGTATCTTGCAAGCTGGCTTAGGTGGAAAAGGGGTAAAAGAAGAAAATTTATTTACAGAAAAGGGAAGAATTATTATCATTATTAATACATTATTAACCATCTAGCATAGGAGAAGCATAAGAAAAGGAGGAGGAGGAGGAGGAGGAGGAGGAGGGTGTGGAAAAGGGAAGGGACGGAGCAAAAGGGAGGGGAAGGGAGGAGGGGGCGAAAAAAGGGGCGGGGGGAGGAAAAGGGGTAAAAGAAGAAAATTTATTTACAGAAAAGGGAAGAATTATTATCATTATTAATACATTATTAACCATCTGTCCACCCCCTGTGTATAATGTAGGGCGTAAATACCACATAAAACAACCCCGGCAAAAGAGGGAAGAATTATTATAATCATTAGCCGTACCATATCCTACAGCCACATTACATACTAAGCCGTCCCATACCACACACAGCCATCCCATATACCAAAGTCATATCGTACCACAGAGGCTTCATCTATAACTAACCATCGCTGTACCATAAACACATAGTCATCATGTATAACAATCAACGTAACATCAACAAGTACTATGAGAGAGAGAGAGAGAGAGAGAGAGAGACGAATCTATTATTACATCTATTCTACATTAATCAATCCATCTATCTACATACCACAGAGACATCACACATCATATCATCTATACAGTAACCCCATCAACAATTAACCATCAATAGTCAACCATTAACTACATATATATATTGTATGCGCCTAGGTCGCGCCATCGTCGCTACATCATTGCAGCCTCTCTGCCCCCGCACCAAGATATCCCTCAGTATTTATACTATACGGCCTAGGTTGCGCCGCGTTGTTATCTCTGTCACCGTTCTCGTATCCCGTACGCTTGCCACTCGTATCCAGTACGTATCCGTTTACCGCTTTGCCTCAGCAACGATCGTAACCAGTAAACACTCTTGTATCCAGCAACGCCTGCCGCTTCGTATCTCGCGACGTCCACCGCTTGTATCCAGAAACGCTCTGTATCCTGCAACGCTCACTGCTCTGTATCCTGTACCGCTTGCCGTTTGTATCCAGTGACGCTCATCGCTCTGGAACACCGCTGCTCCTGTATCTTGCAAGCTGGCTTAGGTGGAAAAGGGGTAAAAGAAGAAAATTTATTTACAGAAAAGGGAAGAATTATTATCATTATTAATACATTATTAACCATCTAGCATAGGAGAAGCATAAGAAAAGGAGGAGGAGGAGGAGGAGGAGGAGGAGGGTGTGGAAAAGGGAAGGGACGGAGCAAAAGGGAGGGGAAGGGAGGAGGGGGCGAAAAAAGGGGCGGGGGGAGGAAAAGGGGTAAAAGAAGAAAATTTATTTACAGAAAAGGGAAGAATTATTATCATTATTAATACATTATTAACCATCTGTCCACCCCCTGTGTATAATGTAGGGCGTAAATACCACATAAAACAACCCCGGCAAAAGAGGGAAGAATTATTATAATCATTAGCCGTACCATATCCTACAGCCACATTACATACTAAGCCGTCCCATACCACACACAGCCATCCCATATACCAAAGTCATATCGTACCACAGAGGCTTCATCTATAACTAACCATCGCTGTACCATAAACACATAGTCATCATGTATAACAATCAACGTAACATCAACAAGTACTATGAGAGAGAGAGACGAACCTATTATTACATCTATTCTACATTAATCAATCCATCTATCTACATACCACAGAAACAACACACATCATATCATCTATACAGTAACCCCATCAACAATTAACCATCAATAGTCAACCATTAACTACATATATATATTGTATGCGCCTAGGTCGCTACATCGTCGCTACATCATTGCAGCCTCTCTGCCCCCGCACCAAGATATCCCACAGTATTTATACTATACGGCCTAGGTTGCGCCGCGTTGTTATCTCTGTCACCGTTCTCGTATCCCGTACGCTTGCCACTCGTATCCAGTACGTATCCGTTTACCGCTTTGCCTCAGCAACGATCGTAACCAGTAAACACTCTTGTATCCAGCAACGCCTGCCGCTTCGTATCTCGCGACGTCCACCGCTTGTATCCAGAAACGCGCTCGTATCCTGCAACGCTCACTGCTCTGTATCCTGTACCGCTTGCCGTTTGTATCCAGTGACGCTCATCGCTCTGGAACACCGCTGCTCCTGTATCTTGCAAGCTGGCTTAGGTGGAAAAGGGGTAAAAGAAGAAAATTTATTTACAGAAAAGGGAAGAATTATTATCATTATTAATACATTATTAACCATCTAGCATAGGAGAAGCATAAGAAAAGGAGGAGGAGGAGGAGGAGGAGGAGGAGGGTGTGGAAAAGGGAAGGGACGGAGCAAAAGGGAGGGGAAGGGAGGAGGGGGCGAAAAAAGGGGCGGGGGGAGGAAAAGGGGTAAAAGAAGAAAATTTATTTACAGAAAAGGGAAGAATTATTATCATTATTAATACATTATTAACCATCTGTCCACCCCCTGTGTATAATGTAGGGCGTAAATACCACATAAAACAACCCCGGCAAAAGAGGGAAGAATTATTATAATCATTAGCCGTACCATATCCTACAGCCACATTACATACTAAGCCGTCCCATACCACACACAGCCATCCCATATACCAAAGTCATATCGTACCACAGAGGCTTCATCTATAACTAACCATCGCTGTACCATAAACACATAGTCATCATGTATAACAATCAACGTAACATCAACAAGTACTATGAGAGAGAGAGAGAGAGAGAGAGAGAGACGAATCTATTATTACATCTATTCTACATTAATCAATCCATCTATCTACATACCACAGAGACATCACACATCATATCATCTATACAGTAACCCCATCAACAATTAACCATCAATAGTCAACCATTAACTACATATATATATTGTATGCGCCTAGGTCGCTACATCGTCGCTACATCATTGCAGCCTCTCTGCCCCCGCACCAAGATATCTCCCAGTATTTATACTATACGGCCTAGGTTGCGCCGCGTTGTTATCTCTGTCACCGTTCTCGTATCCCGTACGCTTGCCACTCGTATCCAGTACGTATCCGTTTACCGCTCTGCAACAGCAACGATCGTAACCAGTAAACGCTCTTGTATCCAGCAACGCCTGCCGCTTCGTATTCCGCGACGTCCACCGCTTGTATCCAGAAACGCTCACTGCTCTGTATCCTGTACCGCTTGCCGTTTGTATCCAGTGACGCTCATCGCTCTGGAACACCGCTGCTCCTGTATCTTGCAAGCTGGCTTAGGTGGAAAAGGGGTAAAAGAAGAAAATTTATTTACAGAAAAGGGAAGAATTATTATCATTATTAATACATTATTAACCATCTAGCATAGGAGAAGCATAAGAAAAGGAGGAGGAGGAGGAGGAGGAGGAGGAGGAGGAGGGTGTGGAAAAGGGAAGGGACGGAGCAAAAGGGAGGGGAAGGGAGGAGGGGGCGAAAAAAGGGGCGGGGGGAGGAAAAGGGGTAAAAGAAGAAAATTTATTTACAGAAAAGGGAAGAATTATTATCATTATTAATACATTATTAACCATCTGTCCACCCCCTGTGTATAATGTAGGGCGTAAATACCACATAAAACAACCCCGGCAAAAGAGGGAAGAATTATTATAATCATTAGCCGTACCATATCCTACAGCCACATTACATACTAAGCCGTCCCATACCACACACAGCCATCCCATATACCAAAGTCATATCGTACCACAGAGGCTTCATCTATAACTAACCATCGCTGTACCATAAACACATAGTCATCATGTATAACAATCAACGTAACATCAACAAGTACTATGAGAGAGAGAGAGAGAGAGAGAGAGAGACGAATCTATTATTACATCTATTCTACATTAATCAATCCATCTATCTACATACCACAGAGACATCACACATCATATCATCTATACAGTAACCCCATCAACAATTAACCATCAATAGTCAACCATTAACTACATATATATATTGTATGCGCCTAGGTCGCGCCATCGTCGCTACATCATTGCAGCCTCTCTGCCCCCGCACCAAGATATCCCTCAGTATTTATACTATACGGCCTAGGTTGCGCCGCGTTGTTATCTCTGTCACCGTTCTCGTATCCCGTACGCTTGCCACTCGTATCCAGTACGTATCCGTTTACCGCTCTGCAACAGCAACGATCGTAACCAGTAAACGCTCTTGTATCCAGCAACGCCTGCCGCTTCGTATTCCGCGACGTCCACCGCTTGTATCCAGAAACGCTCACTGCTCTGTATCCTGTACCGCTTGCCGTTTGTATCCAGTGACGCTCATCGCTCTGGAACACCGCTGCTCCTGTATCTTGCAAGCTGGCTTAGGTGGAAAAGGGGTAAAAGAAGAAAATTTATTTACAGAAAAGGGAAGAATTATTATCATTATTAATACATTATTAACCATCTAGCATAGGAGAAGCATAAGAAAAGGAGGAGGAGGAGGAGGAGGAGGAGGAGGAGGAGGGTGTGGAAAAGGGAAGGGACGGAGCAAAAGGGAGGGGAAGGGAGGAGGGGGCGAAAAAAGGGGCGGGGGGAGGAAAAGGGGTAAAAGAAGAAAATTTATTTACAGAAAAGGGAAGAATTATTATCATTATTAATACATTATTAACCATCTGTCCACCCCCTGTGTATAATGTAGGGCGTAAATACCACATAAAACAACCCCGGCAAAAGAGGGAAGAATTATTATAATCATTAGCCGTACCATATCCTACAGCCACATTACATACTAAGCCGTCCCATACCACACACAGCCATCCCATATACCAAAGTCATATCGTACCACAGAGGCTTCATCTATAACTAACCATCGCTGTACCATAAACACATAGTCATCATGTATAACAATCAACGTAACATCAACAAGTACTATGAGAGAGAGAGAGAGAGAGAGAGAGAGACGAATCTATTATTACATCTATTCTACATTAATCAATCCATCTATCTACATACCACAGAGACATCACACATCATATCATCTATACAGTAACCCCATCAACAATTAACCATCAATAGTCAACCATTAACTACATATATATATTGTATGCGCCTAGGTCGCGCCATCGTCGCTACATCATTGCAGCCTCTCTGCCCCCGCACCAAGATATCCCTCAGTATTTATACTATACGGCCTAGGTTGCGCCGCGTTGTTATCTCTGTCACCGTTCTCGTATCCCGTACGCTTGCCACTCGTATCCAGTACGTATCCGTTTACCGCTTTGCCTCAGCAACGATCGTAACCAGTAAACACTCTTGTATCCAGCAACGCCTGCCGCTTCGTATCTCGCGACGTCCACCGCTTGTATCCAGAAACGCTCTGTATCCTGCAACGCTCACTGCTCTGTATCCTGTACCGCTTGCCGTTTGTATCCAGTGACGCTCATCGCTCTGGAACACCGCTGCTCCTGTATCTTGCAAGCTGGCTTAGGTGGAAAAGGGGTAAAAGAAGAAAATTTATTTACAGAAAAGGGAAGAATTATTATCATTATTAATACATTATTAACCATCTAGCATAGGAGAAGCATAAGAAAAGGAGGAGGAGGAGGAGGAGGAGGAGGAGGGTGTGGAAAAGGGAAGGGACGGAGCAAAAGGGAGGGGAAGGGAGGAGGGGGCGAAAAAAGGGGCGGGGGGAGGAAAAGGGGTAAAAGAAGAAAATTTATTTACAGAAAAGGGAAGAATTATTATCATTATTAATACATTATTAACCATCTGTCCACCCCCTGTGTATAATGTAGGGCGTAAATACCACATAAAACAACCCCGGCAAAAGAGGGAAGAATTATTATAATCATTAGCCGTACCATATCCTACAGCCACATTACATACTAAGCCGTCCCATACCACACACAGCCATCCCATATACCAAAGTCATATCGTACCACAGAGGCTTCATCTATAACTAACCATCGCTGTACCATAAACACATAGTCATCATGTATAACAATCAACGTAACATCAACAAGTACTATGAGAGAGAGAGACGAACCTATTATTACATCTATTCTACATTAATCAATCCATCTATCTACATACCACAGAAACAACACACATCATATCATCTATACAGTAACCCCATCAACAATTAACCATCAATAGTCAACCATTAACTACATATATATATTGTATGCGCCTAGGTCGCTACATCGTCGCTACATCATTGCAGCCTCTCTGCCCCCGCACCAAGATATCCCACAGTATTTATACTATACGGCCTAGGTTGCGCCGCGTTGTTATCTCTGTCACCGTTCTCGTATCCCGTACGCTTGCCACTCGTATCCAGTACGTATCCGTTTACCGCTTTGCCTCAGCAACGATCGTAACCAGTAAACACTCTTGTATCCAGCAACGCCTGCCGCTTCGTATCTCGCGACGTCCACCGCTTGTATCCAGAAACGCTCTGTATCCTGCAACGCTCACTGCTCTGTATCCTGTACCGCTTGCCGTTTGTATCCAGTGACGCTCATCGCTCTGGAACACCGCTGCTCCTGTATCTTGCAAGCTGGCTTAGGTGGAAAAGGGGTAAAAGAAGAAAATTTATTTACAGAAAAGGGAAGAATTATTATCATTATTAATACATTATTAACCATCTAGCATAGGAGAAGCATAAGAAAAGGAGGAGGAGGAGGAGGAGGAGGAGGAGGAGGAGGGTGTGGAAAAGGGAAGGGACGGAGCAAAAGGGAGGGGAAGGGAGGAGGGGGCGAAAAAAGGGGCGGGGGGAGGAAAAGGGGTAAAAGAAGAAAATTTATTTACAGAAAAGGGAAGAATTATTATCATTATTAATACATTATTAACCATCTAGCATAGGAGAAGCATAAGAAAAGGAGGAGGAGGAGGAGGAGGAGGAGGAGGAGGAGGAGGAGGGTGTGGAAAAGGGAAGGGACGGAGCAAAAGGGAGGGGAAGGGAGGAGGGGGCGAAAAAAGGGGCGGGGGGAGGAAAAGGGGTAAAAGAAGAAAATTTATTTACAGAAAAGGGAAGAATTATTATCATTATTAATACATTATTAACCATCTAGCATAGGAGAAGCATAAGAAAAGGAGGAGGAGGAGGAGGAGGAGGAGGAGGAGGAGGGTGTGGAAAAGGGAAGGGACGGAGCAAAAGGGAGGGGAAGGGAGGAGGGGGCGAAAAAAGGGGCGGGGGGAGGAAAAGGGGTAAAAGAAGAAAATTTATTTACAGAAAAGGGAAGAATTATTATCATTATTAATACATTATTAACCATCTGTCCACCCCCTGTGTATAATGTAGGGCGTAAATACCACATAAAACAACCCCGGCAAAAGAGGGAAGAATTATTATAATCATTAGCCGTACCATATCCTACAGCCACATTACATACTAAGCCGTCCCATACCACACACAGCCATCCCATATACCAAAGTCATATCGTACCACAGAGGCTTCATCTATAACTAACCATCGCTGTACCATAAACACATAGTCATCATGTATAACAATCAACGTAACATCAACAAGTACTATGAGAGAGAGAGAGAGAGAGAGAGAGAGACGAATCTATTATTACATCTATTCTACATTAATCAATCCATCTATCTACATACCACAGAGACATCACACATCATATCATCTATACAGTAACCCCATCAACAATTAACCATCAATAGTCAACCATTAACTACATATATATATTGTATGCGCCTAGGTCGCGCCATCGTCGCTACATCATTGCAGCCTCTCTGCCCCCGCACCAAGATATCCCTCAGTATTTATACTATACGGCCTAGGTTGCGCCGCGTTGTTATCTCTGTCACCGTTCTCGTATCCCGTACGCTTGCCACTCGTATCCAGTACGTATCCGTTTACCGCTCTGCAACAGCAACGATCGTAACCAGTAAACGCTCTTGTATCCAGCAACGCCTGCCGCTTCGTATTCCGCGACGTCCACCGCTTGTATCCAGAAACGCTCACTGCTCTGTATCCTGTACCGCTTGCCGTTTGTATCCAGTGACGCTCATCGCTCTGGAACACCGCTGCTCCTGTATCTTGCAAGCTGGCTTAGGTGGAAAAGGGGTAAAAGAAGAAAATTTATTTACAGAAAAGGGAAGAATTATTATCATTATTAATACATTATTAACCATCTAGCATAGGAGAAGCATAAGAAAAGGAGGAGGAGGAGGAGGAGGAGGAGGAGGAGGAGGAGGAGGAGGAGGGTGTGGAAAAGGGAAGGGACGGAGCAAAAGGGAGGGGAAGGGAGGAGGGGGCGAAAAAAGGGGCGGGGGGAGGAAAAGGGGTAAAAGAAGAAAATTTATTTACAGAAAAGGGAAGAATTATTATCATTATTAATACATTATTAACCATCTAGCATAGGAGAAGCATAAGAAAAGGAGGAGGAGGAGGAGGAGGAGGAGGAGGAGGAGGGTGTGGAAAAGGGAAGGGACGGAGCAAAAGGGAGGGGAAGGGAGGAGGGGGCGAAAAAAGGGGCGGGGGGAGGAAAAGGGGTAAAAGAAGAAAATTTATTTACAGAAAAGGGAAGAATTATTATCATTATTAATACATTATTAACCATCTGTCCACCCCCTGTGTATAATGTAGGGCGTAAATACCACATAAAACAACCCCGGCAAAAGAGGGAAGAATTATTATAATCATTAGCCGTACCATATCCTACAGCCACATTACATACTAAGCCGTCCCATACCACACACAGCCATCCCATATACCAAAGTCATATCGTACCACAGAGGCTTCATCTATAACTAACCATCGCTGTACCATAAACACATAGTCATCATGTATAACAATCAACGTAACATCAACAAGTACTATGAGAGAGAGAGAGAGAGAGAGAGAGAGACGAATCTATTATTACATCTATTCTACATTAATCAATCCATCTATCTACATACCACAGAGACATCACACATCATATCATCTATACAGTAACCCCATCAACAATTAACCATCAATAGTCAACCATTAACTACATATATATATTGTATGCGCCTAGGTCGCGCCATCGTCGCTACATCATTGCAGCCTCTCTGCCCCCGCACCAAGATATCCCTCAGTATTTATACTATACGGCCTAGGTTGCGCCGCGTTGTTATCTCTGTCACCGTTCTCGTATCCCGTACGCTTGCCACTCGTATCCAGTACGTATCCGTTTACCGCTTTGCCTCAGCAACGATCGTAACCAGTAAACACTCTTGTATCCAGCAACGCCTGCCGCTTCGTATCTCGCGACGTCCACCGCTTGTATCCAGAAACGCTCTGTATCCTGCAACGCTCACTGCTCTGTATCCTGTACCGCTTGCCGTTTGTATCCAGTGACGCTCATCGCTCTGGAACACCGCTGCTCCTGTATCTTGCAAGCTGGCTTAGGTGGAAAAGGGGTAAAAGAAGAAAATTTATTTACAGAAAAGGGAAGAATTATTATCATTATTAATACATTATTAACCATCTAGCATAGGAGAAGCATAAGAAAAGGAGGAGGAGGAGGAGGAGGAGGAGGAGGGTGTGGAAAAGGGAAGGGACGGAGCAAAAGGGAGGGGAAGGGAGGAGGGGGCGAAAAAAGGGGCGGGGGGAGGAAAAGGGGTAAAAGAAGAAAATTTATTTACAGAAAAGGGAAGAATTATTATCATTATTAATACATTATTAACCATCTGTCCACCCCCTGTGTATAATGTAGGGCGTAAATACCACATAAAACAACCCCGGCAAAAGAGGGAAGAATTATTATAATCATTAGCCGTACCATATCCTACAGCCACATTACATACTAAGCCGTCCCATACCACACACAGCCATCCCATATACCAAAGTCATATCGTACCACAGAGGCTTCATCTATAACTAACCATCGCTGTACCATAAACACATAGTCATCATGTATAACAATCAACGTAACATCAACAAGTACTATGAGAGAGAGAGAGAGAGAGAGAGAGAGAGAGACGAATCTATTATTACATCTATTCTACATTAATCAATCCATCTATCTACATACCACAGAGACATCACACATCATATCATCTATACAGTAACCCCATCAACAATTAACCATCAATAGTCAACCATTAACTACATATATATATTGTATGCGCCTAGGTCGCGCCATCGTCGCTACATCATTGCAGCCTCTCTGCCCCCGCACCAAGATATCCCTCAGTATTTATACTATACGGCCTAGGTTGCGCCGCGTTGTTATCTCTGTCACCGTTCTCGTATCCCGTACGCTTGCCACTCGTATCCAGTACGTATCCGTTTACCGCTTTGCCTCAGCAACGATCGTAACCAGTAAACACTCTTGTATCCAGCAACGCCTGCCGCTTCGTATCTCGCGACGTCCACCGCTTGTATCCAGAAACGCTCTGTATCCTGCAACGCTCACTGCTCTGTATCCTGTACCGCTTGCCGTTTGTATCCAGTGACGCTCATCGCTCTGGAACACCGCTGCTCCTGTATCTTGCAAGCTGGCTTAGGTGGAAAAGGGGTAAAAGAAGAAAATTTATTTACAGAAAAGGGAAGAATTATTATCATTATTAATACATTATTAACCATCTAGCATAGGAGAAGCATAAGAAAAGGAGGAGGAGGAGGAGGAGGAGGAGGAGGAGGAGGGTGTGGAAAAGGGAAGGGACGGAGCAAAAGGGAGGGGAAGGGAGGAGGGGGCGAAAAAAGGGGCGGGGGGAGGAAAAGGGGTAAAAGAAGAAAATTTATTTACAGAAAAGGGAAGAATTATTATCATTATTAATACATTATTAACCATCTGTCCACCCCCTGTGTATAATGTAGGGCGTAAATACCACATAAAACAACCCCGGCAAAAGAGGGAAGAATTATTATAATCATTAGCCGTACCATATCCTACAGCCACATTACATACTAAGCCGTCCCATACCACACACAGCCATCCCATATACCAAAGTCATATCGTACCACAGAGGCTTCATCTATAACTAACCATCGCTGTACCATAACACATAGCTATCATGTATAACAATCAACGTAACATCAACAAGTACTATGAGAGAGAGAGAGAGAGAGAGAGAGAGACGAATCTATTATTACATCTATTCTACATTAATCAATCCATCTATCTACATACCACAGAGACATCACACATCATATCATCTATACAGTAACCCCATCAACAATTAACCATCAATAGTCAACCATTAACTACATATATATATTGTATGCGCCTAGGTCGCGCCATCGTCGCTACATCATTGCAGCCTCTCTGCCCCCGCACCAAGATATCCCTCAGTATTTATACTATACGGCCTAGGTTGCGCCGCGTTGTTATCTCTGTCACCGTTCTCGTATCCCGTACGCTTGCCACTCGTATCCAGTACGTATCCGTTTACCGCTTTGCCTCAGCAACGATCGTAACCAGTAAACACTCTTGTATCCAGCAACGCCTGCCGCTTCGTATCTCGCGACGTCCACCGCTTGTATCCAGAAACGCTCTGTATCCTGCAACGCTCACTGCTCTGTATCCTGTACCGCTTGCCGTTTGTATCCAGTGACGCTCATCGCTCTGGAACACCGCTGCTCCTGTATCTTGCAAGCTGGCTTAGGTGGAAAAGGGGTAAAAGAAGAAAATTTATTTACAGAAAAGGGAAGAATTATTATCATTATTAATACATTATTAACCATCTAGCATAGGAGAAGCATAAGAAAAGGAGGAGGAGGAGGAGGAGGAGGAGGAGGGTGTGGAAAAGGGAAGGGACGGAGCAAAAGGGAGGGGAAGGGAGGAGGGGGCGAAAAAAGGGGCGGGGGGAGGAAAAGGGGTAAAAGAAGAAAATTTATTTACAGAAAAGGGAAGAATTATTATCATTATTAATACATTATTAACCATCTGTCCACCCCCTGTGTATAATGTAGGGCGTAAATACCACATAAAACAACCCCGGCAAAAGAGGGAAGAATTATTATAATCATTAGCCGTACCATATCCTACAGCCACATTACATACTAAGCCGTCCCATACCACACACAGCCATCCCATATACCAAAGTCATATCGTACCACAGAGGCTTCATCTATAACTAACCATCGCTGTACCATAAACACATAGTCATCATGTATAACAATCAACGTAACATCAACAAGTACTATGAGAGAGAGAGAGAGAGAGAGAGAGAGACGAATCTATTATTACATCTATTCTACATTAATCAATCCATCTATCTACATACCACAGAGACATCACACATCATATCATCTATACAGTAACCCCATCAACAATTAACCATCAATAGTCAACCATTAACTACATATATATATTGTATGCGCCTAGGTCGCGCCATCGTCGCTACATCATTGCAGCCTCTCTGCCCCCGCACCAAGATATCCCTCAGTATTTATACTATACGGCCTAGGTTGCGCCGCGTTGTTATCTCTGTCACCGTTCTCGTATCCCGTACGCTTGCCACTCGTATCCAGTACGTATCCGTTTACCGCTTTGCCTCAGCAACGATCGTAACCAGTAAACACTCTTGTATCCAGCAACGCCTGCCGCTTCGTATCTCGCGACGTCCACCGCTTGTATCCAGAAACGCTCTGTATCCTGCAACGCTCACTGCTCTGTATCCTGTACCGCTTGCCGTTTGTATCCAGTGACGCTCATCGCTCTGGAACACCGCTGCTCCTGTATCTTGCAAGCTGGCTTAGGTGGAAAAGGGGTAAAAGAAGAAAATTTATTTACAGAAAAGGGAAGAATTATTATCATTATTAATACATTATTAACCATCTAGCATAGGAGAAGCATAAGAAAAGGAGGAGGAGGAGGAGGAGGAGGAGGAGGGTGTGGAAAAGGGAAGGGACGGAGCAAAAGGGAGGGGAAGGGAGGAGGGGGCGAAAAAAGGGGCGGGGGGAGGAAAAGGGGTAAAAGAAGAAAATTTATTTACAGAAAAGGGAAGAATTATTATCATTATTAATACATTATTAACCATCTGTCCACCCCCTGTGTATAATGTAGGGCGTAAATACCACATAAAACAACCCCGGCAAAAGAGGGAAGAATTATTATAATCATTAGCCGTACCATATCCTACAGCCACATTACATACTAAGCCGTCCCATACCACACACAGCCATCCCATATACCAAAGTCATATCGTACCACAGAGGCTTCATCTATAACTAACCATCGCTGTACCATAAACACATAGTCATCATGTATAACAATCAACGTAACATCAACAAGTACTATGAGAGAGAGAGAGAGAGAGAGAGAGAGACGAATCTATTATTACATCTATTCTACATTAATCAATCCATCTATCTACATACCACAGAGACATCACACATCATATCATCTATACAGTAACCCCATCAACAATTAACCATCAATAGTCAACCATTAACTACATATATATATTGTATGCGCCTAGGTCGCTACATCGTCGCTACATCATTGCAGCCTCTCTGCCCCCGCACCAAGATATCCCTCAGTATTTATACTATACGGCCTAGGTTGCGCCGCGTTGTTATCTCTGTCACCGTTCTCGTATCCCGTACGCTTGCCACTCGTATCCAGTACGTATCCGTTTACCGCTTTGCCTCAGCAACGATCGTAACCAGTAAACACTCTTGTATCCAGCAACGCCTGCCGCTTCGTATCTCGCGACGTCCACCGCTTGTATCCAGAAACGCTCTGTATCCTGCAACGCTCACTGCTCTGTATCCTGTACCGCTTGCCGTTTGTATCCAGTGACGCTCATCGCTCTGGAACACCGCTGCTCCTGTATCTTGCAAGCTGGCTTAGGTGGAAAAGGGGTAAAAGAAGAAAATTTATTTACAGAAAAGGGAAGAATTATTATCATTATTAATACATTATTAACCATCTAGCATAGGAGAAGCATAAGAAAAGGAGGAGGAGGAGGAGGAGGAGGAGGAGGGTGTGGAAAAGGGAAGGGACGGAGCAAAAGGGAGGGGAAGGGAGGAGGGGGCGAAAAAAGGGGCGGGGGGAGGAAAAGGGGTAAAAGAAGAAAATTTATTTACAGAAAAGGGAAGAATTATTATCATTATTAATACATTATTAACCATCTGTCCACCCCCTGTGTATAATGTAGGGCGTAAATACCACATAAAACAACCCCGGCAAAAGAGGGAAGAATTATTATAATCATTAGCCGTACCATATCCTACAGCCACATTACATACTAAGCCGTCCCATACCACACACAGCCATCCCATATACCAAAGTCATATCATACCACAGAGGCTTCATCTATAACTAATCATCGCTGTACCATAACACATAGCTATCATGTATAACAATCAACGTAACATCAAAAAGTACTATGAGAGAGAGAGAGAGAGAGAGACGAATCTATTATTACATCTATTCTACATTAATCAATCCATCTATCTACATACCACAGAGACATCACACATCATATCATCTATACAGTAACCCCATCAACAATTAACCATCAATAGTCAACCATTAACTACATATATATATTGTATGCGCCTAGGTCGCTACATCGTCGCTACATCATTGCAGCCTCTCTGCCCCCGCACCAAGATATCCCTCAGTATTTATACTATACGGCCTAGGTTGCGCCGCGTTGTTATCTCTGTCACCGTTCTCGTATCCCGTACGCTTGCCACTCGTATCCAGTACGTATCCGTTTACCGCTTTGCCTCAGCAACGATCGTAACCAGTAAACACTCTTGTATCCAGCAACGCCTGCCGCTTCGTATCTCGCGACGTCCACCGCTTGTATCCAGAAACGCTCTGTATCCTGCAACGCTCACTGCTCTGTATCCTGTACCGCTTGCCGTTTGTATCCAGTGACGCTCATCGCTCTGGAACACCGCTGCTCCTGTATCTTGCAAGCTGGCTTAGGTGGAAAAGGGGTAAAAGAAGAAAATTTATTTACAGAAAAGGGAAGAATTATTATCATTATTAATACATTATTAACCATCTAGCATAGGAGAAGCATAAGAAAAGGAGGAGGAGGAGGAGGAGGAGGAGGAGGGTGTGGAAAAGGGAAGGGACGGAGCAAAAGGGAGGGGAAGGGAGGAGGGGGCGAAAAAAGGGGCGGGGGGAGGAAAAGGGGTAAAAGAAGAAAATTTATTTACAGAAAAGGGAAGAATTATTATCATTATTAATACATTATTAACCATCTGTCCACCCCCTGTGTATAATGTAGGGCGTAAATACCACATAAAACAACCCCGGCAAAAGAGGGAAGAATTATTATAATCATTAGCCGTACCATATCCTACAGCCACATTACATACTAAGCCGTCCCATACCACACACAGCCATCCCATATACCAAAGTCATATCATACCACAGAGGCTTCATCTATAACTAATCATCGCTGTACCATAACACATAGCTATCATGTATAACAATCAACGTAACATCAACAAGTACTATGAGAGAGAGAGAGAGAGAGAGAGAGAGACGAATCTATTATTACATCTATTCTACATTAATCAATCCATCTATCTACATACCACAGAGACAACACACATCATATCATCTATACAGTAACCCCATCAACAATTAACCATCAATAGTCAACCATTAACTACATATATATATTGTATGCGCCTAGGTCGCTACATCGTCGCTACATCATTGCAGCCTCTCTGCCCCCGCACCAAGATATCCACCCAGTATTTATACTATACGGCCTAGGTTGCGCCGCATTGTTATC